>JAPDPM010000005.1:13720000-16120000 GCA_032173925.1 Heritiera fomes
TTGTTTGACAAATTGCTAAATTTTTGATTGATTTTTCTGCTATCCTTGATGTTAAAAGAGTAAGTTACTAGTGATGAAATCTAAATTCAGATTATAGCTTGGTGAGTGATGATATTTCTCTATGGGGTCTTGCTGATAGTGTCTATAGTTGTCTTTTACTTTATTTTCTTTTTGTTTGAGGACAAACAAAGTTCTAAGTTTGGGGGTGTTTGATGACTTGCATAATTTAGCATAATTTATCACTTCTCAACTTTAAACTTTAGTCTAATTTTATTTATTTTTTGTTTATTTTAGACTTAATTAGTGTTATTTAATTTTATGGCAGATTTGAAGAAAATGAAGATTTATTCAAATAAAAGAGATGTGAAACAGTTGGTAAAAATGTTGGGCTAAAAGAAAGCAAGGTATTGGGCTGAAACAATAGGCTGAAAAAGACATGTTTTGGGCTGAAAAGGGCACCACATCTAAAAGAATAAAAAGGCAAAAGATTGAAGCTGCCGCACGGGAAGAGGGCGAGAGGAAAAAAGGAAGCAGAGGCGTTAACCCCAGGCGAGAGGAAGCAGATTTTTGGGGGTGTTAAATTTTCTTTTCTCCCTTCAATTCTTCTCGGAAAAATGATGGTGAATTCGTTTATGTTGAATTTAATTTTTAGCATGAACTAAATTTTCTTTATTCTAGGAAAACGATGTAATCTAGTTTTGAACTATGCTTGCTTTTCTATGTTAATTTGAATTAATTCTTTTCATGTTTGTCTGATTTATTCTGAGTTTATTGCTTCTAATTAACTGGCCATTAATTAGATGATTTTGATCTTGTGATTTGCTGTCGAAAGAGGGAATTATAGGATAGATCTTGAATATCTCAGCATAGGTAAATACAGAGATCGAGAGACTTGTATGAACCTGTGTAGTATTAAAATCATTGATCTTAATGCTTTCTTGTTTTATTAAATTGCATACTCTTGTGTAAATTGATGAACAAGATAGGTTTCAATTGACTGTCGAAAGAGGCTTTTGGATGTTTTTGTTGAGATTGCTAACAAACAGAGAAAATTAAATTAAATTAGCTAGAGGAGTAAAGCATAATGAGGGATTAGGTGAAATCGATTTCCTAGAAGTTTTCTTTCCATTAAATTGATCTTTGAACAACATATATTTTTTTTTCTCTCTGTTTATTTTCTTTAAATTTGATTTTATTTTAAATTCCAATTACAACAACCTTAGTGACTTCTCTAGATAAAATCGAGATAAACAAAATTTTGGTATTTGTCAAAAGTAAGTTACCAATCCCTGAGGACGATACTCTTCTCATCACTTTACTATAAAACTACGATACTGTGCACTTGCAGTTTTGCACCGATCAATAGGCCAATATTTTGGGTTAATTATTTGAGGATAAGTTCATCATCTTGTTGAGAGTTTGTGTCCCGATATAACACAAGTTCCTCGAAAACCGGGAGAAATCAAGGCCTGTCACCAGCGAGAGACCCATATTGCGGGACGTTGTGGCGTGAGGGGTCTGTCGCGTAGCGGGAGCTGAATATGGCGCCATGTGTCACAGACGGGTAAGGCCTAGCAATAGGACCCTGACGCCAGCGGGAGCCGAATATGGTGCCACGT
The DNA here is from genome assembly GCA_032173925.1 of Heritiera fomes. Classification (NCBI taxonomy): domain Eukaryota; kingdom Viridiplantae; phylum Streptophyta; class Magnoliopsida; order Malvales; family Malvaceae; genus Heritiera; species Heritiera fomes. Next base: position 13,721,620 of record JAPDPM010000005.1, read on the forward strand.
GTCGCATTATGATTACAGGAGACAGACTCGGAGTCTGTCACCCAACAATAGGCGTAAGGGTGCAGCTTTGTATTCTATCGCTTAAGACCGCGTGGCCTGGTGATTCTCTGCCACGTGGTGATTTCTGACGCTTTTTGGGCCAGGCCCAACGTTGGTAGACTTTGTCATATCAATTGCTCTCCAGTCTCTTGTTGGATTTATCCAACCAAGAGAGTATAAATATGTGTTTTTGGGCTTTTAGCCCAATGTGAATAGTCCTCTGTTTTTTTGTGATTTCTTTTGGTATTTTTTTTTGCAGGTGGAAAAAGCTCTATCTTGCGAGAGACAAGATCAGGCGCGACGTTTGGCATTCCCTGTCGCGGCTATATAAACCGCTGGGACCCGACGAGAGAGCGCATGAAAACCTCTGAACAGCCGTTTGTCGCCCATTTTCATCTCTCTCGCCAAAGAGTCTCTCGCTTACCTTAGTGACAGAAAGTATACATCTGTCGCCTTATTTACCACCTCTCGCATTAAATTTAAGTCTCTCGCAAGTGTTTAGTCTTTCGCGTATAGTTTTTTAGGTCTCCCGTGAGTGTCTTATTCAGTAGGTCTGTCGCTCCACAGCTCTGTCGCCTAACAGGTTTGTCGCCTATCGGGTTTGTCGCCCAACAGGCCTGTCGCCTATCGGGTCTGTCGTCTGTAGGATCTATCGCCGGGTAGTTTTTTCCTTTTTTGTGTCATGTCTTTACTACGCCCGGGTGAAACACTTAGGATGAGTGGTCTAGTGTGTTCTTTGACGAATGCTGACTTAGAGGATATCAGGACTCATTTCCCTCTTCCTTCAGGCTATAGCTATAGACTTCCAGTTCAAGGGGAGGTTACGCCCTACTTGGTTAGAAATGGTGTAGCCGTTCATAAGGCTTCCTTGTCTTTCGGTTTTCGCTTCCCTCTTCCGGAGTTTAGCGAGGCGTTTCTTAGATATAAGGACATCGTCCCATGTCAACTCCACCCCCATCAGTGGGCTCAATTGGTAGCGTTTTCCATAATGTGCTACAACTTGGGTATTATCCCAACAGTTCCTCTTTTTAGTGCCTTTTTCAGAGTTCGTGGGTTGAAAGGGTTAATATCTCCCTTCAACAGTTAAAGGTCGCTGAGTTTCCTAACAATAAAATCTTCTCGAATCTCCCCAACAAACTGCATGGCTTTGAGAGCGAGTGGTTTGTTGTCGAGATTCCGATTGACCTACGGATTCGCTCTAGATGGAATCGTGATACTTCCGACCACTCACAGCTCGGAAAGATTCAAAGCAGAAGTTTTAAGAGATCAATTTGGTGAGCTTATTCGGCGAATCTGTTCTACTGGGGAGCATAATTTATTTTCCCTTTTAACCCCAAAAAATATTGCCGCAGCCGGTTGGGGGGTAAGCAGGGCCGTTCTCGGGGCTTTTGCTGCTCCATCTAATCTCCCTATGACTCCACGCATTTCTGATGCTGGTCCTAGCCAGTCGTCCCCGGTACTCGCAGCTCAGGCATCCACTCCCGTAGGCCACCTTGTAGATGAATCCTCTTCCGATTCGGGAAGCGAGACCCCTGATGTTGCGAGTACTAGTAATCAATTAGAGGAGAACCCTGAGTGGGCTCAGGCTGGCGCCTTTGGGAGTCCTTTCGTTGATTTTCTGTTGGATTCAAATTTGGATAGTCTAGAGGATTTTGGTGGTTTTCTAGGTTTCCAATCCTTTTTTACTTCTCGTATGCATGTGCATGGCGTTTTACTTGGTCAACTAATCCTTTCTTTTTATATTTGTACAGGCATGAATTTTCGAGATTTACTGCGTAGGAGGGATGCCAGTGCTGCTGCTCAAGCAGCTTCTCCTCCTCAATCGCAGGCTAGAGCCCCATCATCTAGACCGACTCGTGCTCCTACTCCTCCTCCTCCGGCTACTGGTGAATCCAGCCGTCCTGCTCAAGAAGTTGGGAGAAATAAACGGAAGAGGCCTCTTGTTTTTGATCGTGGTTCGGGCGATCGCGAGAGCTCTGAGTCCTAAAGGAGTGATTCAGCCCGTCGAGAAGGCGGCTCTCGAGTTGCTGAGGATCGGTCTGCCCCTCGCTAGCCTAGGCGCAAATACAGGAAGAGGCTGATTATTGAAGCCTTAATGCCCACAAGACCAGTCTTACCCAAGGTGGTCGACCCTACTTTGAGGCGCTATACGGTTGATAGTGGGGTCGTCATCGGTGGGGAAGATTTCCATACCTATCCCGAAGTGAACGACAATGACAGTATCGAGGATGCCGGGATAGCCTCTCGTCTGGCCTGGAGCACCATTCTCCCTTGCAACGAGGCGGGGCTTTTTACAAACATCCCAGAAGCAGAGGATAATTTTGATTATCTTGCTATGAAGGTAAGAGTTTTGTGCTCGTTTGGTAATTAGATTCTCCCTTTTTAAGCTCTTTCATCAAATTTTTTGAGTTACGTCTGTTTTTTGTCTTGTCAGACGGCTCAACAAATCACGACGGTCAATGCTCGACATAGGGCCCTTAGGGAGCAAGCCGATAAAGAGATTCGTGAGCTTCGAGAGCAGAGAATGGAGCTTGTGAATGAGGTTGTCCAGCTTTGCCCCTATCCCAAAAGGATGGAGGAGTTGAGTAAAAAGTATGCTGAACTCGAGCAAAGGTTCTAGGAAGAGCAGGCGAAGGTGGCTTCCCTTCAAGGGCACCAAGAACTTACAATAAGGCCGTCGATGATCGGGGAGCTATGGAGAGGCAGCGAGATGAGGCTATTGAGGAGCTGCACAACGTACTGGATCGTCAAAGAGAAGCTCGGATTGAGGCCGTTCGTGAATACCGCTTGTCCCAGCATTGCTTTGACAAGAAGATAGAGTTCACGACGAGATTCATTAAGTACGGTTTCTATCTGGCTCGTTCTTGGCTGGAGAAGCATCGACCTAGTGAGGCTTTCCCTGAATTGCTCTTTACTGAGGAGGCCAAGTACTATGACGCTCCTTCTTGGACCAAATATGAGCCTGACTCACAAAGTCCGGAGGCTTACTTAGCGAAGGGAGCCGTAGATAAGCTGGACAATCTTGACGGTCCATGGCCTCCTCGACAGCCACAACATCAGCCTCAGTCTTTTGAGGCACTTGATCGATCTGAGCCTCCAGCAGTGCGTGATGTTTCTGAGCCTATCGAGGCAGGCGATCAGCCTTAGTCTATCGAAGCACTGCTGGGGTTAGACAGCGATCAGTTCCAAATTTCTGATTCTGCGGCCGTTGATCCCGTGCTAGACTTTGAGGCTGTGGTTGGGCCTTCAGGCGATGTTTCTTCTTCCGAGATGGCTTCTTCGGCTCCCCAGGATCCTGATTCTTCGACTCTTCCAGTTCCTGAGCCTCAAGCTTCTCAAGATGCTAGTGCTGATGCAGCGCCTTCTCAGTCGGCTAACCCGGTCGTTGCCGTAGATTAGAATGTAGTTTTTTTTTAACTCCAATGTACGGATATATTTTTAATGAAAAGTACCGTTTCATTCTGTAGCTCTTTCTTTCGCTTATGTGAATTTAGTATAATACTTTGTATATCTGTTGTATTACAAAGTTCTGAAGCGATATCAAATAATTCTATTTTTACCTTTATACCATGTTGCTCCCCAAGTTCTACTTTGAAACAGCATTTTTATTCTTGTGCAAAGAGGAACTTTTCTCGAGCATTGTGCCTATCTTGCGCTTTTTCCGCTTAAGGACTTTATTGAATAACGACTAAAATGTCAAAGTGTTAACCATAATTTGCTAACTCATTTCAACATATTAGTCTGAAAATTTCAACGTACCTCGTAATACCTGGATATCGCATTTGTTTGTTGCTGGATGGTTTCTCGGTTTTGCCTTTCTCATGCACTTTTCGTGTTTAAGGACTGGTCAGTGCCCGTCTCGCACTTTTCCGTGCTGAGGGACTTTTAGATGTGCCTGTCTCGCGCATTTTTCGCTTAGGGACTTTTGTTTTTGCCCGTCTCGCGTATTTTTTGCTTAGGACTTTTCTTTTTGCCCTTCTCGCGCATTTTTCGCTTAGGGACTTTTGTTTTTGCCCGTCTCGTGCATTTTTCGCTTAGGAATTTTTGTTTGCCCGTCTCGCGCATTTTTCGCTTAGGGACTTTTGTTTTTGCCCGTCTCGTGCATTTTTCACTTAAGGACTTTTGTTTTTGCCCGTCTCGTGCATTTTTCGCTTAGGGACTTTTGTTTTTGCCCGTCTCGCGCATTTTTCGCTTAGGGACTTTTGTTTTTGCCCGTCTCGCGCATTTTTCGCTTAGGAACTTTTGTTTGCCCGCTGTTGCCTCATTTCGATTCCTGTAACACATAATCTGTCTCACACATTGCATTAGAAAATTATAGGAAATGATGCGCTGGCCTTTATTAATGAATCAGATAATTGCAAAACAATAATATCTGTAAAGTAACGGAGCCATTGATGGAAAAGACAAGAATAATCATAAATGGAAAAGTAAAGACAAGAATAATCATAATCTAAAAAGAAGTACAACGTTTACTGCCAGTACAGTTTAAGATAGTTGGAATTCCAAGTCTTTGATATCTTCTTTCCTTGCAAGGTTTCTAAGGTACATGTGCTAGGTCCGACCATTCTTCTGATTCTGTATGGTTCTTCCCAATTAGCTCGGACCTTTCCATCTTCCATATGAACGTTTGTAATTACCGACTTTCTCAATACCAAGTCTCCTTCTTGTAACTCTCTGTTTTTAACCCGTGCATTGTAATAAGTAGCTACCCTCTGTTGGTAAGCAGCCAATCTCATTTTTGCTTTGTCTCTCAGCTCATCTATTAGGTCTAGATTCTCCCTTAGTCCCTGAGAATTGAGCTCCTCGATGTAGGAGACCAACCGGGGTGACTCAGCTCCAACTTCTACTGGGATGAGGGCTTCAGTCCCATACACCAAATTGAACGGTGTTTCCTCTGTCGACACCTTGCTTGTCGTTCTGTAGGCCCATAGGACACTCGGGAGCTCGTCTACCCATGCTCCATTTGCTTTGTCCAGTCTGGTCTTCAACCCATGTAGTATAGTTCGATTACTCACCTTTGCCTGCCCATTAGCCTGCGGGTAAGATACAGAAGATATTCTTAGGAGAATGTTCAGGCCTTTGCAGAAATCCCGGAAAGCATCACAGTCGAACTGCTTCCCATGGTCTACATTTATCACACGGGGGATCCCAAATCGACAAATTATGTCCTTCCACATTACTGCTTCCACCTTCTTCTCAGAAATTGTAGCCAAAGGTTCGGCCTCTATCCACTTCGTGAAGTAATCCGTGGCCACAAGCAAGTATTTCCGTTGTCCTGAGCCTAGTGGAAAGGGTCCCAGGATATCTAGTCCCCACTGTGCGAACGGAGTTAGCTGGAGGGTGTTCTGAAGGGCCGAAACAGGCACGGTTGTTATTGGAGTGAATTTCTAACACTTTTCGCATCTTTTCACTTTGTCTGTAGCATCCTTCCTTAGTGTAGGCAAATAAAATCCTGCGCGCAGTATTTTCGAGGCCAAGGCACGAGCCCCTAAGTGTTCTTCGCATATTCCCTCATGAACTTCAGCTAAGGTGTACTCAGCCTGTTGGGGCCCTAGGCATTTCAGCAAGGGCATCGTGAAGCTTCGCTTATAGAGCTCTCCATTTACTACGGTAAACCTGGCACTTTTTAATTTCAACCTTCGAGCCTCGTCAGTGTTAGCTGGGAGTGTGTTCCCCAATATATAGTCTTTGATCGGGACTCTCCAATCATCTCCGATCTCGATATCGCAGACACCTTCTTCTTCGATACTTGGCTTAGCGAGGGATTCCACTTTGACGATATCCCCTTTGACCCCTCTGGAAGAAGCCAATTTTAAAAGGGCATCTGCATGGTTGTTCTCTGTCCGATATATCTGAGTCAGCTGGAAGTTCTGGAACGACTGTGCCAACAATTGTACCTTCTACCGATAAGGGACTAAGGCAGGTTCTCGTGCTTCATACTCTCCCGAGAACTGGTTTACCACCAATTGTGAATCGCTATGGGCCACTAAGTTGTTGACTCCTAGTTTCTCAGCAAGTTTCATCCTAGCTATCAAGGCTTCGTACTCGGCTATATTGTTCGAACTTGGGAAATCGAAACGTAGGGAATACTCATAGGTTTCCCCTTCAGGCGATATTAGCACAATTCCGGCTCCACTGCCGTCCATGTTACGAGCTCCATCAACAAATAATTTCCACCAGACTAATTCTATTTCCTCTTGGACCTCTTGGCCAGTGCATTCTACAATGAAATCTGCCAATGCCTGTCCTTTTATTGCTTGGCGAGGCTGAAAGTGAATGTCATATTCACTCAATTCGATAGCCCATTTAATTAGACGCCCGGAGTGTTCTGGTTTCTGCAGTATTTGCCTCAAGGGCTGATCCGTTAAGATAATCATCGAGTGAGCTTGGAAGTAAGGCCGCAACTTCTGAGTTACCATCACCAGGGATAAAGTTATTCTTTCAACTAAGGAGTACCTTGCCTCGGCATCTAGCAAGACTTTGCTTACATAATAGATCGGGCAATCCTTGTCCCCTTCTTTCCTTAGTAGGACTGCACTTACAGCTCTCTCTTCTACACCGAGGTACATGAGGAGGTGGTCTCCGCGCTGTGGCCGAGATAATAAAGGCAACTCTTTCAGGTAGTTTTTCAAACTTTCAAAGGCGTTGTTGCACTCTTCCGTCCACTTGAATTTCTTTCTTGCCTTTATCGCCTTGAAAAATGGTAGACTTCTTTCAGTTGATTTGGACAAAAAACGACTCAAGGCTGCTATTCTCCCCGTCAGCCTTTGAACTTCTCTTACAGTTTTGGGTGGCATCATGTCCAAAATAGCTTGAACTTTCTCGGGATTAGCCTCTATCCCTCGATTAGTAATCATGAATCCCAGAAACTTTCCAAACCTCACCCCGAATTAGCATTTATTGGGATTCAACTTCATCTCGTATTGTCGCAGCACATTGAATACCTTAGTCATTTTCTCGGCATTTGATTCTCCCTGTCGGCTTTTGATGATCATATCATCAACATAAACTTCCATGGTGTTGCCCAACAAGTCTTGGAACACCTTATTTACCATGTGCTGGTAGGTTGCCCCCGCGTTTTTCAAACCGAACGGCATTACTCGATAGCAATATGTCCCACTATCGGTAATGAACGAAGTCTTCTCCTCATCATCTGGATGCATCATGATTTGGTGGTACCCCAAAAAGGCATCCAAGAAACTAAGCAATTCATACCCACACGTTTCATCTACCAATTTATCAATTCGAGGTAGTGGATACGAATCCTTAGGGCAAGCTTTGTTCAGATCCGTGAAGTCCACACACATTCTCCATTTCCCATTGGCTTTCTTCACCATCACAACGTTAGCCAACCATTCTGGATAGTTAACTTCTCTAATGAATTTCGCTTGCAACAACTTCGAGATTTCTTTGTTTATTGCCTGTTGCCTCTCTGGAGCAAAATTCCTCTTCCTTTGCTTTATCGGCCTTGCCCCCGAGACTACGTTCAACCGATGAAAAATAACCTCAGGGTTAATTCCGGGCATATCGGCTGGGGTCCATGCGAACACATCACTATTCTTTTTTAGGCATCGGATTATTTCCCCTTTCACTTCTTCGGGCAACTGGCTCCCCATATACACTATTCTCTCTCCATCTTTCTCATCCAACTGGATTGCCTCCATCTCTTCATCAGGTTTTGGCTTAGGCTTTTCTTCAATTGTAAGGGTTTCCTTCCTCTGAATCCCCTTACATGTGGTGGATGCGATATTACATGTCCTGGCTTTCCTTTGATCTCCCCTCACTTGTCCAACACCGTAGGGAGTTGGAAACTTCATTAGCAAATAGCAGGGATGCACCACCGCTCTCATGTCATTTAACAATGGCCGCCCAAAGATCATATTGTAAGCCACGGGAGTTGATCGTACCACCATAAACAACGCTTGTCGGACGATATCTTTTGGGCTCTCCCCTAATGTAATAGGCAGCTGAATGGCGCCTGCTACCTTTACCTTCTCTCCAGAGGAACCGTATAAGGGCGTAGGTACTGGTTTCAATCTGTCCTCCGTGATATTCATCCTCTCGAAGCAATTCCAATAGATTAAGTTCACCGAACTCCCATTGTCGACCAAGATCCGACTTACTGGGTGCTTTCCTACCACTGCTGTAATTACCATCGGGTCATCATGAGGAACCGCTACATCCCCTCTATCGGCTGGTGTAAAGGTAATGGGTTCCTCATCCTGCTTTTCCTCTACCACCGAGTTGATTTGGTGGGCCTGGCGGGCATAAGATTTTCGAGATGAGGAATAGGTACCAACTAATGATTCACCTCCGGATATTACGTTAATAGCTGGTCCTGTGGGTTCATTGTCTTCCTCTTGATTCCTTCCTTCTATCCTTCTGTCGTTTTCTCTCCTGTCACCTTCATTTCGTCTTACAGGTCCCTTGTTTTCACCTCTTCTGTCTAAAATGGTTTCCTCTGTTCTGCGTAGGATAGTTGTTTCTATCACTTCTCCACACGAAACAGTTTATTTTTCCCTCTCGCACTAGCTTTTCCAGCTGATTCATCAACTCCCTACATTTCTCGGTCGTGTGCCCATGCGCTGAATGGTAATCGCAATACGACCTTAAATCACGGCCCAGATTCCCTGATGCTTTCTTTGGAGTCTGTATAAGCCCTGATCCTTCAATAGCTGCTAACACTGAAGCCCGAGATTAAGTGAGTGGGGTATAGGAAGTGTATTTTAGAGCGGGAGCTTTCTCAAACTTTCTTGGTTGGCTAGAAGATGCTTCAGTGACCTCTCTTCCTCGCTTCCTTCCATCCTTGGATTCTCCTATGGCCACCATTTTCATTACTTCCTCCTGGGTTACATACTTATGTGCGCGGGAGAGCAGGTCCGAGATGGTAGCTGGCTGGTCTAGTGACAGAGATTCTTGCAATTTCTCAGACCTTGTCCCCTGTAACATGGCTGCCACGGCTATACCGACTTGCAGATCTCGCACCTCTAAAGTAGTATCTCTGAACCGATCCACATAACTCTTAAATGACTCCTTTGCTCCCTGCTTAATAGTGAGCAAATAGGTCGGTTCCTTCCTTCTTTGACTATTCACCGCAAACGCCTTGAGAAACTCGCTTCGTAGTTGGTCAAAAGAGGCAATGGACCCTTCTGGCAGGTTATTAAACCATTTCATCGCATGTCCGGACAGAGTTAAGGAAAAGGCCCTGCACATTATCTCATCTTCCCATCCATGTAGCAACATTAGGGCCTCATAGTTTTGCATATGGTCGTAGGGGTCCATCTTTCTGGTGTATGCAGCCATCGAGGCATTTTGAACTTTGGGGGCAGAGGTTTTTGCATGATGGTCGTGCAGAAAGGTACTCTTCTTCTATGGCTTTCTTCTGCAGACACTAACTTCTTCTCTTCCAGTACCTGTTCTATCATCTTCTTCATCTCCACGGGGGGAGCGAGATGATTTCTAGCATGAGACGAATCAGGTAGGTCTTCAACTATCTCCTTGCCCTTTTCTTAAGGTGTGTTTGTTCGTACCATTTGCATACACTAAGTGGGGTCAAACTCTGACTCGGCTCCCCAAGTGCTTTGATCTTCAACACCGTTCTTTCCAGCACCTTCGACACCATGTTCCAAGTTGGTACCAGCCAAATTTGACAAGTTATGGTGGTGGGCAGTAGACCCTGTCGCCTGGTTAACGTCCTGTCGCTCAAACACCTGTCGTCTTACATGTGGAGCCTGTCGCCTGACCCCTGTCGCAGGGTCTAAGCCTGCTGCTTCATCAGTCTCTCGCTGGGTACCTGCGACAGGCCTTATGTCCCCATGTCCTGTCGCACCCTATTGAATGTCATCCTCTTCCACAGGGGGAACCTCTCGCCTACGAGAGGGGTCTGCCGCTGTCCTGTCCTCCTGTCGCCCAAACACCTGCGGTGGGACACCTCTATTTGTTCCTCCTACCAAGTTCTGCACGGCAGGCGACAGATCCAATGTGGGGAGAACTCCTTGGAATAGATCCACCATGGCTCACAGTGCCTAAGTAGTTTCTTCACTCTGTCGCCTTAGAGCCTCGAATTCTGCCGCCGACACAGTAATTCTTTATTCCTCCCTGTTCACCTGGTTCGTCTGGTGAATCTGTTGTTCAAGGGAGCTTACAGAGTTTTCCTCACTTCCGGCCCTTACATTTGTCGACCTTGTTCTCACCATCTTAGAAAATCTCGATTGGCTTTTTATACGTTTCCCACAGACGGCTCCAATTGTTGTTGCACAAAACAACAATAAAGGTATGCTGACGTCGATGTTCGTACTTAGTCTCCACGTGTCTCCAAGAAGCTTCTATAAAACAAGAAAAGTCAGAGAGATGCAGGGGTGGTTCCCTGCGTAGACACTTCGATGCTTAAGTCAGCAAAAAGCTCTTCAATATTGGGAAGCGTAAAAGCTAGTAGTCAAAAAATTAGAGAGTAAGATTGTACCTGGGGGCCTATTTATAGGCCAATATTCTGGGTTAATTATTTGAGGATAAGTCCATCATCTTGTTGAGAGTTTGTGTCCCGATATAACACAAGTTCCTTGAAAACCGGGAGAAATCAAGGCCTGTCGCCAGTGAGAGACCCATATTGTGGGACGTTGTGGCGTGAGGGGTTTGTCGCGTAACGGGAGCTGAATATGGCACCATGTGTCGCAGACGGGTAAGGCCTAGCGACAGGACCCTGACGCCAGCGAGAGCCGAATATGGTGCCACGTGTCGCATTATGATTACAGGCGACAGACTTGGAGTCTGTCGCCCGGCGACAGGCGTAAGGGTGCAGCTTTGTATTATATCGCTTAAGACCACGTGGCCTGGTGATTCTCTGCCACGTGGTGATTTCTGACGCTTTTTGGGCCAGGCTCAACGTGGGTAAACTTTGCCATATCAGTATGAATTTACCGTAATTAATTTAACCTAGGCTAGTCTGCTACGTGATTCTACTCTACTCAGCCACCATCCTTTTCTCCTTAGAAACCATCCTTGAAAAATAAAAAAATAAATAATAATAATAAAAAAAAACCTATTGCCTCTGTCTCGCCGCACTGTTAGCCACCTTTATCATCATCCGACGGCTTAGCCCTGTTGCCTTGTGCCATTTCTGCACCAAGCCACTACATGCACCACCTTCTTCACCCTTTGTGCTGTGTCCACCATCATCCTTGAACATTCTTCATAACTCTACTTCCCTGTTCATCATCACTGTTGTGTCCCAAACTTGCACCAACCTACCTTCATCATCGCACTTTGCTGCAAGTTCCACCGTTTCACGCTGGTTCAGCATCATCGCCCTTGTTTTTGGTTCGGTCTTCTGCTGTATGCCGTTCCTGCTCCAGCCCAACGTTGCTCTTCCCTGTCACTCCACTGTTGCCTTGTTGGTTCGACGCCTATTGCTGCGCTGCCCATTGTTCCTTGCTCCATTGCTGCACGTTGCTTCATCGCCCTACCGCTGGTTTTCTTTCCTTCTTTGTCGTGCGCCCTGCACTACCTGTCATTGCGTCATCGTTCTGTTGCCGTGAAGAACAGTCGCAAATTGTCGCCAAGCACATTGTTGCTACTCGTGCCTCACGCAACTCTGCTGCCTTGTCCGTTGTGCGCCATCCCTGTTAGAAGAGGTCCTCCATGTTGCTGCTTGCTGCGGCCCCTTGTTATGAAGCTTGCGGTTTCACCTGTTAGTAAGGTCACAGTGAGAGAGACAAGGGACAAGGGAGGAGGAAGATAGTTTGGTTTAACTTGATCTTTTAGGTATATTTACTTGTTGTTTATTTATTTATTTATATATATTGGTTTGTGTCGTAGGATTAAGATTACGAATAAAATTAAAATTAGGTGGTTTAATTAGGAGATAATTATATAGATAATTTTTTTAAATTTGGATTTGTAAATTAGAAGTTAATTAAAGTCAGACTTTATAAATTAGACTTAACTGGTTTAAATAAATAAAAATAAATTAAATTTAAACTGTTAAATTAAATATTTAAAAACTTTGCTATTTATATGTGAAGACCACAAATTCTCAATCTCGAACCTATAAATTAATAGGGAATTTAAGTGTAATAAGTGTGAAGATGTAATTTCAGATGTTAGTTGTATGAATGTTGTTTCGATTTAAAAGAAACAAAAGTTTTAAAAAATTAAAAATAAAATAAAATAAAAGCCATATATATATATATATATATATATATATATATATATATATGGGCACGTATGTATATATATTGAAGTAAATGCATACGACGAGCATGCTTGTTGCGTACGCATAGAAGTAAATATAAACAAATAGGAGTATATGTGAATATATATATATATGCATATTTATAAATATATATTTAGAAATATACAAATAAATATAGACTTACTTATAAAGATAAGGAAAATTAAATATATGTACGTAAATATGAATTAATGCGCATAATTGTACTAGGTACATGCCTGTATGTCTATATATATATATGTACATAGAAATTAATATATGAAGAGAATGGATAAATAAATATATATTATAAATATATTAATATTGTATATACACATAATTATGGATATAAATATATATAAACGAATATAAAGATACATGTATATGAATTCATATAAGGATGAATATATGTACATATGTTTGTGTGTAAGTATCAAAATATAATTAAAGGATAATTATGAAAATAATAATTAATATATATTGAAAAGTATAATTAAAATATAAAATAAATATGTATATAAAAAAGAATAATAATAAGTGTGTTTATATATATAAAGTGTATATACATATAAGTATGTATGTAAATATTTATAGTGAAAATATATTAAATAGATATTATATATTAAAATATCATTAAAAAAAAAGAAAAATAACATACAATAATATGTAAAGTGGGGTTGGTGGGAATTGTCCCCCCAAAACCCACACACGCATGGTCGGCTATGGCAGGCCACTTCCGCCTAGCACTTTACTTTAAATATATATATATATATATATATATATTTATATATATATATATATATATATATATATATATATATATATATATATATATATATAAAAGTAATGAAGTGAAGAGACGGTGAGAGAATGAATTAAAAGAAAAAAAATGAATCACGAAAAGAAAGAAAAGATTCGACAGGCGAGAGAGAAAAGAAATTAAATAAAAGAAAGAATAGGAAAGTGAAAAGAGTAAAGCGGTGAGTGAGAGTGAAAAAGGAACCAAAACCATTTTTGGCTTAAGGAACTCAAGCTCCACGCGTGAGAAGGAGCCGAGTGTTACGTCCCAAGTATTTTAGCTCAGTAACGTGCGGTCTTAGGTGTGGTTCTTTCGACCTTTGAGCACCTAAGTCAGCCTACTATAACCTCAAGAAGGTGTGCGCAACAAAGGAAAGCTCGAAGGACCCTAAAAATGGCTAAGCCAGCAACACACTCACACAGACAAGGAATATGCGGCAAAAACAGAAGGCAAATGGCTGAGGAAAATGGGAGTATATTGCTGTAAAATGGACTGTACATCAATGTAAATGAAGGGAGAGGGTGCCCTTTTATATAAACAAACCCTCTAAAGAACGATTGGCTTACATGCAGCCAAGTGTGTGGCTCCTAGGCTACTAGTACAAAATATCTCAGGTAGTGGAGCAGTTTAGGGCAGTGAAATTTGCAGGCGGTAGTGTCAGGCGCCAGTGGTTGTTCTAGGTGGTTTCTATGGGTGCCCTTGTGGCCGCTGGGGTACACTCGTATGGTCGCTGGTGTCTGCACGTTGGGCTGGATGTGCAGGCTGTGCAAAAAGTCTCGATGGTGTGCGGCAGGTCTCGGTGGTGTGCAGGCGGGACGTAACATTCTCTCCCATCTGTTCTAGTGATGCCCTTGTCGCGTCTGCCCGCCCTTCGTGGAACTTCTCGACCTGATTTGGGAACTGCCACAACGCCTGTGCTGGTTCCCAACTCACCTCGCTATCTAACAACCCCTTCCATCTAACCAAGTACTCCTGCTAAGGCCTACAATGTTGCTGCATTATCAACCGATCAGCCAAGATATCTTGGACTTCCTTGTCATAAGCGGTCTTGACCCCAATAGGTGTTCGCCTATACACTGTTTGGGTATCTGCCTCTTCTGGTTCGCCCATTTCTTTGACCTCTTGGCTGCCTCGTGCTGGCACCCCCTGGCTTGGTTTGTTCTCTCGTGCTAGGCCTTGGTCGTGGGATCTTGGGATAAGCCTTCTCTGATTTAAGCGACCAGAGATTCCTCGGGCGAACTAATTGCGGCGAGCTCTGCTTTTTGGATGATGGCGTCGATGACCACATCGACTCACCCAAGTCTGTTTGCCACCTATAAGTCTTGCTTCACCAAGAATTCCGGTCGCCGAGCCTGCTTGGGCAACATCATATCCCTGAAATCAGCCAACACATCCATCACTTTAGGTGACGTGTTGTTGGTGATGACGGGGCCTCCTCTGTCTTCGGCGAGGCCAAGTATGTACACTTATCTTAGCGAGATCCTTTGACGACCTACATCGCCGACATCACCTTAGCTCCAAGCCTCGCCTCTCGCCTCACGGGGACAACACATGGACATTAGCGATCAAGCACACATAGAAAATCAACGAACGGAACAAGTAAGGCATTAATTCGATCAAGGAAACTTAAGCCAATAACAAGATCATAGTCATCAATAGGAAATATCTCAATCGTTTCTCGCCCCTTCCACTTGCCTATCTGCACGTCCACTCCTCAAGCCACGCCTGTGATTGGGGCCTTCTTTGAATTCACTGTCTTTATGGACCCATCTTCTTTGGCGACTTGGAGTCCCAATTTCCTGGCGACCCAATCTGACATGAACAGGTCAGAAGCTCTTGTATCAACCAGGGCGGTCAACCTCGATCCCGCCACCAACACGTCGGCGAATATAAGCCCTCTACATTAGCGAACCTTTCTTCTTTTTACAGTGTTCAGCGTCATCGTCCCGAGCTTCAGCCCCTTCCGTTGGCAACCTCTCTTGGTCTTCACGGCGTTTAGTACCATCGATCCTAGCCTCAAAGCTTCCCGATTAATTTCGCCCTGGCCTTAGGCGATGGCGACCAATTTGCCTTGTCTTAGGGTAGTCCCGAGCTTTGTGTGGCCCATCACACTGGAAGCAACCCATTGGCGACCTCTCAGCTTGCTCCATCTGCTCACCATTCTCGACTTGCCACTTCTTCTTGTCCTCGTACCTGGAAGACTTCCATTTGTTGAAGCGGGGCTGGCTGTTGCTACTCGAGCTCTCGGCTCCCCCCATCTTTACCCTTAAACTTGGCTTTGGGAGACTCGGGCTTATCCTATCTTTGGAACTCCACCAGGGCCTTTGCAGCAGTGATCGTCCGGTTAAGGTTTTGGACGCCCATCCTCTTCAACTCCTGGTTCGCCCAGGGTTTGAGGCCGTCCATGAATGAGAAAAAGGCCTCCTCCTCGCCAAGTGTGGGGATTTGTAGCACCAGCTCGATAAATTCCCGCACATACTCCCATACTTCAACCCTTTGTGTCAGCCTTCTCAGCTTGGCTCGGGCTTCCTCAACAGCATACTCCGGATAAAACTGCTGTTTGAACTCCCTTTGGAACACTTCCTAGGTTCCGATCGGTATGCCTCCTAGCCTAGCTTCCTCATGTCGCCTACGCCACTACAGAAGGGCAAAGTCAGTAAGGTACATAGAAGCGATGCTTACCCTTGTAGCATCATTCGCGATACTCATGGCCTGGAAGTACTGCTCCATCCCCTACAAGAAATTGTCAACGTCCTTGGCCAAATGGGTTCCCTTGAATTCCTTGGGCTTAGGGACCTCCAACCTTGCCTTAGGTGCCATGGCCAACAGGCCTTCCCTAATGGCATTCTCAAAAGCGGCGAGCTTCCTCTTGAGCTCCTCAACCTCCGCCTGTAGGGCTACGACCAGAGCCTCCAACATTGAATTCTTCTGGTTGAGCTGTTCTACTTCCTCGCCAACCTTCTCTCGTACCTCCTCCTTGTACTCCTTGGCTGATGAGAACATTTCCTCCAAGTGATCCTCCATCCTATCCTGGATTTCGGCCATGGCCAACTCCACCTTGGCCAAGCGCGTCTCTAAGGCTGCTTCTACCTCTTTCACGGTAGTCTTCTTACCCTTCCCACGTCCCTGTTGCGACTCCTATCCTTCAAGATGT
Source organism: Heritiera fomes (assembly GCA_032173925.1). Taxonomy (NCBI): domain Eukaryota; kingdom Viridiplantae; phylum Streptophyta; class Magnoliopsida; order Malvales; family Malvaceae; genus Heritiera; species Heritiera fomes. The sequence goes on from JAPDPM010000005.1 coordinate 13,737,820, forward strand.
TGTGACGCTTCTGAACTGGTCATCTTTTCTACTTCAGTGGCTACTACGAGACCTACTCTGATACCAAATGTCACGTCCCAAGTATTTTAGCTCAGCAACGTGCGGCCTTAGGCGTGGTTCTTCCGGCCTTAGGCGTGGTTCTTCCGACCAAATGGCATCTAAGTTAGCCTCCAACACTCACAAGGTGCTCTAAAGGCCCTAAAATGGCTAAAGCCGGCAGCACAACTCACATAGACCAACGAAAATAAGCAGAAAATAGAAAGGCAGAAAAGGCTGAGGAAAGGCTTTATATATTTACTATAAAAATGGGCTGTACATCCGTTACAATGAAGTGGGAGGGTGCCCCTTTATATAGACAAGTCCCTCAAGAATAAATGGCTGTGATATAGCCAAATGTATGGCTCCTAGGCGTTTAGTTCAAGCTATCGCTGACACTATTGCAACTTAAGACTGAGATTTGCAGGAGACAGTGTCAGGCATCAAGCTCTGGAAGCCCCCAGTGTGCACCCCTATAGCCGCCAGTAGTCTCGATGGCGTCCAGGCGGGATGTGACACGAGGTAGGTGAGTAGTGCGATGTATGGGGGTGTGATCAAGGTTCTTGGCTGGGGTATTTGGGTGTTGTTTGGGGTCGCCTGACAACATGACTGAATGGAGGGGTTTTAGGTTGCTGTAAGCATGGCAAAGCAAGGGAATTTTAAGGTGTATGTGGCGTTTCCAAGAGGCTGAATACTATGGCATTTAAGGATAGGTGTAAGCGCTACTAAGCTACTATTCAAGTGGAAATTTAATGGGTTTTAGGGCCTGTAATAGGGACTGATCAAGGCCAAATAAGAGGGTTGATTAAAGGATAAAAAGAGGAGTTTTTGAGGGTTGTTAATGAGGCTAAGATGGAACTATTTAGAGGTTAGTTGTGTGATATTTTTGAGTAAAAAGGGTAAGAAAATAGTAAAAGAAATGTGTATAATTTCCTGGAAAATTTTATATTATGGTACTTAATTAGTTTTTTAAGTGAATAAGTATGTGTATTTAATTTGTAGAAGTAGCATAAGTGTGATTGGTGGAAACGTAGCTACGCTTGGAGTTTAGTTAGAGCTAGTAGCGAAGATTGGTAAGACTTTTATATAAGCCCGTGGTAGATTTATATTGTATAGGCCATATAGAATTGTTAAATTAATGATATGATAAAGCATGAAAATGAACACCAAATTGGTAATTAAATAATCGAACATTAAATTGTGAAATTATTGATTAAGTCGGATAGATGGTGATGATCATTCGGGGATTAAAAAATTCCGATTTGTTGATTGTGGACTAGTTTCGAGAGTGGTAACACTGATATTGCAACAGTTCAATAGTTGGATGATTTTATTGTATTATGTTGTTAAATGTACAAGAGATATTAAGAGTCAAGATGATAAATTAAACGAAATTATGGAATGAGCAAATTCAAAATCAGTTTAGTGATTTTATAGCTAAACAACGAGATTAAAAAAAAACTATTGAGGAATTATATATGCAATGATTTTTAGTGGTCAAATGATCTTGGTCTTAATATGGAATTTCAAGATTGGTAATGTTGATATTTGCATGAATCTAGCATAAAGATGATTTTATTATAGTATATTGCTTAAATTTTGTGAGATGCTAAGAGGACCAATACTGGTGGTGGGGGTCTTAGTATCAATATTGTAATAGGAAATGGATGGTTCTGATATTGAGTTGTGACGAATGGATATGATTTGCAGATGCTTGATCTTTTGGATATTGAGGTTACTAGGTTGAGGTTTGATTATATGATGCTATAATTGATATTAAATTAGACTGCATAATTGTAGGTCTAGACTTACATTGTACATATGCAAACTACAAGATTTGGGCTTATGTTTTAATTATGGCTTTGAGTATGCACGAGTTACATAACATGAGTTTTATTGAAAGTGCATTGATTTGTGATGCATAAATGTATATGTTCAGTTTTGTAAAGTTCGGCATGATTGGAAGAAAACTTGATACATACTTACACGTGTTCAAATGGTTTATGAACCACATCGAAAGGGTTTTCATGTTCCTTTTGAAATGAATGAATTAAATATATTTGCCGAACTATTTTGAGATTTTGGCATATATATTGACATCAATAAAGCATAAATGGAGACACCTAAGTAAGCGGTGTTCCTAACCATACATGCGGACTTATCAAATGCTGTTTTGATAAGGTTATTTGGATGTGTCAGACAAGTTCTGGCATAAGTCTGAACCTTTATCTGATTAATGAGACTAGAGTTTACCGTGACCATAGATAGAGCCCTTCTTCATTGGGGCTTTTCTGATCCACTAATAGCTATAGTGGAATTAAGACTTTATTGATTGATTGATTGATTAGATGTATATGGTATGATATGATTATTTGGACGTACATGGATTTGATATTGTGATTAATTATGCCATACCTCCACTACATTAATGAGATTTAATTGGTAATCATGCTTTGATTTAAAATCATGTTTGATATGAGTTTTTGTATATCGGACCTTGAGCCTGAGCACAGTTTCAGCCTTGGTGATTGGTTTTGATGATTTTACATCATTCACTTGAGCTTAAGCATGACATAAGTTTTGATATATGTTTTGAAACCTATGACAGCTTTGGTGTTTTTTTATAATGGTTTCAATACTGTTTGAGCATTTGGTTTTGTACATCGAGACCTAAATTGACATGGTTTCTCTCACGTAGTATGATTTATAACCATTGCATCTAGGCTTTGAAAGCATGTTATGCATGATGCATGGGTTAAGACACCAGGATAGAAAATGATAATGTGAACTAATATTGATCTCGGATGAATGTTATATGATCAACTTGATGTGGATCAATATTGGAAAAGTAGATATACATATTGAGATTGATATTAGGCTATGCTTTAGAGTTTGATTACTTTTGTCCACAAGTGTCGAGTTAGAGTTCCTTATGACATGATAATAGTTTAAACATACAACAATTATGATCGAAATGGTGTCCAATGACCGCATTCTTGTGGATTCATGCATTGCATGTAGGGTAGTATAAAACTACTTTCAGCACTTATATAATTGACTTACTAATCTCTCATTCGCTAAAATTTATTCAAACCTTTTCAAATTGAGCACAAAGTTGGGAAAATATTTCGAATCCATCTAAAATACTTTTGTGGCTTGAGATATCATCCCAACTCTCTGAAGGGACTTACTTGCTTATTTTTGGTATAGCATGATTCTTCTTGTACTTGACTATTATTTCATGTTGTTTTTGATTCAGTAATATAGATTGGGATGTTGTCACGACCTGAATACCGTGACGTTCACTTTACACTTACATTATTTCATTTAGAAAATTTCAAACTAAATTTTTTTTCTATTTACTGTTTGTATTAAGTGTTAGTGTAGTAACTAAATCGAATCTTGCCTTAATAATATTATTTCTCTAGCTATGTCATAATTCTCAAAGTGTCTATAATAAGTTTAGCCTTATATTCACTTATCCAAAAGAAATGGGTCGAAAACCTCCCTTTGGTATTTTATCAATTTCCCCAGTAAAATCACGTGCATTGAAAATACATTTCTAACTTTCACAATATAGCCAGCTTTAATTTCCACAATTCATACAGTCATGCATCTTATGTTTCTCAAGATCCATCTCACTAGTAATTCCACATTCTTTTGGTTACAGTTTATATGTATTTCAAAAAATGATATTATCCCGGATCGTACTTGATAACCACATAAACCTATATAATAATCTAGTATGATCCAAAGTTACATCCCATATTTCTTCCTAGTACTATGAAAATAAAGTTCGCATAATTATCAAAATGATGTACCATTTGTATACCTCAAAAGCACAAAAGTAAAGCTCGGAGAGCCTATATGAAGCTTGAGCTAGATATCAACCCGTATGATCTATAGATGTTAAATTTAATGGGTTGAGCAATCCACGACTCCGTAAGTAGTTTAAATAAATATAGACTAGGCTTATATTGTAAAATATGATCATACATGCATGAACTCTATAAAATATCATGTATGCACTATGTCAAGATTAGCCACTAACTCATAATCTACAACAGATTGCATAGGCTCATTCATACTTTTCTTCATTTCTTTAACTCGCACAATATCATCCTTTTTATCCTTTTTTTTTTAATATGGTTAAGTGTGAAAGAAACAACCATTTCAAATAGTACATGATTCTATAGCATAATATAAGTAAAGTTCGACAATTATTCCAATTCTCTGTTGTATGTATAATATCCATCTTATCTAATGATAGTTGTCACATCACAGATCACAATCGTTTATCCATTGTCTGATTGGCATATGATTTCCCATGATTCATCGGAACTCGTGTAGCACTTAGCTCTCAAAGGACTCTAGAGGTGGCTCCCACAATTTCGAAGAATCTATGTAGTACGTAGTTCCTTTGAGTTCTCTAGAGATGGCTCACATGGTACAAAGGTATGAGTTTTTACTCGGATTGGCCTCTATGGCGCATGCTTTCTAATGGTTCATCAGAACTCGTGTAGCACTTAGCTCTCAAAGGACTCTAGAGGTGGCTCCCACAGTCTCGAAGAATCTGTGTTGCACGTAGTTCTTTTGAGTTCTCTAGAGGTGGCTCACACAATACAAAGGAATGAGTTTTACTCGGATTGACCTATATGGTGCATGCTTTCTAATGGTTCATCGGAACTTGTGTAGCACTTAACTCTTAAAGGACTCTAGAGAAGGCTCCCACAGTTTCGAAGAATCTGTGTAGCACGTAGTTCCTTTGAGTTCTCTAGAGGTGGCTCACACAGTACAAAGGAATGAGTTTTTTACTCAGATTGGCCTCTATGGCGCATGCTTTCTAATGATTCATCGGAACTCGTGTAGCACTTAGCTCTCAAAGGACTCTAGAGGTGGCTCCCACAGTTCCGAAGAATCTGTATAGCACGTAATTCCTTTGAGTTCTCTAGAGGTGGCTCACATGGTACAAAGGAATGAGGCCTCTATGGCGCATGCTTTCTAATGGTTCATCGGAACTCGTGTAGCACTTAGCTCTCAAAGAACTCTAGAGGTGGCTCCCACAGTTTCGAAGAATCTATGCAGCACGTAGTTCCTTTGAGTTCTCTAGAGGTGGCTCACACAGTACAAAGGAATGAGTTTTTACTCGGGTTTGCCATTTTGGCGTATGATTTCTAGTAGTAATGTTCTAAAAATCATTCAAGTCCTCGAGTCACATATATACATCAGTTGTCATACAATTCCATTATCCTAGTTTCAATGAATACAACTAGGTGCTATTCAAGGTCCATGAATTTAAACATCGTAAGCTAGATATATACTGTATACTACTTCACATATTCATTCCCAAAGTATCGCCATATATTAGCGTGCTTACTTGGTGCAACTTAATAAATCACATGCATTTCTCATAATGCAGGTACCGACAATTTATACGATTCTATATACTCAGTAAACATAAACAAGTTATACACATAATGCACAAGTCACAAATAAGGTTTCACTCCGGAAGAATACTACTCACGAACACATCAAGTCAACTTGTATCTTATCAAGACTTACCCTCGTAGTTTTTTCCATCGTATTTCACCAAACTTGATATAAATTAGATAATTATTGAATAAATTTCATCTCTTACGAGATGATACTAGTATGGTTTATTTAACCCACTTACCTCAATGCTTAGAAATCATCTTCCTCGATCTTCCAAATTTAAGATTCGAGCTCTTACACCGCTCTAAGTCACTACAAATCAATTCATTTATTTAAATCATTATTTCCAAATGGTATTTATTTTCCTTTCCAACACATTAAAATCAGTCGGTTGATATTCATGTATACAGTGAGAAAATAAATAAATATTCATTTTGAATATTTAATATTTCATAAATCATAAATAATTTCTCACTAAATCAAAATATTAAAACATGAATATTCAAATTAAATAATTTTCTCATAATTTCCACTTTATGAAAAAATTTGTGTAAATGGTCTTCGATTATGTTCTTAGACCTAATTTCAAGCATCTAAAATATTTATAATATTTTAGAATATTTTTGGTAAATTTCGGCAGCATAATAGCTACGGATTTCTAACCTCCTGCATCGAGATTACAGTATATAGAACCAGCTTTTCAACCACAATTCATGCATGTTTCAAACCAAATCATGTTCTCAACATTTTCATAAAATTTATCTCAATAAAACATGCATTCCCTATATCTCTACAACTCACACACTTCCCCCTTACTTGTACGGTGTTATTTTATTCAAATCGTACACTTTGTGGCCTTGAACCAATGATTATGTCCTTATTCGTCTCCTTTCCCATTTTTTTTATTTAGCTTCGGAGCTTAACCAAAATCTTCTTGGCCTTCTTTCTCCTTGTGCCTTTCTTCTTTTTCCTTTTTCCTTTTTCCTTCCGGCTGCTCTTTCTTTTCTCCCTTTTTCTTTCGGCCTCACCTTTCTTTTCTTCCCTATCGGGTTTAGCCTTCTTTTCTGGTTCTCTCCGAGTCTTTCCTCCTTTTTATTCACTTCATTCTCTACTTTTTAATTCCAAAGCTTCTTTGAGAAGCTTTAAGTGATGATGCCGATGGTGTTAATGGGGTTTGATGGGAGAAAGTCCCATCAAACTCCACTAAGTATTATTTTATCATTTTATTTTATTTTTTTCAAAATCATTTTATTTTATATTTTTATTCCTATCTCAAATATCAAATATATATAATTTATATAATTTAAAATTATCTTTACATAATAATAAGTATTTATTTATATATAACTAACATATATTCATATATATATATATATTTATATATATTTATTTTGTTATATTCTTTACGTATAATATGTATATGTACCTATATTTCAAACCTTAACTATAAATAATAGATACATACACATATCCATGTATATATATATATATATATATATATATATATATATATATATATATATATATTTATATATATATATATATATATATATAATATTTTCATGTCTAATATATTTTTAGTGTAGGTATGTGTATATACATATATATTCCTCCTTTACTTTAAAATTTACATATATTTACATATATATATATATATATATCCATATTTAATACTCAATAGGTAAGTGTATATATAAATATATATATATATATAAATATATATATATATATATATATATATATATATCTATGTATTCCTCACTTATCTTATTTTAATTATTTAGATGTTCATTTGCACTACATTTCCTTTAGTATACTTGTGCCTTCGTTTTATTAAAACAAATATACATATATATATATTTTGTGGAATATATGCATCTATTTGTTCTTATATAATTCTTGAACTTAGTTATAAGATTTCTAAATTACACAAAGGTATAAATTATTTATTTTCTAATTTCACTAATTTGAGACTTCATTCTCATTACTTGACATAAGAATAATAATTACAAAAATGTATCTCAGTACTAGCTTATCTTATGTCTTTTATTTATTCACTAACATGGTACAAAGTTTTGCAGTCTTTACATCCTCCCCACCTTAGAAAATTTGGTCCTCCAAATTCTCCATGTCCATCTGAAATAGGTGAGGGTACTTCTCCTTCATTAAGCTCTCTAGATAATCTTTTAAGTAATACTGCAGCATATTTTCAACATCCTAATTATTTTTAGACCACTACATATCGTCTTTTTCACCATATATTTATACTCCCTAAAATTTCTTATCATTTTGGGAGTTACTAGTTTCCACTCCTTTTCACGCAATAGTTAATTCACACTATTTATCATCCGTTTCCTCATTTATCATTTACTTGATTTTAATTAGTAGTATGTAATTGTCCCAGTAGCCTTCAAATCTCGTGCATCCGCTCCCTCAATATATTTTCGAGCGTTTCCATACTACGCTCAAATATTCATATCAGTACGGAGTGGTGCTGTTAGTAAATTTGGAATCCCAAAGCCTTTTGCTATTTTCCATAAACATATAGCTACTCAGAGATTCCCATCCCATATAAGGCTCACTGGAACTTCACATGCATTCTCATTGTTTCATAATCATATTTCGACCATGGCACTAAAAATTCTAGGAGCCTGATAATGGAAAAGTGATTTAATTTGGACAATCACTCTACAATCACTTCCATAGCATCCTATTCTTTTTTGGATTCTTTATTATCCATAATACTCATTTTCATATTACTTTAACCGATGCTGCAGCTCATTTACAGACTTTAATATTAGCCATCTTTGGCTGTAACTGAAACATTTGGCAATCATTTCCTCTCAATACCTCTTATCATGTAGTAGTCATTCCATCCCTTATTCTTATGGTATACTCAATATCTCTTAAGTTTTAGAATATACCATAGAATATAATCCTTTCATGATTTAGAGTCCATAGATGAGTAATCAAATCATCAATTTAATCACCACATTATCTATATAATTTCACCATTTCTATCATTTCGAGGTGGTTATATCTATATAACATTTTTCCATTCACATTACTAGCAGTAAAAATGTAATTCATTTATTTACTCCTTTGAGTATCATTAAATTTCCTTTATCGAGTTTGGCTCAATCTTACATCTAGCTATAATCATGTGGTAACCAAAAGAAATCACTTTTAGTCTTAATTTGGGAACTGCTTCATACTCATGTTCCTTAGTCCTCATGTAATTTTATCTTCCTATTACATTTTCATCTTTTCACTCTCATCATTTTAATCCTTTTTCCAAGTGGTATAGTACTCCACTATCCAACTCTTTTAACATTTTGAATACCATCTTTACACTTATTCATCCATCGACCTTAATTTCTTTAATTATAAGTCACATCTGTAGAGCAGCTAGCCCATAACTCTTCTATAGACTGGCAGTGTGATCTAGCTAGACTCATTAATTTCGTATCTCAATCACAGTCTTTCTATCATAGACAGATTCACTGTCGTTATGTCATTCAAGATCGTATATCTTAGAAAGAGATACTATATAGCCAAATTTCCTGTTTGCCAACTTTAACATATAGTTCATAGTCTTTGAGAATCTTGAGGGTCATACAACAATGCTGCTCATGTTCCATTAATGTCTTAAAATATATCAATATCTCATCACTTTATCCATGTATGGTTTAAATAACTTATTCATTAGGCTTACATACCTCACAGGGTATTTTATTAATCTTGTAAACCTTAATAGGAACTCGTAAGAATTTGTCAAGTTCTAAATATTATCTTATGGGTATCAGTCTCCAACTATTAGCTGATGGCGCCTTGTATAGAGACTGGTCTTATGAATTCCTTATACATCTCTGATTAGATCAAATAGGCATCAATTCCATACAGACGAATATTTGTTCTTAGTAAGAACTCTTTTAAACACTAGGAATTTAATTCACAATTATAAATCCTCAATTCAAGTCATCTGTATTTCCATCATTTACACCTACACAAGTAAATTTCATTATCCACACATTTTCCAGAGTTGTTTCTTAAGCTTTTCGGACTCTTCCAATGTTCTCCGATACAAGCTTAGATATAGATTTGTTATCAACAGTCGAGTTAATGTTAACCCGATCTTTCAAATCTATATTACTATAAAAATTTATCAGGAATAACATCCGATACTTTTTAATTATAAATCTCATACCATTTTGGACATTTTGTCTCTATGTCCTATCATTTCCACTGTATATCTTTAAGGCAGAAGCATTTAACATTTAACTCATTTTAACACATATTCCGCCTTAATTCATCTATTTACTTATACTTCACAGCGTATCAATCATCTTAATTAGTATGCTATATTAAATATAACCATTTAACTAACACATTTCATAGTTAACCGATTCATTACTGTAATTCGCTTTGAAGTGTCATTTAACAATTCAGCTTAGCTATCATCTTTTTCTGCTCTTACAGTTACTTTACGGTTCTTATACATATCCTTCGAATTTATAATACTCCAATTAGCATACAATTCTGCAAGGCATATCTCAAAATGCTCCAGTTCTACAAATATCTGTTTGATACTTAGGAAGCAAATCGAATTTATATAACCAAAATTAACAGTATTGATATGAATTTCATCAACTGTACATATCACTTTCTCAATCATCTTCAGTAATCATCTCATCTTTTATAATATCCAACGATCCCTTAATAAACATCCCATTAATACACTTTTAATTCAGACCCTTAAGAATCAATAGCAGGGCCAATCATCCTGCGACTTCCTACTATAAACATTTTAGGTCGCATCTGTAATCTAATTGTAGATGGGATTAATAATCGAAACCGTTATACACATATTACATTTCTTATGCCATTAGTAGCTTCATCACTATCATGGAATTCAAGATCAATTTGGTCCACTATTCAGAAATTAGTCCAATATAAAGACACATTTGTCATTTAAAAATTTATTTATTTCTTTTCATTATAAATTTAAACTAGTGATCTTAATATCCATATAGTTTCTAAATCGTAAAACTTTTAATAGTATGACATTCAAAATTCTACATCCTTCAAACTCCCACCCATTACATAGCTTATTTCTCATTCATGAGTCTTGACAGGTATATCACATCAATCTCCGACCACGTAGGCCCTTATGCCTTTACTGGTATTAGTCCAATATATTTAGAACAAAACAAATGAGCACTTACTGCTTCGTTATTTGTCAAAACATATTATACATTGATTAGGTAGGGAGAAGGTTACAGTTTTCCTATAGCAGTGTACATTAGCACGATTGATGGCTATCCCGTCCATGCTCAAGATGACACCAAGGTTGTAAATGTGCAACATTAGCAAATCTGCTATTAGGTCTCTATCTCCCACCTTCACTTCACACTGACAATACACAGTACTCAAACTTCCATATGAGATTCCTTAAAAAGAGTGCTAGTATGCAACAGGTAAATTAAAGTTTTTAACTTTATATGTAGCCTGTTACGTGTCCAGCTTATGAGGGTGATGGAGTCAATGGTTGCATCGTTGGCCTCCAAGGTGGCCTTCCAAGCCCACCTCTACGTCCAATCCTCCTCATTCTAATTCGAATTAAAAACAAACTATACCAAGAGTAGACCAATCTCAGTATAAGTCAATTAATAGATAAATTTCCAAACATATATTTCACAGCACATGGGATATAACATCACAAATGATCTTAACTACACTAACACGTACTAGATAAATCCTGCTCTGATACCATTAAATCTGTCATGACCAGAAGACCGTGATGTTCATGATAACTCTATGAAAATAGAGTTATTTTAGTATTTTATTGATGAATAATTATTTAAATCCCTTATTATTTTATTAATTATTCCCTTAATTTTATTAAAATCCTCATGTTTTGCAGAAAAATAAATTCTAGATGAATTTCAGTCTTTTCGGTAGAAAATAGACTGAAAAATGGGCAAGAAAGGAGATTGGACCACTACAAGACAAGGGAGCATGACTCTTCATTTTCTCTCTCATCTTTTGACATCTAGCATGCCACATGTCATCATCCTACTCACTCTTAGGGGATAAGAACAAAAAACACATGCCAACACATGGAGGACACATGCCCTTGCCACCTTACATGCTTATGTGGACTAGAAGACAAAAGGAAAGTGCTAGAAGGGATGAGATGTCCAAGGCTGATGTGAGCACTTAAATGACATGAAAATATCTACTTTGAAGAGCCAAAGACATAAAGAAAAGTGGCAATTAATGCCAACTCATATAGGATAGGAATTACCATTGTATCCCTAGGTTAAGTGACTATATAAGCAACTTTATGAGACCTAACCTAGGGGGCTACCTAGGGGTTTCTTAGATTTACTTTTCCAGCAGATTTTTATGTCTTTACAAGTTTAGAGCAGCCACCATTTTTATTTCCTTAATGTTCTTTACATTTTTGCAAGTGAAATACAAGTTTTCATGATGTTTTCCTTTACTCTTTACTATATTCTTGCACTCTTTACTTAAGCTTTTTTGCTTCTTTAAATTTCCAGCAGCTATATTCATCTTCTACTCTTTCTTTTTCTGTTATTTTGGTTCATGATTGAGTCCCATGATCATGGGAGCTTAAGAAGTTGAAAAACTACCTTCATAGCTCTTGTGAGGGAGCTTGGTCCATAGCTTCCTTTTGCAATTTTTATTTTGTGCTTTTAAATGTCTAAATGATTTTTTAGTATTTTTATTCTACTGTTTTAGGGGTCTAGTTTAATAGGTTAAAGCAGTTTTTAAAAATCTTTTAAAACAAAAATACAAAAAATGTTTAAAGTAGGATATGTAGGAAGTTGATCTTATTTTAGGCTAGTCTAGAGTAGGTATTTTTATATTCCGTTTTAGAACTTTAAAATGATTTATTTTTATTTTTATTCTACTGATTTAGGAGTCTAGTTTAATGGGTTAAAACAGTTTTTAAATATCTTACAAAACAAAAATACAAAAAATGATCAAATTAGGATAGGTTAGCTTAGGCATTACTTGTGACTGTTTTTGGTTCTTCACTTTGTAGCTGCTGTTTGGTTCGGTTTTAGGGTCCCTTTAGGTTCTGTTTTTGGTCCTTTTCAGTGTCTTTTAAGTTTTATATTGGTTGGTATTAATTTCAGGCAATTAGGTTAGGGTTTACTAAGTGTTTGATACATGTTCTAGGCATTAGTTTAGGTGTTTCATGCATTCTTTTAAATCTGTCCAACAAAGTGACGTTTTTTATAGCAATTTTTTAGGTCTTTATTTGCTTCATTTTAAGGTCCATTTATGTGTCTTAGGGTCATATCAAGGTTATATTTTAATTTGGGAATTTTAGGATTTCATTTAGATTAGGTTCCATGGCATTTTCTTAGACATAGTCATATTAGAACACTGTTTTTCCTGATCAGTTTTTATGGGCTGTTTACATTTTTTTGACTATTGTTTTATGACATCTTAAGGTGCATTTAGATAGTATTAGATCATATTAGGACCATACATTCATTAGATAATTTTTTTAGGCTTGCTTAAGTTGCATTTTCATGCCATTTCCATAGCATTTGCATAACATTTTTTGCATTAATTCCATGTTAGGCATCCTTGCATTATAAATTCTGTCCAGATTTTCAGCTGCTGTTTTAGGAGTCTTCTAGGGGTAGTTTCATCATATTTAGTCCATTTTAGGTTCATATAATTAGTGGTCTAAGTGTAGGTTAAGTTAGATAATTTTTTCATAAGCATTTAGTTGCATTTTTAGGTTCATTTAGCATTAAATTTCAATTCTGTCCAGGCTTTATATTCACATTAGTTCTATGCATTTAGGTATTGTTTTAGGTACATTTTAGGTGTCATAGGGTAGTATTCATATAGTTCTTTGATTAGGTAAAGTTTAGTTTAATTTCAAGTTCATTCACTTAGGCATTTCCATGCATTAGTTTAGGAACTTCATGCATTAATTCATTTTTCTTTCAATTGCATTAGTTTTGATTTAATTTAATTTTTTTACAAGTTCGTGCATTTTTATTTTCATTATTTGCATTTTAGACCGATATAGTTAGAAAATTACATTTTTACCCTTCCATTTTACTTATTTACATTTTTGTTTCTTTTCTTTTGCAGTTATTTTATTTTCATCATTTCTACTGTAAGTATTTCTTATTTGTTTTTTTAATTTCAATTACTTTTATTTTATTTTATTTTATTTTGCTTTGTTAGCCTTTGTAGATCACACCCAAGTAAACAAACTGTCATAATTTGCTAGGATATACCATAGATAATAGTATCTAGTATTTAGCTAAGCTTTGCACTACCAGTCTCTGTGGGACGATATTTCCGGACTCACCTCCGTATTACTTGAAGACCACGTGCACTTGTGTGTAGATACCTTTTAGGGTCGACAGTTCACTTCACACTTACCTTATTTCCTTTAGAAAATTTCAAACTAAATTTTTTTTCTATTTACGATTTGTATTCAGTGTTAGTGTAGTAACTAAACCGAATCTTGCCTTAATAATATTATTTCTCTAGTTATGTCATAATTCTCAAAGTGTCTATAATCATTTTAGCCTTATATTCACTTATCCAAAAGAAATGGGTCGAAAACCACCCCTTTATATTTTATCAATTTCCCCAGTAAAATCACCTGCATTGAAAATACATTTGTAACTTTCACAATACAGCCAGCTTTAATTTTCACAATTCATACAGTCATGCATCTCATGTTTCTCAAGATCCATCTCACTGGTAATTCCACATTCTTTTGTTTACAGTTTATACGTATTTCAAAAAATGATATTATCCCGGATCGTACTCGATAACCACATAAACCTATATAATAATCTAGTGCTATCCAAAGTTACATTCTATATTTCTTCCTAGTACTGTGAAAATAAAGTTTGCATAATTATCAAAATGATATACCATTTGTATACCTCAAAAGCACAAAAGCAAAGGCTCGGAGAATGTAGATGAGTACCACAGCTAGGTACAGCTCCCGAGAGAGCCTATATGAAGCCTGAGCTGGATATCAACTCGTATGATTTGTAGATGTTAAATTTAAGGGGGTGAGCAATCCATGGCTCAGTAAGTAGTTTAAATAAATACAGACTAGGCTCATATCGTAAAATATTATCATACATGCATGAACTCTATAAAATATCATGTATGCACTATGTCAAGATTAGCCACTAACTCATAATCTACAACAGATTGCATAGGCTCATTCATACTTTTCTTCATTTCTTTAACTCGCACAATATCATCCTTTTTATCCTTTTTTTTCGATATGGAAAAGAGTGAAAGAAACAACCATATCAAATAGTACATGATTCTATAGCATAATATAAGTAAAGTTCGACAATTATTCCAATTCTCTGTCATATGTATAATATCCATCTTATCTAATGATAGTTGTCACATCACATATCACAATCGTTTATCCATTGTCTCATTGCATATGATTTCCCATGATTCATAGGAACTGGTGTAGCACTTAGCTCTCAGAGAACTCTAGAGGTGGCTCCCACAATTTCGAAGAATCTGTGTAGCACGTAGTTCCTTGGTGGCTCACACGGTACAAAGGAATGAGTTTTTACTTGGATTGGCCTTTATGGTGCATGCTTTCTAATGGTTCATCAGAACTCGTGTAGCACTTAGCTCTCAAAGGACTCTAGAGGTGGCTCCTATAGTTTCGAAGAATCTGTGTAGCACGTAGTTCCTTTGAGTTCTCTAGAGGTGGCTCACACGGTACAAAGGAATGAGTTTTTTACTCGGATTGGCCTCTATGGCACATGCTTTCTAATGGTTCATCGGAACTCGTGTAGCACTTAGCTCTCAAAGGACTCTAGAGGTGGCTCCCACAGTTCCGATGAATCTGTGTAGCACGTAGTTCCTTTGAGTTCTCTAGAGGTGGCTCACACGGTACAAAGGAATGAGTTTTTACTTGGATTGGCCTTTATGGTGCATGCTTTCTAATGGTTCATCGGAACTCGTGTAGCACTTAGCTCTCAAAGAACTCTAGAGGTGGCTCCCATAGTTTCGAAGAATCTGTGTAGCACGTAGTTCCTTTGAGTTCTCTAGAGGTGGCTCACACGGTACAAAGGAATGAGTTTTTTACTCGAATTGGCCTCTATGGCACATGCTTTCTAATGGTTCATCGGAACTCGTGTAGCACTTAGCTCTCAAAGGACTCTAGAGGTGGCTCCCACAGTTCCGAAGAATCTATGTAGCACGTAGTTCTTTTGAGTTCTCTAGAGGTGGCTCACACGGTACAAAAGAATGAGTTTTACTCGGATTGGCCTCTATGGTGCATGCTTTCTAATGGTTCATCGGAACTCGTGTAGCACTTAGCTCTCAAAGGACTCTAGAGGTGGCTCCCACAGTTTCGAAGAATCTGTGTAGCATGTAGTTCCTTTGAGTTCTCTAGAGGTGGCTCACACGGTACAAAGGAATGAGTTTTTACTCGGATTGGCCTCTATGGCGCATGCTTTCTAATGGTTCATCGGAACTCGTGTAGCACTTAGTTCTCAAAGGACTCTAGAGGTGGCTCCCACAGTTTCGAAGAATCTGTGTAGCACGTAGTTTCTTTGAGTTCTCTAGAGGTGGCTCACATGGTACAAAGGAATGAATTTTTACTCGGGTTTGCCATTTTGGCGTATGATTTCTAGTAGTAATGTTCTAAAAATCATTCAAGTCCTCGAGTCACATATATACATCAGTTGTCATACAATTCCATTATCCTAGTTTCAATGAATACAACTAGGTGCTATTTGAGGTCCATGAAGTTAAACATCGTAAGCTGCATATATACTGTATACTACTTCACATATTCATTCCTAAAGTATCGCCATATATTAGCATGCTTACTTGGTGCAACTTAATAAATCACATGCATTTCTCATAATGTAGGTACCGACAATTTATACGATTCTATATGCTCAGTAAACATAAACAAGTCATACACATAATGCACAAGTCACAAATAAGGTTTCACTCCGGAAGAATACTACTCACGAACACATCAAGTCAACTTGTATCTTACCAAGACTTACTCTCGTAGTCTTTTCCATCGTATTTCACCAAACTTGATATAAATTAGATAATTATTGAATAAATTTCATCTCTTACGAGATGATACTAGTATGGTTTATTTAACCCACTTACCTCAATGCTTAGAAATCATTTTCCTCGGTCTTCCAAATTTAAGATTCGAGCTCCTACACCGCTCCAAGTCACTACAAATCAATTCATTTATTTAAATCATTATTTCCAAAAGGTATTTATTTTCCTTTTGCAACACATTAAACCAGTCGGTTGATATCCATGTATATAGTGAGAAAATAAATAAATATTCATTTTGAATATTTGATATTTCATAAATCATAAATAATTTCTCACTAAATCAAAATAT
Organism: Heritiera fomes; assembly: GCA_032173925.1. Classification (NCBI taxonomy): domain Eukaryota; kingdom Viridiplantae; phylum Streptophyta; class Magnoliopsida; order Malvales; family Malvaceae; genus Heritiera; species Heritiera fomes. The sequence goes on from JAPDPM010000005.1 coordinate 13,754,723, forward strand.
TAAAACATGAATATTCAAGTTAAATAATTTTCTCATAATTTCCACTTGATGGAAAAATTTGTGTAAATGGTCTTCGATTATGTTCTTAGACCTAATTTCAAGCATCTAAAATATTTATAATATTTTAGAATATTTTTGGTAAATTTCGGCAGCATAATAGCTGCGGATTTCTAACCTCCTGCATCGAGATTACAGTATATAGAACCAGCTTTTCAACCACAATTCATGCATGTTTCAAACCAAATCATGTTCTCAACATTTCCATTAAATTTATCTCAATAAAGCATGCATTCCATATATCTCTACAACTCACACACTTCCCCCTTACCTGTACGATGTTATTTCATTCAAACCGTACACTTTGTGGCCTTGAACCAATAATTATGTCCTTATTCGTCTCCTTTCCCATTTAGTTTATTTAGTTTCGGAGCTTGACCGAAATCTTCTTGGCCTTCTTTCTCCTTGTGCCTTTCTTCTTTTTCCTTTTTCCTTCCGGCTGCTCTTTCTTTTCTCCTTTTTTCTTTCGGCCTTACCTTTCTTTTCTTCCCTATCGGGTTCAGCCTTCTTTTCTGGTTCTCTCCGAGTCTCTCCTCCTTTCTATTAACTTCATTCTCTTCTTTTTAATTCCAAAGCTTCTTTGAGAAGCTTTAAGTGATGATGCCGATGGTGTTAGTGGTGTTTGATGGGAGAAAGTCCCATCAAACTCCACTAAGTATTATTTTATCATTTTATTTTATTTTTTTCAAATTCATTTTATTTTATATTTTTATTCCTATCTTAAATATCAAATATCTATAATTTATATAATTTAAAATTATCTTTACATAATAATAAGTATTTATATATATAACTAACATATATTCGTATATATATATATATTTATTTATTTTGTTATATTCTTTACATAGAATATGTATATGTACCTATATTTCAAACCATAATTATAAATAATATGTACATACACATATCCATATATATATATATATATATATATATATATATATTTTCATGTCTAATATATTTTTAGTGTAGGTATGTGTATATACATATATATTTCTCCTTTACTTTAAAATTTACATATATATATATATATAGACATATTTAATACTTAATAGGTAAATGTATATATATATATATATATATATATATATATATATATATAGATATAAATATATATCTATGTATTCCTCACTTATCTTATTTTAATTATTTATATGTTCATGTACGCTACATTTCCTTTAGTATACTTGTGCCTTCGTTTTATTAAAACAAATATACATATATATTTTGTGGAATATATGCATCTATTTGTTTTTATATAATTCTTGAACTTAGTTATAAGATTTCTAAATTACACAAAGGTATAAATTATTTATTTTCTAATTTCACTAATTTGAGACTTCATTTTCATTACTTGACATAAGAATAATAATTACAAATATGTATCTCAGTACTAGCTTATCTTATGTCTTTTATTTATTCACTAACATAGTACAAAGTTTCGCAGTCTTTACAGATGTAAACTAGGATTATGAAATGTTTTTATACTATTTTGATGCTTTCATCTCGATGGAATGAAATTGAGTTGGTTGTAGATATCTAGGATTTTAAAGAGATTATGTTGTCTTTACAGGTAATAGACTGGGACCTTACGCAATTAGCTTTAAATAAGGCAGGAAATTAACAACTTCATATTGACACGGCACACATATTGACAAACCTTTAAGTTAGGATAAAGCGAAAAATTTGCCTAAATTTTTGCACATCTGTATAAGATAAGGGTGATGTCGCGGCCTTCGAGTCTTAACATTATAATTTGTCAAAATTCGTTCAATGATGAAATTCCGAGAAAGTCAGTTGAGACTACTTGAAATTTTCTAATTGAGAAAATTCTTTCTTAAATTGAGCTAAATTGATGGAGTACTTTTGAAAGAATTTTCAATAAAATATAATTCATATTTGTTTTAAAAATATATAAATATAAATAAATTAGATAAAGATATAAATAAAAAAGATAAGTAGAAATAAAATTAGATAAATAAATAAATAAAATAGCTTAGAATAAGAATTATAATAAATAAAATAATAAATAAGAGTAAATATGAATTATTTCGATGATGAAATTTCAAAAAAATCAATTAAGACTCCTCAAAAATTTCTAGGTGAGATGATCTCCTTTAGGCTAAGCCAAATTGTTGGGATGCTTTTAAAAAAATTTTCAACAATCTATGATTCATGTTCATCTTCTAAAATAAATAAATAAAATAAATAGATAAAGGTAATATAAAATAAGATTTTTAAAAACTAGAAATTGATATGGGGTTAAAATTAGAGCCAATGTTAGAAGAGATAAAGATTTTCATAAAACATGTAATTTATCCGACGATAAAATTCAAGAAAGTCAATGGAAACTCCTTAAAAATCTTGAGGTGATAGAGATTTCTAGAATTACAGCCAAATCGATGGAAAAATCTTAGAAATATTCTCAACATACAATCATATCGAAATTAATATAAACACAAGGCAAATTATAAAGATAACCTAAAGCTAGTTGGTACCATTTTAGGATGGACTTGTGGGAGTGTTAATCCTTCTCTACACGTAATTGTACTCCCAAGCCATAGTTTCTATGAATGTAGACCAAGTCTTATCTTTAGTTTGAACAGGTGACCAATCACACATAGGTTTGAATGGTTAGTAGCGACTTTGTAGTTTTTGTGTTTAGCTATTAGGTTTTTCTAAAACTTAATAAGTTATGACGCTTAGTCAAATCTTCTATCTTCATTTCTCATCCCATCTTCTATTGAATCTTGGTTCAGTTATGCCTGAAGACTTGCCATCATGCTTTCAGATTCATATTTTCATCATTCATTTTTTGTTTCTTTCTTTTCTTTTAGCAAGGTAAGAAATTTCAAAAATCTTTCAAAATTTTACCCAAAAAGTTGCTAACCTTTATTTATTTTCTGGTCAACTCGACTACCAATGTAATACACTTATGCATCTTCTCAATTTAGATAATCATGAGAAGTGGAGGTATTTATTCTTGGAAAATGAACATGAAATCAAGGGAATCAATGGGACAAATTGTTTAGGATAGGGCTTTTTGTATCCATTTAACAAATATTTTGATAATTTCAATCAAGTAAATCTAAAATTCTTTTCTAAAAGTTTACTTCTATTGATATGTTCATTCATAAAGGGGTTACCAACCTTGCCCCTGTACCAGAAACGTTTGATGTTGATCATTTTCCTAAGCCGCCTTTCCAGGTTTTTAACTTAGGTGCCTCTCCTTTAATTCAAACTACCTTTTTCGGGTTTTCAATTTGACTCTTCCTTTTTATTTTTCTTTTTTTCTTCTTTTTCTCTCTTTTCTCTTTCTTATTCTTCTTTTTTCTTCTGTTTTATTCTTTTTCTTTTTATTTTTTCGTCATTTCAACTTCATTGGCTTTGACAAACTTCAGCCCTCAATGCTCAATCCAAATTCATACCCCCTAGTAGGCATTCTTGATTTTGATCTAAGATATCTTATGGAGCCTATGCTTAATGGTTTTCTTTATTAAACTTGATCTGCTTCTTTTGACTTCACCCTATTTATAATGTCTTCAATAAATCTTCAAAGGATCATTATCTCATTGTACAAGTATATCTTCATTTAATACATGATTCTTCAATTCAAGCATTTACATTTGATCAAAATGGATTTTTAAAGGCACATAATGTAGGCTCGAGTAAGGGTTTATGGAAAAAAGAGATAAAGCAGGCCCACAATGAGTTTCAGGGTTTATAAACCAAAGAATTACTTTCTTAAAATGTAAATCATTTGGGCATTTTACCCTTTTATTAGTCACTCATATCCCTTTTTCTTCCCCGTTTTTGGGTTCTTTTCCTTTCGTATTCAAACCCTTTTTCAATTTTCACTTTTCTCACATAAATAGGGTTTCTTTTTCTCTCTCTTTGTTTTTTTTTGCCTTTTGATTTTGCATGAATGCTTTCATCTTTGCCCTAGATTTTCCTTATGACTGAAACTTCATCTTTCTTACCCCTAGTATCAAGGGTGATCCTTGGTAGGTTACATCGCAAAAACATAATAAGCTCAAAAGGAGTAAACAATGGATAAATTTTACTCACACTTGATAGAAGTGAAAGAAAGCCACTTATCATTTGAAAGAAGTGAAAGAAAGCCACTTATCATCTCAAATGTAAATACTCTTATTAAAGATCATTTATAGAATAGTGACAAGCTTGTTAAAATTTTTGTAAGAGATTCACATTTTTCTTGCAACATCGTTGAGTTAAGATTGCAAACAAATTTTCCTTTTCTTGCTTGCACAATCTTGGCAGACTAATAATTAGTCAAGAAAAGCAATTCTTTCAAATTGAATTCTAGATTTCATTATCATCATGTTCATTATTTGGATACTTATGAATGAAAGATAGGGTGAGTATGCAGGAAATAGCAAATGAACAGTGAGAATGAGAAAACGACAGTGGATCACACTAGTCGCTCTATTGAAAAGAAACTAAATAAAAGTTAGCCTATACATAAAACTTTATTTCGTACTTATGGGCTTAAGCACTTTCAAAAACTATATTGCATTGTATAAAGAAAGAAAAGAAGACAAAAATAGCATTTCTAAATCTTCAAAATTGCATGACTTAAACTTCTTGTGCCCCCTATAAGACTCATCCCTCATTGGTATGGTTAGTCAATGGGTTTGCATTCGTAGCCCGTTCTCGTTTCATTTCAAAGTTTAATAGGCTTGCTTTTATAAATCCTTGCACTCTATACTTTAGTGTGATGCAGTTCTCTAGAGAGTAACCCACATTCCCCAGGTTATATTCACATCGAGCATTCTTGTCATACCATTTTGGGTAAGAAGGCTTGAGAGGTTCCAATATAGGTGGGTGCAATGAGTTATCCTTTGATCAGTTACGAGTACAACTTAGTGTAAGTCATGGGGATTAGGTTGATGGGAGTTTTTCTCTGTTAGGCCATGATCCCTTAGGATTGCTCTCTTGTTTATTGAACTGGGTGCTAGTTGAGTATTTGATGTAGGTGTTTGAGGATGAAAACTAGGTTGAGCATTAACTTTCGGGTATGATTGGTAAGGATACTGAGTAGAATAGTATGGTTGTGGCATGTGATAAGGGTGTTGTGGGATGTAGCCTCCATATTGCCTCCCATATGCAACAGCATGGACATCTTCTTCCCTTCTTTTGTTGGCTCCTGCTTTCTTCTCAATATTGTTAGGAGCTTCGATCTTACCACTCTTGATTGTGTTCTCAGTTATCTCGCCAAACAACACCATATCAATGAAGTTCTTAGTGACATTATTGATTATCCTATCATAATAGGGGCCTTTAATGTATTAACGAACATGATGGTGAGCTCTTTTTCCAAAAGTGAAGGTTGCACCTCCACAGCCATAACATGCCACCTTTGAGCATATTATTTGAAACTCTCATTGATTTTCTTTTCCATGCTTTGGAGTGACAGACGATCAAGGTCATGTCAGCAACATCTCAGCATTAGGTAACAAATGCTCAGCAACACCTCAGTATTGGGTAACAAATGCTCTTGCTAAGTCATTCCAATCGGTGATTCGAGTTCCATCCAATTGATTATACCAATTAGTAGCAGACCCAGTAAGGCTTTCTTGAAAGATAGGAATGATAAATTTATCATCTTGAGCATAGGCAGCCATCTTTCGACAATATATAATGAGATGAGACTTAGGGCAAGAAGTCCTATTATACTTTTTGAACTCTGGTGCCTTGAACTTAGGTGGGATGACCAAATCAGACACCAAACACAACCTAATAGCATTCATGGAACCATAAATGTCTAAGCCTTCAATAGCTCGGAGTCTCTCATATAATAGATTAATCTTTTATTGTGACTTCATCTCATCGTTCTCTTTTACTTGTTTAGTTTCATCTTTTTGATTTCCTGCAGATCATCTAAGTTAGGTACTTCAATTGGATCAGTAGATTTTGCCTCTTGAAGTTAAATTGAATATTTAAATGAATATTAAAATAGTAAGGACATAAATAAAATTAATGAAATTGTGCAAGGACAAAATGGTAATTTGCCATGAAAGATATTACAAAAGTCACAAAGTCACCATCTTCTTCATCCTTTTGCCAGCCACACTTGAGGAGAGAGAAAGCCATGGTGATTTTCATGGTTTTTAGAGAGAGAGAGCTTGCAAAACCCTAGTGTAACTACTCTAAACTAAAAAGTGACATAAAGGAAAGTTGTTTAGCTCGACGAGCTCTACAATATATTATGGTATGTGCATTAGAGTGACCATTTGGAGGGTGAAAAGCAAGGTCAAAGTTTTGGCCAAGAGAAGGTAAGAGAGAGAAAATTCGATTTTTGATTTAATTGAATATATGTGATAGTTTTGAGTTTGTAAAGTATGAATATGAAATTTGATTTGAAAAATTGTGTGTAAATTGATCTCTACAACTCTGAAATAAATTGGACATTTAGTAGGCTCAATGGAAATTAGAGCTAAGGAGACCGCTGTCGCTTAATTGTGATTGTTAGGTAAGGGATACGTATAAAGGAACGTGGGGATATCGTGTTTGCATTGATTTGTGACTAAATTATGGTATATTGGATTGTGATTGATTATGAACGAGGCTTTGAAAAATGGGTTTTTAACTCATAGATAGCATTCTATCTAGGAGCAGCCGATTGCCCAAGGGAAGTAGTTGACTGCCCAGACACAAAATTTGGATATTTTCATCGTAATTGACTTAGACTAGTCAACTACCTTAAAGTCCAATCAACTACCCTTAACTAAAAACGACCAGAACCAGCTGACTGCCTTAAATACCAATTGGCGGCTTTTGACCCAGAACCTTGCTATCTGAAAAACAACCGACTGCCATGTAGGCCAGTCGACTGCATTTTACCCAGAAGCTTTCTGTTTGAAACAAGTCGACTGCTTCCGTTACAGTTAGATTTTAAATATTGAAAATATTAATTTGGAAAATTAAAGAAAGTCATAACAGCAAACTACCCTAAAAGAGCACTCAACTGCCCTAAGTCTGAATTGTTCTGGCTTAAGCAAGTGTTTGGTAAAGTAATGATTTAAATAAGCTAATGTATTTAAAAAGGATTTAATGTCTATCGATTGTTTGGAATCATTGGGATTTGATAGTGAATAATGACTTTAGAAATGGAACTTGAGATTGAAATGATTTGATACTGATTTAAAGATGAACGTTTGAATGTATTGAATTGGGTTATATGATTGAAAGTTTATGAAATGCATTGAAGAATTTAAAGTGCTATGTTTGAAAATGGATTTTTATCGAAATGATTGAATAGATAGTAGAGTTTGAAAGATTGAAATGATTAACTGTTATTGAAGTAAGGGAGCGTTTTAGGATTAGTTAATGATTGCATAGAGTTACTGATTTAATATTATTGATCTACTGAAAGCACTACAAAAAAAATAAAGCATTAGAGACAGAATTTGTAACCAAATTTCCGTCAATAATTGTAATTAGTGACGAATTTGAGACGGAATATTCCGTTTCTAAATTTGAGGTAGCTAAAAGTCTATCTGTTACAAAATTTATTTTTCCGTTGCAAATTTGAGACGGATATTTGCTACTAAAATCTGTTTCTAAAGTTATTTTTTTTCGTCAGAAAAATTGTAATGAAACAAAAAAAATTAGTTTTTTCTACGGCTTTTGCATCGAATTTTGCAACTGATTTTTTCCGTTACAAAATTTTGTGACGGAAATTCTAATATAATTTCCGTCACAAAGAATTAATGTATTTAAATTAAAAAAAAAATCAAATTTTATAGTTTGTGACAAAATTCTGGTAGAAAATTCCGTCTCAAAATAAGTTGCAACAGAATTTGTAACTAAAAGTTTCGTCTGTAATTCCATTTTTTTTGTCACAACAAATATATTATTAAAATAATATAAAAATTAAAATTATAATTTGTGACAAAATTCTGTCACAAATTCCGTCAGAAAATTGTGACAAAAAAATCAACATTTAAATTATTATTTTATAGCTATTGAAATTTCATTAAAAAACAATTAATTTTGTAAGCTAAAATCTAATTTCCAAGTACACCTAAAATTGAATCCAATTAATTTACAATAAATATAGTTTAACAAAAAGATATACATTTAATATATACATAATTAAACAAAAACCTTAAATATATATACATCTAATATTCACAAATTATGTACCGACATCCATAAACATTATATTAATTTCATAAATACATACTATATTGAAATACAAAAGCATGAAATCATATAACATCTTAGCGCTTCATGAAGATGGTCTTTGCTTCAAAATCGAACACCTATAACAAAATAAATTGTTTTGTTAAATACGATTTAACAAAAATTCATACAATTAATATATATTCTACTCACACACATACATAAGCAATTAATATATATTCTACTCACTTTGGGCAAGTTAGTCGAAATGGAACATTGATGGAATGTTTGAATATAATTAACATTCTCAATCCTTTACAACAAATGATAATGGTTACCAATGCTTATAAAACTTGAGGAACCTCAGATTGCAGTCGCTATACCAGTCCTATGTTTCTCTAGACAACATAAAGGTTGGTCAAATGACTACCTAACCTCCAACAACAACTAAATATATATTTTAAATGCTGCTAAAACAGAAATGAAGGAAAATCAATCCTCAACGATAGATACCAACGGTAATCTTCGTCATAACCAAAACGTTCGATCCTTACTCAAAGATAAAAACGCAGAACTTCTATCAAAACTAAAATGCAAAAAAGTTGATTATTATGTTACGTTGTTTGACTTTAGTCATGAAGTCAATTTACAAATCAAGGTTGTTTGTACAGATTTGATGATTATCTTACGTTGTTTGTACCATTCAAAAATACCAAATCAATTTACAAAATCTTTACAATAAATAGCACTAGCGCTATCCACAAATATGGGTGAAAAGCTCAACATGGCCGTACTTAATGCAGTAAAAAATGATTCAAAAAAAATATGGAAATTGCAAATTAAAAAACCTAATCTCTACGAATTTTTCTTTAAACTCAGAAAATCCTAACTACGCAAATCAGCTGATGTCTTGCAGCTGGTGCATCGCCAGCTGCTGTCCTGTGGCAGCAGGTGCACCACCAGTTGCTGTCCTGTGGCAGAAGGTGGTGCACCAGTTGTAGGATAGCAGTTGCTGGTGCACCAACTATAGGACAGCAGTTGGTGGTGCACCTGCTGCTGCTGTCCTGCAACTGGTAGTGCACCAACTGCTTTCTTGTGGCTGTAGGTCTTGAATAAAAAAAAGAATTGAGAAATTCATTTACAATAATGAAGTAAATCAAGAAAGAATCAATAAAACAACTAAAAATACAATTCATTTTATTGCAATTATAAAAAACTCACTTTCTAATGGTAGTACTAGAAATAAAAATGTAAAAGCTTTCTGTGACTTATCCTCCCTTTCACAAGCATATGTATTTTACAAATTATCGAAAGCCAAGTTATTAGTTTTTATAAATTAAAACCTATCCTTCAATATCACGGAACATCTCTTTTTTCTTAAAAATGAAATAAAAGATTATTTTGAAGAACAAGGAATATCTCATTCCAAATTAAGATATCATTATGCGTTAAGATAGAAAGTCTTTTGGCATTTTGGAATGAATGAATGGAAAAACTGGTTAAGGAGCAAGACAGCAGGAGGATTTAACCAGTTCAGGCCTAAATGCAATCAATGTTCATGCGTCTTTAGTAGAAGAACTCATTAGTTGCATGTTGGACTCCAAGTCAGGCCTGTCTTGTGAGTTCTCTAAACTCAGAAAATCCTAACTATGCAAATCAGCTGCTGTCCTGCAGCTGGTGCACCACCAGCTGCTGTCCTGTGGCAACAGGTGCACCACTAGCTACTGTCCAGTGGCAACAAGTCTTGAATCAACAAAAAAAAGAATTGAGAAATTCATTTACAATAATGAAGCAAATCAAGAAAGAATTAACAAAACAACTAAAAATACAATTCATTTTATTGCAACTATAAAAAACTCACTTTCTAATAGTAGTATTAGAAATAAAAATGCAAAAGCTTTTTATGACTTATCCTCCCTCTCACAAGCATATGTATTTTACAAATTATCAAAGGCCAAGTTATTACTTTTTATAAATTCAAACCTATCCTTCAATACCACGGAACATCTCTTTTTCTTAAAAATGAAATAAAAGATTATTTTGAAGAACAAGGAATATCTCATTCCAGATTAAGATATCATTATGGGTTAAGACAGAAAATCTTTTGGCATTCTGGAATGAATGAATGGAAAAACTGGTTAAGGAGCAAGACAGCAGGAGGATTTAACCAGTTCAGGTCTAAATGCAATCAATGTTCATGCGTCTTTAGTAGAAGAACTCATTAGTTGCATGTTGGACTCGAAGTCAGGCTTGTCTTGTGAGTTTTCTAAACTCAAAAAATCCTAACTATGCAAATCAGCTGCTGTCCTGTGGCAACAAGTGCACCACCGGCTACTGCCCGTTGCAACAAGTCTTGAATCCACAAAAAAAAAAAGAATTGAGAAATTCATTTACAATAATAAAGCAAATCAAGAAAGAATTAACAAAAGAACTAAAAATACAATTCATTTTATTGCAACTATAAAAAACTCACTTTCTAATAGTAGTTTTAGAAATAAAAATGCAAAAGCTTTTTGTGACTTATCCTCCCTCTCACAAGCATATGTATTTTACAAATTATCAAAAGCCAAGTTATTAGTTTTTATAAATTCAAACCTATCCTTCAATACCACGGAACATCTCTTTTTCTTAAAAATGAAATAAAAGATTATTTTGAAGAATAAGGAATATCTCATTCCGGATTAAGATATCATTATGGGTTAAGACAGAAAATATTTTGGCATTCTAGAATGAATGAATGGAAAAACTGGTTAAGGAGCAGGACAGCAGGAGGATTTAACCAGTTTAGGTCTAAATGCAATCAATGTTCATGCGTCTTTAGTAGAAGAACTCATTAGTTGCATGTTGGACTCCAAGTCAGGCCTGTCTTGTGAGTTCTCTAAACTCAGAAAATCCTAACTATGCAAATCAGGTGCTGTCCTGTGGCAGTAGGTGCACCACCAGCTGCTGTCTTGTGGCAACAGGTGCACCACCAGCTACAGTCCCGTTGCAACAAGTCTTGAATCAACAAAAAAAAAGAACTGAGAAATTCATTTACAATAATGAAACAAATCAAGAAAGAATTAACAAAAGAACTAAAAATACAATTCATTTTATTACAACTATAAAAAACTCACTTTCTAATCGTAGTATTAGAAATAAAAATGCAAAAGCTTTTTGTGACTTATCCTCCCTCTCACAAGCATATGTATTTTACAAATTATCAAAAACCAAGTTATTAGTTTTTATAAATTCAAACCTATCCTTCAATACCACGGAACATCTCTTTTTCTTAAAAATGAAATAAAAGATTATTTTGAAGAACAAGGAATATCTCATTCCAGATTAAGATATCATTATGGGTTAAGACAGAAAATCTTTTGGCATTCTGGAATGAATGAATGGAAAAACTGGTTAAGGAGCAGGACAGCAGGAGGATTTAACCAGTTCAGGTCTAAATGCAATCAATGTTCATGCGTCTTTAGTAGAAGAACTCATTAGTTGCATGTTGGTGTCATGACCCGTGACCACATTTTTCATCTTCTTATACACATCTTAACCGGTTGGGCTGTCTGTGATACTTCACTTGTACTGACTTTTAAACAATTTTACAATGTATTGTTTATATTATACACATCCCCTATCGTAATTTATCAGATAAGTAGTACTGTTGACATGTCTAAATACAGAGAATAAATTATCATACCTCAAATAAACAGTCGGTCTGACACATTGTCCTTCGTGTACAGCCAGGATCCACAATCCACTGAACTCACATTCATCAAAACCTGAAATGTTTGAAAATTAAGGGGTGAGCAAAACCACGGCTCAGTAAGAGAATTATATGCCTCACTTGATACTCAGCTTCCTATATGCTGAAAATCTTTTTCATTTTTCCTATGGGCTCTAGGCTCGCATGTAAGAAGGATACTACAGTCGGCTAGGGATCCGATTAGAGTAAGGTAGGTATTTTAGAATACCATACTTGTTCCGGAACCTAGAAGCAACTGTAGAGAGAGATTTTTCATTTCATTTTGAATTAATAAATCCTTTTCCTTTTCACCCCAAAAATCTTTTCGTATTCGTTTCAAAATGATGCTTTTACGAAATACAAGGGTTTAATTACAATAACTAATATTCATATATTCTTTAAAAAGAATATTAGTTAAATCATTATCATTTTTCTTTAAAACTTATTTCATATACATACGGACGTCTCAAACTTGTTTATGCTTTCATTCTATTCTTAAATTCCTAAGGCACCATTCTTTTTATCAGTATGATTAAGTGTGAAAGAACGAACTCATTGTAAGGACCGGGAGTGCCTAGATCTCTGTTAACCAGGGATTTACCACCCCAATGCCTTACTCATCCGATATATCACACACATCATATGTCATATGCACCAGATCTATTTCATCCTTTGACATTTGTCGAATTCACGAATCACAATCAGTTACTTATCGTCACAATATCCTACGATTTCTCATACTAACATCGGAACACGTGTAGCACTTAGTTCCCGAAGGACTCTAGAGGTGGCTCCCACGGTTCAATCATCGAGTCTCTGCTCGGTATGGCCTGTACTGAAACATCAGAACACGTGTAGCACTTAGTTCCCGAAGGATTTTAGAGGTGGCTCCCATGGTTCAATCATCGAGTCTCTGCTCGGTATGGCCTGTACTGAAACATCAGAACACGTGTAGCACTTAGTTCCCGAAGGACTCTAGAGGTGGCTCCCACGGTTCAATCATCGAGTCTCTGCTCGGTATGGCCTGTACTGAAACATCAGAACACGTGTAGCACTTAGTTCCCGAAGGACTCTAGAGGTGGCTCCCACGGTTCAATCATCGAGTCTCTGCTCGGTATGGCCTGTATGCCATATGTACTTTTCACTGTCTTATCAGATCTCATGTAGTACTTATGATCTAATATTTCATTTGAGACCATAGAAAGAATATTAGAATTATCATTTCTTCCTTTTGAAAACATATTACCTATCATTTATGGAGTCTAAGATAGACATAAATCTTATCATACTATATACCTCGGAGGGTAAGGAAGTACACCGGTCAAATCTATGACCATAACCTATATTGTCCTCGGTGGATCACTGATTAGACGTCGACCGGGACTAAACATATCACATATCATGCATCAGCATGATAAGAATACCAACCAGTCTCAAAACCGTAATTCTCATCATAAAATACACCTTTATGGAGTTTATATAAATATATAATTCCATGATTTAAAACCATAAGGGTTAAAATCCTTTAGTGAATATTTATAAGAATATTCATAAGAATACTCACTATATTTCACTTCAACTTTCGTCTCATAATTCGTGTAATTTATCTATTTCGAGAATGTTCGGTGGTTTCATTATCGCCATTCTCGAATACATGAACATTTTAGAATTTCATCTCATTATATTCATGTTTTATGAAATTTTAGTAATTTCCTCATGTTTCGTGATTTACTATCGAAATTCGGAAATAAAATCATTTAATATGATTTTATAAAGTTTTTCTAAAATTTTCGGCAGCATAACAGCTGCCGATTCACTAACCTCCTGCACGGAAAATACAGTTTAAAATCTTTCAGCCAGTACTTCTTCCCAAATTATTTTCAGCAAATCATGCATCATAATAATTTTCATACAATAATTGCATAAAATATTTCAAATTAAATTATGCAGACTGAGTATCCTTACAGTGCTGCACATGCATCCCTTACCTTTTTTCAGGTCGGCGAATTCCGCTTATCGATCGCGCCCGCACTCAATTTCTCTCGATTCCTTATCCCGATTGCTGAAAATAATTTCTAGAATTAAAATTCTAATTTTTAGAATTTTTCATAATTTATTTAATTTTTTCTGAAATTAAATTCTCGGGAAATTTCTTACCGAATTTGTAAAATCCCGGGTTGTCGAATTTCCGGGAATTTTTCGAATTCCCGAAATTCTCCTTTTCCTCTTTTTCTTCCTTTTTCTTCCTCTTTCCTCTTTTTCTTCCTTTTTCTTCCTCTTTCCTCTTTTTCTTTTCTTTCTTTTCTTTTTCTTTTTCTTTTTCTTTTTCTTTTTCTTTTTCCTTTTTCTTTTCTTTTTCTTTTCTTTTTTCTTCTTCCTTTTCCCGGTCAGACCGGTTCAGACCGGTCCAGAGCCCTTCCTCGCCGGTTCCTTGCCAGCGGCCGGTTCTCCGGCGGTTCAGGCGTCCCTCAGCTGGCCGGCTGCACGACTAACTTGCCGGTGCCCTCCGTTTGCCCTGGATCGGCGACACGGCGGCGGATCGAAGCGGTTTTGCCTCGGTTCTTCTTCCTCTTTGCCGGCGTTCTTCCGCCGTCCATTGCGCCTCCGGTGGCCTCCATCAGCTTCCTCTCCCTCCGGTGAAGCTTCGGTGGTGGTGGCAGCCACCGATTCGGCCGGCACCGCCGTCGGCCATTTTCCTTTTCCTCCGGCTTTTGCTTCGTTTTCCGTCGATCTCGTTCCATTTCTTCACGCCGCCGGTAGCTTCCTTCTTTTCTCTGGCCGGTGGCGTCCCGCCTTTCGTTTCCCCTCACCGGCGGTGGTAGCTCCGCCGCCGTCGGCCCTTGGCTGGGAGGGTCGGGGTTACTCCTCGATTTTCTTCCTTCTCTTTTGTTTTCTGTTTCATTTCCTTTTTTGTCTTTTATTTTCTTTCTATATTTAGTATTTACTATATACTATATATTATACAATATATTTTATACATATAATATATATTATATGTTATACATACATTATTTCATACATAATATTATACAATATATATTATATACAAAATACATATTGTACATTACAAAATACATGTCTAGTATATATGTGTATATTTATATATATACTTTAAAATTAAGTAACATTTATATATATAAATTATATAAATGCTATAATAAAATATTTATACATATAAACTTTAATATAAAACCATACTTACTTTTCTTCTATATGTATTTACATAATTATATATACACATAAAACATTATATTTATATACATATGTATTATTTGAATTCATGAAATAGTACATATATATTTCTATATATATAACAACGTATTTTAAAATATACTATATAATATTTTGAATACATATGTATTGGTATAAAAATACATTTATATAATAATATATAATTATATAAATATATTTCATTTATTTTCTTATTCTCTTATTAAATTTTAAATTCCTCACTTTCCTTAATTTCGAGAATTTCAACGATATTCCCATCTCGTAAATAAATTTTATTTATTTACTTTTATTTATTTATTTCCTCTTATCTATTTTCTTTAATATTTATTTTCAACATTTATTATTTCCAATAATTGAAAAATTTACGGTTATCACAGTTGGACTCGAAGTCAGGCTTGTCTTGTGAGTTTTCTAAACTCAGAAAATCCTAACTATGCAAATCAGCTGCTGTCTTGTGGCAGTAGGTGCACCACCAGCTGCTGTCCTGTGGCAACAAGTGCACCACCAGCTACTGTCCTGTGGCAACAAGTGCACCACCAGCTACTGTCCCGTTGCAACAAGTCTTGAATCAACAAAAAAAAAAAGAATTGAAAAATTTATTTACAATAATAAAGCAAATCAAGAAAGAATTAACAAAAGAACTAAAAATACAATTCATTTTATTGCAACTATAAAAAACTCACTTTCTAATAGTAGTATTAGAAATAAAAATGCAAAAGCTTTTTGTGACTTATCCTCCCTCTCACAAGCATATGTATTTTACAAATTATCAAAAGCCAAGTTATTAGTTTTTATAAATTCAAACCTATCCTTCAATACCACGGAACATCTCTTTTTCTTAAAAATGAAATAAAAGATTATTTTGAAGAATAAGGAATATCTCATTCCGGATTAAGATATCATTATGTGTTAAGACAAAAAATCTTTTGGCATTCTAGAATGAATGAATGGAAAAACTGGTTAAGGAGCAGGACAGCAGGAGGATTTAACCAGTTTAGGTCTAAATGCAATCAATGTTCATGCGTCTTTAGTAGAAGAACTCATTAGTTGCATGTTGGACTCCAAGTCAGGCCTGTCTTGTGAGTTCTCTAAACTCAGAAAATCCTAACTATGCAAATCAGGTGCTGTCCTGTGGCAGTAGGTGCACCACCAGCTACTGTCCTGTGGCAACAGGTGCACCACCAGCTACTGTCCCGTTGCAACAAGTCTTGAATCAACAAAAAAAAAGAACTGAGAAATTCATTTACAATAATGAAACAAATCAAGAAAGAATTAACAAAAGAACTAAAAATACAATTCATTTTATTGCAACTATAAAAAACTCACTTTCTAATCGTAGTATTAGAAATAAAAATGCAAAAGCTTTTTGTGACTTATCCTCCCTCTCACAAGCATATGTATTTTACAAATTATCAAAAACCAAGTTATTAGTTTTTATAAATTCAAACCTATCCTTCAATACCACGGAACATCTCTTTTTCTTAAAAATGAAATAAAAGATTATTTTGAAGAACAAGGAATATCTCATTCCAGATTAAGATATCATTATGAGTTAAGACAGAAAATCTTTTGGCATTCTGGAATGAATGAATGGAAAAACTGGTTAAGGAGCAGGACAGCAGGAGGATTTAACCAGTTCAGGTCTAAATGCAATCAATGTTTATGCGTCTTTAGTAGAAGAACTCATTAGTTGCATGTTGGACTCCAAGTCAGGCCTGTCTTGTGAGTTCTCAACTGTGGTCTCTTGGGATATGGTTTCATGGAATTCAATGATCATGAGGTTTTCATTTCATAGATTAGCTCATGAAGCTTTAGTGCATCTTGCTTCAATACCAGAGGACCTTGATTAATGGAAACCTAAGCTTCTTTACAATACACAGATTATTGAGCACAAATGCAGGGGAATCAGTTACGTTGGCAAGACAAGACACATGAAGAAGAATCTAGAATGCAAAGGTGCCAACTAAACTTAAAATTCTTGCATGGAAAGTGGCACGTGGAGCTCTACCAGTTTTGGCTAATCTGCAAAAACACCACATAATGTAAGAAGCAATATGTTTTCGATGTAAAGAAGGGGAGGAACATCAAACTGGCTACAGATTTATTCTCACAATCAAACTAGGTTGAATTCTTATTTGTTTTAAGGCTATGATAGTAGGAAATGACCATATGGGTCCATAAAGAATGGAAAACCAGATCAGTTAAACTGGGTGACAAATTTATTCTCACTATCAGTAAGCTTCCAAAAACCTTACCGGTTGTATTTGTTTCTACTTCTTTAGTTACAATCACATATAGATCTTTACTACAAGGGAGGCATAATTTTTGTTTATGCGTAATAATTTGTGGCATCTACTACTAGAATAATAACACAGAAATAATTACCCAAGCTATTAAGGTATAATGCAAAAAACTGATACAGAAATAACAAACTGATACCTACCCAAACCTAGCAAATATGTAAAAAGCAAAAAAAAAATTTCCAGTAGAAGTTGAACCCATTTATTCAAGATCAAGATAAAGTATAAGATCATTACCTGAGATCTGAAACAAAACAAATTTTGGCATATATCTTAATTCGCCAACCAAATGGAGCCAAAATAATGATCGATTTGACGGTTCAACACCAAAAAGTGAACACCTAAAACATAAGAAAAATTTATTTATCATTTTATAATTTAACAGAAATCCATGTATTTAATACACATATACATGCATTGTTCTTTCTTACATACATACATACATGCATGCCTTTCACACATCCATCCATTCGTACATACATACATATATAAAAATCCATTTATCATCTACAACAATTGCATCCAAGTTCAGTCCACAAATAATATATATATATATATATATATGCATGTCATCAAATAAGATAAAAAGAAAAAGAAAAGCTTACTTTACAGTGCTTCATGAAGATGGTTCAGCTCCATGATTGGAAGGACCAGCTCCAGGATGAGAATGTCCAACTCCCGGTGAATGTTGCATCTGAATGATTTGGGTCAATCTAACCAAAACATTTTTGATTTCATTTTGAGTTTGAACAAGTCCATCTTGTCCTTTTGTCAAGGTTTCCATTCGAGCTTCCATATCATTCATTCGTTGACTAATTGTCGATGATGCACAAATTGAGGACATAGATCTCGGTGAAGAGGGTACTGATGAGTCAAACAAATGGCTGCTATGTGGCCTAGCTCCAAAACTGTAGACGTGTGTACAGGTAGTCTTTATTCCTCCAATGGAATTATACCATGCTTCTACATCAAACTCGGGATGGGTAGAGACACTTGACCATAGTTCTCACATAATAAATTAGTATATTTTTCCTACAATGAAAAAAAAAAAAAAGCTATTATATAACATAATGAGAGAAAACAAGCAAATATAATAAAAATTAATTCACATACCTGATAGCTTTTGATTTATTGTCCACAAATTCGCCCACTCCACCACCTCGTTTGTGGGTTCCCTAAAAAATTTCTTTATATGTTAGTTGTCGATCCAACTTTTTTTCCTGCACATAAAATGTTTAAAACAATCAACCGTAAACAAAATATAATAGGCATGGACGATTGTCAAAGTTAAAAATTTGTCATTACTTACAATCCTATGCGCATGAACCAAAAATGGAATCGAACCATCTGTATGCTTTGTCATTGTACCTTCTTTCATTGTCAATCGATTTTGCTTTGCTTTTTGCGGTTTAAGTTCCCATTCCTCTGTCCCCCACACATCAATCAATTGATCCCAGACATGAACACTAATCCATGGTGACAAATTATAACCTTTGTAATCTTTATCCGATTCGTGCTAAAATGTGCCATTGCTTTTTTCCTTTCTAACTGCATTACGTTCTTGAAACGTGATTTGCATGTGTTATCAAATATTTCATGCATAATCTCTGTGTCCTCCAAAGGCCACAAAAAAAATTCTATATTAAGAAGCAAACATTATAGTTTAATTAAATTTAGTAAAAGAAAAAAATGCATTGCATAAATAAATAACCTTAGATTAAATTGACATATATACCTGAAATTTTACCCACATATGGGTTTTCACTTCATTTGGAACTTTCTTCCACGTCAGCCACAAATCAGAATAAAACTCTTTAATCATCATTGTAATGACTCGAATAGGTCGAACTTCCGAAAAAACACTATCACAAGATAATTAAATAAGTTTAAAAAGCACGAGGTTTTAATAAACTTAATACAACAAAAAAAATTAAAGAATACATTACCTGTTTCCTATACAAGTAATCGGTGTTCTGCGGTCTAGATTTCTTGGAAAAGGCATTCCTTGATTTGGACCTCTTGTCCGCTTTCCACCTCCCGCCCCACTACTCGTAGCAGTCGGTGAGTCTGT
This sequence comes from Heritiera fomes, assembly GCA_032173925.1. Classification (NCBI taxonomy): domain Eukaryota; kingdom Viridiplantae; phylum Streptophyta; class Magnoliopsida; order Malvales; family Malvaceae; genus Heritiera; species Heritiera fomes. The sequence goes on from JAPDPM010000005.1 coordinate 13,774,263, forward strand.
TTGATATGGCTCAACAGGAGTATGGTCAGCCGATATTCCATGATTGATCTCTAAACCCTCAGTTAGTGGTACCTCGACTGATGCACCCTCCGACGATGGGCCTTGGGTTGATGCGCGTTGAGCAGATGTGCACTGGGTAGATGGGCCCTCAGTAGATGGGTGCTGGGGAGGTTGGCCCTCCAAAGATGTGCACTGGGTTGATGGACCATCAATAGATGGGCGCTGGAGAAGTGGGCCCTTAATAGATGTGCGCTGGGTAGGTGGGACTTGGGTAGATGGCTGCTGGGCAGGAGGGTCTTTAGCAACTAGATCTATCTCCTAATCATCCGACTCTTCAGATGGAAATAACCTTTTCTCCAAGTCAACTGCTGGAGTTTGAGATCGAGAAGTTGGCCTGAAATAGGTTTTCCAACTCGATGAAGGAAACCCTGCACGACGAACATTCTTACTAGCCGACTTCCCATATCTACCCATTATAACTGCAACACAAACAATTGAAATGCAAATATCAGTAAATAACATAAATAAATTACTAAAATACAAAAGTAATAAAGAATATAAACAATAACAAATGTAAAATCCAAATAATGCCTAAACTTATAGTAAATTAATTAGGAAAGGCCTAAAATAATAACAACATGATTAATTAAAAAAACCTCATCATCATCCTCATCCTCCTCGTCATCGTCACCATCACCGTCATCGTCATCACTGCCGTCGTCATCTTCTACTTCTACTTCTACTTCTACTTCTTCTTCCATGGAATTAACCTCTTCATACTCACTGTGAACTAGAATAGCTGGATTGTCAAGTTCCTTTGAGTATGTAACAACTGTTGGGTGTGACATGTGAAGTTCTTGGTAAACCCCATCATTTAAATCAAGCATGTTCAAATCATGGTTCTAAAGCTGAAATCTAGATCTTGCTTTTGTCTTGAACACAGCCCACCAATCACGATGATCTCGTCTTTTAAATGGATAAGGCCTAAAATACACTTGTTGACTTTGTTCAGCTAATATAAAAGGTTCATTGCTAGCAAGAATAGACTTATGCTTGATTTCAACAAGACCATGATGGGGATCAATGCGAACCCCTCGTTCGGTATCAAACCAATAGCACTTAAAAAGTACAACTTGATTTCCAATGCCAAAGTATTCTAACTTGAGTACATCTATCAAGATACCATAAAAGTCTCGTTCTAAATCATTGTGACAATTGCCTTTCACACAAATACCACTATTCATTGTTTTTCGAGATCTCTCATAGTCTAATGTATGAAACTTAAAACCATTTACAAAATATCCTTCATAAGTCCTTTCCCTACGCGAAGGACCTTGAGATAGGTTAATGAAACTCTGATCTATTTCATTACCCCGTTCACGAACCTAAAAGAAATTGTATCATGACATTAGTGAAATGCATTCTTATTTTATAATAACCAATTTTGATATATTTAAATAACTTACAAAATGTTTAAACCATTTCGTAAAATGAGCTTGACGTGTTTTCTCTAATTGAAAATCATCGATGTTTGGCTCATCTCTTTTAACCATCTCATCAAATATCCTACATTTTTAAATAATATTAAAAGTGTAATGCCAAAAAATGAGAAAAAAATTAATTTACGTCTATATACTTACCCAATGTATGGGACTATTTCTTCACAATTCATTAACACATATATGGACGCTGCATCATATTCATCTTCACTCAAATATCGAGCATTATTCTTTGTCCGCCCAAGTGGTCTTCCAAGATGTTTGAAAATCAACAAACGCCCCATAGGATCCACGTCTCCTCCATCGTCATTACGTGGCGGACGAGTTAACCTAGTTGCAATATCGGGATCGAAATATAAGGCACAAAATGATGCAATCTCTTCCCTCATATATGGCTCACATATAGACCTTTCAACGCGTGCTTTATTTTTCACCTTCTTTTTTAGATTGTGCAAAAACCTATTTCAAGAATAAAACATTAAAATAGAATTCGTATAGAAAGTGTTCTATTAATGTCAACATGGCTAACTCAAATATCTATGTTTATTACCTCTCAAATGGGTACATCGATCGATATTGCACAGGTCCTCCAACTTTTGCCTCGTGAGGAAAGTGAATCGGTAAATGCTCCATACAATCAAAAAAAGTTGGAGGAAAAATTTTCTCTAATTTGCAGATGGTTTCTACAATATTGCTTTGCAAATGTTCCATGTGACCTACATGTATTTCAGTGGAGCATATGTCTCGAAAAAAATTAGAAAGCTCAGTAATTGCATCCCATATTGAGTTTGGGACCAAATCTCGAAAAGCAATTAGAAGTAAACATTGCATAAACACATGACAATTGTGTCTTTTCATTCCATAGAACTTACATTCTTCAACGTTTACGCATCGAGCAGTGTTTGATGCAAAGCCATCAGGAAGCCTAAACTCTTTTACCCATTTACACACTCGTTTGTGATCCTCCTTGCTTAATGTGAACGAAGCATTAGGCTTCAATGTTTTTCCATTTGTTTTCACTAATTCCAATTCTTTTCGTCTACAAATAAATGCCAAATCCAATCTCGCCTTTGTGTTATCCTTAGTTTTCCCCTTAACATCCATCATGGTATTGAATAAATTGTCAAACACATTTTTTTCAATATGCATGACGTCCAAGTTGTGACGAATAAGATTGGTTTGCAAATAAGGCAACTCCCAAAATATGCTCTTCTTTGCCCAATTATGAGTTACTCCGAAACCTCGAGGTTTTTGTTGATCACATCTAGCACCGAATGTTAATGCTTCAATGTTATCTAGTTAGCACAATAATTCTTCACCTGACAATCTCACAATCGGAGGATCATGATCAACCCTTTTAGTAAATTTGTCTCTTTGCCTTCTAAAAGGATGATTAGAAGGCAAAAATCTACGATGACAATCGAAAAAGCAAGGCTTTTTTACATTTTGCAATCTAAAGGCTTTTGTATGTTCCATGCAATATGGACAAGATAATTTGCCATGGGTACTCCACCCAGACAACATCCTATAGGCAGGAAAGTCATTAATTGTCCATAGTAATGCAGCCCTTAACACAAAATTTTGCTTTCTATAACCATCATAAGTCAGAATACCATCTTCCCATAAGATTTTTAGCTCATCTATCAAAGGCCTTAAGAAAATATCTATGTTTTGTGATGGATTATATCTTCCCGGAAGTATCATATTTAAGAACAAATATGGTTGCTTCATACACATCCAGGGAGGCAAATTGTAAACAGCAATCATTATTGGCCAACATGAGTATGACCTTGCTGCTGGCCCAAGCGGAGAGAATCCATCAGCATATAAACCCAATCTAACATTTCGAGGTTTGGAAGCAAAAAATTGATGAGTATGATTGAAATGCTGCCAAGCCTCACCATCAATAGGGTGATTGAGCACTCCAGATGAATTTTGATTGTGTGCATGCCATGTCATAAACTCGGTAGTTGCAGCTGACATGTAAAGCCTCTGAAGTCTTGGGATTAATGGCAGATAACGCAAAACCTTGAAGGGAATCTTCTTCCCTCTTGCCCCACTAGATTTATATCTAGGATGCCCACATACCGGACAAGACATTAACTCAACATATTCTTTACGATATAGTATGCAGTTATTCTTGCATGCATCTATTTTAATTTAACCTAGACCAAATTTTTCCATTTTCTTCTTCATTTCATAAAAGTTTGTCGGCAAATTATTATTTGCTGGCAGCATACCCTTCACAATCTCAATCATACAATTAAAACAAGCATCACTCACATTAAACTCCGACTTGCAATTTATAAGTTGCGAAACAGCAGATAAGGTGGTGTGCTTTGTACAACTAGACCATAAAGGTTCATTTGCATCATTCAACAATGAATAAAAGTATTCATTCGACGAATTTGATTGTTGCACATCGAATCTTGACTTATTAGCATTTGAGTCAAAGTTTGAATAAAAAGCATCCATCACCATTCTACCATATGAATTTTGTTCTTCATATACTTCAAAAATTGGATCCCGAAACCCATCTCTGCTTGTTGAAGATTGCTCATGTTAAACTTTCCCATGTTTATCCCAAATGGTATAACCAATACAAAAACCTTTGTAAAAAAGATGTTCCCGCACCTTATCTACTTCAAAAAAATATCTATTTTGACATTTTGCACAAGGGCATTTTATTCTATTTCCACTTGCAAACTCCACATTAGAAAATGCAAAACCAATGAACTCCTCAACCCCATTCAAATACTCCTCAGTAATATAACCATTTTCATCTAACCGACAATACATCTAAGATCTATCTTTATCCATTTTGCACAATTAAATAAATCACTGCAAAAAAAAATTACGACATATAAGCTTAATTCAATATAACTACAAAACAAATTCAACAAACCAATCCCACAATATATTATAACCCTAAAACCAAAATCTAAATTAATCATAAATATTAAAATTTCACCAATTCAATAACCATAAACCCAAAATTTTTAATACATATATATATATATATATTAAACAAATTTATTTAATCACATATCTCATAAAATAAGAAAGATAGGATTTTGAATTTACCAACAATTTCTCTGTAGAATACTCCTTAATTCCTATTCTGAAATTCTTGTATTGATGAAAATTCAAATATATTAAACATTTAATCAAAAATAAAATGAATTTAGGTAGCAAAATGATAATAAATATACATTATTATTATTGTAAAATTTAGCAGAAAATTTTAATATCTAAATTTTTAAGGTGAAAGAAAACAGAAGTGAGACATTTTCTGAAAAAATAAAAATTCCACCCCAACCATTCAACTAATAAAAAACAAAACCATTGGTGGACACCATTACTTTTCATCATATGGGGGAGATGCCTGGTAGTTTGTTTAGTGACAATGATTCCTTCTACTCTCTCTTTTTCATTCAAACCTTTAGATCATTTCTATTCATTTATATTTTTTTTCAATTATTATTACTTTAATAGGTTTAAAGTTCCCCTTTTTTGAGCCACAACATTTAGGTGGGACCTTGGGTACGAATTTTATGAATGGTTGAATGTAAAATTTGCAACAGTTAAAGTTGACCTAGTGGAAATATGGTAGTCCAACTTGATATAGAATTGCAAGACAACATGCCAATTGCATAACTCTTGCCATGTTTCAACCTCACATAATAGATCCCCAACCCCGCTTCTTGCTTTAAAGTTTATATGGTAGGTCATACAATTCAATACCATGTAGAACTTGGAAAGTAATGGAAAAAAATGGAGGGTTATTGCAATGCTAAGTCAGTATCTGCTTAAATTTCATAAAATCTAGGCAAAAAGGATTCTGTATTAACAATATTTCATGGAGGAGAAAGGTTATTGCAACTTCAAATAAATCTCATAAAATTATCCTAGGTTCTATCTAAAAGCAGCCAAGGCTGATGCAGAGGTAGAAAAGAGGGCCAAGTATCTGGTAGTGCTTGCACTGTCAGACCATTAACAGCGGCATTATTGGCCGTCAACTGTTGCGGTTGGGGTCATTATTATGGCTTGCATTGCATGGATGGCAATCAGCATGGATTGTACCACCAAGTCATTGAGGTAAAAAATATTACACTCAGCATCATTAACGACTGTTGAAGGATGCACAAGCTTCAAATTGCCTAACATAAAACAGAGATAGGCAGATAATTTTTGGCTAGTAGCATGCAGATAATGATACATGGCATAGTATCATTATGTTCTACCGAGGATGATACAGGATAAACTTTTTAGTTTTGCTTCCAACCAAGGGTTTAGGAGAGATTTAACACCAATAAATAAATAAATCCTTGTATAAAAGGATATACAATAACTGTTTTTTTCTCACATTTTGCAACATATATATTGATTTAATCATTCTTCAACTTGAAAAATCAAATTTATCTACACAATGTCTTTGTTCTGGCTCTCACTAATCTATATAATGATGTTGTCAGTAAAAAGTCTTATAAATCCTAGAATCACACTACTCTTTGTTTTTGCAAATTCACATGAGAACCAAAGATAATGATTTGCCTAAATGTATGATGGTATGGCTACTAAACAATGGAATTATACTATAAAACAATCCTCTTTTCCATCATTAATTTTCTCTTAATGCTTGATAATGCTGGTGATTCATAATCATTTACAGCTCGACCTTTCTGCTCTTTTCATATTTATCATTGGTTCACTATCAAATTCACTGATAATGTTGATTAAATAGAGCTTGGACTGGTTGGTACAATATGTAAGCTAGCACAGTGGCAGAGAAAGGAACCTTAACATCATTTACCATTACCATTCTTTTTCTATATCACAAGCATTTGGTTTTTGAATTGAAGGTGGGTGACAAAGACCTCAGTAAAGCTGATCAAACCACAGGGTACAGGTAAATGAAGTCCATTCCCTTCCAACCCGACACCCCCCCTTTTTTCAAAAAAAAAAAAGAACAACAGATTAATTGAAACATAATTCATTTCAACTCACTGTGGAAGGACATCTGTCTTAAGCTGTTCATAATTGTAGCTCATGTGAAGTAGAACATATAAAACTATTATTTTTTGCATGTTCAAGAACTGCAAGTATAGTGTAGTCCTCTATTGAAAATTTTCATACTAAACATGATGCAATGGCAGACTTATATAACTGCAGAAATAAGAATATGCCTTTTTTCCTTGGTGTTTCCTCTCATGTCTTAAGTTAGTTTTTAAAATCCCATTTGCAAGCCATTCAGGATAAAATAGACATAAATTTTGGTTAAAGGAGCAACTAAAGCACTGAAATATCTCATTTGTTCATCTAATTTTCTATTAAGAGGTGGATTAATCCTGTCAAATTGAGAATAAGATCCTAACTTGAAAATTTTTCTATCCCAATTTTCCCTAGGTTCTGAGCCAATTTTGTATTAAAAAAATCAGAATCAATATGAGAGGAGATACACCAGTAGTGATAATCTGTCAAGGGAGTAGGCTGGTGGCTCCGGATCTGTTGGGGGAGTGACCGGTAGCAGCTGCTTCTCTTGACATTGTAGAGGCACGAAAAGGAGAGGCAGTGGGGAGGCGCGCAAGGGAGCTCGAGCTGGTGACGAGGTGCGCAGGGGAGTTCGAGGCGGTAGCGAGAAGCGGGAAGGGCGGCTGGCCTGACGTCGGGGCCGGATGTGGGTAGGTGTGGCTAGCGGGAGGAGTCAGGGTGAGGGATATTCTGCTTGGTTTTGTTTTTTTTTCTTTCTCAGCTAACGGGAAACGAGGCAAAATGGTTGGGACGGTGAAGGATGCTGATTGGGTGAGGGATTCTGCCTGGGTTTGTTTTTTTTTCCAAGCTAATAGGTATTAAAGAAAATGGCTAGGTCGGTGAGGGAGGCCGATTGGGTGAGGAATACTATGCTTGGTTTTGGTTTTTTTTCTTTCATTGCTAACGGGAATCGAAGAAATTGAAGAAGCTCACTGGCGGTAAACTACAGTGATAGGTGGGAAATGAAGAAAAATTTTGAGATGGATTTGTGGTAGCAAAATCCGTCACAAAAATTTAATATATTTTTAATATCAATTAAATAATATTATTTCATTTAGAAGATAATAATATTACAGTTTTTTGCATTAAAATGATATTATTTATAATTTATATACTCAAAAAATTATTATACAACATTAAACTAAAAAAATTATTATATTATATTTTATAATATAATTTACAATATTAATTTGTGTACTTTAATATTAGAGACGGAATTTGAAATGGAAATTCCGTCTCAAATTAACTCAGGCATTTAAAAAAATGTTAACATTTTGAGACGGAATTTTCTATCTCAAAATCCGTTTCTAATATAAGAGACGGAATTTTCTGTCTCAAATTAAGAAGAAAAAATGTTTAAGAGTTTTAAGACGGAAAATTCTGTCTCAAAATCTGTTTCTAATATTAGAGACGGAATTTTCCGTCTCAAATTAACTCAACAAAAGGAAAAAATGTTTAAGAGTTTTGAGACGGGAAATTTCGTCTCAAAATCCGTTTCTAATATTAGAGACAGAATTTTCCGTCTCAAATTAACTCAACAAGAGAAAAAAAATGTTTAAGAGTTTTGAGACGGAAAATTCCGTCTCAAAATCCGTTTCTAATATTAGAGACGGATTTTGACACGGAATTTTCCGTCTCAAGATGCTAATATTCTTTATCTCATCCTTGAGTTAATTTGAGACGAAAAATTCCGTCTTAAAATCCGTCTCTTATATTAGAAACGAATTTTGAGACGGAATTTTCCGTCTCAAATCAACTCAACGAAGGAAAAAAAATGTTTAAGAGTTTTGAGGTGGAAAATTCCATCTCAAAATCCGTTTCTAATAATAGAGACGGATTTTGAGACGGAATTTTCCGTCTCAAATCAACTCAACGAAGGAAAAAAAAATGTTTAAGAGTTTTGAGACGGAAAATTCCGTCTCAAATTAACTTAACAAAAGAAAAAATGTTTAAGAGTTTTGAGACGAAAAATTCCGTCTCAAAATCTATTTCTAATATTAGAAACTGAATTTCAGACAAAATTTTTAGTCTCAAATTAACTTAATAGAAGAAAAATTGTTTAAGAGTTTTGAGACGGAAAATTCTGTCTCAAAATTCGTTTCTAATATTAGAATCTGAATTTCAGACGAAATTTTCCGTCTCAAATTAACTTAACAGAAGAAAAAATGTTTAAGAGTTTTGAGACGAAAAATTTCGTCTCAAAATCCGTTTCTAATATTGGAAACGGAATTTCAGAAAAAATTTTCCGTCTCAAATTAACTTAACAGAAGAAAAAAAATGTTTAAGAGTTTTGAGACGGAAAATTCTGTCTCAAAATCCGTTTCTAATATTAGAGACGGAATTTCAGATGGAATTTTCCGTCTCAAACTAACTCGACAAAAGTAAAAAAAAAGGTTTAAGGGTTTTGAGACGGACTTTTCCGTCTCAAAATCCGTTTCTAATTTTGAGACGGAATTTGAGGCGAAAAATTCTGTCTCAAAATTCTAACATTCTTTTTTTAGTTAAATTGAGACGAAATTTTCTGTTGCAAAATTCCGTTTCTAACTTTAGAAACGGAATTTCCTACGGAAAATTCCGTATCAAAACCTTATATTCTTTTTTTATATTTTGAGACGGAATTTTCTGTTACAAATTCTGTCAGAAAGTTTTAGAATCGGATTTTACAACAAAAATTTTGTCTCAAAATCCATAAAAAATTTGGCGGGATATAATACCATTCACTTGCACCTCTTTAGCTTCAAAATTTGTGACAGAATTTATTCTGTTACAATTTGCAATGGTTTTTCCGTAAAAAATCCGTAGCTAAATTTGTCAGTAATACTTTTCTTTGTTCCGTCACTAATCCGTTGCAAATCCATTACAAATTCAAAAAAACTTGTGATGGAAATTTCCATCTCAAAAATTTCGTCACTGAAAGTACAATTTCTTGTAGTGAAGCTTTGGAATCGATTGAATGTTATTAATTGTACTAAATGTATTAGAGTGGAAACTATAGAATTGAAAATGAAGAGGGTATTACATAAGCATGCATTTAGGCATACATAATTGTATGGTTCACATGCATAATCATCATTTGATAGTTTTCAATCGTTATGCATGATGATATTTAAAGTCCATTGTTAATGTTTGATTGTTTTGAAAGAATGCATAGTTTTAATGTTTTAAAGATCGAACGAATACGAAGTATTTTGAGTTTTATTGTATTGAAATGGTCCGAAATGTTTGAACGTATCATTAATGATTTTGTCTTATACTGAATGCAATGTTTAATAAAGATGGCTTAATGTAAATGTTACATATATGGAATTCTACGGTTTCAGAGTTAGATTGTGAGAGCCACCTCTAAAGTCCAAAGGGACCTATAGGCTACATGAGTTTCCTAAGACTGTGACAGTCACTTATAAGATCCTAAGGGAGCTAAGTGCTACATAGTGTACGTCACCGTTAGAATCCATGAAATGGAAAACGAAGCTTGATTCCCAAATTGTTTAAATGTTTTGAATGTATTTTATACTATGTTTTAAAGTATAATATATATAGTATTTATGGAAATCAAGTAAATGTATTTGAGATGTGGAATCTTCCCATAGTTGCCTTTAGCAATCATGCATTACCGACCGACCGACTGATTATTTGCTGTTAAACCTTAAGCAAGTCTATAATTGCCTCTATATCTGTCACAGCCCGTGACCCTATTTTTCACCTTATTCTATACATCTTATATGGTTGGGCTGTCTGCGATACTTTACTTTTCCTTTACATATAAACAATTTCATATTAAATTATAATACGAATTACATCCCCTATCTTACTTCATAAGAAAGTAGTACTGTGAATATGTCTAAATACAGAAAATAAATGATCATACCTTATTAATTAAATCGACCTGTCGCATCGTCCTCGAATGCGCAGTCAAAAATCCTTTTACTGCTAGACTCTCGGTCTTCGAAAACCTGAAATGTTAAAATTAAGGGGTGAGCAAACCACAGCTCAGTAAAGGAATTATATGCATACTTGATATTCAGCTTCCTATATGCTGAAAATCTTTTTCATTTTTTCCTATGGGCTCTAGGCTCGCATGTAGGAAGGGTACTACAGTCGACTAGGGATCCAGATGGAGTAAGGTAGGTATTTTAGAATACCATACTTATCCCAGAACCTAGAAGCAACTGTGGAGAGTAATTTCCATTTCGTTTTGAATTAATAAATCCTTTTCTTTTTTATTCCATAACCTTTTCATATTCTTTTCAAAATAATGCTTTTATGAAATAAAGCATTTAATTAAAATAACTAATATTCATATTTTCTTTGAAAAGAATATTAGTTAAATCATCGTCATTTTCCTTTAAAACTCATTTCATGTTTTATTGTACAATCATAATTAGTACAGTACTTTAAAATAGCAAAATAAGCTATTAAACCTTTTTCGTATAACATATAACTCATTTAAATCTAATATTCAATTTAAAATTAAAATAAAAATATTAGATTTATTTTCCTCCTTTTTCCTTTTGAAAACATATTACATATTCATATTACATATCATGTGAAAATCATCTCGTAGTACTAAAAACAGTACTGAAATAAGCATTTTATAAAAATGCTATAAATCATTTCATTTCACGTATCACATATCATATAAAACCTTTACATTTCACATATCACATATCATGTAAAACATTTTTATTTTAAAACATATCATATGTGGAGACAGTGGCAACCACTGAGTCCTATCATGCAATAATACCCGAAGGTATAAAATAATCATGTCAGACCTATGGCCATAGTCTATAATTGCCCTCGACGGATCACTGATCAGGTGTCGGTCGGGACTACATATGACATGTTACATATCACATATCACGTATTACATATCACATGTCGGCATGATAGAGGAGCCACCTAGTCTCAAAACCACGTTTTCATCATAAAATAACCTTTATAAAATTTATAAAATATATAATTCCATAATTTAAAATCATAAAGGTTATAAAACAAATTAGTGAATATTTAAGAAATATTTATGAAAATATTCATAAAAATATTCACTTTACTTCTTTTCATTTTTCGTCTCGTATTACGTGTAATTTACATTTTAAGAGAATTTTCGGTGATTTCATTATCATCATTCTCGAAGAGGATTTTCGGTGATTTCATTATCACCGTTCTCAGAAACATGAATATTTTAAAATTAAATCTTATTATATTCATGTTTTATTAAAATAATAATTTTCTCGTTTTTCGTGCTTAAATATCGATTTTCGAAAATAAAATCATTTAATATGATTTTATGAAATTTTTCTAAAATTTTCGGCAGCATAACGACTGCCGATTGACTAACCTCCTGCACGGAAAATACAGTTTATAAATTCCAACCGGTACTTCATCCCAGATTTCCAACTAGTCATTCATCAAAATATTTCATAAAATATTTTTCATAAAATAATTCAAAATTAAAATATGCAGACTGAATATCCCTACAGTGCTGCACATGCATCCCTTACCTTTTTCGGGTTAGTGACTGCCTCTCGAAGGTCGCGTCCGTGTTCACCTTGCCCGATTCTTCATCTCGATCGTCGAGAATAATTTCTGGAAATTATAATTCTAAAATTTAGAATTTTCTCAAATTATTTAAATAATTATCATTAATAATTTTTCGGATTTCTTACCGATTCCCGAGATTTCCGGATTCCCGAGTTCCCGAGAATTTTTCGAATTCTCGAAAATTCCTTTTTCTCTCTTTCTTCTTCCTTTTCCTCTTTTTCTTTTTCTTTCTCTTTTTTTTCTCTTTTCTTTTTCTTTTCTTTCTTTTCTTTTTCCTTTTCTTTTTCCCTTTTTCTTTTTTCCTTTTTTTTCCTTTCCCTGGTCGGACCGGTCCAGACCGGTCAGTGCCTCATCCTGCCGGTTCGACCGGTTCGGCCGCCAGCGGTCCTCCTTTCCGCCGATTCACACCTCCCATAGTTGGCCGACGTTGTGGGGATGCCGGATCTGGCCTCCGTTTCACCCCATCACCGGCGACGGCGTCGGCGTTGGCGTCGGATATGGGTCCGTGGGTTTCGGTCCCTTTCCTTCCTCTCTTCTCCTTCCTCCGCCGGATTCTCCTTTGCCGGTGGCTCCTCTCACCTTCCCCTGGTCTCCGTCGATCTCGTGGGGGGGAGTGGCGGTGCCCGGATCGGCCGGCACCGCCGATCTCCTTTTCCTTTTTCTCCCCTTCGGTTTCCCGTTTCGATTCTCTTCGCTTCTGTTTTCTTTTCCGTTTTTTTTGCTTCGCCTCTTCCTTCTTCCATCATCGGCGGCTTCGCTTCTCTCCTTCTTCCTTTGGTCGGCTGGCCGACGGTGGCCGGCCTCTCCCTCACCTTTCCCTTCTGTTTTTCCTTTAACAGAAAGGCAACAGGGGTCGGGTAGATCCCGACCCCGTTTTCTATTTTTTTATTATTTTTTTCATTTTATTATATTATATATATTTTTTATATCAATATATATATATTAATAATAATTAATATATATTTATTTATATAGTATATATATGTTGTGTATAGTTTTAAAATAAAATTCTATACACTTAATTTAAAAATAACATATATATATTTCTCATATATTTATATACCTTTATCATAGACTATAATATATATATATATATATATTCATAAATATTTATATATGTAATTATATAAAACATATATATAATTTATTTAAAAATATATTTATATAATAAAATTATATAAATATATAAATACTCACATTTATATTTCTTATAATTTGGATTTCTTAATATCCAAATTATATTTCTCTATTTCATTTCTTATTTAATTTGGATTTTCAATTTATCCAAATTAAATTTCCTCCTTCATTTCTTATTTCCCATTAAATTTTCTCCACTTCTTCACTTCATCAATTTCGGGAATTTCAACGATATTCCCATCTCGTAAATAAATTTTATTTTTATTTATTTACTTTAATTTATTTATTTCCTCTTATCTATTTTCTTTAATATTAATTTCCAAAAATAGAAAATTTACGGTTATCACAATATCACCTACTTTGTGGTACTATGAGGTGTACCGTTCGCTAAATGACATTGATCACGTCTTCAACAATCCTAGATGTCACCCGATCAGTGCACATAAAGGACACCCATTGACTATGGCTATAAGTCTTAATATTATTACCCAATAAAAAACCTTATTTTGCATGATTCTATTGGGAAGTTACTTGTCTCCATGTTTTATGATTTTATCAATTGAAAGTGACCAAATCGTATTGATTGGATTTTTAATGATTTAGAAATAGCATTGACAATATTGAAGTGGTTTATAGTATTAACTGTGGTTGATACGATTAATCGATTTAAAAGTATTGTATCGAATGACTTTATCGAATGATTGTGTCGAATGATTTTATCGAAAGATCGTATCGAATGATTTTATTGAATTGATTGCACCGATTGATTTTATTGAATGATTGTATCAAATGATTTTATCAAATGATTGTATTGAATTTCAGTTATTGAAATAAAATGTTTTAATGCAAATAAATGTATCGATACTAAGATTGCAATGTTTGAATGAAAGGGTTTTCTATACCGTTTGGATTGACATGAAATATTTATCATTTGCATAGTCTTGGTTTCGAAATTATTGTATTGAAATTTCATTGTATGAATGCATAAATTCAAATTCTGTCAGTTCACTTAGGACACTTATAATTGACCTAGAGACTGGGACAAGTGAGGTGCTCTAAAGCATCCTTCCAGCTTGGTATCCCTAGCCAGTTATAGTAATTCTTTCCCTCTATGTATTATGTCACTGTTAGATAATGTCAATAAAAATGTTTTAGTATAGTTAGGATACATGCATGAAGTTGCATTGTATCCATTCCTTTCAAAATTAGATTTAATGTTATTAATGGTAATTATCATTGTAAGAGCTTGTATAGGATACATGCATATAGTTAGCATAATATCAACTCTTTTACATTATTTCTTATTGGGCTTAAAGCTCACAACTCTCACCTTACAGATAATTTGCAGTAGTGGCTGCCTTATTAAGAGAGGTTTCCGATCAAATTCCTTCAAAGTTTTGGCATTATCCTTTGAAGGTATAATTGTACAGTTACATTATGTCTTTAGACTTTATTGTACAATATTTTAGTGTGTCAAATGGGATGTAAATATAGGAATTGAATGTCAGTGGTAATCATTCAATATGGAAATAAATGTATATTGAGGTTTATTGTATGATATTTGATATTTATATAGTTTATGGTGGTTTAGCTAGGTATAGTCATGAAATAATCTTATTTGATTGGATATAAATGAAATGAGAATGCAAAAAAAAAGTAAATATATATTGTAATGATTGCACTGAGACCAATCTAAATAATATATATTGTAATGATTGCACTGAGACCAATCTAAATAATGGAATATTGATTTAGCTAAGTTTTAGCTTAATGTCTGATTGATGAAACTGATTCATAGCCCAACAAAGTGAATGAAGAAGAAGAAGCAAGCCCTAATTTTGAGTGGAAAAGGTCGAGACAAGTGGCTGGCTAGGGTAGGAAAATTACCTAAATAACCCTGAACAAAGCTTTTGGGCTAATTCGCGTCTTTTTTAGCCCTTTCATGTGATTCAGTTTATGAGTTAGAATTGTGTAAGACTTCTTCACACAAGGTTTCATCTATGACAGTATATTGGTTCGAAGTCAAACTAGTTTGATCTTTATTCACAAAAGTAATTTCAAGCTATGGACAAAACCATCATTATTGAATTTATTGCACGCAAACCTAAGTATACTCAAACGAAGGAATTTCGAAAAGTGATCTCTTTACCAGTTATGTATTTCGATCTCAAAATCCACAATTTGCCACTTCCATTCCTATCCAGGTTAAAGAGAATCCTGTGGGCCCCACCTTATGATTTTTTCAATACTTATAAGTCATAAGGTAACTTATTGTCATTGGTTGATCTAGTCATTGTAACTTCAAATATAGAGTATATGTGAAAAGAATATGTGAATCTTTATATATATATATATATATATATATATGTTCTTAAGTAAACAAGGATACAAATATATTAAATTAATTAGGATATGCATTAGAGAATGGGAATATACATATATATATATATATATGTAGACATTTAATAAGAAAAGAATATATATAATTAGTATGGTAATTTATATATACACAAATGTAAAATAAGTGAAATAATATATGTATATATGCTACTAATACACACACACACACACACACACATATATATATATATATGTATATATATATATATATATATATATATATATATATATATATATATATATATTAGATATGAAAGTATATCTATGGGAAATGCAACCACTGTGTGGTAAAGAAGAGGAGGCAAGGGAGGTATGCTTGTTGCTCGAGAGTTAAGAAGAACCCGAAAGGTTGCCATTGTTCAATGTAGAAGTCATTTAAGTTTGGGACCGAGGGTTGAGACAAGGAACGTGAAGTGCAAGGACATTTAGCTGAAGCTTTCTTAGCAAGCAGCAGCAAGAATCATGTATGGTTGCTGCTGAGAATAAGGAACTTCTATTCAATTCTCACTTAGCTGACCCGTAGGCTTGAAGGCAACGTTTGGCGACTATTGAGCTAATTTTGTTAGCTAAAAATACAGGCTGCTTAGGTGTTCATCAGGGGCTCACGGTGGCTGTAATTGAGGCTGGAAATGGTGTGCGTAACAGGGGCCGAAACAAAGAAGAAAACTGTAGCAAGAAAAGGGAAAGGAGAGCTGCTGCCAATCCCATGTTAGATTGAAGCGTACAGCAGCAAGTGAAGCTTTTGGTCTTCATTTCCGCTCCTGCAAGAGCATACTCATCAGGCCAAAATAGGATGCACACTCTCGACATCCAATGCTAACAGCAGGGGCACCCTATCCTTTATATTGGTTTTAAGCACAAGGCAGCAGCTTGCGGTGGCGTTAGGGGCTGACTAAGGGAGGTTTCAGGCCGACCCGTGGGCGTTCCTGCCTTGTTTCTTTGCTGCCATGGCTATGTTTAGGTCATCGAGGGTTAGGTATTACAATTTGGTGCTGAAACTAACCGAAATGCAAAACTACTTGATGGTGTTGTAGGGTTGTTTGCACGGTCCGATAGGATTCATGAAAAACTGGGCAGCCTTGAAGTGGAGAGACTGATTTGAACTGATAAGAAAGGAAGAAAAGTTTGCCACTGTTCGACGTTGATTTTGACGTTGATTAGGTTGTTTTTCGAGTGGCTATTAGTGGTTGAAAAGAAGCTGAAACAAAGGCCTTCCTCTATTCAAAAAGACGGAAACAACTGCTATTTGGAGAAGAGCCAGCAGCATTTTGGATGGCAAAACAAGGAAAGACTCAGCAAATTTGGGGAAGGTAAATGTGATGGAAGCTTGATATTTGTTGCTGTCCAAGAGGTACACAGCAGTGACATTCCTGGGTGGGATAGAATCGTAAAGTCGGTTAACATGGAAAACTATGGTAAGGAATTTACACCGTTGGTTTGAGGCTTGATAGGTATATATGTATATGATTGGTATGATGATGAAAAGCTGATGTATGGCGTAGGATAAGGTTGAAAAAACTTGAAGAATTTTGTAAAGGGTGCTTGGCCACAAGGAATCTATAGGCAAGATTTATATATAAGTGGACGTTAGTGTATATTCTTGAACTTATAATGTTGGAATTATAAAATTATGACATAATGATTATGGGTGAGTTGAGAAACTATGGATTGATTTAAATAATAGAATTGCGTAAGTTATATACATAAAGGCTTGTAAGTGTTATATTACTTGTGATATAATGTATGCGAAAGAAATGAGCTAATAGCTATGTTATGAAACTTAGAGTTTGGAAGGCGATGATATCAACATTGAAAAGAAGATTTAATGACTGTGGACTGTGCTGATGTGTTTAGTATATATTCTTAACAGGCATGACTAACTGAAATTTTAATGGAATGATGTGTAGGGATTTGGAGTGGTGTGGAAGCTTGAGCTTCAATTTAGAGATTGAAATGAAGTAATTGCTAAGCTTGAAGTAAGTGGGTTAAATAAAGTTTGCTAAAATCATCTCCTAGAAGATGACTAGATTTATTTTAATAATTAATTGGGCAATTGAGGTAAGTAAAGGTAAAATCGAAGATACAATTAAATTGTGATTTTGGACAATGCTTGGGTTGGATTAAAATGTTGTTTTCTACCTTGTGTGTTGTGGCCAGCCAAGTTTGTGTGTTGTGTGAGATGTATTGTAAGTATTAAGTTAATATGTGAATATCTCTTGTAAATATACTGCGTAGAAATTAGTCTAGATATTAAATTGTGATAAGACTATTAAATTATGATTGAGATTGAATGATTAAATTGTGATTAAGATGAAAATTGTGGAATAGAACCTGTGTTATTGCGTTTTTTGCAGGTTGGGTTAGGCTAAAATATAAGTCGTTATGCTGCCAAAATTTCTAGTGATTTGAATAGGAATAAGTGAAATTATTAACCTTGCTCATTTAATATACAAAATACTAAGTGTACATGTGCATGATTTGCTTTAATTACACTAGGCAGCCATATAAAATGTGTAGTGGCATATCATTGATTCACGCACGATTCTTCCATAACATGTTTTAATTCGAGCTACTTTTATGCATAAGTTTTATAATGACTTGCATTATGTTTTAGCTTGAAAGATTTTGGTTTTGAGTTGACTTTGAAATAAATAGAAAATCTTGTGTATTTGAAACTCAAAACTATTTTAATCAGTGTTTTTATATCTGTGGGAGCCACCTCTAGAGTCCTAAGGGACCTACGTGTTACATTAGTTCCTTTGAGACAGTGGAAGTCACCTTTAGGATCCCAAGAGAGCTAAGTGCTACACGAGAAATCTGTTTTCAAATCCTTTTTGAGTGTAGGCATACCTATCGAGCCTATCGAGCTTCGCACTAGGTTGCATTACCATCTATTGAGCTCTATGCTCTAAACTACTAGTGAAGGGTTACACTTAGACCTTCAAGTCAGTTCGAGCCTATCAAGCTTCGCTCTAGGTTCTATTACCTATCTATCGAGATCTGTGCTCTAGATTACTAGTGGAGTGTTACACTCAAACCTTCGGGTCACTTCGAACCTATCGAGCTTAGCTCTAAGTCCTTTTACCCGTCTATCGAGCTTTGTGCTTTAGACTAGTGCAGTGTATTGTACTTATCGAGCTAGTGCTTTAGGTAAATCATACTTGTTTGGAAAACCAGTAGACAAGCTCCAACTCTCGACTTCAGAGCAATATTGGAATAAATCTATGGCCATAGTGTTGGGTCACTTGCGGCACTTCTTTATCGTGAGTGTTTAATTGATCAGGATCATGTCTAAACTCTCTTAATCATCATTTTAAGTGATTTAAGGCTTACACCTAAAGTGTTAAGTGATCACTATTGAAATCATTTTAAGTGATTTAAGACTTATGCCTAAAGTGTAAGTGATCGCTAATGAAATCGTTTTAATTGATTTAAGATTTTAAGTGATTTAAGGCGTACACTTAAAGTGTTCAGTGATAGGTTGTAACATCCCAAATCTACAATATAACATAGTATTTACTTATACACTCCACTTAATTACCGATTGGGCTGTCTGTGATGCTTAACAACTCTTAACCTTTTAAATAAGAATTAGAACTCTTATTACTCGTACTAATATAACTTGTTACATTCATACCCTAGGATGTATATACATTCCCTCCTAGTTAAAGCAGTACTATACAATTATTTTCTCTGAATATATAAAAGAAATAATATACCTTCGATATCGAATATCTGCTGACTCTAGCAGTCGATAATCTCTGGAAGGTAATTCTCTTAACCCAAGATCAACAATCTGTGTAGTGAAAAATAAGGGGTGAGCGACAACGTGCTCAATAAGGAAGATGTACGCTGCTTTAATACAAATCAAACCATATGCCCCAAACTTTTATTTTTCTTAATAGTAAACCCAGTGAATATAATAAACATTTTACAATATCATGTAATAAACAGTAAATAGGATTCAACCAATCCTCTCGGTAAACAAGTTGAGACTAGGCATCATCCTATAATTAAATTATGCTTTCATCGTTTCCCCTCCCCCTTGCGAGAACGGCATAATCATCCCAATAGGGATACAGTAGATCTATGGCCACAATCTATGGGTGGTCCTCGAGGTTCACTTGCCAAGTGATCTCGAGACCGCTGATGACTTGGCGGGTCCATCAGCCTTATAACTCGTAACAATACATGAAACTAGGGGCCCAAAGTCTCAAAATCATATTTATAGCTCAAAATACCTTTAAAGAAACACATTTAATTCATTTAAATAACTAATAATTTCAAAAGGGTATTATTCTCATTTTCATAGAAAATGTAAATTGAAATCTTGTCGCTCATGGTCAGCTTGCCCAGTCTGGCTCGCCCATGGTCAACTCTTCCAGTGCAGTGAACTTGTGTTCGCCTGCCAACCTTTACTTTTAAAAACAAGTAAAACTGGCTCGCCCAGTGGCTCGCCCATATGGCATTGCCATGGTCAACTCGCCCAAATGTGGCATTGCCATGGTCAACTCGCCCATTTCATAAAAACATGAGTCGTTCGCCCAAAAGAACATAAAAGGACTCGCCCAAATTGGCTCGCCTAGATTTTACTTAAAACAAGGTCACTCGCCCGCCAAAACATCACAAGAGGGGCTCTTCGCCCAAAACATAACGAAGGATCAGCTCGCCCGCCCTTACCAGTTCGCCCAACAACAAAGCAATTTATCAAAATAATATGCATGTCATAAACCAAAACCATTTCTCAATAATTTCATAAATTTAACTCCACAGGATATGCATTCTTTTCACACACAGCTGCCTTACCTTGTCTGATGAAACCTTGCTTCTCGCTCGCCTTTCTCAATTCCCATCTGCAAAAATTTATTAAAATTATTAATATTCCTTTTTCGAATATTTTCCAAACTATTTATATTTTCTTAATATTGGTGACACTTTGGCGAGATTAAGTTCGCTATTCGCCCAAAGAGCTCGCCATCCGTTAGTGGGCTTACACGTGGAAGATCGCCTAATCCTACTCGCCATTAAATTATGGTCTTATTCATGGGAATTTGCCCAACATGTGAGCTCGCCCAAAGATTCAACTCGCCATGCTCTTGCATTTCAGTTCGCCATCGTGGCTTATGTGTGAGTTCGCCCACACTTCAACTCAACTCGCCCTACACCGTTTTCATTCAGAGGTGGGCTCGTCAATGAATTAAACTAGTATATGGCGACCTCGCCCACTTACACATTCCAGATTTTAGCTCACCCATGCCAACTGAGCTCGCCCACCATACCGTCATTTTTAGTATTTTCATTTTTCATTCACCATTAGTTTCCAGACTACATCTGGTTCTAGTTTTCCTATATATTCTAACAAGATTTAACTAAAACTAAGCTATATCTATGTTCATTACGTTATAAACATAGAAATATACCATCAAATTATCAAGATAACCATAGTAATATGGAAGCTCACCTCAACTGAGTTGCACTTCCTGGAGCAGAGTGCTTTTCTGCCTCACTTAGCTTTATTTTGCTTGTTTCTTAGCTCTTCAATGATGGAGGAAAGATTTAACTGACTAAAGGATGAAGTTCCATAGCTCATGCATGAGAGGAATGGAAGAACGAAATTGAGTTTGCAGTAAACTCAAAATGGGCGAGAAGGTTGTTTAAAGAAGTAAAGTTTGCTTCCATCTTCTTATATAATCCTGCTTATCCAATCAGAATTCATCATTTATTCCTTATCCCTTTCTTCATCATTACCTTGTCTTATAGCTCATTAAATGGTGAAGAAAATATGGTAATGGCGTGGTGAAGTTTTTCTACTGTCATTAAATGGTGAAGACAATTCTAGCCAAAAAGGGACGGCTAGGGAAAGTCTTTTGCTGCAGTTTGACTAATTTTCTTTCCTTTTTCCCTTCTTTTCTCCTTCCTCTTCTCGCCACTTCCAGCCAGCCACTATAATTGACATTTTAGTCTCATCTTTTCCTATCATTAATTACCTAAACCGAATTGTCAAGGGAGCAAAGTGGCGTGAAGTCCACTTATAGCCTCTTATATTAACTTTGCTCTCTTTTTCTCTAGTCCACGCCACTTCCAGCCACTATCATTGAATTTGTTTTCTTTAGTTGTTCAACCCTTCATTTAGTGCTTTCACACTTCAACCTTATCAAGATTATATCTCATCTATCTCTTGTTGCAACTTTAATGTTTGTTTTTTTCTCTTTCTTTTATACACCATACCATAAATCATAATTTCCAAAAATTAAATAAAGAGTGGAAATTCACATTCAATGTTTTCTTGAATTTTACTAAAAAAATTTATTTCCACTATAAATCATGCACAAATATGGTATATAGTATAATAAAATTCGGGTTTTACATAGGTTTTGAAATTATTTTTAGTAAATTAAGGCTTTTGCCTAAAAATGATAATTGATTGATTTTGAAATCCATTTTTAGTACTTCGAAGCATTTCACTAACTAAATTGAATTTTGATTTTTGTAAGTCATCTGTTTTAAATCGAAGTGCATAGTCATCGTGTTTTGAACTAAGTGCATAGTGCATATGTTTTGAGCTAAGTGCAATGTGATTGTGCATCGAACTAAGTGCACTATGATTATGCATCGAACTAAGTGCATTATGATTATGCATCAAACTAAGTGTATTGTGATAGTGTTTTGAATTAAATGCATTGTGGTTGTACTTCGAATTAAGTGCATACTGATGATGTTTTGAACTAAGTGCACAATATAATTGTTTTAAACAAAATGTATAGTGAATATGTTTTAAATTAAATACATAGTGAATCTATTAAAATAAGTACACAGTAATCCGTTTTGAGCTAAGTATATTGTCCATCGTAGTGCTGTGTTTACTGTTAGTAGTATAGTGTTGTCCTAAGAGACTATATCTTTAGGCATCGAGTTGAGACTAGGGGAAATAAGGTGCCTAAGGTATCCTTTTGACTAATACCCCATGCAGCCTCAACATTTAAAGTATGAGTCCGTATTTGTACTCTCAGTATCACGACATAGTATCAGGAATTCATGTCATTGGTCATGCATACATATGCATGTAGATCAACATGAGTCTAGCTTGCATTTATGTAGATGGACATGAGTCTAGCTTGCATTTACTTAAACTACTTACTATGCTATGGATTGCTCACCCCTTATTTCCACTCCTTACAGACTATTTGAAATAGGCTCCAACTGTAAGAGTATCCATGTAGGCTCTCAGGGATTGTATCAAGCCACAGTAATTGTTTACGTCTTCCAAGCTCTACTATTGATTTCTGTTGAGGTATATGAGAAATGTATATCTTTTGGTTACATTTTTAGACATTATGTAATGCACATTACACATTTATTTGCAATGTATTGGGATGTAACATAATATTATCCTAGATTATTATATAGGTTAGTATGATTATAGAGAGCGATGCGTGATAGAATTATATTTAACGTCTTGTGAATGGTGAATTGTGGAATTGGGTTGTGAGATATATATATATATATATATAATTCTTATAGGTATTTAATTAGGGGAAAGTGACAAAATATAAAGGGGAGATTTTCGTTCCATTTCTTTTGTTAGGACAAATATTTAAGTGAAATAACTATAATCCATCCTAGAGAGTTTAGCAAATGCACTTTCGAATTAAATTTGGAGTTATTAAGGTTAGTGTATATCGAAAAAGCAATTGAGAATTTTTTAGTGACTATACTGACACCGAATATAAACCATAAAGTGAAAAAAAATTTTAGTCCATAAATGTGGTAAGTGGAATTAGTGTAAGTGTCAAGTGCATGTCACGGCCTTCGGGTCGTGACAATGTGTCACGATCCTAATCTTGTTTGTGGAGTAAAAAAAAACTCTACTGACGATATATAGGATATTAATCTTTTCACATAATGTATAAACCTAACCTGTCGAAATACGATTAATTTTTCTTTAAAAAATATATAATAAAATATAAAACATTAAAGCATATAACACAATAAGCTTAAATAAATTCTTACAAAAAGGCTACAAAAAAATGGAAATTTAAAATTAAAGTCTAAAAAAAATACAAACTCAAATTACATTATACAAAAAAAATCTAAAATCATTAAAAATGTATTTAAAAAAAAGTAAAAAAATTATAATTATTGGGAAAAGTCAGGCTAAGCTTAGACTTTAAAGGATAAACTCAAGTCCAACCCTTTTCTTATTAGGTCCTGATTTTCAAACCCAAACCTGTTTAACATGCTTAATATTTTTATTCAAACCTACCAAAAAATTAGGCGGGCCTTTGAGCTTGTATAGGTAACTTAACCCTTTGAACATGTTTAAGCTATTAATTAATTTCTTTATTGTAAATAAGCTTTTTATTTTTTATTTTTGAAAAAGTAAATATCAATCACTTGACTATGATGCCTCGGTGTGTACTTGTAGGTTCTTGACCCAGGCCATCGCATCAAGTGCGTCACACAACCGTATTGTCTGCTTTGGGGTGCACTCATTGGGTCACTACCCCTCAGGGTTTTATCAAAGTGTACCTCGAAGGAGGACAATTGGTTAGAAGTGACTTGACACTTGAGGAAGTCAAGGGTTCAAGTCACTTCAAACACGAATTGGAGCGGTGGCCCAATGGGTGCACCCCCAAGCGGACAATACGATTAAGTGACGCATTTGGTGCGAAGGCTTGGGTCAAGGACCTGCAGGTGCACACCGGGAAGTGCGTCACTTTGACAATAAAATTGTTTAAGCATATTCTATTTTTGTGAAAATAATAATAAGATTTAATCATGTATTTTTATCAAAATTTGTAATATATTTGAAAAATAAAATTTACTAAAATAAAAATAAAGAAAGAATATAAAATCAGAGAATGGATCAAAACTTATTATTCTTTATTATCATACGAAAATATATTTATTAGAAGGAAATAAAAATTAGTTTTAAAATTATTAAGAAGAAAAATAAAGTACATTTTTCTTTAATTTTAAGTTGAATTTTTAAAATTGTAGGCAAAAATATACTTTCGTTTCCTTATAAGAAATTTTAAAAATGTTATTTTCTTTCCGATAAATAAATTTTGGTATGATAGAAATGTGTAATAATTTTGAATTTATTACCTTAACTTATAATTATATCTTATTTTTATTCAAAAATTGATATTAGCACTATATTGACACCCTTTTAAAATATTTAGGACTATCATAGAATAATTTAAAGGCTAGCTATCAGAATGAAACTTATATAAAAAGTTTGGGACTACGAATACACTGTCACGACTCGAAAGTCGTGACATGTACTTAATACTTTCATTTCATTACGTTTTATCAATTTTATGAACCAATTTTTTTCTTTTTTTTCTTTTCACTTTAAGATTTGTATTCGATATCAGTATCATCGCTAAACAATTTATACTTTTCTCAATTCGATTTAACTTAATGCTGTCATTTAAATGGTTAACTCCTAAGGCAAATCGACTTACTTACTCAATATTTTAATTTAACAATTACTCTGGCAAAAGAAAAAGATCGAAAACCTCTCCTCAGTTATAATCAATTTTCCCCAGTTAAAAATCCTGCAAAATACACAACTACTCCTAACAACACAACTCAATTCCGGAATCCGTAATTTATATCACCATACATTCACACAATCTTAATATCATCAATTAACATATTCACATTCCATAAAGTTCATAATTATCATATCAGAAGTATATCCCAGTTCACACTCGATAATCATATTGTCTATAATAATTTAGAGCTACCCTAAGTTACGTCCCAAAATATTTCCAACAAGCATGTACTGTGTACTTAAAAATGTCATACATGATAATTAAAATGATATACAAATCTTGTACACCTCAAAGGAAACAAAAACAGCACTTGAAGGACTTAGACAAGTATTGCTAGTAGATACCATCCCCGAGGCCTTACATAGGAACTCCGAGTGTGGAGTCTAGCTCATATGATCTGCAAGGTTGTTAGAAAGGGGTAAACAAACCATGACTCAGTAAGTAGTTTAAGTAAATGCATGTTAGACTTATGTCAATCTACATGCAAGTGTTGGAAAAGGCAATGCTAAAGTGATGTGTATGCATGGTATTCAATCACGGTCTTAAATCAAAACACTTTCGCCATGCACTTCAGTTCAAAATACTTTCATTATGCACTTTATTTAAATCAAATTTACCATGCATTTCGATTAAATCAATTCACTATGCATTTCGGTTAAATTCAATACACTATGCACTTCGATAAATCAATGACTATGTAAATCACTATGCAATTTGATAAAATGATTAATATACACTATGATAAATCGATCACTATGCACTTCGATAAAACGATCGATATACACTTCGATAAATCTATAAGTAGGCACTTCGATAAATCAATTAGTATCAACTTCGATAAATCAATAAGTTCATAAAACGAAAATCAATAATTGTTAGGCATTTAGCCTTGATTCATTGAAATCAATACTGATAGTAAAACAATAGTTTGTAGAGTTTAGGTAATAATCCTTAATCACTGATACGATACCGATGTTCATCCTAGCTAGTGATGGAATGGTGTCTCAAGCAACACGAAATATATGGCCATAGAACAATACTCCAGTCTCATTGATCAGTCGAGAGCTGGAACTTGCCTGCTGAGTTTCCAGACAAGTAACAATTTACTTAGAGCACTAGGCTCGATAGGTATAGTACAATAGTCTAGAGCACAAAGCTCGATAGACAGATAATAAGGCCTAAAGCTAAGCTTGATAGGCTAGAAATGACTCAAAGGTCGTAAGATATGTCTGCATTAAAAAACAGTTCAAAAACAATGTTCTCTTGTAGCACTTGGCTTGCACGGATTTCAAAGCGCTTATTAAATCAGTTTTTGAGTTTAAAATATAAGGAAGTTTCGATTTATTTCAAAAATCAGTTCAAACCAAGACTTTGCGATGCAAGTCTTTAAAACATAGATATTAAGTAATTAAACTCAAAACATGTTGTACGTGAATGCATATATGCATCAGTTCAGTTCACTTAACATGCATGCTTGGCTAGCCACCCGCAAGGCAAAAGATAAGTTTCAACGTAGCACAAGCATAAACCGAATTTCCTTAATGTAAAAAATTTAATCTAAATATTTATAAAATTTAAATCATTTCTACAAGATGGTGCTAACAGACTTTACTTAACCCGCATACCTCAATGCTTAGCGATTTTCTTCCTTTGGTTTCCAAATCAAACTCAGACTCCTATATCGCTCCAAGTCACTACAAATCAATTCATATATCGTCTCAATAACATGTTTTCATTATACTTAATCACTTAAAAAAACATCTATCTTAGAACCAAAATTAACCAAGTTCACTCTTTATCTCGAAATTAATTCTTCATTGTCACACTGATGGTATGTGCATACACACACATTTTAAAGCATAATTTCTTATTCTTGAAAATTTTCTCTTAGCTAACATTCCATATCTCCACTTTCTCGAAATATCCATTTAAAATCCTATACTAAAATTTCTCATTATCATACTAACAATATATATATTAATCTCAAACAATCATACCTTCCCTTACTTCATCACACTTGACTTAACACATATTATCGTAATGAAAACATATAATTTATTAAATTAAGCCATGTGACATTAACCTTACTTGATCATATCACCACTGTTGTTTTCATATCGTGAAATCAATTCCATGATCACATTATATATAATATATCCCGTTGAACACAATGCATTACCATCATAACCTATTCAATAATTTCTTTAATCACGAAATCTCATAGTATATTTTTCTTAATCCTCTCACATATCATATCAAAGCCATAATTCCCACGTTTCATTGTCCTAAGGAATATATGTATATACATATTAATATCAAATAATTAACATTTCTTATCCTTTGAACACCTCAAAACCGACTGTACAAATTTCCAGCTTCAAGACTAATGTTTCAAGGCTTCAAATCAATATTTCCCGCCTCCTTGCACCGTTAAACGCCCCTCTTTCACACGCATAAATAGCCTCTGTTTTCAAGTGACGATTGCTACTACTTTCTAGCCGTAGGTTTTGCTGTTTAAAAGCCACTGGTTACAGCAACCACAGCCTACCATTCAGCACCGATCATCATAGCTTTAAAGCCAACCTTCCTTCCCCTGTTTCTAATCTCTCCTTGGCCTTAGTTTCTCTCTCAGTTTTTCAAGCCACCAACAGCTTTGTCCCAATCATTCTTTCTACTCTATTTTCCCTTCACTTCAATCTGTTTTCAGGCCGGTAATTCAACTTTGCACAGCCACCAAACGATACACCTAGAAGCCTCTTTTTTTGGCCATAAGAACTGCATTTAGAGGTCAGTCAAACAACCACTGAAGCCACCATTTCCAGCGGCCACAAAGGCCACGGTTCAGCTCTGTTCACCCACAGTTTATAGCCATTAATGAGCCCCTGTTCCAAGTGCCATTTTCCAGCCTTGAGCCAGTCTATTTTCAGCCCTTTACTCCACCAATTTCAGCACCAGTGGAAGTCCTCTCAAGTCTCGAGTGTCCTGCTCCTATCCCTTTTTAAGCCACCGAAAGCAGCCCTTCTCTAGCCAAGACTGCCATTAAACACAACCACGTTTTCTGGCTAGTGTCGGGCCCTTCTTCTTCCTCTCTCACCGCAGTTTTCTTTGTTCTTTCGGTTGAAATTTCTTTCTCCTTTGCTGCCGCAACCTCCACTGCACTCTCTCGTTCTTGCTCTCAATCTCTCGCCGCAACAGTTTCTTTTCCCTTCTCCACGCGTCTTTTCTTTTGTTCACGCATTTTCACTCTCTTTTCTCACTCACAGCTGCCGCTTCATTCCATTCTTTTCCTTCTTATGTATTTATTTTATCCTGTTTTCCCTCTCCTATTTTTTTTTATCTTTTTTTTATCATCTATATATGTATAATCTATACATATATTTCTTATATATTATACATTATGTATATGTTTTTATCATCTTACTTATACATTTTTTATATGATATATATATATATATATATATATATATATATATATATATTATGCCTACTATATATTTAATAGTTGTGTGTGTGTATATATACACACACACACACACACACACATATATATACACACACACACACACACACACACACACACACACACACACACATATATATATATATATATATATACTATTCTTCCTTTATTTTAAATTTACATATAAATATAAATATATATTTCATACTTAACATATATACATTTTTCTTCTATATATATATATATATATACACACACACTCATGTATATCACATCAAAGTTAATATACTTGTATCATTCATTTGATTAAATAAATATATATGGGTATATGTATATATATATATATATATATATATATATGTTGTTCTTTGAATAACCTAATCACTTGAAATATATGCACCTAAGTTTTGTAGTATATTTATATATTCATTACCTTGTTTTGTTACTGTACAAAAATCTCAATTTATTTCCTTTATTGAAATTATATATATCCGATATAGATGTCTATTAATCTATTTTATATACCGCACTCACTAATTGTTAAATGCTTTTGATGTGGGTCAGGTTAAACACTACTGGGCTTTTCTATAAGTCAAGTTGAAGAACATTGGGTCAAATGATAATCTAAGACCAAGAAGAAAGAGAACTCAGAAGGCCCATAAATGATCCATTAAATGACCATTTAAGCTGTGGGTCATAAAGGTAATTACGCGCAATCTAACTCCTATAAATAGGTCACAGGTATCATCTTTATACCCTAAGCTCTATTTGCCTACTAAAATACTGTCAACACCCTGTCTGACTTAAGCATCGAAGTGCGTGCACAGGGGAAAACCCTTGCGCCCTCTGACTCTTCCTATTTTCAGAACCTTGAAGGAGGCACGTGGAGAGAAGAGATAGACGCTCATGTCAACAATAATTTATTGTTGTTTTGAGCAACAACAATTGGTGCCGTCTGTGGGAAACAAACAAAAAAAGTCATAAAAGATGGTGAAAAGACGACCTGCAGAAGACAGGGTATGTAGGCTGTGAAAGGGTGCAAAGGTTACGTGATAAAAATAGTCTGTCGCTCGCAAAGTGCATGCGATAGAACAGTCTGTCGCACACTAGGTCTCACGCACAAGGTTTCACGCTCACATAAGAGCCTGTCGCGCACAAATAATAATAATAATAATAATAATAATAATAATAATAATAATAATAATAATAATAATAATAATAATAATAATAAAATTATATACACGCGACAAACGGTCTGTCGCACAAAAAGTTTCACGCGACATATAGTTACGCGACAGAGCAATTTGCACGCACATACATGCGACAGACACTCTGTCGCAAGCTAGCACGAGGCTCATGCGACGAAGCAATTCACCCAAATATAGACACATGCGACAGCCTTGGACGAGAGAGTGGCTCTTGCGTCAACAGGCCTTGGACGAGAAAGTGGCTTCTGTATGAGACAAGCTTTGGCAAGAGACGCAACAAGCTTGGACGAGAGATAGGCTCCCGCACGAGACAAGCATTGGGCGAGAGAGTGGCTCTCGCACCCGACATGCTTGAGCGACAGAGAGGCTCTTGCTCGCGCCCGACATGTGTGAGTTTCAATGCTTCAATCATTGAATGTTGAAAGTTTGAGAAAGCTTCAATTCCCATCCACGAATCTTAACACTACACCAAAAGCAACCAGAGGAAGGACTGTTGATCCACATCAGGCAATAAAGACTCTAGATCCCTGAAATCAATTTTAAAGTAAAAGTTATAGCATTGCTAAGACGTACTTGTGTGTGATAGTTTCTATGCAAGAAGAGATGCAATAGTGAATGAACATAGCAGTCAACAAAAAAAAAAAACTCCCCCAAAAAGAAGATTAAGTCAACTTGGTTATAAAATATTCAAACGACAACAATGTCAATCTCAAGCTTTTGGCATAAATGTTTAGATATCAATTTGAAGTAATTACGACCCGACACGAGTATCATAACTGGAATATTGACAAAGATAGAAAAGGCAGACCATCCATTTGCATGCATACTACTCTCCACATGATGAGAGCTCTTTCTCAAATCACACACCATTAATTTGATAATTAATGATGAGAGCTTTTATAATATTAATATTGGTTTGATAATTAATGCTCTCCCCATGTTTTGACTAAACACTTTTTATTAATTAGAATTCACGCCATTAATTAGAGAATGGCTCTCGCGCCTGATTGGCTCTCGCGCCCGATAGGCTTGGGCGAGAGAGAGGCTATTGCAAGTGACAGAGCAATTCACGCAACAAGTCACGCAGCAGGCCATTCGAACATAGTAGTGCGGCAGGATGTGTGCGCGATAGGCGTGCAAGTAGGCGTAGAAAAACACTTTATCGCATGGTAAAGCAATATCGGCTATAACGGTTGCCGCACACAAGGTTCGCTCAATTCAGGTGGACATAGGTCCTGCTCAGGCCACTCTGGCGACATAGTGCTCAATTGCGCGACAGCTAAAGCAAGCGAGTAATGATTCTCGAATGCGACATCTCCCCTGGGCGAGAAGAGTCTCCCGCACGCAAAATTGTGAGAGAGGGTCTCCCGCGCACTGATAGCGAGAAGGGCTTCCACTCTCGGCATCCCCCTTTGTCGAGAGAGTGGCACGCGCGGCAGGTGCCCTATTAGAACAACGCATGCGTGCAAACAAAGCCTAACTAGAAATGCTTGTTTGGCGACGATGAACAAAGGACTGTTACGTTGGCTCGCACCGGGAGCGGAATGCAGGCGAGCAGGACCATGCGGCAGGACCTTTTAGCAAGAGATAGCAACTCACGCATGTAAGGGAGGTAGGGTGCCGCATGAAAAGCACACACAGGCGTGAATGTGGCAAGCATGTTGCATGCGCAGGCCTTCAATGAGAGATGGTATGTAAAATCTGAATTTTATTATACTGTATATCGTATGTATACATTATTGATAGTGGAAATAAATTCTTTTAGTGAAATTAAAGAATAATCAAATGTGAATTTCCACTTTTTATTTTATGTTATAATGAACATATGGTGTATAAAGAATAGAGGAGAATTAATTTGATATTATAGTATGAATGCATTAAATGAAGGATTAATGAATATAGGACAAAACAAAGAAATGAATGAGATGATAGCCAATCAACGTTGGCTGGAAGAGACCTTGGCGTGGAGAAGGGAAGAAAAGAAGAGAAAAAAAGTCAAGGAAAGGGGCGGCAAGTACTTCTCGCCAATTGCCTCTCCTGACAAAGGGAATAAGCAATAAATGGAAGTGAAATTTGTCAAAAAGCAAGGAAGAAACGGACTGCAACGGAAGTTTACCGCCGTTCCTTTTGGCACCAAATTCTCTGGGTTTTAATTGCATGAAAGACATGCAATGATAACAGATAACAGGATAAGGAAACAGGTGGTTACTTCTAACAGGTTGTATTGGGCTATATAAGGAGAGTTCATGAGGAAAGATCGATGGAAGCAAACTTCATTTCTCTCAGAATCATTCTCGCCCATTCTGTTTCTCTGCAAATTCATCTGTCATTCCTCCGTTTTTCTCATAAATGAGCCATACAATTTCATCTTTTAGTTAGCCAAACCCTTCTAAAGTGTTGAAGAGCTATGTAACAAGAGAAGTAAAGCTAAGAAAGGCAAGAAAGCATTCTGTTGTTGGAAGAGCAGTTTAGTAAAGGTGAGTTTCATAGCTTTATAGTTCTCTTGATATTTAATCATAGATATAGCCTGGTTGTAGTTGAATATTGTTGAATATATAAGGAAATTAGATGGAAATGATTAAGAAAAACAATAGGCGAGGCAAGGAGTATTCGCCCAAAGGTTGAGGCGAGTACACTGCAATGCATGACTAGGCGAGAACGTATTCGCCAATAGTCATGAGATAAATAGAATGATGGTAGATGGGCGAAGACCTATGTTCGCCAAATGGCGAGAAGGTTGACCATGGAGATCGCCCATGTGAAATGTTGATCGCCATTAAGGCAAGTAGGAGATAAAGAAGCAGCTAATAATTATCAAATTCATGGGCGAGCCCAATTATGAAGGAAAAGCCACGAGTGGCGAACTGAACTGATAAGCATGGCGAGTTGAGCTCCCTGTTGGGCGAACTCCCATGAATAAGCCGCTAATGGACAGCGAGCTATGTTAGGCGAATGGCGAACTGTTACCTCGCCAAAGTGGTTGAAAATAGTTTTAGAAATAAATTGCTAAGAAAAGAAAATATTAATGGAATTAATATTTTACCTTGCAGCCGGAAAGTGAAATTGCTATCGGCGAGTAGGAAGCAGGGCGAAACAAGACTTCGTGAGATCAGGTAAGGAAGTAGTATGTGATGCAAATGCATGTCCTGTGGAGTAAAAGTGTTAAGAAAATATTAGAAATTGTTTTATTTTCTGACATGCATTTATTTGATAAACTGTTTTGATCTCGGGCGAGCTACAAGCCGCCATACGTTGTTTTGTTTGGCGAACTGATTAAGGCGGGTGAGTATATTGTTCTTAGTAGAAAATCGGGCGAGCCAAGTGGCGAGCTCTCTTTTACGAGAAACAGGGCGAGTGCCCTTGTTTTAATAAAAATCCGGGCAAGCCAAAGTTGGGCGAACCCTTTTTAATGTGTTTGCCGGGCGACCCTTGTTTTAAATATGAGGCGGGCGAACCGTTATCAAACGAGCCATACCTTGTTTTAAAAAGCTAAGTGGCGGGCGAATACAAGTTTGCCGGATTATCGAGTTAGTTAGGGGCGAGCCGTGAATGGCGAGCTGACTCTGGCGAACAGTTTTAAAGAGTAAATTCTTATACGAAAAATAAGATGTTTTAACATTTTCAAAAGAAAATAGAAATATGAAACCCTTTGGAGCAAGTTGACCATTGGGGCGAGCTAACCAGTGGGCGAGTTGAGTAGTGGCGAGCTTACCATGGGCGAACTAGCCATGGGCAAGCCAGTCTAAACCCGTACCTTCTCACGCGGGAAATGTTGAGATTACGGGCTGTTTATTTGTTTATAAAACTTTTTGGAAATCAAATCATTTGGTGAAATTGATAACATGAGATAAAACTTGATTTTGAGACATTAGGCCATGAGTTCATGCATTATTATTCATATACTTTGCGTGAGCCATCTAGGGCGATGGCTCAGGTCAAATAGACCAACGAGTGCACTCTAGAGCGTCACAGGGCTGATGGACTCGCCAAGTCATCAGCGGTCTCGAGGTCACTTGGCAAGTGGACCCGAGGACCACATATAGATTATGGCCATAGATCTGAGATAGCCGTGAGGGGCGATGGCCTACGGGTGCACCCCAAAAGCGGATGACTTATGATGCTTGCATGATTTAAATTATTGCCTTGTCTCAATTAAATGATTTCTGAAAATATCTGTTGAATCCTGTTATTCATTGTTTTCTAATGAGTTGATCGTTAGAATAATTCAATGGTTTTGGGGAAACATAGCTTTTACATTTGTAAAGCAGCATACATTTTCCTTACTGAGCAAATTGTCGCTCACTCCTTATTTTTCCGCTCCACAGATAATTGATTTGGGCTAAGAGATTTACTTGCCTGAGATTCAATATCGAAGGTATGTTGTATATTCAGTAAAGTTGTACAGTACTACTTTAAATAGAAGGGAATGTATATACTTCTTAAGGAAGAGACTTTAATAATTCATGTTTACATAATATATATAGTAGAAGGTATTAAGCATCACTGACAGCCCAACCGGTAAGTAAGTATAAATTACGAGTAAGTATCATAATATACGGTAGCTTGGGATGTTACATGGTAGCTCGCCTATCGACAGCCAAAACAGGCGAGCACAGTCAAATGTGGCATGAGTTTTGGCAAAAAAGTAAGCCACGATGGCGAGCACCGCACATACACAACTGTCTTAGGCAGTAAAGAGACGATGGCAAGCACGGCCTGTAGAGTAAAAGATCGAAAAAGCAGCTAACGTACGGCAGACACCGCTGCAACAAAAGGGCTCCTGCCACAACAGGTCAAGCCATCGTACGCAAGGCGTTAGTGCAAATACGCGAGCACTGATCCCAAGCTGCATGCTTGCCCAATAGGTAAGAGGTAATGGTGAGCACATTCGACAGGTTATATTGCGATAAAGCGGTTCGTCCTATGCAACAGCCATGCGGGCAAGAAAAAGTCACACAACGGGCATTCTAGGCGAGCGAACGGCTCTTGCGAGCCCAACGTACCGCACACAAGCCGTGAAGCAATGCTGACGAATGCAGTGTCATGTGGCGAGCACAAGACCACCGCAGCAGACACTTTCGGTGAAGGAGTGGCATGTGGTGATTGCATAGCCAATGCCACAACCTAGCCTCCGTAGCAAGGCTTGCTTGGGAAAACACTTGCCAAGGTGCGAGAAGCAATCTAGATGGACAAGCAAGGAACAACTTAAAGGGTTTGGCATAGATGCGCACATAATGCTAGATGAGCTCGCCCAGGAACGGAAAGAGCTGGACGAAGAGCTCAAAACGAGTGAGCGTAAGTCCAAGGGAGCTCTATTGGATGAGTCCTAACCAAGGACCTCGGGGAACACGCCAAAAATTCAAGGCCAGCTCGTGCTCACTCGGGTGCATAAAAACATAGACAAGCGGCTGAAACCGGGTAAGACACAAAATATCAGACGAGCCAGTGGCCGCCACGCGAGTATGGTTGTGGGTGGCGAGCAAGAATACGACCATCCTAAGACCCAGGTGAGCAAGCTCTTGTCAGCCGAGATAGGAACTCACCTGGGAAAGAGAACTCTATGGGCAAGCCATTCAGAGTAACCAAAGCGAGAAAGGATTAGGCGACTCTATACATCATCAAGTGCACGCCCATGTAATGAAGGACTGAGCGAGGATGCGCTCTCCCAGACAATGAGAACTCTAGTTTGCAAGCGAGACTTTGGTGAGCCCTGCCGCTAAAGCTCTCCATGAACACAGCAGAGCTCAATTGCTAATCTGGCTAAACGCCCAGTAAAGAAGAAATTAGGATGGAGAGCACATTTCAAATGCGACAAGCTCTCCACTTTGATAAGATGACAGCGAAGAAAATTAGGTGAACACAACACCCATAGGTAAGATTCCCCCGTTAGCACAATGCTGGCGAATAAATAACGCCTGAGTCATGCCTTTCGGCAATGGCTAGCAACGCTGGCGAGCACGAAATCCAAACTACTGGTTCGCCCATTAGGAAAAACTTTGGTGAGCACATTTAAATTTGACAATCCGAGCGCATGCCCAAGTGCGGGATCTGAGCGGAATGATCTAGAATCTTCTAGACCTGGTGCGCGCACTAATCCGACAGAATGTCCAAAAGCTTCCTTCGACCCATCTGTCGATCGTCTGACACAGAAGCTTTCAAGAACTGCTTTAGCAACCATCTAGAAGTGGCTTAAGAGCCACACACTTGGCATATTGACAACCACACATGTGAAAGAGGGTTTGTCTATATAAAGGGTGTATTGGCTTCATGAGTCCTTTAAGCAAGACAAGGATGTGCCAGCTTAGGGTGTTGAGATCAAGGCTATGTCTCCCTTGTAAGCCCTTATACATAGCATTCTTGAGTATCAATACAAGTGAGTGCTTGGCACAACGGAAATTGCAAACACACTCAAGCAGGGACATACGGATGGTAACTAGATTTGAGGTACTCTCATACGATGTTTTCTATTTACTTGTCCACTCTAATAATTGTGAATGAATTAGGCAGGTGTCTGAGGTAGGCACTAGCCACTGTCGTGAAAGGCAGCAAGCCAGGGACAGCTTGGTTCGATCGAAAACAACTTATGGTAAGCTCGTGAAGTTAGATTGCTGGTACTGACGCATGACTTAGTGCACAATCCATGGTTGACAGCAGAACATCCCAACACTCGTACTTTATAGATTTTTCAAAGACAAAGACTTGGAATGGTACTGGTGGTAAACATTTGCTATTATTTTTTTAACATTTGCTGGAATTATACTGTTACTTACTCCATTTAATTGAAAATACTACATTATGAAACGAAAGCCAGTTATTTTTATCTGTACTATGATAATCCTCCATGTTTGATAGACATGTTGCAGGAATAGAAGAAGAAAAAATGGAAGCTGGCCAAAAAGACACGAGACGGGCACAAATAAGTCCCTAAGCGGGCAAAAATAAGACCCTAAGCGAGAAGAATACACGAGACGGGCACAAATAAGTCCCTAAGCGGGCAAAAATAAGACCCTAAGCGAGAAAAATACGCGAAACAGGCACAAATAAGTTCCTAAGCAAAAAATGTACGAGACGAGCAAAATTAAGACCCTAAGCGAGAAGAATACGCGAGACGGGCAAAAATAAGACCCTAAGCGAGAAGAATACGCGAGATGGGCACAAATAGTCCCTAAGCAGGCAAAAATAAGACTCTAAGCGAGAAGAAGACACGAGACAGGCACAAATAAGTCTCTAAGTGAAAAATGCACGAAACGGCCAAAAATAAGACCCTAAGCGAGGAGAATATGCGAGATGGGCACAAATAAGTCCCTAAGCGAAAAATGTGCAAGACAGGTAAAAATAAGATCATAAGCGAGAAGATACAAGACAGCAGAACGTAAAGCATATTACGAGGTACGTTACAAAATATATGTGCTGCAATTGATTCAAAATATATATATTGTGATTGGCTTATCACATCTAACAAGTCTTTAAGCGAAAAAAGCACGAGATAGGCACAAATGCTTGAGAAAAAGTTCACCTTTGAACAGAAACAATAACACTGTCTCAAAGCAGAACTTGGGGAGCAATATGGTGTAAAGGTACGCTTTATGCCGCAAAAATAGAATTATTCGATATTTCTAACGCTTTACAAAAAGCAATTGTACTTTTCATTAAGAATGAATTTTTACATTGAGTTAAAAAACAAAATGAAATACAAAATATCCTAATCTATGGTGAGGACCAAGTCAGCCGGCTGAGAAGATGCCGCATCAGCACCAGAGCCTTCAATAGCCTGAGGATCAGGAACTTGAGGAGTCGAAGAATCAGGGTCCTGGGGAGCCAAAAAAGCCATCCAGAAAGTGGGAGCATCACCTGAAGGCCTGACCACAGCCGCAGAGTCTGACACGGGATCAATGGCAGCAGAATTAGAACATTGAAGCTCATCGCCGTCTAAACTTAGTAGTGCCTCGATAGACTCAGGTTGATCGCCCGCCTCGATAGGATCAAGCTTCAACCAATCAGGAGCATGCCAAGCACAAATCGTATCTGATGAAACCAATTAAGAACATATACATCCTCTTGTGACATTTCTTGACGATGTGTCCCCATGGCTTTAACTTAGATTTGGTTTTCTTCCTATTGACTAATAGAAGGCTTTGGTGGCTCTGCAATCTTGTAATTTCTCCTTATAGCTCTTGGATTCGGTCAGCTAAGACCTTGAATTTGAAAAGAAGGGTGGTATATTCCACTTGAGAAGCATTTAGCTCAGAGAAGAAAAACATATCCCGGTAGTGTCCTGAAAAAGGTACTTGACAGAAGAAATGATGACACGATGTCATTTCTGTTACAAATAATGATGAAGTCCACTAGTTGAGCCCTCAAATGAAGATGAAAAAACTCTTATGATAATCCCAGAAAGAGGGTAGCAAAAGAATTTGAAAAGCCCATTCTTTATATACTCTTTCACAGGGTAAACCCTGAGAAAGAGTGGGGAGCAATTGATGTGGGTCAGGTTAAAGACTACTGGGCTTTTCTATAAGTTAAGCTGAAGAACATTGGGCCAAATGATAATCTAAGACCAAGAAGAAAGAGGACTCAGAAGGCCCATAAATGATCCATTAAATGACCATTTAAGCTGTGGGTCCTAAAGGTAATTACGCGCAATCTAACTCCATAAAGAGGTTACATGTATCATCTTTAAACCCTAAGCTCTATTTGCCTACTAAAATGCCATCAACACCTTGTTTGACTTAAGCATCGGAGTGCGCCCCCTGCGCCCTCTGACTCTTCCTATTTTGCAGAACCTTGAAGGAGGCACGTGGAGAGAAGAGATAGACTCTAATGTCAACAATCATTTATTGTTGTTTTGAGCAACAACAGCTTTAAACTCAATTTTCGATTTCATTACTTAAGATAATAAAAATTTCAGAATCTTACACTTGGTTTATTTAAATTCATTCATTTATTTTGCAAATTTGGTACAGAATTTCGTAGTCTTCACATGCACTTTACCTGTTCTTTTAAGGTGTTCTTGAAGCTTTGATGTAAATTAGAGTTTCTTTTGATTTTAGTTCTTTTAAGATGTTCTTCAATTTTTTGTTTTGTGTTAATTCAAATCTGTTTCTAGCGGACCTAATAATTTGTGTTTATAATTCATTTTCGTATTATGTAAAATCGTATTCGTATCGTGTAAAATATGAAAATTTTGTATCAACACAAAAAACCAAAAACTTTATTTTTAGCACTTAACATGTTCATATATGATTTTTACTTAATTTTAGCTCGTGTCACTTTTGTATCTTTTATTTGTATCGTTTTCGTATCGTGTCTAAAATTGTCAGATCTAGTTTCTAGTCCTTTAATTTCAATTTTTAATATTCAAACTTCATCCAAATTGGCTTAAGTGTTGATTTATTGTGTTGAATTAAATGAGCTCATAAAGTGTTTGATAATTTGCTTCTTTGGAAAGAATTTTTCCGGGTTCTCATTGAAAGTCACGGTTTGGGCTATTTTTAGTCAATTCTGTTTCAATTCAATTGTGTTCCTGTTTAATTGTTGGTTTGTTGTTGAATTGGTGTGAAAGGTGACTGTAGAAAATCTGTCTGTGCCGTGGTCTGTTGCTGCTTATGCGATGAGGCTGGTGCTGGCTGAAGCAGAACACAAACGCTGTGTTGCTGGCAAGAGAACCATGCCGAAGGGTGGCTGTGCCGCAGTATTTGGCTAGAGCTGGCAGAAGGAGGAGACGTGTAGCTGATTTGAACAATTATGGGAGGCAAGTACGAAGGAATTTTAAAAAATCTTCTCTTTAAGTAAATTTTCAAAAAATATTTTTAACATATCAAATTTTTTCTTGAAATTCTTCTTAAATTTTGAAATATTTTAATTTTTTTGATCAGGGAAATATTTTAATTTTTTAAAAAATAAATTTTAGATTTTTAAATATTTCAATTGAAATAAGTTTTTTTTATTAAAATCTTTCACCCAAACATACTCTAAAAAAATTGTGAAGGACAGTCGACTCTTTCGAGCACAATTGCATTTATGGTGACAGGCAAAAATGAAAAATATCGATGAAATATCAGTGTTTAGATGGTCAAATTACGCACAATGAGTCGATTACACGATATTATATTCCAATGAATTTGTAAACGTACACCTTTATTATTGTAGCATAAAATAAAATTCGTGTTGTGTTGAGCTGTAGTTTTAAACTAGTGGTGATGCATAATTTGGGACAATAATTTACAGTTGTTGCAGCGGACAGCATTTTCTATTCAGGCCTTCGAGATTCTTTGCTTCCCACGACATATAAAGGAAGAATTCATTGATTTATATTTTTAAATAAAGATTGCCTTCAGGCTTCAACCCTGAACGTAACGTTATGGCAAATGAAATCCTTCTAATTATTTTTTCATGTACACCAAAAAAAGTATAAATTAAAAAAATAAAAAGAAAACTGTAATGCCACGGGCCCAGCTAGCGTTCGTGGGAAAAATAAGTCAAAGCTGTCGCATGGTGTTCAATCGCTAAGAACTCCTTGTTGTCTCCGGATTTCTGCCAAATAGAATGGAATCTCGGCGAGTTTGCTTTGCAAGCTTCGTCAACCAATAATATTAGTGATTTACTAAAGAAAGGGATGACTTTATGCAGTCGAGTTTTCATTCCTTTGGGGAAGCATTTCATCATCTTTGGATCATTGACAAGGCAAAAGCCAATGACTTAGTTGGTGATTAGTCCGAACGGAAATGTCAGCCATGGATTTAGCTCTGAACCTTTTTCTATCACTGTCATTGTTGAGTGGTGTCCTTGCCTTGATACCGATTGTAGGTGAGTACTACCCGATTGAACGAGATGCTTTGCTGCAACTGAGGGATTCTGTCGGTTCTCCAAACTTGCAATCAAATTGGACAGGGCCTCCATGTATGAACAATCGAAGCAGATGGGGCGGCATTGCTTGTTCAGAAGGACACGTCGTGCGCCTTGTGCTTGATGGAATTCAGCTAAGGGGTTCTCTTCCGCCTGCAGTTCTACACAACTTAACTCTCTTGACTAAGCTAAACCTTAGAAACAATTCACTTTTGGGACCACTTCCAAATCTGTCCAATCTCGTGCATTTGCAATATGTTTTCCTCTCGCGTAATCTGTTTACGGGTTCAATCCCTTTTCATTACGTTCAATTGCCAAACCTGAAGAAGATAGAGCTGCAACAGAATTATTTACAGGGAGAGATTCCGCCTTTCGATCAACAAAACTTGGTAGGTTTCAACGTTTCCTATAATAGTCTTCAGGGCCCAATTCCTCAGACCGATGTTCTTCAAGGGTTCCCGGACAGCTGTTATGAACATAACTCAGGCCTTTGCGGTAATCCTTTAAAGAAACAATGCCCGGTTCCACCTAGCCCTTCCATTGCTCCGACGCCGCCGCCAGCCAGCAGCAAAATGAGTTTTGTAGCACGGAATTTGGCTTTTATTGTGGCTGTTTCTATCCTGGTTCTTTTCCTGGTCATTTTCGTTTTCTTATGG
Source organism: Heritiera fomes (assembly GCA_032173925.1). NCBI lineage: Eukaryota > Viridiplantae > Streptophyta > Magnoliopsida > Malvales > Malvaceae > Heritiera > Heritiera fomes. Next base: position 13,815,606 of record JAPDPM010000005.1, read on the forward strand.
TATTATAAGAGAGCGAATAGAAAGGAAACAGCTAATGACACAGGTAATTCAAGAACCTCATTTTAATTAACATTTCTTTGAATGTTATCTTGCTAACGCTTCTCTTTCTTGGCAATTCTTTGATCCCATTGAGAATCGTTATCTTCTGTTAGAATGAAGCAGACCATCATAATTATTATCTTTGCGGAAAATGATGTTGAATTTGATTTAGCTTTCTTCGTTTCTCTTATTTTCTCCAAAAATAGGAGATGCTTCTCTAGGATTGGTAGAGAAGAAAATCCATCCTCGAAAGGCGGAGGATCCAGAAAGAACAGCTGAATTAGAATTTTTCGACAGGAATATACCAGCTTTTGATTTGGATGAGTTGCTAAGGGCATCAGCCGAAGTCCTAGGCAAGGGAAAATTAAGCACTACGTACAAAGCAACGTTGGAATCAGGGCTTGTTGTTACGGTGAAGAGAGTTAAAAATATGAATGGCTTGAGCAAGAAGGAATTCATTCAGCAGATGCAGTTGCTAGGAAAGCTTAGGCATGAAAACCTGGCACAAATCATTTCTTTCTACAATTCCAAGGAGGAGAAGCTGATAATCTACGAATTCGTACCTAATGGCAACTTGTTTGAATTATTGCATGGTCAGTTTTAATTCTTGCCTCTTCATTTTCGGGTGAAATAAATAACCTTTGACACCAATCTCTTCTAGTTTTAAAATATCAATTTCGTCTTTTAACAAAGTTTAAGATTAAAAATTTAGGAATTTTTGATTTGGATTTATAATTTAAAAGTTATAATTTATGTTTTATGATTTTTCGGGTTTAGAATCTAAAGTTTAATATTTACGATATTTAAATTTAAAAACAGTAAAAAAAAGAAACTTTGATATTTTGAAACTAAAAAGAATTAGTATCCTTTTATAAACATAAGGAATTTATGCATTTCACAGTTCTATTTTCCTTTCTTTTGTTCCACAAGATATTAAGCTTGACACCGAAATAAACTGTGGATATATGCCAGAAAATAGAGGGTCCGGAAGAGTGCCACTGAATTGGGCTACAAGACTGTCTATAATCAAAGATGTAGCAATGGCCACGAATTTCCTTCACCAATGCTTACCTTCTCACAGAGTGCCTCACGCCAATCTCAAGTCCTCCAATGTTCTGATCCACCGCCAAAGCCAAAACTACAACTCCAAGGTGACAGACTATGGTTACTATCCATTGCTACCATCTCGAAAATCCTCAGAAAAACTAGCCATCGGCAGATCTCCGGAATTCTCTCAAGGAAAGAAGCTAACGCATAAAGCCGACGTGTATTGCTTTGGTATTATCCTACTGGAAATCATAACCGGCAGGATCCCAGGAGACGAAAATTCCCAGAGGGGCGATGAAAGAGTTGCTGACCTTTCGGAGTGGGTTAGAGCTGTGGTGAACAATGATTGGTCGACTGACGTATTGGACGTAGAGATTGTAGGTGCCAAAGAAGCGCACGATGAGATGTTGAAGCTTACAAAATTGGCTTTGGAGTGTGCAGACGTGGCACCGGAGAAGCGGCCAAAAATGAGTGAAGTTCTGAGAAGAATTGAAGAAATCGAGCAAAGAAAAAGTGATAATGGCTGACATTAATTATTATTTCATGATTTTAGCTTGCACTAACATCTTTCCCGGGATGTTCATAAGTATGTTGAGGTAACAGCTTATGGGAGAGTTTTTATTCCATTGTATCCCCAACATAAAGTTTTTGTAGCAGTTAAGCCTTCAATTCTTCATTAATTTTTTAATTTGATTATACATTCAATTAGTCAAGCAGTTTAATTAATAATATTTAAATAGGTAAAGAAATTTCATTCGAAAAATAGGAACACGTAAGTATTTGATTTTGACTACTAATATTTTATGCTTTTAAACTTATTTTAAATTGCCTTATGAGAATCACTATAAAGAGGGTAGGTTAAAATATGTAACAATTGGGATGTTCCAGATCGCATGGTTTGATTGATTAGATATGAAGATATAATAAACAATACTACAAATATAAAAAATTAAAAGATTACGTTTGAAAACGTAATCTATGCCAAAAAAAGCTAGGTTTTGTAACCATAGTCTATTAAGCATAGTTTTTTTTTATCAGGACAATAGACTACGGTTCTTATTCGTAGCCTAATATATAAAAATTAGATTACGATTAGAGAAAAATTGTACTCTTTCTTCTATAAATTAGATTACGCACTACTACCATATAAAAGTAGTCTTCAATGGTAGAAGGGTTAATGTATTATTTGGTCTCTAAACTATATCACTTTGGTCTCTAAACATTATCATTTTTATCAATCTGGTACCTAAAAAAAATTTATCACTGTCATACACAAACTTCACTCCCATTAGACACTTTATCCAAATAGCTAACTCTGTTGAAAAATTTAATGACATGGCCACTATAGCCAATGAGATTATGTCATTTGGTTAAAAATTCCACGTTATTACTTGATGCAAAATCCAACTAACCAAAATAAAAAATCAAAACTCTTTTATTTCTTTTCTTTTATTTTTCTGTTAGAAAAATGAAGGGTTAAAAAATATTGGAGATTTTAGGATTTTGAAACAGTCAAAATTACAAAGCTCAGGAGATTTAGGGGCATTTTCATTTAGGGTTTCAATCAAAAAAGGAGAAATGATTTAAGGAAGAAAAGAGAGATTCGATTAGGGTTTCAAGAGGTGGTTTGGTTTTAGAGAGAATCTATCAAATTTTCATGCTGTTCTAGTTGATAGAAGATTGTGATTGGGAAATAAGACTGTTCGAAAAAAGTTTGTCCTTTCACATCTATTTCATTTGTTTATATATTTGATTTTTATATATATATATATATATTAAATTTGGGTTATTTTATTGATTGATATATAGTTTTGTTTGATATGGGTTAGTTTTGTTGTTTTTTTTCTTTTTAGATTTGGTTGTTGCTTTCACTTTTGTTTAGGGTTGTTTACTTTTGGATCTCATTTTTATTATCTTTGTCTATTTTATTACAAACAAGAGTATCCGGTAACAATCTACTATTGATTTTTTAGATTTTGTTTGATTGCAGCAAGATAATGGCTTGGACAAAGTATGACTTAATTATGTATATAGGAGGAAATTTTTTAAGATGTGATAAGTTAGAATATGTGGGTAGGGATATATGTGAATGGTCTATTGATCTTTATCATTTGTCTTATGAATTATTGACTGATACGGTTGAAGATGCTGGTTATGCAACAATAAAAAGTTTTTCTTTTCTTGAACAAAGACATGACTTAGAGAATGGTCTTACGACAGTAGATGATAATGCTTCATTTGTCTTTATGATAAATCATATGACAAGTTCAGGAGAGTTACATGTTTATGCTGACATGATGTGTCTATACCTGATGTTATAGAACTTATCCCATTACTTCCAATGAGGTTTTTTTGAGGACTCCTTCTTTAGCAATGGTATTTAGGATTTCTCTTCTGGAAATTGTAAGTGGGGTATAAGACTCAAACTTGAATCTTGGAGGATTCCATTCTTTCTTGTTTGGCTTTTTTATGCAATCTATTTTCCTTCTACGGCTCTCTTAGTACGGTTTTTTACTTCAGTTCTCCTTTGATTCCCTTTTGTTTGTAGGTAGATTCATGGCTTTCGAACCTCTTATCAACCAAATCTAGTTCTTCAGTTTCAACATATTTCTGGGTTTCATACAATTGATACAATTCTTGGGTTTGTTGTCATTAAGGGAATATTTTAAGTGTTTGTCCGTAACTCCATTGGTGAATGTTTGAATCATTCGATGTTGAGGTCTCGCACATCTAATGTTGCTTCACTGAATCTCTTGATATAATCTCTGAGAGTCTTTAGTAGTTTTTGCTTAATTACCTTCAAGCTATTGTTGATTCTAACTACTTGGCAGCTAGTGCAAAAATGTGCTACAAATTCCTGAGCGAGCATATCAAGACTAGTTATGGTCCCAAGTGGTAGCATGTAATTCCAAGACCTAGTAGGTCCCCTTAATGTGGTGATAAATACCCTACACTTCACAGTATATGACATTATCTGAATGTCCATCCATGATCTGTAGACATCTAGGTGATCCACTGCATCTTTCGTTCTGTCATATGTTTCCTTAGGTGGTTTCAACTTGGCAGGTATTTTTTTTCTTCCCTGATTTGCAAAAAAAGAGGGTTGTTACCACCGTCTAACCATTCCATCTCGTTTTTGTTTTTTGGCCAACTTCTTAAGCTCCTTTCTGATATCCTCCATCTTTGCCCTCATACTAAGATCGCCCTTCGTCTTTTTGGACTTGGAGGTGGCAATGTGTTCTGGCAAAACTTGAGTTCGTCGTGTAGAGCTAACAGAATAGTATGTGTTTGTTTAATGGTGTGAAGGTGCAACCAGAAGAGGTGGATGATCTGGATGTTAGTGTTTGTGCTATGAGCCAATCGGATTTAGACTTGTATTATACTTATGAAATTGTGATTGTTTATGTTATTTAATAATAAATGACATTTATTTATCCTTATTGACTATATTTAATATGCTCAAGTCATAATCAAATAATAAAGTCCCTAGAATAGTAGATTCATATCAAGGGAATCAAAGTAATGACTTTGTTGAGATCTTTATGATATAAAGAATACTATTCTTAAATATCCTTAGTCGTAGTGTCACTCAAAAGGGACATCAGTGTTAAAGTAAGACTACCATGTGTTAGATTCCTTTGGATGACTGATCTCATAAGTCATAGATATAGTGATATCCAGATTAACACATGGGTGATTATTATGAATGAATACATTGGATTGACCTATCTTGAGAACTTTATGTGGATCGTTACCTTGAGTGTCATTAGATGTTCTCAAATGGCAATGGTATATGTGATCCTTAAACTTGAGATCACCATTGTATCCTATATGTGGATTGGTGTATTTTAATGTTGGTAAACGTAGTTCAATAAGGGTTGCAAGTAAGACAATAATTGGATACATCATGAATCATATGACGGTTGTGAGTGATCAAGAAAGGATTCGTCCCTCTTGATAACAAGAGCCTATATCTCAAGGCCTCTCAATAGAGATAAATGATTGAAAATATGTGGCCACAGTACAAATGAGATTCAAAATGAGATCTTGAATTCATTTAATTGAATTGTTTATCTTGAGATTGAGAAACAATATAGTTGAACTTTGATAGAGATGACACGTTTCATACTCTATATTCAACTGAGATATTAGGTGACGAAAAGATCGATTATATAATAATTGCTCATTGAAAGGTTGTTGTCAACCCACTAACATTTTCATTACTTGGGTAGCCATGCTGCATTGTTAGATGCCAATCTTGGCATATGATTTATGAACATGATTCTGAATCATTGACAACGTAATCAAAACCTAAAAGGTTACACATAACAAGAGTATGACCAAATCAAGGTAATTGGAGTTGGATTCATGTGATGAATCGTAGTACAAGTAGGATTCCTAGTGAGACTAAAATCCTGTTCCAACTAGATATCAGGATTTAGTTAATGATAATTTTAGTGCTAGATGACTAAAAGGTATTATGGTCTTTTCAATCATAAGGAGATTATAATTATGAATTATTAATTTAATAATCCATGGCTTGTCCAAATAATCGAAATACATGACTAACTGGTTGTAGTGCAAGTGAGAGATTTTTAGAGTATGCGCTACCAATCAATTGGATTTGGATTAAGTAATTTTAAAAGGTTCAAAAGACCCAATCTAGTTGAACTAAAGCTATGGTCTTTTTAGGGTTTTTTTAAAAGGCATTATATAAACAGCATTAAGTCTAAAAGTTAGACAAAACATTCTTTGATAGGCAGTCTGCCTTTTAAAGCAAGCACTCATAAAACAATCCCCTTCCTCCTTCCTTTGCCTCCAGTCACACCCTGTCCCAAGCAAAGGTCCCATTTTGCATCTTACTCATGTGGATATTGTTAAAAGGCTTCTCTCAGCAAGGAGTATCGAGTTAACTATAAACCAAAGGCTGTTCATGGGCTGCCAAATTCAAAAGTTGAAATTCTTTACACAAGGAACACTGAAAAAGATAAGATTCTATTCCGATAGCAATTTTGTTGTATGATCTTGGTGGTTTGGTTTTGTTGTTTTTAATTCACTGTTTCTTTTTCGTGGCTGACATAATAAATTGAGACAACGAAACTTTATAGTGTTATTAGAGCTTGTAAGAAAATGCTTTTTAGGATAGCGAATTCGATTTGTAGTAATGCATGTTTATTTTAAGTTGTTACATATTTGATTTTAATTTTTTAAAATTCGTTTAGGCAACTTAAAGTAATTGTAAGACAAGCATAAATATAAAGAAACCCTATAGGGATTTGTTGAATTAAAAGTTGCATGTTAGAATTCCTTTCAAATTTGTAATCAAAATGTGTAAGAACCCTAATTTCTTAATAATCAATATAAGTTATTTATTTTGGAAATCGAGAAGTAAAGGTTAATCGCTAAGATTTCTATATAGTAATTATCCTATAGGAAATTAGATGTAGGGTCCACGAGAAATTGCTACGACTTGGAGTGACCTCGAAAGAGTAGGTTATTTATTGGGGAATGATTTACCCATGGTATGAAACTCGTCTTGATTGGAGTTTAATTTGAAGTATCAAAAAGAGTTATCGTAAATGTTATGTTTTGTAAGGATTGAGGAAAACCACGATGCGGGTCCCACTGGGATTTCTACAGTTTAGATTGGGATGAAACTCCAGAGTACTAATATTTAGAGTGAAATAAGGAGATGGTAAGAATCTGCATCTCAAAATTTCTCTGTTTGTGCATGTTTTGAGAAACATGCAACAAATTCAAAAATAGTGGTTATATCCATAGGTCGAAAAAACATTGGTGAATATTGGTCAACTTAATTTAACTTTTGACCCATAGACTGTCATAGATGAATCTTCATGTGAAGAAGTCTTGCCCTATTCCTAACCATAGACTGAATCACAAGAAAACACTGAAAATGACGCAAATAAATAATTAGAGTTATTTTGGTAATTTTACTAGAATGACGGTCAAATCTTGATAGAAGTCAATGTTTTGGCTGAATTATAGTTAATAGATATATTTGGCATTAAAATAAAAACAGTTTGAAGTTAAACTGAATATTTAAATGAATATTGAAATAGTGATGACATAAAAAGAATTTTTAAAATTGTTGAGGAGCAAAATGATCTTTTGGCTTGTAAGATATTATAAAAGCCATAAAATATCATCTTCCTCATGCAAAAGGCCGGCCATGGTTGGAGGAGAGAGAAAGTAAAGAGTTTTCATGGTTTTTAGAGATAGAAAGTGATAAAACTCTAGTATACAAGCTCCAAACCAAAAAACACCCTAAAGGAAAGTTGTTTAGCTTGACAAGCTCTATAACATATTGTGGTATAGTGTGTTGGAGTGACCATTTGAAGGGTGAAAAGCTAGCTCAAGTTTCGATTAAGTGAAGGTAAGAGAGAGAAAATTCTGTTTTTGATTCAATTGGATATATATATATATATGATAGTTTTGAGTCTATAGAGCATGAATATGAAATTTGATCTGAAAAACTGTGTTTAAATTGATCTCTATAGCTCTGAAACAAAGTGGACATCTAAGCTTGCTTATTGGAAAGTGGTGCTAAGAAACTGCTATCACGTAATAGCAATTGTTAGGTAAGGGATATGTATAAAGGAACATAGAGATATCGTGTTTGCATTGATTTGTGGCTGAATTGTGGTATATTAGATTGTGATTGATTGTATAAGAGGTTTTGAAAATGGATTTTTAACTCCTAAATAGTATTTTGTCTAGGAGCAGCCAACTGCCCAAGGGGAGCAGTTGATTGCCTAGACACAGGATTTGGATATTTTAATTGTAACCGACTTAAAATAGTCGACTGCCTTAAAGACCAATCGACAACTTTTTACCTAGAAATATACTATCTAAAAAACAGTTGATTGCCATGTAGGCCAGTCGACTACATTTTGCCCAGAAGCTTTCTGCCTGAAAACCAGTCAACTGCCCCTTTTACAGTCAGTTTTTGAATATTGAGAATTTTAATTTGAAAAATTAAATAAATGTATGGCAATCGACTGCCAAAAAAGAGCAGTCAACTGCCTTGAGCTAGAATGGTTTTGGCTTAAGAAAGTATTAGGTAAAGTAATGATTTAAATAAATTAATGTATTTAAAACAGTTTTAATGTCTATCTATCATTTTGGAATCGGTGGATTTTGATAGTGAATGATGATTCTAGAATAAGACTTTGGATCGAAATAATTTAGTATTGATTTAAAGGTATACGTTTTAAATATGTCGAATCGTGTTACATGGTTGAAAGTTTAGGAAAAGTATTGAAAGATTTTAAAGTACAATGTTTGAAAATGGAGTGTATCAGAATGATTGATGTTGAGATTGATTAATGATTTCAAAGGGTTAATGATTTGACGCTATTGATTGTACTGAAAGTATTGGAATTGAATGGTATAGAATTGAAAATGAAATAATATTGTACAGGCATGAGTTTAGTCATGCATAAGTGCATCGTTCACATGCATAATCATTATTTTGATGTTTTTCAATCGTTATGCATGATGATTTTATAATGCATTGTTAACATTAAATGGCTTTGAAGGAATGTATAGTTTAAATATTTTAAAGTTTGAATTGAACGGAATGAAATATTTTGGCTTTATAGTGATAAAATGTTTTAAAGCCTGAACGAAATGTTTTAGTTTTATACCGAATGAATTGTCTAATGAAAGATGAGTTATCATAAATGTTTTAACATGGTATACTATGGTTTGAGAGTCGTATTGTGGGAGCCACCTTTAGAGTCCTGAAGGACCTATGTACTACATGAGTTCATTTGAAACCATGAAAGTCACCTCTAGGATTCTGAGGGAGTTAAGTGCTACACAATATGTCTCGCTGTTAGAACCATGAAATGTAAAATAAAACTTGGTTCCCTAAACGTTTATGTTGCAAATGTGTTATTATACAAAGTTTGAAAGTATAAAGTATTGTTTTATTATTTTATGGGAATCAAGTAAATGTTTTGAGATTGTTAGCTCCCATAGTTACCATTGGGTAATCATGCTAATGAAATGTAATGTAATGTGGTACTATAGGGTGTAATGTTTGCTGTTAACCCTAAGCAAGTCTTCAGTAGTTCGTAGGATGTCACTAACTCCGTGACGCTGGATGGACACCACTATGACTATGGTCATATGTCTTAATATTAATCCCATTTGGGAATCTAATGTCGCATGATTCTATTGGAATGTTCACTATCTCCAACAAATGTTTTAATGAAATGAAATAAAATATTTCAAACAAATGTTTTATTGAAATGAAATGAGATGAAATGAAATGTTTCTATTAAGTGTTTTATTGAAATGAAGTGTAATGGAATGAATTGTTCCTATCGAATGTTTTATTGAAATGAAATGAAATGAAATGAAATGAAATGTTTTTATCGAATTTTTTTATCTATTGAAATGAAATGTTTTATTACAAAGAAATGCATTTGTGATACGATTTTATTGAATCTTAGCTATCAAAATGAAATGTTTTAATGCAAACATTTTAATGCAAATGAATATATCAATGGTATGATTTTATCGTTTGAAAGAAAGAGTTTTCAGAACTGTTATAACATGACATTATTGTTTATTATTGCATAATGATTTAATAACTATTGCAATGAATGGTTTTGTACAATATGATTATCGATTTGAAATGTAAATTGTCTAATGAATGGTATCGTCATGATTCTTATTGATTGGAATTAAAACTGTTTACCAGATTTTATCATTTTAACGGTTACTAATTTGAAAGTCAGAGTTATGGATTTGAAATGGAATATTTATCAATTGCATTGTCATGGTTTTCGAAAAGTATTATATTGAAATTCCATTGTTTAGAAAGGCATGAGTTCAATGTCTGTAAGTTCTTTTAGGACACCTATAGTCGAACCTAGGGACCGGGACAAGTGTCGTGCTTCAAAGCATCCTTTTTTTGCTCAACTTGTTATTCCTAACCGGTTAGAGGAATTCCTTCCTTCCGAGTCATATATTAGGGTTATCAATAGTAAATGTAAATGTAAGAAATAGAGTTAGGATACATGTATGTTAGTTACATAGTATCTATTTCTTCCGAGACCAGGATTAATGTTATTGATAGCAAACCGTCATCTAAGAACGTGCATATAGTTAGCATGGTATCTACCCTTTTATATATATTTCTTACTCAGCATAAAGCTTACCCACTCTTCCACCTCACAGATAATCTGCAGTAGTAGCTGCCTTATTAGGGGAGGATTTTGATCGAATTCCTTTGAAGCTTCTGTTTTGTACTTTGAGGAATATTTGCACAGTTACATTATATGCTCAGATTTTATTGTACAGTACTTTAGTAAGTCAAAGGGGATGTAAACTATAGGAGTTTGAATGTCAATGATAGTCATTTGATATAGAAAAGAATGTATATTAAGTTTAAAAGTTTGATACATGATAAGTATATAGTTTGAGGTTGTTTAATTAAATATAGATATGAAATATTCGTACTTGACTCGATGTAAATAAAATGAGAATGTAATGAAAGTAAAAATGTACTGTAAATGAATGTAATAGGACCAATCTGAATAATTGGATATTGATTTAGCTAAGTAAAATTTAGCTTGACATTGAATGAATGACACTGATCACAGCACAACCAAATCATGAAAAATAAAAAGTTAGCCCTAACTTTGGGTAAAAAGGTCGTCACAAAATGTTGTTAAAACTGTTCGGCACAAACCCCACAAACTATGATTTAATATAATTGATATTACAGTTATTGTCAAAATTGTTTGACAGAAACCCTGCAAGCTTTTACCTAATATAATCGATATTATATCAACTTTCAAAGTATTTTTCAAAATTGTTTGACAAAAACCCTGCAGTTAACACCCTTGTAAAAACAATTATTTTATTTATATAAAATATATTTTAATTAAAATAAATTAACATAAAAGTTATCTTGGTAAGGGTTTTAAATTAAATATTTTTTAAATCAAAATTGGATAAGGGTTATACAATGATTTTAAGATTTTAATAAGATTAAAATTTCAAAAACTTATCCTAATAAAATTTAAAATTAAAATACTTTTAAAAGAAGATATTTTATATTAAAATTGGTTAAGAGTTATTCAATAATTTTGATATTTAATGAGATTAATATTTCAAAAAGGTTTTCTTAATAAAATTTTTTGTTTTAAAATAACATATTTTTTATATTAATTTGGATAAGAGTTATCCAATGATTTTTTAGATTAAAATTTCGATTAAGCCCAAATTGAATTTTGAGAATTAAAATTAAACTAAAACAGCCTTTGATACATATAATTAATTAAACTTTGATTTTAATTAGAAAGCATGCAAATTAAAATGTGATATTGCTATGTATACTTGACGCTTAATTTGTATGTGATATTGATGGGTGCATGATGCATGGTTATGAGCCTAGGTTTACATTGGGTTGTAATTTATTTAAATAGATTTATATTACGCTTGCAAGCATTGATTTTATTTGTAATTTATTTATGTAATAGTTTCGTAGATAAATTAAGATTATCTTGTCAAATGTACAATATTTGGAGCCATGTTGGTCCAGAGCTAGGGTGAATCAAGGTGACACTTAATGGGAAACCAAGGAGAAGGCATTTAGAAAACAATGTATCCCTAACTTGTTTTGTAATAGAAAGATCATAACCATGTCATGTTTAATTTTATGCTTTTACTTATATATGTTGATATATATGTTAGAAAAGCATGTTAGGTGACATGGTAAAATTAAAAATCCCTCAAAATAAATACTAAGTCAAAGATAACAAACAAAAATGCCTTCTAGTACGATGCATGTGAAAGAGACTTCGTTCGGTATTGTACTACTGTGGCTCAGTCAAGGCTATACTTACCTTAGGAATTCATGTTGCATAAGATAAGAATTATCTCCAAGTGTATTAGGTTAGACTTAACTAAATCAAATTAGGACATTGGCTCAATCAAACCTAATAATATTTAGATGCACAGGTTGGGCATTAACCCATATTATGAGTTAGAACAAGAGTTGTTCATCCAACTATCCAAAAGTTGCATGAGATGCAACTGATAAGGGTTGTCTTCCTAAATAATCTCCTTGGACACATTCGCGTAGCTAAAGTCATAATAGGACCAAATATGGATCTTGACCTACTAGGAAGTCTAGGCAAAAATGCTTCCCGAGTTGATAGTGAGGGCAATTTGCTTGAGAAAAATAGTGGGAGAAATTTATTTAATTAAAAAACTATAATTAAATGATTTTAATTACAATGTTACTTGCTTACATATTTATCTTTTATGATTGTAGAATTATTATAGTGCAAGCCTTGATTTTATTTGTAAGTTATTTATGTAATAGTTATGTAGATAAATTAGAATTATCTTATAAAATGTACAACACTTAGAGCCAAGATGGTCTAGAGCCAATGTGAATCAAGGTGACACTTAAAGGGAAACTGAGGAGAATGCATTTAGAAAACAATGTATTCCTAAGTTATTTTGTAATAGAAAGGCCATAGCCATGTCACGTTTAATTTTACGCTTTTACTTATATATGTTGATATATATGTTAGAAAAGCATGCCAGGTGACATGGTAAAATTAAAAGTCCCTCAAAATAAATATTAAGTCAAAGATAACAAATAAAGATGTCTTCCAATACGGTGCATGTGAAAAAGACTTTGTTCGGTATTGTGTTACTGTGGATCAGTCAAGACTATACCTATCTTAGGAATTCACGTTGCATAAGATAAACGTTATCTCCAAGTGTATTAGGTCAGACTTAACTAAATCAAATTATGACATTGGCTCAATCAAACCTAATAAGATTTTGAGGCATAGGTTAGGCTTTAACCCATATGATGAATTAGAACAAGAGTTGTTTGCTCAACTATCCAAGAGTTGCATGAGATGCAATTGACAAGAGTTGTCTACCTAAATAATCTCATTGGACACATTAGCTTAGCTAAAGTCATAATAGGACCAAATATGGATCTTGGCCAGCTAGAAAGTTTAAGCAAAAAGGCTTCCTGAGTTGTTAGTAAGGCAATTAGCTTGAGAAAAATAGTGAGAGAAATTCATTTAATTAAAAGACCATAATTAAATGATTTTAATCACAATGTTACTTACTTGTATATTTATCTTTTATGATTGTAGAATTATTATGGCAAACAATAATTTATCCTTATGTTTTATATTTGAGAAGGATAATAAGATGGTTAGGGCAAACTTTTTGGACTAGTACAGAAATTTGAGGATAGTCTTTACTTAAGAAAAGAAGTTATATGTTCTAAAGCATGTGATCCCTACTCAACTTAACAAAATGCTTCTATTGCTGATAAGTGAGCTTATCAAAAGCATTTAGATGATGCCACTGACGTACAATGCCTAATGTTAGTTTCGATGAGTTCTGAACTCTAGAAGCAACATGAGAATATGAAACTGTTTGATATGAACGAACATCTCAAGGAAATGTTCTAAGGGCAAGCACGGCACGAACGTTATGAGGTGTCCAAGGCGCTCTTCCAAAGCAAGATGATTCTGGGAGCTTCGATGCACACTCATGTACTTAATATGATTAGGTACATTAAAAGGTTGGAAGCATTGGGCATCACCATGCATAATGAGCAGTCAGTTCCTTTTAGGATAGCTACGGTTCATTTATGTTGCACTACAACATGAACAATATAGATAGGATACTGGCAGAATTGCTCAATATGTTGAGAATTGCTGAGCAAGACTTGAAGAAGTTAATGCCTACTTCTGTTATGGTGGTTGATGAGGACAAATCCAAAGGCAAAGGCAAGCCTAAGTGTAAGCCCAAGCCCAAGGGTAACAAGAAGGGAAAGGCTAAGACTCTTAAGCCATCTAGTGGAGTTGCTAAGATAGGAAAGTGCTTATATTGCTATAAGACTGGTCATTGGAAGAGGAACTACACTGTGTACCTTGAGGAGTTGAAGAAAGAGAAAAGAAGTGAGACTTCCACCTCAGGTATATATGTGATTAAGATAAATTTGTCTACTTCTTTGTCTTGGGTATGAGATATCAGATGTGGTTCACACATTTGCATAAATGTACAAGGCCTAACAAGGAGTAAAAAACTTGCCATGGGCGAGGTGGTCCTACGAGCTAGAAATGGTGCAATGGTTGCTGCATTAGCTTTAAGAACTTTTAATTTATCATTGCCTACAAGCCTAATTCTAAAACTTGATAATTGTTATTATGTTCCAGCAATTGCCAAGAATATTATTTCTGTCTCTTGTTCAGACAATAAAGTTTTTTTTAAATAATGAATAATAGTTGTTCAATTTACATTGATGATATTTTTTTATAACAGTGTATCCATTATGAATGGATTGTTGATTCCAAAAGGTCAAAAGGTAATGAGATTAACCATACATTTCTCTGGCACTGTAGACTTAGTCACATAAGCGAGAAACGCAAATCTAAGCACCATAAAGATGGACACTTGATTCATTTGATTTCGATTTATATGATGTATGCGAATCTTATTTTCTTTGTAAGATAACCAAGGCCCCTTTTATAGGAACAAGTGAAAGGGTTAGTGGTTTACTATAGCTCACATATACAAATGTATTTGGCCTATTAACCACAAAGGCTAGAGGAGAGTTCCAATACTTTATCACATTTACTGATGACTACAATAGATATGGCTATGTGTATCTAATAAGACACAAGTCAAAAGCTTTTGAAAAGTTTAAGGAATTCAACAATGAAGTACAAAACCAACTAAGTCAGAATATCAAGATACTTCGATCAAATCGTTGTGAAGAATATTTTAGCCTAGAATTTTTTTGAGCTTAGAATATACAGATCATATAAAAGAGAGTGGAATAGTTCCATAACTCACTCCATCTTGTACACCTGAATGGAACGATGTATCTAAAAGAAGGGATCAAACCTTGTTAGATATGTTTCGATCCATGATGAGTTTGGCTGACCTCCCTATCTTTTTTTGGGGTTACACTTTGGAGAGAGCAACATTCACACTGAGCTATGTTCTCACTAAAGCAGTTGAAAAGGCACCATATGAGATGTGGACTAGAAAAAGCCCAATCTATTTTTTCTAAAGATTTGGGGTTGTAAGGCTTATGTTATAAGATAAGTCTCAAACAAATTAAGACCTAAATCTGATAAGTGCATATTTGTGGGGTATCTTAAAGAGACAAAAGGATACTATTTTTGCAATTCCACGGAGCACAAAGTGTTTATGGCTTGGTATGATGCCCTTTTAGAAAAGGACTTCCTTTCTAGAAGACCAAGTGGAAGGAAAATAGAGCTTGAAGAAGTTTAAGAACCACAAAATGTAATTAAGCCTTTAGTGGAGCAAGAGCAAGTCCCACAAGATATTGTGGAACAAAAAGTTGCTTTGGAAACACAAGGCCTTCGTAGGTCTAGTTGGATATATTGGGAGCCCGAAAAGCGTAGCCTTTTATGGATAATGCTGAGCCTACCATATATGAAAAAGCAAGTTTCTCGAAGCTTAAACATTTGTTTTAATGAGATAGTCAAAGAATTTGGCTTCATTAAGAATGAAGATGAACCTTGTGTTTATAAGAAGGTCAGTGGGAGTGCTGTCATATTCCTAGTGTTATATGTGGATGACATACTACTCATAGGAAATGACATTTCTGCCCTACAATCTATTAAAACTTGGCTAGGGAATTGCTTTTCCATGAAATACTTAGAAGCAACCTATATTCTTAGGATAAAGATTTATAGAGATAAATCGAATAGGCTGCTTGCTCTAAGTCGAAGAACATATAGGGAATGCTAGGGTAGTCATTTTGATAGTCGCATTTCAGTGCTCTCAATTTTATTGTGCCATGTTACTTCCTAATTTTATGTGAAAACCACACGTGAGAAGTTGAAACGTTGAAGTATATGGATGTTAAAAAATACTTTCCAAGTAACTTGTAATAACACGTAAAACTAGGAAGTGACATGGCCAAATAAAATTGAGTGCTGAAATGTGACTATCAACATGACTGCCCCAGCATTCCTCAAGTACATATATTAACAAAGTGCTGAAAAGGTTTAGCATGGAAGAATCTAAGAAAAGATTCTTACCTATGCCACATGGCATTTATCTCTCTAAGGACAAGTGTCCTAAAACACATGATGAGAGAGATAAAATGACTAAGATTCCATATGTTTTAGCTATTGGGTTTATCATGTATGCCATGTTATGTACTGAGCTTGATGTCTCTATGCTTTAAGCATGGCAAGCAGGTGTTAGGCTAACCTAGATGAGCATCACTGGGTAGCAAGTAAGAACATCCTTAAGTACTTGAGAAGGACTAAGGATGCGTTCTTGAACATCCTTAAGTATTTGAGAAGGACTAAGGATGCTTTCTTAATCTATGAACGAGAGAATAAGCTTGTTGTAAATGGTTAGATCGATGCTAGTTTCCAGTTAGATAAAGATGACTTTAAGTCACAATTTAGCTATGTGTTTTGCTTGAGCGATGGTGCTATAAGGTGGAAGTGTTCTAAACAAGAGATGGTGACCAATTCTACAATCGAGACTAAGTATATAGCAGCTTTAAATGCAGCTAAGGAAGTTGTTTGGATCAAGAAATTCATCACAGAACTTAGAGTGATCCCTAGCATTGCTAATCTAGAGGCACTCTATTGTGACAATGGAGCTATTGCACAAGCTAAGGAATTTTGATCTTCACCAGTGGTCCAAACAGATACTTAAGCCTTTCCATGACTAGTTAGCTGAGTACAAGTGGGAGAATGTTAGTGCATATGTTATGAGACATCAAATTCGAACTTGTATTGCACTTATGACATTGTGATTGATTATGTTATTTAATGATACATGGCATTTATTTATCATTATTGACTATATTTAATATGCTCAAGTTATAATCAAATGATAAATTCCCTAGAATAACGGATTCGTATTAAGGGAATTAAAGTAGTGACTTTGATGAGATCCTTATGATACAAAGAATATTATTTTTAAATATCCTTAGTCATGTGTCACGTAGAAAGGACATTTGTGATAAAGTAAGACTAACATGTGTTAGATTTCTTGAACATCCATGATATCCTATATGTGGATTAGTGTACTTTGATGTTGGTAAACGTAGCTTAATAAAGGTTGCAAGTAAGTCAATAATTGGGTAAATCATGAATCATATGAGGGTTATGATTGAACAAGATAGGATTCGTCCCTCTTGGTAACAACAGTCTATATCTTAAAGCCTCTCAATAGATATAGATGATTGGAAATTTGTGGCCACAGTACAAATGAGATTCAAGATGAGATCTTAAATTCATTTGATTGAATCGTTTATCTTGAGATTGAGAAACAATATATTTGAACTTTGATAGAGATGACACGTTCTATACTATGTTCAACTTATTTGGTGACAAAATGATCAAATTATACGATAATTGCTCATTAAAAGGTTGTCGTCAACCTATTGACATTTTCATTACTTGGGTAGCTATGATATATTGCCAGATGCCAATCTTGGCTTGTGATTTATGAATAAGATTCTGAATCACTGCCAACGTAATGGAAACCTAAAGGGTCACACATAATAAGAGTATGACCAAAACAAGGAAATTGGAGTTGGATTCATATGATGAATCCTAGTATAAGTAGGATTCCTAGTGAGACTAGAATCCTGTTCAACTAGAAATCAAGATTTAATTAATGGTAATCTTAGGTCTTTTCAATTATAATGAGATTATAATTATGAATTATTAATTTAATAATTCATGGTTGGTCCAAATTATTAATCCAAATACATGACCAATTGGTTGTAATGCAAGTATAAGTTTTTGTCATCTTGGTTTATTATGTCATACATGAAAAAAGAAGCAGCAGATTAAAAACAACAAAACCAAATCATCGAGATCAGGCAACAAAATTGCTATTGGAATAGAATCTTACCTTTTTCAATGTTGCTCGTGTAGAGAATTTAAACTTTTGAATTTGGCAACCCACAAGCAACCCTCGGTTTATTGTTAACTCGATACTCCTAGCTTAAAGAAGCCCTCAATGGTATCCACATGAGTAAGACATTAAACAGACCTTTGCTTGGGATAGGGTGTGACTTGAGGTAAAAGGAGGAGGAAGGGGATTGTTTTATGAATGTTAGCTCCAAGAGGCAGAGTGGTTATCAAAGAACATTTTATCTAACTTTAAGACTTAATGTTGTTTATATAGTATCTCTTAACAAAACCCTAAAAAAGGACTTAGCCTTAGTCCAACTAATTTGGGTCCTTTGGATCTTTTAAAATTACTTAATCAAAATCCAATTGACTAGTAGGGTATACTCTAACACTAGATGTTGGCTAGCAATTTGGTCATCGAGCAATTGAACCTTCTGTAAAAGCTGATTACATTGTTCCACAGTGGGAAAATTTTGATGTCCATGTGGTGCTGTTGTAGTAGGTAACATAGTTTACGGCGCGGTGGTTGCTGATGGGGCAGATACACTTAGAGGAGAAGCTATTATTTATATTAGGCCAACTGTTGGTCAAAACAATATAGTGGTGGATGTACGATCATGTTAGAAGAAGGATAACCATATCCATTGAGACGCGACCAAATGCGTGCCAATGGTAGTGAATGTTGTTGGCGGTATGGAACTTTTGACTTGTTGAAATCTTCCCATCAAATTTTGAAAGTAGTACGGGTGGATGGTAACCGATATGAGAATGAGGTTGATGGTAACTAGTGAGGAAATCGATAGTAGTGGAAGATGGTCCAAGAGTAGATACAAAAACACTGTGATTAATGATGGCAAGGGATATCGTTGATGGAGTTTCAACCATCGATTGTATCGATTGAGCTGGTGGCGTAAAGGGTGCTTAGACTAACAGAGGCGTAGTGCTTACTGGAGAGGTGCGGTTTGGTTCAGGCTTATAATTTGATCTGTTTTCCATAGATAACGCTAATTGTTGTTGACTATTTTGGGGTAGATCAACTTCAAAGCTGATGAACACTTGGACCTAAACCTATCAAGACAGAAAACTATAAGGGGGCACCATAGATCTTTCTCCGAGGCACACTTTGATGCTTAAGTAAGCTTTTACTCAATGTAGAGGAAATTTGTATATGAAATAGGGAGCTTAAGATCCGACTTTCATACCTTAGCGTGCCTTGTATAATTTTTGTCAAGACTTTGAGTTTGATTAGGATTGAATCTTGGCAGAATCTTTAATTAGTAAAGATCCCGTACAATATTGAAGATCTTTTGATTAGGATTCTATTTTCATAATAGGACTGATAAGCTTTTAATCAACATTAAGTCTTACTTGTGGGTAAAGAGCCTTAGCTTGATTTTAGGCCAAAGGCTTAAGCTAAACATAGTATAACATTTTCAAACATAAAATACAATATATAATTGACAAGTTAAAGAGTTATGCATTCATTTTTAGCCTATATTTTTTTGTAAGGATAATTATCCAATACATTGTTAGTGGAGTTTTTTTTTACTCCACAAACAAGATTAAGATTATTGCATATATCCTATTTTATTTATTATTATTTTTTTAAATATTTTTAAAGAACATGTATAATCATTTTAACCTCACTTGTAAAGTCAAAAAACTCCATTGATAATGTATTTGATATTAATATTTTTGTAATGCCAATCTAACATACACACACATACTTATATATGTATATATAGTAGTGGGGCAATTTAAAATTTGATTGAAAAAAAAAGTTTGTTTATTTGTTTAACCAATTAATTATCTTATTATTTATTCGAAGAGTACTCTCCTACGTAATGCTTTGGAACTTGGATGTTCTAAACAATAGTATTAATGTTGTTTCTTCCTCTGCAAATCACGTGATGCGTGTTTTATGTCAATTTCGTAATCAGCAATTGTTATCAAATCTTTATTTCTTTTCGTAAAAAGGAAAAAGACAAAGGAAAGCTCGTTATCTTTCGATTAGAAATTAACAAAATCATGCAAAGGAAACAAAACGAAAGAGAAGAGATAAGAGAGGAGAGGGTTCAATAAGAGTGACAAATAGAAATGAGAAGGCAACACATACATATGTACATGTCAAGCCTGATGCTTTAACATCTCCCAAGTGTCCTACATAACTCCAACACCTCTGTGGCTAATTTAAGCAAATCCACTTCCACTTCTCAGCCATGCACCACACTCCATCGGTAATATTACGAGAGCAACATTGAATAAAAGAGATTGTTTTTCTCATTAATTCTGAATATCACTTACATGTTCTTATATACAGAGTAAAATAGAATCGAGAAGATTACGGAAGGAAATCAAATCGAGAAGATTACGGAAGCTATCTGAAGTTTTTGGTAACTAATCAAAAGCAAAAAATTAGCTAATCAATCACTGAATTCTAGCCAACTAATCATCCTAAATTAATTCTCGATATACTGGAATCTTCTTCTATTAGAGAAGTTCCAGCCTGATGCAAACTTGGATGATTTGGCGATGACTTATGTTGAGCTAGAGTCTGGCAATCTGGAACTTGAACCTGGCGAGCTGTTGATGGAAGTTGGCGATCTGGCGATGGTTTATGTTGTTGGCAATCTGGCGATGGTTTATGCTGTTGGTGATCTGGCAATGGCTTATGCCGTGATATCCCCCCGCAAGCTGGAGAGTATATATTGTGAACTCCTAGCTTCAACAAGAAATCATAAAAAGGTGCAGGATGTAAAGCTTTGGTGAACAAATCGATGAGCTGATCAGCAAACTTGACTGGAAGGAGACGAATGATGCCTACTTGAAATTTTTCTCTAACAATGTGGCATTCAATATAAATATGCTTGGTCCTTTCATGAAAAGTAGGATTCTTAGCAATATAAACAACTAACTAGTTATCACAAAACAACAGAGCTGGAAAAGGATGAGTAATGTGAAGATTCACAACAAGTACAGAAGCCATTGGACTTCACATGTAGCAGCTACTAAAGCTCTATATTTAGCCTCGGAGGAAGACCTGGACACAGTGGTTTGCTTTTTAGATCGCCAGGTGATGAGAGAAGGGCTTAAGAACACACAATAACCAGTAATAGACTTTTTGGAATCCACACAAGCTGCCCAATCACTATTTGAGAAAGCCTTGATTTGTAAGTCAGATTTGGAAGAGAAGAATATGCCTTGTCTAGAGTTCCTTTAAGATATCTGAGAACTCGATAAGTAGCAGAAAGGTGGCGTTGAGTTGGTTTGTCAAGAAATTGTTAAAGTTGCTGAGTGGCAAATTGGAGATTAGGTCTTGTGAAAGTAAGATAAAGCAACTTTCCAACTAGTTGTCTATAAGAACTGGTAGTTTGTAGAAGAGGACTGTCATTGTTTTGAAGCTTGATATTGGGCAGCAAAGGAGTAGAAATTGGTTTAGAATCCAAGAATCCATAATCATTAAGAATGTCTAAAGCATACTTTCTTTGGGAAAGATGTATCCCAGCATGTGACCGTGCTATTTCAAACCCAAGGAAGTACTTTAAAGGACCAAGATCTTTGATTCTAAATTGATCATGCAGCAGAGGTTTGATATGTGTAATCTAATCAAAATCATTTCCTGCTAAGATTACGTCATCAACATATACTAAAACTGCAGTGAATGATGTACCTGAGTATTTAACAAATAAGGAAGGATCAGACGGTGCTTGGATAAAACTAGAATGTACCAAGAATCTAGTGAGTTTGGCATTCCATTGCCTACTGGATTGCTTCAATCCATAAAGTGATTTCAACAGTCGACACACTTGATTTGGTTTGGCAAAGGAAATTCTCGGTGGGAGATCCATATAGACTTCCTCATGCAAATTGCCGTGAAGAAAGGCATTGTTGATGTCTAGCTGCTCCAAATACCAATTCTTAGCTACTACCAAAGCAAGTAATACTCTAATGGTGCTCATCTTGGCTACTGGCGAGAAGGCATCCAAGTAATCTATACCTTCTTGTTGAATGTAACCCTTAGCCACCAACCTTGCTTTGTATCTGTCTAGAGTCCCATCAGCCTTTAGTTTAACTTTATAAACCCATTTGCAGCCTATGGTATGTCTACCTGGGGTAGATCAGTGAGCTCCAATGTCTGATTGTCCATTAAAGCTTTAAGTTCTTCTTGCATTGCATCTTTCCAACAATTTTGTGTAATAGCTTGCTGGTAAGAGCGTGGTTTGTGTAAAGAGTCAAGTGCAACAGAATATGATTTGTGATGAGGAGATAATTTTGAAAAAGAATATGTTGGCTCTATAGGCTATACTGAGTGGGGGGGTGAATCGGTTTTTAACTACCTTATGCTCGTTTTTAGATTCTTCTAAATTCTCTAGCCTATTTGAGTGTTTTCTAAGTTCTCTAAGCTAGGCAATTATACAATATAAATTCAATAGAATAAACACAAATATAATTGCAAATAAGTAAAGAGAGTAAGGATAGAGAAATGTACGCAAGCGATTTATAGAGGTTCGGCAACCTTGCCTACGTCCTCTACCTTGAGACGCTCCCAAGGATTTTCCCCAAATTCACTATCCTGGAATTTGTATTACACTCCCTCTTTTTCTAGGCTAAAGAGAAACCTCTCTCTTTTTCTAGGCTCAAGAGAAACCTTCCTCTTTTTCTTAGGCTAAAGAGTAACCTCCCTCTTTTTCTTAGGCTAAAGAGAAACCTCCCATTTTATAAGGAATGAGTGTGTTGACAAATTGTGTAATCAAAGAAGGGCCTCTAGATAGGCAAGTGATTACAATGTTTAAGCACAAGGAAAAAGTCTATACAAGATTTGTGCTATTCTATACAAAGAATATGAGAATGATGGATGATGAAGACTTTGTAGCTCTTGAATTGTTGTTGAGGCTTGAGGAAAATGAAGAAGATGATGAATAGAATTTCTGAGCAGTTCCTCTTTTTTTCTTTAGCTTTTAAGCCTCTATTTATAGTCCCTTGGGTGTATTCTAGCCGATGGGTGCCAAAACTTGAATATGACCGTTGTCTCACAAAAACTAGCCGTTACAGGCTATTTTCGGGCAAAGGGATCGATCCCTTTCCATAGGGGATCGATCCCAAGCTTCCAGGATGTTAAATCTGGGCTTGAGGATCATTCTGCCTTGAAGGGATCGATCCCTTCCCTTAGGGGATCAATCCCATGCCTCCAGAAAGCTATTTCCTGCACTTTTTGGGTTAGAAATGATGTGGTCTTTGATCCTAATTCAACCCAAAACATTTTGGCATTTTTGTGAGAGTTTTTCTTGACTTTCTCTGATGAAAACATGGTCCAAAAATTCATCAAGTGATTTTCTAAAATATTCAAAACATTTTATGAAGTATTAAGACCAATAAGAATATGTAATTAAATCATGGTCTTAATGTTTGATATGATCACTTGAAAATGGATTAAGAAAATCATGTGTGATAAGGCAAATTTACAATATGAATTATAACATTAAATCTTACTTAAGTTTTTGTCATTTCAAAATATATATGGCAATTTAAAGCTAACAATCTCCCCCTTTTTAATATGACAAAACTTAATGTAAATTTGCTTTGAAAATTCTTTGATAAAATACTCCCCCTCAAATAAAGCAGGATTTTACAAAGCTCCCCCTTAATATAAGCATGGGTTTTGAAAATGAATTTTCAAACTATTTCTCCCCCATTATCTCTCCCCCTTAATATCTCTCCCTTTTAATATCTATCTCTCCCCCTTTTTGTCATAGCAAAAAGAAGGAAAAATAATAAAAAATATGCTCCTCCTAAAATTATGTGAGAACAAATAAATGTGCTCCATCCAACAAGAAATATGTTAGTACATGGGACTCATAGCACAAATAAATAAGTCAATATCCACAAAGAGTATGAAATATTCATGCAAAGAATATGACTTATGATCCTATGCCAATTGTTTATAAATAATTTTGCAAGAAGTTTCCAATTGGTAAGAAATTAAGCAAGCACCTAAGTATATCAATTGTTCTTTCTAAAGCCCAACTAAGGTGCATTGTAATACATCATGATTATGAGCTGAAATTATATAACATATCATATGCATGTGCTCATAAATCATTCTCAAGAAATATTGTGTCTAGAATTAAATCATACATCAATTAATCACAAATTCTACCATAAAAGTGTTTCATGCAAAAGTGTCTTAGATGAATTCTTCTCTATTTGCCATTTCAATCTAATGAGCATAAGAAGAACTGTCAATTTAAAGCTCATACTAATTGGCAATTTAGTTTGGGCTTACCAATTATTGAAAATATGGTTGCCAATGATATTAATTGTTATTTCAATCTAAATACCAATTGTTACTAATGGCTGACTCAATCATTTTGCATGAATCCAATATTTATGTGTAGTGTGTTCATGTCAAGAAAATAATCATTTTAAATATGCAAGAACACAATCACACATCATCAAATATGCATATGGATTAATTAAACAAAAGCATACTATCATAAAGTATTAATCCATATTCATATTCACAAAGTTATACCATATGGAAGATTCAAACAAACAAGGTATTCAAGCAAACACATTTTCTTCCATGGTTTCAAGCACAAAAATCCTATGCTCATTTTCCAATTCAAGTCCTTAACCAATTATGAGCAAGGAAAGATTCAAAATTACCATTTTAATCAATTAAGAGCCATATCCCTAGTTGTTATCATCATTTAACGTTCTATAGGGTATATGCTATTTTAACTAAAATGGCTTCACTTAAGTGAATCAATATTATCAAGCTAAAATATATTTTATAATCAAAATCCATAAGCTATGAGTGAGGTTAAGCACATAATATCATGAAAACAACTATTCTCATTTCATAGGCATGATTATTGATTCAACTTAAGCAAACATGCAAGTTCAACATCAAAACACTCAAGATTCACTGCATTTGTATCAATTGTTGGTGTTGTCATTAACGCTCAAGTTCTTTAATAATTTGGCCATAAAGAATTAATTTCATGGATGATAAATTTTCATGCAATTCAACATTTAGGATCCATTTACCATCACAAATTATAGGCCAAAGAAAATTATGACCTTATACCAATTGTTGAATTTACATTTGAAATCAATCCTTAAGGTCAAGTTTTAATTATTCTTCCACTAAATGTATAATTATCATGAAACCTAGTGTGGAATAGATAAGTCAAGCTAAGAGACATAATCCTATAAGCATGCTTGACTAAGATGAACAAAAGGAATGAAAAATATTCATTATGCACAAGTTCATCAAATTCTCAAATATATCCATAAATTCTTGAAATAATTCTCAAAATTATGGTTAAGCATTCATTGAAAGTATGTTTCAAGATTATTTCAAGAGTTATGCAATTCATGAATGTTTTCAACAAGAAAAATGATTTTGCACTTGTGAGCTCAAGAAAAATGATATTGATTGTTGAAAGTGATACCATTTGTTGGAAATGATACAAATTGATGGAGTTGAGGCATGATATTAATCAATAATGGATTTTCATGTTGTAAAGATCATCAAAAAGAAGTTAAAACAATGAATTTTAAGTTGAGAAGAAAGAAGATATCAAGAAAGTGAAAAATCCTACTCAAATTCGGTTGAAAAAGTGCAGAAAAGCCCTTTTGGCTTGGGGGGATCGATCCCTTTAGTAGGGGGATCGATTCGTTAACTCCAAAATGTAGATTTCCTGCATTCTGTTCAAGGGGGATAGATCCTGCTTGCTGAGGGATCGATCCCTCATCCTGTATCTACAAATTTTTGATAGAAAATCCAACCTTTGAGGTGCCAAAACTTCGTTTTTAAGTATTTTAAGTCCAAGTAAAGGTTTAAACATTTGTAAAACATGATTGTGGACTTGTATGAATGAAAAATACGAATCAAAAACCATTTTACAAAAGATTTTGCAATTTTGGAAGAATTTTCACAATAAAATGCATTTTTGGCCTCAAAGGAGGTCATTTTGAGAGTTAAGCATATTTTGACAAAACCAAAGCGTTGGATACCACAAATATGTCAAAAAAAAGTTGTTCACATAGGTTTTAAGCACATATATCATTAAAGCATACATCTTGTGAACATGCCATGATTTTCAACATACAAGTTCTTCATTATTGCTCATGACATGGCATTTTGTATAAATGACATATTGATATTTTGAGGCAAGTAAATACATTATCAACGCATAGAAAACTTGCTCAAAATGCAGAAATCCAATAATCATTTCAAAATCATTTATCATGCCTTTCATTCAATGCATCAAGTACTATCCATCAACCAATCAAAAATCATTCATCATGCTTTTTCTTTATTCATTCAACTCACAATGCACCAATAATTTAATTAAATAAAAATTATAAGGAGTAAGAGATTAAACTTACAAAACTCCTTTGCATGAGAGTGCTTTGCCTTGATGTGTTGGATCCACCATTAGCCATTCTTTGAGAAATTGTTGTTACCTTGCTAAGGATGGATTCCCAAGCTTTTCCTTTTTTCTCATTAGCACAAGCAAACTCCATGAGGATGTGTTGAGCATTTAAACTCCATTGTTCCATTGTATTCTCATGCTCTAACACTCCTACAACAAACAAATTTATGCATACTTTGGTACCCAAATTTTCTTGGGTCCATGAGAGTTAGTGCAAACAATTTTTGATCCTTTTGGGATCCATTTCAAGCACATTTCATCGTTATTTATTGCATGCTTTGGTACCCACATTTTTCTAACTACTCTTCCTCTAAATGTGGTTTTTCTATATGTGCATGCTTGTGAAGAGTGTCCTATTCTATTGCATAGTGAGCATGTAAGAGATAAATCATGCATAGTATTTTTGCTCACAAGGAAATTCTTTAGATGAGTTTCTTTTTGTATTGCATTATAACCTAACCCATCTTTATCAAAGAAAGCTCTTTGGGTCTCAAGCATATGATCTAAATTTTGTTGACCCATATAGAACCTAGTAAATGAGTTATGCAAATTTGTATTCTTTTTATTTAACTCATTTATCTCTAAGTTAGCTCTTCTAATTTCTTTTCAAATTCTATCTTAGCATTTGTCAAGGCTTCATTTTCTATTTTTAATTTAGCAATAATTTTCTTATATTTGGAGTTCATTCATTGAAATTCATTTGCTAAATCATTAGAGGCATTTTGTAACTCATCAAATGTAAAATCATTATTTTCACTAGAGCTACTACTAGCCTCATCATCACTAATGGTCATAAAGCATGAGTAGGCTACCTCTTCATCTACATTTTCCTCGTCGGAGCTATCACTATCGCTCCATGTAGACACGAATGCTTTCTTTTTAGGTTTCCTATCATTTTCCTTCCTAAGTAAGGGGCAATCTAACTTAGTATGACCCGGTTCATTGCATTCATAACACATTAAGGGGTCTTTTTCTGTCTTACTTGACTCTCCTCTCATTACCCCTCTTCTTTGATGTCTCCTATCATTCTCACTCTCTTTCATTCTCATGAACCTATTAAATCTTTTGGCAAACATTGCCATTTCCTTTTCTTCCTCATTTCCACTCTCATCCCTATCATCTTCAATGACCTAATGAGTGGAAGACTTAAGTGCTACCCCTACTTTCTTTGAAGGCTCTTCATTTCTTTTTAATTTCATTTCATATGTAAGTAGGGAGCCCATAAGTTCATCTAGAGACAAGATGTTAGGATCCTTAGATTCTTCTATAGCAGTCACCTTTGCCTCCCAAGATTTTGGCAAGATATTCAAGATTTTCTTAATCATTTCTAGATTGGAATAGCTCTTACCTAATGCCTTAAGTCTATTAATTATGTTATTGAACCTAGTATACATTTCACTCATGGACTCATTTTCTTTCATTCTAAAAAGCTCATAATCATGTGTGAGCATACCTACTTTGGTTTCTTTCACTTGATTGGTCCCTTCATGTGTGATGGCCAATTTGTCCCATATTTGCTTAGCATTTTCACTTAAGGAGACTCTATTATACTCATTGGGACCTAAAGCATAAAAGAGGGTGTGCATAGCCTTGGCATTCATTTGTGCCAATCTCATGTCATTTGTGTCCCACTCATCCTCACTCTTAGGGACATCTTTTCCATCTACTTTCTTCATGGGAATTCTAGGACCATTCACTATAATTCTCCACAATTCATAATCATTTGATTGTACAAATAACATCATTCTAGTTTTCCAATATGAATAATTCTCATCATTGAAGAGTGGAGGTCTAACTAATGATTGTTCCTCTTCTCCTAAGGGTGTGCCTACATTCAAGTGAGCCATTTAAGATCTTTTTGCTCGATAGAGGTTAGTCTAAATCAATCTCGAGCCCAAGTTCTGATACCAATTGTTGGCTCTCTAGGCTATACCGAGAGGAGGGTGAATCGGTTTTTAACTACCTTATGCTCTTTTTTCGATTCTTCTAAATTCTCTAGCCTATTTGAGTGTTTTCTAAGTTCTCTAAGTTACGCAATTATACAATATAAATTCAATAGAATAAACACAAATATAATTGCAAATAAGTAAAGAGAGTAAGGATAGAGAAATGTACGTAAGTGATTTATAGAGGTTCGGCAACCTTGCCTACGTCCTCTACCTTGAGACGCTCCCAAGGATTTTCCCCAAATTCACTATCCTGAAATTTGTATTACACTCTCTCTTTTTCTAGGCTAAAGAGAAACCTCTCTCTTTTTCTAGGCTCAAGAGAAACCTTCCTCTTTTTCTTAGGCTAAAGAGTAACCTCCCTCTTTTTCTTAGGCTAAAGAGAAACCTCCCCTTTTATAAGGAATGAGTGTGTTTACAAATTGTGTAATCAATGAAGGGCCTCTAGATAGGCAAGTGATTACAATGTTTAAGCACAAGGAAAAAGTCTATACAAGATTTGTGCTATTCTATACAAAGAATATGAGAATGATGGATGATGAAGACTTTGTAGCTCTTGAATTGCTGTTGAGGCTTGAAGAAAATGAAGAAGATGATGAATAGAATTTCTGAGCAGTTCTTCTTTTTTTTCTTTAGCTTCTAAGCCTCTATTTATAGTCCCTTGGGTGTATTCTAGCTGGTGGGTGGAGCCAAAACTTGAATATAACCGTTGTCTCACAAAAACTAGCCATTACAAGCTATTTTCGGGCAAAGGGATCGATCGCTTTCCATAAGGGATCGATCCCAAGCTTCCAGGATGTTAAATTTGGGCTTGAGGATCATTCTGCCTTGAAAGGATCGATCCCTTCCCTTAGGGGATCAATCCCATGCCTCCAAAAAGCTATTTCCTGCACTTTTTGGGTTAGAAATGATGTGGTCTTTGATCCTAATTCAACCCAAAACATTTTGGCATTTTTGTGGGAGTTTTTCTTGACTTTCTCTGATGAAAACATGGTTCAAAAATTCATCAAGTGATTTTCTAAAATATTCAAAACATTTTATGAAGTATTAAGACCAATAAGAATATGTAATTAAATCATGGTCTTAATTTTTGATATGATCACTTGAAAATGGATTAAGAAAATCATGTGTGATAAGGCAAATTTACAATATGAATTATAACATTAAATCTTACTTAAGTTTTTATCATTTCAAAATATATATATATGGCAATTTAAAGCTAACAGAATATACCTGGGAGATAGAATGAGGAGAGGACCTTCTCACAAGTGATGAAGAGGGATTGCTTGGAAGATCATAGTTATAATTTTGTAAATGTGAAGGAATATGTTTGATTCTTGTGGATCTTCGAGGATAGAAGGGACTGGTATTAGGAATGGCAGATTCTTATTACAAAGCAGGTAAGGAAGAACCGGGTGAGCTGTTAATGACATATCTAGAATTATGGGCAGAGTCTGGTTGGAGGTCGGTAAAATCAGTGGGGTTGACAAATCTGGAATTATGGACAGAGTCTAGTTGGAGGTCAGTAAAATTAGTGGGGTCTGAGGGAAGGATTGGGTCAGTAGAAGAAGAATTAGCAAAGGGAAATTCATTCTCATAGAAGACAACATTACGAGAACAAAAGATTCATGTGAGTGAAGATCACACAGCTTGTAGCCTTTTATGCCATATTCAAAACCTAGAAGAATGCACTTCCTAGCTCTTGAGTCAAATTTAGATCGATGAACAGGCAATGTGGAAGCAAAACACAGACAGCCAAACACTTTAATGAATTTATATTGAGGTGGCTTATTAAATAGAACTTCATGTGGTGTTTTGTTTTATAAAAGGGAGGAAGGAACTCTATTAATTAAAAAGGTAGCATGGGAAACACAATCCGCCCAGAAAGAAATTGGTAATTTCGCCTGGAATCTCAATGCCTCGCCACATTTAATATATGTTGGTGTTTGCGTTCGACCTTACTATTTTGTTCAGGTGTAAAGACACAGGCGAGCTAATGTATGATCCCATTGCTATTAAAGAAATCATGCATTCTAAATTCCTGACCCTGGTCGCTTCTAATGCATTGAATTTTAAGGTTAAACTGATTATTCACAAATGCATTGAAGTTAAGCAATATGTTTCTAACTTCTGTTTTAGATTTCATCAAAAAGGTCCAGGTGCCCTTACTATAGTCATCTACTATGGTTAGGAAATAATAAAAACCAAACATGGAAGGCACAGGACTGGGACCCCAAATATCAACATGGATTAATTCAAAACATCTACTAGTAACATAAGAACTATTAGGAAATGGAAGTTTTCTTTGTTTTGCATAATGACATATATCGCAAGCCATATGATCATTAATCAGATCAATAGAATTGTCTACTGAATGCAAAAGTTTTATTCTAGAATTTGAAGCATGACATAACCTAAAATGCCATATGTTTGAAGAGGAAACAGTACAAGAATTGCAAGAGGCGGGCTCTACATATTGAACTAAATGAAATAGATCATGATCTTCTTTAGCAAAACCAATCATCCTCTTGGTGTGACGGTCCTGAATACAACAAGAATGAGATTGAAAAGTCAATGAGCATGCATGATTGGAAATTAACTTGCTAACTGAAACCAAATTATAAGAGAAAGAAGACACATAAAAACATTGAACAAGGTTAAATCAGGTGAAATAGAGACAGTGCCTACATGTGCAACTAATGCTCTATAAGTAGAAAATAAATCAAGAGAACAAGCTACATGATCTGTAGCTCCGATATCAATAATCCAAGGAACACTGGTAGAAAGAGATTTTGTATAGGGAGAGAGGTTACCAGCCTTGTGCTGTAAATTAGTTGAAATGGAATTAATGGGTGGAATTGGATCTGGATTAGCATGTCTATCACAAACTTGAGGTTGATGCAAAGTAGTAGAACCAAAAGTATCAGGAATAATCGACTGAGTTGCTGACTGATCTGCCCGTTCCAAATGATTAACAACACGATCCTTCCTTTTTGATCGCTATCCTGGTGGATATCCATGCTTTTTGAAGCATTTATCCACTGTGTGCCCCTAAGAATCCACAGTGAGAACATTTAGGTCTCCTAGGAGCAAAGCTTTGTTGATTGGAAAAAGCAACTAATTGATGATTCTATTGAGCAATGTTGCCATGAATTTGTCTATCATGCTGAATAACCAACGCAAAAACCTTGTTGATAGGGGGCAAGGGATCAATCAACATAATTTGGGACCTCACTGTTGAAAAAGAGTCATTTAGTCCTCTCAAGAATCGAATGACACAATCTGATTGTTGATAATGGCGAACTGTTGATAAGGCCTAACAAGAACATTTAAGATTATATGAACATTGAGGGATGGGTCGAAGATTGAGCAATTCATCCCATAAGGACTTGAGATGTGTGAAATATTCTGATACAGTAAGAGATCCTTGCCGAAAGCCATATAACTCTTCTTGTAACTCAGCAATTCTAAAGGAGTCCCCTTGTTCAAAACGATCCTTGAGGTCTCGCCAAACCTCGGTAGCATTATCAAGCCAAATGATGCTCTAGGCTATGGAAGGACTTAACGAATGAATAATCCAAGACAGAACCATTGTATTACATCATTCTCAAGCCGCGTACAAAGAATTATCTGGGTTAGGAGCTTGAATGGATCCATCAACGAACTTCAGCTTGTTCTTCGAAAGAAATGCCATTTTCATGGCTCGCGACCATGAATGGTAATTTGAACATGTAAGAGGTGAAGAGACCAAGCTTAAGGATAGATTTTCATTAGAGTGAAGATAATAAGGACTAGCTGGGTTCTCTTCTGGTTTGATTGTAGGTTGAGCCATACTAGAAAGACTGTTTGGCTATGTAAAAAGGATGAGAAGAAAACACAACTTCAAACACTCTGATACCATATTACGAGAGCAACATTGAATAAAAGAAATTGTTTTTCTTATTAATTCTGAATATCACATATATGTTCTTATATACAGAGTAAAACAGAATCGAGAAAATTACGGAAGGAAATCAGAATCGAGAAGATTACGGAAGCTATATGAAGTTTTTGGTAACTAATCAAAAGTGAAAAATTAGCTAATCAATCACTGAATTCTAGCCAACTAATCATCTTAAATTAATTCTCAATATACTGAAATCTTCTTCTATTAGAGAAGTTCTAGCCTGATGCAAACTTGGATGATTTGGCGATGACTTTTGTTGAGTTGGAGTCTGGCGATCTGGAACTTGAACTTGGCGAGCTGTTGATGGAAGTTGGCGATCTGGCAATGGTTTATGTTGTTGGCGATCTGGTGATGGTTTATGCTGTTGGTGATCTGGCGATGGTTTATGTTGTTGGCGATCTGGTGATGGCTTATGCTTTGATAGGATACCAGTACAACGCCTGCAAGGTTGGTGATGGTAGCACTTGCGCATGGCTTGTCACTATTTTTAGTTGTTGCATCCAGTTTCAACGTATCTGGTGGCCATGTGAATCCGACAATCACCTTCGGCACCCTATTTGGGGGAAGAATCATGCTTGTTCGTGTGGTTTACTATTGGGTTGCTCAGCTCTTAGGTGCTATTATGGCTTGTCTCTGTTGGATTATGCCCTTAGAACCATTCATTAGATGATTGACTTTGGCATTTTTATGTATCATGACATTTTATTTATAGTTCATTATTATATTTGTCTTATAACTGCGTAATGTAATCTTATATGATAATGTCCTTAGAATAGTAATAACACACTATTCTTAAAATATCTCTAGTCAAGTATTATTGTGAACAAGGATAAAAATGATATGATAAGACTAGTATGTGGTTGACTGATGACCATTGTCATGGATATAGGATATCAAGTCATCACATAGGTACATGTTAGAGAACTATGTACTGGATCGACCCTCCATGAGAACGCTACATGGATTGTTATATGAGTGTCATAAGCGATTCTCATAATGATGATGGTGTATGTGATCCTTTGACTTGAGATCATCAGGGATCCCAACATAGAGAATTGCATACTTTAATGCTGCTAGATGTCATTCGTAACAGGATGGACTATAAAGGTAGTAATTGGGTATGCCTTGATCTATGTAGAGGGATGTTGAGTGATCAAGATAGGATTTATCCCTCTTATATAACAAGAGTGATGTCTTGGGCCCTTTGATAGAGTGAGATTAAGAAATGCATGGTCGTGCTCGAATAAGTCAATATGAGATATTGATTTTATTTGTTTAATTAGTCTACTCAGGAATCAAGAAACGCTGATTAGACTATACAAGTGTGACACATTCCATGACTTGTGTCTAATCAAGACATCAAAGGATAAAGGGATTAGACTACACGGTAACATCTATCACGAGTAAGGTTATGTCGAGTCATTGACATTCTCGTTACATGGGTAGCAATGATGTGTTGCTAGATACCGCTCATTGCCTATGACAATTTTGTCATTGCCATTGTTTTGAGAACCTATTGGGTCGCACACTTAGAACGGATCAATGAGGAGCTTAATTAATCCTATTCTGAATTGGATTAAGGATATATCTAATCCTATTCTGAATTGGATTAAGGATATAGCTAATCCTATTCTAAGTAGGATTAGAGTTCTGTTTGGCAGTAAATTTTAGGGTAAAATTTACTGCCAATAAAAGGATGTTTTCTAAAATAGAGCCGCACAGAAAAAAAAAACAGAACAAAAATTATTCTTTTAATCGAATCTAGCAATTCGGTTATAAGGAATCAAAAACGCTCTTTAAGTCTTCTGATCGTGAGACGTTCAAGAGTCGTGAGATCCGTTCGTGTGGATACCATAGAGGCAGGAACGAAAAGTTGTTACTTGTGACTCGACCAACGACAGAAAATCAGAGAAAACGTTACGTAAAATCTCGAAACCCTAATCAGGCAACTC
Source organism: Heritiera fomes (assembly GCA_032173925.1). Taxonomy (NCBI): domain Eukaryota; kingdom Viridiplantae; phylum Streptophyta; class Magnoliopsida; order Malvales; family Malvaceae; genus Heritiera; species Heritiera fomes. Next base: position 13,849,920 of record JAPDPM010000005.1, read on the forward strand.
TCCGAATCGATCCTGGTGGAGGCCGAATGATTTAAATTCCGCTGCATGTTTGTTTCGGTTTCCTTCAGTCTCTTGTTGCTGCTTACCTCTAGAATGGTAGTATATATAAATACATCGTGCATATAAATATATATTTATATATTATAATTTTGTGCAGTTAGATAATGAGTGGGATTTTGGTTTTCAGCGACCGGCGGGGTTTAATGTGGCATCCGGATACGGCGAGTTCCGCGGTCTTGTGCCGGAGATAGTGCTGACATATGGATTGGTGTACACCGTTTATGGAACGGCGATTGATCCCAAAAGAGGAAGCCTGGCAACAATAGCACCGCTGGCTATTGGCTTGATTGTGAGCGCCAACATCTTAGTGGGTGGACCATTCGAAGGAGCAGCCATGAATCCTGACAGGGCATTTGGTCCCGCTTTGGTGGGATGAAGGTGGGACAATCACTGGATCTACTGGGTGGGTCCGTTGATCGGAGGAGGCCTCCAGTCTCATCTACGAGTACATGGTGATCCCAGCAGAGCCTCAACACCACACGCACCAGCCCTTGGCCCCTGAAGATTACTAGGCGTTCGTAATTTCTTGTGCTGCTTAGCTTGCTTATGGATCCATGTCGTTGCTTTTCTTTGCGTCCTTCCTTTTTTTTGCACTTGTTTGTTGTGTTGGTGTATCCATTTCTTGTATGTTTGGACGCATGGTCATGACAGGAATAAAAAGGGTGCAGTGTACTCTTCGTTGAAAACATTTTTCTCAAATCTAAATCTAAATGATAATTAATAACCACGGCGGATTAGGATCAAGATTCAATTTCCTCTCCCCTTTACCTCCTTACATGAAAAATCTAAATGTTAATTAGTGCCAACAGAAGACCCCTCTTAGCCAAGCTAGCGTCAGCGGTGTGACAAAATCTACTTGTAATAAATAAGATATATATTAATGTTTTTTTCACCAAGATATATACTAATCCTTATCAATCACAACAACTGTACACTCTTCGATTAGTGTAAATTCGATTAGTACTAGAATTACAGTAAATAAAATTATTTTGTGATACTCTTTTTTGAAATTATTTTTACAATTTTTGTTGCGTTTATATAGTTTAATACTTGATGACACCAAGTGAGACTGACTTCTACATTTTAGTCGGTATTAAATAGGGTAAGGAATTTAGAGAGTAAATGATCTAAATTGGGTAAGGAATTCAGAGAGTAAAAGATTCAACAGGATGTCGGGCAAGGAATTCAGAGAGTAAAAGGTTTAACAGGATGTTCGTACATTGTCTTCTAAACAGTTTTTCCTTTTATAGGAGTGTGCAAGCCACCCACATCCTTTGTGCGTAATTCATACAAAATTGGGTGGTTATGATCAGATTATCGAGGGCGATCAGCCACTCCCCAATTTTTAAGGGGAAGTGGAGAGCAGGCCTTCCATGGTTAAGATAGTGATTAAAAAAAATAAATATTTAATCAAATACTCTTTCGTTCTTAGGTAAAAGCAATGTGATAACAATTGGACGACACAGTAAAAAAAAAAAACAATCAATAAATTACACAGAAGTCATGATATTTGAGACATCACATATTTGATTAATAAAGTTAACTTCCATTTTGAAGTACAAACTATTCGATCTTTCAAACAAATAATACCAAGAACGAAGATATTAAAGATGAGGAATGAATGCACAATTTTAAGTCCACGTGGACATAAGGATGAACATATAAGAATATCAACGAAAAAAATTCTAAGTTAGGCCAACCAAATTCAAGTTTCTATCACACAAATCGTGCTTAGATTTATTAATTAATAATTATGTTCATCTAAACCGTAAAGAAAAGAAATGAAAAAAGGCAAAGAGATAGAAAATAGGCATACATTGCACACATTTCAGTAAACAAAAATCAAAGAACATGCACCAAGAAAAGAGGCATACATTTATAGGAACTGGACAATCGGTCAATGTACAAGGCCTTATTACAGCATATATAAGGGGAAAAAAGGATATTGGCAAGGAATGAGAAAAAGAAAAGCTAGAAGCCGATGGACCTCTGCTACACACAACACTTGGGGAAGTCCACCTACTTTTCAGCCCTTGTATCTCTTGGATACAAAAAATTATCATTTTGAACTATCTTTTATCACGCTTTACCTGATTCATGCCAATGCGGCTCAACTGTACATTCTCATTCCATGAGTGATGCACTGGAGGTAGTTGATAGTCATCAGGTTTCAATGCTAAAGCAAAATCTGGTAAAGTTGGAGCTGTCTCCATTATTCTGAATAACATTACCAATACACAGGTTATTCTATCTTTGCCAACCCTCCTTTCATTAACCAAAAGAATGACTGTCAAAATTGGAACGTGGTATTAGGAACTATACACTTACTTTTCGTGAGAGTAGAGGTCACGGTTTATCCGCACCTTGCTAGAAGTGTCTTTTGGAATTTTCTCAGATAGATACTTCATGGTCCCCCAAAGAGGTGGATTTCTGCACCAAAAATCAAGAATCTTTAGCAAGTATATAACAAGTCAGCACCATCTTCTGGTAGAGATAAAATCTACGAACACCAAACTTTGAATTACCAGAACAAAATGCAAGTTTGTCAGTGTATAGCAAATAGAGTTCAAGTCCAAACAGAACAAGCCTGTGGGGAAGTTATGTTGGCAAGATTATTTCACCAAACCTAAGAGATTACCTGATCATAAAGACCAGTCAAGATGGTAACCAAGATACATCTCTAGTCTCCCATAAGCAGAAAAATCAACATACATCTCTAGTGTACCATTGTTAGGAAATTTACAATAAAAACTATTTGTATTTTGTTTCCAATGAAAGCAGGGGCAGATCCAGAATTTTTGATCAGTGGGGGCAAATTTTTCAAATAAAAATTAACACATATAGCAATGTTTTTAATAAAAAAATATTTTCTCTAAAAAAATATATATGCATAGCTAAAATTAACAAAATGGTTCTTGACAAATTTAACCTAAACACTATTATACCATAGATAAATTATTTTTCGATTTACACGTACCTATATAATATGTCAAATAATAAAAAAAATTAATAAAACTAGTTTTATCGTTTAATTTTAGTAAACAAATATATTTCGTTTTTCATTTCTTATTTAGTTATAATATGGAGAATAAAAAAATATCGATTTTCATATTTACAATGAAAACAAGAACGAAGATATAAATATATTAAATAAAATGATTTTTTATTTTTATTAATTCACAATTTATATGTTAACTTTAAAAGTATTTGATTTGCTTTTTTACAAAATTAATATATTCATATATAATATAATAAAATTTTTTACCACCTAAAGTGTAAAATGTTTAATTATTAAATAAATAATAGAAAGTTTCTGATAGAAAATTCAATATAACGAGGACAAATATTGTTGGAAATCAGAAGAGAGAAAAAATAGGAGAATCTGTCAGCAGTAATTTGGCTGCTACTGATTTCCATATTTGGAGCAATTAGGATCACACTTTAGTAGGAGAATATCATAGGAAAATCAATTAATTGTAATTAGGAAAGTTATTTTATTTTATTTTTATTTCCTATTTTAGGGCTGCTGACTCTTCCTATAAGAAGAGATCAATTTGTTCTGTATTTTGTGTATGTAAATACAAGAGATTTCTATTCTCTATTCAGTTTTCTTATTCTTTATGGTGTCAGAGCCTAAACTTTTTGGCCCTTAAGAAACCCTAGCTGCCACAACCTTTTTTTTTTCTACAACATCAGCAATTCAATATCCTTCCTGCTTCCGAATTATGTCTGATATCTCATCTGAAACCACGTCAAATACCCGTCCCAATCTGAACCCTGAAGCCCCACCTGCTCGCGTTTCTGAAGCCCATCCAGTGCAGATCACAACAATTCGGCTGAATGGCGATAACTTTCTACGATGGTCTCAATCTGTTCGGATGTACATTAGAGGACGGGGTAAGATTGGCTACTTGACAGGAGAGACTAGGGCTCCAGACATGAAGGACAGTGCTTATGCAACGTGGGATGCTGAAAATTCCATGGTTATGACGTGGCTGGTGAATTCCATGGATGAAGACATCAGCTCTAATTACATGTGCTACCCGACAGCGAAAGAACTTTGGGACAACGTCAATCAGATGTATTCTGATTTGGGGAATCAATCCCAGGTGTATGAGCTCACTCTAAAGCTCGGTGAGATCCGTCAAGGTGAGGATGGTGTTACTAAATACTTTAATTCTTTGAAAAGATTATGGCAAGATTTGGATCTTTTTAATGATTATGAATGGAAGTCAGTTGATGACTGCAACCATAATAAGAAAATGGTTGATGCTAATCGAGTATTTAAGTTTCTTGCTGGTTTAAATGTTGAGTTTGATGAGGTTCGGGGACGAATCATTGGTAGAAATCCACTTCCTTCGATCAGTGAAGTGTTTGCCGAGGTTCGCAGGGAGGAGAGCCGCAGACATGTTATGCTTGGCAAGAAGAGTGTTGGTGGCTCAATAGATAACTCTGCATTGGTGGTTGCTGCTGCAGCTAATGCTAGCCAAAAAAGTTCCCTAAGTCAGAAACGAGATGATGAAAAATCTCGGGTGTGGTGTGATTTTTGCAACAAACCACGCCATACTCGAGAAACATGTTGGAAAATTCATGGCAAACCAGCCAATTGGAAGAGCAGCAAGTCACGGGACCGATCCAATCGTGAAACACCCTTTGCAAATGAAGCAAACTCAAGTCCATTTAGCAAAGAGCAGATGGATCACCTTCTTAAACTGTTAAAGTCTAATTCGGTATCTGGTCTTCCTAGTGGTTCTTTGGCACACACAGGTAGTAATCCAATTGCTCTATCTAGTTTCTCAAAATCTGTTCCTTGGATCATTGATTCAGGAGCTTCTGATCACATGACTAGTTCTTCTTATCTGTTCAATACCTATTCCCCTTGTTCAGGTCATGAGAAAATTAGAATAGCTGATGGTAGTTTCTCACCTATTGCAGGAAAAGGCCTAATCAAAATATCACAAAATATTGAACTTAAATCTGTCCTTCATGTTCCTAAACTTGCTTGTAATCTGCTGTCCGTTAGCAAACTTTCACAAGATTCTAACTGTTGTGTTATTTTCTATGACTCTCATTGCATTTTTCAGGACCAGAATTCGGGGATGATGATTGGCAGTGCTAGGATGATGAATGGACTCTACTATTTTGAAGAGAATTCCCTTGGTAATAAAAAGGCTCAAGGCTTTAGTAGTGTTAGTTCAATTTCAGTTAGTGATAAAATAATGCTATGGCATCGTAGACTAGGACATCCTAGTTTTTATTATCTCAAACATTTGTTTCCAAGTTTGTTTCAAGGAGCGAATTGCTCAAATTTTCAATGTGAAAGTTGTCATCTTTCTAAAGATCATCGTGCAAGTTTTCTACCAAAACCTTATCGTGAATCGAAACCATTTTATTTAATACATAGTGATGTGTGGGGTCCTTCACGAGTCACTACTTTGTCTGGAAAAAAATGGTTTGTCACCTTTATCGATGATCATACACGGTTATGTTGGGTTTATTTGTTGAATAAAAAATCTGAAGTGGAAAAATTGTTTCAAGACTTTTACCAGATGATTCAAACCCAATTTCAAACAAAAATTTGCATTTTGCGCTCCGACAATGGTACTGAATATTTCAATGAGTGTTTGGGACCTTTTTTGAAAGAAAAAGGAATAATCCATCAGTCTTCATGCCGTGACACTCCTCAACAAAATGGCATCGCTGAAAGAAAAAACAGACACTTACTTGAAGTAGCACGAGCTATCATGTTTTCTATGCATATTCCAAAGTATCTTTGGGGAGAAGCTGTTTTAACTGCATCATACTTGATTAACAGAATGCCTACCAAGGTTTTAAAGTTTGAAACTCCATTAAACTGTTTTAAAAAAAATTTTCCTGCTGCTAGATTACATTCAGATCTACCATTAAGAGTTTTTGGATGTACATGTTTTGTCTATATACCCACTATTTCTCGATCAAAATTGGATCCTAAAACAGAAAAATGTGTTTTCATTGGGTATGCTCCAAATAAAAAGGGTTATAAGTGCTTTAACCCAATTACAAAAAAGACTTTTGTGAGCATCGATGTCTCTTTCCTTGAAAATCAGCCCTATTTTAAAAATCATCTTCAGGGGGAGAATAATAGGGAAGAAGATCATTTTTGGGAGACCACAGAATCATTACCAAAACCAGTTTTCTCATACAATTTGGAAGAAAATGTTTCTAATAATGAAAATAAAGAAGTTCAATGTCAACCAATGCCTAGTATTATTGTATCACAAACAGAGGGAGAAACTCTACAACCGGATCAATCCAATCCGAATCTTGAGCTTCAGGTTTATACTAGGAGGAAAGCTCGGAAAGATACTACAAGTCTACCTCTCTCCTTAGCACAAGATCAATCACAATCCTCGAAGGAAGGTACAAATCCTACTCTTGTTCCACTATCTCCTGTTAGAGAACCACATAATTCTGAGTCTCTTGATTTAAATATTCCTATAGCCCACCGTAAAGGAGTCCGGTCATGTACCCATCATCCCATTGCTAAATACTTGTCTTATAAAAAACTATCCACCAACCATAGAGCATTTACCTCTAGGATTTCTAATTTGTTTGTTCCAAGAACTATTCAGGAAGCACTTGATCATCCGAATTGGAAGTTAGCAGTGATGGAAGAGATGAATGCTCTAAAGAAGAGTGGCACTTGGGATATAGTCAGCTTGCCTAAAGACAAGAGACCGGTGGGGTGCAAGTGGGTCTTCACCGTGAAATGTAGGGCTGATGGAAGTGTAGAACGATATAAAGCAAGGCTGGTGGCAAAAGGTTTTACACAAACCTATGGGGTAGATTATCAGGAGACCTTTGCTCCAGTGGCAAAAATAAACTCTATTAGGGTGTTGCTATCTCTAGCCGTGAATTTTAATTGGCCACTACACCAGTTGGATGTCAAGAATGCGTTTTTAAATGGGGACTTGGAGGAGGAAGTCTTCATGAATCTCCCACCTGGTTTTGAGGACAACCATGGCAAAGACAAGGTTTGTAGGTTAAAAAAATCCTTGTATGGCCTCAAGCAGTCACCTAGAGCATGGTTTGAACGGTTTGGAAGAGCAGTGAAGAGCCACGGATACATCCAAAGTCAGGCAGATCACACACTGTTTTACAAGCACTCAAGAGAAGGTAAAGTTGTTGTCTTGATTGTATATGTAGATGATATCATCATAACTGGAGATGATGGTACAGAGGTTGAAAGGTTGAAAAGAAAACTTGCTGTGGACTTTGAGATCAAAGATCTAGGAGCACTGAAGTACTTTCTTGGGATGGAATTTGCTCGATCCAAGGAAGGCATCTTTGTCAATCAACGTAAGTATGTGTTGGACTTACTTGGTGAAACAGGGATGATGGGATGCAAGGCAGCCGAGACTCCAATTGAACCAAATTTGAAGCTTCAACCTGCTGTTGTTGAAAAGGTGAAGGATAGAGAAAGGTATCAAAGGTTAGTTGGACGACTAATTTACTTATCACACACTAGACCTGACATAGCCTTTGCTGTGAGTGTGGTTAGTCAATTTATGCATTCTCCTTGCCAAGACCACTACGAAGCAGTGTATAGGATTTTAAGATATTTGAAGGGAACTCCAGGCAAAGGACTATTTTTCAAGAAACGTGACCAGTTACAAGTAGAAGCATATACTGATGCAGATTGGGCAGGAAGTATTTTAGATAGAAGATCAACCTCAGGTTACTGCACATTTGTGGGAGGTAACTTGGTTACTTGGAGGAGTAAAAAACAAAGTGTGGTAGCCAGAAGTAGTGCAGAAGCAGAATTTAGATCAGTTGCTCTTGGTATTTGTGAAATGATGTGGATTAAAAGGCTTTTGGATGAATTAAAGATCCCAACTCCATCTCCAATGAAGCTCTACTGCGACAACAAGGCAGCCATCTCAATTGCTCATAATCCAGTCCTTCATGATAGAACAAAGCACGTTGAAGTAGACAAACACTTCATTAAGGAGAAAATTGACACTGGTCTTATTTGCATGCCTTATATTCCTACCTCTGGTCAAGTTGCTGACATATTAACCAAAGGACTACACAAGGCACAGTTTGACACTTTAGTAAGCAAGCTGTCAATGGAAGACATTTTCATGCCAGCTTGAGGGGGAGTGTTGGAAATCAGAAGAGAGAAAAAATAGGAGAATCTGTCAGCAGTAATTTGGCTGCTACTGATTTCCATATTTGGAGCAATTAGGATCACACTTTAGTAGGAGAATATCATAGGAAAATCAATTAATTGTAATTAGGAAAGTTATTTTATTTTATTTTTATTTCCTATTTTAGGGCTGCTGACTCTTCCTATAAGAAGAGATCAATTTGTTCTGTATTTTGTGTATGTAAATACAAGAGATTTCTATTCTCTATTCAGTTTTCTTATTCTTTAAATATATTAAAAAAATTTTGAGTGGGGGCAAAGCATTAAAACTTCAACATTTGTGAGATTCTTTTATAATAAACCTAAACAATTTTACCATGTGCTGCCCCCACAGCCATCTATGTAGATCCGTCCCTGAATGAAAGTAAGCCAGCAGTTCTTATTATCTAATAACACCATCATGCTGTCAATTAATTCTTCTCCAGATAAAATTTCAAGGCAAACAAAGATTCTAAGCACTAAGGCAAATCACTTCAGCCAAATCTCAAAAGGTTTGGGATAGAATTCCCCCTCAAAATATGCTGAGGTAAAAGACTTGAGACATGAAATCCAGCTAAAGTACATTATGTGCAAGTATAAATTAATGACACACTGTAGCTGTATTATTAAACAAAAAGTGTTCTCTTATCTAGTTGTAAGAATGATTATTATAAAATGAGGAAATTGGAGACGACAGTTTTTGCACCTAAATGTAGAGGAAAAAGTAGGAACAGTACAAGAGTTTGTTACCAGGTTGATTAAGACATTAACCAAATTTTAAACATAACAGTGAATTTGTGTGACACCAATGCACCTACTGGCAGATATTAGTAAAAATTCATAATTCAGCAAGAATACTGAAAATCAGTTGATGCAGCTTTTTATGAAATTATTTATTTTATACTGAAAAGACAGCAATTGAAGACATTAATTTGTGCTACCAATCTTTGGCAGCATATCATAAGAATTACCAAGACCAAGAGTTGGCTCATAGCTTCAAAAATTGCAAGCACCTTCCTAGATACATAACATAGAGGATTACTATAATGGGCACAATTCACATAAACAATTTTCAGAAAGGAAGATGCACTCTAGCAAATTCAAAGTCAGCTGGAAAAATTCAAGGACTTGTTTGGTGGTCTCGCTTGAGTGACCAAAAATGTATGCTCTACAAGGATGAAATTGCTAGGTTAGCTCATCAAGTATTTACCTTCAACAAGCCAATAATGTCACCAGTTAGTTTTATGGGAAATTTATGAGCACATGATTAGGTGCAGTTGAGGAGGATCCTTCTCATAAAGGTAGGAGGTTTATAAATATGGACTTAAAGGAAAACGAGAGGGATACACAACTCTACGTTATTAGGATGAAGAAAGCTTCTAAATACAACCCACAAATTTCACCATACAACCCATCCTCCCAAAAAAATTACTCTTTACAACCCTCAAAATTTTGATGCAATACCTAATTTGCCCTTCCCTATCTTTCTTCATTTTATCTCCCGTTCTTCATTCCCAAATTCACCAAAATTTCCCTAATTTAAAATTTTCCAAAAATTTCTTCTCACCAAAAATCTTCAAAATATTCACTTTCTCAGACACCATACTTTCTCAAGTATGTTTGTTTGCTTTTCTTTAAAAAAAAAAACAGAGGGAAAATGAGACTCACAGAATTAGTGTGGCTCATAGAAACTATCTTCCACAAGTCGCTAAATTCCAGCAAAAAATTGATTTCAATGCTTTGTTTCCAAAAATCTTAACCATTTCTTCTATTTCCATGCTATCTTCTTTTTCTTCCACGCTATAATAGTAGCTTTTCTTTAATCAAGCTATCAAAATATTTTTCATTTTTTGAATTTAAGGCTCTAGCTTGAAGAGTTACAGAAGGTTACAGAAGAAAGATGTCAAGAAAAGAAGAGAGGAGAGAGAAATCAAAAGAGAAAGAAGAAGAGGAGCAATTTTTTCAGGGTTAATTTAGTAATTTTATTAAGGTTGTAGAATTCTAGAGGAGGATTTCTCTCCTCCTTTGCTGACAGATAACCTCCCTGATTTTTAGGAGAGATAACTCTCCAGTAATTATCCTTTTCTAGTAGATATTCTCCCTGATCTTTAGGAGAATATCCCTGCAGCAATTTAGTTTCTTTTTTTGAATAACCTAGCTGTTTGAGGCATGTCTCTTCAGCTATTTATATCTTACAAATAAGGCTGTATTTTTATAAAGTAATATAGTAAAAAAAATACCAAATTGTTCTTTTATTTTCTACATGGCATCAGAGCAAGATCTGGGCCGTTTCTTCTCTTAAAAATCTTGAAATCAGTCATACCAGCCATGACCAAATACCCAAGATCAGCCATGACCAATGGCATAGAAAGTGTCACCTCTGAAACTGTGCCAAATCCTAAACCTGCTGACTGGAAACCTCGTTCTTCACAAGACACAGATAGCAGGGGAAATGTTGCACACAAAGGTAACTTCCTAACGGCTCTTAATGCTAGATGGGGAAATATACAATCTTGGATTGTGGACTCAGGGGCATCCGATCATATGACTTGAGATGCCACGGTGTTTCATAAATATACCGCTTGTCATGATAATACCACAATACGAATTGCAGATGGAACATACTCTAAGGTGGCTGGTATAGGTTCGGTTGTGATATCTAAAGACATAGTACTCGATTCAGTTTTGTTTGTTCCAAATTTAGATTGCAATCTTCTGTCTATAAGCAAGTTAACCAAGGATCTCAATTGTGTTGCTAAGTTTCTCCAAATATGTGTGAATTTCAGGTTTTGGACTCGGGAAAGACGATTGGCAATGCTAGGATGTGTGCGGGTCTCCATCTTTTGAGAGTTGATGTGCCCGAAAAGACAGCCCAAAAGATTTCTTGTGTAGCTTCTAAGGATAGTGCCATAATGTTATGGCACTATCAATTAGGACATCCAAACTTTGTGTACCTAAGAAAACTTTTTCCCTTTTTATTCAATAATCATGAAAAGTCCTTTTAGTGTGAAGTTTGCCAGCTAAACATACCCGTAATTCCTATCCAAATCAGCCCTATAAGCCTTCTCACCCTTTCTCAATGATACATAGTGACATTTGGGGACCATCTAGGATAAATAACATCACAGGTTCTAGATGGTTTGTCACATTTATCGATGACCACACACAGACCACTTGGCTCTTTTTGATGAAAGAAAAATCTGAAGTGGGACAAATATTTCAGAATTTCAGCAATATGATACAAACACAATTCCAGGAAAAAATTCAAGTTCTTAAAACACACAATGGAAGGGAATATTTTCATTCAAAACTTGGCTCATACCTACTAGAGCAAGGCATCATACATCAGAGTTCATGTGTTGACACTCCTCAGCAAAATGGAGTGGCTGAACAGAAGAATAAGCACATCCTGGAAGTTGCCCGATCCTTAATGATGACAACACATGTTCCAAAACGGTTTTGGGGAGAGCCAATTCTCACAGCCACCTATCTCATTAACCGGATGCCATCTCGTGTGTTAAACTTCCAGACACCATGCAATAAACTCCTAACCACCTATCCTAACACTCGTCTTCTATCCAACATTCCTATCAAAGTTTTTGGTTACACAGCATTTGTCCACATCCATCAACAACATCGCAGTAAGTTAGACCCAAGAGCCATAAAATGTATCTTTCTTGGTTACTCCCCGCACCAAAAGGGCTACAAATGCTATTCCCCTGCCACAAAGAAATTTTATAACTCGATGGATGTCACTTTCTTTGAAGATCAACCATAGTATCCCAAATCTGACATTCGGGGGGAGAACCCAATCACCAGGGAATATCATCTTTGGGATAGAACTGAGTTTCTTGAACCTGAGCCATCCTCGTCCTTTCTTTTTCCAATACTCTTGGTTGAGCCACACCTTGAGCTAAACAACACACCACAACCTGATTCTTCAAATAACCCAGACCCTGACCCTACTACACAGGTGAAAGGAAAAGTATTACTTGTCTATTCCAGGAAACTAAAACTCAAAGGGAGATAGAGGACCACACATTGCCACGACAAAACCAAGAATCTGAACCGGGTCCTGAAACTCAGAATACTCACACAGGTAACACTTCTAATACTCCTACTGAATCAATTTTGGTTGAGACTATTGATGATCTTAACAAGCCAATAGCTTTGAGAAAGGGAGTTAGATCATGCACCCAACATCCTATTGGAAACTTTATCTCATATGACAGGTTGTCTCCCAACTTTAGAGCATTTGTGACCTCTCTAACAGAAATACAGATTCCCAAGAATGTGCAAGAAGCGCTTACTCAACCAAAATGGAATGCAGCGGCCATGGAAGAAATCCTAGCCTTGGAGAAGAATTCAACCTGGGAAATTACTGATCTACCAGCAGGGAAGAAACCAGTTGGGTGCAAATGGGTCTTCTCTATTAAGCATAATGCAAATGGAAGTGTAAACAGGTTCAAAGCTAGACTTGTTGCTAAAGGATTCACCCAATCCTATGGCATTGACTATGAGAAGACATTCGCCCACCAAGCTCAACTCAGTTCATGTCTTGTTATCAATTGCAGCTAATTTGGACTAGCCTCTCCATCAACTAGATGTCAAAAATGCATTTCTGAACGGTGAGCTGGAAGAGGAAGTCTACATGGAAATTCCACCTGGTTTTGAAACTCAAGAAAATTTTGGCCGAGTGTGTAAGCTGCAAAAGTCCCTATATGGTCTTAAACAATCTCCTCGTGCTTGGTTCGAGAGGTTGACTAAGGTGGTGAAGAAACACGGGTTCATTCAATGTCAGACAAACCACACTATGTTTATTAAAAGCTCTCTTGATGGAAAAAGGGCCATCCTAATAGTCTACATCGATGACATTATCTAGATCGGTGATCACACGGAGGAAATAGACCATTTGAAGAGTTTCTTGGCACAAGAATTTGAAATTAAAGATCTAGATCAGCTTAGATACTTCCTCGGCATGGAGGTAGCTCGATCAAAAGAAGGCATTTCGATTTCTCAACGAAAGTATACTCTTGACCTCTTAAAGGACATTGGGATGCTTGGCTGCAAACCGGCTGATACACCCATGGATCCAACAAGAAAATCTGAGATGAAGTGAGTTCTTAGACGAACAAGGGTAGGTGCCAAAGGCTAGTAGGCAAACTTATATATCTAGCTCACACTAGACCAAACATCAGGTTTGCAGTAGGATGGGTTAGCAGATTTATGAATAGTCCAACTAAAAAGCATATGGAAGCTGTACTACAAATTCTTCGGTACCTCAAAAACAGTCCAGGAAAAGGATTGTACTTTAAGAAGATTACAAATAGGGGTCTTGAAATTCTTACTAATGCAGACTGGGCTAGTTCTCTAGAAAACCGAAGATCAACTACGGGATATTGCACCTATGTGTGGGGTAACCTGGTCACATGGCAAAGTAAAATACAAACAGTGGTAGCTAGGAGCAGCGTTGAGGCTGAATTAAGAGCTATGTCTCGTGGCATATGTGAGGGAATATGGCTGGAGCGAATGCTAAGAGAATTAAATGTGCCTATGAACTGTCCTATGGTGTTACAATGTGATAGCAAGGCAGCTATAAACATCGCAAAGAATCCAGTGCACCATGACCAGACAAAGCATGTGGAGATTCATTGTCATTTTATTAAAGAAAAGTTAGGCGGAGGTTTGATTAAGTTGGTCTACATTCCTACGAGCTACCAAACTGCAGATATTCTCACCAAGGCCCTACCAACAAACAATTTTGATAGTTTGAAGTCCAAGCTGGGCATGATTGACATTCATAACCCAGCTTGAGGGGGAGTGTAGAATTCTAGAGGAGGATTTCTCTCCTCCTTTGTTGACAGATAACCTCCCTGATTTTTAGGAGATAATCTCCCTGATTTTTAGGAGAGATAACTCTCCAGTAATTATCCTTTTCTAGTAGATGTTCTCCCTGATCTTTAGGAGAATATCCCTGCAGCAATTTAGTTTCTGTTTTTGAATAACCTAGCTGTTTGAGGCATGTCTCTTCAGCTATTTATATCCTACAAATAAGGCTGTATTTTTATAAAGTAACATAGTAAACAAATACCAAATCGTTCTTTTATTTTCTACAAAGGTTAATATAGTGCTTTTATTGGAGGATATTTTTGTCTTAAAATTAGAAGGTTGTATGGAGAAATTCGTGGGTTGTATTTAAAAGCTCTCTTAGATGAAGCTATCAAAGTTAGTTCACTGCTAAGAGAAAACATAGGAAAATTTCCCAACATATCACTTCTTTACAGTTTGGACACGTAAGACATAGACCTGTAGATGCTCTAGTTAGGAGAATAAAGGCTATGGATGTTAAGAGAAGGGTTAAGACTAGAGGAAGACCGAAAAAGACTTGAAAGGAAGTAGTTTGGAAAGATATGGAGGTTTTAGAGTTAGATAAGCAAATGGCCTTGGATAAGAATATATGGCAGAAGAGAATACATATGGACGATCTAACGTGAATTCAAATATTGGTTCACATAGCCTACCCCAATCTCTTGGGATAAAGGCTCTAATGATGATGATGATGATGATGATGATCACTTCTTTACAGTTTGATAGTCATTGTCAATCCAAGTACATCTCATTGCTAGAACATAAAAATAGTAGCATTGCTACAAAAGGAATCCCATCATTAGAACTTAAGAATGAGTGCACTGCTAAGAAAGAAATTGTGTCTTTTGAAACAAATAGATGGATGGAGAGATTGATGGTGATGTAACCCATAGGATCCAAGCTGGATGGAATAAGTGAAAAAGTGCCACAGGTGTGCTATATGATAAAAAAAACTCCTATATGGTTAAAAGGCAAGTTTTACAGGACCGTTGTTAGACCAACAATGCTATATGGTAGTGAATGTTGGGCGACTAAGAGACTCCATACATAAAAGATGAATGTCGTAGAAATGCGAATGTTGCAGTGGATGTGTGGATATGCAAGAAAGGATAAAATGAGAAATGAAGACATATGCAAAATGGTTGGAGTGGTATCTATTGAAGACAAGATGTGTGAAAGTCATTTACGTTGGTTTAGACACGTAAGACATAGACCTATAAATCCTTCAATTAGGAGAGTGGAGGCTATGAATGATGAAAGAAGGGTCAAAACTAGAGGAAACCGAAAAGTCTTGGAAGTAATTCGGAAAGATATGGAGGTATTAGAGTGGATGAAGGCATTGCCTTAGATAGGAATGTGTGGAGGAGAATTCATATGGACGATTTAACGTGATTTCAAATATTAGTTCATGTAGCCTACCCTAATTTATTAGGATAAAGGCTTTGATGATGATGAAACAAATAGTCTTGAAGCCTATTTGGTCAAATCAGAGTTGCAAGAAAAAGTATCTTTGGAGTAGATATTCTAAAAAAATGTTATCAAATTTAACCTATTTGAAATAACTGTTAATGTATGCTCTAAGGCCAACTCACTTGGCATAAAGAATGGTACCATAATTGCATATGATCACTTATGGGAAGTGACATAAGGGTTTCCCTTCACCATTAGGTATTTAGATAATGAGATTATTAAATGCTAAATGAGTGAAGCCCATGGAACAAGATAGGCCTTGCAAAAGAATTAAAAAGAGTTATGATTTTGAGATCCTTATGCATCAAAGCCTAGTTCCTAAAAACATTCTTGGTCAATGTATTGTCAAGAAAGGGCATTGACAAGCTTAGAGACTGGTACACATTAAGCCTCATTACAAAATAAATAGTTGATCTCATGGATTAAAGTATACAAGATACTTAAGGATAACATATGGGTGCTTGTTAGGAAACAAGTTCAATAAACATTACGACATGAGAATTCCAATTGTTAGTTTTACTCGAGTACCTATGAAAACATTTTCATGAGACAGTTGTGTAAGTAATCCTTTGACTTGGGCCCAGTTTGGATGCCCGACAGGCATCGGCATGACACAATGGGGCACATACAAACAAAATGGCAGGAAGGTAATTTTACCTACTGCCCCTGCTTTTATTTTTTTTATTTAGGAGAATAGAGGCTATGAATGTTGAGAGAAGGGTTAAGACTAGAGGAAGACCTAAAAAGACTTGGAAGGAAGTAGTTTGGAAAGACATGAAGGTTTTAGAATTAGATGAGCAAATGGCCTTGAATAGGAATTTATGGAGGCAAAGAATACATATGGACGATCTAACGTGATTTTAGATATTGGTTCATATAGCCTACCCCAATCTATTGGGATAAAGGCTCTGATGATGATGATGATGATGATGAAAAAAATATCTTTAAATGTCTTTTTATTATTTTCAATCTCACCAGAGTCAATCTCACCACCCGCCCAAACTAGCCCTTGAGATATCAAGTCAGCTTGTATGTGGATCGTTAAGACTGATTTCATCCAAACGCCAATAAATAATGCTTTTAGGTATGACATGAAGCATACGAAGGTGGATGAGTGGTCAAGAAAGAATTCATTACCCCAAGTGAATTTAAGAGACATAATTTGCTTGCTTCTTGACTTGAGGTTGACTTGTGTAAGCTCATGGCCATGGCAGAATGAATTTTGATGAAATTGATTTCATAAGAATTCATAGAAGTCAATCCTGAAGTCGCAAGAACTAATATGAGGGAATTAACAAGTGGACACTATACCATGCTTATTAATTTTTTGAGATATAATTGATTGAAGGATTGAATTACACTGAGAAACTAGTCATTGAAAGGCTAGAGTTATGATTCACTACTTAACTCTTTTAATAATAGGTGATCATGATGATTTGCTAGACCTGCTCATGATCTATGAATATAAATTAAAATCATAATATACAAGTTATGGATTTAATTTAAATCATATTACCAACATGTTAGGAGCCTAATGTGTGGCACACATAAGACAAATTACCAATGGTAAATTTCAGAGTAAATTAAGTTGAGACTTAATTGAATTAGCTTTAAAAATAATTGTGGGATATTTAATTAAGTTTTACTGTTTTAGGGACTTAATTGTAAATGGTGCAAAAGTTGCATGCGTAATTGTAAAACTAGGGGAATTTATGCTACTATATAAGAATAATGTTGGAGAGGGAAAACATACGATATTAACCTTAAAGTCCCAGAAAAATCATCAAGTTAGGTAAGAAGAAAATTGATTCTTCCAAAACCCAAAACTGAAAACCAAAGCTTCCTTCTCTTGTTTGTACTCCTTTGTTGTACAAACACCATACCACAATCCTCCTCTTCTTGTTGCCAAACACCCTTGAGATCTTGGAAGAGTTCCTGGTTGATCTTGAGATTGAAGAGAGTCAAGAATTGTTACAAGAAGCAAGACTTGCTAGCCCAAGTCTCTCTACCTTAGAGAAGGTTTTGGTGATTTGTCATGCGAATATCATTAGAGACCATCACATATGAGGTGGTTGTGAATCAAGAAGAAGATCAACATCATCATCAACAAGGGAACAACCTTGGATTATTAGATCTAAAGGTTAAGGTACGTTTGTGAACACCCTAAATTGATTCTTGATGTGTTCGTTGCATGATATACTTAAATCTTGATCAAAGAGATCCAACAGGGATCGGTTTCTTGAGAGAAAAAATTTTAATTCCGTTGTTGTAATCTCTAGTAATCATGTGTTAATCCACTTATACATGACCTAAGAAACCAACAATAACTAATATATTTTGTCTATTTAAAATTTTGTTAAATTTTTCGATAAGATTTTCATTATAGCTTTCCTTAAAAGCACCAAAAATAGCTTCAACTTTTATAACTACCAAAAGCTCATAAATTGTTTTCTCATAACTCTGTTTTGAAACAGCTTCTGCTTTTTTTTTTCTTTGAGTAGAGAAAGCCGGGTCAAATAGCATCTATTGGTCCTAATGGTTTTAGTGGTTCCTTAATAACTGTTTTCCATGGCATACTAAAAGTCAAATGGCTTCGCTAGGCATCGAATGAGCTTAACTACTCAGCAGGACATTGGAGGATGAACATTTTCAAATTGAGGAAACTAAGACTATCCTGAGAATGGGTGATTAAAGTTAAAGAGGGATTAGAGGATGGTATTGGATATGAGAATGAGAACAAAAAGTGCTCCTACAAGAGGGGATAACGACATTGAACTTATTGAGTGTGTAACTGTGTTCTCTTTTTAAAGTTCTATAGGGGGGAAATGAACCAATCCTCTGAAATTAGCCGTTGCTAGGTTTGATCATAATTTTGCTCAATAATTTTGCTCATAGATAAGAGTTCAATGGATTGCCCGTTCAATAATCAGCCCCAAATTCTGATTGATTTTATTCTCCCACACGACAATTCTCTTTTGATCCTTCAAAATTCTTTGTCAAACATGCTTGGATTAAAAAGAAGTGCATCATAATGTACCAAGAAAATAGAAGTGCATCATAGGACTAACAAACTTTTGCCACTAACGACATACTAGTTTGCATCCCTCTTGAATATTTTATGGATGATAAATTACCTCACTAGGGAGCTCTTGAGCCCTTTTTTTTATAATTATTTTTCTTGAGCCTTTTGCTTCTTTTTTTTTTCCTAGTCTCCCCACTGGCACTTTCATGATGACAATGACTTGGATGTCAAATTGTTGCTTCACATCCTAAAAACCAAGTTTTTAACAATTGAATGGATGGTTGAACAGATTAGGAACATGGTTCATAGTCCAACCAATTAAACCAGCCTATCTAATTAAAAAGTGGTGTTATGTTAAATAACGATTTTGGCATTAGATGAATAGATGCAGTCAACAAAAACATGCACTTGGCTCAAAGTTACGCCATTATATGGAAAGCTAAGGGGTCAAAGGTTCAAATCTCACTACTTAAAAAAAATTTATAAACTAAATAGTGGAATAAATGTTGAAAACTAGTTTAATTCCTGACCTGGTCTAATCCACTTCATCAAAAGGTTGACTGATCTTTAAGCGGTCCAATATATTTCCAATTCAATGACCCTTTCTGGTTAGATATGCCAGTCATTCTTGGTTAAACCGGTCTGGTTTTAAAACAGTGTTGATATTTGACCTACTAAAGAATGATGTTTGTATTTAATTATCTAGAGTCAAGTTCTTTCAACCAGGGATGAATGATGAGCAAACACCTAAGCATTTGATTTTATTATCTTTTAATTAGAAAGATACTTGATGTTTGAGTTTATGTTAGGGTTTAATCGGGATGAATAATGGACAATCACTTAAGAATTTTGTTTTGTTAGGGTTTTAATTTAAAAGATATTTGGTGCTTGAGTTTACGTTAGGGTTTTATGACAGATGGCTTTAAATAATTTTATGGGTTACTCTTTTTAGTGTGTTTTAGATTGTAAATTATTGACATTTTAGAATTTTGAATTCAAGATTTCTCCCATTTATTATTTCTAGTTTTCTCTCCCGTGTTCTATCCCCCTCCCCAAAGAGAAAAAAATTCTTTGTTGCCACCCCTCTTCTTTGTAATTTCCTTCAAATCTTTAATCTGTCTCCATTTCCCTCTTTGTTCCGCATCACCCTTGACTTAATTTAAGGTCCCTGCAAATGCAAGACTCCCAAAACTCGACATTTAGGATGCCAAAAAAAGGGGATTATTCATAGAAACAGCCCTCAACTAAATCCCGTGATTATAGGAATTAAATTAATTGTTGATTTTTAGAGATTTGATATTTATTTTCCTGATTCTTTGTTTATTTTCCTAATTCTTAGGCTGTCTATATTCTATTTAAACCTATGTACTCTAGTAGTAAATTTCAAGAGAAAGAACCAACAAGTGGTTAGAAGGACTGGAAGTTGACATTTTTCTCAGGCATTTAGACATGGTTCGAATCTTGGGGTCGCCACTGTTGGGAGAACTTTATCATTTACCACTCTCGGCCTGAACAAGATAGTATCAATTCTGTAAATCGAACGAGGATACCTGTAATTACACCAAAAAAAATTTTCCAGAGAGAATTATTCCCTCTTCAAATTTATTTTAGCCACATCATGTCCACACATCTCCAGCCCCCTTCTTTTTTTTTTTTCTTTCAGCCCAATGATTCACTTCAGTTCATTGACATCAAGAATAGTTACTAGCAACTTAAGGTAACAATTATTGTGGAAAAGTCAACTACATTAAATTTAGAAAATGTATAAATATCTATATCCCTAGAATTAAGGTTAGACAATCCCTCAATTATAGGGATTAGATTTGGACTGATTTAGTTTCTATTTACTTCTTAACAGCAGCTGTATATAATCCTAAGAATTTTGTATCATTCAAGTAAGATTCTTAATAAAATATTCTGAATTTTCACAATTATAGCACTTAATATGGCACTATGACATTAAGTCCATGTGCAATTGTTCAATATAGATCATTAAGTTGCAATACGAAGAAAAGGAAATTATTTATATGAGGTTTTTTTCATAACCAACTCAATAACTGCTAACAATGATGGGCAGGCGGCACAGATCTTAGGGCTTAGGATGGCCAGGGATGTGCATAAAATTTCTTCTTCTAAAGAGACAAAGATAGGGTCATAGCTCCCTTGCCACCTTCCTATTCATTTCCTATCCCTACAAGGCTAAAATTACCTCAAAGCCATAGCCTAAGAACATTTAAAGATGCAAAAAAAAAAAAAAACTTAAAGGATAAATATTGTTTACCACAAAAGACCAATTGGCTGTTCAAAAAGCTAAAGGGAGAATGATTTCAGAAATGTAAATCTGGGTAGGATCCATTATAAACTACCTGGACAAAGGATGAGCTGCATTAAACATCTCACAAGCCTTCTTACTCTCTTTGAAATATTCATCAGCAGCATGCAAAGCAGCTACAGCCATACCATGGGATTTCTCTGTATTACCCTCATCAAGGATCAAACCATGATAATAATACGCAGCAGCCTGTATTGGTATAAATTAATAATATAATTAAATTGCTACATTAGTCAAGAAATCAAACCTCAAGATAATCATCAATACTAGAACCATATGTTAGTAGCAAGAACAACCATGTGGGGTGCATTATTACAGTAAAAAGTCTATTTACCACGGCAAGGCCGGCTCAAACTTTCAAAAGTTTTAGTAAACAAGAGAGAAAATTTGCATATATAGTCCATCTATCGCCCCTTGACTTGCTAAAATATAATTAAAAAGCAAGAAGGTTTCCAAAATTAATTCCGTTTTATCTCACAGTTAGCAGCTGGATCTGAAGTAGACTTGCTAAGAATACGACTGTCAGCTCCTCAAACGAAAAATAAATTATTACTACTTCCAGGAAGGAGAGGTTTGTGTTCCACTTAGATCTATTCTAAAAATGCATTATTGAAAAGTCAGTCTCAGTAGTTCTATAAACCATTACATACTTTAAAGATCCCACATGTAAGCCACTAGCATGCCTACATAACCACACTATTCTTAGAGTCAAAGTTCAGGATCTTTATCCAACAGTACTCCTCATTAAAAGTCAATTAAAGTAAATAAAGCTTTGAAATTTTTACTTTCCAATGAATTACTTCCTAAATGCCGACCTGGGATTTATATAGAATATCAGCAATTCGAACTCAATAACCCATTTCAGTACTTCGAAATTTAGAAATACAACAAAAATAACTTCCCTTTACCAGGATATCCATCCCAAAAATAACATCTATGTCTGATTATGTTATTCTAATGTGAAGGAAATTTCAAAAGGGTCTTTAGATTTGTAAAGCTCCCCATAAAAAATGATTGCATAAAAAAGTTATTTTGAAATCAAAATTTACCATGGATAAATTCAATGAGAAGATCAATAACATATAAAAAGTTAATTTAAAATATCATTTATAATTAAATTTTTTTATTAGCACTTATTCGATGGTGACTAACAAATTTTTTAGTAAAAATATTTATCTAAAATAATGTATCAAAACTTATTAAAAATTTTAAAATTTTGTACATTTGATATATGTAACATGTCCTTTCAATCTACTGGTTTGAATTTTCAATTTTAGTTTTATTTTAATTGCACATAATAGGTCACTTCACAAACTTGACCTAGTAAACACAAGTCTTGTGCAAAGAAATTTTATATGAGAAAGATCAGATTTGAACTGATTATGTACAATCGTAATAGCAAAAGGATAAGAATGTGGAGAGTAAAGTTGGTCAGCAAATGGACAACATGCCCAACCAGAAAAACAATCCCTTGCATTAAAAAAATTATCATACACACTCAACAGTAATAATCACTCCAATATCGCACACATATAGGCACCATGCCCGAGAATGAGCTATGCACTAAAAGTACAAAGCTAATAGTTCTTCATATGTTCGCTCAGAGTTTAGATGAGGTGTAGATATGCATCCATGTGTCTGACATGACAATTGCTCGCAACTGAAGACAACACTATACAGCTAAACAGGGTCTGAAAAGAGAATAAGGGTGCAGAAATTCATCATCCCTTTTAGAGTGGTAAGATTTTTAATATTACATCGTCTAATTATTTATGCAAAGTTAAGGATGATATTGCTTTTGGATCTTGAAAATAAAACAAAATTTTAGAAGCCTACTGCCCTTCCAGCACAAAGAATATAAAGAAAAGCAAGGTCCAAATGTCCTTCAGTTTTTCATGCTCATTAATTGAATTTGGCTCAATCTTGGCAAACCAAATGGCAGTGTATTGATTTTTTTTTCTTTCTTTTTGTGATGGAATTCTATCTGATCAAAAGAATAAATAAATTAGTGCCAGTAGGAATGTGAAGAGTGGTGATATAGCTGAATTTAAAAACTATGCTATTATTGTAGCCCCAAAAGACTTGTTTTTATCCTATTAATTCTTCACTTCAGAATACTTCCCCGTTACTCTCTCTTCTTCCATCACAGTCACTTAATTCTGTCCAAATCCCTGCATCTATCAACGATATTGCCCCATTCTCTCTTTTTACTCATCATGATTCTTACAATTTACTTAATTGATGATGCCTTGTTTTTGTTTGTTGCAAGGTATGAAAATTTTACAATAGTTGAAGTAAAATGGCGAGGAAGAAAAGAAAAAGTTATGGTTAGAGCAGCAATTCAGCACACTTTGTGACATTCTCCCCAGCTGATTCTGGAGAGTTTGGACACAAATCCAACACATCAGTGTCAAGCCACGTTTGCAGAAGTACACCACCAAAAATGCCAAGTCCAACAGTGTTACCAAATTCAAATCCCACCAATAAAAATACAGCACCTATCACTATGTTTCAACTAATTCAAGAAATGACCTCAAATAGCCATCTCAAGATTTTCCTTATCACATCGCAGAAAGTTCAAGAAGTTTCATCACTCCCTTAATCAAGGTTGCATGCCAATAACCAAACTTATTTTGCAAAAGTGGGTGAGTGTGTGCGTCACGCTGAGAGCCTTGTCTAACTTTCTGGTAATCTCTTTCTTAACTAGAGGTAGAATATTTCATCCCTTTGATTGATATTTCTACAATCAGTATATATTGTTATTATTTCTTGAGAAATGCTACTATAAACTGATATCTAAATTCAAGAATACACTGAGAGAATATTTACATAACCAGACTGTTGTCCTCATGCTAATAAAGAAAATAGAGAAATGAAAGAAAGGATGATATACCTTAGCTTCAATGTATTTCCACTTCACAAAAAGTCGATGCTTTTCACCCCATCCATTTGATAATGGAAGATTCATAATGTTATCTTGAGCCTATATAAATATATGTTTGAAGATCACTACTACACTGTTATTCAGCAAATAGATGATCTATTGAGACAAGATAAATGATTCACAAAAGGCTTAGTGAAGGAACAAGACAAATCATGCTTCTTGTAGCAAGTTAAATAAAATTTCTCAAACATTGCTAAGAAACTAATATAAAAGAAAAAATAAATGTCATACAAGATGCTCATTAAGTGCCAAAAGTTGCAAACTATGTGAAAGGTTATCAGGACACCGTTAATCTCATTCAGACTACATTTGCAATAGAGTATCACATATATAGCATAATGGCCACACAAACAGAAAATGATATATGCAAATTAAATGAAAATGCAACTTGATGAAAAATTAGAAAGCATAACTGAGTTCAAGATTTAAAGGACACGCTTGGTTGCTGGTTGATCAAAGCTCAAAAACAGATAAAACAAAAGGTGCATTCATACCTGCTGCCAGTACTTTACCATCTCACATGCAAGTCTTCGCTTCACAGCAAGAGTAGCCTTGGTACTATCAATTGCCATTCCAAGCTGGATATCAACACCCTACACCAGATAAAAACAACCTTAAACCATGAGAAGATAAAAAATGACTACATAATGTCGGTTACTGTGGGAAACCGTGTTATTTTAGGAAAATAGATATTTCCTAGAATCAAGTGTATATATTTAGTTGTAATTATGTATTTATTGAGATCCCGTAAGTTTAGGGATTTCAATTAGTATTAGGAGTAGTTTCCTGATTTAGTGCTAGAGCCCTTGTGTATATAAACAAACATATTATTCAATAAACAATAATTCAAACCCTAAACATTAACATGGTATCAGAGCTTTAGGTTTTTTCTTGGAAATCAGTCACTTTTTCAGCCTTCATTGCTGATTTTTCTGCAGTTTCTTTTTCAACCTTCATTGTTGATTTTTTCTACAGTTCCTTCTTCAGCCTTCATTGCTGATTTTTTGCCTTAGGCCTTCATAGCCATTTTCTCATCCAGCCTTCATAGCCATTTTTTTTTGGCTCTGTTCTGCTCTGTTTTCTAAAGAAAAAACAGAGTATTTCAAGTATTCGTTTTCCAGCCTTCATAGCTGGATTTTTCTTCTGTTCTTCATCATTGGCGATTTCTCTTTGTTGCCTGGCCTTCGTTGCCGAATTATCCCTGATTCTCACCAGTCTTTTAGCAAGTATTGATTTGTAAAAGATGTCAGTAGTTGCAGCAACAACCACTGCAGCACCAAATAAACCAGCAAGTCTTAACCAAGAGGAGGTGGAAAGGGTGAGATCATTCTTAAGTAACCTCGAGAAACCTACAGGTACTTGTACTTCGGCGTATTCAGGTAAGCGTCTATTTTCATTTGGATTAAATGCCTCAGAAACACCCTTTACTCAATCTTGGATCATGGATTCAGGAGCCACCGATCACATGACCTACTCATCCAAATATTTTTCCACATACTCACCATGTTCAAGCAATAAGAAAATAGCCACAGCTGATGGATCCTTAGCAACCGTTGCTGGTATAGGAGATGTTCGAATAAAACCATCCATAACCCTGAAAAATGTCCTTCATGTTCCTAAGCTATCCACAAATCTTGTCTCTGTACAGAAACTCACACAAGACTTGCTTTGTAATGTGACTTTTCACAGTAGTTATTGTTTATTTCAGGACAAGGATTCGGGGAGGATGATTGGACGTGCTAGAGAACGGGATGGTCTTTACTACCTTGCGGAATCAAACAAGTCAAACATATTTGAGAGCAGATCACCCCACTCATTCATGTCCGAGTCTATGTTATCTAGTAAGGAGAAAGTTTTTCTTTACCATTGTCGGTTAGGACATCCATCATTTAGGGTTATTAAAATTCTGTTTCCTTCATTGTTTACAAAGTTGGATATTGAGAGTCTTCATTGTGAGGTGTGTGAACTTGCCAAACACAAGCGTATACCTTTTCCAATAAGCAATAAAAGAAGCATTTTTCCTTTTTATCTTTTTCACACTGATATTTGGGGTCCCTCTACTGTTGCTAATGTGTCAGGGGCACGATGGTTTGTGACTTTTATTGATGATTGTACCCGAGTTACCTGGGTTTTCTTGCTTAAACATAAGTCAGATGTTAGCACTGTGTTCCCTAATTTCTTCTCCATGGTAAAAAACCAGTTTGGTGTGAGTATTAAAAAACTTAGGTCAGACAATGCCAAGGATTATTTCAATCAAATTCTTACCCCTTTTTGTCAAAGAGAAGGAATAATTCACGAGTCTTCCTGTGTGAGAACACCACAACAAAATGGAGTCGCCGAAAGAAAAAATGGGCACCTTCTAGACCAAACCCGAGCACTGTTGTATCAAAAAAATGTGTCAAAAAGTTTCTGAGGGGAAGCAGTTCTCACAGCCACTCATCTCATCAATAGATTACCCTCTTGAGTTCTAGGATTCAAAAGTCCAATGGATGTGCTTTCTTCATTCTATCCGAACCTCTCTACCACAAACAATCTTACACCTCGCATTTTTGGGTGTGTGTCCTTTGTTCATATCCATAGTCAAGACAGGGGGAAGCTAGACCCTAGAGCTCTAAAGTGTGTTTTTATTGAGTATTCTTCAACTCAGAAAGGTTACAAGTGTTACCATCCTCCGTCCAAGAAATTTTATATGTCACGAGATGTAACATTCAATGAACAAGAGGCCTATTTCACTCAACCTTATCTTCAGGGGGAGAGTCTTAGGGAAGATAAGGAAGGTTTTTCTTGGGTTGCCTGATCTTTCACTTTTGTCTCAACCCAATCATATGCCCCAACTGTCTACTGAGCCATCTGTTGAGTCTAAACCTGAGTCAAATGCCCTAGTTGTTGGTGAACCTGAACCTAAGTCAAATGAGGCCACTCCTACTGCACCAAATGTGTCTGAACCCGAACTAGTACCTAACCCCGAATCTGCTCTTGGAGATGTGAGATTTGGTAAAAACTTGGTGTACTCAAGGCAGAAAAAGGCCAATCCAGGATCTATGCAAGTTCAAGAGTCCAACTCAAGTCCTTCAAATGAGGTAACAATTACTAACTTTCCAGCATTACAAAGTGAAACCAAAGCCCAAATTACTGAAGATGACCAGGACCTTCCAATTGCTATTAGAAAAGAGACCAGAAAGTGTACAAAACAGCCATTATATCCTCTTTCACACTACCTATCATTTAAAAATTTCTCACCAACTTACAAAGCCTTCCTTATAAGCCTAAAGAACACCACCATTCCTACTACCTTATCTGAGGCATTGTCTAATGAAAAATGGAAACAAGCCATGGATGTGGAGATGGAGGCTTTAGAGAAGAATAAAACTTGGGAGTTGGTGAAGTTACCAGCAGGAAAAAGGCCGGTGGGGTGCAAGTGGGTTTATACTGTGAAATACAGGGCAGATGGGTCAATTGAGAGATATAAGGCGAGGTTGGTAGCTAAAGGGTATACACAGACTTATGGGATTGACTACCTAGAGACGTTTGCTCCAGTTGCTAAGATGAATACAGTCAGAGTAATCTTATCTCTAGCCGCCAATTTTGGTTGGGAACTACAGCAATTTGATGTGAAAAATGCCTTCTTACACGGGGAGCTTAAGGAGGAGATTTATATGGAGATTCCACCAGGTTATGGAAGGAATGTGATTGCCAATACTGTATGTAAGTTGAACAAAGCTTTGTATGGCCTGAAGCAATCTCCTCGAGCTTGGTTTGGAAGATTTGCTAGAGTCATGTTGGCCATGGGATACAAACAAAGTCAGGGGGATCACACATTGTTTATCAAACATTCAGCTTCAGGGGGAGTAACAGCACTGTTAGTATATGTGGATGACATTATATTAACTGGAGATGACAAAAGGGAGCAGCAAATATTGAGTCAATGCTTGGCTAAGGAGTTTGAAATTAAGACTTTGGGAAGATTGAAATATTTTCTGGGAATTGAAGTTGCGCACTCCAGAAAAGGGATTTTTATATCCCAACAGAAGTATGTTACGGATTTGCTCAAGGAAACGGGCAAAACTGCATGCAAACCCGCAAGTACTCCTATGGACCCAAACCTTAAGCTAGGAAAAGCAGAGGAAGATGCCACAGTGGACAAGGAAATGTATCAACGTCTCGTGGGAAGACTGATTTACTTATCACATACCAGACCGGATATAGCTTATGCGGTGAGCTTAATCAGTCAGTTTATGCATAGTCCAAGAGAGGTTCATTTGCAGGCTGCCCACCGAATTTTGCAGTATCTAAAGGGAACACCAGGAAGAGGAATTTTGTTCAAGAGGAATGGGAGTAAGACACTTGAAGCCTATACCGATGCTGACTATGCAGGATCGATCATCGATAGGAGATCAACCTCCGGGTACTGTACCTTTCTTGGAGGGAATCTTGTGACATGGAGAAGCAAGAAACAGAGTGTAGTAGCACGTTCTAGTGCTGAGGCAGAATTTCGTGCAATGGCACAAAGCGTGTGTGAGCTACTTTGGCTGAAAATCATCCTAGAAGACTTAAAGATTAAATGGGAAGGGCCTATGAGGCTCTACTGTGACAATAAATCAGCAATCAGCATAGCTCATAATCCAGTACAGCATGATCGAACGAAGCATATCGAGGTGGATAGACATTTCATCAAGGAGAAGTTAGACAGTGGCTTGATATGTACTCCATATGTGTCAACACATGGGCAACTTGCTGATATCCTCACCAAAGGGTTGAGTAGCATGGCATTTGAGAGAATTGTATCCAAGCTGGGAATGGAAAATTCCTATTCACCAGCTTGAGGGGGAGTGTGGGAAACCGTGTTATTTTAGGAAAATAGATATTTCCTAGAATCAAGTGTATATATTTAGTTGTAATTATGTATTTATTGAGATCCCGTAAGTTTAGGGATTTCAATTAGTATTAGGAGTAGTTTCCTGATTTAGTGCTAGAGCCCCTGTGTATATAAACAAACATATTATTCAATAAACAATAATTCAAACCCTAAACATTAACAGTTACAATTTGTTCTTACACACAAACACACACCCAAACATAAAAATGAACGAGAAGTGCACATGACCAACACTTAATCCCTCTATTAATGGATGCTATTACACCATCTCATTACACTGCATAAAGTTTATAACGTACTGATAGTAAACGCAATGACTATTCCATGAGATACCTAGAGATGAGATGTTTTAGAACTGAAGACTAATATCATGCAAAAATGATTAAAACCTCTGACTTCTAGGAGCCCAAAAATCTCATACCACAACAGGAAATTCCAACAAAGCCAATCAAGGATGATCCCATAAGCATAATAGGACGGTATTCTAAGGTTTTTCTAGTTTGATGTTGCTCATTAAATTTATAGATTAGACTCAGACTTTCAGAAAATAAGTTAGCTTCTGGTATAGACACAAACTGCTCAGACAATAAGTTCAGCTCGGTTACCTTCTTCCATTGATAAGTGCCCATTAAAATACTCTTTATCTCTTCATATAAAGGTTGTTTTGGATATTTCCTGTTATTTGAAAATATTAACATGTTGGTACCTATATTGAATCATGGATTTCAATTAAAGAGCTTTGAGGGTGACAATACACAAGAACCAGGGCTTTATTGCAAGGCACTAGTTACAAGCATAGTTATTAAATCAAGATACATATTGTGAATTGAAATTTTATTTTTGAGAATCAAGTATCATATGGTAAGATACAATAAATAATTTTAAAATTAATTATAAATAACACATACACATGTAAGATAAATAAAAAATAAAATAAAATTTATACATATTAAAAGCATTAAGTGAGTATGTAATAAAAATAAGAAATATAATTGTTTTCAAATGCTCAATAATGGGATATATTTTTAAATTTTTTTATATTTTCTACTTTAATTTACTAACTAAAATTCTAATAAAATTATTTTGTAAGATTAAAATAGGTAAAGAATATGTTTTTAAGTTTTTTTAGGTTAAAAGCTATTAAAATTGCATTTTTAGCTAATTAGTCAGATCAGATTTCGATTTGGCCTAACCCAATTTCACAATAAAGCATATCAAAGTGTATCAATGTATCGTACGATACGTATCAATTCGCATGTGTACGATAGACACACTACCTATTCATGGTAAAATGATTTTCTATATAGATATATATCAGTTTTATAGTGAATTGAATTGTATCGATACGTATCACATATCGTACAATTTTGATAACTATAATTACGAGATCTTTCATTTGATTTAAGTATACAAGATTTCTTGGATCAAGTGCTTCAATGATGTTTTAGCAAACAAGTCAAGTTTCCACAAGAATGGTGCTTTTATCATTGTTTTATAAGATAAAGTCGTTCATAACAGTAACAAACAACAAAATAAGGCTTTTATCACTATGTATAGATCTTATTAAACCATTATACTTATACAAAATCATTTCCTCAAAAAGTTCAACCAAAGCAAAATCCTTAGTTCATATCTATGTCATCTTTGGTCTTCCTCTCCATTTCTTGATACAAGGTCTCCTATTAAGTTATCCAATAATTTGTATTCTTATTTTTCCTTGTATTGCCACCCATGTAGAGTAGCATGCCCATCTCAGGCACATTCCTTTTCTAACTTATTTCTATACGTTGTTGCCCAATATTCAATCCCATATAAACTCTGCTTATCTTATCATCCTTAAAAGTTATTTCCTTAAGTTTTTGTTGAATTTTTCTGTCATAATTAATGACACTTAATTAATTAGGAAAGTGGAGGCTATGAATGAGGAAAGAAGTGTTAGGACTAGAGGAAGACCGAAAAATACTTGAAAGGAAATACTTCGGAAAGATATGGAGGTATTAAAATTGGATGAAGGCATTGCCTTGGATAGGAATGTATGGAGTAGGAGAATTCATATGGACAATTTAACGTGATTTTAGATATTGGTTCATGTAGCTTACCCCAATCTATTGGGATAAAGATTCTGATAATGATGAATTAATGACACTCCAAATGCACATCTCCAAAATATGCTTTTCACGATTTAAAATACTTTTTTTTAATCTTGTAATATCAGATAACCACTTCTCGTGTTATAGTCACAATTAAACCAAGAAAGCATATTAGTAAAATTCATTTGGCATGTAGACTGATTCTTAATCATATCAAGTGAGCCTTTTAATCCACAAGTATACATCATATTACATTGTTGTGGTGATCAAATATGTCGTCCATGCTACTCTTAAATATGAAAGTTTTTGGAGCTCAACATGATATTGACAAAAAGTACACAATGTTTCGTGAGAGAATATATCTCGTGTTAAAGAAACTACAATAAACATAATTCTATTAAATCTAGAACTATAACGTTTTACATAAGTCACACAATAAACATCTGAATTATATTGTTTTACATAAGACACATTATTCAAGGTGGAAAAAAGAAGAAAATAAAAGGAAGAAGCCCATCTTTTCTTTTCTGATTTTTTTCTTATTGTGTTTGTGGTTGTTGCGAGTGTTCAATCTAATCTAAATTCAATAAGATCTACTTTATTATATAAGTAAAATGTCATTATAGAAAAAATCCATGAATATTCCTTCTCAAGAAAAGCAAAAACTTGTATTTATTCCGTTTCTATTCCTCCTCCTCGTCCCCTCATCATCATCATCAGAGCCTTTATCCCAATAGATTGGGGTAGGCTACATAAACCAATATCTAAAATCACGTTAAATTGTCATTCCGTTTCTATTCTTATATTTATAAATTCGATCTAAAACTATGTTTATAATCTATTAAAAGAAGGAAATAAAAAAAGGTTTTTATGCAGCTCAGCATTTCTGACAATTCAAAAGTATTTAGCATTGTAAGCACCAGAAAAGTTGAAATATTTGTTTTTAAAATGGAAATGCAAATTATGAGAAATGGATTTGGAAGCACTAGATATTCTTTTTTTGGCGAAGGAAGCACTAGATGACTGGATGTGTATTATCCAACATGGATATAATGCAGGATGCAGCTGCCATCTAACATGCCACACTAATCATGCTTCTAGAATACTAGTTGTATCTTTAGCATGCATGGGCAATTCACAAAACTAAACAGCTGTCAGAAAATAAAATTAAAGAAAAAAAAAAGAACATCAGGTTATGTGCAGCGATACAAATCAAGCAACACTCAAGACATGTCACTCCAATGTTTACAGGAATATAAGAAGATGATAGAATTGGTTGTTGCTCACCAAAATGTGTTGATATTCATTACAATAACAAATCCAGCGAATAAGATACAGGAAAGTCCTTTTTTGTAAACTTGATTCACAATCAACCTAACAGTTCACACCTATATCTATCCAGAGATGAAGTTAGTACCTGTCCTAGTGCTTGCAAACAAAGTGCTCTAAGAACTCCTTCTGCTAGGTCTACTGGTAAATTTCTCCTGTAATCAAAGTAGAGATCACAAGATTAATACCAAATTTGGAAAGCCAGAAAGTAATTGTGAAGATATCAAAGAAAGTTGACTTCAAGTATTTCATCTTTATACACCTGAGTTCAGATGGCAACTGAGGAAGAACATGTCTGACAGCACAATCCAAGTATCCAGCAGCCTTCAAGAAAATATCAACAGAAGCTCGCCTGCTTTCTGTTTATTGAGAGAAAAAGGGAGTCATTAGGCCCATGGAAATAATGGTTAAAGCAAAGGTAAAACTGAGGAGAAAGGATTAACAGATTTGCCAGGAATCAGTCTTTTAAATTTTAAAAACATAGGGGGAGAGAAGAGAAAGAAAGAAAACAAAAGCAATAGCAGTCAGAGAGAACTATCAGCATTAGAATTTTTTTTTCTTCACAAATAACTACCTTCTGATACTTTTGGTTGATAACCATCAGCAGAAGTCCTTGGAAGAAGTAATAAGTTGGCTTGTGATAACAATAACATCGCCATCAAATGCAATACTGACAACACCTCATACCAAGCATTAGACATGGCTGTTTCCTGCCAAAGAATTTATTCACATCAAATTTGTATTTCTCAAAGAGTAGAGAGACCAAATAAAACATCAAAAACAAAAAAAAAAAGGCATGTTGACAATAATAGCCAAATGCCACAGCCAGACCTCGGCATCATCCTCCTGATTTACCCAAATAAACTGTAATTTGTATTGTAGCTGGCTCCCTGAATGATAACAATGGACCTTATTGTTAGACTTCACCTTAGGCAGCACAGTAAAAATTTTAAGGAGTACGAAATATAATAATATGTTTCACCATCTGTAACTAATCCCAAAAGCACAGGCAAGTAGTCTTCAAGAGCCTGATGAAGATCTGCCAATGTTGAACCCCCTGTAGACAGTATTTTCAACTAAAATATGAGTAAAAGTGTTGCTACACAATTCATTTCAAAGGAAACCAGGTTTGACTGCAACAAACCATGCTGTGTAGCAGTTTTCCTCCTTGTTCTTGTAATTGTAGGGGCTTCTTGACCAGCCATAACAACTATACGACTTCTCAAGGCAGTAAGGCGTTCCACTAATGTCTTTGACAAGTGACCACCAAGTGATTGAAAGAAATCAACAGGTTTGGGAATTCGTAAACCTGGTATATACACAGAAGTTTCCCCAATATTTCCTGGCCTCCTCCTATTTCCCGCAGAATCCTTTGGTGTTGAAACCAAACATCCCATATCTAGAGAGTTATTGTATCTGACAATCCAGGCAAAATGAAATCAAATTCCCCAATAAAAATGACTTATTTCTTGCATGAAAGACAATCGTGTAGCCAATAAAACCTGATAGATCATAAAAGTAAACGGCAAAGTGGAAGGAACACAGACATGTGTTGCAAAAGAAGCAGATGACTGTATGCAATATGCAAGCCATAGAGGAAAAACTAATTAAATGTCCAACCAACAAAGCAGAACGAGTAGGTAACTCACGAGTGCCATCAAACCACTCTAACTACAAAGCTCCCAAATATTTTTTACTTTTTTAATTAGAAAAAGAAAAGAAAAGAAAAGAGTGATGGATTACTCACCTTGTTGTCCCTTATCAGAAGAAGGTTAAGGGATGGATCAAAACTCTTGTACTTTCTGCATCCAACAAATGAAATTTTGAAAAAAAAAAAAAAGTGAAAGGAGGTGAATGAGTAAACAGACCAAATAAATAATTAAACAAAGCAAGTGAATCACAAGAAAGGCATGAATCTTGACAATTTTCATAACTTTTTCTCGTTTTGCATGCAAAATTCAAAAGAATAATGTGAAAATGAAGAATTAGGAATTCAATTCACAAGTAGCGTTAATTAATAATAACACTAATAGTACTAAGAGACCATTTAATATTATTTGAATTCAGTTAAGATAGCGAGTCAAGAAAGAGTTATTAGGAAGTCATAGCAGAATGGAAAGTAAAGCAGAAACCAGAAAATCAATCATCAAACTGAAAATGGAAACAAGATCAGAGAATTCTTAACTTTTTGCTTCAGTTATCCAAGGCAGAAAGTTGATCAAAGCTGTGGAAAATCAAAGAAAAAAAAGACAAAACAAACAACCTCTTACCATGCGTATGAGTAAAGAGAAACTCAAAAGTCCAAACCCTAGCAGCAGCAGCAGTAACAGTAGCAGAAGCAGGCAAGGCAAATGCTTATTTGTGAGCGATTGACAGGAAAGGTCAGGGAATTTCAAATTTTCTGATGGGAACTGAAGAGAGATAAGGGACGTAGAAATTTAGAATAAAATTAGAATTACAAGGTTCATAGTTGCAGTCCATTTCACCAAAATCTAACGTGGAATAAAATATTCAATCTTACTCTGACCTTTTCCTCAGAAGCAAACTGTTAGCTTCTTTCTTTTAGTTTTACCAGTCTTGTACGCTCGAAGGTGAAAATTAATTTTTTTTAGAAAATTACCTTTTTTTTAAATAAAATTTTAGCTTTTTAAACGTAAAACACATTTAAGTTCTATATCAAATAACCTCAATTAGACATGGTAAATTTATGGATGGTAATAGTTACCTTATAAATGGGTATTCAGAATTATCCGATCCAAATAAATAGGGTTAGGATATTATATAATTGGATTCGAGTAAAATTCAGATAGTAAAACTACTACCCGTCTCATGTTCGGATAGTTATTTTAGGGTGTCCATTACCTGTATTTGATTGTAAATAATAATTGTTTAATATCATATTTATATTTTTATATATAAATTATTTATTAGTAATGTTATATTTAATTAAATTAATTCATTAAACATTATAATTATGTTTTTCAATTTATTAAATGTGTTAAATTAAATTTATTAATTTAATTTTTTAAATAATTTATTTTAAAATTGATTTTATATTTAAATTTGAAAGTCAAAATTTGACTTAATAAATGATTATTTAATGAGTTTAGGTAATTAAATAGGTAGTTTCTATGTTATAGTGTTAGGATTCGGATAATACAAATAAAAACTAATTGAGTTCGAGTATTATGATAACTAATCAAGTTAGAGTTTAGGTATCTCAAATTTAGCGGGTACCCATCCCATTTACATTCCTAATGGTAATGAACATCTTATAAACAAGTATCCTGCACTATCTGATCCGATTAAGTAAGATTAGAATATTATATAATCAAGTTCAGGTAATTAAATTACTACTTATCATGAAATCAAGTACGGTTCGAGCAGTTATCTCAAGATACTCGCTACTCAAACCTGATTATAAATTATAACTTTTCAATATGATATTTTTATTTATAAATTGTTTATTATTAATGTAATATTTAATTAAATTAATTCATTAAATATTATAATTATTATTTTAAATTTTAATATATTTTATGAGTTAAATTAAATTTATTAATTCAATTTTTTTAATAATTTTGTTCTAAAATTGATTTTAAATTTAAATTTGAAAGTCAAACTTTGACTTAATAAGCCAGCATTCAACTAGTTCTGGTAGTTAACATGTAGTTTTATATTATACAGGTAGGGTTCAAGTAATACAAAACAAAATAATATGGTTGTTGAATTTAGATTCGGGTTTAGGCTGTAAAATTCTCTTCCCACACAAATTCCCTTAAATGTAACTCGAGGTTTCTTTACATATGATGTAGTTAGATCACAAATGTAATTAGGATTAGTTAAAATTGAAATTTATGTAACTTAATGATGAAGATAGAGATCCCAAAAGATGCCATGAATATTACAACAAAGCTTATAAAGACCATACACGTTCAATTTAGGATATAATTAACTAATTTCTTTAAGCGGCTCAAGAAAATTAGATTAGATATGTTAGAACCGCAATTTTTCTTCAAGCCAATCATGTACTCAATGTGTAACTATAAATGTTTGTAAATACAATAAGGTAATTGTGAATTTCAAATGTATGAAAGGATTTGAAATTATCAAGATGAGCTCTTCGATAATAAAAGTCGTGAATGGCATGAAATGTGCACGTGCATACGATGTATGTTAAACCAATATGAATAGGGCATGCAAATTTTACACATATGTTTATGTATACGCATATGCCAAACACTTACCTTTGGACCTCTCGATTTTTGGCTTCGAATTGGCTATTGTTACTCCACCAAGATAGCAGCCAACAATATAATTCAAACAACCACTACATTTACACATAGCCTTTATGTTAATGTCCAACATGTGTATATCAATCTTGAAGCTAGTATAGCCGAACCTCACTCTTTAACAACCACTCCACAGTAGCAACAATGGAGGGAATTACCACGTTTAAAACTCTCTCCAATTCCCTCCATTAACTGAGGATCATTTTTGCCTCTTACAGCCTCCCGAATCAGTTACTGGTTCTGTTTCTCGACAGCTTTTGCTTCACCCTTGTTTGTTCTTTTAAACAGCACCTATTGGCAGCACCTTGAGGCCTAATACTACCCTATTTTGAACCATTTAAATTGGTTCCAAGGTCAGCCACGATCAGCCTCGATTCCACCTTGAGCCAGCACCCGCTATACCTTATTTTACTTTCGTTTAAAGTCACCAAACAGCCTCGCACCACCATTAAAAATTGCCACTTGACAACCCCTGGAAGTCTTCAAAACTACAGCTTGAGCAGCCCACCAAATGGTACCAAGAAAAACCACTATTTCATTACCTTACACAATTCACATTCTAGCTAAATTTCTTTCTTTTCTTCCTCTGTTTTTAGACCATCAATCCCAACTTACAACCCTAAAAAACCATTCCTAATCAGTCCTACAAGATCACACTTTTAGCCTTGTTCTGAGTCCCATTTGTCACGACCCGAAGGCCGTGACGTACACCTAACACTCAAATCTGATTTACTATTTATCAAATTTTCGAACTAACTTTTTCTTTTCATTTTAAGGTTTGTATTCGTGTCAGTGTCTTTTCTCTACTAAATTCGCATTCCTCACTTGAATTACATTCATCGTTTAATTTACCATTTCTTAAACCATTTGACTTACTTAATATTTTCATTTAATATTAAATTCATAAAGAAAAACGTCGAAAACTCCCCCTTATATAAAATCGACTTTCCCCAGCTTAATAACCTGCGATAAAATACAACTATTTTCATCCTCATATTTCAATCCACAATTCTCAGTTCATTCTACTATATACTTCACATATTTCCAAAATCATTACATATATATGTATGGCAGTTTACAACACATACTTGACAAAATTTACTTCTCGGATCATCAATGACCTATGCAGGGCATTTCATAATCTATAATCTTTACCATTCACTTCTCGGATCGCACTCGATGATCATATGAGGCTACAATAATCTAAAACGATCCTAAGTTACATCCCAAAATATCTATAAGCATGTACTGTGCAAATTTAAAATGTCATACATGGATAACAAAATAATCGTTGTTTTACCTCAAGTGCAACACAAAACAGCACTCGGAGGATTCAGACCTATATAGCTACTCAAGATAGTCCCCGAGGCCTTGCTCCAAAAACTCTGAGCGTGAAGTCTAACTCGTATGATCTGCGATGTTATTAATAAGGGGTGAGCAAAACCACGGCTCAGTAAGTAGCTTAAGTAAATAGATACTAGGCTCATGTCGGTCTATATGTACATAATTGCATGATAGCAAATGACATGATATATATATATATGCATGTCGTTGTATTCTATGCAGTGATATCTTTACATGAAACCTCAAATATTGAAACCATTACTGATCATAAATAGATTTTAGATACATTTTAAATACACTTACTTCAAGGCAGAAAATAATACTAAAATTGATAATTAATCATTATAGGCACACAGCCTTAAAGTATTTTATGCACTGGTGTATCTATATGAAACATTCAAATACTGAAAATATTATGATCACAAACAGATTTCTAACGCACTTATTTCGAAGCAGAAAAAGATTACTAAAACTGATAATCAAATCACTATAGGCACAAAGCCTTGAAGTATTGAAAAACTAATACATATATCAAAATAGGATTCTGATGTATTTTTTCAAATCAATTACTTTACAGAAAATTGATAATCTATCAAGTTAGGCATAAAGCCTTAAATATTAAACTGAAACTGAAATCCAAAACAGATACTGATAAATAAACTGAAAATTGAAATTCAAACGGATACTGATAAATAAACTGAAACTGAAAACCAAAACGGATACTGATAATGTTAGGCATAAGCCTCAAACAATTGAAAACTAATACTGATAAAGTGTAGGCGAAGATCCTTGATAACTGATACTGATACTGATACTGATGTCCATCCTAGCTAGTGATGGATAAGTGTCGCAAGCAACACAATACCTATGGCCATAGATTATGCTCCAGTCTCGCTTATCAGTCGAGAGCTGGAACTTGCCTGTTAAATTCTCAGACAAGCCTGATAATGCCTAGAGCTCGAGGCTTGCAAGGTGCAGATATTGATACTGATACTAATACTGATACTGATAGTCTAAAGCACAAAGCTCAATAGACGGGTAATAGAACCTAGAGCAAGGCTCAATAGGTTCAAGTGACCCAAAGGTCAATGGATTTGCCTGCACTCGAAAACATATCGGAAAATAGTTCTTTTGTGTAACTCTTAACTTTCATAGATTTCAAAATACTGACGAGAAACGTTTTCGAGCTTTAAATATACAATATTTTCGGTTTATTTCAAAGTTGGCTCAAACCAGAAAAATCTTCTGAGTTAAATAGCATGCAAGTCGTTATACATAAAAAAGAACTCATGCATAAAATAGCTTGTATTAAAACGTATTATATGTGAATGCATGTATGCATCCGTAAAAGTCTCTTTATGCATAATGCACTGCTACTAAGTGTAATCCAATATAGACCATGCACACATGTACCTACTTTACTCAAATACAGTAGCAAGTTCATACAAGGATTTTGAACTAGCGTTTTTCATGTTATTCAACATGTGGTCTTAGCTTGCTACAACATACAATATAGAAAATGATATTTCAATTTTAGCCCAAGCATTCTTTTCAACTTTATACTTTAAACCTTTCTTTACATCTTACCTTAGTAGCTTGATCGACGATATTTCGTCCTTTAATTCATAAGCTAACTTAATAAGTAAGGAAATTTAAATGTTCCTACGAAATGGTACTAGTAAAGCTTACTTAACCCACTTACCTAATGTCCTTAGCCAATATCCTCTTCGAGTCTCAGATAATATCTACTCTTCCGCTCCAGTTAAAGTCACTACAAACATTTCAATGTCGTCTCAATCATATATTCATACATGCCTAATACCATACTTAAAACGAACAATTTAAAACAACGCATTATTATTCGAGTTCAGTGTTATATCTAAAATTAATTCCTATCAATCCTTAAATCGATGCTTATTGTTTACCTTCGAAAGAATTTCCTTAGTCGATCTTTGTATAGTTCCTTCCTCTTGATATTTTCGAATCAAGCCCTACACCGAAGTTCAGAATTAAATCTTCATTTTCATACTCACAATATATATACATATATGTATGTATATGTATATATATATATATATGTATATGTATTTCTTTGTGTATATATAATTATACATCACCTAACTTTATCTTAATAATGGCCTTACTACATTCACACAATATTTATATATGTATTCACATATATTTTCAGCTTAGTTTCCTCACCTAGCCACGCAGGACAGCTTTCAAGCTCCCATTTGGAAATCAACCATGTCTGGCACTTAAGGACTCACCAAGTAGTCACCGAAAATTGCTCATCAAATTTAAAATTCTTGCCTCCTTCTTCAGTCACCGAGAACCTCTGTTTGGGCACCAAAAAGTTCAATTCAAACCTCTTACAAACAGCTAAACCATGCAGAAAATTTCCTGATCTAACTCTATTATTCAAACACCACTCAAGTCAGTCTTTGGTTGCCCTTGTTACTGCCTTTGGAGGTGTTCTGTTTTGAGTAGCAGAATGGATCTTTGGTCAGTTCGGTTGGCTCATGTTCTTGTCTCCTTCACAACCAAGTCAAATCCAAGCTACAACTGATTCGTGAGCCACCAAAAGACCTCTTTCACAGCCTCCCAATCGATCCAAAAGCAGCTACTGATCAACCTTCATTCACGCATCCAACTGTTTTTTTCAAACCCTTTTTTTTCACGTAGGTTGCTGCAGTTTCGGTCTTCTTCTTCTGTTTCTCCACGCCACTTCCAACCCTAACTGATCTGCCAAAGTAGCAGCCGGAGTCACTCTAAATCTCTCTCTCTCGATCAGGACTGATCTGGCCACTGCTGCATCTTCTTCCTTCTCTCGGTCTCTTCTCTTAGCCGGAGTACCCCTTTCTTCTCTTCATTTTACTGCATAAAGCTTTTCCTCACCTCTCTCAATCCACGCCGAGCATGGTTGGAGACAAGGGTTGCCTTTCTCTTCTTTCTTTCTCTCCTTTTTCTCTTCCCTTTTCGGACCGAGATCTCTCTTTTCTTTCTCTCTTTTGTTCCTTTTCTTCTTTTCCTTCTTTCCTTCTCTTTTCGATTGGGTCCCTTTCTGTTTCGTTTTGAGCTTCTGCCCATTTCTTTTCAAGACAGACCTGCTCATCACGTGGGAGCAGGTGATGTCTTTGATTGGCTTCCTTAGGAAGCCAATCATATTATTTTATTATTATTATTATTATTATTATTATTTTATTACATATATATTATATATATTTATTTCCTATTCAATATTTATATATATATATATACATGTACTTTTTATATGTATATATAAATACTAAATATGTATTTATCATTTCATATATATATATATACACACATATATATATATATTTTATACATTTTGTTTTATTTTATTTCATTTTATTAGTATTATTTCTTGTATTATTTAATCACATTTCCCATTCTAGTTTATATGCATATACATATATTTTTCTTATATTGTATATTCATCTTTATTCTCATATATATATACATATATCAATAATGTTATTAATTTAAATCTATTTTTTTATTAAATTAACGCATGTCTTGAACTTAATTATATAATTCTAATTTATGCTAGCACTCATCATTTATTGGTAATTGCTTCTAAGTAGAATATTCGTTTCCATTACTAAAGGAAATTACAAGTACAAACTAAATCTCAATTTCTTAACTTAGTTAATGTCTTCTATTATCTACAAAAATAAGTACGAAATTGCAGCCTTCACACCATTGCCACTGTTTTTCCAGCAGCCACCGAAGCTTGGTTTAGCCATGATTTATGGCCATTAACAAGCCTCTGTTGACATGCCTAAACCAGCCATGAACCAGTCCCAATACATCCACCAATTTCCCTTTTTCTTCTTCTCCTTCCACTACAGTTTTTCTTTCTCTCTCGGTGCTCTCATTCTCTTTTTTTTGTCTGCTTCCATCACTTTCTTTCACTACAACAGTTTCCTTTTTTTTTCTATTTCTCTACTCCCAATCTCGGTCTCTCTCTCTCAGTTCCTTATTGTTGCACCTTCTTTTCTTACTCTCGACTCGCTCGACTGCACCACCTCTACTGCTCTGTCTTTCTCTTGTTCCACTCACTCACGGATTGTCATTTTTTTTCTTTTGATGCCAAGGAAGATGCAGCAGAGGTGAGGAATGAAGGAAGGAATGGAGTGAAAGATGAGGGTGAATCGTGGTGGAGAGGTGAGTAGTTGAGAGATTAGTTGAAATGAGATGAGAGGTAAGAATCTGGTGGACAAAAGGAGGTGTGGATGGGGCAATGTTCTTTGCCAAATCTATACTTTCCCAACAAATCCGTTTCTTTTTTCCTTTTTTTAATACCTTATGTTATTTATTTTTTATATTATAAATATATATCTCTTTCATATGATATATATATTTCTCTTATTTCGATTATACATATAAATATGTTTTATATATATATATATGTCCAGTATCTATATCCATAATAGTATTATATATATGTTTTATCCTCCTTTGTTTTAAATTTATATATATTATCCTTAATGTATATATTTTTTTATTTATTTTATATAAATTTATATATACATATATATATTTTATTCATATACTCATGTGTATGTCGCATTTAATTTAATATACTTGTATCTTTCATTTAGTTGAATATATATATTTATTTATTTATTTGTTCTTTTAATTATTTAATCACTTACGATATATGCACTTAGGTTTTGTAGTGCATTTATTTAAGTTATTAGTTTACTTCACAAATGTGCAAAATATTAATTTGTTTTCTTTATTGAATTAATATATATCTCAAACATATTTATAAAAATCCAAATTATATATATTAATCATTTATTGTTAAATGCAATACACTCACATCTTTAGTTTTGTTACTCAATAATAAAATTTTTCAGAATATATCTCGTATTAAGTTTATTTAATTTCTTCATTTATTTATAAATTTAGTATGAAAAATTTGCAATCTTCACAACGTGAAAGTGGATGATTTGGCGGAAAAATCCCACCAAATTCATTCGGTCAGCAAGTCTGCACCTAAGGCAGACCTCTGCTACCTAACCTTGTACTTTAAACCAAAAAGAAAAACAAAAAAAAGAAGAGAAAGGAAACGTAAAAAAGAAAGATGAAAGAAGACATAGGGGAGACATGAGACAGTTTAGAAAATTTGAGAGGAAAAGAAAATAGAGAAAAAGAAGCAGGAATTTAACCAAAAAGAAAACCTGCTGAGGACTGAATGGTAGCCAACGAAAGAGACTGAAGCAAGGAACAATAGCAAAGCCGTCGTGAGCAGGAGAGAGTGTAGAATAGAGCAGCAACGAGAGCCACATTAACGTGAAACAGAGCTGGAACAAGTGAGGAAAGAGGGGAAGGCTACAGTGATGATCAAGGCCTCAGTAGCTGCTAGGATCGGTGGCATGAAGTGGGTTGTACTGAGGTGGATTTTAAGTGTTGAATGGCGCTGGTCAAGGCTAAGGGCTAGTTTGGCACACCAATTGGCTTCGG
Organism: Heritiera fomes; assembly: GCA_032173925.1. Lineage (NCBI taxonomy): Eukaryota > Viridiplantae > Streptophyta > Magnoliopsida > Malvales > Malvaceae > Heritiera > Heritiera fomes. Next base: position 13,893,213 of record JAPDPM010000005.1, read on the forward strand.
TGCGGTGCGGTGCGGTGCGATAGAATCTTTTACATAAAACAAAACAAAAAATCACAAAAAGACAAAAGAAAAACGTGTAAAATTATTTTTTATCCATTCTTTTAAATATTTTATTAATAAAACTTATACCTACGGTGGTCATTTCTCTCATTTCAATCTCACCGGAGCCAATCGCACCGTTCATCCAAACTAGCCCTAAGTCAAGTGCCGAGGAAGAGATGAAGAGAATGGAACGTGAGGCAACAGGCTTTTCTCGGTGAGCAAGGGAAGTTAGGGTTGTGTTCATCCTTGGGTAATTTAGGCGGAAGCAAGAAGTGAAGAATAAAATTCCATGGCTAGAATAGGGGCCTGAAGCAGTGCTAAGTTTAGGGAGATTATCAGGTGGATGTTGGAGCAAGGGTTTTGGGTTGCATTTGAGGCTAGACGTAGTGGTCAAAAGGCCAACTTCAAGGAGGCTTAACGACAAAAATTTCATAGGGCTAAAGCTTACTGTCACCGAGAGCTGGTTCGGTGACTGATCAAAGGCAGTTCTGGTCTCTAAACAGGGCTATTTCCTTGCTGGAATTTAGGAAGAGCAAAGTAAAAAAAGGGGGGGTTTCATTCTCGAGTTTCCATAGAAACATAAAGGGCTGCTTTAGGCTAGCTTGTAGGCCGTGAAAAGGGGGCACGGTTTAGATAGCAAATAAGGATGGCATTTAGGCTGTTGAACACCTATCAAGGGAGATTTAAGGGTGCAGAACCGATGGAGAACAAGGCCAAATAAGTGGAGAAATTGTGGCTGTTGAAAGGCCTTTCAAGGTTATTTCAAGCTGTCATTTGGTAATTGTTATAAGGTTGGAGTTAGAGTTACAATAAGAGCTGTGTGGCGTGGAAGAACAAATGAAAAAGGAGCTGGAAATGTGCTGATTAAAGGCCAAAAAGGAATGCTGCCTTGGTACTAAGAAGAGGCTGTTTAAGGGTGTTAAGAATAAGGAGCTTTGCGCTTGGCAAGGTTAAGTTTGGGTTAGCAATACAAGGTGGTTAGATGGCCAAATAGTGGCTGATTTTAGGCCACTTTGAGGTTAATATTTGGGTTCAAGCAAGGGCTGCAAAGGAAGTGAAAACATAGAGAGCAAAAATAAAATAAAATAAAATAAAATAAAATAAAGGAAAAAAAAGAAGAGAATAAAGGAAGGAAATTTTACACTTAGTCAAGTTGGTATCGAATAGTCGGTAAGAGGAGCCATAAATGCCATTTTTTTTTAAAATTTTTATAAAAATATTTAGAAATTGATCGGATTAATACTAAGTCGACTTTATTGAATGTGTAGCACAATTGAAAGGTGACAACACAACTTCGACTAAGCTCGACGCACGCGCACACGCAGCTAAGCTCGAAGTTGGTAAGACATTTATATAATTCAAATTTAGGATTATATTGTATAGGTATAGTTAGATTGTGTGATAATGATGATGATTAAAGGTTAAGACTTAGTGTTATATAAGGAGTAATAGGCCTATGGTATGATGATAAATTGATGAAATGATTGAGTGATGTTGGTATTGTGATTGAATGATTTATGAAATAGGCCTTGAATGAGTTTGTTTATGCTTGAATGATTTTATCATTATTGTAAAAGTTGATAAGATAATATTTATATATACGTGAAATACTAAGAGGACCCATATTGGTGTTAGGGGTCTTAGTATAGATATTGAAAAGTAAAGGATATTGATTTGATTGGTAAATGTTGTGAAATGAAATTAAATGTTGTGGAATGATAAGAAATATTAAATTGATTTGTTAGATACAATCTTGTTGAAATCGAAGAGATGGAACTAAGGAATTAAAGAGAAATGTGTAATGATGTTAAGCAGGATATAGGTGATATCTCAATGTGTTTTGAAGGTGAGGATTAAAGGAGGAATTGGCATTATAGTTAGCACTATATCAAATGATCTTGCATCGATACAATTCATGAGCATGATAGTAAATCTTTTCAAACTCAGGTTTTCAATTGCATTGCCTTTCAAGTGTACTTTGTTTATAACTTAAGATTTTGAAAGGATCTATTCATGTGACACTTATATGAATACTTTATATGTTTGAATTGTTTTGAAAAGACTTAATATATAGTGGAAGTGTATGTGTTTATATATGTAAAAGATCTTAACGAAATGTATTACATACTTTACATTATTTTCATAAGAAAAGTGCAATGTTTAAATGTTTTATGAGACTATAGGCACCTTAAGAGAGTTAAACTCAATAAAGCATAGTGGAAATCGCCTAATTGGACATTTCTCATTAGGTAGAGATGCTTGTCCGACAATAGTCGTAGACAGGACTCAGTCACACATGATCAGTGGGGCTGAAAGACATGAGGTTTATGGCCATAGATAGCACCCTAGTTGGTTTCTAGGGGACGATGACATGATTTTTCACTGTTAGCTACAGTGAAGGAAGTCTTTATTGATAGAGCATTAGGGATTCAGCCTAGTCTCAAACATGATATGATATGCTGTCTAGCGTATAGTTTTATTTGATATGAATTCTAGACTTGGTATGGTTTTACAGTATGTGAAAAATTTTTTGAGACTGTACATGTTTTAGATATGCTCTAAATGCGAATATGAAATGTTTTGAGACATTACATGTTTTGAACATGCTCCAAAAGTTTATGTGATATGATTTAACATGATAGCCATTTTGATGGAGATCCACTTGCTCGTGATGTTCGTGATGCTAAGGATCCATTGGTCATCCAAGGAGGTCCAATTACCCGAGCTCGAGCTAAGAAGACGCAACAAGCCTTGGCCTCATTAATGCAACAAGCTCTGGCATCATTGAAGTGTCAAGGAAGCTTCCATGAAGAGTCCTAAGACATCTATACTTACTTGGAAGCCCAAACGACATGAGCATGGTTTACTATCTTATTTTAGCTTAACAATAAGATGGGCTAAGTGTTTGGATAGCCCACGTTTGAGTCTTGTTGTGTTTTGGACTATTTATTTTATGTAACTAGGTTTAGGCATGAATTTGGGTTTAGTCTTATTTTCTGTTGGTGTTAATTTCAGCCCACTTGTTTATGGGCTTAAGTGCTAGGTATTATTATAAATACCTTATAAACGCTATTGATGAACATATCAGTAAAATTGAATTTTCAGAATTTGAGTGTGCCTTTCTCTTGGGTTCCCTCTCTACTAGGCTTATCAAGGTCTTCTTCCTTGTGGCGCCTCCTTCTTCACCATCCACCATTGCTATACCTTAGGTTCTCGAATTCTTATTCGGAAGGTCAAGGTCCAATACCTTTGGGTTCGAGTCTCTTTTAGGCTTCGAGTCTAGGTTTCAGAAGTTGTCATTCATCAACCTTGCTTCTGTCCTGTTACGTTTTCAGCTCCTTCAAATTTCAAGCTACGTTTTCTCTTGTCCGTGCGCATCAGTTGGTATTCAGAGCTCAACTTTCGATTTCTGGTTTGTTTGTGCATCACTCACTTTTCGATTTTTGGTTTGTTGGTTTTGATTTTTTTTTCTTTTTCTCTTGTTGGTTTCGATTTCTGGTTTGTTGTCGTGTTTGAGTTGAATTCTGCCACCTTAGTTATTGTGTTTGAGTTGAATTCATAACCCTAGCCGCAATTCCTCAAAACCCTAGCTGCATCCCTTCCTTCAAAAAAAACCCTAGCCGCACCCCTAAAAAAACCCTAGCCGCACCCCTCCTCCTTTCAAGGAAACTGCAACACTCAGAGTTAAAAAAAAGAGGAAGAAAAAAAATTTGAAAAAAAAAGAAGAATTCAAAAAAAAATTGTTGTGGTACTGTTCAAATAGAAAAACTTGGTTAAGTTAGGAGGCGTGCGAGTATCCGTTTTAAAGAAAACGAACTCGTTAGGCTTTGCTTCACGAGCCACACCCTATCTTAGCCAAATTCTATCGTTTTCCTATAGTTTTAGGTCATTTTTCATTTTTTTGGTCCTTCAATGATTTTTTTCTTCTATTTTTCTTTTTTTTTCTTTCTTTAAGTCACCCTAGCCACACCTTTCTGTGAAAAAAAAAGAATTCGAAAAAAAAGAATTCAAAAAAAAAGAAAAAAACTTCTTGGTGACAATACTTGGTGAATTAGTTGATTCTACGAGGTTGAATCTTTGACTGAGTCTCTAGTGCGATTGTGAACCTATAAAGTTAAGGTAGAGTAAGGGAAAAAAGCATGGGTGTGTGAGAAACATTAATAGAGAAAAGCCAAATTACTTGAGTGAAACACAGTGTAAACACGTGAGGATATCTTTGTTGAAAATGTCTTCTGAAGGTGATAAGTCCGACTTTAAAAAGATTGAATTCATGCTTCAGGCAATGCAACAACAGTTCCAATGGATGGACGTGAAATTCAATGACATTCATGATAAGTTGAACCAACATGAAGTTCGGTTTGCAAAGATCTAGCAAGGTGATACTTCTCGTCTAAAAAGTAAGGTTGTTGCCAATGACGAGTATGATGATAATGTTGGGTATGATTCGAACGAAGAGTCTGGGATAGATAGACATCATAGAAGGTACCATGGGTATAGAGATCGAGTTGATAGAGCCCGTGATAGAGGCAAGGAGAAGATGGATGGCAACCTTGGTAGTATAAAATTGAAGATTCCTCCTTTTCAAGGCAAGAATGGTCCTGAGGCATATTTGGAGTGGGAAAGGAAGATTGAAATGGTGTTTGACTACCACCACTACTCTGAGGAAAAGAAGGTCAAACTTGCAGCAATTGAGTTCACATAGTATGCAATGGTTTGGTGGGATCAGTTAGTCACTACTAGAAGAAGATATGGTGATCCTCCAGTGTCTACATGGGATGAAATGAAGCGCATCATGAGGAAGAGATTTGTTCCTACTCATTCCTACAGAGAGCTATACCAGAAGCTCCAAGGTCTTACCCAGGGCTCAAAGAGTGTTGAGGATTACTACAAAGAGATGAAAATAACCATGATTCGAGCCAATATCCAAGAGGATGCAGAAGCTACTATGGCTCGTTTTCTTCAAGGCTTAAACCGTGAGATTGCCAATGTAGTAGAGTTACAGCATTACATGGATTTAGAGGAGATGCTACATGTGGCCATCAAAGTCGAAAGGCAACTCCAAAGGAAAGGTACATCCCGTTTCACTCCTAGTTCAGTTCCTGTTTGGAAATCTAACACCTTTCGTAGGGGTGATAAGCCTGTGTCTACACCTAAGTCAGATAGCTTTGCTAAGCCCAAGCCTGAGGGCCCTCCAAAGCCCAAGACTGAACCTGCCCAAGCATCCCAAAGCAGGACACGTGACATTAAGTGTTTCAAGTGTTTAGGTCGCGGACATATTGCCTCACAGTGTCCCAATCGTAGAGTGATAATCATGCTTGGGAATAGTGATGTTGAGAGTGAAGGTTCTGAAGTCGGGGTTGAAGATGAGATGCCTGCGTTAGAAGATATTGACGAAGAAGAAGTTGTTGAGTTTGCTGCTCATGGTGAAGCACTTGTTGCTAGGCGTGCTCTTAATACCTATGTGAAGTTTGAAGATAAGGCACATCGCGAGAACATCTTCCATACGAGATGCCATATTAGTGACAAGGTATGTACTGTAATCATTGATGGTGGGAGTTGTACTAATGTTGCTAGCACATACCTTGTTGATAAGTTAAAGTTGCCCACTACCAAGCATCACCACCCATATAAGTTGCAGTGGATTAATGACTGTGGTGAAGTCAACGTGGTGAAGCAAGTCTTGGTTCCTTTTCATATTGGAAGGTATCATGATGACGTGTTGTGTGACGTGGTGCCCATGCAAGCTAGCCACCTATTGCTGGGTAGACCGTGGCAGTATGATCGGAGATTCATCCACGACGGTTACACTAACCGTTACTCCTTTACTATGGATGGCAAGAAGATCGCTCTTGCTCCCCTTAGCCCCAAAGAGATTTATGAGGACCAATTAAGGCTAAAGGAGCAACATGACGAGCAAAGGAAGCAAGCTAAAGAAAAGAAAGAAAAGAAGGAAAACAAGGAAAGCAAAACAGTGAGCTGCTATGCCAAATCCCGAGATGTGAAGACTGCATTTCTTGCTAAGTCTCCTATCCTTTTACTCTTATTTAAAGATTCTTATTTTATTAATGCAGAACTCCATGATACTTTGCCTACTGATGTTGTCTCCTTGTTGCAGGAGTTCGAGGATGTATTCCCTGAGGAGATCCTAAGTGGATTACCACCGATTCGTGGGATCGAGCACATGATTGACTTTGTCCCCGAAGCTACCATTCCTAACCGTCCAGCCTACAGAAGTAATCCCGAGGAGACGAAGGAGCTTCAAAGGCAAGTTGAGGAGCTCATGAGGAAAGGTTATGTGAGAGAGAGCATGAGTCCATGCGCCGTGCCCGTACTACTTGTGCCAAAAAAAGATGGGACGTGGAGGATGTGCGTTGACTGCCGAGCCATCAACAAAATCACTGTAAAGTACCGCTATCCTATTCCTAGGCTAGATGACGTGCTTGATGAGTTTCATGGTGCATGCATGTTTTCTAAAATTGATTTAAAGAGCGGATATCACCAAATTCGTATGAGAGAAGGTGATGAATAAAAAACCGCATTCAAGACTAAACATGGTCTCTACGAGTGGTTAGTTATGCCTTTTGGCTTGACTAATGCACCCAGTACATTCATGCGTTTAATGAACCATGTTTTACGTGATTTCATTGGTAAGTATGTGGTTGTCTATTTTGATGATATTTTGATATACAGTAAGAGCCAGCATGAGCATGTTGAGCATCTTAGGAATGTTCTTACTGTTTTGAGGAATGCAAGTTTGTATGCCAATTTTAAGAAATGTACATTATGAACTGATAAGATTGTTTTTCTTGGGTATGTCGTTTCTTCACATGGCATTTCTGTTGATAATGAGAAGGTAAAGGCAATTAAAAATTGACATGTACCTAAGTCTGTTTCTGAGGTGCGTAGTTTCCATGGTTTAGCTAGTTTCTATCGTCGATTCGTTCAAGATTTTAGCACTATAGCTGCACCTTTGATCGAAGTGGTCAAAAAGAATGTTGCATTTCATTGGGGTCCTGCACAAGAGCATGCTTTTAATTTGCTTAAGGATAAACTTTGTTCTGCTCCTTTGTTATCTCTGCCTGACTTTACTAAAACTTTTGAGATTGAGTGCGATGCCTCAGGTGTAGGTATTGGAGCTGTGCTTATGCAAGAAAAACGCCCAATTGCTTTCTTTAGTGAGAAGTTAAGTGGAGCAGCACTTAACTATCCCATATATGACAAGGAGATGTACGCGTTAGTGAGGGCCTTGGAGACATGGCAACATTACTTGTGGCCCAAAGAATTTGTCATCCACACTGATCATGAGTCCTTGAAGCATTTGAAAGGACAGAGTAAGCTGCATAAGCGTCATGCCAAGTGGATAGAGTTCATTGAGATGTTCTCGTACGTGATCAAGTACAAACAAGGTAAAGAGAACGTCATAGTTGATGCGTTATCTCGTAAGTATACTCTTATCACTACTCTTGATGCTAAACTTTTAGGATTTGAGTATATCAAAGAACAGTATGCTGATGATGTTGATTTTGGTAATGTTTATGATGCATGTGCTACATCTGGCTTTGGCAAGTTCTTTAGGCACGATGGGTTCTTATTTAGAGAAAATAAATTATGTGTGCCTCAGAATTCATTGCGCGAGCTGTTAGTTAGAGAAGCCCATAGTGGAGGATTAATGGGTCACTTCGGGGTTAAGAAAACTCTAGCTGTTTTGCAAGAACATTTCTTTTGGCCTAACATGAGGAGAGACGTAGAGAGATCATGTGATAGATGCATTTCATGTAGGCAAGCTAAATCTAGAGTTCATAATCATGGTTTATATACTCCTTTACCCATTCCTACTACTCCGTGGACTGATATCTCTATGGATTTTGTTTTGGGCTTGCCTAAAACAAAACGCGATAGAGATTCTATTTTTGTTGTGGTTGACAGGTTCTCTAAGATGGCTCATTTCATCGCTTGCCACAAGACGAATGATGCGAGCAACGTTGCTGACCTTTTCTTCAAAGAGATAGTACGTCTACATGGTGTACTAAGGACCATTGTTTTTTATCGAGATGCCAAGTTCCTTAGTTACTTTTGGAAGACGTTATGGGGAAAGTTGGGAACTAAATTGTTATTCTCCACCACTTGTCACCCCCAGACTGATGGACAGACTGAGGTCATCAACCGAACCCTATCTACATTACTAAGGTCCATTATTCAGAAGAATTTGAAGAATTGGGAAGATTGCTTGCCACATGTGGAGTTTGCATATAACCGTAGTGTTCACTCCACTACGAGTTGCTCTCCATTCGCAGTTGTTTATGGCTTCAATCCTCTTACTCCCTTGGATTTGTTGCCATTACCTAGAGCTGAGCAGAGTAACTTGGATGGAGAACAGAAAGCTAAGTTTGTGAAGCAACTCCATGAGAGAGTACGCCAAGCTATTGAAAAGAAGACTGAGCAGTATACAACCCAAGCAAATAAGCATCGAAAGAAAGTAGTCTTTGAGCCTGGTGATTGGGTTTGGGTGCATATGAGAAAGGAGAGGTTTCCTGTTTAGCGACAAACCAAGCTGCATCCACGAGGAGATGGACCATTCCAAGTCATATAGAAGATCAACGATAATGCCTACAAATTGGATCTTCCTGGTGAGTATGGTGTATCTGCTACTTTTAATGTTTCTGATCTTTCTCCCTTTTCTTTTGATGAAGGTATATGCGATTTGAGGACAAATCCTTTTGAGGAGAGGGGGAATGATGGAGATCCACTTGCTTGTGATGTTCGTGATGCTAAGGATCCATTGGTCATCCAAGGAGGTCCAATTACCCGAGCTCGAGCTAAGAAGACACAACAAGCCCTGGCCTCATTAATGCAACAAGCTCTGGCATCATTGAAGTGTCAAGGAAGCTTCCATAAAGAGTCCCAAGACATCTATACTTACTTGGAAGCCCAAACGACATGAGCATGGTTTACTGTCTTATTTTAGCTTAACAATAAGATGGGCTAAGTGTTTGGATAGCCCACGTTTGAGTCTTGTTGTGTTTTGGACTATTTATTTTATGTAACTAGGTTTAGTCATGAATTTGGGTTTAGTCTTATTTTCTGTTGGTGTTAATTCCAGCCCACTTGTTTATGGGCTTAAGTGCTAGGTATTATTATAAATACCTTGTAAACGCTATTGATGAACAGATCAGTAAAATTGAATTTTCAGAATTTGAGTGTGCCTTTCTCTTGGGTTCCCTCTCTACTAGGCTTATCAAGGTCTTCTTCCTTGTGGCGCCTCCTTCTTCACCATCCACCATTGCTATACCTTAGGTTCTCAAATTCTTATTCGTAGGGTCAAGGTCCAATACCTTTAGGTTCGAGTCTCTTTTAGGCTTCGGGTATAGGTTTCAGAAGTTGTCATTCATCAACCTTGCTTCTATCCTATTACGTTTTCAGCTCTTTCAAATTCCAAGCTACATTTTCTCTTGTCCGTGCGCATCACATTTTATATAGTAAAGCTTGCATAAGTTTTGCACACTAAGTTATGACATAACAACATGCTATTTACATGATGTCATGACATTACACTGTACATGAACATAAGATTTATATGAAGAGTATTATGACTTTACACTATCTGTGATCATGATCTTCCATATGAGAAGTGATATGATTCGATATAGTACAAGAGTATAATTGTTAAATGTAAAGTGACCTGATATGATATTACATTTGAACACAGTGTTCAATTAAAACATGATATAATATGAGATTGATGTATGAATTAATAGTATATGATATTCAAATTATACATGATGCATTGTTGCACGATGTATTGTAGTATGAGGACTTGAAGATGGAAAGTGATTAAATTGATTTAATTAGAGGTCTGAGTGATAGAAATTGGGAATGGAGATAATGAGGTATTTCAAATTACCCTTCCATCGATACTCCAAAAGCCTCACTCACCTAAAATCTTTAGGACATGATCTTGTTATAAATATGAGATGGTATCGATTGAAATGGTAAATTATGATTGCAAACTTGCAGGTTCATGCATTGCATTTAGAACAGTATAAATTCTACTTCTGCACTTATATAAATGACTTACTGAGCCCTCACTCATTGAACAAGAACTATTTTTCAAATTGATTCAAAGGACACGTTGGACGGTTCCAATGATTTGATAGTGTCTCGACTCTTGAAGTCTTTGTTGTTGAATATCTTGGTATAGTAATATTTCTTCTTTATATGCTTTTATTTTCAAGCAATGTTTGTACAGTACTGTATGATGGGATGTAAACTAGGATAATGAGTAGTTTATGTAATATTTTTGATATTATATAATGTGTATATGGTGATTAGCAGTGGATTCTTGGACTGTTGAGATGATACACATTTGGTGAATATAATATTTTGATATTATATAATGTGTATATGGTGATTAGCAGTGGATTCTAGGACTGTTGAGATGATACACATTTGGTGAATATAATATTGATTAAGGGAAATGTGTTCTATCCATTGTGATGATTTTTAAGTAGTTAACTAATGAAATCTCAAAACATAAGGGGGGATATTTTCAATTTGTTTCTAAGAAATAGTAAGTTATGGACTATAAATGATCCTCCCCTACCTAAAAGGGTAATTTAAATCATAGTTGAATTAAAGAAAGAATGAAAATGGTTTAGTGACTACACTGATGCTGAATATAAATTGTAAAACGAAACGGAAAAAAAAATTTAGCCGTAAATTTGTAAGAAGGAAAAAGTATAAGTATCAAGTGTAAGTTACGGCCTTCAGGTCGTGACAAGATAGAAGTCCATAATCATCCTAGTAGCTAGCATGTATTAGATTTTTTTTGTGAAATTGATAAATGTTATGCATGCACAATATATATATATATATATGTAACGTACTGAAATATCAATTATTTAACTAATTTCACATAATCAAATCACTTATGGTTGGACTGTTTGCCGTGTCGATTTAAACTCAAAATAAAATTTATTACATTCATACAAAACCCAAGATTCAGTTTCCAACATTTATGCATATCTACTATTAATCTCAAGACCAGTATACAAAATAGTTTACATCTCAAGTATTAAATACATAAGATAGCACTGTACAAGTAAGTTTGAATACGTAAAGGAAAACTAGTATACATTGACAATACAAAATAGTCGCATGAGGAATACCGAAATCAGGTCCTTTAGATGTAAACCCAACTACTGTAGATAATCTGGGTGTGTGAAAAATAAAAGGGTGAGCTAATTGCTCAGTAAGAATTATAGATACGAAAGCTAATACAATGTATCCTATATGCAATTAAAATAATGTGTTTTTACACAAAAACATGAATTTATGTCGTAAAATCTTCTAGGCACGATTTTCAAGAAGGATACTATAATGGATCAGATAACCGGATAGAGTACAGAATGATACTTTAGAGCACCTCACGTGTCCCGGCATCCAAGTCCAATATAGAGAGTTCAGTAGTATTTAATTTAATCCCAAATTAAGTAAGTGTCGCATAATTTGTGTCACACATTGATTAAACCAAAAAAAAACATAAATTACTCCGTAAACAATTTTTATATCATTCTCAAACAAATAATCCAAATAAATATAATTCACAAAACATATATTATAAATCATAAATCACAGAAAACATATAAACAAAATCAGAAGCAAACCAAATCTGGGAGTACTTAGATCTAAGTTAACCAGGGATTTGACTGTGATAATCGAGAATTTCCCACTTTTGAATTATGAATTTTGAAAATTAATTTGGGTATTAAAGAATTTAAAATTTAAAGAAACAGAAATATATAGTAAATAGATATATTGTATGTTATGCCTTATACCTAAATAAATGCATATATATACATACACATACACATGTATATATATATATATATATTAAGAAACAAAAATATATATCATTATATATATGTACGAATATATATATATGTCACAGCCCGTGACCCTATTTTTCATCTTATTCTTTACATCTTATATAATTGGGCTGTCTGCGATACTTTACTTTTCTTTTACATATTCACAATTTCATAAAAATTTATAATATTAATTGCATCCCCTATCTTAATTCATAAAGAAGTAATACTGTAGATAAGTCTAAATACAGAAAATAAATGAATGTACCTTATGTAATAAATCAAGTTGTCGCATCATCCCCAAATACGCAACCGAGATGCTTGTATGTCAAATCTCTTAGTCCTCGAAAAACCTGAAATGTTAATATTAAGGGGTGAGCAAACCACGGCTTAGTAAGGGAATTATGCATACTTGATATTCAGCTATCTATATGTTGAAAAACTTTTTCATTTTTCCTATGGGCTCTAGGCTCTCATGTAGGAAGGATACTATAGTCGGCTAGGGATCCGGATGGAGTAAGGTAGGTATTTTGAAATATCTATCTTGTCCCGGAGCCTAGAAGCAACTGTAGAGAGTAATAAATTTCTTTTCGTTTGAAATTTATATTCTTTTACCTTTTCATTTCATATCATTTTCATTTAAATCTCATTTCATGTTTTACTGTACAACCATAATTAGTACAGTACATTAAATAGCAAAATCCGCTATTAAATCCTTTTCGTATGACATATATATCATTTAAATCTAATATTCATTTTAAAAGCTAAAATAAGAATATTAGATTTATTTTCCTCCTCTTTTCCCTTTTGAAAAAACATATCACATATTCATGTCACATATAGTCTAATATTCAATTGAAAATCATAGTAAGAATATTAGACTTTTAACTTCTTTTTCCTTTTGAAAACATATTACATATTCGTATCACATATCATATGAAATCATCTCGTAATACTAAATTCAATACTGAAATAAGCATTTTGTAAAATGCTGTAAATCTCTTTCATTTAACTTGTCACATATCATGTAAAACATTAACATATCACATATCACATATCATATAAAACATTTTTACATATGGAGACTTAGGCACACACGCCCAGCCCGTCCACTGGGTCGTTACTCAGATCATGCTATAGACCCCGAAGGGTATAAAATCATCATGTCAGATCTATGACCATAGTCTATAATTGTCCTCGACGGATCACTGATCAGGTGTCGGTCGGGACTACATATCACATATCACATATTACATGTCACATATCACATATCAGCATGATAGGATGCCAACTAGTCTCAAAAACCATATTTTTCATCATCAGAAAACCTTTATGGAATTTATAAAAATATATATTTCCATCATTTAAAACCATAAAGGTTATAAAACCATTTAGTGAATATTTAAGAATTATATAAAAATATTCACTTTATTTCCTTTCATTTTTCATCTCGTATTACGTGTAACTTACATATCAAGAGAATTTTCGGTGATTTCATTATCACCATTCTCGAAGAGATTTTTCGGTGATTTCATTATCACCATTCTCGAAAACATAAATATTTTAAAATCACTCTCATTTTATTCATGTTTTTATGGAAAATACTCATTTTCTCGATTTTCGTGATTGAAAAACATTTCTCATGAAATAAAATCATTTATTATGATTTTATAAAATTATCTAAAAATATTCGATAATTTTCGATAATTTTTCGACAGTATAACGGCTGCCGATTGGCTAGCCTCCTGCACGAAAAATACAATTTATAATTTCAACCGGTACTTCACCACAATTTTTCAACCAATCATTCATCGCAATATTTTCATAAATATTTTCATAAAATATTTCATAATTAAAATCATGCAGACTGAATATCCTTACAGTGCTGCACATGCATCCCTTACCTTTTCGGGTCGGCGACCGCCTCGTTCGTCGCGCCTGTGTTCACCTCGCCCGATTCCATCGGCTCGGTCATCGAGGGAATTTTCTGGAATTAAAATTCTAAAATTTAGAATTTTTCAAAAATTATTTAGATAAATAAATTATTTAAATAATTTATCACTTTTCGAGATTTCTTACTTATTCCCGTATTTTTCAAGTTTCCGAATTCTCCGGATTTCCCTTAATTTCCAAAATTCTTCTTTTTTCCTCTCTTTTTCTTCTTTTCCTCTTTTTCTTCCTTTTTTCTCTTTTCTTTCCTTTCTCTTTCTTTTCTTTTTCTTTTTCTTTTTCCTTTTTCTTTTCTTTTTCTTTTCCTTTTTCCTCTTCCTTTCCCGTCAGACCGGTTTAGCCTTCTTCCTCCTCGGTTCCTCACCGACGGCTAGTTCTCCGGCGGTTCAGGCGCCCTTCAGCTAGCCGACGGCACGACGAAGCTACTGGTGCCCTCTGTTTGCCCTGGATCGGCGGCACGGCAGCGGATCTGCTCGGTTTTGCCTCGGTTTTTTCTCCTCCTCCGTCGGCCTTTCACCGCGCCTCGAGTGGCCTCCATCCTCTTCCTCTTCCTCCGGCGATGCTTCGGTGGCAGTGGCGATGGCCAATTCCGCCGGCATCGCCAGATCCCTTTTTCGTTTTCTTCCTCGGTTTCACCGAAAATTTCCTTCTCCGTTTCTGTTTTCCTTCCGTTTTCCGTCGCCGGTCTCTGTTCCTCACGTTGCCGGCATCATCTTTCTCTCTCCCTCTTCCTCCGTCGGTCGACCTTCATCGGAGAAGAATCGAGATTTTCCCGATTCTTTTTCTTCTGTTTTTTTGTTATATATTATATTTATAATTTACTTTATAAATATAATATTAATATTATATTATATAGTACATACTATATAATATTTTATAGATATATATATATATTATATTAACACATATATATATTTAATATATATCTACATACTTTTAACTTAAATTACATTTATATATTTTGATATAAATGAAATAATACTATATATATTGTATTTACAATATATATTTTCTTTCTCGTTTTCTTATTTAATTTGGATTTCTATTTATCCAAATTAAATTTTCTCTATGCCTTATTTTATTTCCAACTTAATTTCCTTCACTCGAATTTCCCGATCCGTCACTTCGTCAATTTTCGAAATATTCTACAATATTCCGATCTCATATTATATTTATTTATTCATTTCACTAAGTTTCCAATATTAATAATTTCCCATAAATGAAAAATTTACGGTTATCACATTCTCCCCACCTTAAGAAATTAGGTCCTCCGAATTTAACTTAGGTTAAAGGTGGCACTGTTTCGTATACCCATCATTCTTGTCCTCTCAATCATCTTTTAATTAATACTGCCAATATGCCATTAGCCTCAGAATCATTTTCACTATATATCATTTCTCATCATATTTTTATACTCCCTGTGAAATGCTTATCAATTGAGAGTTACCCATTTCCACTCCTTTTCATATCTCATATGATGCATCATCTGTTTTCTTAATTAGTGCCAAGTCGATATAGTTTGATAACTATCATTTACACGTTTTAAATCAATAGTATGTAATTGTCCCAGTAGCTTTCACATCTCGTGCATCCGCTCACTCAACATATCATAGAGCGTTTCCGTATTACGCTCAAAAATTTTTACATCATGTACGGAGTGGTGTTGTCTATAAATTTGGAATCTCATAACCTTTTGCTATTTCCCATAACATATAGCTACTCAGAGATTCCCATCACATATAGAGCTCACTGGAACTTCACATACATTCTCATCATTTCATAATCATATTTCGACTATGGCACTATAGACTTCAAGAGCCTGAAAATGGATAAGTGATTCCATCTAGACTATCAGTCTATAATCACTTTCATATTATCATATCTCTTTTAGATTCTTCATTATTATCCTCAATACTCTTTTCATATTTACTTCATCAACTGCTGCAGTTCATTTGCAGACTTTACTATTTACCACCTTTTACCATAATTGAATCAGGAGACAATCATTTTCTCCCCATATCTACTTCCATGTAATCTCATCATTACATCTCGTATTCTTATGGTATACTCTATATCACTTAGGTTTTAGAATATACTTGAGAATATACTCTTTTGATAATTTAGATTCCATCATGGCATCATCAAATTATAATTTAATCTTCTCATTATTTAGCTTCATCATTGAATCTATCATTATCAATTTAATCACCTCATTATCCATATAAATCCATTACTTCCATCATTTCGAGTTGGTATATATATATATATATATATATATATATATATATATCCTTTTTGTTCCATTTACATAACTGTCAGTAAAATGTAAATCACTTCTTTACTCTTTTGAGTATAATTACTTTTCTTCTATCGAGTTTGGCTCGATCTTACATTTAACCATAATCATGTGATAACCACAAAATCACTGTTAGCTTTTAACTTCGGGAACTACTTCATATTCATGTTCCCTCTTCATCATGTACTTTCCTCTTATGACATATTCATCCTTTCCTTTATCATCATTTCAGTCACTTTTCTTTAGTGATAACATATTCCACTATTAAACTCTTTTAACATCTCAAGTACTATATTTACTCTTATTTATTCACGACCTCAACTTCCTTACTTATCAGTCACATCAGTAGAGCAGCTAACCCAATAACTCTTCCATAGACTGGCAATAGTATTTAGCTAGACCCAGTTCATTTTGTATCTCAATCATTATCTCTTCATCATAGACAGATCCACGTCGCTCTGTCTTTCGAGATCACATATCTTAGAAAGAGATACTATCTGGCTAAATCTTCTATTTGCCAAACTTAACATATAATTCACTGTCTTTAAGAGTCTACGGGGTTATACCACTATGCTGCTCATTTTCCATTGATGTCTTAGACTATATCAATATCTCATCACTTATCCTCATATGGATGCCTCATTCATTAGGCTTATATATCTCACAAGGTATTTCATTAACCTTGTAAACCTCAATAGGAACTCATAAAAATTATATCGAGGTTCTAATATTATCATCTTATGACCATCAATTTCCAACTTTTCATCTAGTGATGCCTTATGCAGAGATTGATCTTATAGACTCCTTATACATCTTCGATTAATTCAACTTAAGGCATCAATTCCCTATGGATGATTATTTGTTCTTAATAAGAACTCTATTGCATAATAAAAATTTAATTCACCATTTAATTCATCCTCAAATCATATCATCTGTATTTCTATCATTTACATCTAAACAGGTGAATTTCGTTATTCACAAAATTTTCCAGAGTTATTTTTTAAGCTTTTCGGATTCTTTTTATATTCTCTGATATAGGCTTAGAATAGATTTCATCTTAATAATCGAGTCAATATTAACCCGATCTTTCCCATCTATATTACTCTGAAAATTTATCGGGAATCTCATCCGATGCTTTCTTTAACCACACATCTCTTATCAATTTGGACATTCATCCTCATGTCCTATCATTTAGACTGTATATTCTCAAGGCAGAGACATTTACTATTCGATTCATTTTAACACGTACTCTACCTTGATTTATTTATTTCCTCATACTTCACAGCCTTACAAATCTCATTCCAGTAAGTTGTAGTAAGTACAACAGTTATCAACACATGTTACAGCTAACCAATTTATTACCACTGTAATTTACTTTGGAATCAAGTTCATTTAATAAATTCAGGTTTAACTCCCTTGAGCATATTATCCACGAGGTTTGAACCCTGGTACCCGTACGTACCTAGTTCCTTACACTCGTATTACCACTGAGCTAATTGTAAGAGTCTTGCCCGTTCGAATCAGCCGTCGGTGAGCATCCCGTAGGCGATCCTTTCGCCCCAGGTTTACCCTTACAAGTGAGTCGGTGATAACATAGTTCGCCTGCCTCTCACACATATGATCCATTACAGGTCGCCTATCATTGGGTCGCCCATCACAGTTCTATCTCAAGGGTCCTGGAGAACTTAGTGTTGGCTCTTATAGGCTATACCGAGAGGGGGGGTGAATCGGTTTTTCACTAACCTTAGGTTCGTTTTTCGGTTCTTCTAAATTCTCTAGCCTATATTGATATTTTCTAAGTTCTCTTAGCTAGGCAATTATACAATATAAATTCAATGCAATAAACACAAATATAATTGCAAGAAAGTAAAGAGAGAAAGGATAGAGAAATGTACACAAGTGATTTATAGAGGTTTGGCAACCTTGCCTACGTCCTCTACCTTGAGACGCTCCCAAGGATTTTCCCAAATTCACTATCCTTGAATTTGTTACACTCCCTCTTTTCAAGGCTCAAGAGAAACCTCTCTCTTTTCTAGGATCAAGAGTAACCTCCCTCTTTTTCTAAGGCTAAAGAGAAACCTCCCTCTTTTCTAGGCTTAAGAGAAACCTCCCCTTTACAAGGATTGATGAGATACAAATAATGTAATCAAAGATAAGCCTCTAGGTAGGCAAGTGATTACAGAAATTAAGCTCAATGAGAAGCCTATACAATATTTGTGCTAAGCACTACAATGAATATGAGAATGATAGATGATGTAGACTTTGGAGCTCTTGATTGTTGTTTGAGGCTTGAGAAAGATGAATAAGATGATGAAAGATGTTGCTTGGTTGTTCCTCTTCCTTCCTTTAGCTTCTAAGCCTCTATTTATAGTCCCTTGGATGGTTTGTGGACGTTGGTTGGAGCCAAAACCGAAACTAGCCGTTGTATCTCACAGAAAATAGCCGTTGGAGACTTTCTGACATAAAGGGATCGATCCCTTTCCTTAGGGGATCGATCCCATGCTTCATTTTGGCCTTCCGGGGCACACTGCCAAAAAGGGATCGATCCCTTTCCTTAGGGGATCGATCCCATTCCTCCAGAATGGGTTTTTCCTGCACTTTTGGGTTAGAAATGATGTGGTCTTTGATCCTAATTCAACCCAAAACATATTGGCACTTTTGTGGGAGTTTTTTCATGACTTTCTTTGATAAAAACATTGTCCAAAAATTCATTAAGTGATTTTCTAAAATATTCAAAACATTTATAAAGAATTAAGACCAATAAGGATGTATCATTAAATCATGGTCTTAATGTTTGGGTATGATCACTTAAAATGTATTGAGAAAATCATGTGTGATAAGGCAAATTTACAATATGAATTA
This sequence comes from Heritiera fomes, assembly GCA_032173925.1. NCBI lineage: Eukaryota > Viridiplantae > Streptophyta > Magnoliopsida > Malvales > Malvaceae > Heritiera > Heritiera fomes. The sequence continues at coordinate 13,912,227 of JAPDPM010000005.1, forward strand.
AAACATTAAAGCTCACTTAAGTTTTTGTCATTTCAAAATATGTATGGCAATTTAAAGCTAACAATCTCCCCCTTTTTGATATGACAAAACTTAATGTAAATTTGCTTTGAAAATTCTTTGATAAAATACTCCCCCTCAAATAAAGCAGGATTTTATAAAGCTCCCCCTTAATATAAGCATGGGTTTTGAAAATGAATTTTTAAACTATTTCTCCCCCTTAATATCTCTCTCTATATCTATCTCTCCCTTTTTCTATCTCTCCCCCTTTTTGTCATAGCAAAAAGAAGGGAAAATAATAAAAAATATGCTCCCCCTAAAATCATGGCTATGTGAGAATAAATAAAAATGCTCCATCCAACAAGAAACATGTTAGTACATGGGACTTATAGCACAAATAAATAAGTCAATATTCTCAAAGAGTATGAAATATTCATGCAATGAATATGACTTATGATCCAATACCAATTGTTTATAAATAATTTGGATACCAATTGTTGATAAGTAATTTTGCAAGAAGGTTCCAATTGGTAAGAAGTTAAGCAAGCACCTAAGTATATCAATTGTTCTCTAAGGTCCGACTAAGGTGCATGGTAATACATCATGATTATGAGCTAAAATTATATAACATATCATATGCATGTGCTCATAAATCATTTTCAAGAAATATTGTGTCTAGAATTAAATCATATAGCAATTAACTTCAAATTCTAGCACACAAGAGTTTCATACAAAAATATCCTAAGAGAATTCTTCTCTATTAGTCATTTCAATCTTAAAGAGCATGAGAAGAATTGTCAATTTAAAGCTCAAACCAATTGGTAATTTAGTTTTGGCTTACCAATTATTGAAAATATGGTTTCCAATGATACTAATTGTTATTTCAATCTAAATACCAATTGTTACTAATGATTGACTTAGTCATTTTGCATGAATCCAATATGTAGTGTGTTCATGTCAAGAAAATAATTATTCTAAATATGCAAGAACACAATCACATATTATCAAATATGCATATGGATTAATTAAACATAAGCATACTATCATAAAGTATTAATCCATATTCATATTCACAAAGTTATACCATATGGAAGATTCATAAAATCAAAGTATTCAAGCAAACACATTTTCTTCCATGTTTTCAAGCACAAAAATCCTATGCTCATTTTCCAATTCAAGTCCTTAACCAATTATGAGCAAGGAAAGATTCAAATAATAAATGCATGGATATCAAGTTTGTTCAAGTTTGCATTTATCTTTGAATGTTGGTGTTGTCATTAAGACCTTAGTTCTTTAAGTACAAGGATGATAAAGTTTCATGCATTTGAACATTGAGGATCCATTTACCATCACAAATTATAGGCCAATGACCATTACCAATTGTTGAATTTATATTTGAAATCAATCCACTAGATGTAAAATTATCATGAAACCTAGTGTGGAATTGATAAGTCAAGCCAAGAGACATAATCCTATAAGCATGCTTGACTAAGATGAACAAAAGATATGAAAAACACTCATTATGCACAAGTTCATCAAATTCTCAAATATATCCATAAATCATTGAAATAGATCTCAAAATTATGTTTAAGTATTCATTTAAAGTATATTTCAAGATTATTTCAAGATTTATGCAATTCATGACCATTTTCAATGAGAAAACTGATTTTGCACTTGTGAGTTTAAGAAAAATGATATAGATTGTTGAAAGTGATACCATTTGTTGGAAATGATATTAATTGATGAAGTTGAGGCATGATATCAATGAGAAATGAATTTTCATACATTAAAGATCATCAAAAAGAAGTTAAAACAATGAATTTTAACTTGAGAAGAAAGAAGATATCAAGAAAGTGAAAAATCTTTCTCAAATTCGGTTAAAACAGTGCAGAATAGCCATTTTGGCCTGGGGGGATCGATCCCTTTGGGAGGGGGATCGATCCCTTAGTTCCAGAATACACCAATTCTGTGTTCTGCTCAAGGGGATCGATCCTGTTTGAAAAGGGATCGATCCCTCATACTGTTTCTGCAGATTTTTGACAGAAAATCCAACCTTTGAGGTACCAAAACTTCGTTTTTGAGTTATTTAAGTCCAAGTAAAGGTTCAAACATTAGTAAAACATGATTTTGGACTTGTATGAATGAAGAACATGATTGAAAAACTATTTTACAAAAGATTTTGCAATTTTGGAAGGATTTTCACCAATAAAGGCATTTTTGGCCTTAAAGGAGGTCATTTTGATAGTTATGCATACTTTGACCAAACCAAATCATTAGAAATCACAAATATGCCAAAACAAACTTGTTCACATAGATTTTAAGCACATATAACATCAAATCATCATACTTGTGAACAACATGTCATGATTGTCAACATGCATATTCTTCATTAAGGCTCATGACAAGGCATTTTGCATATATGACATATTTGACATCTTTTGAGCAACTAAATATATTATCTAGACATATCAAACTTGCTCAAGATGCAGAAAATCAAAAATCATTTCAAAATCACAAATCATGCTTTTCATTCATCAAGAATAGTCCATCAAGCATTCAACAATCATTCATCATGCCTTTTGCTTATTCACAATGCATCATTAATCATCAACCAAATTTCTCATCAAATCACAAATAATCAAATAAAAGTTTTAAGGAGTAAAGAATTAATCTTACAAAACTCCTTTGCTTGAGTATGCTTTGCCTTGAATTGTTGAGTCCACCTTGAGCTATCCTTTAAAAAAAAATTGTTGTGATCTTGTCAAAGATGGATCCTCAAGCTTTTTCCTTTTTCTCATTGGCACAAGCAAACTCCATGAGGATGTGTTGAACATTCAAACTTCATTGTATCTTGTATCTCCATGCTCTAACACTCCTACAACACACAAATTCAAGCATGCTTTGGTACCCAAATTTTCTTGGGTCCTTGAGAGTTAGTACAAATAATTTTTGATCCTTTTGGGATCCATTTCAAGCACAATTCATCATTATTTACTGCATGCTTAGGCACCCACATTTTTCTAACCACTCTTCCTCTAAATGTGGTTTTTCTATTTGTGCATGCTTGTGAGGTGTGGCCTATTCTATTGCAAAGTGAGCATGTGAGAGATAAATCATGCATGGTATTTTTGCTCACTAGGAAATTCTTAAGATGAGTTTCTTTTTGTTTAGCATTATAGCCTAACCCATCTTTGTCAAAGAAAGCTCTTTGGGTCTCTAACATGTGATCTAGCTTTTGTTGACCCATATAAAACCTAGAAAATGAGTTATGCAAATTTGTGTTCTTTTTATTTAACTCATTTATTTCTAAGTTGGCCTCTTCTAGTTTCTTTTCAAATTCTATCTTAGCACTAGTCAAGGCTTCATTTTCTATTTTTAATTTAGCAATGATTTTCTTATATTTGGAGTTCATGCATTGAAATTCATTTGCTAAATCATCAAAGGCATTTTGTAGTTCACTAAAGGTATAATCATTATTTTCACTAGAACTACAACTAGCCTCATCATCACTAATAGCCATAAAGCATGAGTAGGCTACCTCTTCATCTACATTTTCCTCATCGGAGCTATCACTATCGCTCCATGCAGCCACAAATGCTTTCTTCCTAGGCTTCTTATCCTTTTCCTTCCTAAGTAAAGGGCAATCTAACTTAGTATGACCCCGTTCATTACACTCATAACATACTAAAGGGTCCTTTTCTCTTCTACTTGACTCCCTTCTATGATGTCTCCTATTATTTTCTTTTTCTTTCATTCTCATGAATCTATTAAATCTTTTGGCAAATATTGCCATTTCTTTTTCTTCCTCATTTCCACTCTCATCACTATCATCTTCAATGACCTCATGAGTGGAAGACTTAAGTGCTATCCCTACATTCTTTGAAGGCACTTCATTTCTTTTCAATTTCATCTCATATGTAAGTAGGGAGCCCATAAGTTCATCTAAAGACAAGGTATTTGGATCTTTAGACTCTTCTATTGCGGTTACCTTTGCCTCCCATGATTGTGGCAAGCTATTCAAGATTTTCTTCACCATTTCTACATTGGAATATGTCTTGCCTAATGCCTTAAGTCCATTGATTATGTCATTAAATCTAGTATACATATCACTCATGGACTCATTTTCTTTCATTCTAAAAAGCTCATAATCATGTGTGAGCATTCCTACTTTGGTCTCTCTAACTTGATTGGTCCCTTCATGTGTGATGGCTAGTTTGTCCCATATTTGTTTAGCATTTTCACATAGGGACACTCTATTATATTCATTTGGACCTAATGCACAAAAGAGGGTGTGCATAGCCTTGGCATTCAATTGTGCCAATCTCATATCATTGGTGTCCCACTCATCCTCACTCTTAGGGACATCTTTTCCATCTACTTTCTTTATTGGGATTCTAGGACCATTAACTATTACTCTCCACACTTCATAGTCATTAGATTGCACAAATAACATCATCCTAGTTTTCCAATAAGAGTAATTCTCACCATTGAATAGTGGAGGTCTAACTAACGAGTGTCCCTCTTCTCCTAGGGGTGTGCCTATATTCAAGTGAGCCATTTAAGATCGTTTTGCTCGATAGAGGTTAATCTAATTCAATCTCGAGCCCAAGCTCTGATACCAATTGTTGGCTCTTATAGGCTATACCGAGAGGGGGGTGAATCGGTTTTTCACTAACCTTAGGTTCGTTTTTCGGTTCTTCTAAATTCTCTAGCCTATATTGATATTTTCTAAGTTCTCTTAGCTAGGCAATTATACAATATAAATTCAATGCAATAAACACAAATATAATTGCAAGAAAGTAAAGAGAGAAAGGATAGAGAAATGTACACAAGTGATTTATAGAGGTTCGGCAACCTTGCCTACGTCCTCTACCTTGAGACGCTCCCAAGGATTTTCCCAAATTCACTATCCTTGAATTTGTTACACTCCCTCTTTTCAAGGCTCAAGAGAAACCTCTCTCTTTTCTAGGATCAAGAGTAACCTCCCTCTTTTTCTAAGGCTAAAGAGAAACCTCCCTCTTTTCTAGGCTTAAGAGAAACCTCCCCTTTACAAGGATTGATGAGATACAAATAATGTAATCAAAGATAAGCCTCTAGGTAGGCAAGTGATTACAGAAATTAAGCTCAATGAGAAGCCTATACAATATTTGTGCTAAGCACTACAATGAATATGAGAATGATAGATGATGTAGACTTTGGAGCTCTTGATTGTTGTTTGAGGCTTGAGAAAGATGAATAAGATGATGAAAGATGTTGCTTGGTTGTTCCTCTTCCTTCCTTTAGCTTCTAAGCCTCTATTTATAGTCCCTTGGATGGTTTGTGGACGTTGGTTGGAGCCAAAACCGAAACTAGCCGTTGTATCTCACAGAAAATAGCCGTTGGAGACTTTCTGACATAAAGGGATCGATCCCTTTCCTTAGGGGATCGATCCCATGCTTCATTTTGGCCTTCCGGGGCACACTGCCAAAAAGGGATCGATCCCTTTCCTTAGGGGATCGATCCCATTCCTCCAGAATGGGTTTTTCCTGCACTTTTGGGTTAGAAATGATGTGGTCTTTGATCCTAATTCAACCCAAAACATATTGGCACTTTTGTGGGAGTTTTTTCATGACTTTCTTTGATAAAAACATTGTCCAAAAATTCATTAAGTGATTTTCTAAAATATTCAAAACATTTATAAAGAATTAAGACCAATAAGGATGTATCATTAAATCATGGTCTTAATGTTTGGGTATGATCACTTAAAATGTATTGAGAAAATCATGTGTGATAAGGCAAATTTACAATATGAATTAAAACATTAAAGCTCACTTAAGTTTTTGTCATTTCAAAATATGTATGGCAATTTAAAGCTAACACTTAGGTTAGCTGTCATCTTCTTTTATAACTTTACTATTCTTGTGCATATTCTCCAATTCACAATAATCCATACAGTACATTAATTTGCAATGCATGTCTCCAAATGCTCCGGTTTTATAAATAAATATTCATTTAATACCTCAAAAATAGTATTAGTGTATAGAATTTCGATCAATCATACTGTTATGGATTTCATTACCTGTACTATTCACTTTCTCAATCAGTTTCTGTATTCATTTCACTTTCATAATATCCAACGATCCCGTAATAATATCCAATTCAGTACCTCATAATTCAGGCCCTTATTGTCAATAATCGGGCCGATCATCTTATGACCGTCCACTATACACTCTTATTGGATCACATCATATAAGGCCCCAGCCCATTCGCCGTCCGCTTATACACATGTGTACTAACCTCTTTGAGAATGCCCAACCCTTTCACTAGGTCACCTCTCGAGGTTTCGTCATGAGGCCTAGCCCGTTCACTAGGTCACTCGCAATTCGCGTCCATAATCAAAGTGTAAGTGGAATCAGTAATAGGGATCGGTATATCCTTATGACATCCTCTATGCCATTAATAATTCCATTATCATCAAGGAATTTGAAATCACTTGGTTTCATCACTATTCAGCACATCGCCTAACATAGGGGCGTTTTCGTCATTTTAACATTTATTGCTTTCTTCTCAGTATACCTTTAAACCAAAGGCCTTATCCTCCATATGCTAATAGTATCCTTTCCGATACTTATACCAGGAATTTAGGTCTTATTCGATTTCGACAGAGAAGTTCATTAAAATCCACAATTAGATTATTTTACTTGTAATTCAGCTTTACATCATCAATCTCTCTGAAATATCAATCAATTCCAACTTCTTTTGGTTTATTTTAACTCCCTGGTAAAATTTTGGATGCAGGGGTATTTTGGTCATTTTTTATCAAAAATTTTCTCTCTCCTTCAAATACCTTCAATCGGTGATCTTAAGGTCTATTTAATGATGATATTTCTTTCCCCTCCTTTATATCATCACTTTCAGCTCTTAGTTTGATCCAGACAGAAAAGTACTGGTGGGGCCCTCACCGAGTCCGTTTCTGTTCCTTACCGAACCGACCTTCATTTAAATTATAAGATCACCATTTCAGGTAACATTCTTGAGCCGTTTTCCCTTTTTAACATCCCTAGTTCATAATTCTCACCCCTTTCTAAACACTTAACTCAATTTACAATCATTTATTTTCTTTATATATTTAGACTACACAGTACTACAGGGGATGTTAACTTTTTCAACACATTTTCTTTCCAAAGTATCAACAGACATCAAGCCAATCATACTCTGATACCATTAAATCTGTCACAGCCCATGACCCTATTTTTCATCTTATTCTTTACATCTTATTGGTTGGGCTGTCTGCAATACTTTACATTTCTTTTACATATACACAATTTCATAAAAATTTATAATATGAATTACATCCCCTATCTTAATTCATAAAGAAGTAGTATTGTAGATAAGTCTAAATACAAAAAATAAATGAATGTACCTTATGTAATAAATCAAGCTGTCGCATCGTCCCCAAATGCGCAGCCGAGATGCTCGTATGTCAAATCTCTTAGTCCTTGAAAAACCTGAAATGTTAATATTAAGGGGTGAGCAAACCACGGCTCAGTAAGGAAATTATATGCATACTTGATATTCAGCTATCTATATGTTGAAAAACTTTTTCATTTTTCCTATGGGCTCTAAGCTCTCATGTAGGAAGGATACTACAGTCGGCTAGGGATCTGGATGGAGTAAGGTAGGTATTTTGAAATACCTATCTTGTCCCGGAGCCTAGAAGCAACTGTAGAGAGTAATAAATTTCTTTTTGTTTGAAATTTATATCATTTTACCTTTTCATTTCATATCATTTTCATTTAAATCTCATTTCATGTTTTACTGTACAACCATAATTATTACAGTACTTTAAATAGCAAAATCCGCTATTAAATCCTTTTCGTATAACATATATATCATTTAAATCTAATATTCAATTTAAAAGCTAAAATAAGAATATTAGATTTATTTTCCTCCTCTTTTCCTTTTTGGAAAAACATATCACATATTCATGTTACATATAGTCTAATATTCAATTGAAAATCATAGTAAGAATATTAGACTTCTAACCTCTTTTTCCTTTTGAAAACATATTACATATTCGTATCACATATCATATGAAATCATCTCGTAGTACTAAATTCAATATTGAAATAAGCATTTTGTAAAATGCTGTAAATCTCTTTCATTTAACTTGTCACATATCATGTAAAACATTTACATTTCACATATCACATATCATATAAAACATTTTTACATATGGAGACTTAGACACACACGCCCAACCCGTCTACTGGGTCGTTATTTAGATAATGCTATAGACCCCGAAGGGTATAAAATCATCATGTCAGATCTATGGCCATAGTCTATAATTGTCCTCGGCGGATCACTGATCAGGTGTTGGCCGGGACTACATATCACATATCACATATCACATACCAGCATGATAGGATGCCAACTAGTCTCAAAAACCATATTTTTCATCATCAGAAAACCTTTATGGAATTTATAAAAATATATATTTTCATCATTTAAAACCATAAAGGTTATAAAACCATTTAGTGAATATTTAAGAATTATATAAAAATATTCACTTTATTTCCTTTCATTTTTCATCTCGTATTATGTGTAACTTACATATCAAGAGAATTTTCGGTGATTTCATTATCACCATTCTCGAAGAGATTTTTCGGTGATTTCATTATCACCATTCTTGAAAACATGAATATTTTAAAACCACTCTAATTTTATTCATGTTTTTATGGAAAATACTCATTTTCTCGATTTTCGTGATTGAAAATCATTTCTCGTAAAATAAAATCATTTATTATGATTTTATAAAATTATCTAAAACTATTCGATAATTTTCGATAATTTTTCGGCAGTATAACGGCTGCTGATTGGCTAGCCTCCTGCACAAAAAATACAGTTTATAATTTCAACTGGTACTTCACCACAATTTTCCAACCAATCATTCATCGCAATATTTTCATAAATATTTTCATAAAATATTTCATAATTAAAATCATGCAGACTGAATATCCTTACAGTGCTGCACATGCATCCCTTACCTTTTCGGGTCGGCGACCGCCTCGTTCGTCGCGCCCGTGTTCACCTCGCCCGATTCCATCGGCTAGGTCATCGAGGGAATTTTTTGGAATTAAAATTCTAAAATTTAGAATTTTTTCAAAATTATTTAAATAAATAAATTATTTAAATAATTTATCACTTTTCGGGATTTCCTACCGATTCCCGTAATTCCCGGGTTTTCGAATTCTCGAAATTTTTCGTAATTTTCAAAATTCTTCTTTTTTCCTCTCTTTTTCTTCTTTTCCTCTTTTTCTTCCTTTTTTCTCTTTTCTTTCCTTTCTCTTTCTTTTCTATTTCTTTTTCCTTTTTCTTTTCTTTTTCTTTTCCTTTTTCCTCTTCCTTTCCCTTCAGATCGGTTTAGCCTTCTTCCTCGCCGGTTCCTCGCCGGCGACCGGTTCTCCGACGGTTCAGGTGCCCTTCAGCTGGCCGGCGGCACGGCGAAGCTACCGGTGCCCTCCGTTTGCCCTAGATCGACGGCACGGCGGTGGATCTACTCGGTTTTGCCTCGGTTTCTTCTCCTCCTCCGTCGGCCTTCCTCCGCCGTTCACCCTCGAGTGGCCTCCATCCTCTTCCTCTTCATCCGGAGATGCTTCGATGGCAGTGGCGGTGGCCAATTCTGCCGGCACCGGCAGATCCCTTTTTCGTTTTCTTCCTCGATTTCGCCGAAAATTTCCTTCTTCGTTTCTGTTTTCCTTCCGTTTTCCATCGCCGGTCTCCGTTCCTCACGTTGCCGACATCATCTTTCTCTCTCCCTCTTCCTCTCTTTGTCAACCACCGTCGGCCTTCATCAGAGAAGAATCGGGATTTTCCCGATTCTTTTTCTTCTGTTTTTTTGTTACATATTATATTTATAATTTACTTTATAAATATAATATTAATATTATATTATATAGTACATACTATATAATATTTTATAGATATATATATATATATTATATATTAACACATATATATTTAATATATATATCTACATACTTTTAACTGAAATTATATTTATATATTTTGATATAAATGAAATAATACTATATATATATATATATGTATTTACAATATATTTTTTCTTCCTCATTTTCTTATTTAATTTGGATTTCTATTTATCCAAATTAAATTTTCTCTATTCCTTATTTTATTTCCAACTTAATTTCCTTCACTCGAATTTCTCGATCCGTCACTTCCTCAATTCTCGGAATATTTCACAATATTCCGATCTCATATTATATTTATTTATTCATTTCACAAAGTTTCCAATATTAATAATTTCCCATAAATGAAAAATTTACGGTTATTACAATATATATGTACATATATAAACAATAAAGATTATTTAATTAAAATATATATAAAATAAATAATAAAATATGTAAATATATGTTTTAAGGATTTTATATAATATATAATTATATAAATATATTTTATATATAATTATATAAATATATTTTTAATATAAATTAGTTATGTGATAGGTATAGATTTTAAATATATATAATACATGTCGGTGCCAAGCTTTGCCGGAATCGAGTGGTGGAATGGAGGAAAGAAGGGCGGACCAGGCAAGGAAAGAATTAGCAGAATAGAAAGAGGAAAATGAAGGAGAAAAAGAGAAGAAAAGGAAGAGCTGCTCCTTTCTGCGATCAACGCCACTACCGCTAAAGCCTCAAGCTGCTGCCGGTGTCACCTGAACCGAGAAGACAAAGGCTGAACTGAGTCTGAACCAGTTTAGCCAAAAAGAAAGAAAAAAGTAGAAAGAAAGAAGAAAAGAAGACATAAGTGGATGAAAGATAGGTAAAGAATTTTATTTTATTCTATATTTATTTCGTTAATAAATTATCAAATAGTTTGTGAAATCTCCTAAGTGTGGTTATGGATTTGAAATTGTAGTGATTATACAAATGGTGACTTGAGCTTAACTGAGCTTGAGAGCGATTAATTGCAAGCTTTGACATTAGGTAAGTTACTTATACAAAATAGTCTATGCTAAGATTGTGATTTGTTGGATGATGTAAAATTGTTGGAAAATGATTCGACAATTATGTGAGATTATTGGAAAATGATTTGACCATGGTTCAATATTTGATATTTTTGTTATGGTAATTTAATACTTGTTGTTAGAGTATTAATTGCATGTTATTAGAGTATGGCATGACATAATGAAATGTGCTTGATAGTTGTTGGAGTAGTGGACATGAAATTAATTGATTTCCTGAATTTTGGAAGAAATGAAATGGTTATATGAAATTTTGGGATTAATCTTAAGTAAGATATTTTTATAAGCTGGAATTAAACTTATAATATACAACAAGAAATTGGTTTACAATATATTTATATAGCATTAGGAATGTTTAAATTGTTATGTTAATACAATATTACAATTGTTAGGTGATGAGAACATTATTGGGATATGGATTTATTATGCTTGCAAATTATGAGATAAATGTAACATGTTAATGGAATATAAGAATGGTATCGAATCCTTGATGGAAACTTTAAATGGAATTTGACTTTGACTCAATTATGGAATATTATAAGTGTAAAGTGTTATGGACATTCGGTCAAGTAGGAAAGAGAAGATCACTATGCCTAATTTGTTAATACAATGGTTATAGAAAATGGTAAAGATGAATATAAGATTGTTAGTGAAGTTAGACTCGAAAAAGGAAGCATTTGACTATAGTTGACAGTTTTGGGGAAGTAAAATGGATTTGCTATTGTATTAGGAAATATGAAAAACTTTGGAGTTTAGAATGCTCTTTGTAAAAGGAATATTGAAACTTGATTATATTTTTATATCGTTTTGCAGCCCCGAAGTAAATGACATTGAGGAGATCATAAGCGAATATATGCTTGCTTATCTACATTGTTTGCTGAAGTGGATTCATATAGCGCACTATGATTGAAATTTGTAAGGGATATGTATGGAAGATGTAGAGCTTCGATGAATTGCATATTGATATTGAAAATGGTTTATGATATTGTTTTGCTGTGGAATGGATTTTATGTGGTGAACTGTTGTTGGGATTATAAACTATGTTTTCCTGTAGGGAAGCTAGGTTAGAAACAGCCGTTATGCTACCAAAATTTTGAAGAAATCCATAGAATTATATTTTTGGCATGTTTTGAATGCTTGAAGTGAGAATTTAATATGTTTTGAATTCATGCTAACTTAAATGCCTTATATGCATACCGAAAATTGAAATCTAATATTTAAAAGTTCATGTTATCACATTTTGCGTATGTAAGAGCATTTGCATGTTTTTATAACTTATTTACATGCAAATGGAACATTTTTAGAACTGAATATTGAACTGTGAATATTTTATGAATTTTTATTCTTGAACTGCTTATGTTTCCAAAATATGCATTTATGGACTGACTAAAGGTTTAATCACTAAAATTGATTTCTTTAAAGAAATTTATTGCCTATAAACTGTTTTGAGACAGTTAGGCCCCGTAGAACCTTCAGGTACATCATGCTGACTGATTGTTATTGTTACTATTACTGTACTGTTTGCTAATTGATACTGATCATATCATCAGTGTCCCTACTGTCACCTGATTAGTGCACACTATGAACACCACTGTGACTATGACCATATGTCTTACTATTACTATTTCTTCCTTTTTGGGATACTGTTAGGCATGATATCTATTAGGTGTTGCCTGGTCTCCACTGTACTGTTTTATTTAAATTGGATTTTATACTATTAATAAGTGAAAGTATTGAAAACTATTCCTTTGCATCATGGTATTGAAATGTTGTTATACTGTTTCCTGAGTTTTCATACTGAAATTGCTTTATAAAATTGTTGAAATAATTGTTTTATATCTTGTTTATTGACTGAAAGATAGCATGGAATTATTTATTAGTCTTTATACTGTTTATATAATTATCATAAACTATTTACTCTCTATACTTGTACTAAGGACCAGAACATGAAAGGTACTTCAAAGTATCCTCCCATTCTCTATTCGGTTATCTAACCGAATATAGTATCATGTCCTAAAATGTCATTTAGTGCACTGCTAGGAATTAAATGATTTTATTGCATATAGTTTTTATAGTATCAATTCTTTTATACATATTTCTTATTGGGCTTCCCCAAGCTCACCACTCCTGACTCCCATCTCAGATAGCTTATCAATACATGTGGTAATTGCTGTTGTAAGTTTGAATGAAGAAATTTTTAGAAGTCTAAGCGATAAATTGAACAGGTATATCTTAAGTGTTATGCTTTTATATTCAGACATGTGTATGCATAGCAACTGTATTTATAGTACGGGATGTAAATCGTATAGCATAAGGTCAAAGAGTATTAAAGAACTAGTTGAAATGTACTTGTAATAAGTTGATATTCATAAAAGTGTAAATTTTTATATTGTGATTTATACTATGATTTCATATTTAATAATCGTGGTTAAATTATTCTAATGGTATAAAGATTAATAGATATCAAAAGTTATCGGGAGAACATAAATTGACATCAAATGCAAACAATATAATTGTAATTGATCGAATGTGAATAAATGTTTCAAAAAAAAAGTTGGTTCAAAAGTTCATGTTATTGGATGTGACAAAAATGGTATTAGAGAAAGGTTTGCCTAGTACGTGTCAGTGTAAGTAGGTCAGAATTGATTTACATCCCACATTACTGTGCACTGTCTAAATATAAATAGCAAAGAATAGTTAGAAAATAGAACGAAATGCTGATCTGTAAATGAAAATTGATGATGGAATGAAGTATATGATTGGAATATGAATGATAGTTCTGGATATTGTATGGAAGTACTATAGAGATAAGCATTGAATGATCGGAAGTGATTGATAGAATTGTGTTTGTTTGGAGACGATAGAATGATTGTAAAGGATATGAGTGGTATGGAGATGGATGAGAACAGAAGGACTGTAACAGGATAGTTAATGAATGATATAGAAATGTTGACATGAATAGATGAGGTAAGTATTAAATGATTGAAAGTGAATGATGGAAATATGTTTTACTCTGAAGATAATAGAATAATCTTATAGGATATGATTGATACGTAAATTGAGGATTGGAAGAGGTAAGAGAATCGCTAATGAATGATGTAGACATTGAAGTGTTAGCATAAATAAGCAAAAGAATTGAATGTTAAGAATAAACATTGATTGACTGGTATTCGAGTATAGTAGTGATACGAATGAATAGGATCAGTAAACCGTTGAAGTAGTGGCATCAAATTTGGAAGACCAAATTCTTTTAAGGTAGGGAGGATGTGATAATTGAGAATTTTCTCACTTTTAAATTATAAATTTTGGAAATTAATTTGGGTATTAAGGAATTTAAAATTTAAAGAAATAGAAATATATAGTAAATAGATACATTGTATGTTATCCCTTATACGTAAATAAATATGTATATATATACACAGACACACACACACACAAGTGTGTATATATATTAAGAAATAAAAATATATATATTTATCATTATATATATGTACGAATATATATATGTACATATATAAACAATAAAGATTATTTAATTAAAAAATATATAAAATAAATAATAAAATATGTAAATAATGTTTTAAGGATTATATATAATTTATATAATTATATAAATGTGTTTTTAATATAAATTAGCTATGTGGTAAGTATAGATTTTAAATATATATAAAAATATATATAATACATGTTACAAATATATATATAATTGCTAATATTAAATATATTTATAATATATTTTATATTTTATATGAATATATTTAAAAAAGAAAAAGAAACTGACAAGCTTCCAAATGAAGCTTGTCGGGCACAACTAGTTTGCAGAAGCAGACTAGTTCAAGAAAAAAAAGAACAGAAGGGAGAGGCCGATCGACCGAGAAGGATGGTTTACGCCGGCAAAGGAGAGAAGAAGAAAAGAGAGGAGAGTGAAGAGAAGAGTAGATCGTAGAGAAGGATGAAAGGGACGATTGGTGAGGAAAAGAGAAGAAAAAAAAGAAGAGAAATGAAAAAAAGGATTGGCACCGGAAGCCACTGTCGATGCTGAGCTCTGCTGGCGTGGTCCAATCGGGCAGTGGAATAGAGGAAAGAAGGGCAGACCAAGAAAGGGAAGAACCGGCAAAGGAGAAAGAGGAAAAGGAAGGAGAAAAAGAGAAGAAAAGGAAGAGCCGCTCCTTCCTGCCGTCAACGCCACTACCGCTGAAGCCTCAAGCCGCCACTGATGACACCTGAACTGAACCGGGTTTGAATAGGTTCCGCCAGAAAGAAAGAAAAAAATGGAAAGAAAGAAGAAAAGAAGACAAAAGTGGATGAAGGATAGGTAAAGAATTTTATTTTATTCTATATTTATTTAGTTAATAAACTATTAAATAGTTTGTGAAATCTCCTAAGTATGGATATGGATTTGAAATTGTAGTGATTATATAAGTAGTGACTTGAGCTTAACTGAGCTTAAAATCGATTAATCGCAAGCTTTGACGTTAAGTAAGTTACTTATACAAAATAGTCTATGCTAAGATTGTGATTTGTTTGATGATGTAAAATTGTTGGAAAATGATTCGGCGATTATGTGAGATTATTGGAAAATGGTTTGACCATGGTTCAATATTTGATACTTTTGTTATGGTGATTTAATACTTGTTAGAGTATTATGTCACGACCCAAAAGCCGCGACATACACTTATCAATCACACTTATACTGTTTTCTCAAATTTACGAACTAAATTTTTCTTTTTATGTTAAGGTTTGTATTTGGTGTCAGTGTCACTACTAAACAATTTTTACCTTTCTCAATTTCAATTTAACTTAACTGTGTCATTTAAAGGGTTAACTCCTAAAGCAAATCAATTTACTTCCTCAATAATTTAATTCAAGATTAAACGTAGCCAGAAGAAAAAGATCGAAAACCTCCCCTTATATATAATCAATTTTTCCCAATTCATTAACCTGCAAAATATATACATACATCCAACATCACATCTCATTCCACAATCCACAGTTTATATCATCATACACCACACACATTCTTAGAATCTTTACAATCAACATATCCATAATCCATAAGCTTCATATTTGATATACAACATTAATATCTTGGATCGCACTTGATAATCATAGTAGTCATATACTAATCTAGAGCAATTCCTAAGTTACATCCCAAACAATTTCCAATACCATGTACTGTGTATTACATAATGTCTATACATGACAACCAACATGATGTGCAAAATTTCATATACCTCAAAAGTAATAAAAGCAGCACTCGGAGGACTTAAGCAAGTACCACTACTAGGTACAGTTCCCGAGTGCCCACACGGAACTCCAAGCGTGGACTTTAGCTCGTATGATCTACAATGATGTTAGAAAGGGGTGAGCAAACCACAACTCAATAAGTAGTTTAAGTAAATGCATGTTAGACTCATCTCGATCTACATGCAAGTGTCGAAAAAGCAATGCTGAAGTGACGTATATGTATGGGATATGCTTATAGGCCAAGTCGGGTCGAGTTCGAGCCGAACCTAGATAAGGTATTAAGGGATTAAACGTAAGTCTGGTTTTCAACCATAATTATTACAGTACTTTAAATAGCAAAATCCGCTATTAAATCCTTTTCGTATAACATATATATCATTTAAATCTAATATTCAATTTAAAAGCTAAAATAAGAATATTAGATTTATTTTCCTCCTCTTTTCCTTTTTGGAAAAACATATCACATATTCATGTTACATATAGTCTAATATTCAATTGAAAATCATAGTAAGAATATTAGACTTCTAACCTCTTTTTCCTTTTGAAAACATATTACATATTCGTATCACATATCATATGAAATCATCTCGTAGTACTAAATTCAATACTGAAATAAGCATTTTGTAAAATGCTGTAAATCTCTTTCATTTAACTTGTCACATATCATGTAAAACATTTACATTTCACATATCACATATCATATAAAACATTTTTACATATGGAGACTTAGACACACACGCCCAGCCCGTCTACTGGGTCGTTATTTAGATAATGCTATAGACCCCGAAGGGTATAAAATCATCATGTCAGATCTATGGCCATAGTCTATAATTGTCCTCGGCGGATCACTGATCAGGTGTTGGCCGGGACTACATATCACATATCACATATCACATACCAGCATGATAGGATGCCAACTAGTCTCAAAAACCATATTTTTCATCATCAGAAAACCTTTATGGAATTTATAAAAATATATATTTTCATCATTTAAAACCATAAAGGTTATAAAACCATTTAGTGAATATTTAAGAATTATATAAAAATATTCACTTTATTTCCTTTCATTTTTCATCTCGTATTATGTGTAACTTACATATCAAGAGAATTTTCGGTGATTTCATTATCACCATTCTCGAAGAGATTTTTCGGTGATTTCATTATCACCATTCTTGAAAACATGAATATTTTAAAACCACTCTAATTTTATTCATGTTTTTATGGAAAATACTCATTTTCTCGATTTTCGTGATTGAAAATCATTTCTCGTAAAATAAAATCATTTATTATGATTTTATAAAATTATCTAAAACTATTCGATAATTTTCGATAATTTTTCGGCAGTATAACGGCTGCTGATTGGCTAGCCTCCTGCACAAAAAATACAGTTTATAATTTCAACTGGTACTTCACCACAATTTTCCAACCAATCATTCATCGCAATATTTTCATAAATATTTTCATAAAATATTTCATAATTAAAATCATGCAGACTGAATATCCTTACAGTGCTGCACATGCATCCCTTACCTTTTCGGGTCGGCGACCGCCTCGTTCGTCGCGCCCGTGTTCACCTCGCCCGATTCCATCGGCTAGGTCATCGAGGGAATTTTTTGGAATTAAAATTCTAAAATTTAGAATTTTTTCAAAATTATTTAAATAAATAAATTATTTAAATAATTTATCACTTTTCGGGATTTCCTACCAATTCCCGTAATTCCCGGGTTTTCGAATTCTCGAAATTTTTCGTAATTTTCAAAATTCTTCTTTTTTCCTCTCTTTTTCTTCTTTTCCTCTTTTTCTTCCTTTTTTCTCTTTTCTTTCCTTTCTCTTTCTTTTCTATTTCTTTTTCCTTTTTCTTTTCTTTTTCTTTTCCTTTTTCCTCTTCCTTTCCCTTCAGATCGGTTTAGCCTTCTTCCTCGCCGGTTCCTCGCCGGCGACCGGTTCTCCGACGGTTCAGGTGCCCTTCAGCTGGCCGGCGGCACGGCGAAGCTACCGGTGCCCTCCGTTTGCCCTAGATCGACGGCACGGCGGTGGATCTACTCGGTTTTGCCTCGGTTTCTTCTCCTCCTCCGTCGGCCTTCCTCCGCCGTTCACCCTCGAGTGGCCTCCATCCTCTTCCTCTTCATCCGGAGATGCTTCGATGGCAGTGGCGGTGGCCAATTCTGCCGGCACCGGCAGATCCCTTTTTCGTTTTCTTCCTCGATTTCGCCGAAAATTTCCTTCTTCGTTTCTGTTTTCCTTCCGTTTTCCATCGCCGGTCTCCGTTCCTCACGTTGCCGACATCATCTTTCTCTCTCCCTCTTCCTCTCTTTGTCAACCACCGTCGGCCTTCATCAGAGAAGAATCGGGATTTTCCCGATTCTTTTTCTTCTGTTTTTTTGTTACATATTATATTTATAATTTACTTTATAAATATAATATTAATATTATATTATATAGTACATACTATATAATATTTTATAGATATATATATATATTATATATTAACACATATATATTTAATATATATATCTACATACTTTTAACTGAAATTATATTTATATATTTTGATATAAATGAAATAATACTATATATATATATATTGTATTTACAATATATTTTTTCTTCCTCATTTTCTTATTTAATTTGGATTTCTATTTATCCAAATTAAATTTTCTCTATTCCTTATTTTATTTCCAACTTAATTTCCTTCACTCGAATTTCTCGATCCGTCACTTCCTCAATTCTCGGAATATTTCACAATATTCCGATCTCATATTATATTTATTTATTCATTTCACAAAGTTTCCAATATTAATAATTTCCCATAAATGAAAAATTTACGGTTATTACAATATATATGTACATATATAAACAATAAAGATTATTTAATTAAAATATATATAAAATAAATAATAAAATATGTAAATATATGTTTTAAGGATTTTATATAATATATAATTATATAAATATATTTTATATATAATTATATAAATATATTTTTAATATAAATTAGTTATGTGATAGGTATAGATTTTAAATATATATAATACATGTCGGTGCCAAGCTTTGCCGGAATCGAGTGGTGGAATGGAGGAAAGAAGGGCGGACCAGGCAAGGAAAGAATTAGCAGAATAGAAAGAGGAAAATGAAGGAGAAAAAGAGAAGAAAAGGAAGAGCTGCTCCTTTCTGCGATCAACGCCACTACCGCTAAAGCCTCAAGCTGCTGCCGGTGTCACCTGAACCGAGAAGACAAAGGCTGAACTGAGTCTGAACCAGTTTAGCCAAAAAGAAAGAAAAAAGTAGAAAGAAAGAAGAAAAGAAGACATAAGTGGATGAAAGATAGGTAAAGAATTTTATTTTATTCTATATTTATTTCGTTAATAAATTATCAAATAGTTTGTGAAATCTCCTAAGTGTGGTTATG
Source organism: Heritiera fomes (assembly GCA_032173925.1). Taxonomy (NCBI): domain Eukaryota; kingdom Viridiplantae; phylum Streptophyta; class Magnoliopsida; order Malvales; family Malvaceae; genus Heritiera; species Heritiera fomes. Next base: position 13,931,909 of record JAPDPM010000005.1, read on the forward strand.
GATTTGAAATTGTAGTGATTATACAAATGGTGACTTGAGCTTAACTGAGCTTGAGAGCGATTAATTGCAAGCTTTGACATTAGGTAAGTTACTTATACAAAATAGTCTATGCTAAGATTGTGATTTGTTGGATGATGTAAAATTGTTGGAAAATGATTCGACAATTATGTGAGATTATTGGAAAATGATTTGACCATGGTTCAATATTTGATATTTTTGTTATGGTAATTTAATACTTGTTGTTAGAGTATTAATTGCATGTTATTAGAGTATGGCATGACATAATGAAATGTGCTTGATAGTTGTTGGAGTAGTGGACATGAAATTAATTGATTTCCTGAATTTTGGAAGAAATGAAATGGTTATATGAAATTTTGGGATTAATCTTAAGTAAGATATTTTTATAAGCTGGAATTAAACTTATAATATACAACAAGAAATTGGTTTACAATATATTTATATAGCATTAGGAATGTTTAAATTGTTATGTTAATACAATATTACAATTGTTAGGTGATGAGAACATTATTGGGATATGGATTTATTATGCTTGCAAATTATGAGATAAATGTAACATGTTAATGGAATATAAGAATGGTATCGAATCCTTGATGGAAACTTTAAATGGAATTTGACTTTGACTCAATTATGGAATATTATAAGTGTAAAGTGTTATGGACATTCGGTCAAGTAGGAAAGAGAAGATCACTATGCCTAATTTGTTAATACAATGGTTATAGAAAATGGTAAAGATGAATATAAGATTGTTAGTGAAGTTAGACTCGAAAAAGGAAGCATTTGACTATAGTTGACAGTTTTGGGGAAGTAAAATGGATTTGCTATTGTATTAGGAAATATGAAAAACTTTGGAGTTTAGAATGCTCTTTGTAAAAGGAATATTGAAACTTGATTATATTTTTATATCGTTTTGCAGCCCCGAAGTAAATGACATTGAGGAGATCATAAGCGAATATATGCTTGCTTATCTACATTGTTTGCTGAAGTGGATTCATATAGCGCACTATGATTGAAATTTGTAAGGGATATGTATGGAAGATGTAGAGCTTCGATGAATTGCATATTGATATTGAAAATGGTTTATGATATTGTTTTGCTGTGGAATGGATTTTATGTGGTGAACTGTTGTTGGGATTATAAACTATGTTTTCCTGTAGGGAAGCTAGGTTAGAAACAGCCGTTATGCTACCAAAATTTTGAAGAAATCCATAGAATTATATTTTTGGCATGTTTTGAATGCTTGAAGTGAGAATTTAATATGTTTTGAATTCATGCTAACTTAAATGCCTTATATGCATACCGAAAATTGAAATCTAATATTTAAAAGTTCATGTTATCACATTTTGCGTATGTAAGAGCATTTGCATGTTTTTATAACTTATTTACATGCAAATGGAACATTTTTAGAACTGAATATTGAACTGTGAATATTTTATGAATTTTTATTCTTGAACTGCTTATGTTTCCAAAATATGCATTTATGGACTGACTAAAGGTTTAATCACTAAAATTGATTTCTTTAAAGAAATTTATTGCCTATAAACTGTTTTGAGACAGTTAGGCCCCGTAGAACCTTCAGGTACATCATGCTGACTGATTGTTATTGTTACTATTACTGTACTGTTTGCTAATTGATACTGATCATATCATCAGTGTCCCTACTGTCACCTGATTAGTGCACACTATGAACACCACTGTGACTATGACCATATGTCTTACTATTACTATTTCTTCCTTTTTGGGATACTGTTAGGCATGATATCTATTAGGTGTTGCCTGGTCTCCACTGTACTGTTTTATTTAAATTGGATTTTATACTATTAATAAGTGAAAGTATTGAAAACTATTCCTTTGCATCATGGTATTGAAATGTTGTTATACTGTTTCCTGAGTTTTCATACTGAAATTGCTTTATAAAATTGTTGAAATAATTGTTTTATATCTTGTTTATTGACTGAAAGATAGCATGGAATTATTTATTAGTCTTTATACTGTTTATATAATTATCATAAACTATTTACTCTCTATACTTGTACTAAGGACCAGAACATGAAAGGTACTTCAAAGTATCCTCCCATTCTCTATTCGGTTATCTAACCGAATATAGTATCATGTCCTAAAATGTCATTTAGTGCACTGCTAGGAATTAAATAATTTTATTGCATATAGTTTTTATAGTATCAATTCTTTTATACATATTTCTTATTGGGCTTCCCCAAGCTCACCACTCCTGACTCCCATCTCAGATAGCTTATCAATACATGTGGTAATTGCTGTTGTAAGTTTGAATGAAGAAATTTTTAGAAGTCTAAGCGATAAATTGAACAGGTATATCTTAAGTGTTATGCTTTTATATTCAGACATGTGTATGCATAGCAACTGTATTTATAGTACGGGATGTAAATCGTATAGCATAAGGTCAAAGAGTATTAAAGAACTAGTTGAAATGTACTTGTAATAAGTTGATATTCATAAAAGTGTAAATTTTTATATTGTGATTTATACTATGATTTCATATTTAATAATCGTGGTTAAATTATTCTAATGGTATAAAGATTAATAGATATCAAAAGTTATCGGGAGAACATAAATTGACATCAAATGCAAACAATATAATTGTAATTGATCGAATGTGAATAAATGTTTCAAAAAAAAAGTTGGTTCAAAAGTTCATGTTATTGGATGTGACAAAAATGGTATTAGAGAAAGGTTTGCCTAGTACGTGTCAGTGTAAGTAGGTCAGAATTGATTTACATCCCACATTACTGTGCACTGTCTAAATATAAATAGCAAAGAATAGTTAGAAAATAGAACGAAATGCTGATCTGTAAATGAAAATTGATGATGGAATGAAGTATATGATTGGAATATGAATGATAGTTCTGGATATTGTATGGAAGTACTATAGAGATAAGCATTGAATGATCGGAAGTGATTGATAGAATTGTGTTTGTTTGGAGACGATAGAATGATTGTAAAGGATATGAGTGGTATGGAGATGGATGAGAACAGAAGGACTGTAACAGGATAGTTAATGAATGATATAGAAATGTTGACATGAATAGATGAGGTAAGTATTAAATGATTGAAAGTGAATGATGGAAATATGTTTTACTCTGAAGATAATAGAATAATCTTATAGGATATGATTGATACGTAAATTGAGGATTGGAAGAGGTAAGAGAATCGCTAATGAATGATGTAGACATTGAAGTGTTAGCATAAATAAGCAAAAGAATTGAATGTTAAGAATAAACATTGATTGACTGGTATTCGAGTATAGTAGTGATACGAATGAATAGGATCAGTAAACCGTTGAAGTAGTGGCATCAAATTTGGAAGACCAAATTCTTTTAAGGTAGGGAGGATGTGATAATTGAGAATTTTCTCACTTTTAAATTATAAATTTTGGAAATTAATTTGGGTATTAAGGAATTTAAAATTTAAAGAAATAGAAATATATAGTAAATAGATACATTGTATGTTATCCCTTATACGTAAATAAATATGTATATATATACACAGACACACACACACACAAGTGTGTATATATATTAAGAAATAAAAATATATATATTTATCATTATATATATGTACGAATATATATATGTACATATATAAACAATAAAGATTATTTAATTAAAAAATATATAAAATAAATAATAAAATATGTAAATAATGTTTTAAGGATTATATATAATTTATATAATTATATAAATGTGTTTTTAATATAAATTAGCTATGTGGTAAGTATAGATTTTAAATATATATAAAAATATATATAATACATGTTACAAATATATATATAATTGCTAATATTAAATATATTTATAATATATTTTATATTTTATATGAATATATTTAAAAAAGAAAAAGAAACTGACAAGCTTCCAAATGAAGCTTGTCGGGCACAACTAGTTTGCAGAAGCAGACTAGTTCAAGAAAAAAAAGAACAGAAGGGAGAGGCCGATCGACCGAGAAGGATGGTTTACGCCGGCAAAGGAGAGAAGAAGAAAAGAGAGGAGAGTGAAGAGAAGAGTAGATCGTAGAGAAGGATGAAAGGGACGATTGGTGAGGAAAAGAGAAGAAAAAAAAGAAGAGAAATGAAAAAAAGGATTGGCACCGGAAGCCACTGTCGATGCTGAGCTCTGCTGGCGTGGTCCAATCGGGCAGTGGAATAGAGGAAAGAAGGGCAGACCAAGAAAGGGAAGAACCGGCAAAGGAGAAAGAGGAAAAGGAAGGAGAAAAAGAGAAGAAAAGGAAGAGCCGCTCCTTCCTGCCGTCAACGCCACTACCGCTGAAGCCTCAAGCCGCCATTGATGACACCTGAACTGAACCGGGTTTGAATAGGTTCCGCCAGAAAGAAAGAAAAAAATGGAAAGAAAGAAGAAAAGAAGACAAAAGTGGATGAAGGATAGGTAAAGAATTTTATTTTATTCTATATTTATTTAGTTAATAAACTATTAAATAGTTTGTGAAATCTCCTAAGTATGGATATGGATTTGAAATTGTAGTGATTATATAAGTAGTGACTTGAGCTTAACTGAGCTTAAAATCGATTAATCGCAAGCTTTGACGTTAAGTAAGTTACTTATACAAAATAGTCTATGCTAAGATTGTGATTTGTTTGATGATGTAAAATTGTTGGAAAATGATTCGGCGATTATGTGAGATTATTGGAAAATGGTTTGACCATGGTTCAATATTTGATACTTTTGTTATGGTGATTTAATACTTGTTAGAGTATTATGTCACGACCCAAAAGCCGCGACATACACTTATCAATCACACTTATACTGTTTTCTCAAATTTACGAACTAAATTTTTCTTTTTATGTTAAGGTTTGTATTTGGTGTCAGTGTCACTACTAAACAATTTTTACCTTTCTCAATTTCAATTTAACTTAACTGTGTCATTTAAAGGGTTAACTCCTAAAGCAAATCAATTTACTTCCTCAATAATTTAATTCAAGATTAAACGTAGCCAGAAGAAAAAGATCGAAAACCTCCCCTTATATATAATCAATTTTTCCCAATTCATTAACCTGCAAAATATATACATACATCCAACATCACATCTCATTCCACAATCCACAGTTTATATCATCATACACCACACACATTCTTAGAATCTTTACAATCAACATATCCATAATCCATAAGCTTCATATTTGATATACAACATTAATATCTTGGATCGCACTTGATAATCATAGTAGTCATATACTAATCTAGAGCAATTCCTAAGTTACATCCCAAACAATTTCCAATACCATGTACTGTGTATTACATAATGTCTAAACATGACAACCAACATGATGTGCAAAATTTCATATACCTCAAAAGTAATAAAAGTAGCACTCGGAGGACTTAAGCAAGTACCACTACTAGGTACAGTTCCCGAGTGCCCACACGGAACTCCAAGCGTGGACTTTAGCTCGTATGATCTACAATGATGTTAGAAAGGGGTGAGCAAACCACAACTCAATAAGTAGTTTAAGTAAATGCATGTTAGACTCATCTCGATCTACATGCAAGTGTCGAAAAAGCAATGCTGAAGTGACGTATATGTATGGGATATGCTTATAGGCCAAGTCGGGTCGAGTTCGAGCCGAACCTAGATAAGGTATTAAGGGATTAAACGTAAGTCTGGTCATATCCTATTTCTTAAACCTAACTTTTTGTCAAAGTTGGTTTTTCACACAATGTATGAACCTAACCCGTCGAAATACAATTATTTTTTCTTTAAAAAAATATATAATAAAATATAAAAAAATAAAACACATAATAGTTAACAAGTATAACACAATAAGTTTAAATAAATTCTTACCAAAAGACTACAAAAAACATAAAAATTTAAAATTAAAGTCTAAAAAAAATTACAAACTCACGGTCTTAAATCAAAACACTTTCGCCATGCACTTTAGCTTAAAACACTTTCATTATGCACTTTGTTTAAATCAAATTCACTATGCATTTCGAGTAAACCAATTCACTATGCTTTTCGATAAATCAGTTACTATGCATTTCGATTAAATCACAACATTATGCACTTTGATAAATCAGTCACTGTGCATTTTGATAAATCAATCAGTATACTTTTCAATAAATTAATGGCTTAATAGCCAAATAAGCCCTCAACCTTTAGTCCAAAATGGAATTCAGCCCTCAACGTTTTATCGCATGAAATTCAGTCCATAAACTTTTATTGCAGTGGAAATAAACCCTCAACCTTTTACAATTATGCAATTAAGTCAAAATATGTTAAATGACATTAACTGCCGTTAGTTTTGCATACGTGGCAGCTGACATGGATAGCTTAGTTAGCTGCCACGTGGCATGCCACGTAGGCAAAACTAATGGCAGTTAGTTCATTTAACAGATTTGGTCTATTTCCACTGAAATAAAAGTTTATGGACTGAATTTCATCGATAAAACGTTGAGGGCTGAATTCCATTTTGGGCTAAAGGTTGAGGGCTTATTTGGTTATTAAGCCTAAATTATTTGGCTAGTAAGCACTTCGATAAATCAATCAGTAAGCACTTCGATAAATCAATCAGCAGGTACTTCAATAAATCAATCAGTAGACAGTTCAATAAATCAATCAGTGGGTACTTTAATAAATCAATTACTAGGCAGTTTGATAAATCAATCAGTGTGAATTTCGATAAATCAATAAGTTCATAAAACGAAAATCAATACATGTTAGGCATATAGCCTCGATTCACTGAAATCAATTCTGATAGTAAAACGACAGTATGTAGAGTTTAGGCAAGAATCCTCAGTTAGTGATACGATAATAGTGTCCATCCTAGCTAGTGATGGAATAGTGTTGCAAGCAACACGAAATCTATGGCCATAGAATAGTACTCCAGTCTTGCTGATCAGTCGAGAGCTGGAATTTGCATGCTGGTTTTCTAGATAAGTAACAGTTTACCTAGAGTACTAGGCTCGATAGGTATAATACAGTACAGTAGTCTAGAGCACAAAGCTTGATAGATGAGTAATAAGGCCGAGAGCTAAGCTCGATAGGCTAAAAATGACCCGAAAGTAGTAGGATAAGCCCGCACTCAAAAACGGTTCAAAACAATGTTCTCATGTAGCACTTGGCTTGCACGGATTTCAAAGCACTTATCAAAATCAGTTTTGAGTTTAAAATATAAAGAAGTTTCGATTTATTTCAAAAGTCAGTTCAACCAAAACTTTGCGACTTATAATATAATGCAAGTCTTTAAAACATAGATATTAAGTAATTAAACTCAAAACCTGCTATACATGAACGCACATATGCTTCAATTTACTTCACTTAATATGCACACTTGGCTGGCAACAACACACAAGACAGAAAACAAGTTTCAATCCAGCCCAAGCATAAACGAATTTATAAAGTTTAAACCATTCCTACGAAATGGTGCTAACAGATGTTACTTAACCCACTTACCTTATACACTTAGCAATCCTTTTTCCTCGAGCTTCCAATCGAAGGCAAGTCCCCACACCGCTCCGATTCACTACAATTAAATTCATTTCCATCTCAATAATTTGACTTCATCATGCTTAGTCACACACTAAGGCACATATTTTAAAATTTACAATGTCAACAGTCACCTATCCCATCCATCCATGGTTTAACATATTGACATTCGATCACAATTCCAACTCGACATACAATTTCACTCACTATCACAAAATCAATCACAGTTTCAAATCAATTTTTTATATGGCCTATACAACATAATAATATGACAAAATTATATATAAAGGTATTATCGAATCAATTCAAGATTAGCAATTTATTTACTTAAAAGATTTGGCCAATTTCCACAGTCAAACAATGTTTCGAAACATTCCATATCAAAATATCGAAATTATGCAATTATCGATCTTATTATTCAAGACCTATTCTAGAGATATAACGGAGACCATATAATCACATATTTGACTTTCATTTATTTGAATCCATCAATAATTAAACTATATCAAGATTCAGCCTAAATTCCAATAAAATCAAGCATGCACAAGTCATGTATTTGTCACAATTCAATATCAGAACTATCCATCGTATTCCATAATATTGATACTAAAACCCCTTACCACAAGTGTGGGTCCTCTTAGCATCTTATTTATATTCAACAATATAATATGATAAACCATCTAAATATTAATCTCTTGCAATATCAATGTTATCACATTCGAAGCTACTCCACAATTAAGAAACCGAAATTATTTAATTCTAAAATCATCACTCCATTGATAATTCCACAGTTCAATCGTTCAACCATGTAAATTACTATCTTGATATTCTATTCCATGCTATATCATATAATCATCATTAATTTTATCGCTGATTCGACTAAATTGATATTCGACCTCAATTTCAACTCGATAACCAATTTTATTCATGATATCAAAATTAATTAATTTATTGATTTTATAAAGCTTACACCATATAATTGTACTACAGACTTATATAAAAGTCTTACCGATTCTTATGCTTGGGGCTCATTCGTCGAGCCTAACACGAACTCGAGCTGTCACCTTAGCACCTTGCTACACTTTTAATACGATAACATCATATTAGTACCGATTTCATATGAGTTTATTTTCTAAATTAATTTTTATAATGTATGGTACCCCAAAGTTGTCTTACCGACTTAAGGCTTAGTGTGCACATAATCCAAGCTTCGCGCGCATGCACCAAGTTTTGCACATATATCAAGCTTGGTCAAAGTCATATTCATCATGTTATCGTCGCGCTACACATTAAGGCATCCTTACACAACTTAGTACAAGTATATTTAAGATCTAAAATATATATATATATATATATATGTACATATATATTATAAGCATTAAATCTGCATAGTATTAACTTCTTACCAATTTCATAGCTCAAATGCCTTTGTTTATTGTTTGGCTTAGCCTCGTTCAACAAAAACCTAGTCCCTATTTTTTCAGCCTCCAATAGTAGCACATGATCACCCTTACTTTGCCTATCAAACTCAGTTTTAAGCCCTTGATCACAAACCCAAATTGCCCTTTGTTCCAACAAATATTCATACTATACATTCTTTTGTTACAACAACCCAGAAATAGTCCCCAAAGCCACTGTTCAATGCTCCATTCTCCATTTAGCTAGTTTTCAGCCACCAAATAGCCTTATTACTGCCCTTATAGCAACACGTGACTCAGCCTCAATCTGTCACGTTTTAACCCTGAAATTTAGCCTTTTATCAGCCTTGCGACCAGCCCTTCAACTCAACTCCAAAACCAGCCTTTCCAACCTTAAAACAGCCCTGCATTTGCCCTTACAAATCACTCCTTCTCAGCTTCCTAAATCATCAAGGTTCAGCCTAAAATCATTGCCATTGCAGCTCTCAAAACCACAACATTTAGCCATCTATTCAGCGTATTTCCAGCCCTATTAATCCCTATCATTCAAGCTCTCGAATAGCCCTTAATGGTTCTTGGAAGTCACTCCTCTTCAGCCCTCCTAACAACCACTATTCAAGCAACCATAATAGCTACCTCACCTCTATTTTAAACCCCTTCCATTAGCTTCAAATCCGCACCCTAATAGCATCCACGAGCAGCCATTTATGGTGCCTCAAAGACCGCCCAAAACCCAGTCGACCATCATCTTGAAACCTTGTGTTCATCAAGCCAACAGCAGCTCTCGAATCAGTGTTGCACCTCCTTGCTCGACACCCCTACTGTCTTTCCCTCATTCATCCACTACCTTACCTTGATTTGCCGAGAAAGGTGCTCTTTGTTTCGAAGGCTAATTGTCTTAAATTCCAACAGCCATGGCCAATTTTTCCAGCCCCATCGTCTTGCTGTTTCTGCTTCAATCACAGCCCTCAAACACATAATACGACTCTCTCTTCTCTCCTGATCGTGTCTCTATTTTGCTTACTTGTTTCTCCTTCGATCTCACCTAAGAACCAGCCGGCTAAGACAGCAACTAAAATAACCTTGCAAGACCACGTTTCTAGCTCAAGCTCGATCTCTCTCTCTCTTGCATCTGCTGCAGTTTCTCCTTCTTCAATAGTTGCAATTTGTTCTTTCTTCTCTCTTATTCACTGCAGCTTTGTCTCTACACTCTCTTTCAATGCTCTTCCAAATTTCCTCTTCTTTCTTAGTTTCCTTTTTTTGTTTTGATTTGTCAGAGGACTCATGTCATTTGCCCTTTTTCTTCATTTCAATTCCCTACTCCCACTAAGGTAAAGCTGATTGGCTTCCAAAGTATATTTTATTTTTTTATTTTATTTTTTTCATATTATTTTTATATTCATATTTATTTTTACATTAGATATATTTTATCTTTTACTTATCTTGATTAAATATATATATATATATCTATTTATTTGTTCTTCTAATTATTTAATCATTTACAATACATGCACTTAGGTTTTGTAGTGTATTTATATATTCACTAAGTTGTTTATTAATGTATTATTTTTCTATTTTTTTTCTTTATTAAATTAATATATACATATCTATATATCGAACTTATTTATATAAATCCAATACATATATATTAATAATTTATTGTTAAATGCACTAACTCCACTTTTCAATCTGATTACTTAAGATGATGTAGAATTACAAAATACATTTTGATACTTAACTTATTTGATGTCTTTTATTTATTTACAAAATTGATACTAAATTTGCAATCTTCACATATTACTTGAATGTTATTAGAGTATGGCATGACATTGATGGTATACAAATGAAATATGCTTGATAGTTGTTGGAGTAGTGGACATGAAATTAATTGATTTCGTGAACTTTGGAAGAAATGAAATGGTTATGTGAAATTTTAGGAAAGTAAGATATTTTTATAAGTCAAAACTAAACTTATAATATACAACAAGAAATTTGTTTGCAATATTTTTATATATCATTAGGAATGTTTAAATTGTTGTGATAATACAATATTACAATAGTTAGGTGATGAGAACATTATTGGGATATGGATTTATTATGTTTGCAAATTATGAGATAAATGTAACATCTTAATGGAATATAAGAATGGTATCGAATCCTTGATGGAAACTTTAAATGGAATTTGACTTTGTACACAATTGTGGAATATGATAAGTGATATTCGGTCAAGCAGGAAAGAGAAGATCACTATGCTTAATTTGTTAATCAATGGTTATAGAAAACGGTATAGATGAATATAAGGTTGTTAGTGAAGTCAGACTCGAAAGAGGAAGCGTTTTGACTATAGTTGTAGTTTTGGCATCTAATAGGAAGTAGACAGCATTTGCTGTTGTATTAGGAAATATTAAAAACCTTGGAGTTTAGAATGTTCTTTGTAAAGGAATATTGAAACTTGATTATATTTTTATATCATTTTGCAACCCTGAAGTAAATGACATTGAGGAGACTATAAGCGAATATATGCTCGCTTATGTAAATTGTTTGGTGGAGTGGATTCATATAGTGCATTGTGATTAGAATTGGTAAGGGCTATGAATGGAAGACGCAGGGCTACTATGAATTGTATGTTGATATTGAAAATGGTTTATGATACTGTTTTGCTGTGGAATGGATTTGATGTGGTAAATTGTTGTTGGGATTATAAATTGCGTTTTCCTACGGGGAAGCTAGGTTAAAAACAACCATTATGCTGTCAAAATTTTTAAGAAATCTATAGAATTATATTTTTGGCATGTTTTGAATGCTTGAAGTGAGAATTTAATAAGTTTTGAATTCATGCTATCTTAAATGCCTTATATGCATACCGAAAATTGAAATCTAATATTTAAAAATTCATGTTATCACATTTTGTGTACGTGAGAGCATTTGCATGTTTTTAACTTATTTACACGTAAATGGAACATTTTTAGAATTGAATATTGAACTGTGAATATTTTATGAATTTTTATTTTTGAACTGCTTATGTTTCCAAAATATGCATTTATTGACTAACTGAAGATTTAATCACTGAAATTGATTTCTTTAAATACATTTTACTACCTATAAACTGTTTTGAGACTGTTAGGCCTCGTAGAACCTTCAAGTGCATCATGCTGACTGACTGCTTTGTAACTGTTACTATACTGTTTGCTGATTGATGCTAATCATATCATTTGCATTCTAGCTGTTACTTAATCAGTGCACACTGTGGACACCACTGTGACTATAGCCATATGTCTTACTATTATTGTTTCTCCCTTCTGTGGATACTGTTATGGCATGATATTTATTGGGTGTTGTCTGGTCTCCACTGTACTGTTTTATTTAAATTGGATTTTATACTATTAATAAGTGAAAGTACTGAAAACTATTTCTTTATATCACGGTATTGAAATGTTACTGTATTGTTTAATGAGTTTTCATACTGAAATTACTTTATAAAATTGCAGAAATAATTGTTTTATACCTTGTTTATCGACTGAAAGACTACATGGAATTATTTATTGGTTTTTTTATTGTTTATATAACTTATCATCAACTGTTTACTCTCTATAGTCGTATTAGGGACTCGAACACAAAAGGTACTTCAAAATATCCTCCCATACTCTATCCGATTACCTAGCCGATTATAGTATTCTTTCTTAAAATGTCATTTAGTGCACCACTAAGAATTAAATGATTTTATTGCATATAGTTTTCATAGTATCAATTCTTTTATACATATTTCTTATTAGGCTTCCCCAAGCTCACTCCCTTTACTCACCATCTCAAATAGCTCATCGGTACACGTGGTAACTGTTACTGTAAGGTTGAATGACAAAATTTCTAGAAGTCTAAGCGATCGACTAAGCAGGTATATCTTAACTATTATGCCTTTATATTCATACATTTGTATGCACAGCAACTGTATTTATAGTACGGGATGTAAATCGTATACCTTAAGGTCAAAGAATATTAAAGAACTAGTTGAAATGTACTTGTAATAAGTTGATATTCATAAAAGTGTAAATTTTTATATTATGATTTATACTATGATTTCATATTTAATAATCATCGTTAAATTATTCTAATGGTATAAAGATTGATCACTATCGAAAGTTATCAGGAGAACTTTAAAGTTATCAGGAGAACTTACACTGACATAGAATGCAAACAATATAATTGTAATTAATCAAATGTGAATAAGTGTTTCAAAAAGAAAAAGTTGGTTTGAAAGTTCACGTTTCCGGACATGAAATTACCACCCCATTATAAATATAGTAGAGGCTATGCTACACCTAATAGACTCATGCATTATAGTAGACGTATGGCCATAGTCAGGGGGCCACAGTGTGTACACTAGCCAAGTGTCTCCTGTGGGAGCTAAAGACTGGGCTAGAGTCAATAGCATCAAAACATATGGAAATACATGTACCAGCAAGAAGCTACGGGTCCAACAATCTCAAAATATTTCATAAATATTTTCAGAATTGTTTACAAAGATAAATTTAATAAACTATACCTTAAATAAATTCATATGAATTAAATTCGTAAAATTCCTATATTGAAATATTAATTCACACATATTCTCAAAATATTATTTAGCATTCAAAATATTTTATTTAAATATCACAGAGATATAAGAATATTCAAGCACTAAGAAAATGGATAAAATCTCATAAAAATATTAAAAAGTATATTGAATTTGTGATTTAATTTGCATAAGATCATATTTAGGAATTTAAATTCAAATATCTAAAAATCAATTTCTTTTATTTTTAAACATTATGCCAAATGGTAATTTTGAAGGGTTTAGGCTAATTTAGAAAAATTTCGGCAGCATAACGATTCGTTCTAACCTAATCTCCTGCACAAAAATACAATTTCAAACCACAACTTCCAGTTTCCAATTTCAATCCAAAACATCAGTTCCAATTCCACAAAAAGCAAATTTTATCAATTCATGCAACGAGTTATCCCTACGCCTCATACATATATCTCTTACCTCTTAATTTGGCAGTATCCTGCTCTCTAGCACTGGTCTCACCGTCTAACTTATGAGCTGCAATTTACCATCCAAACTCGGTAAATTTACCATACTTTAATTAAAAGAATATTTAACTAATTAAATATTAGTATATTGTCTATTGAAGCTCTAAACTCAGTCTAATTTCTACTAATGCTAAAACTACAATTTGCGCTAAACACCTCCGTTTTCGATTTCGATCGCACCTACAATCTCAGATTAATTTGAACATTATTCTAGGATCCAAAATACATTGAAATGAGCAAGAATTCATCCTCCCCTTATGTTAGCCGAAACATCTTCACCATCCTACACATTGAATTTCACTAAATTAGGCTTCCTTACTTATTCTAAACTTATTTTACTAATTTTCTACTTCATTTCTACATGAGTTTTACATGGAATGGAGTCAAAATCTTGCCTCCCTAGTCATGGCCGAAACCCTTGAAGATCCAATTTCATGATTTTAGTTTGATTCAAGCTAAAAGAAGCATGGAAACATCTTAAACACATGGTAATTAACTAGAAAACCATGAAAAAGTTTAAGCTTCACACACAACTCAACTTGGCCAAATTCAACGGAGGGCTTTACACTCTGATTTTTGTTGTTTTGACACTTGATTTTGGCACCAAAATGTAGAGGAGGTTGAGGAGAGTAAGGTTGATGAAGACAAGTTTTGATTTTGGTGTGATTTTGGTTAGGTTTTCTCACTTTCTCTCTCTTCCTTAAGCTCACTTTAATGGAGGAAGTGTGGGTGTTGGTTGCCACCAAAAATGATCCAGGAAGCTGCTTGAAATTGTAATAAAAATCATATTTTATTGGCTAATTTACCATTTTACCCTTATACTTAAAGAAACTTTTCAATTTTGCCCTAAAGTTTGACTTAATTGAAAATAGTCCATCCAATCTCCAAAATATTTTATTTAATCATAAAGCACCTCTATTTAACTTGCACTAATCATTGGTAGAGCTTTTGTTGAGGTTCAGTTACTTATTTGGGCGAAATTATCGAAACACCCCTAGCCGTAAAATCCCATAAATTTCTATTTTTACATCTAATTTATTCCATCAGTCTACATGTTCTAAGACTTTATTTCATGACGAATTATCTATTACAGACAGTTGGTCAAAAGTCCATTTAGTTTGACCATTATTCACAAAAATTTCGAGCCTATAAACTAAATCGTCATTTCTTAAATTGTTGCACGTTTTTCGAAAAATGCGTAAATAATTGAGTTCGAGGTGTAGATTCTTACCATCATAATTTTCAGCCCTGAATATTGAATCCATCAAGTTTCACCTCCATCTAAACCTTAGAGGATTCAATAGGGCCCACCTTCTATTTTGTCTTATATACCTAAAATATAATTAACATTTTTAATAATTATAAAATATTCAATATGCTTAATTATATAAATAAGATTAAACAGTAATTAAATATATAGGGTCTTACAATATATAGACATATATGAATGTGTAATGAGACTTAAGAAACTAAAAATCTCTCATAAAATATTAAGTTACACGTCCTCACTTGTTTAAGATGTTTTCCACTATTTTAGCAATATAACAAGATTTCTTTCAATCGGGCTTTCCACTATCTTAGCAATATAACAAGAGTTCTTTCAATCGGAAGCTTGTTGATGAAAGTCAAGGTTAAACTTTTACATGACTATGTTTAGGCTGATTGACAGTAGGTCTTACTCAACTAAAGTTGTATCTTTCGACTGCGAAAAACTTGGCTATATAACTTTAGAGGCAATAATTGGGCGAAGCTTATATGATTTGCTTAGACAAAGACTTGTCACCCATTCGATCTAGGAGTTACATTGTAATGTAATTGATAAACTACGTTATCTACACAATTATGTCATATTGTAATGGCTTGTGAAAGTAGGGATTGCAATAAGATTAGAAGGGATCTCAGCTTGCTTAGAGATTCAAGAGGTGGACCCTCAAGATAGTAGTGAGAGATATTAGTGTGATAAAATAGTAAGGTCAATCATTTAAATTTTGAAACTTTGAATGATTGAAATTCTGGATATTAATATACTATTTTTAAATTGAACATAGTTCTGCTAAGATGATTACGAATCTGCTAAGATGATTACGAATCTGCTAACCAAAACATTTTATATAGTAATAAGCTCACTGGACCGAATTTCATAGACTAGCACTGAAATGTAAGAATTGTTCGTACACAAGAAAAAAAGGAATACGTCCTTGAATCTCTTGTTCATGAACAACCAAGTGATGATGCTACTAATGGGGGTAGAAAGGTCAATAAGGTACACATGGATGACCTTCGTCAAGCAACATGTTTGATTTTGGCTAGCATAACTACCAGAATCTAAAAGTAACATAAGAAAATGGTTGCCTTTGATATTGTCTTAAACCTTAAAAAACTGCTCAATAAGGAAAGGCGCTATGAGAGGTTTGACATCTTAAAAGAGTTGTTTAACACATATATGAAAAAAAGAACCTCTATGCCTGCAAATGTACTCAAGATAATAGGTTGCATTATAAGGCTTGCACAATTGGGACTTGACATGGATAATGAGATAGGTATAGGCCTAGTCTTATCTTCTTTGCCTAAGAGCTACACTCAATTTGTGACAAATTATAACATGAATCGCATGAACATGTGCCTATCTCAACTCTTTAATATGCTTAAAAATTTTGAGAAGACCATGAGAACCAATGAAACTTCTGTGAATGTCTCCCACCACTTCCAAAAAGGATAAGAAGCTCAAGAGGAAGCATTCCTCTGAGTGAAAGAAGTCAAATTCAAAGAACAAGGAAAAGGATATGTGTCACACTGTGGTAAAGTCGGTCATTGGAGATGAAATTGCAAAGTATACCTTGAATCCTTAAAGGCTAAGGAGCTTAAAGGAGCCCTTCCCTTAGGTACTTTTTAAACTTTATAGATGGTATATGATATCTTATAAAATCCTAATATATGTGACATATTGTAAGATCCACCAAGGAAAAGGACAAATGAAGTACTTTAGAAAAAGAGAGAGTGACAATTGGTTGACTTGAAGATCAAGGATTGCAAATCACTTAAAGTTGTATTATTGTTTTAAGAAACAATTTAGGATTTGATTTGTTTTAAACATTGGATGTTTGTTGCATGTTTAAACAAAGGATGTTTTATTGTTTAGGCTATTTAGGCCAAACTCTTATTTATGTTTGAGAATATAGTTTATTAACAATAGGTTGCTAAGCTTGAATAAAACATCATGCTCGAATCGAAATCTTGATATGATATGCCTTATAAGATTCTTGATAACCGATGCAATTATAAACTAGTAGATAATCACCAAACGACTATTAATCATAAATGTCATGAACATGTGTTAGCATAAAGATGCTCTTGATTCTAATCAATAGTAGTACTATAACATGTATGATTAATGCTTAACATGATGTAAAAAAATAAGCATAGGTGGTTATACATAAGATGCATACTTAGTTACTATAGTAATCTTGTTTAGGTACGAGATCTAAATTTGAAGATCACTTAATAGTGTAGTATTTAATGATTATTAACGAAATTGTATTGAGATAAAATATGGAAAAGTTACACCTCCAATAGATAAAATTTTATTGAAACTTTAACCCAAAGAGCATATGATGTCGATATCATCTCTCACATATGTTTCTTAAAAATTCAAGAGAGCGCTATAAATTGTTAAAGTTGAAATCATGGTACATGCATGAGATGCATAGGATGTATGATGAAATATATGAATGCATAAGATGCATTGACTCTTAGTAGGATACATAGAGATGTATTGCTCATGAGTGATGAGTCTACTAAGATAAAACAATTTTAAAACATTAACTAGGATATGTCTTAGATAAACCAATAGATTAGTGGAAGCATTAAAAAATTTGAATATTTCAAATATTATTCATGTTCTTAAGAGATAGAATTGAAAGTTAAAAGTGTTTAATAATATTAGCCACATCTATGAATTAGATATAGCATTATTAAATTAGTTTAATAAATCACGATAGCTAAAGATACAAATCGAGAGAGATACACGAAAAAATTTGTATAAAGGGTTTCAAGAGCAGTCTTTAAACCTGTTGGAGCAATTATTTGAAAAGAGTTTCAAATAATGGAGAATTTCTCATCTATATAGATCAAATACAAATTCTTTTGTTTTGGGGAAATAAAGAATATGATTACATCTTGTTGCTTATGATCAATAAAGGAATCTTCTTATTGTTATATAGCATAAAGATAGAGCCATGGAGAGTTCCAGTCTCGTTAAAAGATCTGATTATGTATTGTGATCAATGATAATAAGGATTATCATATACATAGTATTCTC
The DNA here is from genome assembly GCA_032173925.1 of Heritiera fomes. NCBI lineage: Eukaryota > Viridiplantae > Streptophyta > Magnoliopsida > Malvales > Malvaceae > Heritiera > Heritiera fomes. Next base: position 13,950,206 of record JAPDPM010000005.1, read on the forward strand.
TTGAGTGAGTGTGTAATGTGGTTTATACAGAGACACAATTACTAAGTGAATGGTTTGATATTGGATATGTTAATTGTCACGTACCGAATTTTGGATATTCTTACTATTTTCATATATCTTAATCACTTTCGATTGGGTTGTCTACAATGTCGACATATATTTAAAATAAATTAATTATTTTCATATAGTCATAACTTAACCAGGATCCAAATACTTGAACACTAAAAAATAAATTTAACTGAGCTTAAAATTTCATTTAACTATTTCCAAATTTACATCTCAAGTACTAATATACATAATGTAGCACTATACATAAATGTCTGAACATATGGAATATAATTTGTATACCTCAACGGATATGGGTAAATCGCCTGAGGGATACCAAAATTAGGCCCTTTTTAGCAAACTAAAACCTACTATCGATAATTTGGAAAGAAAATAAGGGAGGTGAGCTTTCGCCCAGAAAGAAATATATATAAATATATATATATATATATATATATGAAAACTGATACAACGCATAACTACATGCAGTATTCAAAATCAGGTTCCTATATACGGAAAACATTAATTATTGTCATGAATTAGGAAAAGATACTATAGTGGGTTAGATAACTAGGCTGAGTACAGGAAGATGCTTTGGAGCACCTCACTTGTCCCAGCATCTAGTTACCACTATAGGGAGTTCGGTAACCTTTGATTCAAACACCAAGTTCGGTAAACATTTCTAATAGATTTCATCATGTAAATTCATAAAACATTCAGAAATTTAGTTCTAAAACACTCAACAAACAATATAAATCACTTCCAAATGAACAGTTCAGAAATTATAAGTCATAAAGCATAATGTAAATCATAAAGCATATTTAACATGTAAAACAAATTCAGAAACTAATCAAGTCTGGGAGTGTCTGGATCTATGTTAACCAGAGATTTATCACCCAGTAAAAACAATATAGTGGAGATTAGGCTTCACCCAATAGACTATATAGTAGACATATGACCATAGTCAAAGGGGCCACAATGTACACTAGCCAAGTGACAACTGTGAGAGCTAAACACTGGCCTAGAGTCAACAACATCAGAATGGAACAGAAAAGCATGTACCCATAAATATCTATGAGGCCAACAGTCTCAAAACGGTTCATAAATCATTTCTAAGTTTGTTTACAGAGATTAATTCAATAATTCATATCTTTTGTCAATACATAAAGTATCAATTTTAGAAATAATGATACTTGAAGCATAAAAATTCACCAAATATTCTTAATTCAATAATCAATATTAAAAATATTTTATTTACCGTAGAAACATGAAAACATGAATGCATCAAGAAAAGTGTAAAAACTAGTGAAAATCCATTCGAAAACTGAGTTGCAAATTTATTATGCACATCACCACATTTAGAAGCTTTAATCCCAAGCACATGAAACCACATTCTTTTACTTCTAAAAAATTATACCAAGTGACACATTTTGGTATTTAGGTTTTTTTAAGAAAATTTTAACAATACAATGGCACTTTCTATCCTAACCTCATTGCACAAAAACACAGCTTAAACCACAAGTCTAGTTCACCATTACAAATCAAATCATCAATTCCATATCTCATAAAAGGTTGGATTTATCAAATCAATGCAACGCAGTATCCCTACACTTCATACATATATCCTTTACCTAATAAATTCTCTTTTGTTTTGCTTGTTAGCACCAGTATACCTTCTAGCTTTCGAGCTGCAATTTATCACACAAACAGAATCAATTCACCACAACTCAATTAGAAAGAATATTTAACTCATTAAGTGCTAGTACATTGCCTATTGCAGCCCTAAATTTAGTCTACTTTCTACCGGTGCTAACACTGCAACTAGCGTCAAAACACATCTGTTTTCTGTTCTGACTGCACCAATTGTCTCATATGAATTTATACATTATTCTAGGACCTAAAACACATTGAATTGAGCATGGATTGTACTTCCCCTTCACTTGGCCGGATCTCATTCTCTCTCCTACACTTGTGTTTTCTTCAATTCAAGCTTAAATTCTTGTTCTACACTTTTCTACATCATTTCTACATTGAATTTACATTGAATTACATCATGTTCATGGAGGAGTATGCTTGGCTGAAACCCTAGGGTGCTAAATTTCATGTTTTAATTTGATGCTTGGCTGAAACCCTAGGGTGCTAAATTTCATGGTTTTAATTTGATTCAAGCTCAAACAAATATCTAAACATCTTAAACACATGGTATATAATCATAAAACCTTGAAAAACATAAGCTTTCTAATCTTTCTTACCTTAGCCTAATTCCTTAGGAAGCCTCTCACTATGCAAATGGCCACTTTAGGCCTTGATTTGGGTATCAAGATGTAGAGCACAAAAAATTAGACAGGGATGGTGAAGAGATTTTTCAGTTTTGGTGTCTTTTTCTCTAGGTTTTGGTATCTTTCTCTCTCTTCAAAGCTTTGGTTTTGGTATCTTTCTATTTTTAAAATATCTTCCATGTAAAATTACAAAAATACCTTTATACTTAAAGAAATCTTTCAATTTTGCCATTAGCGATTAACTTAGTTGAAAACAATCTGTCCAACCTTCAAAATATTTCTTTTAATCATAAAACAACCCTATTTAACTTACTCTAATCATTGGTAGAGCTTTTGTTAAGGTTTGATTAGTCATTTGGGTGAAATTACCAAAATACCCCTAACCATTGAATTGCGTAGATTTCTACTTTTACACTATTTATTCTATCAGTCCACATAGGTTAAAACTTTATTACATGAAAAATTATTCATCATTGATAACTGATTACAAGTCATCTTGGTTTGACTGTTATTCATGAAAATTCCGACGACCTATGGACTTAACCATTATTTCTTAAATTGTTTCACGTTTTTCGAAACATGCCAAAATTATTGAGTTTTAGGTGCAGATTCTTACCATCATTTTATTTAGCTCCGAAATTTCACTATGCCAAGTTTCACCTTCATCTGGACACTAGGGATCTAGTGAGGCCCACTATTCAATTTCCTGTTCATACCTGCAAAGAAATCAACATTTAAATAGGTATGGGATATTTAATATTCCTAACTTTATGAACAGTTGATTCAACAGTAACAAGAAATGTGGATCTCACATTAATGATCGGCATAGTTATCAAAATCGTACGATATGTGATACGTATCATATGATACGATTCGACTCATTATAAAATCGATACATATCGATATAAAAGAATTGATTTTTATCATGAATCAATAGCGTATCTATCAATACAGAAGCGAATTAATGCATATCATACGATACACTGATACACTTTATAGTGAAATTGGGTCAAGCCCAATCAAAATCTAATATGATCTAATTAACTAAACATGTATTTTTAATAGTTTTTTAACCTAAAAAAGCTTAAAAACATATTCTCTACATAATTTAATCTTGAAAAATTGAAAAAAAAAATTAAATTTTTTAGTCAATAAATTAAAAATAACAAATATATAAAAATATTATTTAAAAATATATACTATTAATAAGCTTGTTAAGAGTTTGCAAACAATCATATTGCTTATTTTTATTAGATACTCATTAATCCTATTAGTATGTATAATATTTTTTTTATTTTTAACCTAAAAAATTTAAAAACATATTCTCTACATAATTTAATCTTTAAACTTTTAGTTAGTAAATTAAAAATTAAAAAATATAAAAATATTATTTAAAAATATATACTATTAATAAGCATGTTAAGAGTTTGCAAACAATCATATTGCTTATTTTTATCATATACTCACTTAATCCCATTAATATGTACAATATTTTTTATTTTTAATTATCTTACATTTGTATGTATTATTTATAATTAAATTTAAAATTATTTACCGCATTTTACGATACGATACGACATAATACTCGATATCCGATTCTTAAAAGCAAAATTTTAATTCATGTAACGTATCTCAGTTTAATAACTATGATGGTAGGCACTAGTGCAAAGGGGAGATTTTTAGTGTGCTCCCTAGAGCCAACTTACTTGGTGAGAGGTATAATACATAGCAAAATATGTTCACTTAGGGAATTAACATGAAAGGTTTCCCTTCACCATCTTAGTTGACTATGAGACATTATGACTTCAAGATGAGGTGAAGCCCATGGAACAACAAAAGCCTTGCAATGGATTTGTAATGTAGTTACAATTATGAGAATCCTTCTACATCAAAGCTTAGTTCCTAAAAACTGTTCCTGGTTATTATACTGTTGAGACAGGGCATTAGCTTTGCTCAAAGATCACTACATGCTAAGCCTCTTTTCTTATGAAGTAAGCAATCTCTCTCATAAATTGAAATATGGAGACATTTAAGAATAGCATGTGGGTGCTTATTAGAGAATAATTTCACTAAAAATGACTCGAAGTAGGAGTTCTATTTGATGGTATCACTTAAATGTTTATGGAATATACTCCTACGTATCAGTAGTGTAAGTGATCCTCTGCCTTGAGAAAACAGGTCATCTTATATGTGTTCCGTCATACTTTGATTTTATCATTACGAATTTGGATAGACAAATGCCTAAAATGAGTGTTTTTGGATAAGGCCTGAAACATGTGAAAGTGGATGAATAGTCAAGATGGGGATTCATCACCTTGAGTAACTTAACGGGATAATATCTTGTATATCTTAACTTATATTAACTCATAAAGTCTTTTGACCAAAACACTTGTTGATAAGAGTTAATATTTGAAGGTTGAAGATATATATGAAAATGTGTTTAAAGTAGACACTGAACCAAACTTTAGTCATTTCAGAGATATTGTGATGAAATGATTGAATTACACTAACATATTGCACATTGAAAGGTTGGCCAAACCATCTTGACTTTTCTAACATTGGTGGTCATGGTGCATTGCTAAATGCCATTTATGATCTATGAATTTGAATTTAAAACACCAGGCCGATTGAGAATGCAAGAACAATCTGCGAGCTTGAAGTATCAAGAACAATGATAAATGGAGAAAGATAAGAAGTAGATAGAAATAAAAGAGGAACATGTGTAATTCTTTATTGATGATCTGAATACTGCTTATGCATTGTTTTTATACTCAACTGATTATAACTGACACTCGTTAACTACCTTAACTGACTAACTGTCTTCAACTAACTAACTACATCTCCCGCCTTGACACTTCTTCCAACTACTAATAAGATGAACTCTAAATCAACTCCCTCAGCTCCTTGCTCAGCTACAGCTCCATGCTCAGCACCACATTTTCACATGTATCATCCTTGGTGGTGTGCGAAGCAAGTCCAATCAATCGACTTTGATAATTTAGATTGACGTTGGAGTAGATAATCCAAATCCTATGTTTTTGTTTGTTTGAAATGAGGACTTAAAACAGCTTGGTTCATATGTTTATGCCCACTAGATGTTTGACGAAATGCATCTTAGAAGCTAATACGCTACAGCATGTAATGTATGGAAGTACATTTGTAAGGTTATCAAAATTTTTTTTCATATTTTCAGTTCAGCATTTGAAATTATCTAAACAATTTCAGTAAACATTTATTTTTCAAAATTTTAAAAAAAATTAACAAATTCGAGAACAATCCCAAACAACCTCTAATTTTTACCTCAACAGTTAACAAGTATTTCTATTAAAGGCTAAATGAGCTTTCTAGTTTCGATCTGAACATGTGGTGAGTTTTCAGAGTCTTCCCCTTCGTGGACATTATTGTTTCTTTCCAACCAAACTCCAGAAAGTAAATTGCAAAACTGTGCCTATCTCATTATTGCCAATATGATTGTCAAGCCTTGTGCTTCTTCACAACTATAACCAATCTCCTCGTACCGATCCTCCATGTCTCCATTACTTCCGGACAGAACAAAGGGAAAAAAAAAAAGAATTCATCAACATTTATGTTGAGGGAGAGGAGACAAATAGTTTGATTGAAACAAGAAAGGGAAAATTAATTCTGGAAACAAAAGATACAAAAATTTGTACAAAACAAGTTAGCATCCAGAATATACATATATCTTTCGAACACTTTGCGACTTTTGACATGTAAAAACTAGATTAGACCTCTAACACTTTACATAAAAACGAAACCCTCCTCATTCCTCCTTATGCTGGGCCATTCCAACTCTGGAGCTAGACAAATTGAACCACATATGAGAAATTGCTATCAGCTACTCCGCTTCTTTTGCGTCCACCCACCAGCACATGTGCCATTTAGAGGTAGCTTTTATATAGAAACAGAAAACAAGGTCTACAATTCATTGAAAATTTTGCCCATAATCTTTGTAAACAACACTTGAAATAATTATTTGTCATCCTTCCACTAACAAAATTAGCTTAAAACTTTTTAATATTTCATTATCAGAACAAAAGAGCTGGCTACGATGAGCATACTCGGGCTCTTTGCCTCTCCCGCTCTTCAGACACAACCACAGGTGATGACACATCTCTTTCTGCTAAACATCTTTTGTATGGCACAAACCCCCTGCTACACTTCTGGGGAGTCCTTTTTCCCTCAGGACAAGGATGTTGGCATTGAGAATCAACAGAATCTGAATTCTTCTCCCTAGTTTCTACTCGACTAACTGAGCTGGTATTTGAACCAGTACAGGATCTTTCATTTAGAATTTCCTTCTCTTTCACCCTCTCTTCGACACAAGAATCCGTATGGGTTTGATTAAATGAGGTAATGTAGTAAAAGGGTAGACCTTGGTAAAATGCCCACCATGGTAGAGGAGCATCACTGGTGGATTCTACATGACCATTTTTATCCAGGTTTTGGATTTCCGTGCAAGGGGATAAATTAGCCCTGCAAGGCACCACACCCCAATCATCGATGACTGTCCCAAGTGACAAACGTGTGTCCAAGTCCGTTGATGGTACTGCCTGAACAAGCATCTCACTGACAGCATCAATATCCTCTTTACCAATTTTAGATGTTTGTGACTTTAAATTTTCTGCACCTATGGAAGGTTTACGGGAATCTTTCACCTGAACTGTTTTTCCGAAAAGCTTAATACTAGTGAAAGGCACAATTGTTGTTGCAACTCCCTTGGCACACACACAGTCCTTGAAATCTGCATTGGATTTCTGGAAAATTACACGAAGTAAAAAGAAATCAGTGTCCAAATTCTAGACAAAGTAAAAGTTAGCAATAGTTTATTAGAATATAAACAAAGCCAAAGGTTTAACACTGTATCTTTACCACAGAAAATATGTCCACAGCTGATTGACCAAACAGATTAACAGATGGCAAAGATGCTTTCTCTTCCTCTGCAGATGAGTTCGATGTCACATGGTCATTTTCCTTTTCAGCAGGAGATGTATTGGGAGACAGCATGTTGGTAGTGCAAGAAGTTGGGGAAGAACACCCATTTTGTTGCTCCGAGCCAGCAGATCCCATTGCATCAGAAGCCAATGCAGACAAGACTGATGCAGGTGATTTGTTATCTTGTTCCGTGACAAAGTGATTGGGGGATGGAGACCTCTCTTGTTGAGATGATGCTGATATTCCTTGGAGCGAATCAACAGATTTGCGGGGATATGGATGTATTGGCTTTCTTTTTGGACGAGGAGGGGGGATCTCAACTGGCTTAATGGAACTCTGAAAACCACCATTTGACTCTCGGACAACCTAGAACCACAATTAGAAAACATACAAGCATGAGAGATTGATTAAAAAAAACCTACCTAAGAATGTCTACACATTGCATGGTCGAAAAAAATACAACACATTTTCTTAATCGAGAAAATATTGCAATGAACTTAAAGCAATAAACCTTAGAGAAAAACTTTTGAGCATGGCTGCGAATTTGAACTGCAGTTTTGGTGCCTACATGCTCTGCATGAAAGCAAGAGTAACTTAATCTGTTCTAATTATAAGTCTGGCAAAAAAAAGTGAATGAGTTCATCCCAGCGTGCACTTACCTTCTATTTGGCGCCAGCCGCGACCATACAGCCTTAAAGCTTCAAGAAACTTCTGATGCTCTTCCTCAGTCCATTTTTCCCTTTGTTTAGTTATAGTATAGGGTTTCCTCACCTATTTTAAAGGGAGAAAATAATCAAGAAGTTTGAGCATAACCAAGAAAAGATCAACAATTACTTGTCGAGGACTAGTATTGAAAGGAAAGTATAATCCACAGGCAACGCGAAGAAAGGAACCTTGGGTGTATGGTCATGCTTAAATGTGTACAACTCATGCAACTGGGTCAACGTCTCAGATTGCAGGCTGCCATTGGAGCAGCATATACCGGATTTAAGCGCATCAGGCGATGTTGTGCCTTCAATTTGGTCCTATATCAAAATTTGCAAGAGCATTTAAACAACAGGAAAACAGACTTCACAGTACATGGGAAGCCTAAAACAAAAATTATGCTTATTCTCCTTAAAGCATATTCACCTGCACACAGATATAAGCACAGTGACAATTAACAAAGAATGAAGAAGCAGATTTGCATCCGAGCGTTTTGATTCAGATTATGCGGAGTACACACTGGAAATTGACGCCTTTTATCTCATAAGAATAATAAAATCTAATCTAAATCGATCAAGTAGGCTGCATAACAGTGTGCAAGTACACAAGGACCAAGATTTGGCCTAACTATTGTTAGGCTCTCCGGAGAGATTAGGTTCAAAGTTTGAATCCTCCTTCCCCTTAACCTCACACAGTCTGCAAGTATAAGCCTCATAAATATAGGATGCTATGTACCTCAGTAGCCATCAGGAGAACCGGATATGTATCTTGCGGAGCTAAAGCTAGAATAGTCCTGCAACCAAAACCAAAACCAAAACCACTCTTTAGTATACGAATCTATGTATGTATTATAATCGAATCAATTTATTAACACCACTTTCGACTTGCTCTTAATCTCAACCAGAGCTCTTAATTTTTCTCTCGAATTAGAAGAAAAAGAAAGCCATATCTCCTCCCCTCTGTAATGAACAGTGAGTCATACAATAGATCATCGAGTCAACAGAAATATAACCCAAAAAGAAAGTAGATCAGCCACAAACTCACCTGAAAAAAAGAGAAATCTCGGAAACAGACAGCCCCAGGAGAAAGGGAAGTTAAGCCAGGGAAGGAATCAAATGTTGTCTTGTGGCAGAGGAATTCGCAGTAAATAATAGTAAGAGACAGGAAATTAAACAGTCGTAGTAGAAATTTTTAATAGAAAATGAAAAAAGAAAAGAAATATCAAGAAGAATCGAAATAGCAGATTAATCAGAGAGACAGAGATACAAAGGAAGGAAGGAAAGGAAAACAAGGAAGAAGTTGTTGATGTTAGAAAAGCAAGATGGATTGTCGTTATGATTAAAGGTATTGTTGATATGTATAAAAGCAGGGAAGGGCGCCACGTCAGATGCAATTTCTGAATTTTCATATTTATTTCCAGGGAAAATTCCAGAAGAGCTTGGAGTCTTGTGGCTGAGAACGCTCGGGTCCCTCGACACGCGGCATCTTTTGCTTCTCCTTTCTTTTATTTCCAAGATTTTTCTCTCTCCTTTTCTTTTTTGTGGAAGATATTGAGTGATGGATGGATAAATGATAAATGTAGCCATTTTCAGATATTTTATGGCTTTTAATTCCACGCGCGCGTCCTCTCACCCACCCGTTTCTTTCGTGCTGGCACCATTAGAAAGAGAGCGTGGGCTGCAGCCGCTGGCGCCGGGGATGGAGATAAAAAGGGCCAGAAAGAGAAATAAAAAGAAAAATAGGGGAGAAAAAATCGAAAAATATCTATGACCTCCAAAAACAGGGAGAGACAAAGACGGCTGGCCGAGTGGTGTTGTAGCTGCTTGTGACATAAATAAAGGTCTTTCGATGAGTTGAGGTGGGGACCACCACACCTAGTCTGCGCTTTTTGCCACATCAGCTCCTCTTTACCGCAAACGCCACGCGTACCAACTAAAACCAAATGACCAAATGACCAATAGCCTCTAAGTAAATTCTTTTTTATTTTTTATTCACTAGCGCTTTCCAGACAGTTTGAGCGGCGATCCCATGGACGCTACTCTACAATAACACGGTGTTCTGTAGCAGTCGCCAATTTAATTTCAGCCGCATGTGTTTCTATATTATATTATATAATTTAATTTAATTTCTATTTGTGAGGATAATGGTGGAAGCTAAGCAATGCATAGCCTCAGCCTTCCCCTCAGGTTCGTTATCGCCTTCTCAAATCTCACCCACCAAGTGTAACAAAAAAAAAAAAATCTCACCCACCAAGCTTTCCACGCCAACATTACTCGTATATTGATACATACATAATACATAAAAATCTATTGTCTCAAGCTAGCATTTACATTTTGTTTTCAGTCATATGACATTAAAAAATACACCTACATCTATAACTATATATAAAAAGAATCCCAATGAATTTTTGATTGTTGCCTATCCACATATACAAAACTAACTTAAGTCAATTATTTATGTATTAAATTTTTAAAAAGATAAAACAGAAAAAGTAAAAAAAAAAAAAGAAACTAGGAAAGATAAAAAGTGAAAATTTTTGCAAAAAAATTTGAAATTTTGGGGAATCAACAAAGCGAAGAAAAAATTTTAAAAAATCAAGTCATTTGAAATTAAAAAAAAAAGAAAGAATTAAATTGGATCAAATATAAAAAAAATTAGAATCAATTCTAGCAGATCCAATTTATAACATTAAAAAAATCTCTAATTTTCTAATCTTCATTAGTATACAACAATATTAGTCTTTTTAGGGAAAGCCACCAAAAAAATCATGTAAAGAACCACAATGCACGAAACTAATCACATAAACTTCAAAAATTTTAATCTATAACATTACAAAACAAGAACGCAAAAAAAAAAAACAAAAAAAAGAATTTTTTTTTAAGGTTTCAATTTGATTGATTTGATGATTTTACCATTTTTTTGTCTTTCTGAGTTAGTATAGTAAATTGGGAAGGATTTAAAGATTATTTTTTTATGGTTTTGGTGACAAAATGACGAGGTGCAAAAACAAAAAATTAGGCTTTAAATTTAGAAAATTTTGAAGCTTTTTAAAAGATTTAACTTGAGATTGGTATTAAGGAGATTATAAAGATTTGAACAAGGAAAAAACTTTTGGCTTTCAACATCAGCAAGCGACCATCAACAAGGGTTGATTGTAGTGGCAATGATGGAGAATGGCAGGCAATCATCTTAGAGAGAAGCAAAGAATTGCAATCAAGAGAGAGAAAGAAAAAGATAAAAATTAAAGAAAACAATTTGTTAGTCATTTATAGTATACCAAAAGATTTAATAGCCAAATAAGTCCTTAATTTTTAGCTCAAAATGGAATTCTGCCCTCAATATTTTATTGGATGGAATTCAGTACGTAAATTTTTATTTCAGTGGAAATAAACCCTCAATCTTTTACAATTATGCAATTAAGTCAAAATCTGTTAAATGACACTAACTGCCGTTAGTTTTGCATACGTGGCAGCTGACGTGGATAGCTTAGATGGCTGCCACGTGGCATGCCACGTATGCAAAACTAACGGCAGTTAATGTCATTTAACAGATTTGGTCTATTTCCACTAAAGTAAAAGTTTATGGACTAAATTCCATGCGATAAAACGTTGAGGGCAAAATTCCATTTTGACTAAAGGTTGAGGGCTTATTTGGCTATTAAGCCATACCAAAATCGCAACACTTTGGCACATAGATTGAGTTGAAATGACCCCGGCACTTAGATTTTTTAATTTTTTATTTTATTTAACTCTAATTTATTTATTTTAATTATTTAATTTGCTTTAATTAGATTAATTATTTGATGTAGTTTACTTATTTTAACTAATAGAAAACTTTAGTTAAAAAAATTAATAGAAAATTTGAATGATAATCACAATAAAGATATGTGTTGAAAATTCCAAATTAATAGAAAATTTCAGAAAAATTGTAATGATTGTCAAAAAAATTTTAAAAATAAAATAATTCAAAGAATTATTCCTAACGAACAAGTTAATTTAAATGATATGATATAATTTTAAGAAAAAAATTTGATGATATGGTTTTTTTTAATTTCATCAATATGTAAGGAGAATTAAAAAATTTAATATAAAGCTTTTATTTATTATTAAATAAATTTGATAAATGTTTAATAAAAAAATTATAATATAATAATATATAAATTATTATCTAATACACGGTTAGTGAAGTTTTTAAATTCCACAAAATAATTAAGATAATGACACATATTTTTTAAAAAATATTAAAAAATAATAAGTGAATAAATAAATAAATTAAATATGTATCCATAATTTTAATTTCGTTTGTAGTAATATATTTTATAATAATTTATAATATACATTTAAATATTAATGATATTCATCGATGCGAAGCGAGGGCCCAAAACTAATATAGATAAAAGGAGAATTATTAGGAAAAAATATTTTAAAATTAAAAAGTCAATGAATTATTAGAGATTAATTTAAAATTCTAAAATAATCATATTTAATAAGTTATTATAGATCCCGATAAAGAACCTTTTATATATCATCAATGTATTATTATTCATATTAATATGTAAAAGAACAATTAAAGGATGATTACCAAAAAAAAAAGATGATAATTAATAATTAGTAGTTGTATTATATAGATTTTTATTGTATGATATAAAATATAAAAATTTTACATTAAAATTCATATTGATTGTCAAATACAAGATTTTTTATCTTTTATAATTTTATATATAATTTTTACCGAATTTTTATTTATATTATAGTAATTTATTTTATTTCGTTGTCAAAAAAATTATTTTATTTGTGTCCTATCACAATTTTGTGCACAGAATTTCCAGATTTAAGTTTCTAATTGTATATGTGACTCAGCGAGATTGGGGTAACATTTACAATTAACGCTAGCTATTAGTGATTGACGGTCCAGTTGGAAATTGACACGTGGTACTCAGAGCAGAGCAGCCTACCCCTTACGTGGATGCAACTGCTGAAGATCATTGGCTAGAATCGCCCACTTTCAAATGCCGAATTCTTTTTATATTTTTTAGAAAGAGAAAAAGCAATAAAGTGGTAGTAAAGTCAGAGATTTCACTTACCAAATAATAATGACAAAATAATAATAATAATAATAATAAAAGTAAATTAAGAAAAGGGAGAAAAATTCAGAGCCACGAGTTGTCTGGGACTTGGTAAGAGGTTGTTGTTTTTTTGGTGCAAAGTTCACAGAAATTTATTAATCTGAAACTAATCTTTACAATCTTTTAACAAGAAATTTATAATACCCTGTGGAGGGTTTTGGATGATCAACAAGGTGTCAACTTTGCCTACATGTGCAAGATTGGCCATGAAGTCGGCACACATGTGGACAACAGAGATTTCCCAACTTCTTATTAGTTCTTTGCAAGCTCGCAATATTCCATTAAAGGGGTCTCTTCCAACGGTTGATAAATGAAGCTTCCTAACTACAGTCAAGGATTCAGATTCAACAAACTCTTTTCGAAAACCAAGATCCCATGCCATTGTAAGTCCCGTATAAATAGCAAAAAGTTTCGCTCGAAGGATTGTTCCCTAGCCCAATCTTTTGACAAAACCTGATAACCAAACTTCATCCTGATTTCTTAAGATGCCGCCCACTGCTATTTGGCCTGGGTTGGAGAAGGCTGCTGCATTGACATTAACTTTAACAAAGCCTTGAGGAGGTGCTTTCCATGCTACAAATATCTCCTTTCGTAGCAAAAATGGATTAGCTCTGTTATTGTAAGACTAGTATTCCTTAACATAGTTTATAATTACCTGATCAGCATTCATTGGTCAACTGTAATCATCTTCGAATATACTTTTATTTCTCCAGTTCTATAGAAACCAGCAGACATAGCTAAAAAGTGTAGCCCATCCTCTATCAATCCCGATCACTGCATCTTTAGAAGACAGATTATAACTAACCCATTTGCGTGCATTCTATTCCTCCCAAAAGGTTGAATTCGGTTACAGTTTCCATCTCATCCACAGGTCTCTTGATACAACATAGTCTCTTAGTACATGAAGAATATCTTCTGTCTCAGTACAACACCTGAGACACTGGGCATCCACTGATATATTTCTTTGCAAACAATGCTCTCGAGTCAACAAATGATTGTGCAAAACAACCCACAGAAAATGTTTGACCCGTGGAGATATATCCAATTTCCACATTCTCGGCCAAAGTGGATCTTTATCAGCACTCCCACGAAGCAGCATATATGCTGATTTCACTGTAAATTCTCCTCCCGAAGATGCAGCCCAATAGATTCTATCCTCCTTCAAAATTGAGGGAATGGTCAGTTTTATTTGGTTCAATGTGTAAGTTGGGATCAAGTTCAACTTGGACAAACCCCAAGTACCGCCACTAAGCAAATAATCTTTCACCCTTACATCAATAGTAAACTCTAAGTCCAGGTCTCCACATAAGTCTCTAAGAGCACTATCACCAAGCCATCTATCATACCAAAAAGATGCTCTCTGTCCCGATCCAATCAACTAGGCACTCCCTTGCTTCACTACATCCACACACGCTAAGATACTCCTCCACGTTGAAGACACTTGTTGCCTACTCCGTACTTGTGTAAATGATTCACCTTTTAGGTATTTGGATGACAACAGACGAGCCTATAAACTGGTATCACCGGACTCCAGTTTCCACCCGATTTTTGCTAAAAGTGCAGTATTCATATCTTTGGCCATTCTGATCCCCAAACCCCCTTCATCTCTAGGTCTGGATACAATGTCCCATTTAACTAAGGGAATTTTCTTCTTTAAGTCCAAAGAGGTTGTTGTTAGCTCAAATAAACCAGAAGAATCCAGTTATCCACCACATGGCACTTCTTTTTTTACCCAGTCAAAATGATATTTATATATATATATATATAAGATTTATATACGATACATTGATAATATATGATCTCTATATATTATCAATACATCAGATATTGACACTTTATTAATAAACTTTTATTAACAAATTGAAAAAAATTATTTATATTTATTTTTATAAACTTGATATTTTTTAGTTTGCATATTGATGAGTTATCAATTTTTTTTGTAGTGTATAAAAAGTATACACTGTTAATGTATCACACACACACACACACACACACACACACACATATATATATATATATATATATTATAACATATTAGTAAATAACTTCCCACACTACGTTGCAGCTCAAGAAATTAAGAAAATGTCTTTTATTATTTTCTAAATTTAATTATTAAATTTATTTTAAATTGATATATTCTTTTTATTTTTAGATTAGGGTTTAAATTTTTTTGCTAAAAAATAAATTGATTTACAAAATATCTACATTGTCTCAAAATTATATTAATTACTTTTAGTATTATATATCTTCTAATTACTTAAAAATATTATATTATATTATTATTTTTATTAATATTTTATTATGCAACAACATTGTTAGACCAACATTGTTATATGGTAGTGAATGTTGGGCGACTAAGAGGCTACATACACAAAAGATGAGTGTAACAGAAATGAGAATGTTACGGTGGATATGTGGATACACAAGAAAGGATAGAATGAGAAATGATCATATTCGTAAGATGATTGGAGTGGTACCTATAGAAGACAAAATGTGTGAAAATCGTTTACGTTGGTTTGGACATGTAAAACGTAGACCTGTAGATGCTCCAGTTAGGAGAATAGAGGCTATGGATGTTGAGAGAAGGTTTAAGACTAGAGGAAGACCGAAAAAGACTTGGAAGGTAGTAGTTTGGAAAGACATGGAGGTTTTAGAATTAGATGAGCAAATAGCCTTGAATAGGAATCTATAGAGGCAGAGAATACATATGGACGATCTAACATGATTTTAGATATTGGTTCATTAGCCTACCCCAATCTATTGGGATAAAGGCTTTGATGATGATGATGATGATGATGATGATGATGATGTATGCAACAAATTAAAAAATTTTCTTACTTTTGATAATAATAATGAATTTTATTTTATGACCATTTGAAAAAAAATTTTGTTGGAATAAGTTGTAAGAATTTCCTTACACTTCAATTCTTCAACTTAAAAATATTTTAACATTTATTATAAGAAATTCCAAAATAAAGTTTTTCATCAATTTTTCAAATAATCATTTTATTATTAAATCTATCTATTTTACAATTTAACATAAAACACTATATATATATATATATATATATATATATATATATATATATAAAGTGATCATGTTTGTAAAACATGGAATAAAATTAAATGAGTTATATTTTTATTGAACTTGTTTACTAATAGTGAAAGTCTATGCAACGTACATGTGATACTCAAGGACCCTTGGGAATTAATTTTAATTTATTAAAACAAAATTTTGGTTCATTTATTTCTACCAAACAAAAATCTATCAAACAAATTTTCAACCCATATTTCCACAAAACCCCAACAAAAAAAATCAGTTATTGATCCAACCCATAAAAGCAGACATTACCTCGAAAGGATATTCTTTTAAAATATAGGTGTAGTTTTCATTTTAATTATTAAGTATATATGTATTAGAATATTTTTCCTCAAATTAATTAAACATCAAATTCATTGACTATGTATGCATTTTAATATTCTTCTTAAAAATTATTCTAAATTATATTATTTTTATTTAAAATATTTAAAAAATAAAAAATAGTAATGGTCCAAATCAAAAAACAAAAATGTCCTCAATAGTGTTTAAGTTATAACTTGAAAGAATTAAATAAAAAACTAAAGTGCCAAGTGTCTTAAAAATTATCTAAAGATATATTATTTTAAATTTAAAATATTTGAAAAAATAAAAATAATTTTAAAAAAGTTAGAAGAGATGTGAAGCAAAATGCAAAAATATCCTCAAAACCTCTTAATTCTTAAGAAACAATTTAATAATTTCTAGAATATGAAAACTAACCAAACAAAGTTCGCCTTATTAAATTCATGTTTGATTTTTTTTCTTAAAAATCATTCTAAATTATATTATTTTTAATTTAAAATATTTGAAAATAAAATCAAAAATAAAAAAGGCTTGAAGAAAAAGATAAAAGTATGCTCAAAATATTTTAATCTTTGAGGGGCAACTTGACAATTTGAAAAATATTAAACAAAAAACCCAAAATGTCAAGTGTATCCAAATTCATTTTAAATATATTTAACTTTATTGCTGCGAATTAAAGAGAAAATTGGGCTGCGATGTTGGGATGGGTAGAGTTGTGTGCAATGGAAAGGCAATGCAGATAGCAGATGAGATAATGGATATAAGATATCTGCATTGACATGTGATATAAGTATATTTTAAGGAAAAAAATTTGTGAGCTCTGAGTTTGATACTTTCAGATTCTCATGGATTCAGGCATTAATAGTGGGTGGGCAGAAGCGAAGAGGTAGTGATTTTAGGCCTCTAATTTGCTTTTTCCCCATACGCCCATACTCCATCCAATATCTTCACATGCCTTGTATGCTTGCTGCTTTACTTGTACCACGGATTGCGAGCTTGAATCGAGCAATAGGTTGGAGCTTTGTCATTGAAAGATTAAGTCATCTTTCTAACCTTTTAGAATGCCACTCTTACAAAGGAAAGCCTGGAAATAACTTGAATGATGAAAACTCTTACAAATATTTAAAATAGAATTAATATTCAATACGCCAATAAAGGATTTTTCTTAATTTCATAGGTGATGTACGAATGATAATACATGTCTTTTAAAAATATTAAAAAAATATATAAAATAAAATGTGTATCGTTATTTTAATTTCGCTTATAAAATTAAAAAATTTCACTTAATATATATGGGATAATTACCTTTTAAAATATATATAGAAACTCTATTTACAAAGCACCCAAGTTCTGACATGCCCTGAGGCTCGGATCCGTCTTTCCCACTGTGCCTACAGATCTCTTTCACGGTTGCATCATGTTTATATACATATATACTGTTTGTGAAATGATAAAATTTTAATGAAAAAATATTGGATAATTAACATAGCCCCGTTAATCTTAATGCGCTCTCTCCCCCCTTTTCGCCTAATTTTTAGTTGGATGGGGCCTTAAGATCTCAGCCACATTGCCATTTGCGTCGCATCCCTTCCCAGTAGTCCACCGCCACGTGATGCCATGGCCAAGTACCCGAACCCTTTTGGCTTTTGCTTCTAAATTTTACGTGGCTCTCGTTTTTCCTTAATTATATTTTATCCTCAACTCATTTTCCACCTTGTGTCGTGAGAGCATTGCGACTTTGCCAAACATTACTTGTACTTTTTCCCAGCTTACCTACTTTAGTATTCTGCAATATATAAAAAAAGAAAAGAAAGATAAATAGCCAGACCTGTATATCTCTCTTTCATTATCCATACCAGAAAAATACCCCTGTTTTTAATTTTTTTACATGAATATTTAGTTTAATTCCTTAAAAAAATTCTTTGAATTTTAAATTTTGTTCTCTCTACCTTTCATATCTTTTGCTTCTTTCTTTTTTTATTTAAACTTTGAAAAAATAATAAGTATTTATAAAAGAAAAAATTGTAAATATTTGATTTAATTCTTTTCAAATTTTTTTTATTTGAACTTTTCATTGTCTCTCTCTTCTCTTCATAGTAGGTTCATATTTTTTTGCATATTTAGTATTTTAACTTTAAAAAATTTAAAAATAAATTTTTTATTTCAATTAAAAACTATCACATATGAAATTAAAAACAATCACATGACTAAATTTATTTTTAATATTTTAATTTTAAGAAAAAAATTAAAATTAATTATAAGTATAAAAAATAAAAAAATTGCCACTAAGGTAATGATTAATGAAGTGCCATAGAGTAGCCACTCACTCATAAAGGATAACTTTTATATCCACCAGTATTTTAACATATGCTATGCAATGATTTTTATCAAACCAAAATAATATAAAAATAGTAAAAAAAAATAAAAAATTTACCAAGCCAACTCCAAAAAAAAAACAAAGGACACATGTCAAAATTATGTTAATGGGATTCTTTTTATTATAGGTTATAGATATCAATATCAATTATCCATAAAATATATTTACAATAAAGAGTATTTTTAATTTTTTTATGGAAAAAATACACATTTTTATTTATTACATTTCAATTTGCATTTCAAATATACAGTGTTTGTTGATTATAAATATCAATTATAAGATTTATCCGATTATATATAAGAACTCTAATTCTATTAAAAGGCTTCGATCATTAAACAATTTTATTTGATAAATAAAAATTTAAATTTTACGTTGAACCGCTTTATCTTCATAGTTTTTATTTTACATCAGTTAAAAATAAAAACTTTATGCTAGTAAGATGTATTTGATGTAGGGAACAAACTTTACATGCAAATTCCAATTAATATGATTCTGCTAATTTAAGTTTTTTTTTGTTACAAGAAAAATATTAAATAATTAAAAATAGGGTGCTTGAATTTGAGACTAAGACTTATAATATATCATCATTCTCTTTAACTACTCAATTAAGAGATTATAGAGTACTAATTTAAGTTACTTGTGCTCTATACAACTCTATATTCAATAAATAATTATTATTTAAAATTAGACTTCAAGGTGTGACAACAAATATTGGAATATTCAATATAAAAGCACACGATGTGGGTAAACTTTTTTATTAACAAAAAATAAGATATTTGTTTTTCCACCAAAAAAAAAGATATTTGTTCATTACATTTTTAAATGTTAAGTTTTAATAACTTTAAAGTGATTGTAATTATAATTAAATTTTATTTTTTTTTTGTGGATATGGGTTGTCCAGTTTGTGGAGAGGAAGAGGAGACATGGTATCACTGTTTCTTCAGTTGTAAACTGAGTGTCGAGTTGTGGAGTTCATATGCTCCTTGGTTGGGCTTCTTCTTGGAAACTCTGCAAGATGGTTTTATGTTTTGGGAGCGAATGTTGCAAACAGCTGCTGATCAAGGCCATTTAAAAGTGTTTGCAATCGTTTGTTGGGTGATCTGGTTTAATAGAAATCAATGTGCATTTGAGCACAAATGTTTGAATGGGTCAGCTCCTCAACAGAGGATTGAGACATCTTTGACTGAGCTATGTTGTACGGAAGCCACTGCTCAAATTGTGGGTGAGGTTCATAGCCAACCAGAAACGTGGTTTGCTCCACCAGAAGGTTTTCTGAAGATAAATGTTGATGCGGCTTATTTAGATAATACGGCAGGCTTGGGAATGGTAGTCCGAGATCATACAGGGAAGGTGGTGCTCTCTGCCGTAACCCATTTGTTGCATGTTCCAGATGTTCTTCATGCTGAGATGCAGGCAATCCATTTTGGGCTCAAGCTTGCAATGGCGTCTGATCTGTCTACAATTATTTTAGAGTCTGATTGCTTGCAAGCGGTGCTTATAGTGAAAAGTAATAAGGTGACCAATTGGTCAGGGGGAGGAATTGTGGCTGACATCCTTTCCTTCATTCCTACATTTAGCTCCTTTGCTATTAACCATGTAAGTAGGGGTTTGAATAAGTGTGCACATCAAGTTGCCCGTGTACCATGTGGAGTCGGTGAAACATTGGAATGGAGAGGTTCTCCTCCATCTCCTTTCACCAATCCAGATTGTCTTGATTATTGAATAAAGCTATTGTTTATTTCCGATAAAAAAAATTTAATTTTTTTTACAAACAATGAATGTAATAATCTTTCATTATAATTATAATTAATTATAATAAAATCACTTCTATTATAAATAATTTGATGTATAACTACTTTTTAAGTATATTTTAAAATTGTAATCACATTATTTTTTTTTAAAAAAACTTAAGCGACAGAATATGTTAGAAAAGAAACCTTGAGCAAGTGAAAATGTAATGTCCCGACGTGCACTCGTAGTCACCGCATCGAATAGGTTATTCAATCGTATTATTTTGCTCTGGAGTGTACTCATAGGGCTACAGCTCCGCACGGTTTTATTGGAATTCATCTCGAAGGACTATCGCTTCAATTCGCTTCTGGGAGGATTCGAACCCTTAACACCTTGCAAGTGTCGAACCCTCCTAATCAATTGTCTAGCCTTTTTTAAGGGTTTGGCCTTTTTTTAGTTCGGTTATTAATGAGATGTTAACTTCTAATACATTGATAATTTATAAAGACTATACACTATCGATATATATATATATATACACACACACACACCCTTTATGTTTTCCCTTTGTTATGAGGCTTTGTAATCCTTTAACTGTCCATTGCTCTCTCAATCCACGAGAGTTGAGACTTACGAGACCCATGATTGTTGACAAAACTGGTTACTTCTGATATCTGCATTAGACCTGGCAATCTTAAACACGACACGAATACACGATACGAACACGACACGAATAAATGACACGAGATGACACGAGGTTAAAATTAAATTAAAATGAATATATGAATGTGATAAAAGCTAAAAATAACATTTTGAGTTTTCCGTATCGATACAAATTTTTGACACAAATACACAACACGAATACGATTTTACATGATACGAAAACGAATTTTTGACACGAATTACTAAGTCTAATCCGCATTAGCAGTGAGTGGTTTGTTTAATTATAATTTTTAGTTTCCGTTTCATACGATCCACCTTTGCGGATAGCTTTGAGTTTCCTTTTTGTTGGCCTGTTATTTGTATCCACTTCAGTTAAATGCTTTTATGCCCAGAGCAGCTGGGAGAGGTTTATACTTATGCCTGAATATAAAACCCCTCCACACACTGTTAACTACAAAGTGCACTTTATTAATGAATAAAGTTTAAAAATACACACAACTTTTAAAAATCAATCAAAAAAACTTCTTTGGTATTTATTTTTTAAAACTTGCTAATAAACGACATTTTATAACTGATTAACAGAACATAAATACTACATTGTCAATGCATTAAATATAAACTCCAATAATGTATCAAATTATATTATACTATATTATATTATTTCAACTATCCTATTTACATCTTTGATATAATTCATGCCTACGCAATTTTTGTGATCACTCGTTGTATTACTACTTGCAATTTTGCAAACAGATCAGGCAAACACATGGACATCCAACACTACAAAGTGTTATACACAACGGTTGAGTTACAAAAGGACATTTGATTAAAAATTTTTTCTACCTTTCATCAATTTATATGGCGTTTTTGTTTAATTAAAACAATATGCACACAAACTCATCCTTGATAAAGTGACCAACCTACAAGTTAAAAAAAAAGGCCGAAAAATTTTGGAAAATATGCTCATCACACCTTTGCATTCCCAATTCTCTACTTCTGACAACAACTGTAAAAGAAAGAAGAGAACAACTCAATCCACAAAAATCCCCAAAAATGAGCCCCTATGATCAATCAGTTTCTTTGAATAAAACTAAACATCATGACTTCATGCTTATCTAAAACACACTAGTTCCGCAATTGCACCATATCTCAAAGCTTCCAAATGTTCTTTCGGGCTGCAGCAGAAGGAACTTCTGGTGGTGGTTGCCAGAACATGCAAGAGGCAGAAAAACCAAAAGTAGTCATAAACACTTACCAGCATACATGTTAGAGTGGAAACTGAAAAAGTTGAAGTCATGATGGTGGATGTTAAGCTGCTTCAACCAAGAATCTGCAGCACTGTACAGATTTATTATCCTTTCGTGGTCATGCATATCTGGTTTTACCCAAAGATTCCCTTGCATCTTATAAGTAGCGAGTCCAAAGGGAGAAAGGGGAATCTTGCTACTGTTGCCTAGTTCTTGTTTGCCTTTAGAGCAAGTCTCTATCCCTGAGTTGTTCTCATTGTACTGAACTTCAGTATCTGCAGATTTATGTAATAAACATACATTTGTTAGTAGATTTCCACCAAAAGTTTACAGAACTAGAACGCTGTATTAATAACTATCAAATCATACAACTGAGAATATAGAATAAATGTGTATGCCCAAAAGTACCATCAGTGTGCTAGTACCTAGAAACGCCAAAATGAAGACTTCTTTTCCCCCTTTTTTTTTCTGCTTTTCGTGCAGTTGAAAAGGGAGGAGATAACTACTTTAAAGACTGTTAACAAACAGTCACTACAAAAGCCTAACTTAAAGAATCCTGCATTTAAACAGGAACTGCATAAAAAATGCAGTGGACTTTGTTCAAATTAAATATGTATAAAGAAAGCTCCCTTTCATTTTTGGAGTTAATTGTTCCCAATATGAGCAGCTCTTTTAATATTTGCTGTAAGTTACCTACATTTTAGTAGTAAATCATCATCTTCATCATCATCATCAGAGCTTTTATCCCAATATATTTTAATAGTAAATATATTATAAAAACCACCTTGAGGTTTTAGTATACCTATCTTTCTGCTGCAAATGATAGAATCTTGAAATCCCACTTTGAAATAAAAAAAGTAATGCAAAGAGCTCTTTGTTGGATGCATTAAACCATATATTTTCAGCTTTTAGGAAAGGAGTGCACCAATCAATGAGTTCTTTACATTCCTATGCCAAAAGCTTTGGGGTTCAAGTGTAGTCCTACACCATATCTTTTCAGTTTTTGACTTGGTAAACTCCTAGCCTGTTTCTGCCAACACCTTGCATACGCTACAAGATGAGAATTTAACATGTTCATTTGTCCTACACAGATTCAGAAATCTAAGCATACAAGATGAAGAAAATAAAAATGCATAAATTCGTAAGAAACTCAACAGGTTTTAATAATTTGCCTTTCAATAGTTTTGGTTTTAAAATTGGCACATAGGAGTAGAGAGCAATTGGCAGTTAGAACTTGAAAGATTAATCAGGTGTCATTTTACAGTGTTGAATTGGTAACAAAGTCAAGTGCCTACTTTATTGAGGTAATTTATATATAACTCGCCAGTGTTTAGGAGAATTTCTTTGAAACTCTACATAATACCAGAAATCAAAATCAAAAATGATATTAGAATTATGTACATCCAGGAATACATTTGGAATAGGGAACAATCCACAATCATATATTATATTCAAATAACTATATATATAAAAGGGGTATATGTGCAAGAGAAAAGCCGAACAAGAGCATGTAGAAAAAATTCTGTGAAAAATGGCTGTTTTAAGTCAAAATGATAAATGTAGCAATTCACAGTAGTTACATGATTATGCTGGTGTAATTTTACAATGTTGAACTGGTAATAAAAGCAAATGCCTACTTTATTTGAGGTAATATTGTGGAAATCCAGTCCATATTCTATGGGATTAGATATGATTGATTTTTTATTTATTTCCTAAGATAAAGGCATTTGGTATCTTGACCAAATATTTCCCTGATTGGTTTCATTTAAAACTTTCCTTTATTTAGGATTCCTTTTCCTTTTCTAAAAATAGTATATAGGATATATAGGGATTTACGTAGATTTCCTAGTTTAGCCTACAACTATTTATATTCTCTGTAAGCTGTAGTTTTTTGTGTAGAAAATCAGAAAAACATGTTCGTATCAATTTCTACATTCTCTATAATATCAGTTTCCACATAGTATCAGAGCATACGACCCATTAAAATTCTTAGTTTGATTCTTCTCCCACCATGCTGAGCGGTAGCATAACATCAGAGATGACTTCAAACTCAAGGAACATGATCAGCAACATCGATTGGAAGGCTGTACACGCTAGGGAGAGTTATGGGAAGACACCTACTGATGAGATGCCACATCAGTCCCTTCAGCAAAACAGACTTGAAATTGTGAGTACTGCCACTTTGGCACAAAAAGGTAGTTTTCTAAGCGCTTTAAGTGTCAAACGTGATAGCTCAACGGCATGGATCGTTGACTCAAGCGCATCAGACCATATGACTGGTGATGCATCGTTATTTCATGAATACAGCCCATGTTCTGGAAAGTTTACAATTCGTATTGCAGATGGCTCACTATCGAAAGTGGCTGGTATCGGTTCAGTTGCTATCTCCAAGGACATAATGCTTAATTATGTTCTTCATGTTCCTAATTTGGATTGTAATCTCTTATCTATTAGTAAGATTACGAGAGATCTTAATTGTATTACTAAATTTCTCTCACATATGTGTGAATTTCAGGACTTGGATTCGGGGAAAAAGATTGGCAACGCTAGGATATGTGCGGGGCTCTATCTTCTTAGAGATGAAGAATCTGAGAGGAAAATTCAAAATAATGCTTGCACAATCTCAACCTCTAGCAATCATAAAGATAGTGCAGTCATGTTGTGGCACTACCGATTAGGTCATCCCAACTTCTTGTACCTCAAAAGGTTATTTCCCACATTATTCCAAAAAAATCCCTCATATTACCAATGTGAAATTTGTCAATTGTCCAAGCATCCTCGTAATACTTACCCACATCATTCATATAAACCATCCCATCCATTCTCCATAATACACGGTGATGATTGGGGACCATCTAGGATAGCAAATATTACTGGTTCTAGATGGTTTGTTAGCTTCATAGATGACCACACTCGAGTGACTTGGTTGTTCCTCATGAAAGACAAATCTGAGGTTGGGCAAATATTTCAGAATTTCAACAAAATGGTCCAGACTCAATTCCAAACCAAAATTCAGGTGCTTAGAACCGACAATGGAAAGGAATATTACCACTCTATCCTCGGAGCTTATCTACTTGATCAGGGAATTGTCCATCAAAGCTCATGTGTGGATACTCCCCAACAAAACGGAATAGCAGAGAGGAAAAACCGACACCTAATGAAGGTTGCCCGATCACTCATGCTTGCCACTCATGTTCCAAAACATTTTTGGGGAGAAGCGGTTTTAATAGCTACATATCTCACAAATAGAATGCCTTCTCGTGTCCTTCAATTCCAAACACCGTGCCAAAAGCTCCTTACAACCTACCCTCATCTTCGAATTATCTCATTCATCCCTACTAAAGTGTTCGGGTACATCACATTTGTCCATATACATCAACAGCATCGAAGTAAATTGGATCCCAAATCAGTCAAGTGCATATTTCTTGGCTCCTCTCCAAACCAAAAGGAGTACAAATGTTATTCACCAGTAACCAAAAGATTTTATAATTCTATGGATGTAACCTTTTTTGAGAATCAGCCATATTACACCAAAGCTGACATTCAGGAGGAGAGTGCGAGAGAATATCAACTTTGGAAAACCGTACTTGCTGCTAAACCAGTACCTTTACCACCAGCCCAAATCTCTTGTCCACCAGCCCAAATATCTAGTCCACCTATAATCCTCACAGAAATCCACCACCAACCTCTTGATCCTGAGATAACTAACACTCAACTTAGCCCTCAAAACCCTAAGTCTGTGAAAGAAACAGCAACAAAAGACATGATTGTTTACTCAAGGAGACCGAAATCTCAAAAGGAGGTAGAGATTCGCACATCTCCAAAGCAAAACCAAGATTCAGAACCAAATCCAGAAGTTTCTAAGATGCATACAAGTAACATAATTACTAAACCTATCTCTAGTGATTTTCCTAGTGATCTTGACCAACCTATTGCAATAAGAAAAGGAGAAAGGACATGCACTCAGCATCCTATCAGCAACTTTGTATCCTATGAGAGCCTATCTCTAGCTTTTCGTGTGTTTGTGTCCACTTTAATAGATGTTCAAGTTCCAAGCAATATTCAAGAAGCTCTCCAACAACCAAAATGGAAGGCTGCTGTTTTGGAAGAAATGAAAGCACTAGAAAAGAATGGCACGTGGGTGATTACAGAACTTCCCGAAGGAAAGAGTCTGGTTGGTTGCAAGTGGATATTTTCAGTTAAACACAATGCGGACGGAAGCGTGAACCGATACAAAGCTCGTCTTGTTGCCAAGGGCTTCACTCAATCTTATGGTGTTGACTATGAGGAGACATTTGCTCCCATGGCCAAGCTAAACTCAGTCTGTGTGCTGCTATCTTTGGCAGCTAACCTAGATTGGCCTCTTCATCAACTAGACGTTAAAAATGCATTTTTGAACGGTGACTTAGAGGAAGAAGTCTTCATGGAGATTCCACTAGGATTTTATTCTCAGGAGAACAATGGTAAAGCGTGCAAGCTTCGTAAGTCACTATATGGCCTCAAACAATCACCACGGGCTTGGTTTGATCGCTTAACAAAGGTTGTTAAGAAGTATGGGTTTTCACAGTGCCAAACCGATCACACTATGTTTGTTAAGCACTCATCTAATCACAAGATTGCTATCCTTATTGTTTATGTGGATGACATCATTCTTACAGGGGACTACATGGAGGAGATTGTTGGGGTAAAGACCCTTCTGGCAAGAGAATTGAGATAAAAGACTTAGGAAAGCTCAAGTATTTCCTTGGCATGGAAGTAGCTCGATCAAGAAATGGGATTTCTATCTCACAACGAAAATATGTTCTAGAGCTTCTTAAGGAAACAGGAATGCTTGGATGCAAACCTGCAGATACTCCTATGGATTCAAATGGCAAGTTAGGAGCTAAAGAAGAAAGTCCTCTAGTTGACAAAGGTAGATGCCAAAGGCTTGTGGGGAAGCTGATTTATTTGACACATACTAGACCAGACATTTGGTTTGCTGTTAGCCTAATAAGCAGATTTATGAATAACCCTAACAAAGCACACATGGAAGCAGTTTACCGGATTCTTCGATACTTAAAGAAAAGCCCAGGCAAAGGACTACATTTCAAGAAAACCTCAAATAGAGATGTTGAAGTTTTCTCAGATGCAGATTGGGCAGGATCTATAACGGATCGGAGGTCAACCACCGGATATTGCATATTCGTATGGGGTAATTTGGTAACATGGCGAAGCAAGAAGCAGACAGTAGTAGCTCGGAGTAGTGCTGAAGCAGAATTCAGAGCCATGTCTCATGGGATTTGTGAAGGTATTTGGCTTGAAAGGGTGTTGAAGGAATTGAGGATTTCAAAAGGAAGTTCTATGAAGGTGTTTTGTGACAACCAAGCAACCATAAGTATTGCCAAGAACCCAGTTCACCATGATCGGACCAAGCATATCGAGATTGATCGCCATTTTATCAAAGAGAAAATTGAAGAAGACCAAGTTAGACTTATCTACACGCCAACTAGTCTTCAAACCGCAGATATTCTCACCAAGGCCCTTCCTAGAAACAATTTTGAAAGCTTGAAGTCCAAGTTGGGTATGATTGACATCTACTACCCAACTTGAGGGGGAGTGTGGAAATCCAGTCCATATTCTATGGGATTGGATATAATTGATTTTTTATTTATTTCCTAAGATAAAGGGATTTGGTATCTTGACCAAATATTTCCCTAATTGGTTTCATTTAAAACTTTCCTTTATTTAGGATTCCTTTTCCTTTTCTGAAAATAGTATATAGGATATATAGGGATTTATGTAGATTTTCTAGTTTAGCCTACAACTATTTATATTCTCTGTAAGCTATAGTTTTTTGTGTAGAAAATCAGAAAAACATGTTCGTATCAATTTCTACATTCTCTACAATATCAGTTTCTACAAATATATATATACACACACATACACATACACAAACCTTGCTTATTTTTAAGAGAATTACTCTGAAACTCTCTCTATGGTGCAAATGGGATTCCAAACATGATATAGTAAATCAATAAAAAAAATGGCATTATACATATGTACAGACAGAACTAGACTTTGGCATAGGGAGAGATCAATAATCAGATATGTTCAAACCACTGTTTGTAAAAAAAGAGAGAGAGAATTAGAATGAAGAGTAAAACAGAACAAGTTTGTATAGAGAAAAATTTGTAAAAAATAGCTATTTTGTGTTGAAATGATAACTGGTGTTTTCCAATGTACTGGAAACGTATAGATGTCATAAAAAATTTGAAGGCAATTAGAACCTATTGTGATTCAATTTAACGTTGATATTTGTAAAAAAAATATAGCCCAGCATGATGTCAAATGCAGGACAGGTCAAATCAAAATTACGTTCCATAACTTATACAGGATTAAATGGACCTAACCAGCAAAATCTATCTTGTTGACTCCTAAGCTTCACTGACTTTCTACATCATATTTTGCTATCTGTTTTACCAATTTGTCTATCACATTGAACAGTATATATTGCTCGTAAGCTAAGAAATTAACCATCTCAAGCTATTTAGCGCGCTTGGCAACTAAGAAGCATAAACTACTTAATTTGCCATTCAAAATTTAGACAGATAGGTTGGACCTAATTTCATTCATTGCACTCCACAACTCTGAATGTACAGAAAACAAGAATAAAAATAAAAATACAAATTGATAAATGTAAACAATATGCTAAATTAAAAGCAAGCATACATGTCCTAGATCAAAGTACCACAGAATTCTGCATGAAGTGCATATAGAATGAGGTTAGAGAGAATGACACCTTGGAAAGACAAGGATAACGTATGATATGTTAGGAAGCAAGCTGCCATGTCCTTGTTGCTTCTTTGAGAGGGAATATGATAGACAGGATACCTGTTAATGACGAAATACCATGAAGATCATAACATACTCCTGAAGGAATAAGGCAAAAAAGAAAATGAATACATGCATATACCAAAATAATACATGTGCGTATGTTTTTGGCAAAATCTGACCTGCCCCAACCAGAGAAGCCAACTCAACCCACCCGAAATAGAAACCAATTATAAGATAATAATTGAATCAAGACAACCCAATCCCGAAACAACCAGAACGTAAAGTAACCTGATATCTTGCTTAGCATGACTTAAAGTGACCCGAGATGGCCAATGAGGCTTTGGCTTAGTAGCAAAGAGGAGGCCCTAGGACCTTAATGACATAAAAAAATCTCAAGTTCAAGTCTCACCAAATGTGTGAGTTGTATGTTCAATTATATACTGGTTCAAGTATCATTTCTGATTAAAAAAATGACCTGAAATGATAAAAAAAATTGTGGAAACTTGAATTTAATTTGATTTGATCCGAAACCAGTATTAATCCGATATATTTAAATGGTGCACAACCCAAATTTAACAAGTAAAAATATAAATGCAAATTGATAAAATATATTAAAGATTTTAAGAAGATGTAATGGGTGCCAAACTATTTAATTATTTGAGAAATAATTGTATTATAATCACATGAAAGAGAGAAAGAATCATAGTGATTGAAGTTCATGTAAATTAGGAAACTTGTATAGCTTTTTATGTTTGGTTTTAACCATATATTGGAGGACCCATAAATTTGTTTTAGTTTCAACTCATTATTTGAGTAACTAATGTAATTTTCAGAATAATGTCTTTCGCATTAAATGTATTTGAGAATTAATTAAGAAATGATGTTATATATAAATTATAATATAAATATTAAATCTTTTAATTGAATTTTTAAAACTGTTTTATATATATATATATATATATATATATATATATATAGTACTAAAAAAAATCTCAAGATGACCTGGAATGCCCATTGATTCAAAATAACCTGAAATGCAATGGAACTCGAACCCTACTTGATCCAACTCAAAATGACCCAAAACCGTAAGAATTTGATAATTGAGGTGTTGTTTGTTATTGTTTTTGTTTTATGTTTTATGTTTTTGTCTTTATTTTTTTTTGAAAATAAAAGAAAAAACATGTTTGTTAACTATGTTTTTGTTTTTTAAAAATTGAAAACAAAACAAATATTTTGGAAATTCATGAAAACACAAAAAATGTGTTTTCATAAATTTTGAAAGTATTTTGGGCACTGTTACCGCGCGGGTACCGTTCACCTGTTCGGCTACAGTGCCCATTTTAACTCTACAAATGATATAATTTTGCTTTTTATTTGAGTCGAACCCTTCTCTTCTTAGAATTTAAAATTTTATCCACTCCCTTCAACAAACTTCAATTGATAAAATTTTGCAACAAAAACAATCATCCAAACATGTTTCCAAATTTAATAATTGAAAATAAAATGAAAATAAAACAAAACAAAATTTTCAAAAATATAAAACATAAAACACACAACAATACCAAACGACCCCTAAACAATCCAAACCCAAAACCATATATGACCCTATAAGATCTATGATCCAAAATAACTCAATCCTAAAACAACTCAAGGTGCCCAATTGACACACACACACATGCAAAATTAAAAAAAAAAACAGGTTTTACACCCATATATAACCTTTCATGCATTCAATCCAGAGGCTGGTTTTAAACCATTTTAAGTTTATTTTTTGGACATATATGATAGAAGTTACATCAAGATCTAGAAGAATTCAAGTTACAACTAAAAGTCCTAGAGAAAGTAATCAGAAGATAAAGAAAGAAACTATTAAGGTTCCTACTTTCCCACTGAACTTCAAAATCTGACCACACCCTATTTCTAAGACTTAAGTTTCTCCCTCCTCAAAACATACAAAGGAAATCCATTTTGTGCCGAAAAGAGGAAACAAATGAAATCAGTTCCATTCATACACACCAAAAAGAAAAATCTCACTGCATTCTGTTTTTTTGGTATAGTCCACTCCATTCATTTACAAAGTCAGTAGAATTTTCTTTAATATGTTTTAGAGATTTGCACGTATTACTATTTCCTTGAAGAATACTACTATTTTCAGGTGAAAGGAAGTGACCTATCCATCTTATTATTCTGTTTTGTTTATTGCAATGCAGGTAGACTTGTACATATGTATGCACGTAATGACATACAGATGCATGTGTATGCCAATAATGGTTTGCTGTGACTTAACTTGGATAATCCAATTATGATAGGTAACAATACCAAAAACACAGGAGAAAAAATTCTAAGTAATGCAAAATGCTCACCAAGCTACAGCCATCCAACTTGCGGGTGAAAGATCAAGACTCTTTAGGGTCATTAGTCCAGGATGATTCTGAGCTAGTTCAGTTATCTGATCAAACAATCACAGTAGTTACTTTTTTGATCAAGCAAAATTTATGGGTTAAAGCAGGGTATTCAGAACCAGTTCATTTAATTAAGGGAAGCATGCACCCATCATTTGGTCACACCCCGATGCATCACTGCATATCTACTTAAAAGCAAAAGGAGGAACAATAAAATTAATTCAATTTTATTTTTGGTTGTAATATCTGACTATTGTGACACAAAAGTTCTAAATTATACACAGTAACAGATGGTAAAGACTTACTTTATCCATAAGTGGAACCCTAAAGTAAGGAGAGGATGTCTCAAAGTACTGTAAATAAAGGTAGCCCAGCTTATCCCTCATTGAGGAAGAACTATCCTGATCAAAATTTGAATCCTCAGAAATGGCATCCCATGTCTGGCTGGAGTTGTTGCTAAGAGACCTAGACAGCTTATCACTCCTGCTGTCGTCGCTCCAAGAATCACTTTCAACTTCTACTGCATTACTATCTTCCCTCCGGCTTCTACAAATAAAGTGAATTAGTCTATTTTTAAGCCAGTAACCTTGGGCAACAAATAATAGGAGAAACTCTTTTGACACAAAAACAAAGAAAGTAATTATTCAAAACCTGGAAGCTGGTACGCATTTGTCTGTATAAAGCTGAATCCCTGAGAGGTAAGGGGCAAAGTATTGAGTAATGCTCTCACCATAATCGAGCTCCACTTCGGTCCCAACACCATATGCACTCCACTCTTCATAGCAATTCCAGAGATCTCCCAATGAAAAGTATTCAATATTGTCCTTATCAGCAGGTTGCCACAGGCTGTTCAGATCATCAATATGGTTCTGCAAAACAAAATTGACTCAAGTAAACTGGTAAACTAGAGAAAGATAATTAGACAATAATTGCTAGCAAACGAGTTAAAAAATCCCAGGATAGAACAAAAGAGAAAAAAGGGAATTGACTTTCACATTTAACCAATATTTAAGAGGTAAAAACTGTTCCTATAGTTAACCTTGAAAGAAGGGAGAAGAATATCTTCAAAAACAGAGAAGCATTAAACAAATGCTAGAAACTACTCTAATTTAAAACTTTAAGCAGATAGGAAAGCATTCAAACCAATAAAAATCTAACTACAAACATTATATATATTGCAAGATCTCCAGCTTGTTTCATAAACAGTTCACATGCATGCTTGCCAACCATGTCATGGCTGGAATTTATTATAAGGATAGCAAGATTTAAATCTAAACCTCTCCTTCAGTACTAGTTTAGAGAATCCGTAAGACTTAAAAGCTTAGGTACATGATAAAGATCAAACTAACAGTTTTGTCTTAACCATAAGAAAGTCCACATCCCTTACGTTATAAAAATGAAAGGGCTGCCATTGAATAATGCAAGAACTACTTCAAATTGTTGATGCATCACAATTTTCATTTTCACATGTGCAACACATATAATGGGAAATTATAGAAATGATGTTTAATTATAAAAAAATAGATTGTACGCCTATGAAAAGATTTGAAATACTGATAGAAGCCTCATAAAACAGCTTCAAGTACACTGTAATAAATGTCACTAAATCAAAATAAATGAACAGCTCTTCTTGAGATAAAGGTAAATGAAAATATATTGTTTCTAAAACTAACCATTGTTTTAAAAGACTAAAATCTCTCATCTATAAACTTTTGCATTGATTATGATGTGTATGTTTTGGAAATCTATGGTCCCTTACTTTATCTTCATTACACGGAAACAAGTATAAAAGAAATGATGTCCTTTCCATACACCAAAATCTAAAATCAAACTGAATTAAATTGAATATAAAACCAAACTGAAATGACGTCTTAATTTAAAAGATATACTTAATGGAGGGCGAGGGTGCATCTTAATATGTATGGACATAGCAACCAACTAATAAACTTAAAAATGGATGTGAGGCAGTTTAATTGGTAGTTTCCCCTGAGTTTTATTTTCAGCAAAAAAAATCCATCCATCCATACGTTAGAAGTAGGAAAGTCAAATAAAATAGATGCACATGCCACATGGGTTCTTGCATGAATGGGCAAATGGCATAGAAATTAGAATCATAAATAAATATATACAAACAGGATATTTAGAGAACATTATCAGAATAGTGGGCCTCAGAAAACAGAGTCCATACTTCCCTGTCATAATTCAACGTCAGTGGCAGCACTACTACTACGACGACGACTATTACCTCTTTTTCTTTGAATTCATTATTATTGAATTTTACTACCTAACGAATAAAATAACCAGTTTTAGCTTTACACATAAATCTAAAACAAAACAAAATAAAAAATTTCACCTAATAATTTTTCATATACCAATACATTACAAACTTAATATTCAAAACAATTAAATTGAAAGAGAGAAAAAGACACCTTGGGAAGGAAAAAAGGAGGAGGATTGGGAGTGACGGAGTGAAGGAAACGCCGGAGATTGGATGATGACGGCGCCGATTCCCTCATTATGCCTTTCTCTGTTTACTCGATTTCTTCATACAAAATCTTGCCCTTTACATGTACCCAAAAAACAAAAAGTCTTTCCCTGAATTTATTACTTTTTTTTTTCTGTTCTTTCTTTTACGCCCTCTGCAAACGCATCTCAAATAATATTAACAAAATTACTTAAAACACCAAAATACATACATATAAATGAGTTAAACGAAAGAGCAAAGACAGAAAAACGAAACGCATAGGCCTTCATTCAATTAAACTGGAAAACCACGCAAGTCTGCTCATTTATTTTTCATTAAATGAAACCCCCTGCAATCCCCCATTTTTTTCTTAATTCCTTTCGCAAAAACCAAAAAAAAAAAAGCGAAACGGATAATAACTGAATAAAGGCAAAAGATTTTTTTTATCTGTGTGCGAACCAAAAAGAAAAAATCTTAGTCATAGTTAGTCATAGCGAGAGAGAAAAGAGAAAAGGGTAACCAAAAAACAAAAAGAGAAAAGGAGTGAGCTGAGAGGGTCTGATATCGGGGCCGTGAGCGTTCACTTCGCCGCGTGTTGAGGGAGCAGCGTCAATTATTTGGCTTCTTTTAACACCATTTTAAAGACGAAAGCTTTTTCCTCGGCATTTTACAGGCCCACGTGCCTTATATGGTTCCACTCGCGTTTCCTGTGTTCATCTCACGTGTCCTTTTTCAAGATTAAATGATATATTGACCTTAAGGCTTTTTCCTCGGCATTTTACAGGCCCACGTGCCTTATATGGTTCCACTCGCGTTTCCTGTGTTCATCTCACGTGTCCTTTGCTTAGTAGAATGTAAAGAAAGGAGTGAGGAAAGAAAATTAGTTAATTAAATGTTATAATTCATAACAACTTTTTTACTTTGTAGCTTAATTTTTTGATTAACAAATTTTCTTTCCTTACCTCTTTCTTTCCACCATACCAAGCAAAGCCTAAAGGTAGATTAAGGAGAAAAAAAGATTTAGGAAGATTATGAAAGATCTATTATATGATTATTTAAGTTTTTGATCTTAACAGTAATTACATGAAAAATAGCTCTTATAAATAAGTCACAAGTATCATCTTTAGAACTTAGGTTTTGCTTGACACATAAAATGATGGATAAGATAGGATGATAATCATCTTATCTTATGTTTGGTGCACATATTAAGGAGAATATTGGATTGTAAGGAGGATTAGTCATCCTCCCACTCTAAGTTGATTCAATTCTCTCCAAAAGGTGAGGATTATTTCTAATCCAATGAGATTAAAAATAAAAACTCATATTTTATATATTTCATCCTTAAAATATATATTTAAAAATTAACTTAAAACATTTAATATACTCCAAATTTTTTTCCTTCTTTTTCAATTTTTTCTTGTTTTTGATTCAAGAAAAACTATAATTTTGATAAGATAATATTTTTTAGGACACATTTTTTTGAAATTATTTTTTGGAAATAATTCAAATTTTTAACTCATTTTTTAGAAAATAAATTTTCAAACATAAAAATATTATAAAATATATTTTTTAACTAGTTTTTTTCTTACGTTTAAATTTCAATTTTTCTTTCTTAATTGTTTCTTTTTGCCTGACAAAAAAATAAAAATAACTATTAACCATAAAATTATTAGAAATAATATATTTTTTAATTTATAAAATTTGAGTTATTAAATTTAACTCGTATTTTTTCTTTTTCTTTTGTTTTCTATATTTCCTTCTAATTGACAAATAAAGAAAGAAGATAAAAAACCATAAAAATAAAGAAAAATATAAAAGAATTTTCTTTTGGAAAAAATTAATGTAATTAAACAAAAACTTTTCCTAAAAAACTCAATTTTCTAAAAATAAATATATTTAATGTACAATAAAAAATTATTTTAAATTTAAATCATGTAAAAGAAATAAAAACAAAAAGAAAAGAAAAAAGTGACAAAAAATACAGAAATTTTGTTTTATAAAAATTCATTTTTTGACAAAATAAATTTTTTGAAAATGCAATAAAAATTTTTTAGAAGTAATTTTTTATTAAAAATAAACTAATAAATTTGACTATTAATTATAATATTATAAATATTATTTAAATTTTTAATTTTTAATTTATATTTATAACAAAAAATTATAAATTTAAATTATGTTACTTTAAAAAAGAGTACTAAAAAATTATTTTATAATACTCTTAATTTTACTCATAGCAAATATGATGAAAGACATAAAAATCATTCTATCATATTCTTATTCATTGTGCACGCCAAACATAAGATAGGATTATTTGATGTAATCTTATCTTATCCATAATCTTATATTAACTTATCCTATCCATATCTTATGCACCAAACATGACCTTTATCACTATTTACTTATTAGAACCCTACCAAAATCCTATTTGACTTAAGCATCGAAGTGCGAGTGCAAGGGACCTCTACGCCATTTGATGGTTTTCTTTCTTGCAAAGTTCTTAGAGACAGGCTAACATGCAAATCGAGATTCATAAGTCATCAAAAATCACTATTGTGAACATGCAACAACACTTTTAAAAATGGGTTTGTTTATAATAATTGTGATATCCACATTTCTTATTGCTATTAATCCACTGTCCATAAAGTTAGTAGGATTAAATATCTCATGCCTATTCAAATGATATTTACTTGGTAGGTATGAAGGTGAACTAGATGGTGGGCCCCATTAGATTTTTGGTGTCCAGATGAAAGTAAAACTTGACAGAGTGGAATTTTGTAGCTAAATAATGTGATGGTAAGAATCTGTATCTCAAACTCAATTATTTGTACATGTTTCAAAAGCATGTAACAATTTAGGAAATGACGGTTAAATCCATAGGTAGTCAGAATTTTCGAGAATAACGGTCAAATTAAGTTGACTTTTGACCAATTGATAGTTGTAGGTAAATCCTCATGTGATATAGTTTTAAGCCTTGTAGACTGATGGAATAAATCAGGCGTAAAACAGAGGTGTTCTATGATTAAATAAAATATTTTGAAGGTTAGATTGACTGTTTAAAACGAAGTTGATCGCTAATGACAAAATTGGTAATTTTAAGTAAGTATAAGGGCAATTTTGTATTTTTACTTGGGAGATATTTTAAAAATAAAATTTTCTACATATTTCTACCTCTTTTGGCTGGCCATCTTCTTCCTCTTTTTTCTTCGTCCATTGTTGAGAGCTTGAAGAGAAAGAAAGCCACCAAAACCTAGAGAAAAACTTACCGAAACTGAAAATTCTCTTCACCAATCTTGTCTAATTTACTGTGCTCTACATCTTGGTACCCAAATCAAGCCTTAAAATGGCCATTTGCATAGTGAAGAGCATCCTTCAAGTTTCGGACAAGGTGAGAAGTTAAGGAAAGCTTGTGATTTTCATGGTTTATTGATTCTTTGTCATGTATTTCATGTGTTTAAGCATGTATTTAAGCTTAAATCAAATTAAAACCATGAAATTCACTGCCCTAGGGTTTCAGCCACCACCTCCCATGCTTGATTATGATGTAATTCAATGTTAATTTGATGTGAAAATGATGTAGAGCTGGTGTAGAATAAGAATTTAAGCTTGAATTGAAGAAACCACAAGTGTAGGAGACATAATCAATTTTGGCCAAGAGAAGGGGAGGTAGAATCCATGCTCAATTTAATGTGTTTTGGATCCTAGAATATTGTACAAATTAATAAGAGATTACTGGTAAAATCAAAATTGAAAACGGAGGTGTTTTTTAGTACTTGCAGTGTTAGCAACGGTAGGAAGTAAATCGAATTTAGAGTTACAATTGGCAATGTGATAGGTCTTAATAAGTTAAATATTCTTTATAATTATAGTAAGTAAAATGATTGTGTTTATGTGATCAATTGCAACTTGGAAGCCAGACAGTGACATTAGTGCTAGCGAGCAACACTGCAGGAGTCTAAGTGGTAAGGGATATATGTATGAAGCGTAGGGATACTACGTTGCATTGATTTGATAAAATTTGCCTTTTGCGGGATTGAAATTGTTAGCATGATTTGAAATTATGAAACTGGACTTGTGGTTTAAGCAGTATTTTCGTGCAGGAAGGTTAAGGTAGAAAGCACTATTATGCTGCTGATATTTTATTAAACGAACCTAAATTTCCAATTTTATCACTTGGTGAGGTTTTAGAAGTGAGAGGAATGTGAATACATGTTTTAGGGTTAAGTTTCCAAAGTGCTGCATGTGTATATCAAATTTGAAACTCAGTTTGCGAAAGAATTTTTACTAATTTTTACATGTTTCATGATGTATTTATGTTTTCATGATCCCGTTTGTGCAAATAAATATTTTGAACATTAGTTGTTGAACTGAGAATATTTGGTGAATTTTTATATTTCACATATAATGATTTTCTGTATTTGATGCTTTATGGATTAACTGAAGATATGAATTACTAAATTGATCTTCGTAAACAATTTGGAAATGATTTATGATTTGTTTTGAGACTGTTGGCCCCGTAGCTACTCGCGGGTACATGCTTTTTAGTTCCATTTTGATGCTGTTAGATCCAATCTAGTCTTCAGCTCCCACAATTGTCACCTAACTAATGTACACTATGGCCCCTTGACTATGACCATATTTCCATTATATAGCATGAGTCTATTGGGAGAAGCCTAGTCTCCATTATACTATTTTTACTTGGGTGGTAAATCCCTAGTTAACATAAATTCAGGCACTTCCAGACTTTATTAGTTTTTGATTTTATTATATATGATAAATATGCTTTATGATTTGTATTCTCCATATTATTTGTCTGAAAGTGATTTATATTGTTTACGAAATATTTTAGAACTTATTTCTGGATATTTTACGAATTGCATAATAGAAGCTATTAGAAATGTTTATTGAATTTGTGATTTAACAAATCTTAATGAACTCCCTATAATTGGAATTAGATACCGAGACAAGTAAGGTGCTTTAAAGCATCCTTCTGTACTCAGCCTGGTTATCTAATCCACTATAGTATCTTTTCCGATATCGTGCCCAAATAAATAATGTTTTCTGTGTAAACGAGCATGACTTTAGATACTGTATATAGTTATATGTTGTATCAACTCTTGTATATATATATTTCTTACTGGGCGTAAACTCACCCCCTTATTTTCCTTCCAGATTATCTGCAGTAGGTTTTGGTTTACTCAAGAAGACCTGATTTTGGTATCTCTCAGGCAGTTTTCCTATATCCGTTGAGGTACACAAGCTATCTTTTATATGTTCAGACTTTCTATATACAGTGCTACTTGTATATATATAAATACTTGGGATGTAATATAATGAAATTTTGAGTTACATCTTGAGTTGTATAAAATTTAATGCTCATGTATATAGATCTTAGGTAAGTTGTGGTTGAATAAAAATGGTTAATTTCTTCTAAATATATGTAGGCACTACAGACAGCCCAATTAAAAATAATTATGTGAAAATAGTACAAATATTCGATATTCGGTATGTGACAGTAAAGTTGGTATCAGAGTGAGATTGGCCTGATATCTGTCAATATTTTAGGGCTAGAAATGGTGTACATCCAAGTAGTACTGTACTTGTCTAAATAAATATTTGATTTCTGCAACTGAAAACGATTTTGTGTTTTCTATTTTGGTACAGAATAAGCGATAGGCACAGGGGTATTGGAAGGGACAAAGGATGCTTTAGGCGTATTCAGCCCTCTCCAGAGCCATCCTCGGAGCCGATGTCCAAGCCAACTCTCTCTCCACAGCTTAGGAGTCCTAATACACGTATTTCCTAGCTGGAAAAGTAGTTGCAAACTTTATCGCTAGGTTTAATTTCTGAGCACTAGTACCAAAAGTAGTGCAGCCTCCATCGCCTCTAGTAAATGTTCCACCAACACCATAGCCACAACCAGTACAGCCCCCATCACAGCCTTAGCCTCAGGTTCCAGAGTAGTTGAGGCCAGTTCTAAAGAGAGGTTGTGATGTAACACTTATTCAGCAGTTCAAGAAATTGGATCCATCGAAGTTCAAAGGCAAAATGGATTCGTTGGTTTTAGAAAATTGGGTAAATGAGGTGGAGAAGCTATTTGCTTATATGACTTGTATCAAGACGGAGAAAGTAGGGTTGGCCACTTTTCTATTAGTGGGCGATGCAAAGCACTGGTGGAAGTTCACTAAGACAATCCTGATAGCCAGACACCTAGCAATAACATGGGGTATCTTTTCAGAAGCTTTCAATAAGTAGTATATTCCCCATATAGCTCAAAGGAGATTGGAGTTAGAGTTTCTGAATTTATATCAAGGGAGTATGACTATTGACTAGTACGAATATAAGTTCATTGCACTTAGTCGCTTTGATATGGAAACACTCAAAAGTGAAAAGCATAAAATCGAGTGGTTCGTGGCTGGTTTAAGACCGTCTATCACGAATAGTTTGGCCCAATTTGATATATCTATGTATGATGAGATTATTCATTGAGCTCAATTGTATGAGCAGATTTATGAAGCTCAACAGGTGGAGTTTGATTCCAAGATTAAAGGTCAGGGCAAGGAAAAAGTATGACGTGGTTTTAATGATTGAGCATATAAGAGGCTAGTAAAAAGCCTATGGGTATTGTGATAAAGGAAAAGACTGCCAGAGATAAATCTGCGAGGTCCATTGGCATTGAGAGATCTATTGCTCTATAGAGAGGCGTTGCAACTAGGTGTATACAGTGTAGGAGGTCGCACGGTGATAGATCTTGCTATTAGGCTAGGGGAGCATGTTGTAAGTGCGGACAGATTAGGGATTGCCCTAATGATAAGGAAACAGTGCCACCAGTAGCACCAACAGCTAAGGAATCAGATAAGGCTACACCACCCGTACCGAGAAGAGCTACAGTAGCAAAAAAAGAGAAGAGCTGAGGGCAGGGTGTATGCTTTGGATCAGGAGTTTGCGGATACTTCCTCTGACATCATTAAATATAAAATTTCTGTTTTTGATATTGATGAATTTGTATTAATCGATCTAGGTTCTACATATTCTTTTATGTCTCCAATGTTTGCTACTAAATTACCAGTAGAGCCTGAGCCTTTAGGATATTCACTACAGATAAGTACGCCATTTAGAGAATCACAAATAACTAATGTAGTGTATCGTAATTGTAAATTGAGAATAGGCGATAAGGATACAGTAGCTAACCTAACTGTTTTAAATATGTATGATTTTGAGATCATCCTAGAAATGGATTGGTTAGCTACAAATCATGTTAGTTTAGACTATTACATTAAATATATAACGTTTTCTTCTCTTGAAAGGTATACTGTAAAACTTCCAGTTTATTAATAAAAAATAAATTTCGTTGGAATTGTATTTGAGATTAAAATTTTGAATATTCTTGCGATTGAAGTGTTCGTCGCTTATGTGGAGGATGTAGAAAAGAGACGTTTGGAGTTACACGAGATTCTTATAGTCAAGGATTTTCCAGATGTGTTTCAGGGTGAATTATCAAGTCTTCCTCTAGCTCATGAAATTGAATTTACCATTGATTTGATACCCGATACTAAACCTATCTTTAAGCCTCTGTATCGAATGGCATTTGTGGAGCTTGATGAGCTCAAGAAGCAGCTCGAGAAGTTGTTGGATAAGGGATTCATTCGTCCCAGTGTTTCTCCTTGGGGCGCACTAGTTCTGTTTGTTTGAAAGAAGGACGGTGGCCAACGACTGTGTATTGATTACTAGTTGCTCAACATGGCTACTATCAAGAATAAATATCCTCTGCCCAGGATTGTGTTGGATTATGCCCTTAGAACCATTCATTAGATGATTGACTTTGGCATTTTTATGTATCATGACATTTTATTTATAGTTCATTATTATATTTGTTTTATAACTGCATAATGTAATCTTATATGATAATGTCCTTAGAATAGTAATAACACACTATTCTTAAAATATCCCTAGTCAAGTATTATTGTGAATAAGGATAACAATGATACGATAAGACTAGTATGTGGTTGACTGATGACCATTGTCATGGATATAGGATATCAAGTCATCACATAGGTACATGTTAGAGAACTATGTATTGGATCGACCCTCCATGAGAACGCTACATGGATTGTTATATGAGTGTCATAAGCGATTCTCATAGTGATGATGGTGTATGTGATCCTTTGACTTGAGATCATCAGAGATCCCAACATAGAGAATTGCATACTTTAATGCTGCTAGATGTCATTCGTAACAGGATGGACTATAAAGGTAGTAATTGGGTATGCCTTGATCTATGTAGTGGGATGTTGAGTGATCAAGATAGGATTTATCCCTCTTATATAACAAGAGTGATGTCTTGAGCCCTTTGATAGAGTGAGACTAAGAAATGCATGGCCGTGCTCGAATAAGTCAATATGAGATATTGATTTTATTTGTTTAATTAGTCTACTCAGGAATCAAGAAACGCTGATTAGACTATACAAGTGTGACACATTCCATGACTTGTGTCTAATCAAGACATCAAAGGATAAAGGGATTAGACTACACAGTAACATCTATCACGAGTAAGGTTATGTCGAGTCATTGACATTCTCGTTACATGGGTAGCAATGATGTGTTGCTAGATACCGCTCATTGCCTGTGACAATTTTGTCATTGCCATTGTTTTGAGAACCTATTGGGTCGCACACTTAGAACGGATCAATGAGGAGCTTAATTAATCCTATTCTGAATTGGATTAAGGATATAACTAATCCTATTCTGAATTGGATTAGGGATATAACTAATCCTATTCTAAGTAGGATTAGAGTTCTGTTTGGCAGTAAATTTTAGGGTAAAATTTACTGCCTATAAAAGGATGTTTTCTGAAACATAGCCGTACAACAATTAAAAAAAAAACAGAAAAGTATTCTTTTAATCGAAGCTAGCAGTTCGGTTATAAAGAATCAAAAAACGCTCTTTAAGGCTTCTGATCGTGAGACGTTCAAGAGTCGTGAGATCCGTTCGTATGGATACCATAGAGGCAGGAACGAAAAGTTGTTGCTTGTGACTCGACCAACGACAGAAATCTGAGAAAACGTTAGGTAAAATCTCGAAACCCTAATCAGGCAACCCTCCGAATCGATCCTGGTGGAGGTCAAATGATTTAAATTCCGCTGCATGTTTGTTTTCGGTTTCCTTCAGATTGATGATCTATTGGATCAGCTCAAGGGTGCACAGGTATTTTCTAAGATTGATATAAGATTGAGATATCATCCATTGAAAATTCGAGAGGCGGATGTCCCTAAGACCTCATTCAAGACCTGATATGGTCATTATGAGTTCCTGGTTATGCCATTTGGGCTCACTAATGGCTCTACAGCTTTCATGAATCGATGAATGAGGTGTTTAAACATTTTCTGGACAAATTCATCATCGTATTCATTGATGACATCTTGGTATATTCTAAATCCTGGGAGGAGCATGAACAACACCTTTATATTGTGTTACGGACCCTTAGAAATCGAAAGCTCTATGCTAAGTTCAGTAAGTGTGAGTTCTGGCTAGATCAAATTACTTTTCTAGGACACTTGGTGTCTAAAGACAGGGTGTCAATTGATCCATTTAAGGTAAAAGCTATTGCTCAATGGGAGAGGTCGAAGATGGTAACTGAGATACGGAGTTTTCTGGCTCTAGCTGGGTATTATCATTGTTTTGTTGAGGGTTTCTCTCGATTGGC
This sequence comes from Heritiera fomes, assembly GCA_032173925.1. Lineage (NCBI taxonomy): Eukaryota > Viridiplantae > Streptophyta > Magnoliopsida > Malvales > Malvaceae > Heritiera > Heritiera fomes. Next base: position 13,994,092 of record JAPDPM010000005.1, read on the forward strand.
TACTCCTTTGACATGTCTCACTCACAAGGATGTTAAGTTTGAGTGGGCTGATGCTTGTGAGCATAGCTTTCAGGAACTGAAGCAGAGATTAACTACAGCACTGATCCTCACTATTCTTAGTGGTTTAGGGGGTTTTTCCGTGTACAGTGACGCCTCTTTACTTGGTTTGGGTTGTGTGCTAATCCAAAATAGAAAAGTGGTTGCTTATGATTCTCATTAGTTGAAGGACCAAGAGAAGAATTATCCCTCTCATGACTTGGAACTAGTTGCTATGGTGGTTGCTTTGAAGATTTAGCAGCATTATCTGTATCGTGAGAAATTTCGAGTGTATACGACCACAAAAGCCCTAAGTATCTGTTCTCGCAGTATGAATTGAATATGAGGCAGTATAGATGGATGGTGCTGCTAAAGGACTATGACTACGAGATATTGTACCACCCAGGGAAAGCAAATGTGGTGGCCAATGCTTTGAGCAGAAAACACTTGAGTATGATCTCCTACATGATGATTCAAGAATATGAACTACTGGAACAGTTTGCTAGCCTCAGTTTAGATATCACTCATTCTAAGAGGTATGGTCTAATTGCTAGTTTTTGTATTAAGCTGAATTTAATGGATCATATTAGAAATGCTTAGAGGGAGGACGCTGGTTGTATTGAGATTGCCAGTCAAAATCAGTTGTGAGTTCAATAAGAGTATGTGATTGGCACAGATAGTATTCTGAGATTCAAGGACCATATTTGTATTCTCAAGGACAGAGAGTTGAAAGAGTTGATTTTGATAGAAGCCCATATTTCAAAGTACACTTTACATCTTTGTAGAAACAAGATGTATCAGAATTTGCTTAAAGTGTACTGGTGGCCTAATATGAAGAGAGACATCGCTGAGTTTGTTGTAAGATGTCTCATTTTTAGCAGGTAAAGGTAGAGTACCAGAAACCAGCAAGATTGCTTCAGCCTCTATCGATACTAATGTGGAATGAAAGCACATCACCATGGATTTCATCATGGGTTTACTGAAGGCTAGACAAAATCATGATGCGATTTGTGTGATTGTTGATAGATAGACAAAATTCGCCCATGTTCTGGCTATTAAGTCTACAGATTCCTTAAGTGCCTTAGTCGATCTTTATGTCATGGAGATTGTAAGATTACATGGAGTTCAAGTGAGAATTACTTCTGAAAAAGATTCCCAATTCACCTCTCATTTCTAAGAGCATTTTCAAGATGCTATGGGTTTCGACTAAATTTTAGCACAGCTTTCCATTCGCAGACTAATGGACAGTTCGAGTGCACCATTCAGATGCTCGAGGATATGTTGAGAGCTTGTACATTGGATTGTAAAGGCTCCTGGGATGATCATTTTCCATTAGCAAAATTTGCATATAATAACAGTTATCACTCTAGTATTGGTGTGGCACCTTATGAGGCGCTGTATGGTAGAAAATGTCGTTCCCCTATTGCCTGGGAAGAAGTGGGTGACAGAAAGATATTAGCTTCCGATTTGGTTGAGCAGGCTTCTAAAGATGTTCATCTCATCTGTGATAGACTAAGGACTCCTCAGAGTCGGCAAAAATGTTATGCAGATGTTAGACATTGATCATTAGAATTTTCTGTAGGAGATTCGATTTTTCTGAAAGTTTCACCATTTAAAGGTATCATGCAATTTGGGAAAAAAGGAAAATTAAGTCGTCAAAATATCAGACCTTTCGAGATTCTAGACCAAGTAGGAGATGTGGCATATCAGTTGGCAATACCACTAGAGCTATCCGGTGTACATAATGTCTTCCATGTATCGGTGCTTCGAAAATATCATCTAGATTCGTCTCATGTAATTCAATATGAACCACTGGAGATTAAGGAAGACATGAGTTATGTGGAAAGACTAGTATGGATCTTGGATTGAAAGGAAAAGGTATTACAGTCTAAGACGATTCCTCTGGTAAAGGTTCTCTGGCAATACCACTCAGCAGAAGAGGCTACCTAAGAGTTATAAAGCCTAATGAAAGAGAAATATCCAAAGCTATCCATCAAACAGTTCTGATCAAATTTGGAGAACCAAATTTCTTAAGGTGGGGAGGATGTGAGATCCACATTTCTTATTACTGTTAATCTACTATCCATAAAAGTTAGCAGTATTAGATATCTCATACCTATTCAAATGATATTTACTTTGTAGGTATGAAGGTGAACCAAATGGTGGGCCCCATTAGATTTCGAGTGTCTGGACGAAGGTGAAACTTGACAGAGTGGAATTTTGGAGCAAAATAATGTGATGCTAAGAATCTGCATCTCAAACTCAATTATTTATGCATGTTCGAAAAGGGTGTAACAATTTAGGAAATGACAACTAAGTTTATAGGTCGTCAGAATTTTTGTGAATAATGGTCATATCGAGTTGACTTTTGATCAATTGACAGTTGCAGGTAAATCCTCATGTGATAAAGTTTTAGGCCATGTAGATTGATGGAATAAATTGAGCACAAAACTAAGATTTATGCGATTCAACGGTTAAGGCTATTTTGGTAATTTTGCCCAAACGACCAGTCGAACCTCAACAAAAACCCAACCAATGGTTAGAGCAAGTTAAATAAGGGTGTTCTATGATTAAATGAAATATTTTGAAGATTAGACTGATTGTTTAAAATGAAGTTGGTCGCTAATGGCAAAATTGGTAATTTTAAGTATAAGGGCATTTTTGTAATTTCACTTGTGTGCTATTTTAAAAATAGAAATTTCTACATATTTCTACCCCTTTTGGCCTGCCATCTTCTTCCTCCTCCTTCTTCCTCCATTGTTGAGAGCTTGAAGGGAGAGAAAGTCACCAAAACTTAGAGAAAAACTTACTAAAACCGAAAATTCTCTTCACCAACCCTATCTAATTTTCTGTGCTCTACATCTTGGTACTCAAATCAAGCCTTAAAGTGGTCATTTGCATAGTGAAAAGCATCCTTCAAGTTTCGGCTAAGGTGAGAAGTTAAGGAAAGCTTGTGATTTTCATGGTTTATTGATTTTTTGTCATGTTTTTCATGTGTTTAAGATGTATTTAAGCTTAAATCAAATTAAAACCATGAAATTCACTACCATAGGGTTTCAACCACCACCTCCCATGCTTGATCATGATGTAATTTAATGTGAATTTGATGTGGAAATGATGTAGAGCTGGTGTAGAATAAGAATTTAAGCTTGAATTGAAGAAAACACAAGTGTAGGAGAGAGAATCAATTTTGGCAAAGAGAAGGGGAGGTAGAATCCATGCTCAATTTAATGTGTTTTGGGTTCTAGAATATTGTACAAATTAATACGAGATTGGTAGGGAAATTAGAATTGAAAACAAAAGTGTTTTTTGGTAGTTGCAATGTTAGCACCGGTAGGAAGTAGATCGGATTTAGAGCTGCAATTGGCACTGTGATAGGTCTTAATAAGTTAAATATTCTTTATAACTGCAGTAAAGTAAAATGACTGTGTTTATGTGATCAACTACAGATCGAAAGCCAGATAGTGAAACTGATGTAGCGAGTAACATCGCAAGAGTCTAAGTGGTAAGGTATATATGTATGAAGCATAGGGATACTACATTGCATTGATGTGATAAAATCTACCTTTTGTGGGATTGAAATTGTGAAACTGGACTTGTGGCTTAAGTTGTATTTTCATGCAGGAAGATTAGGGTAGAAAGCACCGTCATGTTACCGAAATTTTATTAAATGAACCTAAATTTTCAATTTTATGGTTTTAGAAGTGAGAGGAATGTGAATATATGTTTTGGGGTTAAAGCTTCCAAAATGCTGCATGTGCATATCAAATTTGAAACTTGGTTTTCAAAGGAATTTTTACACGTTTCATGATGCATTTATGTTTTCATGATCTCGTTGTGTGCAAATAAAATATTTTGAACATTAGTTGTTGAACTGAGAATATTTGGTGAATTTTTATGTTTCACGTATAATGATTTTTTGAATTTGATGCTTTATGGATTGACTGAAGATATGAATTACTAAATTAATCTCCGTAAACAATCTGGAAATGATTTACGATTTGTTTTGAGACTGTTGCCCCTGTAGCTACTAGCAAGTACATGCTTTTTCATTCTATTCCAATGCTGTTAGACCCTAGCCCAGTCTTCAGCTCCCACAGTTGTCACTTGGCTAGTGTACACTGTGGCCCCTTGACTATGGCCATATGACTATTATATAGCATGAGTCTATTGGGTGAAACCTAATCTCCACTATACTATTTTTATTAGGGTGGTAAATCCTTGGTTAACATAGATCCAAGCACTCCTATACTTTATTAGTTTTTGATTTCATTATACATGATAAATATGCTTTATGATTTCTAATTTCTACGTTATTTGTCTGAAAGTGATTTATATTGTTTACAGAGTATTTTAGAACTTATTTCTGGATATTTTATGAATTACATAGTGGAAGCTATTAGAAATGTTTATTGAATTTTTTATTTAACAAATTTTCATGAACTTCCTATAGTTGGAATTAGATACTTGGACAAGTTAGGTGCTTCAAAGCATCCTTCTGTACTCAGCATGGTTATCTAATCTATTATAGTATCTTTTCTGATATCGTGCCCAAATAAATAATGTTTTCTGTGTAAATGAGCATGACTTTAGATACTGCATATAATTATGTGTTGTATCAGCTCTTGTATATATATTTCTTACTGGGCGTAAGTTCACCCCCTTATTGTCCTTCTAGGTTATCTGCAGTAGTTTTTGGTTTGCTCAAGAGGACCTGATTTTGGTATCCCTCTGATCGTTTTCCTATATCCGTAGAAGTACACGAGCTATCCTTTATATGTTCAGACTTTCTATGTACGATGCTACTTGTATGTGTATAAACACATGGGATGTAAATTTGAAACTAGTGTGTGTAATGTAATGAATTTTGAGTTATATCTCTAGTTGTTTAAAATTTAATGCTCACGTATCTGGATCCTGGGTGAGTTATGGTTGAATAAAAATGGTTAATTTCTTCTAAACATATGTAGGCATTGCAGACAGCCCAACTAAAAATAATTAAGTTATGTAAAAATAGTACGAATATTCGATATTCGGTATGTGATAATAATATTGCAAAATATAGATCTTACTATGAGGTATTGAGAATTTTTGTGATTTTTAATATCTTATGAGAAATTGGATAGATAATTATAGTTAAAATATATATTGGTGGCTCTATAGGCTAAACCGAGAGGGGGTGAATCGGTTTTGTGATACTCTTAGGTTTGTTTTTCAATTCTTCTAAATTCTCTAGCCTATGTTGAAGTTTTCTAAGTGCTCTAGGCTACTCAAGTATGCAATATAAATTCAATTCAACAATCACAATATAAATGCAAATAAGTAAAGAGAGTAGGGAAAGAGAGATGTATACAATCGATTTATAGAGGTTCGACAACCTTGTCTACGTCTTCTACCTTGAGACGCTCCCAACGATTTTCCCTAAATCCATTAACTTGAATTTGTATTACAATTCCTCTTTTTGCTAGCACAAGAGTAACCTCCCTCTTTTTCTAGGCTCAAGAGAAACCTCCCTCTTTTCTTAAGGCTAAAGAGAGACCTCCCTTTTTTTCTAAGGCTTAAGAGAAACTTCCCTTTTACAAGGTGTGAATGAGTTTACAAGGAATGTAATCAAAGAAAGGTCTCTAGTTAGGCAAGTGATTACAATGGTTATGCACAAAGGAAATCCTATACAATGTTTGTGCTATGCTATACAAAGATGATGAGTATGATAGAATATGAAGACTTTGTAGCACTTGTGATTTTGACAAGCTTGAGGAAGATGGAGAAGATGTTGCTCAGCTGTTCCTCTTACTTCCTTGAGCTTCCGAGCCTTTATTTATAGTCCCTTGGATGGTTTTTAAATGTTGGTAGGAGTCAAAACTGAATGTAACCATTGTATCTCACAAAAACTAGCCGTTAGAGTGCATTTTCGAGGTAGGGGATCAATCCTTTGACCTAAGGGATCGATCCTATGCTTCTTTGCAAGCTTCCAAGGCATTCTGCCATGAAGGGATCGATCCCATGCTTCCTTTTTACTTCCTAGGAGCATTTTGCTATTCGTGGATTGATCCCTCAACATGGGAGATCGACCCCTTATGCTTTTCCTGCACTTTTCTAGGCTAATTTGGGTTAGAAATGATGTGGACTTTGATTTTAATTCATCCCAAAACATTTTAGAATTTTGTGGGAGTTTTCCTTGACTTTCTCAACTAAAGACTTAGTGTAAAAAACTTGTTAAGTAATTTTCTAAAATTGTGTTCAATATGTTCTTGAGAAAATTACTTAATGAAGATATTCAAAATCATTTTGTAAAATGTTAAGACTAATAAGAATATGCAATTAAATCATGGTATTAAACTTTGATATGTAGACTTAAAGTGGTTTGAGAAAATCATATGATTAGTAAAGCAAATTTACATTATAAAGTCAAACACTTAATATTCTTAAGTTTTTGTCATTTCAAAATACATATGTCAATTTAAAGCTAACAATCTCCCCCTTTTTGATATGACAAAACTTAAGTTGAATTTGCTTTGAAAATTCTTTAAAGAAATACTCCCCCTTAAATAAAGCATGATTTTGTAAAGCTCCCCCTTAATATAAGCATGGTTTTCAAAAGAAGTTTTCAAACCCTATTATTTCTCCCTCTTTTTGTCATAGCAAAAAGAAAGAAAAATAAAAATTATGCTCCCCCTAAAATTATGGCTATGTGAGAACAGATAAGTATGCTCCATCCACCAAGAAATATGTTAGTACATGGGACTCATAGCACAAATAAATAAGTCAATGTCCATAAAGAGTATGAAATGTTTATGCATGCAAAGGACATTGCGAAGATTCTATACCAATTGTTTATAAATAATTGTGCAAGAAGTTCCCAATTGGTAAGCAATTAAGCAAGTTGTTTATAAATTTTCTACTAAGTTCTATAACTTGCTAATTTCAATCTTATCAAGCACCTAAGTAGATCAATTGTTCTCTAAGGTCCAACTAAGGTACACGGCAGTACATCATGATTATGAGCTGAAATTAGATGACAAATCATATGCATGAGCTCATAAATCATTTTCAAGAAAGAGTGTGCATAGAATTAAATTATACATCAATTAACCACAAATTCTAGCACATTAGTGTCTCATGCAAAAGTGTCTTATATTAATTCTTCCCTATTTGTCATTTCAATCTAAAGAGCATGAGAAGAATTGTCAATTTAAAGCTCATATCAATTGTTACTAATGGTTGACTTAGCCATTTTGCATGATGTTAATTGTTATGTGCGATGTGTTCATTCAAGAGAATAATTAAGTTAAACATGCAAGAGCACAATCACACACTATTAAACATGGATATGGATTAATTAAACATTAGCATACTATCATAAAGTAGTAATCCATATTCATAAGCACAACTCTAATTATATGGAAGATTTAAAGGTTCATGTCATTCAATTGCACACATTTTCTTCCATAAGACTAAAGAATCATATGCTCAATTTTCCATTCAAGATCTTAACCAATTATGAGCAAGGAAGAGTTCTAGAGGGTATATGCTTATTTTAACTAAAATGGCTTTACATAAGTGAATTAATATTTTCAAGCTAAAATGTGTTTTATCATTATCATTAAGATTTTCAATCTATGAGTAAAGTCAAGTATAATTTCATGAAAAACTAATATTTTCATCTCATAGACATGATCATTGATTCAACTTAAGCAAACATGCAAGTTCAACATCAAAACAATCAAGATTAAATGCATGGCTATCAATCAAGATTCAATGCATATCAATCAAAGTGTATTTGTTCAAGTTTGCATTTATTCTTGAATGTTGATGTTGTCATTAAATCATAAGTTCTTTAAAAATTTGGCCATAAGAAAAATATAAGTTCATGGATGATAAATTTTCATGCATTTGAACATTTAAGATCCATTTATCAACACAAATTGTAGGCCAAAGATAATTATGACTTTAGGTAAAGCTTTTTGTATTTAATGTATTTCATTCACCTAAGTCATGTTTGAATTTTATCATTAAGGTTAAGTTATGATCATTTTATCATTCAAGCATATATATATTGACCTTTAATTATTTATATTCCACCAAAAATATATCATGATGCCTAATGGGATAATGTGTGTCAAGCTATGAGATAAAATCTTCTAAGCATGCTTGACTAAGATGAACAAAAGAAGTGAAAAATATCTATCATGCATAAGTTCATCAAATTCTCAAATATATACACAAATCATTGAAATAATTCTTGAAAGTTATGTTTAAGCATTTATTGAAAATATATTTCAAGATTTATGCAAATCATGAGTGTTTTTAACAGTAAAAATGATTTTGCACTTGTGAGCTAAATGAAAATGATATTGATTGTTGAAAATAATACCAATTGTTGAAGTTGAGGCATGATACCAATGAAAAATGATTTTTCATAGTGAAAGGATCATCAAAACGAGGTTAAGCTAATGAATTTTATGTTAAGAAGAAGGAAGGTATCAAGAAAATTAAGAAAACTTCTCAATTTTTGCTTAAAAGTGCAGAAATAGGCACATTTTGCCCAGGGGATCGATCCCTAGAGTAAGGGGATCGATCCTTCAATTCTAGAATATAGATTTTCTGCATTTTGCTAAAGGGGATCGATCCCTTATTCAATTTCTACAGAATTTTGACAAAAAATTCAACTTTTGAGGTGCCAAAACTTCGTTTTTGAGTATTTTAAGTCCAAGTAAAGGTTTAAACATTTGTGTAACATGATTTTGGACTTATATGAATGAAAAAATGGATAAAAATCATTTAACAATAGATTTCACAATTTTGGAAGAATTTGCACCATAAAATGCATTTTTGGTCTCAAAAGAGGTCATTTTAAGAGTTATGTATATTTTGTCAAAACCAAGGCATTGGAAAACACAAATATGTCAAAACAAACATGTTCACAAAGATTTTAAGCACATATCATCAAATCACCACATTTGTGAACATTATGCCATAATTTTCATATGCATATTTCTCATTGATGCTCATGACATGGCATTTTGCATGAATGACATATTTGATATTTTTGACATTTTTGGAGCAAATAAATATATTATCAACACATCTCATACTTGCTCAAATCACACAATATCATTTCAAAATCATTAACCATGCTTTTCATCCAATAATCAAGAATTATCCACAAAATAATCAAAAATCATTTATCATGTCTTTTGTTCCAGCATTCAACTCACAATGTATCAAAGATTATTAACAAAATTTCTCATCAAGGCACAAATAATTTAATCAAATAAAAATTTTAAGGAATAAGAAATTAAGCTTACAATACTCCTTTGCTTGAGAGTGCTTTGCCATGATTTGTTGAATCCATCTTTAGCTATTTTTTGAGGAATTGTTGTGACTTTGCTAAGGATGGATTTCTTAAGCCCTTCCTCTTTCTAATTGGCATAAGCAAACTCCATGGAGGTGTGTAGAGCATTCAAACTCCATTGTTCAAACTCCATTGTTCCATTGTAGCTCCATGCTCTAACACTCCTACAATAAACAATTTCAAAAATGTTTTGGTACCCACATTTTCTTGGGTCCATGAAAGTTAGTGGAAATAATTTTTGATCTTTTAAGGATTCATTTTAAACACAGTTCATCATTATTTACAGCATGCTTTGGTACCCACATTTTTCTAACTACTCTTTCTCTAAATGTAGTTTTTCTATATGTGCATGCTTGTGAAGAGTGACCAATCTTATTGCAAAGTGAGCATGTGAGAGATGTATCATGCATAGAGTTTATGTTCACAAGAAAATTCTTAAGATGAGTTTCCTTTTTATTTGCATTATAACCTAACCCATCTTTATCAAAGAAAACTCTTTGGGTCTTAAACATGTGATCTAATTTTTGTTGATCCATGTAAAACCTAGAAAATGAGTTTTGCAAATTTGTATTCTTTTTATTCAACTTATTTATTTCTAAGTTTGCTTCTTCTAAATTCTTCTCAAATTCAAGTTTGGCATTTAAAAGCATTTCATTTTCTATTTTCAATTTAGCAATAATCTTTTTATATTTGGAGTTTATGCATTGAAATTCATTTGCTAGTTCATTAAAGGCATTTTGTAGTTCACTAAAGGTATAATCATTATCTTCACCAGAACTAGAACTAGTCTCATCATCACTAATAGCCATAAAGAATGAGTAGGCTACCTCATCATCTACGATTTCTTCATCAGAGCTATCACTTTCGCTCCATGTAGCCACAAATGCTTTCTTCTTAGGTTTCCTATCCTTTTCCTTCTAAGTAAGGGGTAATCTAGCTTAGTGTGACCCGGTTCATTACATTCATAGCACACTAAGAGGTCTTTTTCTTTCCTACTTGACTCTCCTCTTATTACCCCTCTTCTTTGATGTCTCATATCATTCTCTCTCCTTCATTCTCATAAATCTATTAAATCTTTTGGCAAACATTGTTATTGCCATTTCCTTTTCTTCCTCATTTCCACTCTCATCACTATCATCTCCAATGATTTCATGAGTGGATGATTTAAGAGCTACCCCTACTTTCTTTGAAGGCACTTTATTTCTTTTTAATTTCATTTCATATGTGAGTAGGGAGCCCATAAGCTCATCTAGAGACAAGGTGTTAGGATCCTTAGATTATTCTATTGCAATTACCTTTGCCTCCCAAGATTTTGGCAAGCTATTCAAGATTTTCTTAACCATTTCTACATTGGAATAAGTCTTGCCTAATGCCTTAAGTCCATTTATTATGTCATTAAACCTAGTAAACATATCACTCATGGACTCATCTTCTTTCATCCTAAAAAGTTCATAATCATGTATGAGCATACCTACTTTGGTTTCTTTAACTTGATTTGTCCCTTCATGTGTAATGGCTAATTTGTCCCATATTTGCTTGGCATTCTCACATAAGGAGACTCTATTATATTCATTGGAACCTAATGCATAAAAGAGAGTGTGCATAGCCTTGGCATTCAATTATGCCAATCTCATGTCATTTGTGTCCCACTCATCCTCAAATTTAAGGACATCCTTTCCATCTACTTTCTTCATTGGAATTTTAGGACCATTAACTATTACTCTCCACACTTCATAGTCATTTGATTGCACAAACAACATCATCCTAATTTTCCAATATGAGTAATTTTCTCCATTGAAAAGTGGAGGTCTAACTAATGAGTGTCCCTATTCTCCTAGAGGTGTACCTACGTTCAAATGAGCCATTTATGATCGTTTTACTCGATGGATGTTAATCCAAATCAATCTCGAGCCCAAGCTCTGATACTAATTGTTAGCTCTATAGGCTAAACCGAGAGAGAGTGAATCGATTTTGTGGTACTCTTAGGTTCGTTTTTCGATTCTTCTAAATTCTCTAGCATATGTTGAAGTTTTCTAAGTGCTCTAGGCTACTCAAGTATGCAATATAAATTCAATTCAGCAATCACAATATAAATGCAAATAAGTAAAGAGAGTAGGGAAATAGAGATGTACACAATCGATTTATAGAGGTTCGGTAACCTTGCCTACGTCCTCTACCTTGAGATGCTCCCAAGGATTTTCCCCAAATCCACTAACTTGAATTTGTATTACAATCCTTCTTTTTTCAGGCACAAGAGTAACCTCCTTCTTTTTCTAGGCTCAAGAGAAACCTCCATATTTTGCTAAGGCTACAGAGAAACCTCCCTCTTTTTCTAAGGCTTAAGAGAAATTTCCCCTTTACAAGGTGTGAATGAGTTTACAAGGAATGTAATCAAAGAAAGGCCTCTAGTTAGGCAAGTGATTACAATGGTTAAGCACAAGGGAAATCCTATACAATGTTTGTGCTATGCTATACAAAGATGATGAGTATGATAGAATATGAAGACTTTGTAGCACTTGTGATTTTGATAGGCTTGAGAAAGATGGAGAAGATAAAGAAAGATGTTGCTCAGTTGTTCCTCTTACTTCCTTAAGCTTCCAAGCCTTTCTTTATAGTCCCTTGGATGGTTTTTAAACGTTGGTAGGAGCTAAACTCAATGTAACCGTTGTATCTCACAAAAACTAGCTGTTGGAGTGCATTTTCGAGGGAAGGGATCGATCCTATGCTTCTTTGCAAGCTTCCAAGGCATTTTGCCATGAAGAGATTGATCCCTTCCCTTAGGGAATCGATCCCATGCTTCCTTTTTGCTTCCTGGGAGCATTTTGCCATTTGTGGATTGATCCCTCAACATGGGAGATTGAACCCTCATGCTTTTCCTGCACTTTTCTAGGCTAATTTGGGTTAGAAATGATGTGGACTTTGATTTAATTCATCCCAAAACATTTTAGAATTTTGTGAGAGTTTTTCTTGACTTTCTCAACTAAAGGCTTAGTGTAAAAAACTTGTTAAGTAATTTTCTAAAGTTGTGTTCAATACGTTCTTGCGAAAATTACTTAATGAAGATATTCAAAATCATTTTGTAAAATGTTAAGACCAATAAGAATATGCAATTAAATCATGGTTTTAAACTTTGATATGTAGACTTAAAGTGGTTTGAGAAAATCATATGATTAGTAAAGCAAATTTACATTATAAAGTCAAACACTTAATATTACTTAAGTTTTTGTCATTTCAAAATACATATGTCAATTTAAAGCTGACATATATAAATAATGGTTTAATAGATCAACAAGTAAATTTTAATTTAATAAAATATAATATAAATTACATTTTTATCCTTTAAAAACAGGAAATTTAAATTATATTTTTATCCATTTATAAAACAACCAAAATTACATTTATATCGGTTCAAAGTGTGAACGCAAATTATTTAACATATTAAATTTTATAGTTTTTTTACCTTGGAATATATAATATAATAAAGGTAGTCCATGCTAATTTAGAGGGAGAAAATTAAAAAATTAAGTATTTTTAAAGGGAGAATTTAGGGTTCATTTGCCCAAACTAGGGGGTTCATAGCCTAAATGCCCTAGTGGAATCGAATTCTCGCATATGAAATTTGATTACCAAAGTTCATTTTTAAGCCAGAATGCTTTTGCCTTAAGCGCAATTGATTGCCCTGATGCTAGAGGCATTCTGGCATTAAAATTTAATAGGGCAATCAAATGCCATACATGGGCATTCAACTGCTTTGTTAATTTTTAATGTCTTTTACACATATTGTCATAAATTTTATGGTTAACTATCCTAGATTTATGTTTTTCATATTGTTTTTACGTTTATTCTCTTCAATTTTACGATGAATCACATTAATTTTATGATTAATTATTCTAAAATTATGTTTTTCATATTGTTTTTAGGCTTATTCTCTTCAATTTTACGATGAATCACATTAATTTTACGATTAATTATTATAGATTTATGCTTTTATAGTGTTTTTACACTTACTCTCATCATTTTTATGATGAATCTCATAAATTTTACAATTAGTTGTTATATTTTTATGTTTTTTTAGTATTTTTACGCTTACTGTTATCAATTTTACGATGAATATCATAAATTTTACAGTTAATTATTATAGCTTTATGATTTTTCTAGTGTTTTTATGCTTACACTCAATAATTTTATGATAAACCTCATAAATTTTATGATGAATCTAATAAATCTTACAATGAATCTAAAAAATTTTACGATTAATGTTATAAATTTTACAATAAATTTCATAAATTTTACAATAGATGTCATAAAATTTACTATGAATCTCATAAATTTTACAACAAATCTAATAAATTTTATGATGAATGTCATAAAATTTATGATAAATTAAATAAATTTTATGATGAATGTCATAAATTTAACAAGGAATCTCACAAATTTTACGATAAATGTCATAAAATTTATGTTGAATGAAATAAATTTTACGATAATCTCATAAATTTTACGATAATCTCATAAATTTTACAATAAATTCTTATCATTTTTACGATGATTCTCATTAAATTTACAGTTAACTATTTTTATGCTTATTGCAGAGTTTTGATGCTGCTCATAATCATTTTTACAGTTAATTAATATATTTTTGTGATAATCGCCAATTCCCTAGTCTTAATCTGTAAATAGATGTATAACTTGGAAATACATTAAGTGTCAAAAATGTATTTTTGGAAATTTTGACAATCATAAGGTGATTAGTTGAGTATGAGCATTATTAAAAAAAAATTTACAAAATTTAATTTACAAGAATTGTGGAGGAACAGAAGTCATGTGGATGAGGAAATTAAGGGTGTAATCCTTAAGTACACGTGATGAATAATTAATAAGAATGTAAGTGAAATTAACATATACATAACATATATATTAATAAAATAAAGAAATATGTATACATACATATAACAAGCAAATAAATGTATTATGTATAAATATATATGCTAAAAAAAGAGGAATATATAAATATATATAAAGAAAGATATAAATTATATATTTATATATTAAACAAAACTATATATATTATATTTATATAAAGTAACTAGATATATGCATTAAATGTATTAAATATATATTATATATTATAAAAAATTCATTATAATAGAAGATAGTGGGGTTTGGTGGAAAAATGCCACCAAACCCCATTCATGTTTACCTAAGGCAGACCACACCGCACTTAACCTTGCCCCCTTTTCACCCGAAACTCATTTTTAGAACCTAAACTAATAGAAAGCTAACAAAGAGTTAAAGAAACAAGGAAAAAGAATAGAAAAGAAATAAAAGGAATTGAGAGGGACGAAATTGAGGAAGAACCAAGAGTGAAGCATTGCTTCTAGAGGGATTTGAAGGTTGAATGTGGCGTCCTTAAAAGGTTGAAAATGAGGCTGAGTTGAATGGTTTTCGAGTACTAAAATAGGACTGGACAAAGGTGTTTTTAGGTGTGAAAATAAACTGAACCAGGGGGAGGGGTTGAATAGAGGGCTATAAAAGGGCAAAACAGGTGTTGTTCTAGCCAAGAAGCCAAGGAGGAGAAACCAAGGGTGAGTGGGCTATTGAGGCAAGATGGAGGTTGGAAAATCTAGGTTTTTGAGGGCTGAAGCAAGGCTAGAAACAACCTGAAACCAAGGTGTGTTGGAGCCGAAACAGGGGCTGCTAAGGGAAGGAAAAATCGAACAAGGGAGAGGTTGAAAAGGGCTGAAGTTTGGGGTTATCGGTGTTGGAAAATACAATCTGAATACAAGGACTATTTGGTGCTGATCCAAGGCTATGTTAGGGCAGAGTGTGGTGTTGAAAAAGGTGTTTTGGTGTCGCAAATAGAGGTGGTTTAGGGCCGAAAAGGGGAGGCTTTAGGAGCCAAAATAGAATCGAGACAGAGCTGTAAGTTGAGAAATAGTTGCTGTCAAAGACAGGCAAAAAACTTGTTCAGATTAATACAATATAGTTCAGATTTTGATTTTGATTTTTAATGGGATTTGACCGGTTAAAATGTGAAAATAGTAAAATACCCATAATTATCGTTTTAAGGTACTTTCGTGTGATTTAGTCTACATTTTTAAATGGGGTGAGACATCTTCACACGAGGGCTTAATTATCATATTTTGTGAATCTAAAGTCAAATCATGTTGACTTATATTCAAAATTTATGTTTTTGATCTAGGGGTAAAATCGTCATTTTTTATATTTGGCATGTTTCCCAAGACATGTAAAAATGAAAGGATTTTTAGATGCAGATTCTTACCCTCATTATATTTCACCCCAAATATCATGATTATGAGATCTGTATCACTTCTAACCATAAAAGTCTTAATGAGGGCCACGATCTACTTTTTGCCTATATAGCAAAACATAAGAAATCACCCACTTATAATTAAATCTCATTATTCTAATTTCAAAATTAAATATACAAAGGAAGGAAATTAAGAATTTCACATTTTCCCTACCTTAGGAAATTTGGTCCTCCAAATTTGCATCAACTAACTCTAATCAAATAGTTCTGTGTACTTTTCTTGCATAAGACTCTCTAGCTCCCATGTTGCTTCTTCAGTAGTATGGTACTGCCAAAGAACCTTTACTAATGGAATTGTTTTAGACAATAGAACTTTCTCTTTCCTATCCAAGATCCGTACTGGCTACCTCACATAGCTCATATATTCTCTAATCTCTAGAAGCTCATATCGAATCATATGTGACGGATCAAGATGGTGCTTGTGTAGCGTAGATACATGAAAAACTTTATGTACTCCGGCTAGCTTTGGAGGTTAAGCTAACCGGTATGCTATGTCTCCAACAAGGTCCAAAATCTCAAAAGGCTCGATAAATTGTGGACTTGGTTTTCCTTTCTACCCAAATCCCATTATACTTTTAGAAAGGAAAACTTTTAAGAAAATTGCATCTCCCATAAAAAACTCAAGATATCTACGTCGACTATCAGTATAACTCTTCTGTTGACTCAAAATCGAAATCTCTTTTTCAAATTCTTTAAGACAGCCCACACAATAAAGCATTTAAAACTGCATCGTTTCTCAAATAAATGCATGGTTAAATCGTATGTTCAGTCTGTACCTATCATGCATATTTCAAACATTTGTGCATTATGGCTGTCTAGGTATTTCAAACATTTACTTTTACTTAAAAGTTTTCAATGCATCTCTTTAAAATAATGCTTTCTCTTTTAAAGCGACACAAGGTCTTGAAAGTCCAAAATTATGTGCCATGCATGAATGAATTCCTACGTACACCAAAATATAGCGTAACTACTATTCAATCGATATTACACGTATTAGGCAAATAGACTAGGGCATATCTGCTATAGATCAATCTCACAAAATCACAACATAAGTATCATTTGTCAATTGTTATACAATTACACAAATCCACTAAGCCTCATTGGCTTCAATAAGGTCCACGATTTGTTTGTATAAATATACATTTAGATGCCAATAGCATCTATAGATTACTAATATCACACTCCTCTTATTGAGGTTACAATATTTGCGTAAACACACATTTTTCTATGCACATCTCTCCACACAGATCAAGCATCAATTCACTTCCCATTTCCCAACATCTGTTTCGCAATCCATCAAATTAATATGCCACGTTGTAAGATAAATCATCATTCACACATCAAATTTCTAATTTCAAGTTTATAATCTATCAAAATCAGAATGTATTCACCCATTGATTTCCAAGTATCAATTCCCACTATATGCATAAGATAATAGGATTACATGTCTGTAGTTAAGATCACATTACCATAACAAACAATCTACAACAGTCTATTTTCACATTTCACACATCAAGTGATTTTTCTTTCGCAAGACCACGACATATTACGTTTGCCTAAAGAAATTCAATTAAATATTCAATTACCATAAATCAACTTTCTTGCATATCCTATAATACTTTCAAGACATTTAAGTTACCTTAAGATGATCCATAGTGTTCTAGAACCCATAACACATTCATACATATCAAAAATGGTTTTAAGACATCAATAATGCCTTGTCCTGGGTAATTGATCCATATAATCCATTTATACAAGATCATACTTTATATTTTTCCACTTCACTTGCTCTAAGTACCACAATCCACTTTTTGTTAAAGGACTAGCTCACCATAGACACAGTACATTCTACAAGTATCCAGTATGTTCATCAATGGTAAATTTTCAACTTTCCTGCCATCATTTCATTTTCACTAACAATTTTATAGCACTATAAAGTCAAACATTTATCAATTCTATCCCATAACCACATACCTCTTTTTATTTCCTCAACAAGACATATATTTGTACAATCTCAATTCACTTTCATGTGATATATACCTGTATATATATAACATTACATGAACATGTGTTCCATCAAAGTCCATAAGGCATTAGCAGCATACTTTCTTATTCTCATCATCTCAATAGTCAAACAATCTAAGATATTCCAACAATTACCACCAACACGTTAAATCAATAATTCAATTCAACTATTCACCAAGTTCCAACAAAATCCAATTAGATTTAATCCATATTCTAAGGGTATTTTAACAATATGGTAAGAATATCTCCCACAATATTCCACATCATCCCAATGATGTTTCACGATATCCCAACACATTACAAAAATCATCAAAATATTTTAATAATCATTCAAACTTATTCACACAACCTTTTGACCATCCTCCGACATTGTTTCATCATTATTTCATTGTCAATCCTCATTTTTAAAAGAATACCTACAGAACAAACATATTCAGAACCATTTAAAACAGATATGTACAATATATATTCATACAAGTACAGTACTGTAGGGATGTAAATAGTTCCTGACCTACAGACACTAATGCATATCAGATCAACCTTGCTCTAATGCCAACTTTTGTTGCATCCTGATTACCTAAAATTCGAACTAAATTTTTCTTTTTCAGATAGTTGGTTGGGTTATGCGTAGTGTAACAGATTCTTAGTTAAGCTAAAATTTACATTAGCTAAATCAGTATTTATTAACTCAAATGGTCCCAATCCAGATATTTATGTATGCAATCTCATGTAAAACAACTTCAATTAACAAGTCTCTATACATGCATCCAAAAGACTATAATTATATTTTCAAATTCTTTTAGTTACATCCCGTACATTGGCATTAGTATTGTGCAAATAAGTCTGAATACAAATTGAGTAGCTGTACAATCTATACATTCCAAGGAGGTACCAAAAGCCATGAAGGAATCAAAATTCAGAACCCTTCACCAACCCGACCTACTGCAAGTAAACTTAAGGGGAAAGTAAGGGGGTGAGCTTGTGCCTAGTAAGAAACACATATAAAGATATAGATATCGTAAACCATATGCAAGTATATGAAAACGATTAATGAGCATTAAAAACCTAAGGGATATTTCTAAAATAGAGGATCAGAAGAATTTTTCTCTACAGCTCGTTAGGGGTTTAGGGATAAGTCAGGAAGGATGCTTTAAAGCACCTCACTTATCCCTTTTTCCTAACACCTAAGCCATTGAGAAGTCTGAGAAATTCATCAAAGAAGGAATTCATGTATTTCCAAAATCAGAGGTAAATCAAATCAGTATAACAAAAATTCGGTTGGCAAAGTCATGCTATACAGATGACGTAAATCAGTCAAATTCAAAAATTATATCGTAATTCAAATCCATTCATATAAATTCATATCAAAACATTTCAGATTTCAGAGTTTGGATATCAGAAGTTTAGAAATCATATAGAATTTAGAAAACCATTTTAGATTTTAAAATTTAGATGTTAAAATTTAGAGATCATATAATATATATATAAATACTAATAAATGGAAACTTGGTAACAACCAAATGTCAATCATGCAGTCAAAATATCCCATAAGGAAAGTGCAAACCAGATAGACATATGGCCATAGTCCAAGTGGTCTACATTGAACACTTGGTGTCATCTATGACTGCTGCGAACTGGATCAAATCACATAGCAAAGTAGTGCGCAGAGTATAGATATTAGATACAGATACTGTAGGATAAATTGAAAGTCACACTACAGTACAGATATTGTTGGATCCAAAATTATACAGTAGTCAAGATACTAGAAGATTTCGGTTAGTCAGTGTCTCAAAACATAAAGTTTCATAAATTCAGAGTTCAAAACAGTATTTCCAAATTGCACATATATTCATAAAAAAACTGAAATACAAGGTTGTAGGTCAAATCAGAATTTTCTTATAAATATCAAAATCAATCGAATTTCTAAAATCATAAATGAATATTTAAAATGCTGTATTTGATCATAGACTGAAAAAACTAATAATTAAAGTAGAATTTCATAAATCTTTGAAATAGTGCCATTTAATAGATTTAGACTGAGTTTCATAGAAATCCCTACTCTTGATGCATTCAAAAATTCTTTACCTAAATCATAGTCACTAATTGCATTTACAAAAATTCGGCAGCATAACGGTATAATTTTCTAAAACCTCCTGCAAAGCAAACGTAGTTTATAAACCTAATGCAATTGATTTTAAATCTATTTCAGTATCTCCTACGTTTCTTTTATATATATATATATATATATATATATTCCTTACCTATCAATCACAGTGCAACATTACCAAATCAGTCCAGTAGTCAAATTTTGGCACTGGTGCGTATTTGCTTTCTTAGCACCAACTTAATTTCAGAGTGTAGAAAATCATTAAAATGATTGAAATTCCAATACTTATCTCCATATAATATTTCAAAGTCTTAAGATCTTTCAAAATTTCCTAACTTTATAGTAATTCAGTTAATTTCCTACCAAGTGTCAAAATTACAACTATTGCCTAAACACCTCTGTTTTTTTGGTGTAAACCACATGCATCTTCATTCGTTTTAATGGTTTGAGATTGATCCTACTTGGTGCTTTATCATAGTTAAGGCTCCTCACCCCTCCCCAAAGGTGTTTTCAGTGGGGCTCAAACTTGAGAGCTCTTCCCACAAACTCAGCCCGCATTGCCAACCGAGCCACAACCCATGGGTTTAAACATCTCCGTTTTTAAATCCAACTTCACCGACAGTCTTATTTTAATTTATATATAATTTTAGAACCCATTTTGTATGAAATTAAACATAATTCCCCCTTGTTCTTCACTTGGCCGAAAACACCAACACACACCACACTTGTTTGTAATTTAACACTATATTCATGCTTCTCACATTCCCTACACTAATATACATCTAAATCAAATCAACTAAAGCATCATATCAATTGAACCCTAAGTGGCCGAAACCCTAAAGGTAAGATTCATATGATTTTTCACAATTCTAAGGCTATACATAATCTTAACTATCATAAGACATCAATATATATTTAAGGAAATTAAAACAAAAATCCAAATCTTATACATACCCATATGGCCGAAACTTTGAGGAAGGTTTTCATCAAGTAAATGGCTTCTACTAAGCTTGATTCCAAGATATGTTGTTAAGCTCTTGAAGGTGAACAATTTTGCTTAAGGGTGATTTTGGTTTTAAAGTGGTATGAGTGAGGTTTCTTAAGGTGTCTCTCTTTTTTCCTTAAGCTTGGAAGAAAGCAAAAATGGTGAAATGATGGAAGAAATGTGGGAATAGTGAGCAAGGAAAGAATGGCCGGCCAAATATGATAAAAATGATGGAAAATATCTTAATTTTTTAATATTAAAGGTTCAATGTAGTAGGAGAACTATGCTTGAATAGTTGCTCCCACTTACTTAAATTTATATTATAATTTCCATTCTTTTCTCTCATAAAAACATGAGAATGGTGTAAGGAAGAGTGTGTGGCTGGCAAGCATGAGGATGAGGTGGAAAATATCTATATATTTTAATGTTAAAACGATAAATGTAATGGAGTAACTATACACAAATAGTTACTCCACTAACTTATAAATTTATATCTTATTCATGATATTTTTGTACTTTTTAGCCACTTGACTATTCTCATTATTATTTTAATTATTTAATATATATGTATAATAGTCAAATGTTAACTTCTAAAATGGGTTGAGCGGCCATGCATGTAAATATACCAAAATGCCCTTTTAATTCAATTGATACCATTTATGTCCTAACCGTTACCAAATTATTTAAAATATTTAATTTAATTACCAAATATTTTTATTTACTTGCATAATATTCTTTTTTAATATAATATAGTTCAAATATTGACTTTTAATGGGATTTGATTGGTCAAAATGTGAACTTACTAAAATACCCCTCATTAGCGTTTTAAGGCATTTTTGTTTGATTTAGTCTATAATTCGAAACAGTGTGAGACATCTTCACACGAGGGTTCAATTATCATATTTTCTAGATCTAAAGTCAAATCATGTTGACCTATATTCAAAATTTATGTTTTTGACCTAGGGGCAAAAATCATCATTTTTCATATTTTGGCACGTTTCCCAAGACATGTACAAAACGAAAGGATTATGAGATGTGGATTCTTACCCTCATTATATTTCACCCTACATGTCATGATTAAGAGATCCATATCCCTTCTGACCATAAAATTCTCAATGGGGCCTACGATCCACTTTTCGCCTATATAGCAAAACATAAGAAATCACCCACTTATCATTAAATCTCATTATTCTAATTTCGAAATTAAATATATGAAGGAAGGAAATTAGGAATTTCACAATTGAATGGTGCTATAATTGTTACTTGATTGAGATGTCTAACGATGAAGACATTGACGCTTTGTATAACTACCATATCATTATATTTTGAACTCAGGTTTTGATAGTGTAGGCTTAAAGCACACAGAGCGTGAGACTTGAATGTTTGAAAATGATGCATCGATTTAATGCATAGGTGGAAAACTATGAACTTATTGAAACAGTTTCAAGTGAAAGGGTCTATGGCATAATACATGCGAATGAATGATTTTAAATAGGGAATCATGATATGATTTTTGTGTTTCCTATACATATGAGTTTTGAACGTATAGGTAAATGTTTTTCGAGACAATAAGCACCCTACCTTATATGCTCTACTTAGGAGGCTTAGAGTGGTTATACATGCATCTATATAAATATAATTATGAAAACTTGTCTGATAATAGTCATGTATATAACTCAATTCCCGACTGCTTAGTGAGAATAGTGAGGAAGTCTATGGCCATAAATAGAGCTCTACGATTTGAGCCACGTAGGAAACCCAATATAAAATATGAGCCCTATGGAGACTTGGTATATTGTTGAGCCTTGCATGAGACCTAGTCTGTTAACAAACGGAATATATGTTGTATTGATATGTTATTGAGCCTTGTAGGAGACCTGGTATATTGTTGAGCCCTGCAGGAGATCTAATGTGTTAACAAATGCAATATACATTGTATTGATATGTTATTGAACCTTGCAGGAAACTTGGTATATTGTTAAGCCCTGTAGAAGGCTTAGTCTGTTGATAAACAGAATATATTTGATATACTGGTGACTGTGGAAAGCTGTGTCTAGTCTCTTACCAAATGTTGAGTGTTATCTAGACATGACACGGTTTTATGTGACATGAATCTCACTCGATTTTATAACGCACGTGAATATGAGGTGGTTTTTACATGACACATGAACATTATTTGAGAATGGTATATGTTTATGGTTGTGACAGTAAATGTGACATGCTTTGAAATTGAACAAGTTTCGAACACGTTTTTAAAGTACGTGTAAGATGGTATTAAGATTGCATACACTTTAGATATGTTTGTACACCATGCATGACATGATTTGGTACTATAAATGCTATGTACGGCTGAACCTACATGTGTTTATATACTAAATCATGACATGACTTTACATATTGCACTAAAGCATGCCATGCTGAGATATAGTATTGGAATTGGAAAAGTTTAAACTATTGTTTTAGGATGTCCCAGAATAGACAGGTGATGAGAACGAGGTTAAGGAAATGCTTTAAATTACTCTTGCATCCATACCTAAACCTTGACAAACTTAGAATCGACAAGACATGACTCTATAAATGTGCTTAAGCAATGATGATTGGAACATGATGTTAGAATGGTTGAAACATGAGATGAGAGTGATTTGATGTGTGATACGAGAACCTATGTTTAAAGGTTTCATGCATTGTATTGGAACGGTATAAGCCTAATTTTGCATTTAATAAATTTTTTACTGAGCCTTGCTTATTAAACATTGTTTAATTCTTTTACGGATTGAGCATTAAGTTGGAAGAGTACTTCAGATTCATTTGAGATTTGCCAAGGCTTGAAATATCATCCCAACTTTTCGAGGTGCACTGTTTGATTATTTTGGGTATAGATATATTCTTTTGTATGAATGTTATTTCAGGCTGTTTTTGGTACAGTATTATAAGATGAGATATAAACTAGAGAGAGGAATGGTTGATAGATTATTTGGATGCTTCATTTATGAATTTGACTATGTTAGGAGGAATTGAGCTTATAATTAAATTATCATGAAGTAAATAGATAATCATGATATTGTAAACTAATGGATGATAATATAAAGACTGTCAATCAATTGCTATCGTGGGAACTACTTATCTGTACATAGATTATGAATTTGTGCAGGTACTTAGTCTGGGCTAAATGCTAAAAATAGAGGAGGGAGTTAACGTCCTTAACTAATTTCACTCTATTGCACTTAGACAAAGTAAGCATAGAAAAGCGAAAAATCAGCCCTAATTGCTGCCCATTTGTATAAGATAAGATTGATGTTGCGGCCTTCGAGTCGTGACAATTTTTATATTTTTACGCTTATTCTTATCAATTTTACGATTATTATCATCATTTTTATGACTAGTTATATTTTTATGTTTATTCTTATTTATTTATGTTTATTTTTTTTTACTAATTTTACGTCCTAATATCGAAGTATTAGTTTTATTTTATTGGGCAGTCACATGCCCTAATTGAAAATAGCATTTTACTGCTCTAGCATAAATGTAAAACAAATCACTCCTGGACATAAGACAATTGACAATTTGTATAAAAGTAGTAAACTACCTTAACAAAAAAAACCTTTTGTGTAGAATTTAAACAAAGTGCAGAGGATTGGTGGTCCATGGGATGGTTATTGGTTAACTAAGAGTTTACTTCATAATGGAGATGCATTTGCTGGTGGTTTGTTTTATTGGGAACATGAGTCGATGCAGCTAATCTCTTAATTACTTGTACCTTATTGTCTGTACTTTACATTCATGTAGATAACAGAATATATTATTTCTATGTTATCATGATCAGCCTTGTCAAACTTTGTAAATTTGAACATATATATATATATATATATATATATATATAAAGTATAGTGGCAGAAGCTACAGTAATTGTTTGCCCATTTTGTTAAAAAAAATTAAACAAGTAAAAAAAATGCAAAATTATTGTTTTTAGTGAACTTTAAAGATTGTTGCCTTTAAATTAATGTTTTTATAATATTTAATATATAATGATAATTTTAAAAACTAGTTTAACAAGTTATTAGATTTAAGGGTTTTTGTAGCTTGAAAGTTTAATCAATGATTTAAATTATATTAGACTAATGTAAAAGTTATAATTCACTGATTTTATAATAAGATCAATTTTTATAAATTTATTGTAAAAGTCTCACTTAAAAATAAATTAATTCTTTCGAACAACATAATTTAGTAGATTTTCAATAATGATATGGATGATTATGGAACCCACACACGAGATTTTTTATTATCTCATGGGTTAATAATCTACATCATTAAAAGATGAGATACCTACTATTTCATAACTTAATTATCTTATGATTATTTTAATAATTATAATTATTTTCATCATAAGTTTATACAGATCAACAATTCTATTAAAAAAAGCACTATCTTCTTTGTTCAATCCTCATCATCATCATCATCATCAGAGCCTTTATCCCAAGAGATTGGGGTAGACTATATGAACCAATATCTGAATTCATGTTGGATTGTCCATATGTATTCTTGTGAGACCCGATTTTGTTACACTGTACATTATATTTGTAAATTATTTAGTGGAATTAAATAAATATTGGACATGAAATTCCACTTTAAATTATGGAATTTTCAGAATTTTAATTTACAATATGGTGTATATGAATTGGAATGAAAATTAAAGAGAAGAAAAAGAAAATCAGAAAAATTATGCATGGAAAGAGTTATTCCATGGCATAAAATATCAACAAAAATATTAATAAGAGAAAGAAAATTTTATATTACATGTGATGTAATTTGGTTGATTGAAATATATCGAAAAGGAGATGGAAAGAAAACAAGAATCGTGCAGCCAGTTGGACTACACGTAAAGTGTTGTTGGAGTATGATCTAAGGTGGAGTCCAGCTGAAATGCAATCTTTGTTTGCTGTAAAAATGGATAAATAATAGTAGAAAAAAAATATTATTGATTGGACACATGGCTGCATTATTGGCTGAGATATGCATAAAAAGAAAGCAAAAAGAGTCAATAAAAATGGGCAGAAAAATGGGTAGCAAACACGTTAACCTTGCTGTCGATTCTGCTTAAGATTTGAGAAGAAATTTAAAGGAAAATCAGCCATGATTTTATAGTATAAAATATAATATAAATCATATTTAAAATAGAAAAGAAGTTAAACTTAACATGTGAGCCCATATGATTGGCTGAAGAAAACAAAAGAGTGCAGCAAAGTGGACTTCAACGCCACTTTGTGATGCTCTTGTACCGTTCTGTTCAGCAAATTAAAGGCTGATAAAATATAAGTTTTATAATATAAATATAATGGAAATTTTGCATAAAAGATGGAGTATTAAAAGCTTATTAGATAAGAAGGTTTTATTTGTTAAAGCTTACTAAAGAGAAGAAGAAAACTTGGTCAGAAAACGGGACAGCAAGAAACCCCTCCACCGTTCCTTTACTGCAGTTTGCTTCAGAAAATTAAATGCAAATTGGACATGAAATGATGAGAAAAATATGATAAAAAGCTAGGTGGCTGAATGTTATTGGAGGCTTTGAGTAAAAAGAAACTAACTGAAGCAAAGACCTCAGCCAATTTTACTTATTCATCACCGATTCTGCTTCACTACGAGAGAGCCATTTTGGAGTTGAGTTGTGTTATGTTTTGGCCATCTTTTAGCCAGAGAAAATTCATAGATTAATAGTTAACCTCTTAATCTTAATATCCAATCTTTCCTCCATCATTTTAAGCATCAAAGGAAGAAGAGAGGAAGGCTGAAATTAAAACAGAAAATAAAATTCTGTTTTGGAGATCACCAATCGGTCAAGGTAAGATGTCAAAATTTTATGGTTTCTTTGATAATACATGATGAATTTATATGTGTATTAGCATGAGAATTAGAACTTTAGACTTGTTGTTAGTTAAAGTCTTGTTGGATTATGAAAGTATAATAGATTTGGATCTTGAGGTAGATGAAGAACAAGAAGGGAATTAAGCTGAAAATTGTAGTTTGATGATGTAAAGTAGTTAAAGGAAATTAAATAAGTTGATTAGAAGCTTGAAAAACATGAAAGGAAGAAGAATAAAAAATCATGCTAATGACAGGGGAGTTCAGTTGGACATATAAGAGTGGGAAATTTATAGCTATAAGCAGCAAATGATAAATGAAATGGTTCACGTAGACAAGAGACAAATAATTGAAAACAAGAAAATTGAAGAAGATGGAAAAGTCAATAAAAGAGGCCATTAGAGAATTCATCCATGACTTGATTTTCTTATGAATTGTGATGAAAATTAGGTATTTTAGTAGAAGGTAATTATAGAAATTAAAAGAGATGGGTTGGTGAAATTAAAACCGAAAAAGAAGTTTAAATGAAAAAGTTGAGTTTTAACACCAGTATAATTTATACTGGTTGTACTTATTTTATGACATTAGAGGCTGCATTATATGAATATTAATAGCTTAAAAATAAGAAGAAAGATATTAATAATTTTTGACAAAATTATTTTGCAGCCCGAGTCGACAGAATTCGGTAAAAGTAACTAGAAAGACCGGCTTCATAAGACTGGTAAGGGGGAGTGTGTAAGTTGTAGTGATATAATGAATTGCATGTTTTCCTGAGCTAAACTTTATGAGAATATCGAATGCATAATTTGGTTTGAAAACATGCAAAATTGTGGTTGATAAGCTGGATTTTTATACTGCAAATTGTGTGCAAGAGGTTAGGAATCCGTAGCCGTTATGCTGTCAGAAAATTTCCTAAAATATTCTAAAATATTATAAAATATTTTAGAAGCATGAAATGATTTAAATGGGAAATTTTGTATATAATTTCCATCAATTTTCTATAAATTGGAAATTATGAGAAAGTTATAAAATTAAATATTCATGTTTTATATTTTCATTAAAGTGAGAAATTAATTTTATTTTATATGATATTAAATATTCAAAATGAATATTTAGTTGTTTTCTCACTTGATACATGAATATTTACTGACTGATTTATGGTATGTGGAAATGAGAAATAAATACCTTTTTGGAAGAAAAAATGATTTAAATTATTTAAACTCCTTAAAGGTATTTTTATGAGAAAAGAAAGGATTTTTATACATTTATGGAACTACATACTGATTTTATTTATCTTATAAATTCCATAAAGGTGATGATATTTAAAATTGTGAGCCTTATGGATAAATATGAAATATTTCAAATTACTTTGAATAAGATCCATAAAGGCTATGGTACGATTTTTATACTGTTTTGAGACTTAAGTCTCGAGTTTCATGCATCATACTATTTCTGTTACTGTCACATGGCTGATTGACCCGCCAGTCATCAACATCCCGGATGTCACCTGGCAAGTGTACACTAAGGACACCCTATAGATCATGGCCATATATCTCACTACCTACCATGTCCCTTCAGGGATGATTATTGTGTCCCTTAGTGGACGATGATAGCATGATTTAATTGTAGGGAGATGCCTAGTCTCAACTACTGATTACTAGTTACTGAGGGGATTTATTAAATCCTGTTTACCGTACTGCATTGTGAATTACTGTTTACTAAATTGAACCGTATTGAAATACTGTTTTACTGAACTGAAAGCTACTGATTACCGTTTACTGAACTGAAAGCTACTGATTACCGTTTACTGAACTGGTAGCTACTGGTTACTGTCTACTAAACTGAAGGCTACTGTTTAATGTTTACTGAGGGGATTTATTGAATCCTGTTTACCGTATTGCATTGTGAATTACTGTTTACTAAACTGAAAGCTACTGATTACTGAAACGAAATTGTTAGCTTTAAATTGCCATATATATTTTGAAATGACAAAAACTTAAGTAAGCTTTAATGTTCTAATTCATATTGTAAATTTGCCTTATCACACATGATTTTCTCAATCCATTTTCAAGTGATCATATCAAACATTAAGACCATGATTTAATGATGCATACTCTTATTGGTCTTAATACTTAGTAAATCTTTTGAACATTTTAGAAAATCACTTGATGAATTTTTAAACCATGTTTTCATTTGAGAAAGTCAAGAAAAACTCCCACAATAATGCCAAAATGTTTTGGGTTGGATTAGGATCAAAGACCACATCATTTCTAACTCAAAAGTGCAGGAAAATGGCTTTCTGGAGGCATGGGATCGATCCCCTAAGGAAAGGGATCGATCCCCTAGTGGCAGTAAGTTGGACAAGCACCCTGGAACAAGTTGAAATGCTCTCACAACAAAAAGGATCGATCCCCTATGGAAAGGGATCGATCCCTTTGCCCGAAAATAGCCTGTAACGGCTAGTTTTGTGAGATACAACGGTCATATTCGATTTTGGCTCCACCCAACGTTCACAAACCATCCAAGGGACTATAAATAGAGGCTTAGAAGCTAAAGGAAGGTAGAGGAACAACCAAGCAACATCTTTCATCATCTTATTCATCTTCCTCAAGCCTCAACAACAAATCAAGAGCTACAAAGTCTTTATCTTCTATCATTCATCTATTTCTTGTATTGCTTAGCACAAACTTTGTATAGGCTTTTACTTGTGCTTAATCTCTGTAATCACTTGCCTATCTAGAGGCCTTCTTTGATTACATCTCTTGTAAACCAAAATCATTCCTTGTAAAGGGGAGGTTTCTCTTTAGCCTAAGAAAAAGAGGGAGGTTACTCTTTAGCCTAAGAAAAAGAGGGAGGTTTCTCTTGAGCCTAGAAAAAGAGAGAGGTTTCTCTTTAGCCTAGAAAAAGAGGGAGTGTAACAAATTCAAGATAGTGGATTTGGAGAAAATCCTTGGGAGTGTCTCAAGGTAGAGGACGTAGGCAAGGTTGCCGAACCTCTATAAATCGCTTGCGTACATTTCTCTTTGCCTACTCTCTTTAATTACTTGCAATTATATTTGTGCTTATTGTATTGAATTTAGATTGCATGATTGAATAGCCTAGAGAACTTAGAAAATATCAATATAGGCTAGAGATTTTAGAGAAACCGAAAAACGAGCTTAAGGGTAGTTAAAAACCGATTCACCCCCCTCTCGGTATAGCCTATAAGAGCCAACAATTGGTATCAGAGCTTGGGCTCGAGATTGAATTAGACTAACCTCTATCGAGCTAAACGATCTTAAATGGCTCATTTGAATATAGGCACACCCCTAGGAGAAGAGGGACAATCATTAGTTAGACCTCCACTCTTTAATGGTGAGAACTATTCATATTGGAAAACTAGAATGATGTTGTTTGTACAATCAAACGATTATGAAGTGTGGAGAATTATAGTGAATGGTCCTAGAATTCCCATGAAAAAAATAGATGGAATAGATGTCCCTAAGAGTGAGGATGAGTGGGACACAAATGACATGAGAGTGGCACAATTGAATGCCAAGGCCATGCACACTCTCTTTTGTGCATTAGGTCCCAATGAATATAATAGAGTGTCCCTATGTGAAAATGCTAAACAAATATGGGACAAACTAGCCATCACACATGAAGGGACCAATCAAGTTAGAGAGACTAAGGTAGGAATGCTCACACATGATTATGAGCTATTTAGGATGAAAGAAAATGAGTCCATTAGCGAAATGTTCACTAGGTTTAATGATATAATTAATGGACTTAAGGCATTAGGAAAGAGCTATTCCAATGTAGAAATGGTCAAGAAAATCTTGAATAGCTTGCCAAAATCTTGGGAGGCAAAGGTGACTGCTATAGAAGAATCTAAGGACCCTAACACCTTGTCTCTAGATGAACTCATGGGCTCCCTACTTACTTATGAAATGAAAATGAAAAGAAATGAAGTGCCTTCAAAGAAAGTAGGGGTAGCACTTAAGTCTTCCACTCATGAGATCCTTGAAGAAGATAGTGATGAGAGTGGAAATGAGGAAGAAAAAGAAATGGCAATGTTTGCCAAAAGATTTAATAGGTTCATGAGAATGAAAGAAAAAGAAAATAATAGGAGACATCATAGGGGAGAGTCAAGTAGAAGAGAAAAAGACCACTTAGTGTGTTATGAATGCAATGAACCGGGTCACACTAAGCTAGATTGCCCCATACTTAGGAAGGAAAAGGATAGGAAACCTAAGAAGAAAGCATTTGTGGCTGCATGGAGTGATAGTGATAGCTCCGATGAGGAAAATGTAGATGAAGAGGTAGCCTACTCATGCTTTATGGCCATTAGTGATGATGAGGCTAGTTGTAGTTCTAGTGAAGATAATGATTATACATTTGATGAACTACAAAATGCCTTTAATGATTTAGCAAATGAATTTCAATGCATGAATTCTAAATATAAGAAAATCATTGCTAAATTAAAAATAGAAAATGAAGCCTTGACAAGTGCTAAGATAGAATTTGAAAGGAAACTAGAAGAGGCCAACTTAGAAATAAATGAGTTAAATAAAAAGAACACAAATTTGCATAACTCATTTTCTAGGTTTTATATGGGTCAACAAAAGCTAGATCACATGTTAGAGACCCAAAGAGCTTTCTTTGATAAAGATGGGTTAGGATATAATGCAATACAAAAAGAAACTCATCTAAAGAATTTCCTTGTGAGCAAAAATACTATGCATGATTTATCTCTTACATGCTCACTATGCAATAAAATAGGCCACACCTCACAAGCATGCACAAATAGAAAAACCACATTTAGAGGAAGAGTGGTTAGAAAAATGTGGGTGCCTAAGCATGCTATAAATAATGATGAATTGTGCTTGAAATGGATCCCAAAAGGATCAAAAATTATTAGTACTAACTCTCATGGACCCAAGAAAATGTGGGTACCAAAGCATGCTTGAATTTGTTTGATGTAGGAGTGTTAGAGCATGGAGTTACAAAGAAACAATGGGGTTTGAATGCTCTACACACCTCTATGGAGTTTGCTTGTGCCAATGAGAAAAAGGAAAAGCTTGAGGATCCATCTTTGACAACATCACAACAATTCTTCAAAGGATAGCTCAAGGTGGACTCAACGCATCAAGGCAAAGCATTCTCAAGCAAAGGAGTATTGTAAGCTTAATTCCTTACTCCATAAACCTTTTATTGTTGATGATATGGTTTGTTGATGATATTTGATGCATTATAAGTAGAATGATTGAACAAAAGGCATGATAAATGATTTTTGAATGTTTGATGAATAGTACTTGATGAATTGAATGAAAAGCATGATTTTGAAATGATTATTGGATCTCTACATTTTGAGCAAGTTTGCTATGTATTGATAATGTAAGTACTTGCCTCAAATGATCAAATATGTCATTTATGCAAAATACCATGTCTTGAGCATTAATGGAGAACTTGTATGTTGGAAATCATGGCATGTTGTTCACAAAATGTATGATTTGATGATATATGTGCTTAAAATCTATGTGAACAAGTGTGTTTTGACATATTTATGTAATCTAATGCATTGGTTTGGTCAAAATATGCTTAAATCTTAAAATGACCCCCTTTGAGGCCAAAAATGCATTTTATTGTGTAAATTCTTCCAAAATTGCAAAATCTTTTGTAAAATGGTTTTTCATTCAGATTTTTCATTCATACAAGTCCAAAATCATGTTTTACATATGTTTAAACCCTTACTTGGACTTAAATTACTCAAAAACGAAGTTTTGGTACCTCACAAGTCCAATTTTCTGTCAAAACATCTGCAGAATCTGCAGAAACAGGATGAGGGATCGATCCCTCAACTTACAGGATCGATCCCCAAGGCAGAAATGCAAAAATCTGCAATTCTGGGTATAAGGGATCGATCCCCTTACCAATGGGATCGATCCCTATAGGCATAAAGTGTCTATTTCTGGGTTTTTAAGCCTAAGTTGAGAAGTTTTCTTAATTCTCTTAATACCTTCTTTCTTCTCAACTTAAAATTCATTGTTTTAACTTCTTTTTAATGAACTTTAAAATATGAAAAATCATTTTTCATTGCTATCATGCCTCAACTTCATCAATTAATATTATTTCCAACAAATGGTATCACTTTCAACAATCAATATCATTTTTCTTGAGCTCACAAGTGCACAATCATTTTTCTTGTTGAAAAACATTCATGAATCTTGAAATATATTTTCAATGAATGCTTAAACATAATTTTGAGAATTATTTCATTGATTTGTGAGTAATTTGAGAAATTGATGAGCTTGTGCATAATGACTATTGATCATATCTTTTGTTCATCTTAGTCAAGCATGCTTATAGGATTATGTTTATTAGCTTGACCCAACTACTCCACTCTAGGTTTCATGATCATTATACATCTAGTGGATTGATTTCAAATGTAAATTCATCAATTGGTAATAGTCATTGGCCTATAATTTGTGATGGTAAATGGATCCTCAATGTTCAAATGCATGAAACTTTATCATCCTTGTACTTAAAGAACTAAGTTCTTAATGACAACACCAACATTCAAAGATAAATGCAAACTTGAACAAACTTGATATCCATGCATTTATTATTTGAATATTTCCTTGCTCATAATTGGTTAAGGACTTGAATTAGAAAATGAGCATTGGATTTGTGTGCTTGAAACCATGGAAGAAAATGTGTTTGCTTGAATTCCTTGTTTTTTGAATCTTCCATGTGGTATCAATTTGTGAATATGAATATGGATTAATATTTTATGATAGTGTGCTAATGTTTAATTAATCCATATGCATATTTGATAATGTGTGATTGTGTTCTTGCATATTTAGAATGATTATTTTCTTGACATGAACACACTACATATTGGATTCATGCAAAATGAC
Organism: Heritiera fomes; assembly: GCA_032173925.1. NCBI lineage: Eukaryota > Viridiplantae > Streptophyta > Magnoliopsida > Malvales > Malvaceae > Heritiera > Heritiera fomes. The sequence goes on from JAPDPM010000005.1 coordinate 14,027,686, forward strand.
TAAGTCAACCATTAGTAACAATTGGCATTTAGATTGAAATAACAATTGGTTTCATTGGCAATCATATTTTCAACAATTGGTAGGCCAAAACTAAATTGTCAATTGGTATGAGCTTTAAATTGACAATTCTTCTCATGCTCCTTAGATTGAAATGACAAATAGAGAAGAATTCTCTTAGGATATTTTTGCATGAAACTCTTGTGTGCTAGAATTTGAAGTTAATTGCTATATGATTTAATTCTAGACACAATATTTCTTGAGAATGATTTATGAGCACATGCATATGATATGTTATATAATTTTAGCTCATAATCATGATGTATTGCCATGCACCTCAGTTGGACCTTAGAGAACAATTGATACACTTAGGTGCTTGCTTAACTTCTTACCAATTGGAACCTTCTTGCAAAATTACTTATCAACAATTGGTATCAAAATTATTTACAAACAATTGGTATAGGATCATAAGTCATATTCATTGCATGAATATTTCATACTCTTTGTGAATATTGACTTATGTATTTGTGCTATAAGTCCCATGTACTAACATGTTTCTTGTTGGATGGAGCATATTTATCCTTTCTCACATAAGCCATATTTTTAGGGGGAGCATATTTTTTATTATTTTTGCTATGACAAAAAGGGGGAGAGATAGAAAAAGGGAGAGATAGATATAGAGAGAGATATTAAGGGGGAAAGATAATGAGGGAAAATTCATTTTCAAAACCCATGCTTATATTAAGGGGGAGCTTCATAAAGTCCTGCTTTATTTGAGAGGGAGTATTTTATCAAAGAATTTTCAAAGCAAATTTACATTAAGTTTTGTCATATCAAAAAGGGGGAGATTGTTAGCTTTAAATTGCCATATATATTTTGAAATGACAAAAACTTAAGTAAGCTTTAATGTTCTAATTCATATTGTAAATTTGCCTTATCACACATGATTTTCTCAATCCATTTTCAAGTGATCATATCAAACATTAAGACCATGATTTAATGATGCATACTCTTATTGGTCTTAATACTTAGTAAATCTTTTGAACATTTTAGAAAATCACTTGATGAATTTTTAAACCATGTTTTCATTTGAGAAAGTCAAGAAAAACTCCCACAATAATGCCAAAATGTTTTGGGTTGGATTAGGATCAAAGACCACATCATTTCTAACTCAAAAGTGTAGGAAAATGGCTTTCTGGAGGCATGGGATCGATCCCCTAAGGAAAGGGATCGATCCCCTAGTGGCAGTAAGTTGGACAAGCACCCTGGAACAAGTTGAAATGCTCTCGCAACAAAAAGGATCGATCCCCTATGGAAAGGGATCGATCCCTTTGCCCGAAAATAGCCTGTAACGGCTAGTTTTGTGAGATACAACAGTCATATTCGATTTTGGCTCCACCCAACGTTCACAAACCATCCAAGGGACTATAAATAGAGGCTTAGAAGCTAAAGGAAGGTAGAGGAACAACCAAGCAACATCTTTCATCATCTTATTCATCTTCCTCAAGCCTCAACAACAAATCAAGAGCTACAAAGTCTTTATCTTCTATCATTCATCTATTTCTTGTATTGCTTAGCACAAACTTTGTATAGGCTTTTACTTGTGCTTAATCTCTGTAATCACTTGCCTATCTAGAGGCCTTCTTTGATTACATCTCTTGTAAACCAAAATCATTCCTTGTAAAGGGGAGGTTTCTCTTTAGCCTAAGAAAAAGAGGGAGGTTACTCTTTAGCCTAAGAAAAAGAGGGAGGTTTCTCTTGAGCCTAGAAAAAGAGAGAGGTTTCTCTTTAGCCTAGAAAAAGAGGGAGTGTAACAAATTCAAGATAGTGGATTTGGAGAAAATCCTTGGGAGTGTCTCAAGGTAGAGGACGTAGGCAAGGTTGCCGAACCTCTATAAATCGCTTGCGTACATTTCTCTTTGCCTACTCTCTTTAATTACTTGCAATTATATTTGTGCTTATTGTATTGAATTTGGATTGCATGATTGAATAGCCTAGAGAACTTAGAAAATATCAATATAGGCTAGAGATTTTAGAGAAACCGAAAAACGAGCTTAAGGGTAGTTAAAAACCGATTCACCCCCCTCTCGGTATAGCCTATAAGAGCCAACAGAAATCTACTGATTTCTGTTTACTGAACTGAATTGTACAAAACACTATTTACTGAACTGAAAGGAAATTACTGTTATCGAGAAAGAATACTTTGAAAATTATTTCTTAAACAGAAATAATTACTGAACTATTATCCAGTGATTTGGATATTTATAAACTACTATACTGAAAGGACTGTTTACTGTAACTACTGTTTTATCACTGTACTATCACGTGTTTTGAAAGCGGTGTACTGAAGTGAAATAATAAAATGGTTTATACCATTTTTATAATTACGAGAAAAGAGAAGGAATTGTTTTGAAATAAAACAATTTATTTATTACTCGCTATAGTTGCTCTGGGTTTCCGGGACAAGATAGGTATTTCAAAATACCTTTCATGCTCCATTTGGATTTTTCGGTCGACTATAGTATCCTTCCTTTACTGTGCTTAGTACACCTTTAGGAAATAAATATTTTACAGCATATAGTGTTCATTATATCAAACAGCATACGACTCTTTTACTGAGCATGTGGTTCGCTCACCCCTTAATTTCAAATTTTCCAGATTAATTACGAGGGTTATTTGATGGCTTCCTCAGATAAATATAGCTGTGAGTAGCCCACTGGGACAAAGAGCATGGAAATTTAAAGGTATAATCATTTCTCTTATATATTCAGACACTTGTATACAGTACTACATTATTGTAAAATACAAACAGGGGATGTAAAGTGTATGGAATATTGTAAAATTTTTATATTTCGAATTTATTGAATAACTGTTCACCATTTATTACTGATAATAATCAAGTGTTAAAGGCATCACAGATAGTCCAACCTGTAAAAATGTGTAAATATGAGTAAATATCATGTGATTACTGTACTGTGGACTGTTATAATTCTCCTCCTCCATAGATTCCTGTTCAAGGCCATTTGCTCATCCGATTCTAAAACCTCCATATCTTTCCAAACTACTTCTTTCCAAGTCTTTTTCGATCTTCCTCTAGTCTTAACCCTTCTCTCAGCATCCATAGCCTCTATTCTCCTAACTGGAGCATCTACAGGTCTATGTCTTACGTGTCCAAACCAACGTAAATGATTTTCACACATCTTGTCTTCGATAGGTACCACTCCAACCATCTTACGAATATCATCATTTCTCATTCTATCCTTTCTTGTATATCCACATATCCATCGTAACATTCGTATTTCTGTTACACTCATCTTTTGTGTATGTAGCCTCTTAATTGCCCAACATTCACTACCATATAACAATGTTGGTCTAACAACTGTCCTATAAAACTTGCCTTTCAACCATATAGGAATTCCTTTATCGCACAACACACCTGTAGCACTTCTCTACTTACTCCATCTAGCCTGGATCCTATAGGTCACATCACCATCAATCTCTCCATCCATCTGTACTATCGATCCCAAGTATAAAAAATGATCCCGCTTAGGTATCGCCACCCCATCTAACGTCACTATATCATGCTCTTCCACTTGGTTAGAATTGAATTTACCTTCCATGTATTCAGTCTTCATTCTGCTTAGTTTAAATCCTTTTGCTTCCAACGTTTGTCTCCATAATTCCAATTTTGTATTGATCTTCGCTTTAGTTTTCGCACATAGGACAATATCATCTGCAAATATCATACACCAAGGCACCTTATCCTGGATGGATTTTGTCAGTTCGTCTATAACTACCGCAAACAAGAATGTACTCAATGCTGACCCTTGGTGTAATCCCATCATGATAGAAAACTCACTTGTTTGCCTCTCACCTGTCCTCACGTGTGTCCTTGCATCTCTATACATGTCCTTAATTAGTTTAATATATTTCAAAGGAACTTTTTTCTTCATTAAGGACCACCATAGTACCTCCCTAGGCACTTTATCATATGCTTTCTCCAAATCTATAAAGACCATATGGAGATCTTTACCCATTACTTGAGAGTGCTCCATAAGTTGTCTAAGCAAATATATTGCCTCCATAGTTGATCGACCCAGCATAAAACCAAATTGATTCTCCGATATCTCTACATTCTTTCTTAATCTCCGTTCTATCACTCTCTACCATAGTTTCATTGTGTGACTCATCAATTTTATGCCTCGGTAGTTGGCGCAACTTTGAATATCTCCCTTGTTCTTATATAAATGTATCAAGACACTCTTCCTCCATTCCTCTGTCATTTTGTTAGTGCGCCAAATCTTATTAAATAGATTTGTCAACCACCTAACTCTTACATCTCTAAGGCATTTCCAAACTTCAATTGGGATGTCATCAGGTCCAACAGCTTTTCCGTTCTTCATCATCTTTAGTGCCTCTTTTACCTCTGTCTCTTTGATTCTACGCATAAAGCACCGATTTAAATCCTTGAGAGGCATTGAGATATTATCCAAAACTGTATTTTGTCTGTCATTAAATAATTTGTCAAAATAATCACGCCACCTGTCCTTAAATGTCATTATTTTTAACGAGAGTTCTTTGATGCTCATCCTTAATACATTTCATGACTCCTCATTTCTCTTGCTCGCGCCAATCTGTATATCTTTTTCTCTCCCTCCTTTGTGTTCAACTTGTTATAAATCTCTTTCACAACCTTCGTCTTAGCTTCTGCCACAGCCTTCTTTGCCTCTTTTTTTGCTAACTTATATTCCGTAAAACTCTCTTCTATGTTGTTCTTCTTCAAAGCCTTGTAACGCTCTTGCTTAGTCTTTATAACATCTTTTACTGCTGCAGTCCACCATGTTGCATCCTTTCTAGTTTGCACTCTTCCGTTTGATGCTCCTAAGTCTCTTTGCCTACCTTCCGAATGCATTTTGCCATCTTATTCCACATTACATTTGGGTTCTCTTCTGTTGTCCAATCCTCTTTTTGAATCCAACTATCTCTACATGTTGTATGACAATCTTCTTTTAGCTTCCACCATCGAATCCTTTCAATTCCTTTTTGTTGGTTCCTTCGATATCGTCTATCTATCTTTATATCTAGAACTAGGAGTCTATGTTGCGCGGTAACACTCTCACCTGGGATAACCTTACAATCCAAACATCTATGTCTATCCCTACTCCTAGTTAAAAAGAAATCTATCTGACTTGCTCTTGGTCCACTTCTAAAGGTTATAAGATAAGAATCTCTCTTCTTAAACAATGTGTTTACTAAGATTAGGTCATAAGATAAAGCAAAATCTAAGATAGCATCCCCACCCTCGTTTCTTACACCATAACTAAAACCCCCATCTATACTTTCAAATCCCTCTCTACTTTACCTACATGTCCATTAAGATCACCGCCAATAAAAAGGTTTTCTCCTAGAGGTTCTTCTTGTACTACCTTATCTAAATCCTCCCAAAACAGTTGTTTACTAACCTCATCAAGTCTTATCTGGGGTGCATACACGCTAATGACATTCAACACGTCTTCTCATAAAACTAGCTTAACCAAAATAATCCTATCCTCTTGTCTCCTAATCTGTACAACATCCTTATGGTACTCTTTATCTATAATGATACCTACTCCATTTCGGTCTATATCTTTTCCTATGTACCAAAGCTTATATTGCCAAAGTGCTATCTCTCTAGTTTTTTCCCCAACCCATTTAGTCTCTTAAAGACACAAGATGTTAATCCTCCTCCTACTCATAACCTCACAAATCTCAGCTAACTTACCACTAAGCTTACCTATATTCCAAGATCCTAACCTAAGCTTATGGTTATGATTATGATTATGGACTAACTTCTTTACCCACTTTCGTCCATTGTGGTGTGGGAACCTTTGCCTATTTAACACCACATCCAAGCATCGATGTGACGTGTCACTTCTGGGCAACAACCTAGCAACCCTTGCCCACTTTTCACTACAATCGGGCTCCGATGTAGCGCATTGTTGAGTAGGAGACGCCCCAATGATGTTCTGATATTAGTTCATTTCATGAGATTGGACTAGTTTTTAGAGCTAGTTGTCCAAACCTACTGCTACCCTCTTCCTTTACCTAGGCTTGGAACTGGCTGTGTTAACTCACACAGGCGGAGTTATCTTCTTTGTTCAATATATAAAAAAAAATACAAAAACATAAGAGTGAAATCATTTAGGAGTAAAAGTTTTTTTTATGTGGGTATTTAAAAGAAACTAGTTGTCTTTCAGCATCATCAAAACGACAAATAGAAGATTCAATTATTCGTAATTAAAATTTAGTATGATTTCAAATATATCTTATAACCTTCCACCATGCATTAAAATTTTATATAAAAAACGTTAATCTTGTAGATTTCCTTGAATGTTGAAGCCATCCACGTCATTTTATCATTTTTTTCCAACTTCTACCCTCTACACCTTTCTATTTTGTCTGCTTATGATTGATTTTGGGATTTTACTCAGTATGCCCTTCTTTTCCCCATCTTTATCCTTCCTCCATATGCGTCCTTCCCTTCACTTTTTTGCTCTATTTCTTCAACTCGAAAACCCTCTTCATCTCTCCATCTTTTCACCTCTTTCAGCCAAGCTTCTTCAACAAACCAAACTTTGATGCATCTATCATACTTGTGATTTTTTATCAAAAAATTTATGGTTCTCTCTTCTGTTTTATTTTTTTGCTGTTTATTTGGCCATTGTGGTGGGAAAGATAGGTTGTAATGTCTCGGGTTCAATAGTTTTTTGTGCTAGGTTGTAATGTCTCGGGCTCAATGGTTTTGTGCTTCATCGTAGCTTCTTGTGACTCCTGTTTCTCCTTTGAACCAGGTTGTCTGAGAATTGTGTTAGATTACTTTGTGGCTATTTTGATTTTTTGGATGGATAGGTGAACGCTATGGTCAATGTGATTTACAATTTTTTTTTTTTGTGTAGAAATTTTCTTGCTCTTTGGCTAACTAACTTGCGTTGCTGACTTCTTTTGTGAATTGTCTGAGAATTGGTTTCTGAACCCTCGTTTTCTCCTTTGCCATTTTTCCCCTTGGCTCTTATTGATCGACGAGGAAAGTTATGTTTGCTATCCAATATTATGTTGCTTACATTAACTCATTTGGCAGCAGTCTCCCCATTTTACTGCTCATATTTTGAATATAAGGTAAGACGCACTTGTTGTTAGCACTTGCCAGCTGCCATTTTTCACCCTTCCTATCAAATTAAAGTGTTAATTAATTTTAACAACAAAAAAAGATTGATTCTTAGTTATTTCAAGATGAGTTGCTTTGGGGTGCTACATGCTTGCTAAAGGCAACAATTTATGCATATTACCATAATTCCTTGAAATATTAAGAGCTAGTGATCAACCTAATCTCTTCACCTGGGACGACAAATATGGTGGTGCTCATGTTCTATTATCAAAGTAATCTTTTTAACTAGGGATGATAATGATAATAATTATATATATATATATATACATATATATATATATATACATATATATATATGTATATATATATATATATATATATATATATATATATATATATATATTGTTCCCACTATCCTATTATTTTATTTGCAGTGTGCTTTGCGAGACAATGATCCAAATTTTGAGCAATCGAAATAGAAAGCTGGAAGTTTCATGTGTCGAATCTTACCTAATTTTCTTTATTCAATTAGCCAATACACGCAAGGTAATGGTCTTTTTTATTTTACTAAACCCTTATAGTGCATGAACATTAGATAAAATAATGCTTTAAGGATATAATTAGGAACAATAAAAACATGTGGACAGTTTATAGAAATTTGAACTAATAATAGTAACGCATTGAATTTTCAACCAGAGAAGTCAGCTCAGGAGTTGCCATATATGCCTAAAAACTGGGAACCTGGTTTTCCTGTAAGCTCTGCCAAATTCAATTTTCATAATGATCATAAATTAAAAATTATGATCTATCTAAAGAAATTTATATTTAAGAATGGGGTTGAAGTTTTTTGGGTTCAAATTCAAATTTTATAATATATCACGATTTTATTGGACTTACGATGGGAATTTTTTCTTATTTTATTTTTTTAAATAAGTTTAAATATAATTTTATTTTATTAATTTTCTAATATTTAAAAATTTAAAAATATTTATTTTCTTACTATTCCTTTTATATTTAATGTTTCATTTTTTATTTTATTATTTTATGATTTTGTATTTATACGTAAATTTATATATAAATTATTTTATATATTTATAATATATATTTATTAAAATTTTTATTTATGTAAATCTTATATATAATGTGTCATTGTTTAATAACAAAAGTTTTATTTTAATGACTTTTAATTTATTAAAAAATTAATATAACTTTAATTTTTTATTACTTTTAAATATAAAATATATTATAAATTTATTACTTAATCTAATATGTTTAATTGTCATTTTATTAAATTTAAATTATTGCAAAAATGTTTTTACTTTAAAATAATTTTATTAATTTTAATTATTTTATTCATTATAATATAGATTATATTTTATTATATGTAAATATTAATTCAATGTCCTCAATGTAATTTAATCTTTTCACTACACTCACCTCACCGTCACTACTATTATTGCATCTAAACAAATTGTACAGTTACACTACTCAATCTGACCGCTACAATAACTATTCTCACCTCCACCACTGTTTTTTAATCTTATCAGAACTAATTTCACTACATATTCAAACTAGCCATAAGTGACTAATCATCTCGTACCTATATACGAAATAAAATAAATTGTTCCACCTTGCCTAATTTTATTTTGAGATTATATATAATGCACTGACAATGTATAGTTTCCATATACTGTCAGTTAACCATATGATGACACCTCATTAATAAGTAAAGCCTAAAAGTTTATAGACACTTAAAAATAAATTTAAAAATTTTATTAATATTTATTTTTAAGAACCTGCATATGAGGTGTAATCTTATGGTTAACTGACAGTATATAGAAACTATACACTATCAGTGTATCATATATAAACTTGTTTATTTTTTAAAAAACATCCATTTGAATTGAATGATTGCAAAGGTTTGGTTTTGTAATAAATAGAGGTGTGGCAGGTGAATGGATCCAATCGAATTAGGATTGTATTATTCAGGATCAAACTATTTTGGGATAAAGAAAATGGATCATTTTGGGTTTAAATTATTTTGAGTTCAAGAGTAGAATTTGGATTAAGAAAAATCAATTCATCTTGAGTTCAGATCATTTCTGATTCAAATTAAATTAGATTCAGGTCAATTTGTGTTCAAATCAATTTGGGTTAGGTCAAGTCAAACTTAGGTTGTTGACTTTTTTTAACAATTTTGGTTTGTGAGGTTTGGGTTCAAGTTTTTTGGGTGGGTTTGTTGGGTTAAGCCAATGTTTTCATACTTCTAGTATAATATATTTGGTATGGAGATGAATTAAAATCATATTTATAAGAATCACATGGCTCATGAATTAGATTTTTCAGCTTATGTGACCTATAATAAATTTTGAGTTAAAATGTTCTAAGTTTTTAGTGTTTGGTATGATAGTCTTCCTTATAGTTTCTTCACCATTGTTCATAAATTGATTATATAATTAACATATTGTTTCTATTGTAAAATATAATTGTCAACTCTAAGAGTCTAATATAGTCTATTAATTCCAACTAAGTACTATAGTAGACTCTTACCAATTTATTTAATTTTTCACAGCTTCTTAATTAGGAGCATGCCGTTGATGTGAATTTTTTTTCCCAAAATTTTGTTTATACAGAATAAAAGCAACACATTTAAATTCAACTAGGCAAAAAAAAAAAAAAAACCCTTGTATCTTTTGAAAATAGCATTCAAAATTTCTTCTTTGGTACTAAATTTAATGTCAAGTCATTTTGCATTCAAGTTATTTTATGTTTGTATCAATTCAAGTTAAGGTCAATTCTGGTTTAGGCCAATTCAAATTCAAGTTAAATTGAATTTGTATCAAAATGAATTTGAATCAATTCATGTTCAGATCAATTTGAGTTTCGATCAAATTATGTTTAAGTCAATATGAATTCTAATCAATTTAAATTCGAATAAATTTAGATTCAGATAAGGTTGGATTGAAGTTCTTGACTTCTTTAATTGGATTAAGTCTATCGAATTTGGATTCGGATTGATTCAACAAGTATTTTTAGTTGATTCAACTTTTGTTTCCTCTAGTCATAACAAACTTTAACACTTAAAATATTGTTATAATTGTAACATTAATTTATTAATATTTAAAAATCTAATTTATGAATTTTTTTTACAGTTAATATTTATGAGATAAATAATAGATGGAACTTTGCCATCATTTTTGTAAGATGATATTTATGAGTTTGGTAAAAGGATTAATATCCTATACAGTATTAGTGGAGTTTTTTGACTCTACAAGCGAGATTAGAATGATTAAACATGTTTTATTTTATTTTATTTATTTTTTGTTTTCTTAATATGTTTAAAGGACATGTGTAATCATCCTAACCCAGCTTGTGGAGTAAAAAAACTTCACTGATGATATATAGGATAATTATCTTTAGTAAAATAGGATTAATATCTCATACACCGTTAGTGGAGTATTTTGACTCCACAAGTGAGGTTAGAATGATGACACATGTCCTTTAAAAATATTAAAAATATAATAAATAAATAAATGACATCTGTAATCATTCAAGCCTTGCTTGTGTAGTAAATAATTATCTAGTAAAATATCATATATTGTTCAAAAGTTTTCTTCAAGATTTGTCTAATCCAATATTAATAAAAAACATATTAATAACTCTCTCTATATATTTAATTAATATTAAATAAAATTAATTATTTAATAAAAATTATTTTTAAAAAAAGAATTTGGTTGAAGCAAAATTTAAAAAATTCTTGTTTAATCTAACATAGCTCCCATGGATAAATCTAAATATAGGGTTTGGTAGCGGAGATGGCAATGAATATATTATATACAAATACTTTGCATTACTTGATTTGATTAAATAAGATTAATGTATTATGTAATCAAATTTATGCAACAATCAAAATTTGATCTAACTGATAATTAAAAAAAAATCAAATTTAGGTAAGTTTAGCATAGTAAAATTATTATTTGTTCCGGACGAATTTAAATAAGATTCTAGTGATAATTTTAAGATAGCCACTATCCAAATCTGATTGTAAATTATATTATATATATTTTAAATATCATATATATTTTTATTTATAAATTATTTATTGTTAATATAATTAAATAATATGTAGCCAATTGGTTGGCAATGGCATCCTACATCGCGGTAGTAATAACGGACAAAAAATAAAGTTAGCTAGTAAGATAAGACCGTTAAGCTGATTCGCTGCTAAGTGCCGATTGTTAGTCAATGCGTATCCACCGTCGATTGACAGGAAGAATCTAATTCTTATTCTTAGGCATAGCCGGGGAAGGGGATCCTATCTATGTTTGCGGGTCCCGTTTGACAAATGTTAACTCGGTGATCTGTAATCACTCCTAATAACTAGTACTAGTATTTATGAAAGTGCGTAGAAATAGCACCCATCACCAAAAATACTTTTTGTCTTGAGAGAAAAAAATGGCGGACCAACTCACTGAGGAGCAGATCGGTGAGTTTAAGGAAGCTTTTAGCCTCTTCGACAAGGATGGTGATGGTATGCTCCATCCATATCTTCTCACTTTAGCTGATTTAGTTTTTCATTATTATTGCTATTTCTTTTCCTTGTCATCATTTGAAGAGTTTGATTTTGATTCTGGCCGATAATGCCTGATTTCTGTGTTTGTTTATTACATTTTTACATCATGTTTTCTGTGTTGGGGCTATCGGTTCGTCTTTGCTTTCTTTTGTCTTTTCTTTACTTTCCTCCGCTTTGGAATTAGAGATTAGAGATAAAATCAGAGGAGTTGAGGGGCTTGTTTCCGTGGAAATTCACAAGAAAAGAAAACGTATTATTTCCGATCCTTACATAGAAAACTTCTGCATTCTTGGGTATGGAATGAAACCTTATTTTCTATCTTTTTTATTTCTGTTTGCTAGTTTAGATCTTGTATGTTGTATAATTTATAAAATCTTAGATGGATTTCAATTCTAAACTTCTTTAGGAGAGCACTTAAAGAAAAAGATTCTAGTTGATTTGGGGCCCCTGCTAACATAAGGGATTTTTTTTTTATTTGGTTCACAACTAATGGCAATTTCATAAAACCCTGTGTTGACATTACTGGTAACCCTATCAGTTGCCTTTTTGGCATTCGTATTAACAAGATACTTTTTTTTCGGGGATTTTAGTTGACTTTATAAATGTTATTGGGGATGCTTTTGACAAGCTATCTGTTGAAAGCTAAAGTTACGGGCATTTTAAAAGCTTCTCCAGTTTGCTTCTCATTCAAGGCATATTAGCCTCATGTGGTGGGATGTGGTTTAGTTTATTAGTAGAAGAATTTTATCAGATTAATTTTTTTCTTTTCTTGTACCATACCCTTGATTTTGAACTGCATCTTTTGGGCTAGGATCTTTATGTTTTAAATTAAGATTTTTCTTTGCAACTAAAGTTTATGCAACTTATGCGTTGTATGTGTAGGCTGCATCACTACAAAAGAGTTGGGAACAGTAATGAGATCACTTGGACAAAATCCAAGTGAAGCTGAATTGCAGGATATGATCAGTGAGGTCGATGCTGATCAAAATGGCACCATTGACTTTTCCGAGTTTTTGAATTTGATGGCACGAAAAATGAAGGTGACTAAAACACTGCATTGTATTGTGCTTACTTCATGGAACACACTCTCCAACTGTGTAACATGTTCTATTTTGACCTCTGATTTTGTGCGTTTGCTGCTGTCTGTGTTGTTTATATCTAGTTTTTGATGGTTGGTGAGCTGTTATTTATTTAATGGATCTCATTTTTTTCTAAAACAGTTTAGAAACATGGTAAAATTGTTTGTTCACTTTTTGAGGCCTATAGCCTGCAAACTAAAAGATGTAGTCTTGGAACTATTTATTCCTGTTCTTTGATCTTTAGATCAACTAGTTCAGTCTGGTCATCTCTGCTTTTGATAACTTGTCTTTTGGTGTGCTAATGCAACTAGCCTATGCACTTTCTGTTATGTATGCACCCTGGATCCTTTTCTTCAGGTTGATTTCTCAACTCTGAGCTTCATTTGGTTTATATTTGTATCCAGAAAGCCCAACGCAATTATTACAATAAATTTGCCTAGTTATTCATGTTTTTGCTCCATACCATTTTGTTCTGCAGCGATAATTGAAATTAATATAGTTGGATGTGCTATTTTGTACATTGCTTCCTTACTTTTAATTCTGCAACCCATGTCACGAATATTGTTCTTACCATGGCTTCTCTGCATTTGAAATTCTACATTTGAATCGGGCTTATTTCATAGTTTTCATTGTTAATTGGCAAACTGAAGGCATCCCTCTTATATTGACTGAGGCATCACCGGATTCTATGAACTTGAACTTAAATTAAGTTGGCCATTGGAAAAGGTCTGACATATACCATACCATCGTAATAATTCCCTTTGTTGTATTAATCTACTGGGTGTTTTTTTTTAATGTTTCTTGTGAAGGATACTGATTCGGAGGAGGAACTTAAGGAAGCTTTTAAGGTGTTCGATAAGGATCAGAATGGCTTTATTTCTGCTGCTGAGGTATATAGATCAAGAGTACTTCCTCATGTCCTGTTTGCTTTGAAACCTGTTCTCTCCTCTCAAAACCATTGTTAAAAGATTTGGACATATAAGGTCTTACCATAACCATAGAGAATTAGTTTCTTTTCTGCTGTCTAATGCCAACCGCTTGCCAAATTCATTTCCTGCCGATAATGGTTTGTGCCTTTTCACCATGCAGCTCCGGCATGTAATGACAAATCTTGGGGAAAAGTTAACAGATGAAGAAGTGGCTGAAATGATTCGAGAAGCAGATGTAGATGGTGATGGACAGGTGAACTATGAGGAGTTTGTAAGGATGATGCTAGCAAAGTGATAGCCGTTACTCTTTTCTGGAGTTGGGAGAGATATGCAGGCCATCTTGGTTACATAAGTTTACTATCACTTTGTTCAGATGTTCTGTTACTTTCTGTTTAAGACATTTGTAGTACTGTTTCAAATTTGTTAACTAGTTTACTTGATTTTGCTTCTGGAATTTTTTTTATAATGTGTTATTATTTGGGCGTTTGGCATCCAACCATTCCAATGAAGAAAGAGTTTTTTTTTTTTTTTTGTTGGTGAGCTGATGATGATGTTTAAAAGATGAAACAAGTTCTGGGAGTACAGAGTACAGTATGCAAATAGAATATATTAGCCCATTTAAGAAATGATATCAATTTATTATGAATTATCAGCATTTTTTCCCTGATTGAATGGGTCCACAGCGATAAGCTGTTCAACCCCCTCTTCCTCGACCTTTCCCTGTAGGAGCAAAAGGTGAGCAAACTCTTTCAATGCATTTGTTGAGAGGGAAAAGCGAAAGAAAGGCAATTATTTTTATTTTTTATTTCTATTTTCGTTTTTTGAAAATAATTTTCATTTTCTATCTTTTGTAGTTTGGAAAATACATGAAAATGAAAAATTATTTTCAAAAATGAAAATGATCAAAAATGTATTTGATATCTTCAATTTTCTCTTTCATTAATGGGGCTGTTACATGTTAGTTTATATGTATAAATATACACATAAGATAATTATCCCATACACCATCAATGAAGTTTTTTTGACTTCATAAGCGGAGTCCGGATCATGACATGTTTTATTTCATTTATTTTTTATTTCTTAATATTTTTAAAAGACGTGTCATGATCCTAATCTCACTTGTGAAGTCAAAAAACTCCATTGGCGGTGTTAATCCTTATATATATATATATATATATATATATATATAAATTACTCAAGTCAATTATTAAATTAAAATTCTAATTTTTATGGGAAAGGAATTTTGGGGGAAAGGAATTTTGGGGGAAAGGGTTTCTATCAGCTATCTAAATTAACTGCTAATAATAAAGGGTTTACAAGATACTAATGATATAATAGAAAAATAAAAAATATTTAAAGACTTCAGTTACAAGGCATTCAATTATTCTTAGGGTTTGATGTTGACCATTAATTATGTGAGAGTCCTAGAGGTGGCAAACAGGCGGGCTCGGGCGGGTTCGGTCCGAGTTATATTCGGTTTCGGGTTATTTCGATTACGGGTTTTTTCGGTTTCGATTTTTCTCGATTTCGAATTTTCTCGGTCTCGAGTTTTTGGGTTTCGGGTACCTTCAGTTTCGAGTATTTTCGGTTTCGGTTATTTTCGGTTTCGGTCTGGTTTCGAGTTCGGTCCGGTTTTAATTGAGCGGGCTTAGCGTATTTAGTCAAATTATTTTAAAATTTTATAAATTATAAGTATTTTTATAATTTTAAATGTAATAATTAATTTAATTTTATATAGTTAAATAAAAATATAATAGAAATGCTAAATTAAGTTAAAATTTAATAAATATTTATATAAATATAAATTTTTACATTTTAATATTTTTATTACCTGACAATTGTTATTTATTTTTTTAATTTCCTGTGATATTCACATGTGTTATAAAATATATAATTGTATATTAATAATTATATAAAAATTTATACTCTTAACAATAACTTATTGGGTTATTGTATTTTTTTTAGGTCAACATTGAGCCATTGGAATTTAGACACTCTTAGTTCAATAAATTTTTTTTTATTTTGTTTTATTAGCTTTTTTAATAATTATATACAGAAGACGTAAGTGATATCATGGTCTATTTTAAATGATTCTGGTTTTATGGAAAATAATGACATTGATCGTTTATGGTTTGAAGGAAGAATTTATTTTTTCGATTGATTGAGGTTTCTAAAGTTAGATTTTTAATTATTTGTAGTTTTGAAATGATTGAGGTTTTAAGATTGAAATATTGTGATTGCATTAAAAATCAACTAGTTTTGGGTATATGAACTGTGTTTGACTTGCAGGACGATTACGATAGATTATACCGTTATGTTACCGAAATTTCATAAAATGATTTTATAGACCGTAACTGTTATTGGAAACCAATTGGAGTAGGAGAGCATAAGAGAAAAGCAAGGATTTGTTAGAATAACATTAACCATGTTGGTCTGTATAAGTTTGTAACTCTGTTTTGAAAAGGTTTAAAAATGATTTTAATGCTTTTCATGAAACCGATATGTTTCAACATTATTCTTAGATGTAAATAAAATATTTTAAGCACTGTTTATAACTTTGAGAATATTTTATATCGTATATGCCTTTATTGAATGTTATTACTTTGAACATAATTGTTATTGATTTTGAAGGTTTATGGAATGTTTGAATGAAATGTTTTGAATCGAATTGATCACTGTAAATGATTTCGATTGTTAATAAACTGTTTTAAGACTGTTGGCTCTCCACATTACCCTTGTGGTAATCATGCTATTTGGCTTTGGTTTTGGCTCAAATGTTGTTTGACTTTAACCCGATCATCAATATCCGTAGTTGCACCTGGTCAGAGTGCATTGTGAGCTCCTTTATGACTATGGCCATATGTCCTCTGATTTTGATTTATTTCCTATGTGGGATCTTTCCATGATTTGACCTAGGATGGGATGTTGCCAAGTCTTTATCGTAT
Source organism: Heritiera fomes (assembly GCA_032173925.1). Taxonomy (NCBI): domain Eukaryota; kingdom Viridiplantae; phylum Streptophyta; class Magnoliopsida; order Malvales; family Malvaceae; genus Heritiera; species Heritiera fomes. The sequence goes on from JAPDPM010000005.1 coordinate 14,044,353, forward strand.
TGACTCTAATTTTGAATTTGATATTGGTTTTATTACTAATTTTGAACGACTGAATCTAATGTAGGTTTTGATACTAAATTTGATATTAGTTTTGATACTGAATCTGACTGATTGAATTTGATACTGGTTTTTATATTGAATTTAAAATATTGAAATGTATTTGAAATGTACTAATGCTAAATTTGCTATTGATGTGGTACTAAATTTGATATTGATTTGAAACATATTTAAAATGTACTGTTATTGAATTTGAAGTCATATTGTTCGTACTGCTTATTGATTTTGAAATGAAAGTTTATTTATTTTGAAAACGAAATGTTTGATCTGCATGCATTAATTCTGACACGAGTCTTAGGACTTTAAGATCGTTTTGATAATAGTATTGAACACTGTTAGCTTGAAATTGACATATATATTTTGAAATGATAAAAAACTTAAGTAATGATAAACGTTCGATTCTATATTGTAAATTTGCTTTATCAATTATATGATTTTCTCAAACCATCTTAAGCGTATTTATCAATATAAGACCATGACTTAATTGATTATTCTTATTGGTTTTAATCTTTTACTAAATGATTTTGAATATTTTTATTTAGTAATTTTTTCAAGACAATTCAGAATATACTTAGAAAATTACTTAACAAGTTTGTGGACTAAGTTTTTATTTGAGAAAGTCAAGAAATATCTTTATAAAATTGAAAGAATGTTTTGGGGTGAATTAAAACCAAAGATTCATCAATTTTAACCCGAAACAGCCTAAAAAAATGCAGAAACAGGATGAGGGATCAATCCCCCATGTTGAGAGATCCATCCTAGAATGGCAGAAAGCACCTGGAGGCAAAATCTGAAGAGTAGGATCGATCCCTTATGGCATGGGATCGATCCCATGATGGCAGATCGCATAAACAGGTTTTGTGGAGCTAGAATCGATCCCCTATGGCTAAGGATCAATCCCTTATGACGAAAACAGTGCCCAACAGCTAGTTTTTGAGGGTTTCAATGGGAAGAATTGCATTAAATGCTCCAACAACAATCCTCAGCTCTTGGTGGACTATAAATACATGCATCTATGAAGATTAAAGACGAAACAAGTACTATTTCATCTTCCTCAACCTTTAAGTGTCACGACTCGAAGACCGTGACGCGTACTTATCACTTTCACTTTATTAAAATTCACCAATTTTTCGAACTAAATTTTTTCTTTTCACTTTAAGGTTTGTATTCGGTGTCAGTGTTGCTTCTAAACTAATTTCACATTTCTCAATTCAATTTAACTTTTCATTCACTATTTAATTTATTATCTCTTAAGACAACTCAACTTACTTGATACTTTAATTCAATATTAAACTGGTAAACGAAAAAGGTCGAAAACTCCCCTATATATAAAATCGATTTTTCCTAGTAAATAACATGCAAAATGACAACTATTCCCAACAACATATTTTAATTCCACAATCCACGGTCTATATCACCATATACTACACATACTTCCAAAAATCATCAGTTAAATATATGGCATTTCACAAGCTCACAATTGTTGTACATAGTATATTTCTCGAATCGCACTCGATAATCATATGAGTCTAGAATAATCTAGAGCGATCATAAGTTACATCCCAAAATAATACCATAAGCATGTATTGTGCATTTTAAATGTCATACATGATAAACAAAATGACCATTTTTATACCTCAAGCGAAACAAAAACAGCACTTCGAAGGACTCAGACCAGTATCGCCAATAAAGATCGTCCCCGAGGCCTTGCACCAAAACTCCAAGTGTGGAGTCTAGCTCGTATGATCTGCGATGTTGTTAGAAAGGGGTGAGCAAAACCACGACTCAGTAAGTAGTTTAAGTAAATGCATGTTAGACTCATGTCAATCTACATGCACATGTAGAAAACAACGCTAAAGTAACAAGTAAGCATGGTGTTTAAGCATGGTCTTAAGTCAAATACCTTCTTCGTGCACTTCAGTTTTAAAACACTTTCAATATGCACTTTATTTAAATCAAACTTACCATGCATTTCAACTAAATCAATTCACTATGCATTCGGTTAAATTCAATACGTTATGCACTTCAAATAAACGATTAATATACTTCGATAAATCAATCAATATCCACTTTGATAAAACAATCGATATACACTTTGATAAAACGATCAATATACGCTGCAATAATTTCGATCAATATGGACTTCAATAAATCCATAAGTAATAAAACAAGAAGTCAATAACTGTTAGGCATACTGCCTCGATTCATTGAAAACAATATTGATAATGAAACAATAGTAATTAGAGTTTAGGCAATGATCCTCAATCACTGATACGATAACGATGTCCATCCTAGCTAGAGATGGAATGGTGTTGCAAGCAAAACTAAATCTATGGCCATAGAACAATATCCAGTCTCGCTGATCAGTCGAGAGCTAGAACTTGCCTGCTGGTTTTCCAGACAAGTAACAATCTACCTAGAGCACTAGGTTCGATAGGTACAATACAATAGTCTAGAACACAAAGCTCGATAGATAGGCAATAAGGCCTAGAGCTAAGCTCGATAGGCTAAAAATGACCCGAAGGTCGTAGGACATGCTTGTACTCAAAAACAATTTGAAAACGATTTCCTTGTGTAGCACTTGGCTTCCACGAATTTCAAAACACTTATTAAACCAGTTTTGAGTTTCAAATAAAAAAAGGTTTTGATTTATATCAAAAATCAGCTCAAACCAAAACTTTACAATTTAATACATGATGCAAGTCGTTAAAGTATAGACATTAAATAGCTCGTCTCAAAATATGCTATATGTAAATGCACATATGCATCAATTTGATTAATTTAATGTGCACGTTTGACTGGCCACAACACACAAGGCAGAAAATGAGTTTTTATCCAACCCAAAATAAACCAAATTTGTAAACTAACTATATCTCATTGTCCAGTCATAACTTTTGTATTTTCTTAACGTAAGAATAAACCAAAATATTTATCAAATTTAAAATCATTCTACGAAATGATGCTAACATACATTACTTTACCCACTTACCTAATGCCCTTAGCCAATATCTTCTTCAAGCCCTCGACAAAATCTGCTCTTCCACGCCAGTCAAAGTCACTACAAACATTTCAATACCATCTCAATCATATACTCATATCATGCCTAATACTATTTTTAAAACATGCAAATTGAAACCACACACAATTGTTCAAAGTCGTTATTATGCCCAAGATTAACTTCGCATTATAATTCTAAAATATATATATCTTCATCTTTAGAGGTATATATACAAATATAAATCTTGAACCGATGTTTAGTCCTGACAAAAATTTCCTTAATCGATTTCGTACTGATCATTCCGTTCAATATATATATTTATTTAAATTCTTACACCAAAGTTTCATTCCTCAAGTTCTTATTTAACAGCACATGGATATCTGTGAGTACGCAATATTTTCATATTGCATCAAAGTGCAACCATTTAAATTAAAACCTATGTTGTTTTTCCTTTTGGAGCCTATAATATATATATATATTTATACATATATTTATATAAATATATATACATGCGAACTATATGATCATATTTTATTCTTTACCATCATGTCGATGGATTATATATATAAATATATATAATTCCTTCTTCGCCATGCTTAAGTATCCACATTCATGTAGATATTATCCAACCATCTTATATAAAACTGTATAATTAAAATCATTAAATCTTTTCCTTCCTCTCTTCCTGGTTCAACAAGCTCTTATTGTTTTAATTTCAACATAGCCAAAGTCATCCTTAAACCAACTTGAAACAGCCATCAAAATCAGCTTTTAGGCATACCTGTTTCAACCTTCAAAGGCCAAAGTTCCCAAGCTTCAGACTCTCGGTTTCCAGCCCTTGTATTGCCCTTCATTCCAGCTCTGAAAATCAGCTCTTAATACCACATCCAAATCTCTTAGTTAATGCCTACAGCTAAATCCCCTATTCGGCACTTACTAGCTTCAACCACTTGCTCTCGGTCCTCCTTCTTTAAACACCGTTAATGCTAAGCTCCATGCAAGCTTCTTATTTCAGTTGTAGTTCCAGCCAAATATCACTTGAACAACAGCTGGCACTAAAGAAAAAGTAGAGGCGTAAATCTGGTAAGCCTCTTCCTTTCCTTCTCCTTCTTTCCCGATTCCTTGTTGTCTCGGGCTTCACCTTAGTTGTTGCCAAGTTGATGCTGAAGCCTAGTTGCTCTTCCTCCTCCAAGGTTTTGCTGTTAAAGGCTCCAAAAAATAACTTTAGACCTCCCTTGTTTTACTCAAGATCATCAACCCATACCACTCTTTCCAATGCTCTCGAATCAGCCATTGTTTCTTCAATCGGTTTCTTTCTTATAATGCAACATTCCCATCGTTTGTTTCAGCTTCTTCTTCTCTGGATTTTGGTCCTCCTTTCCCTTCACTATGTTCACTCTTTCTTTACTACAGTAGTTTCTTTCCTATCTCTTGATCTTTTGGGCTGTAGCTTTCTTCATCTTTTTCTCATGTTTTCTTTCTCCTTTTTCTGCTTCTTTTCTTGCCGAGATCCCCTCTTTTCTTTCTCTCTTTGTTTTGCTGCAAAAACCCTTTCTTCCACACTCTCAATCTCGATTTTTTCTCTTTCTCTCTTTACTTTCTATTTCTTTCTTTCTATTTTCTGTAGCTTTGCCCACTTTAAATATTTTTCTTTTATTTTTCTTTCTTTACACGATCCTCACTCTTAGCAAAGAAGCCTCTGCCTTGCCCTCTCTTTAAAAATTTTTTTGAACCTACTCCCACTAATCGTGGGAGCAGGTAAGGGATTGGGTGGCTTTCCTAGGAAGCCAATCCCGATTCCCTCATGTTTTCCTTTTATATATATATATATATATATATATATATTTCATGCCTAATATATATTTTCTTTGTAGAAATATGTCTATATATATGTGTGTATATATATATATATATATATTTAACTTTTACATTCATATATATTTAATACTAAATTTGCATTTGTATTTATATATATCCCTTATTTATTTTATACTTATATATTTGAACACTCATATATATATATATATATATATATTACATTTTACTTAGTACACTTGTACCCTTAATGTACATTATACCTATTTATTTTCTCTATTGGATTAATATATATATATCTATCCCTAACTTATTTATATAATATCTAAATTACATTAGCATTAATCATTTATTGCTAATACTCCAAAATAAAATATTTGTTTCCATTACTTGAAATAATTAGAAGTACAAGCTACATTTCAATACTTAATTCATTTGATGTCTTTTATTTATTTACAAAATTGGTATAGAATTTGCAGCCTTCACATCAAGCTAGCATTCAAAGCTCAAATCAATTCTTCTTCACTCATTGTACTTCATATTGTGTATTTCTACCTTTGAGAAGGTTTTTATTGTACACAATTCACTCAAACTCATTTTTGTACTTCAAAAGGGAGTGTGATCTTATGAGGCTATCTTGTGAGAGTTTGGGTAGCTTTACAAGGGAAATGATTTAGAAGGTTCTTTTTAAGCATACAAAAGGAAGTGTAAGGGGTCTCTTCACACCTTGAAATGGACTATATTGATTCACAAAGAAGAGTGGGATCAACACCTTGACAAAAGGATCAAGGAGAGAGGACTTAGGCAAGATATTGGTCGAACCTCTATATATCTTGTGTTTGCTTCTTCTCCCTTACTCTTTATTTACTGCATTTGTGAATTTATTGCATAAATAGCTTTATCTGTTAGTTAAGTCTTTAAAACTCAAATTTAGTCGAAAAACCAATTCACCCTCTTTTAGGTAGAGCTAACAATTGGTATCAGAGCTTAGGTTTAAGATTGATTTAGAGTAATTTTCATCGAGTATAAATGATCTAGATGGCTCAAAATAGTGTAGGTACGCCCTTAGTAGGAGAGGGGCACTTTATATTTGGACTACCACACTTCAATGGTGAAAATTATGCATATTGGAAGACTAGAATGATGTTGTTCATTCAAGCCAATGATTATAAAGTATGAAGAATTATTGTAAAAGGTCCCCTAGTTCCAATTAAGAAAGTTGATGGGGAAGAAGTGCTAAAGAAAGAGGATGAATTGGATGCAAATGATTTTAGAATGGCACAATTGAATGCTAAGGCGATGCTGTAATGACCTGTTACCACATTTTTCACCTTAATTTACACAATTTATCCGATTGGGTTATCTATGGTACTTTACTTTATTTCTTATGTTAAACAATTTCATAAAATATTATTTATTTTACATACATCCCCTATCTTACTTAATAAGCAAGTAGTACTGCATACATGTTTAAATACAGAAAATAAATTATCGTACCTCATAAATCTCAGTCGGTCTATCACATTGTCTATTATGTGCATTTGTAATCCACAAATATTGAATCTCACCATCATCAAAGCCTGAAATGTTAAAATTGGGGAGTGAGCAAACCACGGCTCAGTAAGAGAGTTATATGTCACATTTGATATTTGGTTAACTCTATGCTGAAAAACTTTTTCACTTTCTTTTAAATCTTCCTAGCTGGCTCTAGGCTCACGTGTAGGAAGGATACTACAATCGGCTAGGGATCTGGATAGAGTAAGGTAGGTATTTTAAAATACCTGACTTGTTCCGGAACCTAGAAGAAACTGTAGAGAGTACTAATTCCGATGTTTTCAACACGATATAATTTTCGTTTTTCCACAGAGTAAACCACTTATTTCTTTTACTTCAGTATACTTTAAAACACGTGGTAGTTCAGTAGTAAAAACAGTGGTTTACTTCTCTTCTCTTCAGTACAGTAAAAACATGTGATAGTACAGTGATTTGTAAATATCCAATTATTGGATAATTACTTCTTCGATTATTTCTTTCTTAGAAATAATTTCTTATGTTATTCTTTTAGAATAAACATTTATTTCTCTTTTCAAATCAGTAACCGTATCGTATAGTTCAGTAAAATAGTATATTTAGTATTCAGCAAAATAGTATCTCGATACGGTTCAGTTAGTAACAGTAAATAGCATACGGTAGCTTTCAGTTCAGTAAACAGTAAATGGTAGCTTTTAGTTCAATAAAATAGTAATCAATGGCTACCATTTCAGTAAACAATAGTTCAGTAACACAGTGTTTTGGTACAGTTTTTCATCAGTAAACAGTAAACAGTACAGTAATTCAGTATAGTAAACAGTACAGTACAGTAAATAAGATTCCGTAAATCCTTTCAGTAAACAGTAAGTGAGACTAGGCATCACTCGACAATTAAATCATGCTATCTCATCCACTAGGGACACAGTAACAGTAATGAGATCTATGGCCATGATCTATAATATGTCCTCGGTGTACACTTGCTAGATGACAATCCGGGACGCTGATAACTGGCTGTTCAATCAGCCACGTGACAGTAACAGTATGAATGATGCATGAAGCTCAGGGCCTAAGTCTCAAAACAGTATAAAAATCATACCTTAGCCTTTGTGGATTTTAAATACTGTAAATCAAATTATTTCACAAATATCCATAAGGCTCACATGTAAATATCATCACCTTTATGAAATTTATAAAGTAAATATCAATTTTCAAAATATTTCACAAAGGTATAAATCGTGTTTTCCATACGGTGAAAACAGTTTGCAAATCATCATTGTAATATATAAAAGGGTAAAACTGTCTTTTTTCCACCGTAAAACACATATGCACGCTTTTCCGTGCTTTCACTCGAAAACATGGTTTTCAAAATTATCGGAATTAAATTCACATGCTTTCAAAATTTATGGAAAATTAATATTTATTTTTTGAAGTTATAAATCCCGTAACCATGTTTCCTTCTAAAAACACGTGTAGAGACCTCTAGTCTCGAAATCATGGTTTTTTCATCATTTCTTAAACTTTATGGAATTTATATAATTAATTATTTCATAATTAAAATCATAGAGGTTTTATATTAAATCAAATGAATATTTAAGAATATTTATAAAAATATTCACTTTAGTCTCTTTTTCATTTTCATCTCGTTTCACGTGAAATATCACCTACATGGTGAATTTTCGATGATTCCATCTTCACCATTCTCGAAAACATGAATATTTTTAAATCAAATCTCCATCTATTCATGTTTTATGAAAAATAATTGATTTCTCGATTTTCGTACCTGAAAATTGTTTCTTGTGAAATCAAATCATTTATTATGATTTTCGATGATTTTCGGTAAATTTTAGTAATTTTTCGATAATTTTTTGATAGTATATCGGCTGCCGATTGGCTAGCCTCCTGCATAGAAAATACAGTTTAACTTTTCAACCGGTATTTCACCACAATTTCAAACCGATAAATCACCACAAATTTCGACCAATCATTGTAAATTGCATTTATAAAATTTAAATGCATAATTTAAAACATGTGGCCGAATATCCTTATAGGCGACACATGTCTCCCTTACTTGTCTCGGGTTGACGACTGCCTCTCGAAGGTCGTGCCTGTGTTCACCTCTCCCGGTTCCATCGTCTCATTCACCGAGAACGATTCTGGAAACCAAATTCTAAATTTTAGAATTTCTCTCAATTTATTTAAATAAATAAATTATTTAAATAATATAACACTTTTCGGGATTTCTTACCGATTCCCGTAATTCACGGCATTTCCCGTAATTTTCGAATTCTGGGATTTTGGATTCTCGAGAATTTTCTAAATTCCCAGAATTCCTTTTCTCTTTCTCTTTCTTCTTTTTCTTTCTTCTTTCTTTTTCTCTTTTCTTTTCTTTTTCTTTTTCCTTTTTCTTTTCTTTTTCTTTTTCCCTTTTTCCTTTTCTTTTCTTTCCCAGTCAAACCGGTCACCTCCCCTCACCGCTGGTTCTTCTCCGGTGGCCAATTCTTTGGCGGTTCTACGGCTCCTTAGCTAGCCGACGGCACAGCGAACTTGCTGGTGGTCTCTGTTCGGCCTGGATCGACGACACGGCGGCGGATCTACTCGATTTTGCCTCGGTTTCTCTATTCTTTCGTTCGGCCTTCCTCTGTCGTCGGTGGCCTCACCGGTGGCCTCCTATCGTTTCCTCTTCCTCCGGCGGTGGTGTGGCTGCAGTGGCGGCTGCCAATTTGGCCGGTACCGTCGGTTCCCATTTTCCTTTTTCTTCCTCGGCTTCACCGGCTTTCGCCTCTGTTTCCTTCTCGATTTTCCTTCTGCTCTTCTCCTTTCCCGCCACCGACAGCTCCTTTCTCCTCCTTTCCTTCGACGACAGTTCTCTCTCTTCTCTCCCTCACCGCCAATAGGGTCGGCCTCACCGGGGAGATTGGGTTTCTCCCGATTTTTCCTTTCCTCTTTTGTTTTATTTTATTTCCTTATTTAGTATATCACATACTATATATTATATATTATACTTTGTATTTTATACATATAATATATACTAAATATTATACATATATTATTTCATATATAATATAATACAATATATATTATATATAAAATATATATTGTATATTACAAAATATATATCTAGTAGTATATATATATATATGTATATTTATATATATTTTTAATTACAAAAAAAAACGTTTTATATATTTTCTTAAACTTTAATGTAAATTAATATTTACATTTCTTATATATGTATATATATCTATATATACATAAAATATCATATTTATATACAGATGTATTATTTAAATTTACTAAATAGTATATATACATAAATATACTGATGTATATTAAAATATACTATAAGTATTTCAGTACATATGTATTTGTATAAAAATACATTTATATAAATTATAAATTATATAAACGTATTTCTCTTTCATTTCTTATTTTCTTATTTAATTTGGATTTTCATTTATCCAAATTAAAATTTCCTTTCTTCTTTATTTTCCATAATTCCAACCTTATTTTTTTTTATTTAATTTTTCCTTCACTCGGATTTCCACCATTCGTTTCTTTCTCAATTCTCAAGATTTTCACCAATATCCCGTTCTCACAATTTTATTTATTTCCCCTTATTTATTTTGTCCAATATTTATTTCCAATAAATGAAAAATTTACGGTTATCACATTCTCCCAACCTTAAGAAATTCGGTCCTCCGAATTTAACTTAAGTCCAAAGGTGGTACATGCCGTATACTTACGACTTCTGACCTCTAGGTCATCCTCTAAGTAATACTGCCAGTACACTTTCAGCATTCAAGATTACTTTTAGAACACTACATGAAGTCTTTCATCATTTAGTATATATTTATACTCCTATAAATTCATTTATCAATTCGGGAGTTATTCATTTCCACTCTTTTCACATAAGAGTCCATACACAATATTTTTCATATCACAACTGATCTATGTTGTTTATCATCCATTCTTCTCACTTAGTGCCAAGTCAATATAATTTGGTACTATCATGTACTCATGTCAATTAGTTGTATGTAACTGTCCCAGTAGCTTTCATGTCTCTTGCATCTGCTCTCTCAATGTATCTTTAAGTGTTTCAATATTACGCTAAGATATTTACATCAGTACGGAGCGATGCTATCAATACATTTGGGATCTCAAAGCCTTTTGCTATTTCTCATTAAGCATATGGTAACTTGAGACTCCCATCACGTGTAATGCTCACTGGAACTGTACATATACATTTACACCATTTAACACTCATATTCCGACCATGGCACTGGAGAATCTAGGATTCCGATAATGGAAAGTGATTCTATTTAGATAATCAATCTTTAATCACTTCCATATTATCATTTCTCTTTTGGACTCTTTATTATCCACATTATTTTTATTATCAAGGCTGCATCTCACTTGTAGACTTTACTATTTATCATCTCTTACAGTCATAATTCATGAAGCAATCTTGTTCTCTTCATGTAGTATGGTCTTTACATCTCTTTTCATAATTTAGATTTTACAATTGAATTCTTAAATTATTCATTTACTCACCACATTATCTATACACTTCCATCATTTATCATTTCGAGATGGTTATATGTATAATCATTTCGAGATGGTTAATATACTGGTAGTAGACATTTCAATTATCTTACTCCTTGGAGTATCATTAATTTCGCTTATCAAATTTGGCTTGATTTTACATCTGGCCACAGTCATGTGATAACCATCATGAAATCACTTTTAATCTTACTTTCGAGAACTAGTTCCTATTGGTGTTCTCTTCTCATCATGCAACTTACCTTTTTATTTCACTTTCATCAATTTAGTTGGTTTCCTCAAGTGGTATGGTACTTTATTGTTAAAATCTTTTAACCTTTTTCATACCATCTTTTCTTCCCACTTATTCATTTATCGACTTGAACTTCTTTAATTTTTTCTCATTAGTAGAGCAGCTAATCCCATAACTCTTTTATATATTAGCATTAGTATCTAGCTAGACTCATTATTTCTATATCTCGATCATTATCTCACTATTATTGACAGATTCACTATCATTCTATCAATCCGAGATTATACATCTCATAAAGAGATACTGTCTAGCCAAATCTCTTATTCGCCAATCTTAACACAATTCCACAGTCTTTAAGAGTTTAAGGGTCATACCGCAATGCAGCTCATGTTCCATTTATACTTTACACTTTATCAGTATTTCATCCATTTACTCATGTATGGATGCCTCATTCCTTAGGTTTATATACCTCACAAGGCAATTCATTAACCTTGTAACCTCAATAGGAACTCCTAAAAATTTTATCGAGTTCAAATCATTATCTCATGTACATCAATCTCCAATCTTTTATCTGATAACGCTTTGTACTGAGGCTAGTATTATTAACTCCTCATGTATCTCTGATCAAATCAATAAAGCGTCTATTTTCATGTAGATGAATACTTGTTCTTCACAATAACTTATTAATGATAGGAGATTAATACATCCTTTTTAATTCATCTACGTCTTGATATCATATACGTTTCTCACATTTACCCTTATACAGACAACTTCATTATAATCAATTTATGTTATCTGTATTTTCATCAATTACACCTTTACATGTGAATTTCATTATTCACACAGTTTCCAGAGTTAATTCTTAAGCTTTTCGGATTCTTTCCATGTTTCCGATATAAGCTTATAACCAATCGAGTCAAGGTTAGCTTGATTTTCTCCAATCTATACAACTCTAAAAATTTTATCAGGAATTACATCCGATACTTTCTGTAATCACACATCTTTTATCATCTTGGACATTTTCTCCTCACGTCCTGTCATTTTTTTTCACCGTGTATTCTCAAGGCAGAGACATTTAATATTTAAATCATTTTGATACATACTCTACCTTGATTTCATTGTTTACTCATACTTTGCAGCATTACAAATCTCATTCTAGTAAGCTGTATCGAGTACAACAGTTGTCAATACATTTTACAGCTAACCAATTCAATTCAAATATTCACTTTAAGATCATTTCCATCTAATGAAATCAGGTTTAACTCCCCTGAGCATATTATCCACGAGGTTTGAACCCTGGTACCCTTACGTACCTAGTTCCTTACACTCGTTTTACCATTGAAATAATTGTAAGAGTCCCACCCATTCGTATCGACTGTCGGCGAGCATCCCTTAGGCGATTCTTTCACCCCAGGTTTACCCTTACTAGTGAATCAGCGATAACATAGTTCGCCCGCATCTCACAACACATGATCCATTATGGGTCGCCCATCATTGGGTCGCCCATTACTGTCACAGCCCGTGACCTTATTTTTCACCTTATCCTATACATCTTATATGGTTGGGCTGTCTGCGATACCTTACTTTTTCTTTTACATATAAACAATTTCATAAAAATTTACCATATGAATCACATCCCCTATCTTACTTCATAAGAAAGTAGTACTGTGAATGTCTAAATACAGAAAATAAATGATCATACCTCATGTCATAAGTCGAGCTGTCGCATCGTCCCCAAATGCGCAGCCGAAATCCTTTAAGTGTTAGACTCTCAGTCTTCGAAAAACCTAAAATGTTAAAATTAAGGGGTGAGCAAACCACGGCTCAGTAAGGGAATTATATGCATACTTGATATTCAGCTTCCTATATACTGAAAATCTTTTTCGTTTTTCCTATGAGGCTCTAGGCTCGCATGTAGGAAGGATACTATAGTTGGCTAGGGATCGGATGGAGTAAGGTAGGTATTTTGAAATACCTATCTTGTCCCGGAACCTAGAAGCAACTGTAGAGAGTAAAATTCTTTCTTATTTTGAAATTTAAATCCTTTTCCTTTTTATTTCATATCGTTTTCATATTCCTTTTCAAAATAATGCTTTTATGAAATAAAGCATTTAAATAGAATAACTAATATTCATATTTTCTTTGAAAAGAATATTAGTTAAATCATCATCATTTTCGTTTAAACTCATTTCATGTTTTACTGTACAATCATAATTAGTACAGTACTTTAAATAGCAAAATAAGCTATTAAACCTTTTTCGTATAACATATAAATCATTTAAATCTAATATTCAATTTAAAATTTAAAATAAGAATATTAGATTTAATTTCCTCCTTTTTCCTTTTTGAAAACATATTATATATTCATATTACATGTCGTATGAAAATCATTTCGTAGTACTAAAATCAGTACTGAAATAAGCATTTTATAAAAATGCTATAAATCATTTCGTTTCACGTATCACATATCATGTAAAACCTTTACATTTCACATATCACATATCATGTAAAACATTTTCATTTAAAACATATCATATATGAAGACAGTGGCAACCACCGAGTCCTATCATGCAATAATACCCGAAGGTATAAAATAATCATGTCAGACCTATGGCCATAGTCTATAATTGTCTTCTGCGGATCACTAATCAGGTGTCGGCCGGGACTACATATCACATATCACATGTTACATATCATATATCACGTATTACATATCACATGTCAGCATGATAGAAGGCCAACTAGTCTCAAAACCATGTTTTTATCGTAGAAATAACCTTTACGAAATTTATAAAATATATAATTTCATACTTTAAAATCATAAAGGTTATAAAACCATTTAGTGAATATTTAAGAAATATTTATGAAAATATTCATAAAAATATTCACTTTACTCCTTTTCATTTTTCTTCTCGTATTACGTGTAATTTACATATTAAGAGAATTTTCGATGATTTCATTATCACCATTCTCGAAAACATGAATATTTTAAAATCACTTCCATTTTATTCATGTTTTTGTGAAAAATATTCATTTTCTCGATTTTCGTGATTGAAAATCATTTCTCGTGAAATAAAATCATTTATTATGATTTTATGAAATTTTCTAAAAATTTTCGATAATTTTTCGGCAGCATAACGGCTGCCGATTGACTAGCCTCCTGCACGAAAAATACAGTTTATAATTCCAGCCAGTACATCATCACAAATTTCCAACCACATAATCATCACAATATTTTCATAAAATATTTCATAATTAAAAACATGCAGACTGAATATCCTTACAGTGCTGCACATGCATCCCTTACCTTTTCCTGGGTCGGCGACTTCCTCTTGTCGGTCGCACCCGTACTCCATATCCCCCGATTCCTCATCTCGATCGCCGAGAATAATTTCTGGAAATTAAAATTCTAAATTTTAGAATTTTTCCATAATTTATTAAATTTTTCTAAAAATTAATTTCCAAAAATTTCTTACCGAATTTTCGTAAATTTTCGGGTTGCCGAATTTTCGGGAATCTTTCGATTTCCTGAACTTCTCCCTTTTTCCTCTTTTTCTTCCTTTTTCCTCTTTTTTCTTCTTTTCTCTTTCTTTTCTTTTTCTTTTCTTTTTCTTTTTCCTTTTTCTTTTCTTTTTCTTTTTCCTTTTTCTTTTCTTTTTCTTTTTCCTTTTTCTTTTTCCTTTTCTTTTCTTCCAGCCGGACCGATCAGACCAGTCAGTGTCCTTCCTTGCCGATTCTTCGTCGACAGCCGGTTCTCTGGCGGTTCAGGCTTCTTTCAGCTGGCCGACGGCACGACGAAGCTACCGGCGCCCTCCGTTTGCCCTGGATCGGCGACACGATGACGAATCGAGTCGATTTTCCTTCGGTTTCTTCCACCTCTTCACCGACCTTCCTCTGCCGTTCATCGTCCCTCGGGTGGCCTCCATCGTCTTCCTCTCCCTTCGGCGGTGCTTCGGTGGCAGTGGCGATGCCTGGATCGGCCGGCACCGCCGTCTGCCATTTTTTCTTTTCTCCTCCGATTTTTTTTCTCTGTTTCGTTCGTTTCTGTTTTTCGTTCCCCTTCGCCGGCGTCGGCTTCCTCCTTCTCTCTTCTTGCCGGCATCGTTCCCGTCTTCCTCTCTCTCTGGTCTTCTCTCTCGCCGCCGACGGTGGTCGGGTGGCTTCTCTGTTTCGTAACAAAGAACAGAAACGGGGTCCCAATCCCGTTTCTGTTTCTGTTTCTTATCTTCTCTTTTTTTTAATAAATATAATATATATAATTATATATTTACCACATTAAATATATATAGATATATATATATATATATATATCACCTTAATTTAAATACTACATATATATATTTCATATATATGTATATATATACATAAATGTATAAAATCCACATATGTATTTATTTAATATAAAATAGTATATATCCTTTTATAATATATACCATATTTTATATATATACATATGTAATTATATAAAGACATATAAAAATATATTTATATAATCTAATTATATAAATATATAAATATGTAAATACCAACATTTTTATTCCTTTAATTTAGATTTCTTCATATCCAAATAATTTTCCATTTTCCTTTTCTTATTTATTTTGGATTCTAATTTATCCAAATTAATTTCCTCCATATAATTTATCAATTCTTTTACTTCATTATTTACGGAATTTCCAACAGTATTCCATCTTGTAAATAATTCCTTTATTTACTTTAATTTATCTTTTGCATTTAAAATTAATTTTCCGAATAAGTAATATAAAAATTCAGAAATTTGCGGTTGTCACAATTACTGTTCTGTCTCAAGGGTCCTGAAGAACTTAGGTTAGTTTTTATCTTCTTCTGTTTATCACTTTACTGTTCTTATGCCTACTATTCAATTCACAGTATTCAATACAATACATCAATTTGCAAGGCATATCTTAAATGCTCCGGTTCTATAATTAAATATTCATTTAATACCTTAAAATAGTATAAATGTATAGAACCTCAATCAACCGTACTGATATAGATTTCATCAATTTTTATACTATCTACTTTCTTAATCAATTTCTGTATTCATTTCACTTTCATAATATCCACGATCCCGTAATAATTATCCGAGTTGATACACTTGTGATTTAGGCCCTTACAATCAATAACCGGGCCAATCATCTTGCAACATCCCACTGCACTCTTATCGGATCGCATCATATAAGGCCTCGGCCCGTCCGCCGTCCGCCGTCCTCCGTTTGCCTTTACACATGTATACTGTCCCTTTTGAGAATGCCCAGCCCGTTCACTAGGTCACTCACAGTTCACGTCCGTAATATAAGTGTCAGCGGAATCAATAATAGGGATCGCTATATTCATATGACATCCTTTATGCCATTAATAACTCCATTACTCTTAATAGATTCAAAATTACTTAATTTCATCACTATTCAGAGTTTTGCCCAACATAGGGGCATTTTCATCATTTCGACATTTATTTCTTTCTCCTCAGTATACATTTAAACCAAAGATCTTATTATTTATGTGCTGATAGTATCCTTTCTCATACTAATATCAGCAGTTTAAGATCCTGTTCAATTTCGACTAAGAAGTCCACTAGAATCCATAATTGGATTATTTTGCTTGTAATTCAGCTTTACATCATCAATTTCTCTATCAAATCAGTCAATTCCAACCTCTGTTGGTTTATTTTAACTCCATGTAAAATTTTAGAGGAAGGGGTATTTTGGTCATTTTTGGCTAAAATTTTCTCTCTCTTCAAATTACCCTCAATCAATGATCTTAAAGTCTATTTAATGATGATATTTCATTCCCTTCTGTTTATATCACCACTTTCAAGTCTCAGTTCGGTCCGGACAGAAAGTACTGGTGGGGCCCTCACCGAGTCTTTTCGATTCCTTACCGAACAGGCCCTCATTTAGATGATAATATCACAATTTCAAATAATTTCTAGAGCCGTTTTCCTCTTTAACATCCTTATTTCAAAATTTCTCACTCCTTTCTAATTATTTTACTCAATTTGCAATCATTTATTTTCTCTATGTATTTAGACTACACAGTACTACAGGAGATGTTAACATTTTCGACACGTTTTCTCTCCAAAAGTATCAACAGACATCAAGCTAACCTTGCTCTGATACCATTAAATCTGTAACGACCTGTAACCACATTTTTCACCTTAATTTACACAATTTATCCGGTTGGACTGTCTGTGGTACTTCACTTTATTTCTTATGTTAAACAATTTCATAAAATATTGTTTATATTCATACATCCCCTATCTTACTTAATAAGCAAGTAGTACTACATACATGTCTAAATATAAAAAATAAATGATCGTATCTCATAAATCTCAGTCGATCTGTCACACTGTCCATTATGTGCATCCGTAATCTATAAATATTGGATCTCACCATCATCAAAACCTGAAATGTTAAAATTGGGGAGTGAGCAAACCACAGCTCAGTAAAAGAGTTATATGTCACACTT
Source organism: Heritiera fomes (assembly GCA_032173925.1). Taxonomy (NCBI): domain Eukaryota; kingdom Viridiplantae; phylum Streptophyta; class Magnoliopsida; order Malvales; family Malvaceae; genus Heritiera; species Heritiera fomes. The sequence continues at coordinate 14,062,028 of JAPDPM010000005.1, forward strand.
GATATTCGGTTAACTATATGATGAAAAACTTTTTCACTTTCTTTTAAATCTTCCTAGCTGGCTCTAGGCTCACATGTAGGAAGGATACTACAATCGGCTAGGGATCCGGATAGAGTAAGGCTGGTATTTTAAAATGCCTGACTTGTTCCGGAACCTATAAGCAACTGTAGAGAGTACTAATTTCGTTGTTTTCAAAACGATATAATTTTCATTTTTCCACAGAGTAAACCACTTATTTCTTTTACTTCAGTATACTTTAAAACACATGGCAGTTTAGTAGTAAAAACAGTGGTTTACTTCTCTTCTCTTCAGTACAGTCTAAACACGTGACAATACAATGATTTGTAAATATCCAATCATTGGATAATTACTTCTTCGATTATTTCTTTCTTAGAAATAATTCTTATGTTATTCTTTTAGAATAAACATTTATTTCTCTTTTCAAATCAGTAACCGTATTGTACAGTTCAGTAAAACAATATATTTAGTATTCAGCAAAACAGTATCTCGATACGGTTCAGTCAGTAACAGTAAACAGTAGCTACCAATTCAATAAATAGCATACAGTAGCTTTCAGTTCAGTAAACAGTAAATGGTAGCTTTCAGTTCAATAAAATAGTAATCAATGGCTACCATTTCATTAAACAGTACAGTTCAGTAACACAATGTTTTGGTACAATTTTTCATCAGTAAACAATAAACATTACAGTAATTCAGTATAGTAAATAGTATAGTACAGTAAATAGGATTCCATAAATCCTTTCAGTAAACAGTAAGTGAGACTAGGCACCACTCTACAATTAAATCATGCTATCTCATCCACTAGGGACACAATAACAGTAATGAGATCTATGGCCATGATCTATAATATGTCCTCGGTGTACACTTGCTAGGTGACAATCCGGGACGCTGATGACTAGTTGTTCAATCAGCCACGTGACAGTAACAGTATGTGTAATGCATGAAGCTCGAGGCCTAAGTCTCAAAACAGTATAAAAACCGTACCTTAGCCTTTATGGATTGTAAATACCGTAAATCAAATTATTTCACAAATATCCATAAGGCTCACATGTAAATATCATCACCTTTATGAAATTTATAAAGTAAATATCAATTTTCAATATATTTCATAAAGGTATAAATCGTGTTTTCCATTCGGTGAAAACAGTTTGCAAATCATCATTGTAATATATAAAAGGGTAAAACTGTCCTTTTTCCACCGTAAAACACATATGCACGCTTTTCTGTGCTTTCACTCGAAAACATGGTTTTCAAAATTATCGGAATTAAATTCACATGCTTTCAAAATTTATGGAAAATTAATATTTATTTTCCAAAGTTATAAATCCCGTAACCATGTTTCCCTCTAAAAACACGTGTAGAGACCTCTAGTATCGAAATCATAGTTTTTTCATCATTTCTTAACCTTTATGGAATTTATATAATTAATTATTTCATAATTAAAACCATAAAGGTTTCATATTAAATCAAGTGAATATTTAAGAATATTTATAAAATTATTCACTTCAGTCTCTTTTTCTTTTTCATCTCATTTCACGTGAAATATCACATACCGGGTGAATTTTCGGTGATTCCATTTTCACCATTCTCGAAAACATGAATATTTTAAAATCAAATCTCCATCTATTCATGTTTTATGAAAAATACTTGATTTCTCGATTTTCGTACCTGAAAATCGTTTCTTGTGAAATCAAATATTTATTATTGTTTTTGGTGATTTTCGGTAAATTTTAGTAATTTTTCGATAATTTTTCGGTAGTATATCGACTGCCAATTGGCTAGCCTCTTGCACAGAAAATACAGTTTAATCTTTTCAACCGGTATTTCATCACAATTTCAAACCGATAAATCACCACAAATTTTGACCAATCATTGTCAATTGCATTTATAAAATTTAAATGCATAATTTAAAACATGTGGCCGAATATCCTTACAGGCGGCACATGTCTCCCTTACCTGTCTAGGGTCGACGATTGCCTCTCGAAGGTCACGCCTGTGTTCTCCTTGCCCGGTTCCATCGTCTCATTCACCGAGAACGATTCTGGAAACCAAATTCTAAATTTTAGAATTTTTCTCAATTTATTTAAATAAATAAATTATTTAAATAATTTAACACTCTCTAGGATTTCTTACCGATTCCTGTAATTCCCGAGATTTTCCTTAATTTTCGAATTCTCTAAAATTTTCCAAATTCCCAGAATTTCTTTTTCTCTTTCTCTTTCTTCCTTTTCTTTCTTCTTTCTTTTTCTCTTTTCTTTTCTTTTCTTTTTCTTTTTCCTTTTTCTTTTCTTTTTCTTTTTTCCTTTTTCTTTTTCTTTTCTTTCCCAGCCGAACCGGTCATCTCCCCTCACCGCCGGTTCTTCTCTGGTGGCTAGAGAACCGGCGGTTCGATGGCTCCTCAGCTGGCTGACGGCACGGCGAACCTGCTGGTGGTCTCCGTTCGGCCTGGATCGGCGGCTCGGCGGCAGATCTACTCGATTTTACCTCGATTTCTCTCTTCCTCCATTCGGCCTTCCTCCGCCGTCGGTGGCCTCACCGGTGGCCTCCTACCATTTCCTCTTCCTCCGGCGGTGGTGTGGCTGTAGTGGCGGCGGTCAATTCGGCCGGTACCGTAGGTTCCCATTTTCCTTTTTCTTCCTCGGCTTTGCCGGCTTTCGCCTCTGTTTCCTTCCCGATTTTCCTTCTGCTCTTCTCCTTTCCCGCCACCGGCAGCTCCTTTCTCCTCTTTTCCTCTGGCGACGGTTCCCTCTCTTCTTTCCCTCACCGCCGACAGGGTCGGCCTCACCAGGGAGATCGGGTTTCTCCCGATTTTTCCTATCCTCTTTTGTTTTATTTTATTTCCTTATTTAGTATATCATATACTATATATTATATATTATATATTATACTTTGTATTTTGTACATATAATATATACTAAATATTATACATATATTATTTCATATATAATATAATACAGTATATATTATATATAAAATATATATATTGTATATTACAAAATATATATCTAGTAGTATATATATATGTATATTTATATACATATATATATATTTAATTACAAAAAAAGCTTTATATATATTTTCTTAAACTTTAATGTAAATTAATATTTACATTTCTTATATATGTATATATATATACATAAAATATCATATTTATATACATATGTATTATTTAAATTTACTAAATAGTATATATACATAAATATACTAATGTATATTAAAATATATTATATAGTATTTCAATACATATGTATTTGTATAAAAATACATTTATATAAATTATAAATTATATAAACGTATTTCTCTTTCATTTCTTATTTTCTTATTTAATTTGGATTTCCGTTTATCCAAGTTAAATTTTCCTTTCTTCTTTATTTTCCATAATTCCAACCTTATTTTTTTCCGATTTAATTTTTCCTTCACTCGGATTTCCACCATCCGTTCCTTTCTTAATTCTCAGGATTTTGACCAATATCCCGTTCTCAGAATTTTATTTATTTTCCCTGATTTATTTTCTCCAATATTTATTTCCAATAAATGAAAATTTTATGGTTATCACAGATGCATACACTCTTTTGTGCATTGGGGCCAAATGAATACAATAGAGTGTCATTGTGTGAGAATGCAAAACAGATTTGGGATAAGTTAGCTATCACTCATAAAGGAACAACACAAGTTAAGGTGATTAAGGTAGGCATGCTCACTCAAGTTTATGAACTATTTAAAATAAAAAATGAAGAATCCATTAGTGACATGTTTACTAGGTTCACCAATATCATAAATGGTCTCAAATCATTAGGTAAGACTTACTCTAATGTTGAAATGATTAAGAAGATCTTAAATAGCTTACCTAAATCATGGGAAGCTAAAGTTACTGCTATTGAGGAGTCAAAGGATCCCCATACATTATCTTTAGATGAACTAATGAGATCTCTACTTACTTATGAGATGAAAATCAAGAGAAATCAAGAACCTCCTAAGAAAGCTGGAGTTGCATTGAAAAAGATGATCATGATGAAAGTGATGATGATGATGATGATGATTTTGAGATGGCAATGTTTGCCAAGAGGTTTAATAAATTTATGAGAATGAGATCTAGTGGAAGTTCTAGGAAACCCCTTAGGAGAGACACTAATAAAGGAGAAACTATTAGGAAAGAAAAGGAAACCATTATTTGTTATGAATGCAAGAAACCTGGTCATATTAAATTTGATTATCCTTTGTATAGAAAACAAAATGAGAAGAAAATAAAGAAGAAGGCAATGGTGGCTACATGGAGCGATAGTGATAGCTCCGATGAAGAAAACGTTGAGGATGCAGTGGCCAATCTTTGCTTTATGGCCATTAATGATGATAAGGTAAATTCTAACTCTCTTGATACTAATAAATATACTTTTGATGAGTTACAAGATGCCTTTGATGACTTGGTTAGTGAATTTGAAAATATGAATATAAAATATAAGAAAATGATTTCAAAATTGAAAAAAGAAAATGAAATGCTCATGAATGCTAAATTAGAATGTGAAAAAAGTTAAAGAATGCCAATCTAGATTTTATATGGGTCAACAAAAACTTGATCATATGCTAGAGACCCAAAGTGCATTCTTTGACAAAGAAGTAGGTTTTAATGCATCAAATAAGGAAACTCATCTCAAAAACTTTCTTGTCATGAATGAAAAATTAGTTTTGTATTCTTTATGCAATAAACTAGGACACTCCTCACAAGCATGCACATCAAGAAAAACAACCTTTAGAGGAAAATTGTTTAAGAAAATTTAGGTACCCAAATATTTTGTAAATTCAAATGATGAATCCTTGAAAATGAAATGGATCCCTAAAGGATCAAAAATTATTAGCACTAACTTTCAAGGATCCAAGAAAATTTGGTACCTAAGGCAAAAGTTTGATGTATTTGATTATAGGAGGAAGAGCATTGCTATAAGGCAAAGTCAAAGGAACATTGGTACCTTGATAGTGGATGCTCAAGACATATGACCGGTGACAAGAGTCAATTAAAAAATCTAAAGCCTAAAAGTGGTGGAGAAGTCACATTTGGGGACAACTCCAAAAGGCAAATAGAAGGGATTGGCTCCACTGGTAATTTTTCTTCTACTATCGAAAATGTGTTGTATGTTAAGGGATTAAAACATAACTTGCTTAGTATTAGTCAATTATATGGTTTTAAGGTTGTTTTTGATGCCTTGTGTTGCCATGTTGTTGATGCTAAAACCAACCAAATACTTTTCATTGGACATAGATAAGGAAATACTTATATTATACATTAGGTGAACTAAATAACAAAAATGTATGCTTTATGGCCACTAAAGAAGATGAACCTTGGTTGTGGCATAGGAGATTAGGTCATGCTAGTATGCATTTATTGTCCAAATTAGCAAAAAGAGACCTAGTTGTAGGATTGCCCAAGCTTCAATTTGAAAATGATAAGATGTGTGAAGCTTGTATAAGAGGAAAACACAAGAGGGTGTCTTTCAAATCAAAGAAGTGTGTTTCCACCTCTAAGTCACTCCAACTCCTTTACTTAGATCTTTTCAGACCAATTAGAACTACTAGCTTAGGAGAAAGACACTATGGTTTTGTCATAATTGATGACTATAATAGGTTCACTTGGGTGTTCTTCTCAAGTATAAAAAATGAAGCCTTTAACAAATTCATCACTTTTTCAAAACTTGTTCAAAATGAAAAATGTTATTCAATTTCTAGTATTAAAAGTGATTATGGAAAAGAATTTGAAGATCTTGGTTTTGATGATTAGTGTAATGAAAATGAAATTAGCTACAATTTTTATGTTCCTATAACACTTCAACACAATGAGGTAATTGATAGGAGAAACAAGACCTTAAAGGAAATGGCTAGAACCATGCTTTATGAAAACAATTTGCCAAAATATTTTTGGGCTGAAGCTATTAATACTGGATGCTATGTTATAAATAAAGCTATGGTTATGCCTATTTTAAAGAAAACACCATATGAGCTTTATAAAGGACAAAGGCCTAACATTAGCTATTTTCATCATTTTGGATGCAAATATTTTGTTTTGAATAATGGAAAAGATAATTTAGGAAAGTTTGATGCAAAAAGTGATGAAGCTATTTTTCTTGGCTATTCGTTAAATTCTAAGGCATATAAAGTTTTCAATAAAAGAACATTTGTTGTAGAAGAGTCAATTCATGTGATTTTTGATGAGTCAAACTCTTGTAGTAGAACCAATCTTGATGATGATGTAGAAATATTTGATGAGCAAATAATTGATCCATTTCAAGATAAAGATGTTAGGGAACAATTAGAAGATCTTGATATAAATAAAAAAGGAGTCTTTAGATTAAGAAACAATTAAGAAATAATCTAAAAGTCCTAGAGAACTTAGTTATGTGAAAAATAATGACATTGTTGGAGATCCATATATTGGAGTTAGAACTAGATCATCCTATAGAAATATTTGCCAATATATAGCTTTTGTATCACAATTTGAACCAAAGAATGTGCATGAGGCTTTATAGGTTGAAAATTGGATTATGGGTATGCAAGAGGAATTAAATCAATTTGAAAGAAGTAAAGTTTGGAATCTAGTGAAAAGACCTAATGATCATCCAATTATTGAAACTAAATGGATATTCAAGAATAAAATGGATAAGAATAGTGTGATAGTTAGAAACAAGGCTAGACTAGTGGTATAAGGATATAGGCAAGAAGAAGGAATAGACTATGATGAAACTTATGCTCCGGTAGCTAGACTAGAAGCTATTAGGATGCTACTTGCCTTTGCATGTTACAAAGATTTTAAACTATATCAAATAGATGTTAAAAGTGCTTTCCTAAATGGTTTCACAAATAAAGAGTTTTATGTAGACCAACCCCCCGGTTTTGAAAATCCAAAGTTTTTCAATTATGTTTTCAAACTCTCAAAAGCTTTATATGGATTAAAACAAGCTCATAGAGCTTGGTATGGAAGACTATCCAAATTTTTGATTGAAAAAGGTTTTGCAAGAGGCAAAGTAGACACAACCTTGTTTATTCAATCTAAGGGTAGTGATTTGTTAGTGGTTCAAATCTATGTAGATGATATTATTTTTGGATCCACAAATGAATCATTGTGTAAAGATTTCTCCAAATTAGTGCATGGTGAATTTGAAATGAGCATCATGGGAGAGTTAACCTTCTTTCTAGGACTTGAAGTTAAACAATGTAAAAATGAGATTTTCATAAATCAAGCTAAGTATATTAAGGACTTGCTCAAAAGATTTGGGATGGATGAGTCCAAACCTCAATCCACCCCAATGAGCACATCTATCAAGCTTGATAAAGATGAAGGAGGTAAGTGTGTAGACACTAAACTATATAGGTCTACAATTGGTTCATTACTATACCTTACTGCTAGTAGGCCCGATATAATGTTTAGTGTATGCTAGATTTCAATCATCTCCTAGAGAATCACACTTACAAGGTGTCAAAAGAATCTTTCGATACCTTAGAAACACTTCTTCCTTAGGATTATGGTATCTTAAAAATTTTACTTTTGCTCTTCGTGCATATTCTGATGTGGATTTTGGTGGATGCAAAGTTGATAGAAAAAGCATATTCGGTACTTGCCAATTCTTAAGAAATAGACTCATCTCATGTTCTCCAAGAAACAAAACAATGTAGCTCAATCCACAACTAAAGCTGAATATATTGCATCTGGAAATTGTTGTGCTCAAGTATTGTGGATTAAGAACAAATAAGTGATTATGGAATAGAGATGAAACAAATTCCTATTAAATGTGATAATACTAGTGCCATTAATCTCACCAAAAATCTTATACAACACTTTAGAACTAAGCATATTGAAATAAGACATCATTTTATAAGAGATCATGTGCAAAAAGGTGATAATGTTCTAGAGTATGTAGATACCTTGCATCAATTAGCTGATATTTTTAGTAAACCCTTAGATAAAGATAGATTTTGCACACTTAGAGGTGAACTTGGCCTAATGAATGCACCTTGAGGTTGAATATCATCATTGTGTCCTTAGTAGAATAGTTTAAGTGGGTAATGATGGATGCAAGTTAGGAAATTTGAAAAATACTTTAACTACTTGCTCCTCACTTACTTATCATAATTCTTTAAGATATTGTGATGGAATTTAGGCATTAGGATAGTTCGATAAATTGTGTGTTTAACACTTATTTGATCATGTTCTAAATACCTTGTAAAGTGTTCCACACTCACTTATTTTGAAAAAGAGCATCGATTTAGCAAAATCACCATGTTAGCTTTTAAAAGGACATTTCTCACATCAAAACTGTCTCAAAACATACCAAAATGCATATCCCATGTTTTTACTAAGTGTTTTTGCCTTCTACAGGTCATACAAAATGATTTCAACTTGCTTATATCCTGTTTTGAACATAGAAGATTATAAATGCATGATTTCACTTGTTTTCAAACCATTTTTGTAACAGTCCACAGTACAGTAAATAACATATTTTATACATAATTTACAGTTGGGCTGTCTGTGATGTCTTTAACACTTGATCATTAACAGTAATAAATGATAAACATTTATTTATTTAATAAATTCGGAATATAAAATTTTTTTCAATATTCTGTACACTTTACATCCCCTGTTCCTATTTTACAATAAAGAAGTACTATATACATGTGTCTGAATATATAAGAGAAGTGAAGATACCTTTAAAATTTAATGCACTTTGCCCCAACGTGCTTACTCGCAGCTCTATTTATCTGCGGAAGGTCTCAAATAATCCTTGCAACAATCTGAGAAGTTGAAAGATAAGGGGATGAGCGAATCACGTGCTCAGTAAAGGAGTTGTATGCTGCTTGATACAATAAAATCTATATACTAGAAAATATTTATTTTTCCATAAAAATAAATGGAATAAACCATTTAACTTTCATCACTTCAGTAACAGTTCAAAACACGTGACAATTCAGTAGTAAAGCAGTATAGTGACCAGTAGAAATAAAACTGTAGAAATAGTAATCAGTCATTATCAGTACAGTAGTCTGTAAATATCCAAAATCGTTGGATAAACAGTTCAGTAATTATTTCTATATTAGAAATAATTTTTTTATTATATTCTTTTCCACCAAACAGTAGTTCTCAGTACGGTTCAGTAGACAAAAATCAGAACGATACAGTTCAGTAAACAGTATTTCTTAGTACAGTACAGTTCAGTAAACAGTATTTCTCAGTACTGTACAGTTTAGTAAACAATGTTTCTCAGTACCGTACAGTCAGTAAACCGTATTTCTCAGTAAAATCCAGTTCAGTAAACAATATTTCAGGAGGTTGAGACTAGGCATCACCCTAAATCATAGCATGCTATCATCATCCCCTAAGGGACATAGTAATCATCCTCGAAGGGACAGAGTAACAGTATACAGTGAGATTTATGGCCATAATCTATAGAGGGTCTTCGGGTACACTTGCCAGTGACTCCAAGACCGCTGATGGCTGATGACTTGGCGAATCAATCAGCCATGTGACAATAACAGTAATCAGTAAGCATGAAATTGGGGTCTAAGTCTCAAAACAGTATAAAATTTGTCTCATAGCCTTAATGGATTTTATTCAAAATTAATTTGAAATATTTCATGTTTATCCGTAAGGCTCACAATTTCATATATTTCCTCTTTTCAGGAATTTCCATCATTTTCACATTTTTCGCAAAATCATCTCAATACATTTTATTAACCATCTCATCACCTTTATGGAATTTATAAAATAAAAAAGATCATGATTTAGTTCCATAAAGGTATAAAATTATTTCTTTTTTCCATAAAAATACCTTTAAGGAAATCTAATGAATTAAATCATTTATTTAAATAATTATTTCCAAAAAAGTATTTATTTCTCATTCCCAAATCTAGAGAAAACAGTCGATAAATATTCATCTATTTAGGGAGAAATCTTATAAATATTCTTTTTGAATAATTAATAGTAAAAAGAATATATTTCATTCTCACTTTGAATAAAAATTCACAATATGAATATTTAATTTAGCATTTTTCAACAATTTCCACTTTACGAAAAATTTATGGAAATGATTTCCAAAATTCATGATTTATTCCATTTATGCATCTAAAATATTTCATGATATTTTAGAATAATTTTGCTAATTTTTCGGCAGCATAACGACTGTGAATTTCTAGCCCCCTGTATGGAAATTACAGTATATAAACCAACTTTCAACCACAATTTGCATGATTTTCATAGCAGTTCAAGCTTTCCATAATTTCATAAAATTAAACTTGATAAATCATGCAATTCAATGTATCCATACAACTCACACACTTCCCCCTTACCTGACTAACGAAACCGAGCTTCTCGGTTACGCCTACCGAAATTCGTAATTCCTAGCTGCAAAATAATTTTATAAAAAATTATCAATATTTTTCCTCTTAATTTTAAGCCACTAACTTTCATTAAATGCAGCCATTAATGACACAACATATGCACAACCAGTAGAATATACACCGATGCTAAAACTGAACTTTTCCGTTTGAGTTCTTTTTTCGGTTCCGATTTTACCAACCTTCCTCTTTTGATTTCTATATTAATTTTCTATCATTAAACTATAAAATACAGCATGAATTCATGCTTAACCAAGTCATGGCCGAAACCCCCATTTAGTGTCATCTTTGACTTTTCCAATCTTTTTCCATGATTTATTGTTTCTAACTTTGTTAACCCATCTCAAGCAACCCTTTCCTACCATTTTCATGCATCAAAATGCATGTATTCCTAAGGTTCCATAATTGACCGAAACCCATGTAAAATGGCATATCTTTGCTCAAGTAAAATAACTCAACAACAATCGCAAATAGGATATGTACACCTTTAGATCTACAAGTTTATAACTTTGAATTAACATAAAACAATAGAAATTGATTTTCCCTTTTTCCTCTGTTCAAAACTTGGCATTTTTCTTTCTTATTTATTCATTTCCATCTCATGTCTTAACATGTTATCTATGCTATGACCAATAAACATCATCATAAAGATCAACAAATCATCAAAACCCTCTTACCTTTATTCAACCGAACCGATACTGCTCCAACAAAAAATTTTTCTAGTTCACGTTAGTCCTTCCTCTCATGATTTTTAGATGGTCTTGAGATGAAGGAAAGGTTTAGCAAGAAGGGTTAGATGGTTAACTAGCTAAAGGATGTAATTTTACTAAATAAGCATGGAAGAAACGGAAGAAAATAAAGCATGAACATGCAGGCAAGATAGAAAATCATGGAGCAGCAGAGGAGGTCGGCAAGGAAGAAAGAAATTTGGCTGATGTTTTGTTTCACTTAGTCTTAAATTTATCATGGTATCCAATGAAAGTTTTCCACCCAGCTTCCTAACCCTTTTCCTCATCATTCCCTTGTCTTATTGAGCATTAATTCACGAAGAAAAACTGCAGCACAAGGAATGGCTATGAGGACTTCTTGCTGCACGTTTCTTGACTTGTTTCCTCTTCTGTTTTTTATAGGCTTCAACCAATCAAATGGATCCATGTTAAACTTTTAATTTCTCTTCCTTTATATTGTATTTTATACCATAAAATTTGCATTTTATTTCCTTTAGAAAATTTTTCAGCCGTGAATCACAATGACCAGGAAAGTGGCGTGCATTCCAATTTTTGCTGCACGGTTTGGACTTGTTTTCCATCTCTTTTGACATATTCCAACCAATGAAATTTATTCACAAGTCCAATAAATAATTTCCTTTCATTTAAATATCTTTAATTTGAAACTTTTTGCCATTCAAATTGCATTTCTAATTCAAATTTTCAGATTTGTTCCTTTGTTTATTTCTATGCTTCCTCATCATCATTTAATATTTATTTCATCTCTTATACACTATATTATAAGTCATAAATCCAATAATTCCAAAATCCAAAGTGGAAATCCCTCTTCAATATTTATTTAATTTAACTAAATAATTTATTTCCACTATCAAAATTTTACAAAAATATGGTGTACAGTATTATAAAATCGGGTCTCACATTTTCTCCCCACCTTAAGAAATTTGGTCCTCCAAATTTCACCCAGACCTATCACTAAAAGAGCTCTGGATACTTCTCACGCATAAGGCTCTGTAACTCTCAAGTAGCCTCCTCCTCAATGTGATACTACCAAAGCACTTTAACCAACAGAATAATCTTAAATCGCAGCACTTTATCCTTCCTATCCAAGATTTGTATCGGCCTCTCAACGTAATTCAAGTCCTTTCTAGTCTCCAGTGACTCATGTCGAATTACATGAGAATGATCTGGATGGTACTTTCTCAATATCGAGACGTAGAATACATTAGGCACTCCTGACAACTCTGGAGGTAGTGTTCACCGGTATGCCACGTCTCCCATACGATTTAAGATCTTAAAAGGTCCAATGTATCGAGGACTCAGCTTCCTTTCTTTCTGAATCTCATTATGCCTTTAGGGGGTGAGACCTTAAAAAATACATAATCACTTGTACATCTTGGGAACCTGCTCGACCAAGTTGAGAGTTAATAACTTACGGTCTCCCATTTTTTCAATGCGATCGTGGATTTACATCGTCTGTCATATAAAACCTCGTAAGGTGCAACGCCAATACCCACCTGTTAGCTATTATTATAAGCAAACTCTGCCAGGGTAGATGATCATCCCAGGAGCTTCTAAAATCAATTGTACACGCTCACAACATATCCTCGAGCATCAGTATCGTATGCTCGGATTGTCTGTCAGTCTGCGATGAAACACGGTGCTAAAACTCAGTTGGAATCCCATGGCTTCCTGAAATTTTTCTCAGAAATGAGATGTGAAGCGGGACTCCCTGTTAGAGGTAATGCTTGTTGGAACACCATGTAACCTCACTATCTCCCTACATATAAATTGGCTAAGGCACCAACTGGATCTGTAGACTTAATAGCCAGAAATGAGCAGACTTAGTTAATTTATCCACAATTACTCAGATAGCATCATATTCTATGTGGGTCTTTCGAATTTCACTTAATTTAGGAAGTACAACCAATATAGGTACTTTTCTTCCTTATATAATTTCTAACGTTAAGTTAATCTTGTCTTTAAGATGAGATTGCCAGTATACCTTTACAATCCGAATTTCCTTTTTCATAATCAATTTATACTCCCTAAAATTATTTATCAATTTTTGGAGTTAACAATTTTTAACTTCTTTTCATACAGTGATTAGTTCACACTATTACACATACTATCTCATTTGGTGCTAAGTCGATAATAATTTGGTGATTGTCATTTAAATAATTTTAATCAATCGTATGTAACTGTCTCAGTAGCTTTTTAAATCCAGTGCACTTGCTCTCAATATATCATTGAGTGTCCACACAATGCGCTCGGATATTTACCTTTATAAGAAGCGGTGTTGATAGTAAATTTGGAATCCCAAAGCCTTTTGCTATTCTTTTAAAAGCATGTGGCAAATCAGGGATCCCTATCACATGTACTCACTTACTGGAACTTCATATACATTCTCACCATTTCACATATATATATCAGCTAGGGCACTCAAGAGATCAAGAAGTTTGATGATGTATAACTGAATCAATTTGGTCAATCAATCTGTAGTCACTTCTATAACATCATGGTTCTTTCGGATTCTTTACTATCCTACAATAATCATTTCACAATTTAGCTAAGGCTGCACTTCACTTGCAAACTTTTATATTAACCATCAACTACAGTGAATGAGACATTAGGCAATAATTTTCCCCGATATCTCCTTTCGTATAATATTACCATTACATCCCTTATTCCCATGGTACATGTAAAATCACTTAATTGGAGGATGTAATCACTTAATTGGGAACTACCTCATAATTCGTGTTCCCTTATCATCATATGACTTGTCTTTTAATGCATTTTCATCCCTTCACATTTATCACTTTAGTTGCTTTTCCAAATGGTATAGTACTCTTCCATTAAAACCTTTTAACAATTTTGAATACTATACTCACACATATTCATCCACTCCCATTTAATTTTCTCACATTTATATACCATATTAGTAAAGCAGCTGATTCCACGAACTCCTCAACAAATCATTTATATTATACTGGTAAACCTTGTAATTTTCGTACGCCAATCACTATATTTTAATCTCACTTAGTAATAACCTCAATTTAAACAAATCAATGTTCACTGTATCATTCGAGACCACACGTCTCTACAAATATACGGTTCAGTTAAAACTCATATTTACTGAACTTAACATTAAAATTTTCAAATTTCCAGAAGTTTGTGGAATTATTCAAAGGATACTGCTTATATTCTTCAAATGAGTTGAAATATATTCACACATCATGGTTACGTGCCATTATAATTTATCTGTATGTGATTGAAATATTTCATTCATTAAATCCACATACGTCACAGGATATTTCATAAATCTCTTAAGTACCACAAAGGACTTGTAGGAGTTATACCGTGTTCTGAACATCATCTTATGAACACCTGTCTATAAGGTTTTTATTCGATGACATCTTGTTCAGAGATTGATCTTGAAACTCTATATACGTTATTGAGTGGATCCAGTAAAACATCACTCCTGAACAAGTACATATTCATTCTCAATAATAATACTATTGAATCTTGAAATATAGTACACAGTCATAAGCTATGCTTATTCTTTCGAACCATGTCATCTGTGTTTTCACCAGTTACCCTATTACAGATGGGTTCTTTATTCATTAATCTTCAGACTCTTTTATGTTCTCTAGTAAGAACTTATAAATAGATTTCATGTTGTGAATCGAGTCAATAATCTCTCGAATCCACATTACTCCAAAAATTTATTTGAAAATTCATCTGGTAAATTACCTTGGATGTTTCGTATCTACATCTGGCAATTCCACTATGTATCCTCAAAACATATATATGTAACTTTCAAATCTTTTAACATATATTTCACATCAATTCACTTATATATGTTTTCACTTCATAATATACCATTCTATAAAGCATATTTCAAAATATTCCGATTCTATAAATATTTGATTTATACTCATAAGAAACAGAAGGAATATATAGAACCAGAATTAATAACACTGATATTAAATCATCAATACACAATTCACCTTTTTAGTCACACTCAGTAAGTGTATCACTTTTCATAATATCCAATAATCCCTAACCAATATACCCCATATTTTCATGTTTAATTCAAGCCCCAAAAATCCATAATAGGGGCCAACTACTTCGCAACCTCCCACAGTACACACTCCGGTCGCATTACTCATCAAAGTATAAGTGGGGCTAATAGTAGGGACCATTATACTTGTACTACATTCTTTACACCATCAATTACTTTATAACCATCAATTACTTTATAACCATCAATCGGTTCCAAATCAATTTAGTCATCTATGATTCAGAGGCATATTCGTCATTTTTCAATTTATTTCTCTCTCTTTAAGATACCTTTAAATAGGCGATCTTAAGATCTATTCATTGATGATATCCCATTTCACTCCAATATCATCATTTCAAGGTCTTAGTTCGATTCGGACAGAAAAGTCCTGAGGGGGCCCTCACTAAGTTCCTCTATGTACCTTATCGAACAGACCTCCAGTAAGACCATAAGATCACCTATTTCCTGTAGAATTCTCGTGTTACAATCTCTTTTAATAACCCTTAATTTGTAAACTTTCACACCATTTTAAACATTTAATCCATTTTACAGTCACTTGGTTCCTTTATACATTCAGACTATATAGTATTATAGGAGATATTAACATTTTTCAACACTTTTTATTCTAAATGCATCAATAGACATTAGGCCAACCTAGCTCTGATACCATTAAATCTGTAACATTTCACAGTACAGTAAATAACATATTTTATACATAATTTACAGCTGGGCTGTCTATGATGCCTTTAACACTTGATCATTAACAGTAATAAATGATAAACATTTATTTATTTAATAAATTCGGAATATAAAATTCTTTTCAATATTCTGTACACTTTACATCCCCTGTTCCTATTTTACAATAAAGTAGTATTGTATACATGTGTCTGAATATATAAGAGAAGTGACGATACCTTTAAAATTTGACGCACTTTGCCCCAGCGTGCTTACTCGCAGCTCTATTTATCCGAGGAAGGTCTCAAATAATCCTTGCAACAATCTAAAGAGTTGAAAGATAAGAGGAAGAGCAAACCACGTGCTCAGCAAAGGAGTCGTATGCTGCTTGATACAATGAAATCTATATGTTGGAAAATATTTATTTTTCCATAAATATAAATGGAATAAACCATTTAATTTTCATCACTTCAGTAACAGTTCAAAACACGTGACAGTTCAGTAGTAAAGCAGTATATGACCAATAGATATAAAATTGTAGAAACAGTACTCAGTCACTTTCAGTACAGTAGTTTGTAAATATCCAAAATCGTTGGATAAACAGTTCAGTAATTATTTCTATATTAGAAATAATTTTTTTTATAATATTCTTTTCTACTAAACAGTAGTTCTTAGTAGGTTCAGTAGACAGAAATCAGTACGATACAGTTCAATAAACAGTATTTCTTAGTACAGTACAGTTCAGTAAACAGTATTTCTCACTACCGTACAGTTCAGTAAACAATGTTTCTCAATATCGGACAGTTTAGTAAACCGTATTTCTTAGTAAAATCCAGTTCAATAAACAATATTTCAGTAGGTTGAGACTTGGCATCACCCTAAATAATATCATGCTATCATCATCCCCTAAGGGACACAGTAACAGTATACAGTGAGATCTATGGCCATAATCTATAGAGGGTCCTAGGGTACACTTGCCGGTGACTCTGGGACCGCTGATGACTTGGCGAGTCAATCAGCTACGTGATAATAACAGTAATCCAAAAGCATGAAATTGGGGCCTAAGTCTCAAAACAATATAAAATTTGTCTCATACCCTTTATGGATTTTATTCAAAATTAATTTGAAAATTTTCATGTTTATCTATAAGACTCACAATTTCATATATTTCCTCTTTTCAGGAATTTTCATCATTTTCACATTTTTCCCAAAATCATCTCAATACATTTTATTCACCATCTCATCACCCTTATGGAATTTATAAAATAAATAAGATCATTATTTAGTTCCATAAAGGTATAAAATCATTTCTTTTTCCATAAAAATACCTTTAAGGAAATCAAATGAATTAAATCATTTATTTAAATAATTATTTCCAAAAAGGTATTTATTTCTTATTCTCAAATCTAGGGAAAACAGTCGATAAATATTCATGTATTTAGTGAGAAATCTCATAACTATTCTTTTTAAATAATTAATACTAAAAAGAATATATTTCATTCTCGCTTTAAATAAAAATCCATAACATGAATATTTAATTTAGCATTTTTCAACAATTTCCACTTTATGGAAAATTTATGGAAATGATTTCCAAAATTCATGATTTATTCCATTTATGCATCTAAAATATTTCATGATATTTTAGAATAATTTTGCTAATTTTCCGGCAGCATAATGGCTGTGAATTTCTAACCTCCTGCACAGAAATTACAGTATATAAACCAGCTTTCAACCACAATTTGCATGATTTTCATAGCAATTCAAGCTTTCCATAATTTCATAAAATTAAACTTGATAAACCATGCAATTCAATGTATCCATACAACTCACACGCTTCCCCCTTACCTGACTAACGAAACTGAGCTTCCCGATTGTGCTTACCGAAATTCGTAATTTCTGGCTGCAAAATAATTTTATCAAAAATTATCAATACTTTTCCTCTTAATTTTAAACCACTAACTTTCATAAAATGCAGCCATTAATGACACAGCATATGCACAACCAGTATAATATACACTGATGCTAAAATTGAACTTTTCTGTTTTAGCTCCTTTTTTTATTCCGATTTTACCAACCTTCCTCTTTTGATTTCTATATTAATTTTCTATCATTAAACTATAAAATACAGCATGAATTCATTCTTAACCAAGTCATGGCCGAAACCCCCATTTGGTGCCATCTTTGACTTTTCAAATTTTTTTCCATGATTTATTGTTTCTAACTTTGTTAACCCATCTCAAGCAACCAATTCCTACCATTTTCATGCATCAAAATGCATGTATTCCTAAGGTTCCATAATTGACCGAAACCCATGAAAAATGGCATATTTTTGCTCAAGTAAAATAACTCAACACCAATAGCAAATAGTATATGTACACCTTTAGATCTATAAGTTTATAACTTTGAATTAACATAAAACAACAGAAATTGATTTTCCCTTTTTCCTCTGTCCGAAACTTCTTTGGCATTTTTCTCTCTTATTTATTCATTTCCATCTCATGTCTTAACATGTTATCCATGCTATGACCAATAAACATCATCATAAAGATCAACAAATCATCAAATCCCTCTTACCTTTATTCAACCGAACCAATACTGCTCCAACAGAAAATTTTTCTGGTTCACGTCAATCCTTCCTCTCATGATTTTTAGATGGTCTTGAGATGAAGGAAAGGTTTAGCAAGAAGGGTTAGATGGTTAACTAGCTAAAGGATGTAATTTTACTAAATAAGCATGGAAGAAACGGAAGAAAATAGAGCACAAACATGCAGCCAAGACAGAAAATCATGGAGCAGCAGAGGAGGTTGGCAAGGAAGAAAGAAATTTGGCTGAAGTTTTGTTTCACTTAGTCTTAAATTTATCATGGTATCCAATGAAAGTTTGCCACCTAACTTCCTATCCCTTTTCCTCATCATTCCCTTGTCTTATAGAGCATTAATTCATGAAGAAAAACTGCAGCAAAATGAACAGCTATGAGGACTTCTTGCTGCACGTTTCTTGACTTGTTTCCTCTTCTTTTTTTTATAGGCTTCAACCAATCAAATTGATCCATGTTAAACTTTTAATTTCTCTTCCTTTATATTGTATTTTATACCATAAAATTTGCATTTTATTTCTTTTAGAAAATTTTTCAGTCGTGAATCACAATGACAAGGAAAGTGGCATGCAGTCCAATTTTTGCTGCACGGTTTGGACTTGTTTTACATCTCTTTTGACATATTCCAACCAATGAAATTTATTCACAAGTCCAATAAATAATTTCCTTTCATTTAAATATCTTTAATTTGAAACTTTTTGCCATTAAAATTGCATTTCTAATTCAATTTTTCAGATTTGTTCCTTTGTTTATTTCTATGCTTCCTATTCATCATTTAATATTTATTCCATCTCTTATACACCATATTATAAGTCATAAATCCAATAATTGCAAAATCTAAAGTGGAAATCCCTCTTCAATAATTATTTAATTTCACTAAATAATTTATTTCCACTATCAAAATTTTACAAAAATATGGTGTACAGTATTATAAAATCGGGTCTCACAATTTTTCTGCATAAAAATTGAGGAAAATAATTAAGGGATCGATCCCTCATGACATAGGATCGATTCCTTGGGTTTTCATGTCCAAGAATTTCTGGTCTGGTTATGAGGGATCGATCCTCATGACTATAGGATCGATTCCATGGCGTTCAGTTTTTCTCAGATTTAATTCTGCCAAGATGGGATCGATCCCTTCATTAAAGGGATCGATCTCCTAGGGTTAATTCACATTTTCTAGTTTTAAAAAACCTAATCTTTTCAAAGTAAAAGCTACTATTCATCATCTTCTTCGAGTGTTCCTCCTCAAAATCGATCTTCTCACCCAAAATTTCAATCTTTCTAATTTCTCAACCAAATTTCATCATTCTTCCACCATTCTTCATCATTTGCAATCCATTTTCACTTCTCATCATCATCATTTCTAAACTTCCTCTCTTTTTGCATGGTTTTCTTCCTCTCACTCTTTAAAACGACATACCCAAAATTCCAATCTTTCTCATTTCTTCACCAAACTTCATCATTTTTCTTGCATTTTTCATCTTTTTCTTCATACTTTCCAAATCCACTTTCATTTTTTTCACCTTAGTTCATTCTCGCATCTTGCCATCTCCTTTCCAGTTCAACAAAAACCCTTTTTTGGGTGCAATGTCTAGCCATCATATCTTTCAAACCTTTCCATATTTCATCACACCTTCTTCATCAATCTTGCTCACCGTAATGTAATCTGTGTTTGTGTGTTGATTGTGTGATCCAAATCCTCCCATACATTCATCACTACCTCATCAAAGTAGTGACCACCACCCGTTTGCTGAAATTCCTCGAAGAATATTTCTTTGTTTCCCACTTCCAAACTTGCTCACCATGCCTCCAAAAGTGAAGCATACAGCTCAAAAACTCAAAGCTCCCTCCTCCTCCACTTCATCCACACCTACAGCCTTCAATCGAAGTTTCCACAATGCGAAAGAAGAGAATCGTTTTCATGAAAAGTTTGCCAACATGAGAATTAAACATTGGCAACCTATCAACTTTGCTTTTCTAGAGGGAATTGGGTTCCCTTATCTTGTCAAATTTGTAGCCTTCAAATGGATCCGCTTCCTTCACATCAATAGTTCTGTTCCATGTAACATTGTCCGTGCCTTTTTCTCCAATGCCGAACTCATCACCAGTCCCACTGATCGCTACAAAGTTGTCAACATTAAATATTCATCATGGGCAAGTCCATCGAAATTTCTATGGAATCACTCTCCCCGGTTTTTCACATCCCCGACGAATGCCTCATCTGTGAAGATATCGATGTACCATTAGAGTTTGAAGTAAATGATGAGCGAACCAGTGATCTTCCTGTCTTTGCACAGCTACTGCATATCATTATCTCTTGGAATATCTGTTCCTTCGAGACCAAGTACTCACAAATTAGGAAATTTGATCAGTTTTGGCTTCATCACATCCACTTCCTTGATGGAATGAAGCCTAACCTCATTCACTTCATCTTCCATGATTGGGTGAAGATTGTTGAAGGTGGTGCAAAGACAATTGTGTTTCCTCAGCCACTAGCATATTATCTCGTTGAGAAAAGAATTGACTGTACATGTGAAGTTGGTGTTCTACCTGATCCAAGTATAATAATTAATCTAGGAACACTTCACAACATGGGTTGGTATTGAGATATGCGAAGTGGCACGGGTGGATGGGAGAAGTGACGTGTATCATCCAGCTCCCGAACACGCCCCCGTAGAAGAAGCTCAAGACATTCCTTCTTCATTTGCACCATCGAGTTCCACGCTTACTACACTTGACCAGATCATGCTAATGCTTCAACAATTTAATACAAATCATCAAGCCTTTCAACAAGATGTTACAACGCGATTGATCCAAATTGAAATGCGTTTTACCTCTCTTGAAGAGCACTAGTAGGCATTTCAATCCGATTTCAACTCCTTCCAAGATAATGTTTATTCTCTATTTACTCGCATGGAGGAGACTTAAACGACGTTGTATGATGAAGCTCAAAACATCAGCATGCAACAAGAGGAATTCATAAAGTAATATCACAAGACCTCTCCCAAGAGGTCTTAAGCTAGATATAACTAGGATATAAGTTCTTAGGATTCTCTGACTACTTAGGATATCTAATTTAGATTACTTCTTTAATGAATGTTTAGCAATGTTCACTGTGTGACTTCTTCTGTCTTTATAACTGCTTTTGTGATTGATATTGCCTATTGTCATAACGTCTAGGTCCGTGAACCTAACTGCTAGACTTTAAAATTCTAGGAGTCGCCATAAACCATTCTACCTAGGTGTGATTAGTCACCTATTCTCATCTTAGGATAAGGTTTGATCTACGTTCAAAGAATCAAAGGATCGAGAGTACGATTACATGTGGGGAAGGATTAACACCCCTACGACGCCCATTCTAAAATGGTACCACTTAGTTTTAAGTTTAGTCTAAATTTGGCTTTATGTTTGTATTAGTTTCAATAATTAAATATTGGGAAAGTTTCTAAGACTATTCCATCAATTTGGCTCCAATCTTAGAAACTCCCCTCACCTTAAGATGTTCGAGGAGTACCAATCGATTTTCTTGAACTCCATCGTTGGATTGATTAAGTATATTGTGAAATTCTTATCTTTAAATAATTTCTAATCTTGTTCTTAAAATTCCTATCTTTTATTTCTTATCTTATTTTATTTTCTTTTTCTTAATTCTATTATTTTTATGTCTTTAAAAAAAACATGACATATGGGTTATTGACAATTCTTCTTAAGTATCCCATTAATCTGGCTCAACTCAAGAAGAATCCTCTCACCTAGAAATTCCAAGAAGTACTAATTGACTTTCTTAGAAATTCATCATCGGCATATGTCATATTTACTTCTTTTATTTAAAGCATATTATTATCCTATTATTATTATTATTATTATTATTATTATTATTATTATTATTATTATTATTGTATCCTTAGAATGAACATGAATTATGTTTTCTTGAAAATTCCTCTTAAGTATCCATCAATCTGGCTCAACTCAAGATGAATCCTCTCACCTAGAAATTCCAAGGAGTATCAATTGACTTTCTCGAAATTTCATCCTCGACATAATCCATATTCATCTTATATTATCATTACTTATTCTAATTAACTTTATATTTGAATTATTTATTATTTCCGTTTATATTTTTCATGGCTTGAGAATTTCACTATATTTTCCTAAGGAGTCCTATTTTCCAAACTTCCAAAATATGATCCCAAATCATCATACAAATCATATCATTAAATTCTAAGTGTACGTGTAAATTAACATATCATATTATCATGCAAATACAAACACACAAGTTACATGCAAGATTATTCAGGAGCATGTAGATTGAATCATATATCAAATAATTAACATTCCAACTAAATTATTAATAAGTCCAGTCAATTAAACTATTAAATCAAATTATCATATCATTAAAACATTAAATTGTTAAATGGATAAATACTAACTTACAATTAATATTCGAAACTGTTATCATATAATTATTATCTCAAATGTTAAACATCAAATCATAATGTCCATTAATTAATTAATAAAATAAGAAAAGAAAGAAAAGAACCTGAGGAGAATCAGCCTCCTTTGCTTCTCTTTTTATTCCCTTGTACTTGAAATTACTGTCCTTTAACCTGATCACGTATTTTTTAGCAAAAGCAGAAACATTTAGCAATATAAGGTGAGCATGCGATAGCAAGCGGCAGCAGCGAACTAGGTGTAGCAGGGCAGGGGCGACGTGTGTAGATGGAAGTGATGATGACGGTGGTTGTGAAAGTGACGAGTCAATAACTGTGAGATCCCCAATTTCCATGTAATTCCTCCATGTATGTAAAGTGTTCTAAGCTAATATGATTAAATGAATATGAAGTTTAATGTGTGAATGATGTATGCATGATGTGTAGAAGAAATAAGAAAGTTGATAGTCAATGAATCAAATACAATATGTTGATATCAGGAAAATAAATAGAACATGAGAAAAGAAACAAAATCAGAAATTTAATTGGGCATGTAGTTGTGGAAGAAAGGAGAAGAGGAATTAATTGATGGTCAAATGGTCTTGAGTCAAAGGGATAAAGCTTGGCTGAGATGATTAATGGGATAAAGAGATTTAATGCGTGAAGCATGACTCAACATCCCTATCAGCTATCACCAACGTCAGCCACTCTTCTTCCCAGCTCTCCCTCTCGTGCCATCTCCAATCTTCCAAGCTTCCATCTCTAGCTACCTTGCTAAACCACCTTACTCTTCCACTAATCCACTAAGTTCGTAGAACGAAAAATAATCCTTGTCACTAGACTAAGTGATATCCAAAGTTTGGTGGATTGATTTCAAGTATTGGAAGAGATCTCAAAGTTTGAGATTTTGATCTTTAGTGAAGGTAAGAGAAATAGATGATTCTTGCAATTTCGTTCTTGGTTTGGAGTTGTTTTAAGTTAGTATAACATGTGTATGTAGTTTAATTTAAGGTTTGATGTGGTATGATGATTTTAGGTTGAAGAAGTGAAAAGCTAAGGTGACGCATCAAGTGATTTCGTGTTTCCGAAGAAATTGAGGTAAGAAATCTATGAAACGAACGTAAGGCGGCTATGTCCGCATGTTTTATAATGATTTTATGTGGTTTGGAGAGAAGCATCAGTTGATGTTGTGCAGGAAAGGATGCATTTTCGGACTTGTTCCCTAGTGTCAATTAGGCTAGGGGCAGCCGACTGCCATAAAGGGAAGTCTACTGCCTAGAGACAACCAAAACGCTGTTTTCCGAAAACCGATGCAAACCAGTCGACTGCTATATAAGCCAGTCAACTGCTATTTTCCCAGAAGCATTCTGTTTCAAACCAGTCGACTGCTATATGAGACAGTCGACTGCTATTTACCAAATTGCATTCTGTTTCAAAAACAGTCGACTGCCCTATATGACCAGTCGACTACTATTTTCTCAGAAGCATTCTGTTTGAAAACCAGTCGATTGCTATATGGACCAGTCGACTGCCCCTATGTATTTTCCGAAAAGAAAATAATTTCGAAAAATGAAGTTTTGAAGCAGCAGCCGACTGCCCTATAAGACCAGTCGACTGCCATGTATGAAAAGATGTTTTCAAGGCTTAATTGATTTAAACATAAAGGTGTTTTCTGAAAAGTATATTATAAATGTTTTGAGGCTATGGACTGCGTAATGATTATGCATTTCTGATGGCTGAGAACTCTGATCAAGTCCTCAGTAATATGTATGTTAAGTGAGGAACCCTAGTCCGGTCCTCAAGACCATAAGTGACACCTGACTAGTGCTCACTATGATATTATCAAGGCAGGAGAGAATCCCTGACCTCTACATGGTATACCAATGTACTAATGCATGATTAGAGTCATATGAGTCATATGAATGGGAATGAACGGTTCATATGACGACTCAATCGCTTAAACATTGTACATAGTCTCCATCTATTTCAAAGTACAAGATGTATGTATAAAGAAATGTATGATGTATGTTTTTAAAGTATGATATGAAGTATGATGTTTTAAAGACAGAAAGATGATGCATGTTTTATATGTATGCGATATTTTAAAAGAAGCATACAAAGTATGATTGCCATGTCATTTGAAATGAATATGCATGGTTGCAAACAATGCATGAAAGAGGTTTATGATGCATGCTTTATAATGCTTTACATGATATTATAGAGCCAAGTAGGAAAGGTGCATATAGAGACATAGCACGCTCTTTTACATACTTTTCTTACTGAGTGTAAACTCACCCTTTTACGACTATTTTCCTACAGACTACCTGAAGTGAACCACGCTCCGACTAGAGGAGCTTGTGCTTGAAGAATCGAATTGTACCTTCTCGATACGCTTCCCAGTTAGCATAGAAGGTATACTTATATGTTCATATGTAAAGTTAAATTGTAATTCAGCTACAGTACAGTACAAGTAGAAATTTATGTATATAAGATGTCGGGGATGTAAGTTAAGATGATGTATAAGATCCTGTGGAAATGGAATGATATTTATATATATCATTTTTATGTTTATGGAAATTGAATAAAATTTCATGAGCTATTAAATGATTAGCTTAAGATTAAGGGAAGAACGACACTGAATGAACTAAATCTAAATAAGAAGGAAAAAAGATAAATGATAAGATGAAGTGACGGGGACGTCACAGAGTGGTATCAGAGCAGTTTAGATTGAGGTTTGTCAGTGTCAAAGAGCTAGAAATAGAGTATATTCCCCAATTGTACTGTACTTGTCTGAATATAAATGTATAGTATAGCTGTTTCTAGTTATACTAAAGAGCTCAATGATGATTATATTTACAGTATGAGCTCACGAAAAAGAGGTACAAGTAGAGGAAGAGGACGGGGTCGCACTGAAGAGCCCCCAGTTCCGTCTCCTCAACCATCTCCACCACATAGCCGAATACAAGGCTAGCGAAGATGAAAAAGCATATGGAGAACATGGCCATGATGTTCACCCAGTTTATGTCTAATTTCCCGAATGTGGCCACAAGCACCCAAGCAACTGCAACTGTTATTCCTCCTACTGAAGTAACCCCACCAGTCCCAGTTACTGGAAGGCGAGATCCTAGAGCTTATTGCAGTGTGGCATTGATTAAGGAATTTAAGAAATTGGATCCGCCCAAGTTCAAGGGGGAAAGAGATCTGCTAACCACAGAGAATTGGATGAAAGCAGTTTTAAAATCCTTTGAGTATATGCCCTGCTCCGAAAGGGAGAAAGTAGGCTTGGCCGCCTATCTGTTGATTGATGATGCTGAGTATTGGTGGCAAGCCACTCGGACCGTGTTAGAGGCCTGATATGATGAAGTTACGTGGGACAGATTTGTGGAAGCTTTTAATGAACAGTACATCCCACGCACGGATTAGAATAGACTGAAGATCGAGTTCCTAAGTTTGACTCAAGGAACGATGACGGTGAATCAGTATGAATCTAAGTTCACCACCTTGAGTAGATTCGATCCAGAGGTCCGAAGAGACGAAGGGCATAAGATCTATAGATTTATCGAGGGATTGAAGTCCCCGATTAGATCTAAACTGTATCCGATGGATATCACCACCTATGGAGAAGCTGTCCGTAAGGCTCAACTGTGTGAGCAGGACTATGATCTACACCATGCTGACTTCCGAGCCAAGGGTAAAGGCAAGGAACCGATGAAGCGGAAGTCAGATGAGAAAGCTTCGAGCGATAGGTATCCATTTCGGAGGAGTAGACGATCTGAAGGATTTTCTATAGGTAAGTAAAGTATAGAAAGATGATCTTTAAATTAATTTAATGGTTATATGGAATTATATTGAAGTTGGAGTTATGATGATGATGATACTGATATAGGTACTCCTAGAGCTACCGGGATCAAGATAAGTGATGAGCGATCCCGAAATCAAGTTGGAAGTACCGCTAGCTCACCAAAGAGTACGATGCAAAGATGTGAGCAGTGCGGGAAGTTTCATGGATCACAGCCATGTTGCTTGGCGAGTGGCGCTTGCTTTAGATGTGGGGAGAAAGGACACATGATTAGGGATTGCCCTCAGAGAGATCCGAAGATGCCTGACGAATCTGATAAGACCTTTAAACCACAACCTAAGGCCACTGCTGCTGAGAAGGGAAAGAAAGCTGTGACCCAAGGACGAGTGTTTGCCATCAACGAAGAGTCTGCCGATGCTTCGTCCAAAGTGATTAAAGGTACAATTTACCTGTTTGATGTGAATGTCATAGCATTGTTTGATCCAGGCTCTACGCATTCTTTTGTGTCTCCTAAGTTTGCTATGAAAATACCTGTTGAGCCTGAGACTTTAGAACACTCATTAAATATAAGCACACCACTTAGAGAATCACAAGTGACAGAGTTGGTGTATAGAAACTGTAAGCTACGGGTCGGAGAAAGAGAATCTAAGGCTGACTTAATCCTATTGAATATGTATGGGTTTGATGTTATTTTAGGTATGGATTGGTTAGCTAACAATCATGTTATAGTGGACTGTTATGCTAAGAGTGTAACATTCTCTTCACCCGTTAGCTATGTTGTAAATTTTGCAAGAAATTAATATGAAAGTATGTTTGATTTTGAATTGTTTGCAAATGAAAGTAATGGATAATGTGTATGATGATGTGAAGGATTCATTGCTTATGTGGAGGACGTAAATCAGAAACGTCCCGGACTCAATGATATTCCTGTAGTCCGAGATTTTCCCGAGGTGTTCCCGGATGATCTTCCAGGACTTCCTCCGGATAGGGAAGTGGAGTTCACTATCGATTTGGTGCCGGGGACTGAGCCTATATCAAGAGCTCCTTACCAGATGGCTTTGGTAGAATTGGAAGAACTTAAGAAGCAGCTTCAGGAGTTGCTAGACAAGGGATTTATACGACCCAGCGTATCCCCTTGGGGTGCTCCTGTGCTTTTTGTCAAGAAGAAGGACGGTAGTGTGAGGTTATGCATTGACTATCGGTGGTTGAATAAAGTGACAATCAAGAACAAGTATCCTCTTCCCAGGATAGATGACCTCTTTGATCAGCTAAAGGGTGCACAAGTCTTCTCCAAGATAGACTTGAGATCGGGATATCATCAGTTGAAGATCCGAGATGAAGATATCAATAAGATTGCGTTTAGGACACGGTATGGCCATTATGAATTCTTGGTGATGCCGTTTGGATTAACCAATGCACCTGCAGCATTCATGAATTTGATGAATGATGTGTTTAAGCAATACTTGGACCAGTTTGTCATTGTTTTCATCGATGACATCTTGGTGTACTCGAGGTCACGGGAAGAGCATGAGCAGCATTTGAGGATTGTTTTGGAGACCCTCAGAGATAGAGGACTATATGCCAAGCTAAGTAAATGTGATTTCTAGATGAATCAGATCTCCTTCTTAGGTCATGTGATCAGTAAAGATGGAGTTTCAGTTGATCCATCAAAGATTGAAGCGGTGGTCAAGTGGGAAAGACCGAAGACTGTGACAGAGATTAGGAGTTTGTTGGGTTTAGCTGGCTACTATATGAGGTTTGTAGAGGGTTTCTCGAAGTTAGCTGCTCCACTGACGCGCTTGACGCGCAAGGAAATGAAGTATGAGTGGAATGAAGCCTGTGAGTGTAGTTTCCAAGAGTTGAAGCGCAGGCTAACGACTGCACCAATTCTCACCATCCCTAGTGGTTCAGGTGGATTTGCGGTATATAGTGATGCCTCATGGCAAGGCTTGGGATGTGTGTTAATGCAGCATGGCAAGGTAGTAGCCTATGGTTCCAGACAATTGAAGGACCATGAGAAGAACTACCCGACTCATGATTTGGAGTTAGCTGCAGTAGTGTTTGCCCTGAAAACATGGAGGCATTACTTATATGGTGAGCGATTTCAGATTTTTACGGATCACAAAAGTCTGAAATACTTGTTTTCTCAGAAGGAATTAAACATGAGACAAAGAAGATGGCTCGAGCTACTAAAGGATTACGATTGTGAGATCTTGTACCACCCGGGGAAAGCCAATGTGGTGGCGGATGCTCTGAGCCGGAAGCATGTAAGTATGGTGTCTTATATGATGATAAAAGAATATGAATTGATTGAGCAATTCGCAAGCCTCAACCTTAATGTTATGACTTATGAGCAAATTGGAATGATGGCTAGTTTAAGGATTGAGCCAGAGTTAATGGACAGAATCCGAAGTGCTCAAAAGGAAGATGATAGATGCATAGAGGCTATGAATCAGATAAAGTTAGGTATGACCTCAGAATTTAATGTCAGTAGTGATGGAATTTTGAGATTTGGAGGTCGTATATGTGTTCCTAATGATGACGAATTGAAGAAGTTGATCTTGATTGAAGCACATGCCACTAAGTACACGTTACATCCAGGAAATACGAAGATGTATCACAATGTTTGCAAGGTGTACTAGTGGAAGGGCATGAAGAGAGACATAGCAGATTTTGTAGCAAAATGTCTTACATGTCAACAGGTCAAGGTAGAGTACCAAAAGCCAGCAGGATTACTGTACCCTCTGCCTATACCTATGTGGAAGTGGGAACACATTACGATGGACTTTATTATGGGATTGCCCAGACCCAAGAAGAATCATGATGGTATTTGGGTGATTGTAGATAGATTGACAAAATCAGCTCACTTCCTACCTGTGAAGTCAACTGATACACTCAATGCTTTGGCAGATATGTATGTAAAAGATGTCGTAAGACTACACGGTGTTCCAGTGAGCATCACTTCTGATAGAGATTCTAGGTTTACTTCCCATTTCTGGGAGCATTTTCAGGAAGCAATGGGATCTAAGTTAAATTTTAGCACAGCTTTTCATCCGCAGACTGATGGACAGTTCGAGCACACAATTCAGACGCTCGAGGATATGTTGAGGGCTTGTGCTATGGACTTTAAAGGCTCCTGGGATGACCATCTGCCATTGGCTGAGTTTGCATACAATAATAGTTATCATGCAAGCATCGGGATGGCACCATATGAAGCTTTGTATGGAAGAAGGTGTCGATCTCCGATTGGGTGGGAAGAAGTGGGCGAACGTAAGTTATTGGCTCCAGATCTAGTCGAGCAAGCATCAGAAGATGTTAAGTTGATTTGTCAGAGGCTTAAGACAACTCAGAGTAGACCAAAGAGCTATGCAGATGCTCGACGGAGGCCACTTGAGTTCATGGTTGGAGATTTTGTGTTCTTGAAAGTTTCTCCATCCAAAGGAATCATGAGATTTGGCCGACGAGATAAGCTGAGTCCTCGTTACATTGGTCCATTTGAGGTCTTAGATCGGATAGGTGATGTTGCCTATAGATTGACATTACCTCCGGAGCTATCGGGAGTACATAATGTGTTTCATGTATCGATGCTTCGGAAGTATAATCCAGATCCGTCTCATGTCATTGAGTATGAACCCTTGGAAATAAGGGAAGATATGAGTTATGTAGAGAAGCCGATTCGGATTTTGGACAGAAAAGAGAAAGTTTTGAGGTCTAAGACGATCTCGTTAGTGAAAGTTCTCTGGCAATACCATACGATGGAAGAAGCTACATGGGAGCTAGAGAGCTTAATGAAGGAAAGGTATCCAGAATTATTTACATGACAAGCTAAGGCAAATTTGGAGAACCAAATTTTCTAAGGTGGGGAGGATGTGAGATCCCCCATTTCCATGTAATTCCTCCATGTATGTAAAGTGTTCTAAGCTAATATGATTAAATGAATATGAAGTTTAATGTGTGAATGATGTATGCATGATGTGTAGAAGAAATAAGAAAGTTGATAGTCAATGAATCAAATACAATATGTTGATATCAGGAAAATAAATAGAACATGAGAAAAAAAACAAAATCAGAAATTTAATTGGGCATGTAGTTGTGGAAGAAAGGAGAAGAGGAATTAATTGATGGTCAAATGGTCTTGAGTCAAAGGGATAAAGCTTGGCTGCGATGATTAATGGGATAAAGAGACATTTAATGCATGAAGCATGACTCAGCATCCCTATCAGCTATCACCAACGTCAGCCACTCTTCTTCCCAGCTCTCCCTCTCATGCCATCTCCAATCTTCCAAGCTTCCATCTCTAGCTACCTTGCTAAACCACCTTACTCTTCCACTAATCCACTAAGTTCGTAGAACGAAAAATAATCCTTGTCACTACACTAAGTGATATCCAAAGTTTGGTGGATTGATTTCAAGTATTGGAAGAGATCTCAAAGTTTGAGATTTTGATCTCTAGTGAAGGTAAAAGAAATAGATGATTCTTGCAATTTCGTTCTTGGTTTGGAGTTGTTTTAAGTTAGTATAACATGTGTATGTAGTTTAATTTAAGGTTTGATGTGGTATGATGATTTTAGGTTGTAGAAGTGAAAAGCTAAGGTGACGCATCAAGTGATTTCGTGTTTCCGAAGAAATTGAGGTAAGAAATCTATGTAACGAACGTAAGGCGGCTATGTCCACATGTTTTATAATAATTTTATGTGGTTTGGAGAGAAGCATCAGTTGATGTTGTGCAGGAAAGGATGCATTTCCGGACTTGTTCCCTAGTGCCAATTAGGCTAGGGGCAGCCGACTGCCATAAAGGGAAGTCGACTGCCTAGAGACAATCAAAACGCTGTTTTTCGAAAACCGATGCAAACCAGTCGACTGCTATATAAGCCAGTCGACTGCTATTTTCCCAGAAGCATTCTGTTTCAAACCAGTCGACTGCTATATGAGACAGTCGACTGCTATTTACCAAATTGCATTCTGTTTCAAAAACAGCCGACTGCCCTATATGACCAGCCGACTGCTATTTTCTCAGAAGCATTCTGTTTGAAAACAGTTGACTGCTATATGGACCAGTCGAATGCTATATGGACCAGTCGACTGCTATTTCTTAAGAAGCATTCTGTTTGAAAACCAGTCGACTGCTATATGGACCAGTCGACTGCCCCTATGTATTTTCCGAAAAGAAAATAATTTCGAGAAATGAAGTTATGAAGCAGCAGCCGACTGCCCTATAAGACCAGTCGACTGTCATGTATGAAAAGATGTTTTCAAGGCTTAATTGATTTAAACACAAAGGTGTTTTCTGAAAAGTATATTATAAATGTTTTGAGGCTATAGACTGCGTAATGATTATGCATTTCTGATGGCTGAGAACTCTGATCAAGTCCTCAGTAATATGTATGTTAAGTGAGGAACTCTAGTTCGGTCCTCAAGACCATAAGTGACACCTGACTAGTGCTCACTATGATATTATCAAGGCAGGAGAGAATCCCTGACCTCTACATGGTATACCAATGTACTAATGCATGATTAGAGTCATATGAGTCATATGAATGGGAATGAACGGTTCATATGACGAATCAATCGCTTAAACATTGTACATAGTCTCCATCTATTTCAAAGTACAAGATGTATGTATAAAGAAATGTATGATGTATGTTTTTAAAGTATGATATGAAGTATGATGTTTTAAAGAAAGAAGGATGATGCATGTTTTATATGTATGCGATATTTTAAAAGAAGCATACAAAGTATGATTGCCATATCATTTGAAATGAATATGCATGGTTGCAAACAATGCATGAAAGAGGTTTATGATGCATGCTTTATAATGCTTTACATGATATTATAGAGCCAAGTAGGAAAGGTGCATATAGAGACATAGCACGCTCTTTTACATACTTTTCTTACTGAGCGTAAACTCACCCTTTTACGACTATTTTCCTACAGACTACCTGAAGTGAACCACGCTCCAACTAGAGGAGCTTGTGCTTGAAGAATCGAAGTGTACCTTCTCGATACGCTTCCCAGTTAGCATAGAAGGTATACTTATATGTTCATATGTAAAGTTAAATTGTAATTCAGCTACAGTACAGTACAAGTAGAAATTTATGTATATAAGATGTCGGGGATGTAAGTTAAGATGATGTATGAGATCCTGTGGAAATGGAATGATATTTATATATATCATTTTTATGTTTATGGAAATTGAATAAAATTTCATGAGCTATTAAATGATTAGCTTAAGATTAAGGGAAGAACGACACTGGATGAACTAAATCTAAATAAGAAGGAAAAAAGATAAATGATAAGATGAAGTGACGGGGACGTCACAATAACACAGAAGGATATGCGCAGCAGTGTAGAATTTTTTGGATGATGAGATTTTTTAAAAATCATAATTAGCGATTTTTTGATAATTCATATGGTCGAAATAAAATTTTTAAATGTTATCGGTGTATTGGGGCACTTTAGTGATTTTATTTCGATATTAAATTTTACATAACCAATCTTTTGAAATAAATCAATTTGAAATAATAATAATAATAATAATAATAATAATAATAATAATAATAATAATAATAATAATAATAACAGCAACAACAACAACTAAAAACAAAATAAAATAAAATATAAATTTAAAAAGAAAATTTTGATGATGAAATGTTACGGAATTCTCAAATAGTGATTCCAAATTGATCTTTATATGAGAACAATTCACTAAATGTTAGCAGCGCATTGAAATATTTAGTGTGATTTTTCAATAAAATAAGATTTTATAAAATAAACAAATTTCAAAGTAATAATTTAAATATAATAATAATTAAATAAAATAAGATAATTTATTTTTTCATATGCATCATTCATAATTTGTTTGCATCATGCGCATTCATAAAATTTTGAGATAAGTGTGAATCTCCCAAGAATAGGATTTTATAGAAATCGCAAGTAGCGATTGTTAAGAAATCTTTACGCGAAAAAATTATCTAAAATGTTACCAGAAGTATTGGGGTACTTTAGAATAATTTTTGATACAAAAGATTCTCATTTATTTCAAATAAAAAATAAAAATTTAATATTTCAAAAGAAACAAAATTTAATACAAAAAATTAAATAAAATAAACAAATATAAAATTTAATATTCAAAAAAAATAAAATTTAATATTTTAAATAAATAGAAAAATCTTTTCAAATAAAATGAATTCTTTTCAAATGTTTAATTAAGACCATTTTATTAAGATTAAAGGATAATACATGATTAAGTGATATTGTTTTTAAATGGGCATTGTGAGGGTGTTAATTCTTCCTCATACGTAACTAAACTCTCGATTCCAAACTTTGCTTTTAGCAGACCAAAAATTATCTTTTTAATAAAACTCAATTAATTTTAAGATTTTATTGAAAAAATAAATGTTTTTTAGGTGACAAATTGTGAGGACCACATTTTCCTAAAAAAAATAAAATAATTGGACTTATAATAAGAGATTGCTATGTGGGCCCTACGGGACTTTTATAGTCCGAGTTGGGGTGAAACTTCAAAGTTATGATATTTGGAGTTAAATACGGAGCTAGGAGAAATCTATACCTCGAAATTGCTTCATTGGAGCATGTTTTGAAAAGTGTACAACAAATTAAAAAATGACGATTATGTCCATAGGCTAGTAGAATTTTCGTGAATGAATAACAGCCAAACCGAGTTGACTTTTGACCAACTGTCAGTGATAAGAAATTTCTCATGTAATAAAGTCCTAGGCCATATAGATTGATAGACTTAATCACGTGAAAAGTAGAAAATTATGTGATTCAACAATTAGGGCTATTTAAGTAATTTCACCTATTTGACCAGTCAAACCCCAATAAAAGCTCAATCAACGATTAGAGCATGTTGAATAGAGGTGTTGTATAATTGAATAAAATATTTAGAGGTTAGACTAAATATTTAAAACAAAGTTAGATCGCGAAGGGCAAAATTGAAACTTTTGAGTAAGTATAAGGGCATTTTGGTTATTTGCCACCAAAGATATTATTAAAAGCCAAAAATATCATCATCTTCTTCTTTATGGCCGACCATGGAAGAAAAATAGTGAGAGAAAGTGGTTTTCATGGCTTTTAGAGAGAGAAAGTCATAAAACACGAGCAAAAACACTACGAAACCGAAAACTATCTTCACTAAACCTGTAAAGAACTCAGAGCTCTACAACATGGTACCCAAATCCAACCTTAGAGAGGCCAAAGTCATGGTGAATCATCCCACATCAGATTTGGCCATGGTGAAAGGTGAGAGAAAGCTTGTGTTTTCATGATTTGATACTTCTACACAATGTGTTCTTGATATTTAAGCATGTATTTGAGCTTGAGTTGAAGTAAAACCATGACAATCACTTCTCTTAGGTTTCAGTCAACATGGTATGTGTTTGAATATGATGTTGTTGAATGCAAAAGTGATGTAGAATCAATGTACAGACTGCGTAGAATGCATTTGTAACCTTAGATTGTTGAAAAGGATAGTGTAAGAGTGAGAGGCCATTTCGGCCTAATGAAGAGGACAAAGAAATCATGTCCAATTTGATTTGAATTGAGTTCTAGAATAACGTATAAATTAATACAAGGCTGTAGCGGAAATTGAAACTGAAATAGAGGTGTTTTGGCAATAGTTGCAGTGTTAGCACCAGTGTGAAAAAGACTGAAATGAAAGTTACTGTAGGCAATGTAATAGGTTATGAAGAGATAATTATTCTTTATAATTGAAGTGTGATGATTTGATAGTATTTTTATAGTGTTTTGCAGCTCGAAAGTCGAAAGATGATAATGGTGCTGATGAATATCATTGCAACAAACGAAGTGGTAAGGGATATATATATAAAAGGTGTAGGGATACTATGTTGCATTGAAAATGATGAAAATGAGTTTTATGAGATTGAATTTGTTAGTTTGATTAAGATTGTAAAACTGAAATTGTGGATTATAAACTATGTTTTTGTATAAGGAGGTTAGGATAAATACAGCCGTTATGCTACCAAAATTTTCTAAAATGAACTTTAACTTCCAAAATTATCATTGGCATTATTTTGAAAGTCGGAATGAAGTGAAAATGATTTGGTTTAATAGTTTCTAAAGGTCTTATGTGCACATAAATTTTGTAATTTAGTTTTAATGAAATTTTTATTAATTTTGATACTTTTCATAATGTACTTATGTTTCCATATCACTATTATACAAAAGTAAAATATTTTGAACATTGATTACTAACTATGAATATTTGGTGAATTTTTATACTTCAAGTGTAATGATTTTTTATTTTTAATGCTTTATGAATTGATTGAAGATATAATTTACTAAATTGATCTCCGTAAGCAATTTTAATTTGGTTTATGAACTGTTTTGAGATTGTTGACCCCATTGTAGCCTTTTGGTGTATCATGCTATTCTGAGTGATTGAGTGGACTTCACTATTTGACCAGGTCATGTCATTAGTGATTTTAGCATCCATAGTTGTCACTTGGCCTGTGTTTTCTGTGGACCTTTCAAACTATGGCCATACGTCTTCTAAGTCTTTTAGTGCATGATTCTATTGGGTGTTGCCAGGTCTCCACTGATATTGTTTACTATACATATTTATGAATGTTTACTAAATATGTTTTATCACATTGATGTTTGTACGGTTTACTGAATTGTTTACTGAATTGTATTATAAAACAATCTACTGTATTGTTTTGTTTATAGAGAGTTTTGGGAACTAATTATTTGAATCAATATGATTTCTGAACTTTTTATATTTAAACTCTGAATTTTGAAATGATTATGATTTATCTAAAATTTGAATAATTTCTGAACGTCTAATATCTAAACTCTGAAATCTGAAAATAGTTTGATATTGAAATTATGAACATTATTTGAACTTTGAAATCTGCATAGTTTTCGACTGATTTAAGATTATATGAATGTAAGTTGAACATTTGAAATTTGCATGGTTTCTAATTGATTTAAGACGTCTGCATTGCACGGTTTTGAAAAAGAATTTTAAATGATAACTGTCATTATTCTGATTTTGAAATACATGAATTCTTTCATTGATATATTCTGTAATCTGTTCTATAGTTGAAGTGTTAGGAAAAAAGTTCTTGTACTATTTACCTAATTGATTCACTGACTGTTTACTAAGTATTTACTGAACTAATTATTGAACTATTTCTAAACAGTTTTATGAAAATGTGACATTCTGATTGATTTTCTGAATTATGTTTTGCAAGAGGGATTTCTAATTGATTTTCTGAACAATTTATTGAGCGTATAATTTTTTGAATTTTGTTTTGAATGAGTGATTTCTAATCGATTTTATGAAAGGTTTTCAGGGCGTGTGAATTTCTAATCAATTGTTTGAACTACATTTTGAGTAAGTGAATTCTGATTGATTTTCTGAATAGTTTTCTGAGCGTGTGATTGATCAATTAGCCAAGCTATTTACTAAGTTGATTTTTGAATTATCTATAAAATGATTTACTGAATGGTGAACTGAATGATTTATTGAATATTTTACTGAA
Source organism: Heritiera fomes (assembly GCA_032173925.1). Lineage (NCBI taxonomy): Eukaryota > Viridiplantae > Streptophyta > Magnoliopsida > Malvales > Malvaceae > Heritiera > Heritiera fomes. The sequence continues at coordinate 14,099,240 of JAPDPM010000005.1, forward strand.
CCATTAGATAACAATTCTTTACTGTTGAGTACTGTCACTACATATTTGAAAAGTTTAATCCCGATTCGATATGTATAAACTCCTTCTTTGTAAGTTTTCAAAAACTCCCTATAGTTGGATTTAGGGACTGGGACAAGTGAGGTGCTCTAAAGCATCCTTCCATATTCAACCTGATACTCCTAACCAATTATAGTATCCCTTCCGATAGAGAGTTCCTTCGTATTATTTTAATAATGATTGCATATTTATGAAATATATGTTTTCGACATATGCATATAGGTATGCATAGTATCAGTTCTTTTATATCTATATATATATATATATTTCTTACTGAGCGTAAAATTACCCCTTTCTACCTTATAATTTATTTATAGTGATATCCAATCATTAAAGGAAAGTTCTGATTGGATGCCTATGAGGTTTTGATGTCATACCTTGCAAATATGGTATTTAGACGATTATTGTACAAACTCTAATGTGTAAAGGGATGTAAATAGTAAATTGAAGGAATCTGAGAGTCAATTATAGTATTTATTATCAGGTATTTGTATAGAAAACAAATGCATACTGTAATTTCGTGTACTGGGACCGATTTGAACAATTAAATGTTGAGTTAGCTAAGGAAGTTTAGCTTAATATTAGAGTGAGGACACTGAGCACAGCCTAATCGACCATACGAAATTAGAAAAAAAATCAATTTCGTTTTTCAGAAATCGGAGCGTGACACAAATTACACCTAGTAAAAAAGATTGGTGGCAACTCCATTTAGTGTTTTCAAAATCGTCTGGCAATCGACTCTCCGGATGAAATCGTTACGACAAGACTCTAACCTGGTACCTGTGTACAAAAGCAACCATTCTCTTAGGCATAATCCATATCAATCTCAAAGTGTATATCGATCATCTGTTACCAATTATACCATATCATTTATATATCATTCATTTCAATGTAGTCCACATTTATCTTTGTTTATCACAATATCTCAACCCATGCAACACATGTGGTATGATTTCATAGTTCATATGCAATAGTTATAAAACATACTACATGAAACAAATCATTATATAAAATATTGATACTATCATAGTTTTCAAAACACATATTAAGCCTTAAGTAGTGCTTAAGCTCGGGTGAAACATATAAAACTGTCAAAATCAAACACCAAGGCCGAGACGTCGCTCAGGCTCATGGTCCAATATATATAAACCAATATCAAGTAGGGTTCTCAAAATCAAAGTATGAGTAATAATCAATCAAGTCAATGTAGTAGAGATATTGCATACTCAATCAAATATCAACTATCAATCAATAAAGGCTTAATTCCACTGTAGCTATTAGTGGTTCGGAAAGGCCCTAATGGAGTAGGGCTACACCTATGGCCATGGTAAACTCTAGTCTCATTGATTAGATAATGGTCTAGACTCATGCAAGAACTCGTTTAATACGTCTAAAAACCTTATCAGAACCCCGTCTGATAAGTTCGCAAGTATGCTTAGGACCATTGCTCACTTAGGCGTGTCCATTTATGCTTTGTCGATGTAAATATACACATGCCAAAATCTCAAAGCAATTTATCAATTATCTTTAATTTAATCAATTAAGAAAACATGAAAACCCTTTTCAGTTTTGTTCAGAAATCATTTAAACTCGTATCAGCATACATCAGGTTCTCTTTCAATCATGTTAAACTTACAAAATTGAACATAATCCTTTATGCATTTCAAATCAATGCATTTTTATAAAACTCATGCTAAGTAATTCGTCATGCTCAAAGCTATGATAAAAATGAGTCTAATTACCACAATATACAAACTCATATACATATGTATAATGTAGATGCAGTCTTACAATCATACAGTCATATTCGATATCAATCATAAGACATATCACCTCAAATTAAATCTCGACCTAGAAACTTGGATATCTACAGGATCCAATATAGACAAGTCATGTCCATTCATCAAATTCAATATCACAAACTGATACTAAGACCCATACCACCAGTATGGATCCTCTTAATATCTCACTAATATTTAAATATCATAAATCCAAAATAAATCATTTAAATATCAAACTATTGCAATATTAATAATATTAAATCCGAGACTTGTCCATAATCAAAATCGAGATCATTGATCTTTTAGAATACGATTATATTCCTAGGTCCTTTAATAATTTCTCAAAGTTCCAGGTTTGACCATAAAATTACTAAACAAATTCCAAGTTTTCTCATACCATAATTTCATTTGATTTAGTAGCCCTATATAGCCAAGACAACATAAATCTACCACAAACTTATATAAATGTCTTACTGACTCTTATGCTTGAGGCTCGTGCGTCGAGCCTAGCCTGAACTACAGTTGTTGCCTTAGCTCCTTGCTACGACTTTAATATGATAGCCTCGGATTAGTACCAATTTACACAAGCTATTTTCTAATTTAATTTTATAAACGGGGCACCTTAAAGTTGTCTTACCAAATTAAAGCTCAACATGTGCGAAATTTGAGCTTCGCACGCGTGCACCAGGCATGACAGGTGTACATCTTTAAACATTGTTAATTGATTTCAATATTAATTCAATAAAATTCTAAGTGCGTGTGTGTGTGTGTATTTCTATTATTATATTTTTTAACTTATTCATTTGAATATCTTATACATATACATATATATATTTATATATATTTATATATATATATATATACATATATTTTCCTATTTCTTTATTTTCCTTTTTCTTTTCTTTTCTTTTTTTCTTTCCGTTCCTTTTTCTTTCTTTCTTTCTTTTCTTTCTTTCTTACCTTGTTTTATTGGCTGGTATAACAAAGCAGCTCACGTCCCTCTCAAACAGTCTTGTTCGGTTGGCTTATGCACTCTTCACAACTCCAAAGTGTTCTCTCTACACAGGCTCCCTCAATCACCTCATATTACCAGTCTTAACAGTCTTAACTTAGCTTTGTAACGTATGCCTTTTAGCCTTCGATGATGCCTCAAACAGCCACCGAAACCTTGCTTTAAACCCCTACTTTCAGCCTTTAAAGAACATCACAAGTAGCCACCAAAAACCTTGTTGTAGGCCTTCGTTTTTTTTTATTGCTCCTAGCTCTTGAAAGCCCTTATCATAGCACCCCAGAGTGACTTGCTTCCACTTTAGTTTCAGCATCTAGAACCACCTCTAAATAGCCACTCAAAAGCTTGGCAAGAGTCCCTTGTTTCTACTCCCTCTAACCTTTGCTCAACCACTCCACATAACTCCCAAACTCAAGCCAAAAACTAGTCTCTGATCAACTAAAACACTGCCACCTGAAGCTTCTATTTCAGCCCTAGAAATAGCCCCTTATCGCCACCAAAAAAATCAAGTTTCATCAATTAAACTAAACTTGAAGCAGCACTATTCGACCACCAATTTCCAACCCTGAACCGCTTCCCTTCAGCCCTTTCTTTCTCGGTTCAACCATGCCTCTACCCTTCCCTGAACCTTATATTCTTTCAATGTAGACTCAACCTTATCTTTAGATATGAATAGGTGACCAATCACACCTTAGGTTAAAATGGTTGGTGGCGACTTTATGAATTTAAATATAACGAATTAAGTTTTAGGACTTAGCACGTTACAACAGGGACAAAGTAAGGTTTAAGTGTTGGGGGTAGAGGAATAATTGCTTAAAGATTTAGAGAGATCATATCTCAGAACAAAGAACAAGGAATAATATATAAGTTTAATGAATATACTTCTATGGAAGAGGAAGAAATTTCAAAACAAATTCTTATTAATTTTTGAAAAATATTTTTATTTCTTCTTTATAAATTGTATTAGGTAAATAATTTCACTAATAGTAATTTTTTATGGACTACAATCTCGTGGGTTTTGTCTTTCTAGCTTTTGAAGAGGTTTTTCACGTTAAAAAAATTTGATCTCCTTTATTGTGAGGACCCCAATTCCCATATGAATTTTCTAAGATTGAGGAATTAGGGACAAGAGCGAGTGAAGGTTAATAGCTAAGGCTTCCAAATAGAAGAAGTGTTGAAGAAATAGGATATAGGACCCACGCGAGAATTGTTACGATTTGAAATGGTTTTAAAATAGTATATCAATTATAATTGAAGTTTGATTTATTCATAATGTGAAATATGCCCTAATTGGAGTTTAATTTGAAATATTGAAAGAAGCTACAGTTAATGCTATGCTTTATAGGTATAGCAGGAAATTTCAATATAGGCCCTACAGGATCATCTTTAACCTAGATGGGGATGGAAGTGGTAAAATATTAAATTTGAGCTCGAAATATATAATTGGTAAGAAGACCACTTTTCAAAATTCCTTTGTTTGAGCTTATCTAGGTTTGTGTGCAACAAATTTAAAAATAACAATTTTGTCCATAGGTTAGAAGAACTCTCTTGAATAACGGTCAACCTAGTTTGACTTTTGACGAACAAATTGTCATAAACAAACCCTCGTGTGAAGAAGTTTCATGTGAATCCAACCTGTGAACCGAATCATACAAAAATCTCAAAAACAAGACAAACGAGCTCAAAAGCATTCGTTTAAGGCTATTTTGGTAATTTTACACCCTAAGGCCGGTCAAACCCCACCAATAGTCAATGTTTGACCCATATTAGTATAAATTAATATATTTAAATAAAAAATAAAAATAAAATCTGAATTAATTAAATAATATTATATAGGTATGGGACATAGGTGGAATTCTTGAAATTTTAAAGAGGTAATATGGTAAATTGTCATGGGCTGATATTTTATTAATAAAATAATATTAAAGTCAGATTTTTTCACTATCTTCCCCAATAAGGCAGGCCACCATTGCTAAATTTCTCATCCTCTCCATTTCTCTAAGTGTAGAGAGAAAAACCTTGATAAAACCCTATCTAAACCACTCCAAATCAAATCCTTTCTGGAACAAAAATTGTTCATTTCAACTAGAGCTACTTAAATCCAGAAAAATTGAAGCTTGAAGTGGCTATTTGCTTAGTGATTTGCTGCCTTAGTGAAGGTAGGAGAGAAAGCTGGTAAATTCTGATCTAAATGGTTTTATCCTATTGTTTTAAGCTTGTTCTACATGTTTATGGTTGTAATTTGAAATAAATCAGATTCTGGGAACATACTAGGATTTCGATCATAAGGGTTCTTAAGGGTTAACTATGGGAAAATGTTATTTTCATGCTAAAAGGGTGTAAGATCCAATTCTACTGTACCGTACATGTACGGACATGTAAATTTTAATTAATAAATAAATTATTTTTATACATTTTTATAAATATTAAATAAAAAGTTATGTGGGCCCCACTTAGATTTCAGTGCTCAGACGATGATATGAGTGAGAATATTTTTGGAGGTTGAATTAAGAATTGGAAATTGTGAGGATAAAAATATCATGAGGCTTGAATAACCAATCGATAGTGTTTCGATTATAATTTTTGATCGGAGTATTCAAATGATAAATCGTAAAATTCTTTGGAAAGCTAACTTAATTATCTTTCCAAACATATAGGCCTCTTATTCTTGTTCCTTATGGATCAATATTGGAAATTTTGTAAAGTTACCCCATGAGCAGTAGATTCTTCTAGCCGACCTATATGTAAAGATTCAGTCATAGCGGTTGGTAGGAAATTCCGATTAAGGTGATTCAAAATCCATTAGAAAGCTGACTTAAATATCTTTTTATCCATATAAGGCTCATATTTTAATTCATTATAGATTAACAACAATAAATTCCTACATTCACGTCACATGTAGGGAATTTAGAATTGAGCAATCAGTAAAAAGTCGGACATAATTTTTGATAGGAAACTCCAATTGAGGTGATTCAAATTGCGTTAGAAAGTTAACGCGAAGACCTTTCCGACCATGTATGGCTCATATTTTTATACATTTTGGATTGATCTCGGTGAATTTTTAAATTTGGTTATAAGTGCAGTAAACCAATTAAAAAAATGAGATTAATGTTTTAAAGATGATATATATATATATATATATATATATAATATAGTATATGCCAAAGATATGTTTATACATATAAAATTGTAAATATATATTTATAAATATATGTTAATAGAAAATATATACTTATAATATATTTATATTATAAAAAAAAAAGAAAACGAATAGAAAATTTTCACACATTATTGAGGAAGGTGTGACGGAAAAATAAAAGAGAAGGGGAAGAAAAGAGAAGGGATTTAATAAGTAGACCACATGACATAATTCTATTGGATGATGTAGTTGACAAAAGAAGACTTATTCATTCTTTAGCTCATCACCGACTCTTTCTTCCCTGCCATTTTCTGCTGCTCATTTGCTCTCGTTCTTCCAAGATTCTTCATGGTTTCTTGTTCAATTTTCATTTTCTTTCCATCCAATCATCCAATATCCTCCATTAGACCTCTTCCTCACCTTAAGATCACCATAAAGCTGAAACTGGTTGAGCCGAAATCAGTGTGGGAGGACTGATACGCCACTGCCCTGTTCGGTTACATGGGTAAGGTGACGAGAATTGGTTTTTATTCAATTTTATCTAGCAATTAAATTTGAGTGAAGCAGTAAAATGTGTTTATTGCTGTTGATTGAATAAAAATTGATTGTAGATAGCTATGAAGTGTTCGGCAATGGTGCTGAAGTAGAGGAAATTTTTGTGATTTTAATGAGTTTTGGTGAAATTTAAAGATATATGATGAGTAGAGCTTGGTTGTAACTTGAGTTAGGTGATAGTTTAGGAAACTATGAAAGTGGCATGAGGATGGTTGCTGCCATCCATGGCATGGGCTGCATGATGGTGCTGCCATTTTTGGGTGAATTAAACATGCTTGATGATAATCCTAGATGAGTAAAATTAACACATAAAAATTGGAATTAATTGAAGATGGAAGAGCAATAGAGGGGCTGTTGATCATGGCTGGTTGGGAGGAGAAATGGAGGCTGCCGAACCTGAAGGAAAACAGAAAAGAAAACAGAATAAGAAAGGAAAAAAAGGAAAATAGAAAAGCTAAATAATAGAAAATAAAATAAAATTTGGTCATGAAGGGAGCATTCGGCCAAGCATGATTTCTCATGAATTTATTGTGTTTCATGTATAAAATGGATGCCAATTGGATGATTAAACATAGTAGAATAAGGATATACCATTATATTGTTGAAAATTATTAAAGTATGAAAGATGGCAGATTCAGTCAACATAAGGGGTACATTATGCATGGTTGATTTTAATGATTTGATGGCATATTTAGGCTATAGAAATTACAAGGACTCTGCTGGTATGCTCGGATTTAAAATTCGACACAAAACGAATAAGTTATGTTATACTACAGTAGAATTTATACTGCAAAAATAATTGCAATATCCATTGTGGCTGCATTGAGACATGATTAATAGCTTAAGAATAAGACTTCAATGAACTAACGATTTTGGTAAAATCAATTGCAGCCCGGGAGTTACGGTTTCCAAGTGGTGCGTTCGAAAAACGCGTATTCCTCAAACAAGTAAGAGATGCGTGTGTGAATTTGTAGGGATATTCGAATGCTGGTTTTCATGCTGTGAATTTTATAAGATTTATTGGATATTGAATTGCCTCGAAATGCTACGAAATTGTAGTTTTTTGGCTGTTGAGACTGTATTTGTAAGTGTAGGGAGGCTAGGACTCTGACAATCGTTATGCTGTCGAAATTTACTAAAAAAATATTTCTAAAAATATTATAAAATATTTTAGTGCATTATTGGTATTGTTCCTGGCCTAAAAAATGATAAAATAATAATTTTCATAAATAGTAAATTTACCGAAAAATATTTATTAAATATTCATGATATTAAATTTGGTAAAGGTTAAAATATCGAAATTTCATTCTACGTATTTTATAGGGAAATGTGTTATTGGTGAAGTGAAATGGTGAATAGTAAATATTTGATAAATGATTTTCAGTATAATATTCACTAATTTATTATGATTTTCCTTTCCATAATGGCTTTATCACTGTGAAAATATTGTTTTGAGACTAAAATGTCTCTGCACGTGTTTTATAGTGAAAAATGTGTTGGTGGAATTATTATTAAATTTGAAAAATAAATATTTTTATTTTTCCATAAATTATGAAAATATTGGAATTGATTTCCAATAACCTTGATCTCAAGTTTTGAAAAGAAAACATGGAAACACGTATGCATGTATTCTACGGTGAAAAGGAACAGTTATAAAATTTTATTACTATTGTGTGATATTCTTATAAACTGTTTTCATCGTATGAAATATTATGATTTATACCTTTATGGATTTTCGGAAAAATATCATTGATCTTACTAAATTCCATAAAGGTGATAAGATTTCTTATATATTGTTTTGAGACTGTTAGGCCCCATATCATGCTCACGTGTTCATGTGTACCCTCTCATGTGTTAAGTTGTTGACATTGATCCTGTCTTTAGCGTCTCGGTTGACACCTGATCAGTGTACGACCGAGGACACCTATAGACTATGGCCATAGATCTCATGTGTTTATTATACTGTCCCCATAAGGATCTCACGTGTACCCTATTATTCCCTACAGAACTTACAGCATGATATCATTTGGGTGTTGCCACTATGATTTTCACGTGTTATTATTGATTTTAGTGATATTTTATAATAACTTTGATGATTTTCTAAAGTGTTTTATTACTAAACTGTTATTATAATTAAACAGTTATTTTACTGTTACACATGTGAAGGTGATGATTTCAGTGGTGAAAAACTTTATGGTTTTCAAGTGTTGAATTTAGTGATTTGATGAAGTGTTTTTCTCAAGTGTATAAAAGATTTATATGCAGTAAATTTGAAATAAAATTTATATGAAAAATAAATTTCTACTCCCTATAGTCGCTCTGGGTTTCCGAGACAAGATAGGTATTTTAAAATACCTTCCTTACTCTATCTGGATTTCCCGACCGACTATAGTATCCTTTCCTTTTTGTGTACCCAACATATCGATAGTAAACAAAAAGGTTTTACTGCATATAATCTTTGAGATATCAAAATTTGCATACAACTCTCTTACTAAGTCGTGATTTGCTCACTCTTTTACTTTTATCATGACAGATTTAATGTATAGAATAGCTAAAGTACCAAACCATGGATTAACAACGATCGAGAAGCTCAAAGCGTCGTATATTGGATTCCCGAGGTATCACGTTTACATTTGTATATTCAGACTCGTTTATACAGTACTACTAGTTGTAAATTTATTTCAAGGGGATATAAACTAACTTTTACAGTCTGTGAATATTAATTTACCATAAATAAATATTATCTAATTTGTTTAATGTTGTAGATGAATAGTGTGTAAAGGCATCATAGACAGCTCAACCAAATGACGTGTGTAAAAATGTGTGAAAAAATGTAAAATACTGTGTATTTAGACTGTGACAGTATTTAATGGTATCAAAGCAAGATTGACCTGATGTCTGTGGATGTCTTTAGCATCGAAAGTGTTGAAAATAGTTAACATCCCCTATAGTACTATATAGTCAGAATGTATAATGAAACAAGTGATTGAAAATCGAAAGATTAAGTGTCAGAATTGTGTAAAAAGTTGGTGGATTAAAAGTATAAAAGAAGGTAGTAACCCGAGAATTCTAAGGAAATGGGTGATCTTATAATCCTCAGGAAGGGCTTGTTTGACAAGGTATAGGGAAGAACTCGGTGAGGGCCCCACCAGGACTTCCTCTGTTTGAAGTCGAAATAAGACCCTAAAATGATGATATTGAGGTGAAATGGAGATATCATCAGTGTATAGACCTTAAGATCACCTTCTTAGATGAAATTGAAGGGAGAGAAATAAAATTGAAAATGACGAATGTGTCCTTACATTGAAACAACTTTTGGATAACAGTAAACGGATTGGATATTGAACTAAATGAAAGTGATAGAGAAGTGGATTATATAAAGAATGTTTCTTATGATGGAGAAATTTTAGTATAATAGTCCATATTATCGGTCCCACCTTTGTTCAGATGACAGGTGCGACCTGATGTGTACATAATGGAAGGTCGCAAGATAGTTCGCCTTGCTATGGATTTCTTAAGGCCGAGATGTAAATCAATGGGGTATATGGTTAGGGATTGTTTGATGATGTAAAAGGTAATATATCTACTGAATGAGATTGAGATTGTGATTTGTGCATTTGATAATTCAATATTGATACTGTTAATTCTGGTTCTACACCTTTCTTTTGTATCCTTTGTGTGTGTGTACTAATAGGATACTTGTAGAATCAGAGAATTTGAGGATATACCTTGTAGAAACAAGATACTGTTCTAAATGTCACCAAATTGTGAAAAAGGATGTATAGAAATTGTAAACTGATAGTAAGAGATAAAGAATACGATAGTTAACCTAAGCTTATCGAATGTATATGATTTCGGAGTAAGTCCAAAAAGGGACAGGTTAGCTGCAGATTTGTTAAATTAAATATTATATTTAATTTAATTTACCACCTTCTCTTACTTGAATGTGATATTGTGGAAAACTATTAAATAATTGTGTAAGAGTTATGTGCATGTATTGTGAGAAATATTAATTATGTGAAGGACATAGAAATGAAATGTCCAAAGTGGTGTAAGAGATGTGATTGGAAATTTCCAGATATATTTCTAGATGAACACCACCACTGATTCGGAATATCGAGTTCATCATTGACTCGATAACTGGTAAGGAGACTACCTCTAAGCTATAGCTATTATCAGATGCTATAAGCGAAATTGAAAAGCTTAAGAAGTCACTTCAAAATTTTACTGAATAAAGAAATTAATTCTCCTCATGTAGATTTATGGGAGAAATTAGTGTTAAGTTGTCTGGGAGAGTAATGATGATATATGAGCATACAATAATTGATGATTAACTGACAGTGTTATCATCAAGTATAAATATGCACCTATTATAGGACTGATGATTACATTGATCCACTCGGGGGTGCATAAACATTTTACGAGATTAATCATTAATCAGAATACTGTTAAGTAAAATTTGAGAGACTGATGTCCTTAAGATAATAATTAGAACTCGGGAAAGTATTATAAATTCTTGTGGTACAATTGAGTAGATAAATATTTTCCCAGTGTTATAAACCAATTGAATGAGGTATTTAAATCATACCTAGATTAATTGTGATGGTACTTCATGATGATATACCAATATCTTTTAAGGCTCCAGAAGAACATGAATAATATGAGAAGTATATAGTCTTACAAACTCCCAGAGACTGGAAGTTGAATAACTAAGGTAAGTAAATATGAGCTATGATTAAAATAACAAAACTTCTCAGTAACCAGATTTATTCCTTTTCTTAGTGCCTTAGCCAATACAGGTATTCTCTGAAATAGCGAGATGGTGTGTAGAATTCCAGGGAGCATTCTTGTGATAAGGATTCTCATGTTGCACTCTAATTTGAGAAAGAATTTAATAGACTATGGGAGTTCTAATATAGTTCTAGTACTGCTTCTTACCTATAATTGATAGAGAAATTGAGCGTACTACTTAGACGCTCGAGAATACAAGGAAAGTGAGTGCTATGAATTCAAAAGCTCGTGGGACTACTATAATTTGTTTCAAACTAATATCGGCATGGCACTGCATAAGATGTAAAATGGTGGACGATGTAGATTTCTAATGATAAAGAATAAAATGAGAACTGAATATATATGAGGCGGCAGTAAAGTTATACTATTATCCAATACCGACCTTGAAAATTCCTTATTAGGAAAGCTGCATTTCAAATACATGGTGGAGAAATACTTAAGAAAAAAATGGCATGACGAATCGAGAATTTAAAGTTCATAAATCAAGAATTTCAATGATCGGTTTAAGCGAAATTCGGAGGATCGAATTTCTTAAGGTGTGGAGAAAATGTGAGATTCAATTCTATTGTACTGTACATGAACGGACATGTAAATTTTAATTAAAAAATAAATTGTTTTTGTACATTTTTACAAATATTAAATAAAAAGCAATGTGGGCCCCACTTAGATTTTAGTGCTCAGACGATGATATGAGTGAAAAAATATAGTTTTGGAGGTTGAATTAAGGATTAGAAATTTTGAGGATAAAAATATCATGAAACTTGAATGACCAATCAATAGTGTTTCGATTATAATTTTTGATCGGAGTATCCAAATGATAAACCATAAAATTCTTTGGAAAGCTAACTTAATTATCTTTCCAAACATATAGGCCTCTTATTCTAGTTCTTTATGGATCAATACCAAAAATTTTGTAAAGTTATCCCATGAGCAGTAGATTCTACCAGCTGACCTATTTGTAAAGATTCACCCATAGCGGTTGGTAGGAAATTCCAATTAAGTTGATTCAAAATTCATTAGAAAGCTAACTTAAATATATTTTTATCCATATAAGGCTCATATTTTAATTCATTATAGATTAACAACAATAAAGTCCTACATTCACGTCACATGTAGGGAATTTAGAATTGAGCAATCAGTAAAAAGTCATACATAATTTTTGATAGGGAACTTCAATTGAGGTCATATTGCGTTAGAAAGTTAACTCGAAAACTTTTTCGACCATATATGGCTCATATTTTTATACAATTTGGATTGATCTCGATGAATTTTTAAATTTGGTTATAAGTGCAGTAAAGCAATTAGAAAAATGAGATTAATGTTTTAAAGATAATATATATAAAATATAGTATATGCCAAAGATATGTTTATACATATAAAATTATAAATATATATTTATAAATATATGGTAATAGAAAATATATACTTTTAATATATTTATATTATAAAAAAAAAGCAAACGAAGAGAAAAATTTCAGCTGCACATTATTGAGGAACGTGTGACGGAAAAATAAAAAAGAAGGGGAGAAAGGAGAAGGGATATAATAAGTAGAGCACATGGCATAATTCTATTGGATGATGTAGTTGATAAAAGAAGACTTATTCATTCTTTAGCTCATCACCGACTCTTTCTCCCCTGCCATTTTCTGCTGCTCCTTTGCTCTCGTTCTTCCAAGATTCTTCACGGTTTCTTGTTCAATTTTCATTTTCTTTCCATCCAATCATCCAATATCCTCCATTAGACCTCTTCCTCACCTTCAGATCACCATAAAGCTGAAATTGGTTGAACCGAAATCAGTGTGGGAGGACTGATACGCCACTGCCCTGTTCGGTTACATGGGTAAGGTGACGAGAATTGGTTTTTATTCAATTTTATCTAGCAATTAAATTTGAGTGAAGTAGTAAAATGTGTTTATTGCTGTTGATTGATTAAAAATTGATTGTAGACAGCTATGAAGTGTTCGGCTATGGTGCTGAAGTAGAGGAAATTTTTGTGATTTTAATGAGTTTTGGTGGAATTTAAAGATAGATGACAAGTAGAACTTGGTTGTAACTTGAGTTAGGTGATAGTTTAGGAAACTATGAAAGTGGCATGATGATGGTTGCTGCCGTCCATGGTATGGGCTGCATGATGGTGCTGCCATTTTTGGGTGAATTGAACATGCTTGATGATAATCCTAGATGAGTAAAATTAACACATAAAAATTGGAATTAATTGAAGATGGAAGAGCAATAAAGGGGCTGTCGATCATGGCTGGTTGGGAGGAGAAATGGAGGCTGCCGAACCTGAAGGAGAACAGAAAAGAAAACAGAACAAGAAAGGGAAAAAAGAAAAATAGAAAAGCTAAATAATAGAAAATAAAAAAATTTTGGTCATTAAAAGAGCATTCGGCCAAGCATGATTTCTCATGGATTTATTGTGTTTCATGTATAAAATGGATGCCAATGGGATGATTAAACATAGTAGAATAAGGATATACCATTATATTGTTGAAAATTATTAAAGTATGGAAGATGGCAAATTCAGTTAACATAAGGGGTACATTATGCATGGCTGATTTTAATGATTTGAAGGCATATTTAGACTATAGAAATTACAAGGACTCTGCCGGTATGTTCGGACTTAAAATCCGATGCAAAACGAAGAAGTTATGTTATAATATCGGTAGAATTTATACTGCAAAAATAATTGCAGTGTCCATTATGGCTGCATTGAGACATGATTAATAGCTTAAAAATAAGAGTTCAATGAACTAACATTTTTGGTAAAATCAATTGCAACCCGGGAGTTACGATTTACAAGTGGTGCTCTCGAGAAACGTGTATTCCTCAAATAGGTAAGGGTGGCGTGTGTGAATTTGTAGGGATATTCGATTACATGGTTTTCATGATGTGAATTTTATAAGATTTATTGGATATTGAATTACCTCGAAATGCTACGAAATTGTGGTTTTCTGGCTGTTGAGACTGTGTTTGCAAGTGCAGGGAGGTTAGGACTTTGATAGTCGTTATGCTGCTGAAATTTACTAAAAAATATTTTTAAAAATATTATAAAATATTTTAATGCATTATTGGTATTGTTCCTAGCCTCAAAAGTGATAAAATAATTATTTTCATAAATGATGAATTTATAGAAAAGTATTTATTAAATATTCATGATACTGTATTCAGTAAAGGTTAAAATACCAAATTTTCATTCCACGTGTTTTATAGGGAAATGTGTTATTGGTGAAGTGAAATGGTGAATAGTGAATATTTGATAAATGATTTTCAGTATAATATTCATTAATTTATTATGATTTTTCTTTATGGATTAAATAAATTTTATCACGTGTAATGATTTTTATAAAGGCTTTATCACTGTGAAAATATTGTTTTGAGACTAAAATGTCTCTGCACGTGTTTTATAGTGAGAAATGTGTTGGTGGAATTATTATTAAATTTGGAAAATAAATATTTTTATTTTTTCATAAATTATAAAAATATTGGAATTGATTTTCAGTAACCTTGATTTCAAGTTTTGAAAAAAAAACATGGAAACATGTGTGTATGTATTCTATGGTGAAAAGGAATAGTTATAAAATTTTATTACTACTGTGTGATATTCTTATAAACTGTTTTCACCGTACGAAATATTATGATTTATACCTTTATGAATTTTCGGAAAAACATCATTGATCTTACTAAATTCCATAAAGGTGATGAGATTTCTTATATTGTTTTAAGATTATTAGGCCCCATATCATGCTCACGTGTTCATGTGTACCCTCTAATGTGTTAAGCTGTTGACATTGATCCTCTCTTCAGCGTCTCGGTTGACACCTGATCAATGTACGACCGAGGATACCTATAGACTATGGCCTTAGATCTCATGTGTTTATTATACTGTCCCCACAGGGATTTCACGTGTACCCTATTATTCCCTACGTGACTTATAGCATGATATCATTTGGGTGTTGCTTGGTCTCCACTATGATTTTCACGTGTTATTATTGATTTTAGTGATATTTTCAGATAACTGTGAAGATTTTCTAAAGTGTTTTATTATTAAACTGTTATTATAATTAAACAGTTATTTTACTATTACACGTGTGAAAGTGATGATTTCAGTGGTGAAAAACTTTATGGTTTTCAAGTGTTGAATTTAGTGATTTGATGAAGTGTTTTTCTCAAGTGTATAAAAGATTTATATGCAGTAAAATTGAAATAAAATTTATATGAAAAATAAATTTGAAATAAAATTTATTTTTCTATCTGGATTTCCCGACCGATTATAGTATCCTTTTTTTTTGTGTACTCAACATATCAATAGTAAACAAAAGGTTTTACTACATATAGTCTTCGAGATATCAAAATTTGCACACAACTCTCTTGCTGAGCTGTGGTTTGCTCACTTCTTTACTTTTATCATCACAGATTTAATGTATAGAATAGTTGAAGTACCAAACCGTAGATTAACTACGATCGAGAAGCTCAAAGTGTCGTATATTGGATTCTCGAGGTATTACGTTTACATTTGTATATTCAGACTCATTTATACAGTACTACTAGTTGTAAATTTATTTCAAGGGGATGTAAACTAACTTTTACAGTCTGTGAATATTAATTTACCATAAATAAATGTTATCTAATTTGTTTAATGTTGTAGATGAACAGTGTGTAAAGGCATCACAGACAGCCCAACCAAATCATGTGTGTAAAAATGTGTGAAAAATTGTAAAATACTGTGTACTTGGATTGTGACAAAGGGTATGGAATTTGCAAGAAACAAAGTGAAGAGTGTGTGTGTGTGTGTGTGTGTGTGTGTGTGTGTGTGTGTGTGTGTGTGTGTTTTGATGTTAAAATTCTGTTGAAATGTTCTGTTCTAAGCTTTGTGTTAAAATATTCAACTTGGAGGTTTTATAATTAGATAAATTCTGAAAAATTTATGGTAAATAGCTTTTTAAGTTAGGAGAAAGTAAGTTTTGGAATCACCTAATTTAGAGTTCTGTAGCTTAAGATATGTGCAAATGAATACAAGGTACTCTGCCTAAAAAATGTGAATCCAACATTTGAATTTGAAAACCTGTAGAAAATATCCTATTCTGAATTTTGTTGCATGCCTTACATTTCCAGAAAGTTAAATGTGTTAGGAATATCGTGGTTTTAAGTTTGCACAATTTAGACAATCCTAAATTTAGATATGAAGTAATTTGTGCATAGAGGTCAGTAGACAGTTCTACCAGAATGCACCTAAAAACAAATTAAATTTGTGAAATTACAAGAATTGATTTAGACATGATAAAATTGTGAAATTTACCTTTCTAAATATTGAATAGAAGTAGGATTCACATAGTCTTGGATTCATAATTTTTGGATATCCCTATAATTAGTAATGTAATTTTCAATGCACAAAGGTCAGGAAACCATCCTGCCAAATGTGCCGGAATTGGACCGAACTTTGGAAAATTGTTGGAAATAACACAGAATGATTTAGGAAGTGACCCTTACACTTTTGAATAGGGAATTGAGTTAGGTTACATACAAAATTGATAGTGTATTAATTGAAATCCAATATATTCAGTTATGAACAAAACGGTACCAATAAGTCAGAAAGTTCTTACAAATGGTGAGCTGCTCATATAATGAAATGGTAAAACTTTGGTGTGCATGGTTGGATAAAATAATCGAACTGCCAATGAATACGAATTATAAGAATGTTTTGTATATAAATTTTGAAACTGAATTTGTATGAATGACTTTCTACAACTCCGAAGCTAAATGAGTGAAATTGGAAAGTAGGCCAATAAGGATCTGCCCACTAGTTCGATGCTACAAATGGTACTGTTTGAATGAAATGACACTATATAAGCAAAGGACATATATAAAAGAAGTAGGATGGTATGATGTTTGCATATTGAATTGGTTTTGGTTTGATTGCTGTAAAGAGGATAAAACCGATTAATCTTAAGTCTAAAGGTTTAATGAATATAACTAGAAATTCTTGTTGGATGAATTAAATGATTTCATGGTTGTGAATTGGTTATTGTCATAGTTTAGAATGATGTTGATATAATTGTGGTTTGAAAGATAATGGGTAAATGACAATTTGAGTGGTTAATATATGAATAATGGCTTGAGAAATAAATATATACTTTGTAAATGAATTACATTGGGAATTGTGGTTGGAATTGTGATATATAAACTGTGTTTTCGTGTAAGAGGTTAGAATAGTTATAGTCGTTATGCTACTAAAATTTTTATTAAAATTATACATTGAAAGTAATTGTTGGAAGAGTTAAGTTTAAAATATTGGGAAACTATGTGAATTATACCTGCATGATAGTATGCTTGCATGTGTCTAATCATGCATATTTGAATCATACATGTCATAATCATTCTTTCATAATTTATAATTGTTATGCCCACAAGTTTTAAAGTGCATTGAGTATTGTTTTTAAAATGATTCGGAAGAATGCATAATTTGAATGTTTTAAAGATCGAATGAATATGAAGTGTTTGAGTTTTATTGATTTGAAGTGGTCCGAAATGTTTGAACATATTGTTAAAGGTTTTATTTTATATCGAATGTAATGTTTAATAAAGATGGTTTTATAGAAAATGTTTTATACATGGTATTCTACGGTTGAGAGTTAGATTGTGGGAGCCACCTCTAGGGTCCTAAGGGACTTATAGGCTACACGAGTTCCATGAGACCGTGACGGCCACTTTTAGGATTCCAAAGGAACTAAGTGCTACATAGTGTACCTCACCGTTAGAAATCATGAAATGGCAAATGAAACTTGGTTCCCAATTGAATGAAAAGTTTTAATCGTATTTTACACTACTCCTAAAAAGCACAAATGTTTAGTGTTTTATGGGAACTGAGTAAATGTTTTGAAATCGTTAGCTTCCAAGATCATGCATTCCATTAGTGTTACTGTTAGACCTTGAGCAAGTCTACTACCATTTTGGTATCACTTACTCAGTGGTGTTATAGGATATATTGTTCACTAAATGACATTGATCATGTCTCAACAGTCCCAAATGACAATTGATTAGTGCTCAGGAGGACACCATTTCAATTATGGCCATAAGTCTCTATATTCGTAGGATTGATTTTCTAGAGGTAGATCCCTAGCCTATACAATGGGTACACCATTTCCTATATTGTATCCCTCATGGGATTTTGTCATGCATGATTTCTATTGGTAGGTTAATAGTTTCCATTGAATGTTTTATCAATTTGATTGTTTTACTAATATAAATGAAATGTTTGATAGTCAAAAAAGATATTGATGATTAGATCAATTAAAAGTGGAAATGTTTATTTGACTGTACTAAATTTAAAGGTTTGACAAGAAGCTTTAATGTTTATGTTAGTTGTTATTTGAAAGAAACGATTGTTTATAATTTGACCGTTACAAATTTTGAGATGAAAGGTAAATAAGATGCATTATCATAATTTCAAAGGTAATGATTTGCATTTGCATAGTTTTAAAAGAAATAAATCGCATTGTTATGGTTTAAAAGAAATGAAATTGCCACAGTTTTGAAGTAATAGCATACATTTACATCGATAGTTCATAACATTAATGTATCGTTTACCAGTCTCATTAGGACACCTATAGTCGAATTTAGGGACTAGGACAAATGAGGTTGTCGCAGTTTTTATACACAATATTTCACATACTTATAATATTGGTTAGTCTGTCCGCGATGCTTTTATTTACACATGTGCACTTAACAATAATAGTTTTATAAAAGTAAATTTATTTAATTTACAAAATAAAAATATTTACATAACAGTAATGTCTTTAATATTTACATCCCCTGTTTATAATTACAATATAGTAGTACTGTATAAACTATTTTGAATATATAAAGGAAAAAATATACCTCTAGGATCCACACTAAGGTGCCTCGGGATAACCAAAAGTGCAACCGAAATCCTTGAATCAGTATATCACGTAATCACTGTAAATAATCTGTGGAGGAAAAAAATAAAAGGGTGAGCGAAACGTGCTCAGTAAGAGAATCATATGCAGAATTGATATTATGAAATCTATATGCATAAAAACATTTATTTTCCTAACAGCGCACTATCATCGATAAGGCAGGATACTATAGTCGACTAGGGATCCGGACAGAGTATGGGAGGCATTGTCCCGGAACCTAGAAGCGACTGTAGGGAGTAGTTTTTGGTTTTGAATAAATAATATTTAATAATATTTCAATAAATAATAATTTCACTAAATGGTATATAAACCATTTAAATATAAAAACTTTAAGAAATAATTTTAAATTCACTTTAAAATTTCACATTTCATAGTTTGATAATATTAAGTGAACAGTACAGTAAGCAATTCAATACGATAAACAGTCCAATAACAACAACAGTTCAGTAAATAGTACAATAAACAGTTTTAGTAACAGTACGATTCAGTAAAACAGTATAGTAAACAGTAATGGTAATAAAGACCAGGCAACACCTAGAATATATCATGCTATAACCCTTGTAGGGAATAGCAACAGTAACAAGTGAGACATATGGTCATAGTCTACAAGTGTCCTCAGTGTGCATTAATCAAGTGACAACTGAGATGCTGAAGATAGGATCAGTATCAATAACACAGTACAATAACAATAACACGTGAGTATGATACAAGGCCTAATAGTCTCAAAACAGTATATAAACAGTATCATCACCTTTATGGAAATTAATAAAAATAGAAAAAATCTTCAGTCAGTCATAAAGGATATTATATAACACAGTTAACAGTGCAATAAAACAGTTTATAAAATATTCACACTTCAGTAATAATTTTCATGGTTATTCTATTTCACTGTAAAACACTTATATAAACATCTCTATACTTTCATTTCGATGACAATCAATTACGTGAATATTTAAATATAGTTTTTCGATAAATTCATAGTTTACGAAAAATATTAAATATTTAATTTCCAAGGCTAGGAAATCACTCAATAATGCACTTAAAATATTTTATGATATTTTAGAAAATTTTCTAAGAAATTTCAGCAACATGACAGCCGCTATTGACCTAGCCTCCCTGCACGTAAAACACAGTTCCAATCTAGCCAAAAACCACAATTTTGCACAATTTCAAAGCAATTGAGTACCAAAATATTCTCATAAAATTACTCTCATTGAAATCATGCATCATAATATTCCTACGGTCTACACACTCATCCCTTACCTGTTTGACGTTATCGACTTTTTCAATAGCACCACGCGTGATTCACTTCTCCCGGGCTACAAAACACTTCACCAACAATATTTATTACCCTCAATTTAATTTTTAAACTATTTTCTTTCAATAATTGCAGCCACATTATACACTGAAAATATTAAATCAGTATAAATTCCACCGATGTTAAAACATAACTTCTTCGTTTTAAGTTCGATTTTAAATTTGATTGCACCGGTGGACTCCTCATAATTTCTACAATATTATGGCAACCTAAACTCATCAAATGCAGCCACAATTCTCCTCCCCTTGCCATGGCCAAAATCATCATCATGCCAAAAACATGAATTTTCAACAATTTAACTTTACATTCATGCTTAGCCATGTTCATTCATCAATTTGGCACCATTTTTAAGCATCAAACTACATGAATTCCCATAGTTCCATGTATGGCCGAAACCCTTGGGAGTGCTTGAGCATGATTAAATGAGATTTAATCAAAATAAATACTTAAATCATACTCAGCAAGCTTAAATATACCATAATCCATCACTAGAATTTAAAGCATTGAAAAGTATGAAGAAGGGATACCTTGGCCGAATTCCTTGGGCTGCTTTTTCTCTTGATTTTGTCACTTATTTAATGTGATATTGGCATGGGTGAAGAGAGGATGATGAATAGATTAATTTTGTAGAAGAAAGTTTGGTGAAAAAAATGTAGTTTTGGTTAAGTATGAAAGCTTTCTTTCTTTTCTTCTTTCTTTCTTCAATGGTGGCGTGGGGTTAGAAGGTTGAAAACAATAAATAGTGGCTGGAAGCAATAAAGGGATTTTTATAGAGTTTTCTACAATAGGGCAAAATAATCAAAATTCCATTGGTTATGAAAATTTCGGATAATTTTACCCTTAAGTTTTCATAATTTTTATAACTATGAAATTACACTCCAAAAATTTAGATTCCATCACCAAAAATTATTATTAAATATATTTTGATGACAAAAGGTGGTTTGGTTTGGGTTTGACCTACCGTAAAGGTGAAATTATCTTATTACCCCTATCGGGTAAATCATATAAATTTCTGATTTAACCACTGATTCGATCTATATATTGACATAGCCTAAGACTTATTTTTATGTAGAATATCATGCTATATTTACTTGGTCCAAATTCATTTTAGTTCGACCACAATTTACAAAAATGCCATCGGGTTATATCCTTAATCGTCAACTACTAAATTGTTGGCACGCATCCCAAAAATAATATAAAGAAGGTAATTTAGGCTTGAAATTCTTACTTTAGGCTTATCGTATCCTCTGAACACTGTTTGGACAATCTTACATCCATTTGGACACTATAGGGCTAGTGGGGCCCACATTACTGTTTCACTTATAACCTACAAAATACGTAGGAAATTGAATAGTGATCCCATGTCTAACATCATGTACAGTAATAGTATAAGTGGTTCTCACAGAGGTACTTCAAAGTATCCTTCCAGACTCAACTCGGTATCCCTAACCGACTATAGTACTTCTTCCTCCCAAGTTTGAGTCAAGATTAGTGGTAGTTAATAAATTATTATTTGAAAGAATTGCATTGATTTTGTATAGTCATGTAGAGAAATATGTAATAGGATTCTTGCATATAGTTAGTATGATATCTTATATATATATGTTTTTTACTCGGCTTCATAGCTCACCCCCCCTTACTCACCATCTCAGATAATTCATCAGCATACGTGGCAACTATTGCTTCAAAGTTAAACAAGAAGATTTTTGGAGGTCTATGGTATTGAGTAAGCAGGTATATGATAAGCGTTATGCTTTTGTATTTAGACAGTGTATACACAATAAATGTATTTATAGTCTGGGATGTAAATCGTATAGTGTAATGTCAAAGAATGCCAAAAGAACTAATGGGATGTATTTGAATTGAATGGATATAAAGAAAAAAATATAAATTATGATATATTATTTTATATTCTGGTTTCATGTTTATCATTCATTAATTAATGATCTAATAGTGTACAGATTGATCCTTTGTAAAGGAAAGTTATAGAGTGAACTTACACTGACAACAATTTTACATGACACAAATACAAATTATAAGCACGAATTATCAACTCTACATGCAAAGCAAAAATTTTACTGTGTAAGATGAATTATGGGATGATGCTTGTTTCTTTGTGGGGGATGTTTCTAAATTTTGGCCCATCTCTCTCTGCTTGTGGGGATCAAGTTTCAAGCATTTTGATTGGCTATCTCTCTTAATTTCCTTTTGAACAAGTTTTTATTGAGGACACTCTACACTACATACAATACCTGATGAAGACGAGGGGTGGAATTGAGGAGAGAAAGAAAGAAAAGCTGGTACAAAAGCTGAATGTTTAAAGCCTAAAAGAAAGCTGATCATCAAACCGAAAGAAAAGAAAGCAAAAAGGGCTTTTCTCCTTCCTCTCATGATCTCATATTCTTCTACTCTTTCTTCCACCTCTCCCTAGTCCCTACCTCTAACCATAATTTTCTCTCTCCCTCCTCTATTGGCTTTTCTCTTTTCCTTTTCATTTCTTTTTAGGTATGCACTCTTCAAGCTCAACTTCTTTACAGAGTGAGAAGAAAAAGCCTAGATCAGCAGCAGTTGGCAAAGGAACATAAGTTAATCGCCCGAAGGATAGGTTTTCCTGGAGTAATTCCCCATGTTGCCCAATAACTCTTGTTCTTGGGTTCCTTCTTCGGAGACGCTTTCCTGTTTAGAGAATGGTAATAATAACAATAAGAGGAAAAGAAGACCGGCAGGAACTCCAGGTACGTATCATATATATGCAATACGATTTTTATCCAATCATCTAAAAGAATATTGGATACTTTTCTTTCATGATTAATTTTCCCTTTGATGTAGATCCAGATGCAGAAGTGGTTTCTCTCTCTCCTAGAACACTGCTAGAATCGGATCGTTATGTTTGTGAGATCTGCAACCAGGGATTTCAGAGAGACCAAAACCTACAGATGCACAGGCGGCGGCACAAGGTGCCATGGAAGCTGCTCAAGAGAGAAACTCCAGTGGTGAGAAAGCGAGTGTTCGTTTGCCCGGAGCCTAGCTGCTTGCATCATGACCCCTGCCATGCTCTAGGCGATTTGGTTGGGATCAAGAAGCACTTCAGGAGAAAACACAGCAACCACAAGCAATGGGTCTGCGAAAAATGTTCCAAGGGCTATGCAGTTCAATCAGACTATAAGGCCCATCTTAAAACCTGTGGCACCAGAGGCCATTCTTGCGACTGCGGAAGAGTTTTTTCAAGGTTAATTCATTTTGTTTTTAATTTTCTTTACTTTCACAGACACATACCATAAAAATCTCTATTCCTGTCTGCCTCTTTTTTTCTTTCCTTTATCCTCAAAAAGCAATCAACAGTGTATCAGATCTATCTATACTATAAAACTTTAACCTTCTTTTGTTTTTTCATGTTTCGGTATTTTGAAGCAAAACCATGTTACGAGTCCCAAACAATGACTCTATATTGAATTCTCCTTTTCGCTGATGAGGATCAAGTTTTTTTGAGTTGAAAAGGAAAAAAAGCAAGAAAAAAAATTTACTTTGTTTTTGACTGATGGAACCTTAATCAGTATTTAACAGCTGTTTGTGGGCAGTTGAACACAATTCCCCAAGGCCTGTTTCCGTTGGTCGTGTTGCTGTTGGTTTCAAATCCTATCGGCCGCAGCTCAAAGCCCAACCAAAATACTTGCGATTGTGACAGCATATGTCATGAATGATTAGGTTTCAGTTTAGCTTAACATGTGACACCATATTTTAATCGATAAATTTTCCTTTGTATCAATCCTATTCCAGAACCATTATTTTATAGATTTCAGTGTTCTTCTCTTTATATATTATATTCTTCGTCTCATCTCTTTCTACTATCCATCTTCATGAATAAAACAAGCCTTTTGAATATTTCCACTGTGCCGCTTTTGTGCTACGTAGAAACATAACAGCTATTTAACATACTTTAATTACTAAAAGCTAATACTACCATATGCTGTCTAAAATATATCTCGCTGGTTCTTTATTTATGTTTGGTTTCCCCTTATCTTTTGTAGAGTTGAGAGCTTTATTGAGCATCAAGATGCTTGCCATATGGAGCGCATCCGGCCAGGATCGCAAACAATGCAGCCGGCTTGCTTGTCGCGTACAGCTTCGAGCCCCAGCTCATCCAGTGATAACAATTTCAGTACAGCTCCTTGGTCTGGTTTGGCGTTGGCAAAGACAACAGACACCATGTTCTTGAGCCCTACAAAAGATAATTCCCCGAAAAATGCGCACTACCACAATTTGGAGCTTCAACTCTTAACCTCATCAAATCATGCTGAGGTCTCGGTTTCCCCTAGAAATGATTGTAATCATTCAACCCAGTTACAGAGTTCATCTGATATTGGCGAGAAATTTGAATCAACTGTTACATGTATAAACAAGGTCGCAAGCAGGAAATCAACTCATCAGGAGATTCATGAGAAACCGGACTTTGTTGCATCAAGGGTGAAACAACAAGCTCGGGAGCAGTTAAGGTTGGCGATGGCGGAAAAAGATTATGCTCAAGATGCAAGACTGCAAGCAAGAAAACAGATTGAATTGGCCGAGCAAGAGTTTGCCAAGGCGAAGAGAATAAGGCAACAGGCACAAGCTGAGTTGGAAAAGGCTCAAGCTTCAAAGGATCATGCAATAAAGCAAATCAACTCCACCATTCTCCAGATTACTTGCCATGCTTGCAAGCAGCAATTTCAGGCAAGAACATATCCGGAAGAGAACTCCCTAGTTGGGAGTTACATTTCATCAGCTATAACAGGAGGTGAAGTTCAAAACGATATTCGAACAGATCTTACAAAGGCCACAAACACATAAACGTACATCTATAACTTCTTTTTCATTCATATTAATTCACCTCTTTCCTTCTTTTATCTACTGGTATAAATGGTTGTTTTGATAATATCAAGTTGATTAGTTGAGTGTTGTATGCTCAATTTTGTGTGATGTAATTTGTTCATAATTGGTTGAAAGGAAGCTATAGTGATAGGCTTTGTTGGTAAAAATATTCCAGGGCAATAAATTAATCAGTAATACTGAACGTGCGTTTTTCTGAGTTCTTTGTCATTTAATATTCAAGAATTACTGTTCCTCATTACGTTTTCCTACTCTAGACTATTACATTGAATTTCATTTGCCTCAGCTTTTGATTATGTTGGATTTTCTCCTTGGACTATTTGAAGATCTTTGTAGCCTGAAAGAGTCAGAAAATAGAGGTGGCCTTCCCCCGCATTAAAGAAGAGTACTGACCAATGTGCAATTTATAACGTAAAAACTTTCATAAATATCAGTACATAACAATGCATATGGGAGAGAGAGAGGGAGAGGAATCTAATGTCCTTTTCCATCTGCTGTCCTAGCCTGGTCTTCTCAAATAAATGCAAATGCAAAAAGGTCATGTTTTTCAGTGCCACAGTTGTAAGGGATAATGACAGACTCCGAAGTCCAAACACGCAGACACAAACAAACTCCATTCATTCACTCTCATCTCTCTCTCTCGCTCTCGCTCTCTCTCTCATTAGTGTAAGGGCCATGGGGAAATGGTTGTACAGAAGAAGCACAGCATCTTTCCATTTATGCAGAGACCATTCATAGCTTTTCTGGTCAGTTGGAAGAAAAAATGACTTGGGGTTGAAAAAACCTGCGTCCCGTTGCTGTTAGCTTTCACGCTTTCAACCCAAACAAAAGGCGAACGGCGAGGTTAAAGCCGGAGCTTTTTCAAGGGTTTTTTGCGCTTCACCTTTTTTTTGGACAGTGTGCTTCTCTTCCTTTTCCATGATGTTGTTAGCTTGTCTTTCTTCTTTTCATCTGACTCATAAATATTTCTCTCTCAACATGCCATAAACAAAATAGTAACTCATAATATATAAATTTAATAGTACTAAACATATTTTTAGTTCATTTTTACTACTGAATGAAACGACCAAGACACCAGGAGCACATGAAGTAATCAGAACTTCTCAGCCTTTTTCTCTCTTAAGCTCGTCTAGCTTAACCAGCAAGACATCTTACGTACGAACCAAAGTTGGATCCCCCAGGGGCGGCTGCTTCATCAATTTTCATGTCTGCTCAATGAATGTTTAGCCTGTCTCGCTGTTAGTTTTATGTCATCCCAAAAAGTCTACGTGACCTTCAATCGTCATTGACCATTTAGGCTATTTTCGAGTTAATTAATATTGTGTTTGCCCAACTGGAAGTATTTCTAGAACCACTAAGCGTCAAAATTATCCAGACCCAACAGCTGACTGAAAATATTTAGTTGCATTGGGGCTAAACATGGAATGAGCTTTTTTTTTTTTTTTTAAGGACCAAAATATTTTACAATATTAAAGGGTATTTTCTTTCTTGACATTATGTAGTGAATCATATAAAATACGTTAAATTATTTTCTGAAGTAATTACAAATTATAAAATAATAAAATAAGTTTCTTTTTTTCTATTATCAAAAAATATATATACTTTAAAATCTTGAAGTTAAGGGTGCAAAATTCTTGTATGTAAATAGTAGTTGGATTATTTTATTTTAAGAAACTTGCAAGAATTTATTTTTGTTATATTCTCTGACATCTATAGTTATCTAATTTTGTCACGTCCATGTTTTCGAAAGCTTAAAATTTGCGGGTAATTTTTTTTTTCATTTTTCCTGTACTTCACTTATATGTTGTTGGTGAACATGTAGGTTACTAAAGCTATGTGATTATCATGAAATAGTTTAAGTGATTCTAAGATCACTAAGGTCCCTTTTAATTACTCTTGATCACCTTGACTAAATTTTTGTTAACCATTTCTGAGAATGCCTTATATTCATTGTTTACTCCTTAAGTTGCTCTATAACTATTTGCATATTACATACCACAACCATTCAAAACCAACAATCTATCACCATATTCATGCATTCAACAAACTAGAGTATATTCCTTACTGATTGATCATAAGCATCTAGCATAATCATCCTCTTGTATACTTGCAAGAATATAAGCAACCAATAATCAAGCATCAATACCACATTACTAATCATGACGTTTATACACACACACACAAGATCAAAATAATCATCCATGGCGTGATAATGAAAGTAACATCATACCAAAAAGCAACCATGGCACAGCCTACATCCCAGACTCTCTCTTTCTTTCTATAGACACACACACAAGACATATACATAGATACATTGTGCCATAGCAAGTCTATGTCCACATATACAAATTCAGAAGCCATATACCTCACCATTGGATGAAGAACAACCTCAGAGGGGCTGCCCAAACTGAGAGTGGTAGGTAGTAGAACTGCAAATCAATCTGGAAAGGAAGGCAGAAAAACGGGGTGAGATATACTCAGTAAGCAATTACAATAAGTAACTTCAGTTTAAATCATGCATCTTTCTCATTTCAAAGCATATAAACCATGCACAATAGTTTACTTCATAAAGATGCTATAATGTAAACCATAATGTGCACGTTTAAATCTCCATCTCAATCATGCACAAAAATCATGTATAAAAGTATGCAACTTAATCAGTCAACCAAAGTACTGTATTATGGGATGAGGCATTATGTTTACACTAATCCTTAAAGCTAGAACAATAAGGAACCACTGTGGCTAACGGTAGCAATCTCCTAAGAAGGGATACTGCCTATGTGTAGATCAATCTACCTTAATTCATTGGTTGGATGACACTGGGATCTGTCCAAAACATAATATACAGGACAAGCCCATCGTTTTCGAGGTCATACTCGAGAAACAATGCTCTAAGTAAGTCGTAGATGCCTACAGCGTCTTAAAGTACAATCCCTATAGTCTTATTACAAAGGGCTCAATCACAGTTCATAAATTCATTTGTTAAAACAACTTTTCAAATGTCTCATCTATTGACCACTTCTTGTGAACTTAGTAAAATCTTAAGGCTTACAAATAGTAGTATGTAAAGGAGTTAAAAGCAAATCAATTTGTTTACATGCTTTCAAAACTGAGAGCAATAGTAAGTTAAAACCAAATCTAAGCTTTCTCAAAGTCGTATAACACATTTACAAAATGAAGTAAAATAATGCAGGTCCCTCTTTAAAGATTCATTTCACAAGTCTTTAAAACAATACAATTATGGAAAGCTTAGCAATAAGCATTTCAATCAATGTGTGTCGTAGCACTACTAGCATCAGTAATGAAACCAAACATTTTAGATGCAATATAAAATGCTTGTAGTTATTTACATTACTCCTCTAGCTTAAGGAGTTCAAATCTCCCTTACTCACTTCTGTGCTCTATGCCTCAATCTTTGAGAAGCCCTCAAAATCGCACCTAACAATAAGTCAACTTATCATTTATTACATTTCCCTTAGGCTTTAATGGTTTCATGCAAGCTAATTGTAACAATTACTCTTGCTTTAGTCACTTAAGGTTATTACTTCAATCAGTATAACACAATTTCACACCAACACTTGGTTTTACCAACTTACGTAAGGCTTGGCTAGGTAAGCTTCCTTACCTTTCCTCTTAGCCGAGAGCATGCCTAAGCCTCCCAACTGCTAGGCACCTATGGCAAAACATTGCACACACATCAAAACCACTTTATATTGTGAGTTTGTATTGTACTGGAACCAATAGGTACATTTACTTACCAATTTGGACCAAGGCCGAGAGCAACTTATCCAAATCTTTAGGTTTCACAACTTTACTTCCACCTATAATCCATAAGCTATTAGTTATTTCAATTCAAGAAAACATTATTCATTAATAAAGAAATTGGAAGCAATTTACCTGAACTCTTTCAAAACAGAGCCTAGGCTTTCCTTCTTCTTCAGTCTTCCTTATAAAGCCAAGACTACATTAATGTATCAAGCCTTATTAGTCCTTATTATACCAATTCAAACTCTTAGTTCAATTTAACAATCTTACCTTAAGTGTCAAAATTGAGAGCTATTAGCCTTCAACATTCTCTGTTCTAGCAAGTCTAAAACTACAATCCACATGAAACCATGGTGTTAACTCCAAATTCATGAAATTTTAACTTACAAACAAAAAGGTAAGTCGTATCTCACCTTCAATCCACAAGGGCCAAGAGCTTTGTTGGTAAGGACTGAAAGTCTCTAACCTCTAGTCCTTCTCATCCTTTTGGTAATCCTCAACACAACACATACAACCATATCAAAATTTCATTCATATGAAATCTACCATTCAACACCATGATAAACACCTTTCCTTACCTTGAGTTTAGGAAAACTGTGGCTTCCAACCTTCTTCCCTCTCGGTTTCTCCCCAAGCCAAGACTATGTTCACATGCAACACCATTTTTGCTTCTCAATCATTTGAAATCTTAACTTCAAATTGAAAACACTATTTCCTTACCTTGTACCTTGAGAAGCCGAATACTCCTCTTCTTCCTTTCTCTCAGTTCTCACGTCTCCTTTACTTCACAACAATGGCCGAACCTTAAACCCTTTCTCTTATTCAGTTTTGAAGTTTCCTCTCTTAGCAATTACAAATGCAACGCTATTAGTGCATAATTTAGGAAGGTTATGCATCAAAAAGACTAAAAGAAGCAATTTTTGTACCTTAATTCATGAAACCGAGAGCCTAACTCCTTTCTTTTTCAGTTTCCATCCTGAACTATGTCCTCAACTCAACATGCAACTACAATCCAAGTTTCCTTGATGTTCCTTATACAAGGTTTCCTTATGGTTTTAACTTAAACACAAGGATGTATAATTGGTTCTTCAAGAAATAAGGGTTTTGGCATCCTTTTCTTCAAAGCTGAGAGTGAAAGAGTGATTTGTGAAAGGTTGCAAGGCTTAAACACTTAAGAAATTTTCCTAAGCAATTTTGGTTCTTGAGGGATATGGTTGTCATTAATTCATTTCTAAAGGTTAGTGTAGGTTTAATTTGTTAAAGAGAGATAATTAGTGCTTAACTACTATTACATGCAAAATCATTGTGTTCTTAACCTTGATTACATAATTTAAACATAATCATTAACCCTTACTTTATGGTCTCCTACTAAGTTATGATCATTTAATTTCTATTATAACCTTGATCATTCATGAATTCCTTCACTTAATAAACCCTTAATATGACTAAATTAATTTAAGCATTTCCTTAACCTTAAGTTCGTATTTAAGTCTAATTTAAACCTTAGGTTGGAAAATTACTTTTTTGCCATTGATCTCAAATTCCAACCAAATTTCACTACAATGATCTTGATGTCCATTCAATCGTAATCTATCCACAATTTTCAAAAATGAACTCTAGTTAGTCAATAACTCATCTAATACATTTACACGTACTAACGTATTTAGTAATTATCACAAATTTTGCTTGGGTTCTTTTATTTTTTAAATTACATACTAATAACTATTTTTTAAGCTAAAATTTTATGCAAGATTAGGCTCTAAAGGATTGGTTTGAACTTAATTTTTTCTATTATGGTTGATCCTAAACAAGATTTGAGGTTGGAATCTTACGGTGAAGTTGGGCTAGTGTAAGCACACATGTTAATATCATGTTTATATTCCAACTTAACTCGATTACGGTTTAAAGACATGTGCGTACACTACAAGAAACAAGCCATTAGCAACAAAAACTTAGTGACAAAACTTTTCTGTAGCTAAAAATTCAAAATAGCAACTGATTAACGACAAATTCAGTTGCAAATTTGGATCTAGCTACTGTTTTATGATTAGTGATAGAATTATTGATGGAATTCTATTGTAAATTAGCATTAGAAGTTATTCTGACACTAAATCTGCTGGTAATCTACTTATGCCAAAATTGATAGTTAGCATAAAACTATTAGCGTGGAAATTTTGCCATTAATACCTAAACTCGCACCATAAAAAATATAGAATGCAAACTAATTTTATAGGCATTAGCTATGGAATTCAATTACTCATGTAATAAGAAAATAATTTTTTTTGTTTTGTCGTTGCTGAAAATGTGATAATACTATGGTTAGAAGATGTTGGCTCTATAGGTTAAACCGAAAAGGGGGGTGAATCGGTTCTTAGCTAATCTTATGTTCGTTTTTCGATTCTTTTAAATTCTCTAGCCTATATTGAAGTTGTCTAAGTTCTTTAGGCTACTTAAGTATGCAATATAAATTCAATTTAACAATCACAATATAAATGCAAATAAGTAAAGAGAGAAGGGAAGGACAAATGTATGCAAGCGATTTATAGAGGTTTGGCAACCTTGCTTATGTCCTCTACCTTGAGATGCTCCAAGGATTTTTCCCAAATTCACTAACTTGAATTTGTCTTTACAATCCCTCTTTTTCAAGGCTCAAGAGAAACCTCTCTCTTTTTCTAAGCTCAAAAGAAACCTCCTTTTTTTCTAAGGCTAAAGAGAAACCTCCATCTTTTTCTAAGGCTTAAGAGAAACCTCCCTTTTACAAGGTGTGAATGTTGCTCAGATGTTCCTCTTGCTTCCTTGAGCTTCCAAGCCTTTATTTATAGTCACTTGGATGGTTTCTAAACGTTGGTAGGAGCCAAAACTGAATGTAGCCATTGTATCTCACAGAAACTAGCCGTTGGGCACTGTTTTTGTGAAGAGGGATCGATCCTTTACCATAGGGAATCGATTCGTATTTTCTAGAATGCCTTCCAATGCATTCTGCCATGAAGGGATTGATCCCTTCCCTTATGGGATCGATCCCATGCTTCCAAAGAGCATTTCCTGCACTTTTCTAGACCATTTTAGGTTAGAAATGTGTAAACTTTGATTTTAATTCATCGTAAATCATTTTAGAATTTTGTGGGAGTTTTTCTTGACTTTCTCAATTGAAAAGCATAGTCCAAAAACTCATTAAGTAATTTATAAAGATTGTGTTCAAATATATTCTTGAAAACATTACTTAATGAAAATATTCAAAACTATTTTATAAAGTATTAAGACCAATAAGAATATATCATTAAATCATGATCTTAGACTTAAAATAGTTTGAGAAAATCATGTGTGATAAAGCAAATTTACAATATGAATCAAAACATAAAAAAATCACTTAAGTTTTTTTCATTTCAAAATACACATGTCAATTTAAAGATAACAAACTCCCCCTTTTTGATATGACAAAACTTAAGGTAAATTTGCTTTGAAAATTCTTTGATAAAATACTCCCCCTCCAATAAAGCATGATTTTGTAAAGCTCCCCCTTAATATAAGCATGGTTTTCAAAACACATTTTCAAACCCCATTATTTCTCCCCCTTTTTGTCATAGCAAAAAGAAGGTTAAAATAAAAATTTATGCTCCCCTTAAAATTATGGCTTAATAAATGTGAGAATCAAGAAATATGCTCCATCCAACAAGAGACATGTTAATACATGGGACTCATAGCACAAATAAATAAGTCAATGTCCATAAAGAGTATGAAATATTTGTGCATGTAAAGGACATTGCTAAAGATTCTATACCAATTGTTTATAAATAACTTTTGCAAGAAGTTCCCAATTGGTAAATAATGAAGCAAGTTGATTAAAAAATATCTACTAAGTCCTATAACTTGCTCATTTCAATCTTATCAAGCACCTAAGTATATCAATTGTTCTCTAAGGTTCAACTAAGGTGCATGACAATACATAATGATTATGAGCTGAAATTAAATGACATATCATATGCATGAGCTCATAAATCATTTTCAAGAAGAAGTGTGCATAGAATTAAATCATACATCAATCAACCACCAATTATAGCACAATAGTGTCTCATGCAAAAGTGTCTTATATTAATTCTTCCCTACTTGTCATTTCAATCTAAAGAGCATAAGAAGAATTGTCAATTTAAAGCTTATACCAATTGTTACCAATGGTTGACTTAGACATTTTGCATGATGTTAATTGTTATGTGTGGTGTGCTTAGTGAATAATCAAGTTAAACATGTAAGCATACAATCACACACGCCATTAAACATGGATATGGATTAATTAAACATTATCATACTATCATAAAGTATTAATCCATATTCATAAGCACAAATCTAATTATATGGAAGAATCAAAATTTTATATCGTTCAAACACACACATTTTCTTCCATAGTTATAAACACAAAAACCCTATGCTCATTTTCCAATTCAAGATCTTAACTAATTATAAGCAAGGAGTAGTTCAAGATTTTCATCTTAATCATTTTATGGCCATATCCCTAGTTGTTTTTAACATTTAAAGTTCTAGAGGGTATATGTTATTTTAACTAAAATGGTTTTACTCAAGTGAATCAATATTATCAAGCTAAAATATCTTTTATCATTAAGATTTTCAATCTATGAGTGAGGTCAATTACAATTTCATGAAAAACTAATATTCTCATCTCATAGACATGATCATTGATTCAAATTAAGCAAACATGCAAGTTCAACATCAAAATAGTCAAGATTCAATGCATGTATATCAATTAAAATGCATTTGTTCAAGTTTGCATTTATCCTTGAATGTTGATGTTGTCATTAAAGCCTAAGTCTTTTAGAAATTTTGGCCATAAGATTAATCTAAGTTCATAGATGACAAATTTTCATGCATTTGAACATTTAAGATCCATTTATCATCACAAATTGTAGGCCAAGGACAGTTATGACTCTAGGTAATGTGTTAGGCATCTCAAACATTATATTTACCTAAATCATATTTGAATTTAATCCTTAAGGTCAAGTTTTGATCATTTTATCATTTAAGTATATATATTGACCTTAATTATTCATATTCCACTAGATGTACAATTATCATGAAACCTAGTGTGGAATAGATGAGTCAAGCTAAGAGATATAATCCTATAAGCATGCTTGACTAAGATGAACTAAGGAAATTAATATGCTTATCAATCACTAGTTCATCAAATTCTCTAATATATACATAAATCATTGAAATAATTCTTGAAATAATGTTTAAGCATTCATTGAAAGTAATTCAAGATTGTTTCAAGATTTATGCAAATCATGAGTGTTTTTAACAGGCAAAATGATTTTGCACTTTTAAGTTCAAGGAGAAATGATATTAATCGTTGAACATAATACTAATTGTTGAAGTTGAGGCATGATATCAATGAAAAATGATTTTTCATATTGAAAAGATCATCAAAACGAGGTTAAAACCATGAATTTTAAGTTGAGAAGAAAGAGGGTATCAAGAAAATTAAGAGAACTTCTCAGTTTTTGCTAAAAACCTCGAAATAGGCATATTTTGCCTAGAGGGATCGATCCCTAGAGTAAGAGGATCGATCCTTTAATTCCAGAATGCAGATTTTTCACATTTTGTCCAAAGGGATCGATCCTTCATGTGGAGGGATCGATCCCTCATCCAATTTTTGCAGATTTTTGACAGAAAATTCAACTTGTGAGGTGCCAAAATTTCTTTTTGAGTATTTTAAATCTAAGTAAAAGTTTAAACATTTATGTAACATGATTTTGGACTTGTGTGAATGAAAAATATGAATGAAAAACCATTTAACAGTAAATTTTGCAATTTTGGAAGTATTTTCACCAATAAATGCATTTTTGGTTACAAATGAGATCATTTTAAGAGTTACGCATATTTTTGCTAAACCAATAAGTTTGAAAACAAAAATATGCCAAAACAAACATGTTCACATAGATTTTAAGCACATATATCAATGAATCACATCTTGTGAACATTATGCCATGATTTCTAACATGCATATTTCTCATTGATGCTTATGCATAACATTTTGCATGTATGACATATTTAACATTTTTAGAACATGTAAACATATTATACTTGCACAAATCACACAAGATCATTTCAAAATCATTTAAACGTGTTTTTTATTCAATCATTCAATGCCCAAGAACTATCCATCAAACAATCAAAGATCATTTATCATGCCTATTATTGATTCATTCAACTCATAAAGCATCAAAGATCATCAACAACCATATCATCAAGGCACAAATAATTTAATAAAAATTTAAGAAGTAAGGAATTAAGCTTACAAAACTCCTTTGCTTGAGAGTGCTTTGCCATGATTTGTTGGATCCACCATTAGCCATTCTTTGAGAAATTGTTGTAACCTTGCTAAGAATGGATTCTCAAACTCTTTCTCTTTCTTATTGGAACAAGCAAACTCCATGAGGATGTGTTGAGCATTCAAACTCCATTGTTCCATTGTAATTCCATGCTCTAACACTCATACACCAAGCAATTTTAAACATGCTTTGGTACCCAAATTTTCTTGAGTTCATGAGAGTTAGTGCAAACAATTTTTGATCCTTTTGGGATCCATTTCAAACACAATTCATAATTATTTACAGCATGTTTTGGCACCCACATTTTTCTAACTACTCTTCCTCTAAATGTGATTTTTCTATATGTGCATGCTTGAGAGGTGTGGCCTATCCTATTGCATAGTGAGCATATAGGAGATGTATCATGCATAGAATTTTTGCTCACTAAGAAATTCTTAAGATGAGTTTCTTTTTGTTTTGCATTATAGCCTAACCCATCTTTGTCAAAGAAAGCTCTTTAGGTCTCTGACATATGAACCAGCTTTTGTTGACCCATGTAAAATCTAGAGAATGAATTATGCAAATTTAAGTTCTTTTTATTTACTTCATCAATTTCTAGATTTGCTTCTTCTAATTTCTTTTCTAATTCTAGCTTAGCATTTAATAACATTTCATTTCCTATTTTTAATTTAGCAATGATTTTCTTATATTTAGAATTCATGCATTGAAATTCATTTGCTAGTTCATTAAATGCATTTTGTAGTTCATCAAAGGCATTTTGTAGTTCATCAAATGTATAAATATTATCTTCACTAAAACTACAACTAGCCTCATCATCACTAATAGCCATGAAGCATGAGTAGGCTACCTCATCATCTATGTTTTCCTCATCGGAGCTATCACTATCGCTCCATGCAGCCATGAATGCTTTTTATCCTTTTCTTTCCTAAGTAAGGGGCAATCTAGCTTAGTGTGACCCGGTTCATTACATTCATAACACAAAGAGGTCTTTTTCTCTTCTACTTGACTCTCCTTCTTGATGTCTCCTATTAATTTCTCTCTCTTTCATTCTCATGAACCTATTAAATCTTTTGGCAAACATTGCCATTTCCTTTTCTTCCACATTTTCACTCTCATCACTATCATCTTCAATGATCTAATGAGTGGAAGACTTAAGTGCTACCCCTACTTTCTTTGAAGGCTCTTCGTTTCTTTTTAATTTCATTTTATATGTAAGTAGGGAGCCCATAAGTTCATCTAGAGACAAGGTATTAGGATCCTTAGACTCTTCTATTGCGGTTACCTTTGCCTCCCAAGATTTTGACAAGCTATTAAAAATTTTCTTAACCATTTTTACATTGGAATAGGTCTTGCCTAAAGCCTTAAGTCCATTGATTATGTCATTAAACCTAGTAAACATCTCACTCATGGACTCATTTTCTTTCATCCTAAAAAGCTCATAGTCATGTGTGAGCATTCCTACTTTGGTTTCTCTAACTTGATTTGTCCCTTAATGTGTAATGGCTAATTTGTCCCATATTTGCTTTGCATTCTCACATAGGGAGACTCTATTATATTCATTGGGACCTAATGCACAAAAGAGAGTGTGCATAGCCTTAGCATTCAATTGTGCCAATCTCATATCATTTGTGTCCCACTCATCCTCACTTTTAGGGACATCTTTTCAATCAACTTTTTTCATTGGGATCTTGGGACCATTTACTATTACTCTCCACACTTCATAGTCATTTGATTGCACAGACAACATCATCTTAATTTTCCAATATGAGTAATTCTCTCCATTGAAGAGTGGAGGTCTAACTAATGAATGTCCCTTTTCTCCAAGGGGTGTGCCTACATTCAAGTGAGCCATTTATGATCATTTTACTCGATAGACGCTAATCTAAATCAATCTCGAGCCCAACCTCTGATACCAATTGTTGGCTCTATAGCCTGAACCGAGAGGGGGTGAATCGGTTCTTAGCTAACCTTATGTTCGTTTTTCGATTCTTTTAAATTCTCTAACCTATATTGAAGTTTTCTAAGTTCTCTAGGCTACTCAAGTATGTAATATAAATTCAATTTAACAATCACAATATAAATGCAAATAAGTAAAGAGAGAAAGGAAAGACAAATGTACGCAAGCGATTTATAGAGGTTCGGCAACCTTGCCTATGTCCTCTACCTTGAGACGCTCACAAGGATTTTCTCCAAATTCACTAACTTGAATTTGTCTTTACAATCCCTCTTTTTCAAGGCTCAAGAGAAACCTCTCTCTTTTTCTAGGCTTAAGAGAAACCTCCCTTTTTTTATAAGGCTAAAGAGAAACCTCCCTCTTTTTCTAAGGCATAAGAGAAACCTCCCCTTTACAAGGTGTGAATGTAAGAGCCTCGCCCGTCTCACCAAGCCGTCAGCGAGCAACCCCTAGGCGATCCACACCCCAGGTTTACTCTTACTACATCGTCAAGGCCTCACCCGTATCACCAGGCCGTCAACGAGTATCCCCTAAGCGCACTCACCCTAGGTTTGCCTTGACAGTGAGAGTAGGCGGTCACCCAACACTCACCAACAACGTATTGTCTGTTCTGGGAGGTCGCCCACCTTCACAGCTTTACCTCAAGGCTCTTGAAGAACTTAAGATAATGCCTTGAGCGCGTTTGCTAAGGCTCGAACCCTAGCATCCTTAGATACCCGAGCCTTACACTCATGTTACCATTAAGACAGTCTATGGTAACATAAGTGTAAGGCTCGGGTATCTAAGGATGCCAGGGATCGAGCCTCAGCAAACGCGCTCAAGGCATTATCCTGGGTTCTTCAGGAGCCTTGAGGTAAAGCCGTGAGGGTGAACGACCTCCCAGAACAGATAATACGTTGTTGATGAGTGTTGGGCGACCGCCTACTCTCACTGTCAAGGTAAACCTAGGGTGTGGATTGCCTAGGGGATGCTGGCTGACGGCCTGGTGAGACGGGGGGCC
The DNA here is from genome assembly GCA_032173925.1 of Heritiera fomes. Lineage (NCBI taxonomy): Eukaryota > Viridiplantae > Streptophyta > Magnoliopsida > Malvales > Malvaceae > Heritiera > Heritiera fomes. The sequence continues at coordinate 14,137,753 of JAPDPM010000005.1, forward strand.
TCTTACATAAAAATGCGTGTTTTTATGTAAGAGCCTTGCCCGTCTCACCAGGCCGTCGTTGAGCATCCCCTAGGCGATCCACACCCCAGGTTTACTCTTACTACATCGTCAAGGCCTCGCCCGTATCACCAGGCCGTCGACGAGAATCCCTTAGGCTCCTCGTCCTAGGTTTGCCTTGACAGCGAGAGTATGCAGTCGCCCAACACTCACCAACAACGTATTGTCTGCTTTGGGAGGTCGCCCACCCTCACGGCTTTACTTCAAGGCACCTGAAGAACTCAGGATAATGCCTTGAACGCGTTTTCTGAGGATCGAACCTTGGCATCCTTAGATACCCGAGCCTTACACTCATGATACCATTGAGAGTCAATGGTATCATGAGTGTAAGGCTCGGGTATCTAAGGATACCAGGGTTCAAGCCTCAGAAAACGCGTTCAAGGCATTATCTTGAGTTTTTCAGGAGCCTTGAAGTAAAGCCGTCAGGGTGGGCGACCTCCCAGAGCGGACCATATGTTGTTGGTGTGTTAGGCGACCGCCTACTCTCGTTTTTAAGGAAACCTGGGGCGTGGATTGCGTAGGGGATGCTCGCCGACAGCCTGGTGAGACGGGTGAGGCACTTACATAAAAACGCACGTTTTTTTGTAAGAGCCTCGCCCGTCTCACCAGGTCGTCGGCAAGCATCCCCTACGCAATCCACGCACTAGGTTTACTCTGACTACATCGTCAAAGCCTCGCCCGTATCACCAGGCCTTCGGCGAGCATCCCCTAGGCTCCTCGTCCCAGTTTTGCCTTGGCAGTGAAAGTAGGCAGTCATCCAACACTCACCAACAACGTATTATCCGCTCTGGGAGGTCGCCCACCCTCACGGCTTTACTTCAAGGCTCCTGAAGAACTTATGATAATGCCTTGAACGCGTTTTCTAAGGCTTGAACCCTGGCATCCTTAGATACCCGAGCCTTACACTCATGATACCATTGTGTCTCAATGGTATCATGAGTGTAAGGCTCGGGTATCTAGGGATGCCAGGGTTCGAGCCTCAAAAAACACATTTAAGGAATTATCTTGAGTTTTTCAGGAGCCTTGAAGTAAAGCCGTGAGGGTGGGCGACCTCCCAAAGCGGACAATATGTTGTTGGTGTGTTGGGCGACCGCCTACTCTCGCTGTCAAGGCAAACATGGGGCGAGGAGCCTAAGGGATGCTCGTCGACGTCCTAGTGATACGGGCAAGGCCTTGACGATGTAGTAAGAGTAAACATGGGGCATGGATCGCCTAGGGGATGCTCGCTAACGGCCAGGTGAGACGGGCAAGGCTCTTACATAAAAATGCGCGTTTTTATGCAAGAGCCTCGCCCGTCTCACCAGGTCATCTGCGTGCATCCCCTAGGCGATCCACGCCCTAGGTTTACTCTTACTACATCGTCAAGGCCTCGCCCATCTCATCAGGCCATCGGTGAGCATCCCCTAGGCAATCCACTCCCCAGGTTTACTCTTACTACATCGTCAAGGCCTCGCTTGTATCACTAGACCATCGGCGAGCATCCTCTAGGCGCACTTACCCCAGGTTTGCCTTGACAGCGAGAGAGGGCGGTCGCCCAACACTCACCAACAATGTATTGTTCGCTCTGGGAGGTCGCCTACCCTCATGGCTTTACCTCAAGGCTCCCAAAGAACTCAAGATAATGCCTTGAACGCGTTTGCTGAGGCTTGAACCTTGGTATCCTTAGATACCCAAGCCTTACACTCATGTTACCATTAAGACAAGATTGTCTCAATGGTAACATGAGTGTAAGGCTGGGGTATCTAAGGATGCCAGGGTTTGAGCCTCAACAAACGCACTCAAGGCATTATCCTGAGTTCTTCAGGAGCCTTGAGGTAAAGCCGTGAGGATAGGCGACCTCCCAGAGCGGACAATACGTTGTTGGTGAGTGTTAGGTGACCGCTTACTCTCGCTGTCAAGGTAAACCTGGGGAGTGGACCACCTAGGGGATGCTCGCCGACGGCATGGTGAGAAGGGCGAGGCTCTTACAGTGAATGTGTTTACAAGGAATGTAATCAAAGAAAGGCCTCTAGGTAGACAAGTGATTACAATGTTTAAGCACAAGGAAAATCCTATACAACTTTTATGCTATGCTATACAAAGATGATGAGTATGATAGAATATAAAGACTTTGTAGCACTTGTGATTTTGATAGGCTTAAGGAAGATGGAGAAGATGAAGAAAAATGTTGCTCAGCTATTCCTCTCACTTCCTTGAGCTTCCAAGCCTTTGTTTATAGTCCCTTGGATGGTTTCTGTTGGCTCTACCGAGAGGGGGGTGAATCGATTTTTCTAGCTATTTCTAATTTTCCTAACTCTTAATGCACAATCAAAGTGAAATAAGCAACAATGAAATAAATGCAGTAAATAAGAGTAAGGGAAAGAGAAGCAAACACAAGTTTTATAGAGGTTCGGCCAATCTCTTGCCTACGTCCTCTCTCCTTGAACTCCTTGTCAAGGTTTTGATTCACCTCTTCCTTGAGAATGCTTACAAACCACTTGAAGGTGTGGCAAGACCTCTTACAATTTCTCTTGAGACTTTAGAAATCTCCTTCTAATCCTCTACCCTTGTAGTATTCCCACACTCAAGAATATCAGACCTTACAAGGATAGCTCACCCCTTTGAATATCAGATTTTTCAGTGAATGGGTGATGAACACATAAAACAATCTCACAAAATGGAGTTCCAACAAAGATTTTCAGATTTCAATTTCTCTCTTGAAGCTTGAATACTTTGGAATGCTTGTTCTTGCTTCAAACTTCATAAATGCCTCTATTTATAACCCACCAAACGGATAGAATAGTTGGTGAAGCATTTAATGCAAATTTTCCCGTTGAAACCCTCAAAAACTAGCCGTTACTGTCAGGTCTCGTGCAAAGGGATCAATCCTGCTACAGTGGGGATCGATCCTTTTCTCCAGATTGCTTTGCAACTTTCTCCCGGATGATTCAAAAGCCTTCTGCCACTTTGGGATTAATCCCTCTACAGTAGGGATCGATCCCTTTTTGTCCAGTACACCTTCCTGCACTTAGTTGACTGCAAAGTTCAAGGCTTTTGTGATTTTAAGTTAGTTCAAAATCTTCTAACACTTTTCTAAGAGTATTTCTGACTTTTTGAGTTGAAATCGCTATCCAAAACTTTGTTAAAATAGTTTCAATCATTGAGTTCATTTAAAGCAAATTTACTTGTATAAAAATTATTTCTAAGCTTGCTTGAGTTTTGTCATTTTCAAAATACTTGTCAAGTTAAAGCTAACAGTTTCTAAACGTTGGTAGGAGCCAAAACTAAATGTTGTCGTTGTGTCTCACAGAAACTAGCCGTTGGGCACTGTTTTCGTGAAAAGGGATCGATCCTTTGCCATAGGGGTTCGATCCGTATTTTCCAGAATGTCTTGCATTGCATTCTACCATGAAGGGATCGATCCCATGCTTCCAGAGAGCATTTCCTGCACTTTTCTAGACCATTTTGGGTTAGAAATGATGTAGACTTTGATTTTAATTCATCCCAAATCATTTTAGAATTTTGTGGGAGTTTTTCTTGACTTTCTCAATTGAAAAGCATAGTCCAAAAACTCATTAAGTAATTTATAAAGATTGTGTTCAAATATATTCTTGAAAACATTACTTAATGAAAATTTTCAAAACCATTTTATAAAGTATTAAGACCAATAAGAATATATCATTAAATCATGATCTTAGACTTAAAATGGTTTGAGAAAATCGTGTGTGATAAAGTAAATTTACAATATGAATCAAAACATAAAAAGATTACTTAAGTTTTTGTTATTTCAAAATACATATGTCAATTTAAAGCTAATAGAAGACTCTAATTCTTTCCAAATGTTTTTTTTTCCAACTCTAACTAGAAATGAATAATGGGTGATGCTTTAGTTTTCAAATTAAGAGAACCTAAGAGCTCATTTTGATTTTTTTTCCATCACTTAGAAAGGTCCTAAGGACCTTTGTAGCATTGCTATCTTAGAGAAGGTTGTTTCATGTAAGCATGATTGCCATAAGACTTTTCAAGTTGTTTACTACAAACATGATGTCCATAACCTTTTATTTTCTTTATCATTTTATTTGTGTTATTGATATTACTTTCATTGTTCTTTTCTTTCATAATTGTGTTTATCTAAATTATTAGGTTGCAATTTCCAAAAATAAATTATGAATTCAAAACTGAAAAATGTATAGAGTTCTATTTTTTTTCCATAATCAATACTTATTAATATTTACTTCAATTCATTGTTCCTTTCCACCTTCTCATCTAACTTTGTCATTTCTTTTTGTTATGTTTATTTTATGCCATCAAATATGATTGATTCTCTTTTACCTCTAGACTACACAACCCGATATGTGCATGCATGGTTACTACGACTCTACAACAGGCTACTATAGCTATGGCTCGAGTAGTTACGGAAGCAGAAGTTGCAATCGCAAAAGCTGGAGAAGAAGCAAGAAAGACGGAGGTCTGTAGAAGCTAATGTAGAGGTAGCACAAGCTTTAGAAGAAGTAACGATGAAGACTTTAAAAGGAAGAAACAATGAAAAAGTGGTAAAAGATTGTAGTGTCTTTTCAATATTTATTTTGCACATGCACATATGCATAGATAAAAAGAATCCAATTTAGAATTGTTTAGGCTGGGATATTCAAAGATATCTGATGGATGGATATTAAATGTTATGGCATGTGAGTAATACGATAAGTGCAAGTTGATTTTTTCTTGCTAATATTATAATTTGCCAAAATGAGCAAGGGGTTATGAAGCATGACAATTTTGTAGCAGGCACGGAGTTATCATCCCTATTTGTAAACATGCTTAAAGCCTTTGTTAGAAGTTCTTGAGGAGCTCATAAATAGAATTGATTGGTCCGAGGATTTAAATTGCGGTCATGGTAGCGTTATGTTTATCGCGGTTGCAGACATAGCGAAGACTATCGCAGTCATTGTAGTCATCATAGTTGTGAATTTTTTTAATTTCGCACAATTTTATATAAAGTGTAATAATTGTAATTATAATCACGTAAAGTTTTATTTTGTAATTTTTAAGGAATTTATGATACCTTAAATATATTATTTATATGAAAAAAGGTTATTCATAATTTTTTGAATTATAATAAAACATTCTTGTTTAAAAAATTACTCATGATAATTGAAAAGTAACAAACATTGAAAATAAAAATAAATAATTATGTATTAATAAAAATTAATATACTGATTATTTAACATTAATTATTTTTTATTTAAAAATTCTTAACTATTAAAAACTCATCACTAATTATCGTTTAGCACATATTAAAACAAAAATACTTAAAATAAAATAAAAACCCAACCCTCCCCCACCCAAAACCCATCGGCCTTGTTTCCTTTCACCTCACATTATTTAGCATTAATTATTTTTTATTTAAAAATTTTTAACCATTAAAAACCCATCACTAATTATCGTTTACCACATATTAAAACAAAAATACTTAAAAAAAAATAAAAACCCAATCCTCCCTCACCCAAAACCCGTCGGCCTTCTTTCCTTTCACCTCACCTCCCCATTCCCTTCTATGGCCTTTCCAGCCTTCTCAGCCTCGCGATTCTCAGTGCCAACAAAGACTACCGCCGCCAGTCGCAGCGTCAGATCTAATCTCAGGTCACTACCTCACGCCAGTGTCGAGCAACCAATAGATGGAGCCTCGCACTGCCCACCAGTGCTGAGATGCAAGCCTGCGACAGCCGCCCTGCCCGCTCATGGCCACGCCGCGCTCCTCCTAGTCACCCATGGTCCCACTATCGCCCTACCCACGCCGCCCACTCTGTCTCAAGGCCCTCCGCCCTCGCCAATCGCTAGTCCACCATCACGCTCGACCCTTATAGATCACAAACCCCTTTCTCTGATCTAGATCTAAGTTCAATCAAAGGTAAAATTACTTGCTTACCTTTCAAGTGTTGCTGTCTGTTATAGTGTTACTCTGTTTGTTGCTTTGCTTGTGAGTTGTTGTGGATGTTGATTTTTTGTTAATTGAGGCTGCGATTTTGATACGGTGAAGCTAATGATTTTTTTGAGGCTGCTATTTTGTTTACGATGCTAGAGTTGTTCTGTGTTTTGTGTCTTTTTTCTGAGATAGCGACCGCTATTTGAAACCCTCATCGGTCTAAAACCTATGTACTGCCTAAACACTTTTGGAACACTTCTAAGAAAGAGGCAAGACATCGTAAATCATAATCATGCTATCATTTTTTTAATATTGTTTTATCGCAAAAGCTTTTTTATGTTTTGAGAAAACTTTTAAGATCAATTATACTTGCTACTTAAAAGAAGAAGACAATTACATATAAGATCTGACTAAGAACTAATAACACTGATTGTTTTCCTCCGGTAGAGCACTTTTAGGTTTTGTTTGGTAGGATGGAAAGAAAGGGGTGAAGAAGGAAAATTAGTTAATCAAATGGTTATTTTTCATAACAATTTTTTTACTTTGTAGCTTAACCATTTGATTAATTAATTTTCTTTCTTCACCTCTTTTTTTACACCATACCAAACAAAGCCTAAAGGTGACAATTAAGAAAAACTATAATGGAAAGAATAAATTCAAAACTAAACATACTGCTAAATAACTAAACAAGTAAGGAATAGTTTTCTTACCTCAAAGTTTGGTGTTCATAGTTTCCTTTCATATTTTGGCATTAATGGCATTTGGAATTTTGTTCCTAATTGTGCATATTGTTATTCAAATCCTACACATTTTCAAGTTTCATGACTGAAGCATCATGGATTTATTTAACCCAACATATTTATTTATTATCTTCTATATACAAGAGTCATAATGTATTAAGTTTTAGAAACCTAATAATTAGACACAAAAATATAGAGTCGCAACCAACCATTCTTTTTAGGTGTGATTGGTTATCTATTCAAACTAAGAATAAGGATTGGTTTACATTTCAAATTTAGAGTTCGAAAGTACAGTTACGTGTGAGGAAGAATTAGCACCTTCATAATGCCCATCCTAAAATGGTACCAAATAATCAAATGTTATCCTAATTTTGCATTTTACTATAAATTCGCTATAATTAAATATTGAAAATCTTTTAAGTCTCCTCCATCAAGCTGGTTGGACAACTTAAAAATTTTTCTCACTTAAATACATTATAAAAGTTTCTAACTTGACTCACTACTCAATTTTTATTAATTTTTATTTCTATTATTATATCTTCTTTTGTTTTATTGTTATTATATTATAATATTTATTATTTTTTATATATTTTTATATCTTTAAATAAATTTGAATTATTTGATATTGAAGATTTTCCTTAAGACTTTCGATCGAGCTAGTCAAACATTAGAGAAAATCTTCTGACCTTAGAAATTTTTAAGAAAACTACTCAAGTGCATTTTTCTTTTAAATTCCATCATCAGAATAATTCATATTTATTCAAATATTTAATATAATTTAATCTTATTTTATTTCCATTTATTTTAATTCTTTTCTAATTTTAAATTATTTAATTCTAATTTATTAATTTAATTTTATTCTATTTTTATAATGGACTTAATTTTAATTTACTATTTTTCATTTTAATTTAATTTTCAATTTTATAATTAATTTGATTTATTAAATGTTGAAAATATCTTTTTAAATCTTTTATCAAGGTGATCAGACCTAAAAGGACTTTCCTCATTTTAAGATATCTAAAAGTATTATTCAGCGCAATCCTTCCAGAGTTTCATAGTCGGAATAATCTTAATTTAAATATTTTTTTAATTTAATTATTGATTATTTTAGACAATTTAACTTTAACTATTTCATCACCTCACAATTTTACTTAAAAAAAAACTTAATTCATTTTAAAATTTAACTTCATTAGCCATTATTGAATTTCATACATCATTAACCAATTAAATTTATTAGAAAAATTTTCCTAAGTCCCTTACACTAATTTAATAAATTAATTACATTTACTAAATAAATAAATTCACTTTATAAAATTTTCCATTTTAAATTTACTATCCTAAATATTAACTAAAAAAATTAAATTCTAAATATCTACTAAATAAAACTTAAAATAGAATTTAAATTACAAAAATAAAAACTTTAACTTTCTCTCCTTTTCCTTTCTTTTCCTTTCACGCAACCCTCTAGTACTCTGTTTCTTCTCTAATGGCTCATACTCCAAACTTTGATAAAAAATAATTAATTTAAAAATTATAGTTTAATAATTCAAAATATAGGGTAAAAGAATGGTTACCCCTATGGTTTATATTTCATGCAATTGGTGGCAAAAGAGCCATAGAAGTCGGCCTACTCTTGACACTTAAAGTTACTCAACTTGCTTTGTTTCAGATTCAAGTCTACCTCTTCTCCCACGTTTCTACAGTAAGGTATCTTCAAGCTTTACCGGTTCTTGCTGCTTCAAAGCTACAGCAGCACAAAGTTTCTGCTAGTTCCAAAAGCTTTCGGTTCTTACAAGTCTCTTTGCAGCAGCTTTCGGCTTCACAATTTGTACCACAATTCCAAAAGCAACTCTCTGCTACAGGAAATATTGGGCATATGGTCAGCAAAGGAGAGATGGACAGCAGCGGTTTTGAAGCAGAACAGCTTAAGTGCAGCGGCTTCACAGGCGGTGAAGAAGCAGGGGTACAACGCAAGAAATGCAGCAGTGGAGTTGTGAATTTTTATAAAGAGTCTAAATTTGGGTCACATATGTCACCTGACAATTGTATATTTCAAAATAACTTTGAGAGCTCTAAACTTATTATCTTCACAGAGTAACATTTCTAGGCAATCTAGTCCATCAATTATACCAACATAAGATCAAAGCGATTTTCGCTGCATATATTTTGTAACTAGATGCATAAATGGTGACATTCATTAATATAATCAACGATATAGATTAAATATGGATGTGTAGCATGAAAATTACATGTAACGTGATCCTTAAATATGTCTATTTTCAGTTGGTTCTATTTTATAACTCAAAGAGTTAAATAACATATATTCAAAACTTTATGATCAATTGCAATTGAAAGAATAAAACTTTATTTCAGAGTTTTAGTAGGAGGTTTTATTGTTTACTACTTCCGGCCCGAATAGTATTAATCTCAGACTATAAAATAGATGAAGATGCATGTGCTTAGACAAAAAAAAAAAACAATACTTAAGTCTGATAAAAAAAAGGGCTCAATAACAAGTGAATATAACTAAAACAAACTCCTATATACAAGCATATCATTAAAGTGAACAACACCCATATGAGCTACATGCTCTTGAAACACCTTAAGTGATACACCCTTAGTAAGCGGATCCATAATCATAAAGTTTTTTATTGATACATTCAATAGATATCTGAAGACTCTAAACTCTCTTCTTAACAGGCGTGTCTCCTGATGCACAATTTTTCATGTCAAATTTGCTAAGCACCTTATTGATATATACCTTTTATGACAAGCCAAGTATATCATGAGAACGATCTCGATGGATGTGTATACCTAGCACAAAGAATGCATTCCCAAGATCTTTTATGTCACATCCTAAGTACACAGTATTTTACTCTTTTTACACAATTTCACAACACATGAATAAGTTGGGCTATCTGCGATATCTTATTTTCCATATATTAATTCACTGAAAACACGATATCTGCAAATTACTATAATTAACGGAAATAAATATTTACAAATTGTATTTTAATCTACACTTACATCCCCTAATTTAATATAATACTGTAGTACCATAAATCAGAAGTCTGAACATATAAAATAAAATAAATATACCTCCAGGATCTATAAATGCTGCCTCGGGGTGCTTAGTGTGCAACCTCTAATCCTTGGATGATATACTCAACTGGTCACTGAAAATAATCTGGAGAGATAAAATATTGGAGTGAGCAAATCACGACTCAGTAAGAGATTTGTATGCAAATCTTGATACCTTGAAGACTATATGCAGTAAAATCTTTTAATTCCTATGTATAGGCTGGCACATTACAAAGGAATTGATACTCTAGTCGACCGGGAATTCCAGATAGAGCATGAAAGGTATTTTGAAATACCTATCTTGTCTCGGAAACCTAAAGCAACTATAAGGAGTAGGAATTTATTTGAATATAAAGTTCATTAAAATGTTTATTGCATATAATATGTCATATGATTAAATAAAACAATTCAGTAAATCATATGAACCACACTTGAAATTTATTTTGATTTCCACCGTGAAATCAATCACTTTAAACACATATAGCAGTAAAATACATTATTCACATATTTCACAAATCAATGATAAAGCATCATAATAAACAGTATATTTCCAAATTTCTCTCCAAATCCAATAATAACACAAGGAATGATAGTGGAGACCAGGCAAAACCCTAATAATATCATGCTATAAGTCCTGTAGGGAATAATATGGTACACGTGAGATCCCTGTAGGGACAATAAATTAACCATATGAGATCTATGGCCATAGTCTATAGGTGTCCTCGATCGTACACTGAGCTGGGTAACAACCGGGACGCTGAAGACGGCTCAATGTCAACAGCTTACACGTGAGAGGGTACACATGAAGACATGAGCATGATATGAGGCCTAACAGTCTCAAAACAGTATTTACACAATGATAAAACCTTTATGGAATTTTATTACACATGAATAAAATTTATTAAATCCATAAAAGGAAATTATATTTTAATAGTGAATATTATTCCGCACTTAATTATAAAATATTCACTATTTATCATATCACTTCACCAAACACATTTTTCACTGTAAAACACGTGAGATGATTTTTCAGTAGTGAAACCTTTATCGAAATCAATATCAGGAATATTTAATAACTATTTTTTGGTAAATTCACTCTTTAAGAAAAATAATTAATTTATCATTTCCAAGGCTAGGAAAAATATCCATAATATACCAAAATATTTTCTAACATTTTTAGAATATTTTTAATACATTTCAGTAGCACAACGACTGCCTGAGTCCTAGCCTTCCTGCACTTGCAAACACAGTCTCAACAGCTCAAAAACCACAATTTCTATGCAATTCGAGGCAAATCAATATTCCATAATTCTTATATAATTCATAACATGTAAATCATGCATTTGGATCCCTACAAATTTACACATGCGTCTCTTACTTGTTTATCGAGATCGCGCTATCACGTGCACCACACGAACGTCGAATTTCCCGACTGCAAATTTGATTTCACCAAAATCATTAGCATATTTATTCTTTATTTTAAGCTATGATTTATAAAAAAATGTAGATGTAAGTAAGGTCCCATGACCAAAGATAGCTACTCTTCATGCCACCTTCCTCCCTTTTCCATTATGGCCGAATGGCCTCTATATAATTAAAATTATTGTTTCATTTTTTGTCAATGTACCAAATAGATGAGCTGCCTTCTTACTTGTATTTTTCCACCATTTAAGAAATAAAAGGCAATATTTCTTTCCTTCGTTTCTTCTATAACCAGCAGCATACACACACATTGACTATACCTATATTCTTATTATGTTTTGTGGTTATATTTTCTTCAGTACCAACCCTCATTTTTTTACCCTTTTCACTTGGCCATTCATCATCAATTCAGCCTTTGGTCCTCCTCTTTCCACGCCACAACAGCCCCTTTTTATTAACTTTCATGCCAGCCTTCATCACAATCGGTCAACAAAATAAATCAGCCCCAAATTTCCATTCGGTTTCCAGCCAGCCCCTTTTGTATTCGGTCTTTCATGCCTTTAAAACACCATGGTTATATTTCTTAAAATTATTATTATTGATGTGGACTAGATCAATTATTACTGGGCTTTTCTATAAATCAAGTTGAAGACCATTGAGCCAAATGATAATCTAAGCCCAAGAGAAAAAAGGACTCAAAAGGCCCAGAAATGATCCACTGGGTTATTATTTAAGCTGTGGGGCTTAAAGGTAATTACGCGCAAAATAACTCCTATAAATAGGTCACAGGTATCATTCTTAAACCCTAGGCTCTATTTGCCTACTGAAACCCTGCCAAAACCCTGTCTGACTTAAGCATCGGAGTGCGCGCGCAGGGGAAAACCCCTGCGCCCCTCTGACTTTTCCTATTTCGCAGATTCATTGGAGACAAACTAACGCGAAGATCGAGGATCCGACATCAGCAAATATTTATTGTTGTTTTTGGCAACAACAATTGGCGTCGTCTGTGGGAAACAAACAGAAAAGCCATAAAAAATTGGTGAAAGACGATCTGCGGAAGAGAAGGTACGTAGGCTGTGGCAGACTTGCATGGGCGGGAGGCGATTTCAACTTTTAGTTTTATAAATAAGGCACTATGACCCTGACTGCGGGGTTCCCAGGGGCGGCAGCCCCTGGGCGGCGGTCCCGCTGGCCGGTCAGCGGGCGGGGTCAAGGGGCAGTGCCCCTTGTGGGGGTTTGGGGGCGGAGCCCCCGAAAAAAAAAAAAGGTATGTGCGACATTGCCAACGACAGACCCTCGGCGAGAGACCTCCTCCTACTAGCTGTGCGAGACAAAAGTGGAAGCTAGCCTGTCGCACAAAAGCTGCTGGCGACAGCATGCCTGTCGCCCGAGACCGTAGGCGAGAGGTAGTAAAGCTGCTGGCGACAGCATGCCTGTCACGCGAGACAATGGCGAGAGGTAGCAAAGCTGCTGGCGATAGCATGCCTGTCGCCCGAGACCGCATGCGAGAGACTACCTTGTTGCATTGGGCGAGAGCTATCTCTCGCGCAGACATGTCCTTTTGGCGAGAGACTGGATCTGGCCCATAAGACAGCCACGAGTCGAGAGCGTAGCTCTTGCGCTCGACAAGCTTTCGGTGATAGAGTACAAAGCAATTCGGCAATTGAGTGGCTTCCGCACGAGATAGCATTGGTCGAGAGAGTGGCTATCCTGTCGCCCAACAGCCAAAAGTCTCGCCCAGGATCCTCTCGCCCAAGAGCCTCACATGGCCTCTCGCCCAAGAGCATCGCATGGCCTCTCGCCCAGGAGCCTCTCGCCCAAGAGCATCGCATGGCCTCTCGCCCAGGAGCCTCTCGCCCAGGAGCCTCTCATATCCTCTCGCCCAAGAACCTCACATGGCCTCTCGCCAAAAGGCCTCGCATGGCCTCTCGCCCAGGAGCCTCTCATATCCTCTCGCCCAAGAACCTCACATGGCCTCTCGCCAAAAGGCCTCGCATGGCCTCTCGCCCAAGAGCCTCGCATGGCCTCTCGCCTAGGAGCCTCTCGCCCAGGAGCCTCTCGCCCAAGAGCCTCTCATATCCTCTCGCCCAAGAGCATCGCATGGCCTCTCGCCCAGGAGCCTCTCGCCCAAGAGCCTCTCATATCCTCTCGCCCAAGAACCTCACATGGCCTCTCGCCAAAAGGCCTCGCATGGCCTCTCGCCCAAGAGCCTCGCATGGCCTCTCGCCCAGAAGTCTCGCATAGCCTCTCGCCCAAGAGCATCACATGGCCTCTCGCCCAAGAGCCTCACATGGCCTCTCGCCCAGGAGTCTTGCATAGCCTCTCGCCCAGGAGCTTCATGGACGACAGCTAGCATAAATTACTTCACCAAAAGGTTACAATCAGCAGAACTAAAATAAACAACCATGCAAGAACCAACCGCTGCAGACAAGACAATTTAACTACTGCAACAACAGTTGGCAGAAGTGTTAGTGGCAGAGTGAAGGAGAGATGCAAAATTCGACTATGTCCCCCCCCATCGCCACCGGTCTACACTTGCTACACGCACATGACAAACAACTTTGGCGATAGAATGCATTGATTAGCAACTGCCCAGCCTACCACACTCAAGGTTCTAGGCTATAGAGTAGCACGCCTAAGAGACAATATAGCCCGAAACACGTGAAGACAACTTTCAATATAGTGGCGGGCAAGCATAGTACTTGTGCGGTAGGACCTTGACGAGGTGGAGCAATAGGCAAACATAGATCGTACGTGGCAGGTTCCTTTGACGAGAGAGTGGCTCGCCTAATAGAACAAAGTTGGTGAACACAGGGCGCCCGCGGCAAGAATCTTTAGCGATAGATTCACTTACTCAAAACGACAAAAACTTTGGCGATAGAGTGGCTCGCCGAATTGAACAGCCAATGCAGGCAAGCACAAGACCAATGCAACAGACACTCTCGGTGATTGAATGGCATGTTGTTATTGTATAACCTACACCACAGCCCAGCCTCCACAGCAAGGCTTACTTGGTAAAACACGTGTCAAGGCGCGAGAAGCGATCTAGATGGGCAAGCATGGAACAAGCTGAAGAGTTTTAGCTGAGATACGCCCACGATGTTATCGGGCAAGCCCCAATCAAAGACCTCAGAGAACGTACCAAAACTTTAAAGGCTAACTCGTGTTTGCCCAGGTGCGCATGAACATAGATAAGCAATGGAAACCAGGCAATGCACAAAAGGTCAGACGGGTTAGTGACCACCACACGAGTACGGATGTGAATGATGAGTAAGAATACAGCCATCCTAAGACCCAGGCAAGCAGGCCCTTATCAATCGATATAGGAACTCACCTAGGAGAGAGAACTCTATGGGCGAGCCATTCAGAGTGACTGAAACGAGAAAAGATTAGGCAACTCTGTACACCATCAAACACAACGCTCAAGAAAAAGTTCATCTTTGAACAGGAATGACAACACTGTTTCAAAGAAGAACTCGGGGAGCTATATAGTGTAACGGTACACTAAATACTGTAAAAGTAAAAGGTATTGTGCCGCAAAAAAAATGGAAAAACAAAAGAAGAGAAAGAAAAAGCTGAGGCTATGACCAGTCACATATTTGGCGACAAGCAATAATCTCTTGCGGCAGAATACAAGAAGTGGGCTACAACCCTGCCTATCGCCCATAAGTTCCCTGGTGATTGAGTACACGGAATGGGCAGAGTCCAACCCGTTGCCTGAAAGATCTCTGGTGATAGAATACAAGGAATGGGCGACAGCAGTGTTTTCAATTCAGTGAGCATAAGCATGCATATGACTAATTCTGGCGACAAGGTTCCACGTGGCAGACTCTTTCTGCAAGAGGTGGCTCACGCATGTGATAGCCAAAATAGCTAGAAAGGGGGACTACTATTGAAGATCTCACAAAGATGCTACTCTTTTGAATACTCAGTTGCATGCAAGGCGTTATGTGACAGAACAATCTGTCGCTTGAAAGGGGCTTGCTACACTGCAAATTTGCGCGACTACAAGCATGCAACAGGCACTCTGTCCCAAGCTAGCTCAAGGCCACGCGACAGAGCAGTTTGCACAACTATAGGCATGCGACACGACTAGAACATGGGCAACCTTATCTTCTTCGTTGTGAAATTGAACTTTAAAGCCAAGAAGAGTGACAGGCCGTGAGCTAGACAAGAGCTCCCGTGCGGGACAAGCCTTTAGCGAGACATGGTCTCCCGCATGCAACAGACCTTGGGTGACAGGGGAGCTCCCACGAGCGACAGGCCTTGGATGAGATATGGGCTCTCGCATGCGATAAGCTCCCTACTTTGATAAAATGACAGCGAAGAAAATTAGGTGAACACAGCACCCATACGCAAAATTCCCCCGTTAGCACAATGCAGGCGATGTCTGCGCACGCCCAAGTGCGGGATTTGAGCGGAACAATCTAGAATCTTCTAGACCTAGTCCGACCGAGTGTCCAAAAGCTTCCTTCGACCTAAGAACTGCTCTAGCAATCTAGAAGTGGCTTAAGAGCCACACACTTAGACTATTGATAATCACACATGTGAAAGAGGGCTTATCTATATAAAAAGTGTGTCGGCTTCATGAGTCCTTTAAGCAAGATAAGGATGTGCCGGCTCAAGGTGTCGAGATCAAGGATGTGTCTCTTTTGTAAGCCCCTATACATAGCATTCTGGAGTATCAATACAAGTGAGTGCTTGGCACAACGGAAATTGCAAACACACTCAAGCAGGGTCATAAGGGTGGTAACTAGATCTGAGGTACTCTCAAACGATGTTTTCAATTTTCTTGTCCACTCTAACAATTGTGATTGAATTAGGCAGGTGTCCGAGATAGGCACTAGCCACTGTCGTGAAAGGTAGCAAGCCAGGAAAAGCTTGGTTTAATCGAAAACAACTTGTGGTAAGCTCGTGAAGATAGATTGATGGTACCGAGGCACGACTCGGTGCACAATCCATGGTTGACAGCAAAACATCACAGCACTCGTACCTTACAGATTTTTCAAAGACAAAGACTTGAAATGGTACTGGTGGTAAACATTTGCTATTATTGTTTTAACATTTGCTCCAATTATTCCACTTAATTGAAAATACTACATTATGAAACGAAAGGCCAGTTATTTTTATCTGTACTATGATAATCCTCCATGTTTGCTAGACATGTTGCAGGAATAGAAGAAGACGCGAGACGGGCACAAATAAGTCCCTAAGCGAAAAATGCGCGAGATGGGCACAAATAAGACCTTAAGCGTGAAGAAGACGCGAGACGGGCACAAATAAGTCCCTAAGCGAAAAATGCGCGAGATGGGCACAAATAAGACCTTAAGCGTGAAGAAGACACGAGACGGGCACAAATAAGTCCCTAAGCGAAAAATGCGCGAGACGGGCAAAAATAAGTCCCTAAGCAAGAAAATTCAAAAGTCCTTAAGCGAAAAATGCGCGAGACGGGCAAATCAAAAGTCCCTAAGCGAAAAGTGCGCGAGACGGGCAAACAAAAAGTCCCTAAGCGAAAAGTGCGCGAGATGGGCAAACAAAAAGTCCCTAAGCGAAAAGTGCGCGAGATGGGCAAACAAAAAGTCCCTAAGCGAAAAATGCGCGAGACGGGCAAATCAAAAGTCCCTAAGCGAAAAATGGGCGAAACGGGCACAAATAAGACCCTAAGCATGACGAAGACGCTAGAAGGGCAAAATAAGACCCCAAGCGGGCAAAAATAAGTCCCTAAGCGAAAAATGCGCGAGATGGGCACAAATAAGACCTTAAGCGTGAAGAAGACGCGAGACGGGCACAAATAAGTCCCTAAGCGAAGAAGACGCGAGACGGGCACAAATAAGTCCCTAAGCGAAAAATGCGCGAGATGGGCACAAATAAGACCTTAAGCGTGAAGAAGACGCGAGACGGGCACAAATAAGTCCCTAAGCGAAAAATGCGCGAGATGGGCACAAATAAGACCTTAAACGTGAAGAAGACGCGAGACGGGCACAAATAAGTCCCTAAGCGAAAAATGCGCGAGACGGGCAAAAATAAGTCCCTAAGCAAGAAAATTCAAAAGTCCCTAAGCGAAAAATGCGCGAGACGGGCAAATCAAAAGTCCCTAAGCGAAAAGTGCGCGAGATGGGCAAACAAAAAGTCCCTAAGCGAAAAGTGCGCGAGATGGGCAAACAAAAAGTCCCTAAGCGAAAAATGCGCGAGACGGGCACAAATAAGACCCTAAGCATGACGAAGACGCTAGAAGGGCAAAATAAGACCCCAAGCGGGCAAAATAAGACCCTAAGCGAGAAAAAGACGCGAGACGGGCACAAATAAGTCCCTAAGCGAAAAATACGCGATACGGGCAAAAATAAGACCCTAAGCGAGAAGATACAAGACGAGCAAAACAAAAAGTCCCTAAGCACAAAAGGGTGCGAGACGGGCAAAAATATCTCTAAACGAGGTACGTTACAATTTTATCATATTACATTTAACGCATTATGTTGGCATCTCGGATATAAACGATATTATATTCTAACAAGTCCTTAAGCGGATAGTGCGCAAGACAGGACCAATACTCCAGTAAAAGTTCTTCTTTGGACACAAAAAGTTGCAAAGAAAAACTTGGGGAGCACAAAATATGCAGGCTGTGAGGTATGGTACGAGGTACGTTACAATTTTATCATTGGATATGTACTACAATTGATGGACAAAGTGCATGCAAACGTTTTCTATTGGCATTCCGGATATAAAAGCGATGTTATATCCTTATCAATTCTATAAAGTCCCTAAGCACAAAATGGTGCGAGACTGGCAAATTCGAAAATCCCTAAGCGAAAAGTGTGCAAGATGGGCAAATGAAAAGTCCCTAAGCACAAAAGCGTGCGAGATGGGCAAACCAAAAGCCTGAAGCGAAAAATGTGCGATGTAGGCTACGTATTTACTTGAAGCAAAAAAGTGTGCGATGTAAGTCATGCATGACGTGCTTGAGCTTGAAGCAGTAATTGAGCGACATAAGCCCTGTATATAAAAGAACTTGAAGCAAAAAAGTGCACGAGGAAAGCCTGATTATTACGTGAGACTAATACAAGGTAAATGTATAGTTGCTTCGGTAGATGAGTTTAAAAATGGGCTGATCAGTTTGTAAAAGACTAAGCTCTTTCACAAAAAACTGGGGAGCACTCTAGATTGACTTATGCCTCAAAAGGAGCATCGATACTAACAGGCACCCAAGCATCTACGCCCTGAGGTGCTATAATTATCTAAATCGTCTTCGTCCAAGCCTGTGAGAACCCCGACCATCTCGGGTCAACCAAAAGGCTCTTAAGGGCTGGTAAGATCAGATAGATCTTTATAAATGCCTATTCTCAGAAAATGTTGCATCAGGATCAAGCTTCAACCAATCCGGAGCACGCCAAGCACAAACCGCATCTGATGAAACCAAAAGGTTTTGGTGGCTCCGCAATCTTGTAATTTCTCCTTATAACTCTTGGTTTCGGTCAGCTAAGACCTTGAATTCGAAAAGAAGGGTGGTATATTCCACTGGAGAAGCATTTAGCTCAGAGAAGAAAAACGTATCCCGGTAGTGTTCTAAAAAGACACTTTGACAAAAAAAAAATGATGACACGAAGTCATTTCTGCTACAAATAATAATTGAGTCCTCAAGTGAAGATGAAAAGACTCTTGTGATAATCCCAGGAAGAGGGTAGCACAAGAATTTGAAAAGCCCATTCTTTATATACTCTTTCACAAGGTAAACCTTGTAAAAGAGTGGGGAGCAATTGATGTGGACTAGATCAATTATTACTGGGCTTTTCTATAAATCAAGTTGAAGACCATTGAGCCAAATGATAATCTAAGCCCAAGAGAAAAAAGGACTCAAAAGGCCCAGAAATGATCCACTGGGTTATTATTTAAGCTGTGGGGCTTAAAGGTAATTACGCGCAAAATAACTCCTATAAATAGGTCACAGGTATCATTCTTAAACCCTAGGCTCTATTTGCCTACTGAAACCCTGCCAAAACCCTGTCTGACTTAAGCATCGGAGTGCGCGCGCAGGGGAAAACCCCTGCGCCCCTCTGACTTTTCCTATTTCGCAGATTCATTGGAGACAAACTAACGCGAAGATCGAGGATCCGACATCAGCAAATATTTATTGTTGTTTTTGGCAACAACAATTATCAATCGACAACATGGTCCCATGTATATATATATATATATATATATATATATATATAATTTTTCTTTCCATGTTTAACTCTTTGTTTCATGTCAGCCATGCCACACGCACACACATACACAGCCTTAGTTTTAGTTTCTGTTATTCACACCACATACATGCAGCCACGTTTTTAGCTTTTCAATCCTATTTCTTCAAAATTGATTTCACAACCGACATCCAAAGTGCACTATAACAAATCTCCCTCAAAGCAACGATTATATACATCATCTACTTAACCAACATAACCATAAACTAATGATCAAAGTGCATGAAACGTTGGCTGGAAAAATCTTTACCTGTACCATGCTACTGTCCAGCAGCAGGGGAGCTGTGTTTGATGATTTTTGGCTGAACTTTTTAAAGGAGTAGGAAGCTATGGAGGTGAGGATGAAGTTATATGAAGGAGCTTAGCTGATTTGGTGATGAACGAATGGTGATTCAGAGCTAGAGCATGAAGATCGGTGAAAGAGAAGAACAGAAAACGGGGATGTAGGCAGAAAATGGCTGAGGTGGTGCAACAAAGCTGAAGAAATAAAGGAAGCTAGCTTTGTTGTCTTAATTTAATTGGCCATAAATTAATTTTAATTTATAAAAATCTGATATAATTTATTTAAAGTCCAAAATGCCCTCTAAAGTCACTTTATTTACTCATTTTGCCACTGCACAGTCCACTTTTCTGTCTAGCCCATTTTTAATTTAAATTTTTTATTTATTTTAATTATTTCTTAAGTCAAATTGGTCAAAAATTTGATCAACTTTGACCAATCCTTGAGAAAAGCCAACTTTGCCTTTGTACAACTTCGAAATTTTTAATTCTATCCCACCTTTATTTTGACATTTAGAAAATATAGAAAATTAATTAATTAATTAATTTAAAATTTACAATTCCATACATGTATAGTACAAAATAACGAGTTCTCACATTTTATCTCAAAATTATTCGAAATAAATCTCTTGGTTTCATGCAATAGACCTATATCATTGTTTGCCAATAAGATGTTATCAACATATAACACTAGAAGAATAAACTTGCCCCCACTAGTCTTGTGATAAATACATTAATCAATAGTATTCTCCTTGAAACTGAAAAGAGTGATCACTTGATCAAATTTTTGATACCATTGAAGGGATGCTTGCTTTAAACTATAGATGGATTTCTTTAATTCGCATGCCTGATGTTTCAATTCATCTAACAAGAAATTTTTTAGTTGCACCATATAAATTGTTTCTTCAATGTCACCATTAAGAAAAACTGTCTTTACATCCATCTGATGTAACTCCAAATCATAATGAGCTACAAGTTCCATAATAATTCTAAGTGAGTCTTTCGATGAAACCAGAGAGAAAATTTCTTTATAATCAATGCCTTCATTTTGAGTGAAACCTTTAGTAACTAGACATGCTTTATATCTTTCAACATTGCCTTTCGAATCCCGCTTGGTTTTGAAAATCCATTTATAACCAATCGGTTTTGCTCCTTTAAGTAATTCAATAAGATCCCAAACATCATTATCCTCTATTAATTTCATCTCATCTTACATGGCTTTTTATTCATTTATAAGAGTGAACACTTTGTTTGGCTTGACTAAAAGATTTTAGATCTTCTTCCCGTCCTATATCAAACTCATGTTCTTGGAGATATATGAAATAATAATATGAAATTGCCGATCTCCTCTCTCTAAAGGATCTCCTTAAAAGCATCTTCAATAGAGGTTGTTATTGCTCCTCCAATTGAATAGGGGCAGGCTCTTCATTATGAGTAGAAGGTAACCTATGAACATCTTGGTAATACGGATTTGCATCTTGAATAATATCAAGCATAATTATTTGATCATTTTCAATTGCAACTATAAAAACTGTAACATATTCTTCCTCAAAGACAAAGTTTTTGAGTTAGGCACTCCCATCATATTCAACATCCTCAATAAACTTAGCATTTCCTGTTTCAAAAAAGGATCTAATTGAGGGATTATAAAACTTGAATTCCTTCGATCTTTCTGAGTATCCAACAATGTAGCAGCTTTTTGTTCTTAAGTCCAATTTCCTTTCATTAGACTTGTATGGCCTAGCCTCAGTTGAAAAACC
This sequence comes from Heritiera fomes, assembly GCA_032173925.1. Lineage (NCBI taxonomy): Eukaryota > Viridiplantae > Streptophyta > Magnoliopsida > Malvales > Malvaceae > Heritiera > Heritiera fomes. The sequence continues at coordinate 14,159,231 of JAPDPM010000005.1, forward strand.
CTAGATATGTAAATGACTAATATTAGGCATCTTTCTTGTCCATTACTTATATGGGGTTTTAGCTATTGCTTTCCTTGAAACTTGATTAAGAATGTACATTGCAATTTTTAGGACTTCTCCCTAAAGTGACATTAGTAAAGAAGAATGACTTGTCATACTTCTAAACATATCCTTTAGGGTCTGATTTCGTTTCTTAGCTACACCATTTTGACTCGGAGTTCCTGACATGGTGTATTGAGGAATGATGCCACATTCTGCTAAATATCTTGTAAAAGGTCTTGGATGTTGTTCACCTGATTCGTCATATCTACCATAAATATTCACCTTTACCAAGCTAATTTTCAACTTCAGCTTTATAGGTCTTAAAAACATCAAATGATTGAAACTTTTCACGAATCAAGTATAGGTACCCATAATGATAATAATTGTTTATGAAAGTAATAAAACACTATTGACCATTCCAAGAAGCTGAAGGGAATGGACCACAAATATCAATATAAATTAAATCCAAGACATTTAAACTCCTATTAGCACCAGTTTTCTTGATATTTGTTTGTTTTCCATTAATACACTCAACACAAATTTTGAAATTTGAAAAATCAAGGGAATCGAGAATTTCTTCTGACACAAGCCTTTTTATTCCTTGTTCAAAAATATGTGCTAAACGCTTGTGTCATAACATGAAAAAATTCTTATTAATTAATTTGCACTTTGTATTGCAATTACTTTTATGCAACGATTCATTAATGTATAAGGCATGAATGTCTATTTTATATAGATTATCAACTAAAGAATGTATACCAATAAGATTTGAATATGAAAAAGATGAAACTTTCCATTTTCAAATGAGCAAGAATATTATGATTTTCTAAATAAGAAATAAAAAACAAATTTCGTCTAAATGACAGTACATAAAAAGTCTTATTCAAATCTAAATAACAACTAGATTCTAATTTTAATCTAAATAAACCAATAGCCTCAATGGGAGCCCTTTCTTCATTTCCTACATAGATGAATCTTTCAGCATCAGTTGGCTTTCTGCTCCTTAGATAGCCCGGCATTGTTACATTTATATGAGTATTTGTGCCCGTATATATCCACCAAGTGTGATTTGGTATTAAAGCCAAATTAACTTCAGAACAAATAAAGTTGAAAAGTTTACCATTTTTGGCAAGTCATTTTGCATACTTGGAATAGTCTTTCTTCACATGACCATCTTTGCTACAAAAGAAACAGGTAATCACCTTATCCTGTTTCTGTTGGCACTTAGGCTGTGAAGTTTCAATGTTTGCAGTGTTTTTTTTCTATATTGTTCCTTTTCCTCTTTTTGTTGGCAGCATTATCATTGGAAGAAGATGCTTAGTTAGCTGTGAGACCCATGTTTATTGTACTGTACATGTGTTATGTATTTGTTTATTAAGTGAAATTTTATGTATTATGTAAATTATAAGTGAAAGTGTAATGTGGGCTCCACTTATTGTAATGTGTTCAGATGGGCTTGAGAGTGATCTTACAGTGTACAGTGGGTGTAATAAATATAATAAGATGAATTTGAGTTTTAAAATCATTTATTTATATTATTTTGGGAAGTGTGTAAACAAATTGAAAAATAACGGTTATGTTTCGAGGGTATTTTTGTAAATTGTGCCCAAACCAAAATGAATTGGGACGAAGTAAAAATACCATGATATTCTATATAAAAAGGAGGTTAAGATAGTGTCAATAGATTTATCGAATCGGTAGTTAAGTCAGAAAATATTGCTGGCGGTCCGCTAAGGGTAAATTCATAATTTCACATAAGTAGTGTACCGTGCGTCAACGAAACCACTTTATTCATCAAAATAATTCCAATATGAGTATTTGGTGATGAAATCCAAAATTTTGGAGTGCAATTACATAGTTTTTAGGATTACAGAAACTTAAAAGCAAAATTGTCCAAAATTTACATAACAAGGGGCATTTTGGTAATTTTGCTCCCTTCTAGAATGCTTTTTATAATTCAGCCAACTTGCAGCCAGCCACTATTCATGTGAGAACTCATTATTTTGTACTGTACATGTACGAATATGTAATTATTAATTAATAAATAAATTATTTTGTATATTTTTGTAAATTTTAAGTGAAAAGAGATGTCGGCCCACTTGGATTTTAAGGCCCAGATGTAGAAATGACTGATAAAATAGTGTACGAAAGGTTTAATAATGATATTATGGAAATTTGGAGGCCAAAGTACCCTATTTGCAGTGCTTTGTGAAGTATGATAAACAAATTAGAAAATGACGGTTACGTCTCGAGGGTATTTTCGTAAATTGTATCCAAACTAATATGAATTGGGACAAAGTAAAAATACCATGTTATTCTACATGAAAATTAGTTTAAAACAATGTCAAGATATTTATTGAATTGGTCGTTAAATCAGAAAATTTCACCCGCAGGTTGTAGGGGTAAAATCGTAATTTCTCACTATCTGTGCACCGCACGTCGACGAAACCACTTCTAATCATCAAGATAAATTAAATAGGATTATTTGGTTCCAGAATCCAAAATTTTGGAGCACGATTACATGGTTTTTACGATAGCAGAACCATAAGGGCAAAATTGTTTAAAATTTACATAACTAAGGGCATTTTGGTCATTTTACCCACTTTCAGAATTTTCTTTATAATTCCATCAGCAGTTGAAGGGAACTATTCATCATCTTCCCAAAGAGCCCCCCACGCCACTTGAAGAAGAAAAGAAAAGAAAGAAAAGAAATTAAACTAAACACTACTAAATCTTCATTTTCTCCTTAAACATTTAACTACAAAATTGTTCATCTCCCTCTCCTCTATCAAACCATACTTATAGCTTATTGTATAAGCCACAAATCAAGGAGAAAAGGAAGAGAAAATTTTAGGTCAAGGTATGGCTTTCATGATACATTGTGTTTCTTTTAAATCTAATGGTAGATTTCTATAGTTTTGAGCATGATACCATTAGATTCAATTAAATTGAACAAAATAAAAAGTTTCCAGAGAGGGGCATTCGGCCAAGACATGTACCTCATGGAATTTTGGTCTTTCATGCATAAAAATTGGTGGTAGATGATGAAATGCATAAGGCTAAGCAAGAATATAAGGTTAGATTGTTGAAATTCCTTAAGGAATTCAAGAGGGAGTGTTCGGCCATGATAAGGGGTGTATGATCCATGGTTGATTTTGATGATTTAAGGGTACATTTAGATTGTATAAATTACAAGGATTCTTCCGGTATGCTCAGATTTAAAATCCGACGCAAAACAAAGAAGTTATGTTATACTACCGATAGAATTTATACTGCAAAAATATTTGCAGTGTCCAATGTGGCTACATTGAGAGATGAATAATAGCTTAAAAGTAAGAATTCAATGAGCTAATAATTTTGGTGGAATCGTCTGTAGCCTGGGAGTTACGATTTTCGAGTGGTGCGATCGAAAAACTCAATTTCATCGGACAGGTAAGGGATGCGTATGCAATCTGTAGGGATATCTCGAGTGCACTATTTTGATATATATGATTTTATAAAAATAGTTTTGAAATGATATGCTTTGGAAACTGTGGAATTGTGGCTGTTTGTAGATTTTGGAACTGTGTTGAAATTGCAGGAAGGCTAAGGTATTAGTAGCCGTTATGTTGCTAAAATTTCTTAGAAAATTCTTTAAAAATATCATGAAATATTTTCATGCATAATTAAAGAAATTCCTAGCCTTGAAAATGATGAATTTAATATTTTTCATAAAACATGAATATGCAAAAAATTATTATTTAAATATTCGTGTTACCAAAAATGATGAAAGTGAGATTACCGAAAATTCTCCCTACATGTTTTACAGTATATGAAATGATTTGTAAAGTGAAAAGTGGGAAAGTAAATAATTTATAAATTATTTTCCATAAATATTCACTTTATGATTTTATAAAACCTTTATGGACCGACTGATGATTTTATCTATGTTATTGATTTGCATAAAGGTAATATGATGATGAGAACATTGTTTTGAGACTAATAAGCCCCTTTATCATGTTGATATGTGATATGTGACATGTGATATGTATTCAGTCTCGATTGACACCTAATCAGTGTACGACCGAGGGCATTTATAGACTATGCCCATAGATCTGACATGATGATTATTCTACCTTATGGGGATTATAGCATGATATAATTCGGGTGATGCCTTAGTCTCCACTGTTTTATGATACGAAAAGTGATGATTTTAAATGAATGATGAGATGAAAAGGTGAATGGTTATTATATGTTCTAAATGAGACGAATAATGTTGGTTTTCTAAATAGTTTACTGTACTAAATTAAGTACAATACTGTTTATGAATTTTCGGTGATATATGTGATATATGATATGTTTTCAAAAAGGAAATGGAAAAGTGTTAATCTAATATTCTTTTTATAATTAATTTGAATATTAGATTATATGATTAAATGTTTTACATATTGAAAGTATTGATTTGAAATGCATATGAAATGTTATGGGAAAAGTGATTTATTTTCAAAAATCAATACTTACTCCCTATGGTTGCTTCTAGGTTCCATGACAAGATAGGTATTTCAAAATACCTTCCTTACTCCATCCGAATCCTTAGCCGACTATAGTATCCTTCCAATTAAGGTCCCTAGTATACCTATAGGAAATAAATGATTTTATAGCATATAGAATTCGCGATATCAAGTATTACATACAATTTCTTTACTGAGCCATGGTTTGCTCACTCCTTATTTTAACATCTACAAATTTCCAGTGACTGCGTGATTATCATCTGAGGATTTTGGCTGAACATTTGAATGCCCCGAGGCAGCTAGCTTATATCTTGGATGTATAATCATTTATTTTATATGTTCAAACTTATTTACAGTACTACTGTGTTGTATTATAAACAGGAGATGTAAATGATATTTGAATTATGATATATGAATATTATTATTAAATGATAAAGTATGGTGAATAAATGTTACTGTGAAATGAAAATGAGAAAGACATCACAGACAGCCCAAACCTTGAAATATGTGTGAAAATATGTAAATACTATATATAAGGGATGTGACAATTCATCATCTTCCCAAAGCCACCCTACGCCATTTTTGAAAGAAAAGAAGAAAAGAAAGAAAACGAAGAAAAACCTTATTAAATCTACATTTTTTTCATGAAATTTAAAACTAGAAAAATATTCTACTCACTCCTCTCTTCACCCATAACCATAGATCATCAAATAAGGGACAAAACAAGAAGAAAAGTGGGAGGAAGAGGTTCAGCCAAGGTAAGCATTTCATGGTGCCTTCATTTCCTTTAAGGTTTAATGTTGGATTCTTATGTTTTCTACATTGGTAAGCTTGAATCTAGTGCTGATTTTGCTTAAATCTTATTGAATCAAGCATAATGGACACCTTATGATTTCAGTTTGCATAAGGGGATAGTGAAACCATAGTGGTTTTTGCATGAAAATGGTGCCAAAAAGCTTAAAGAGCATGGATAGATAGCTTATTAAGCATAGATTGTTGAAAAACATCAAGAATGCCATAGTGAACCATTCGGCCATGGCTCCTTGGACAAGTTAGAGGGTTGCATTTGATGAGTTTAATGTGCCAAAATAATGTAGAAATTAAGAGAAGATCAATGGTGCAATCTGATATGAAATCTGACTTAAAATGAAGAAGTTATGTTTTACTATCAGTATAAATTACACTGGTTAGCCATAAGCATTGTATAATGTGGTTGCATTTAGTGGTGAATAATGGCTCAAAAATTAGAGAAAAATTAATGAAAATTATTGGTGAAATTGTTTTGCAGTCGGGAGGAATAAATCGAAAGTGGTGCTATCAAAAAGTTTGGTAACATGAGACAAGTAAGGGATGAGTATGGAAGCAGTAAGGATATATTGAATGCATGATTTCTATGGACTTAGTTTTGTGAAATTATTTGGTATTTAATTGCCTTTGAAATCATGCAAAATTGTGGTTTTCGACTAGTATGTAAATTGTGTTTTAAGTGCAGGGAGGTTAGGATATTCGCAACTGTTATGCTGCCAAAATTTCTTCAAAAATTTTCTAAAATATCTTGAAATAGTTTATGTGCATTAATTGAGTGAAATTGTGAATTATGGAAATTATTTACAATATTTTCCATAAATTGGTATTTTAACGAAAAACAATATTTAAATATTCATGTAATTGAATTTTATGAAAGTGAGACTACCAATACGTTCTTTAAAATATTTTATAGTAAAATAGAACGTTTATAAAAATTGTCACTAAGGCATGAATATTTTATTGATTGTTTTCACTGTACTGATAAGTGTGAAATTAAATACCTTTTTGGAATTTTATTAATTTAAATGATATTTATTAAATTTCCTTAAAGGTATTTCCACTGTTTATAAAATGTTTTGAGATTGTTAGGCCCCATATCATGATCATTGTTTACTGTACTGTTACTGTGTTGTTGATACTGATCCTATCTTCAGCATCCCAGTGCCACCTGATCAGTGTTCACTGAAGACACCTTATAGTCTATGGCCATCGATTCACATGTTACTGTTTCCATTCGAGAATTATTATAGCATGATATTCCTAGGGTGTTGCCTGGTCTCCACTACTGTTAACTGTTTACTGATCTTAGATTTACTGTTAACTGTTTACTGATTTGTTATTACTGTTCACAGAATTGAAAATGTTAATGGAATTATTACTAATTTTAAAATGTTTACTAAACTGTTACTGTGTTGTGAAATTCAAGTGTTTACTATACTGAACTGTTTCTGCACTATTACTGAACTGTTTATCGTACTATTATTGAACTGATTTTTATACTGTTACTACTGTTTAATTAAATTGTTTACTATACTGTCTTTACTACTGTTACCGTTATGTGTTTAAAGTGTTTACTGAAGTGTTTTATTAAATGGTTTTATTTCCATTTATTCATTAATAATTTTATTAAATTAATTTATATCGTCAACTTATCGATTACTCCCTATAGTCGCTCTGGATTTTCGAGACACGACAAGTATTTTAAAATACCTTCCATGCTCCATCTAGTTGCCTGGCTGACTATAGTATCATACCTATTAGTGAGCTTAGTGAATTGTTAGGATAATAAATGTTTTCAAGCATATAGATTTCGTTATATCAGTCTTGTATATGATTCCTTTACTGAGCACGTTTCGCTTATCCCTTATTTTTCCACTCCACAGGATACTATAAGTGATTAAGAGGTATACCATTCCAAAGATATAAGCTATGTTTTGGGTTACCCGAGACTGCATCGTGTCGATCTTGGAGGTATTTGTATTTTCTTTTATATATTCAGATTTATTGTACAGTATTACTTAAATTGTAAAGTAGGAACAAGGGATGTAAAGTGTTAAGGAATATTGTTAAATTACATATTCTGATTTTATAATTAATTAAAGTTTACTGCTTATCACTATTACTGTTCAAGTGTTAAAGGCATTGCAGACAGCCCAGCCGCAAATTTATGTGTAAAATGTGTGAATATTGTATATTTGGACTATTGCATTAGCACTTTCTATCTTCTCTTGTTTCAATCTCTCTTCCTCTTGCAAACATTGGGCAATGAGCTCATTAAGAGTCCATTTCTCTTTTTGAGTATTATAACTTATCTTAAAAGGATTGAATTGTGCAAGAAGAAATATTAAGACTAAGTGCACGAGAATGTCTTCAGATAACTCTAACTTTAGTGCCTTTAGTCTTGTAACAAGACTAAACATTTCTATAATGTACTCTCTTATGTTTCTTTATCAATTTTACCGTATTGAAACAAGCTTAGACAGAATGGTGCTTGTTTCGAACTTTTCATTTGCAGCCAATCTATTTGCAATTTGTTGTAAAAAACTCTTGGCATTTTCTTTCTCAGGCATTACGCCCCTGATGGTATCCAAAATTAAGTGTTTCATGATCATCAAAGTTTTATAGTTTAAACTCTCCCATTTTTTAAAGTGTCCTTTCCTTAGCTGTACTATTATCACTGAGGATGGGAGGTTTGTCTGATTTAATCACATAGTCTAAATCCATACATACAAGCACAATGGCAATGTGCTCCTTCCATTTTTTGAAGTTAGTACCGTTAAGCACTAAAATATTATTTAGATTGATAGATATATAATAAGCATTTACCATAAGCAAAAACAATAATAATAATAATAATAATAATAAGCTCACAATCAACAAACAATAATTTTGGGCCATATAAGATACCAAGCACAACATTAAAATTTAATTTTTAGACAGAAATATCAATTTGTAAGCGGTATTCTTAAATTTGATTAGAAAATATTGATAATTAAATCCTGCCACCAACACGCCTTTTTTTAGAATGATATGTTGCATGTATGGTAAAATAATTTTTCACATATTTACTACCTTATTGTATTTGTAATCCGATCAAAAAATAATCTTCCTTTGGGTCAAATATTTTCTGTAAGGATTAAAACAAAATCATTTAAATTCCTTAATGACAACCTTAACTCCAAAATAAATAAATTAACATAAAAGAGGTCACTTTGGTGGTATTTTTTATCAATTTAATTTATTTTGAACTTTATTTTCAACAAATTATGCATATATACAAAACATTGAGAGTCTACAAATTTATTTACATTACTAGGGAGGATGAGTAGTGCCAATCAACTTAGAATATCCTGAAAAAAATGTCAAAAAAAAATTGTGCATAATACATCAAATCATTGAAATTATCATGAATATTAAATAATAAATATTTAACAGTTTAAAAAATTCCAAAAAATCACCAAAAATTATAAAATAAAATTTTATATAGGTATGGAAAAAAAATGGTGGCCACCATACTCGCCAACTCATGTGCACGGGGAAGAGATACCTGATCGGGATCTCCTTCTTCAACCTCCAGTTAGGTTGACTTGACCGGACTGGAGCATGAACAGATCCGATCAGATTTATTTGATTTTCTTGTTTAATTTTGACCCTTTTTGGATCGATTTTTACCAAAATCAAGATCATTAACATGGAATTAATTCCTTATTCTACAATAGCCATGCAAAAATTGGATCAAAACAACAAGGATTGGTATTTAATTAGATCAAAAAAATTTCAAGAAAACTCCATGTAAAAACCCCAAAACTTTTTCTTGATTTCTTTCAACCAAAACAAAAAATTTACCAAATTTGTAACTTTGTTTCAACCATATAAGTTACAAGATGCAATTATCATTCATCAATTTGAATCAAAGCATATAAAATATAATTGTTTCGATTTAATTTTAATTTTAGGATTCTAGAAAATTAAAAGGTAAATTACTTGAAACATGAATCAAATTTCAAAAAATTGTTTACTTGATTTTGATCTCCATTTTATAAAGAATAAAAGCCCTAATCTTTCAAACAAAAAATTTTATTCTCAATGATCAAACATGATCAGGCTCTTGATAACACTTATAGGAAAATCATAAAGATAAATCATACACAGGATCTCATGCTCGATCATTAAGAAAATTAATACGGAAGCTTACTTGAATCCATTGAAATTGATTGATTGGGGTTAGCAGTCTTCCATCTCTAAACTATTGTTTTAAGAGAAGACTTTAGGCTTATCGTCTGACAAGAAGGAATAAGAATTATCTTACGTTTGGACTGAGGATCATAACCTATTTATACCTGTAATATATTTTTTTATTTTGGCTCATCATAAAAATAAAATAAAATATTGGTTCTCTACACATTTCCCATATTGAATGAGATGCCCTAAAGTCTAATAACTCAAACTTTATATGATCACTTTTAAACAGACTAAATACATCAAATAGCATGTAATGTACAATTAATTGATATATGTAGACCCATTTAAAGAATTTTCCAACAAATAGCAGTAGGAAGAATCAGCGGCTAGAGGTGAGGTGCACGTAACCGAGCAGGATGCAGTAGCTGGGCGACAAGGGTGGACCGTAGGGGTTGATGAAGATGGCAACCAAGTGAGGAATGGTGCAATAATGTGCATAGCTTGGAGGCTTGGCCGCTTGGGAGAACGCTACGAGATGGTGCAGCAGGAAGATGACAAACTATTTTTTTTTCCAGGAGTTTCAATACAAGACTATCTAGGTGTAGTTTAAAACTACAAAAACTTGGAGATGCACGGGTAGGGCAGCAGCCTTGAGTAGGGAGGTAGTAAGGATAGTGCCCAGCTTTTTTGAGAAAACCGTAGGGTAGCGTGAGAACCCTCTTCCCTCTTTGATTAATTCTTTCTTATGATAAGATATATCTTCGCCTTAATTGCCTTTGATTTCCTTCTGTTAATTAGTTCCATGATCTCAATGTTGACATTTTTTCTTTCAAAGCTTTCCATAAGCAAATTTTGATTTGATTAATTTCAGATTTGTGCCGAAAATTTGATTTTTATTCCATAAATCTACATTACAAGCTTGACTTTCCTTTTCTACTTCTTGATTTCCTTTTTTTACACAATTTCAAATTAACTAAAATTCTCTTATTCCAATTTTCTATGATTTTCCTGAGTTTTTTGGATTTCCTTTAGATATAAGATTAAAAATTAAAGCAAAAGTTGGTTGATCTTTTAATTATCAGCCCCAAAGCCTAAATCTAGTTAATCTTAAGTCCAAATTGGTAATTCCATACTCAAAACGAAATTAAATCCACTACAAAAAAACAGACTTTTACAGGCACTTATAAGTGCCGGTAAAAGACCAACAAACCGCCGGTAAAAATCTTACCGGCGGTTTGTTGACCGCCGGCTGACCACCGGCTAGGTGAATGCCGGTGAAAGTTTGCCGACGGTCAAGTACCTCAATGTCAGTATAGATCCGATAAATTCCGACATAACTTTTTCCGGCGCTTTTAAATGCCCTTAAAAGTAAAAAACTTTTAAGGGTGCTTTAAAGTGCCGGAAAAAATCTTATTTCAAATTTGAAATTTTTATATTTATTGAATTTAAATTTAAATTCAAATGCTTTTACTGGCATTTTAAAGTGCCGGTAAAAGTCTTGTTTTAAATTTAAAATTTTATATTTATTGAATTTAATTTTAAATTTAAAATTTTTATTAATATAATTTAATTATTAAATTAATAAATTTTTTATCCTTTAATATAATTTAATTATTAAATTAATAAATTTTTTATCCTTTCTTTTTTTTAATCAAATAAAGCCTTAAAATTAATTTAAATTTAAAAAATAAGATATATGGTGGTGTTGGCTTTTGACTACTTAAATCAAATATTACAATTCAACAAAATATTAAAATACAAGAATTCAACAAAATTTTATTACTATAAAATAAAACTAGAAAATGTTACAAGAATTGTCAAACAAAATAAAAGCTAAACATCACACCATCCAAATATGATGACGTTGATCATAATTAACATTGTTAAAATACAAAAAATATGATAAAATAATGTCAAAAATATGAACAATCTATAAATTCATAAAAAGCCCATCATTTGTTCTTAATGCAAACCTAAATGATTTCTAATTCCCAGCTATCATCATTTATTAAAAGTTTAAGGTCAAAAAACCTACTGCCATTGCCATTGTTAGGAGCCAAGGCGCTAATGAGCCTCATAATGATGATAACTAGAGAAACTTGTACAATTCAAATGCATAGAAAAAGAATGATTAGTTTTACTCTCCAAGTTAATTAAGTACAGAAACAAACAAAGGACCCTAAGAAGCATTGAAGTCTTTTTCTCTGATCTTTGTTTTCTCCTGAAAATTACTCTCAGAAGTAGTTAAGAACCGAGTCATTTAAAATTTTAAGAAACAAGTTCATGATCACATATCATAGCAAACTCCATTAACTTCAAGAACATCAATATGCAACTGCATGATTATCAGAAAAAGAGTTGGAATTCAACAAAGAGTAGCTACTTCAATTTGTCAATTTCAAGCTCTATTGAAAAAAATAAAGAGATGATCTAAGCTTTTATGCATAGTTCATAATACATTAAATAGCCTCTATTAGACTGTTTCTTAGAATCACAAGACCATAACCTTACCATTACCCTTGAAATACTCTAGCATGCAAGAATGAAAGAAGAGTAATGGCGAAAGACTGAACACATGAAGAACAACAAATATATTGAGAATACAAATAAGGAACCATCATTGTAGTGATTATTAGCAAAAGATGTACTTAAGTTATAACAATTAAATTTACTTGTTATCTTTTGTACCACCTTAATTTTTCCATATTCTTGCCAAGGCTGCAAGTGATAAAGCTCTTATGAAGACAATTTCCATCAAATCTGAACAAATTTCACCAGCTCTGCAAGTAGACAGTATTTCTTCATTTTACAAGATAAATTATCAATCAGATTATTAAAATGAATTTACTATTATCTGAAATACTTTTAGTTTACAGATCTTTACTCCAGTATATAAAAATAAATGACAATTGAAACTTTTGAGGAATTTAAGAAGAATATGGCTACCAGATTCACAGGATAAACTAAATGGACTACTTAAAGAGTATAATACGACTATATGTGTTTAAAACAAGAAGAAGAGTATATACCTGTATGTTCCTCTGCAATTCCATCTTGAGCATAAAACTCGGATTACATCGATCTTACCTGCAGCTGCAAAAATAAAGCATACGGATTAGGTTTCACTATGTTCTGTTTGTCATATTCAAGCCGTTATGGTGTTCAGCCATCTCAGCAATTTTCCTAATACACAAATCAAACTGAAAAACGGTGTAGATATCATTATTACCACTAAAGTACCCAAAACATAAACATTGCATGATCTTGCTAGAGCTCATCAACCATAACATATTATACTATAAAATGCTTTTAATTCTAATATAGAATTTTTGGAAAAAAACTAAGGAAAATGTCAAAGAATTTGAAACCAAAAGGAATTAGGTGAAGTAATACTAATAGTAGAGCTGCTAACCCATTTATCTGGAGAAAGTGGAGGAATCGTGTGCTTCAATAGTCCAACATCATCTGATGATCTAATGTCCTGCACCTCTGCTTTTGACCTTATCCCTCACCATGAAAGAATTACCAAACCACTATCTGCTTCTGATCTTTTAGTCAGAGAAAAAAATAAACAAAGACCAAAGCTACTTTACAGTTAGCAAGTTATTTTTCATTAATCCCTCACCAAAGGTAAGGTATTCTGGTGATAGTTGCCACTCTTCATCCACTGAGAACTTGATTTTATACATTCACAATGTTAAACAGAAAGTTAGAAGAAGATGTAACACTAAAAGCAGTGGTTTAAGTCCACAGAATTTTACCTTCCAGGTCTGAGCAATAAGGTGGCTGAGAATTTGGTGAATGAATCGATGTATTCTGGTGATAAGTGCTCCCCTTAACTCTATCGATCAAATGAGCCCATAACTTAGCATTGCAAACAGAGAAATTTTCAATAAATGGATATAAAAAATCAAAGGTTTTCATTGACAAAAATAAAATACAAGCTGAGAAATGAGAAGTCTTACAGAATTAAACTATTTTGGGCATACTTCATTCACAAATTAATCTTAGGGAGCATAAGCTTTTGCATATCTAATCATATAGAAAAATTAAACAAGCTAAAAATAAGAAAAGGGAAAGGATTTTTTTTGGCTAAGTTAAATAGATTATATTAATAATTCAAAGGATAAAGCTAGTGTTAAAGCTAGCATGATCAAACTGAAATATAGTTCTGTTACAAACATACAGAACTTCGTGAGAAAACACTCAAATATAAAGAACACCTTAATCCCCCGAAACTCAACCTAATAATCTAAGCCAAGATAGAGAGACAACCATAGAATCAAGCTCCACCAAAAATCAAATCATATCGATTTCCAAAAGAGAAAAGACACATCATTCCTTCCCATCATACAACCTCCAGTACATGATTAAAATTTCTTTGAAAGGCCACAACACCCTTAATGATTTCTTCAGTCAATCTGTAACTCATCCTCAGTAATATGAACTTGAAATATTCATTGATGTTGCAAGAACTTTTACATATTTTAAGGCGGATTTTCCACTGTGAGTGGTTTCTAAAAAAATAAAATAACATAGCGTATTTTTAATCTCAATAACAGAGAATACCTGAATTCCTCTTCACTTCATATAATGCCTCTTAAAAATTCATACACCAATCTCATTGCAACTATTGGCTCCTGATCCCATGCTCCATTTTCTTCGAACCTAATAAGAAACATTTCATCAAATAGCATATACAATGGGTAAAGCTGTTTAGGCAATTTCAAATGCTCCAAAAATAACACCATTAAACTGAATATAATAAGTTAAAGGACTTATAAAGGTGAAACATACCGGACCCTTATACAGATGAAATGCAGAGTGCTATCCTCTTATTTTAAAATACCTAACCCAAATAAACAAAACCATCTCCACCAGCAATAACACATCATACATCAAAGACCAAACTCGTCTTTGGCTTTTCTTTGTCCCCATAAAGAGAAGCTCTAACATTAAAATCCTACTGACATTGAAGCTGAGAGCTGCTATCAATGGAGAGAAGAGGTAATGAAGCCGTAGATAGAGGAGATTAGACGAGACGAGAAAAGAACAGAAAACAAAAATTTTTAAAAAAAGGAAGTGAAAACCGTGACTTGAGATGATCGATGGAGAGACGAGGAGAATCTGAGAGCCGAGAGCAATTTTAAAGTAAAGCTGATGATGAGGATGGTCTGAGGAAAGGCTAGGGTTTGGTCTTCAAAATAGGGAAACTCTGATTTGAGATGAAAAGAGAAGAAAATGCATCTGGAGAAAACAGCAAGGAGAGAAAGGGGATTGGATCTAATTTGAGATAAAGAAAGAAAATATTTAAAGAAATTAAAATCTGGGTGCATGGGTGTCGTTAGTGGTTTGGTTAACAGCGGCGCTTACATTTCAGCTAGCAAAAACTAGTTAAAAAATGAAAGTACCGGCGGTTTCTAAAACCGCCCGTACAAAAATGCCTTTGAAAATCCCATTTTTTGTAGTGATCAAATGTAAATTCAAATAAAAAATCTAATTGAATAATTTAGAAGAATTTTGAAGTAAGTCTCAAGGTTTCATTATCAACAACATTTTACTTATAGGAAAATTGATTTAAACTCAGATTAAAAATAACCTAATTGGCCCAATAATACCAAAGATCTCGGACAAAATGGGATGTCTATAACAAGTTCCTTTTTTAATTGTGCATCTGAATTCAAATCCTGCACTTTTTTTTGGTTATGTTGCTTTGTTACCATAATATAAACTTTTCCAACTAGATTGCAGTTCATTCAACTGCATTGCCTGCTCTTTGCTGATAAGGGTAGAGGCTCGAGTCTTTGGACACCTTGAAAGTAGAAATGCTCATGATAAACCAATGGAATCAAGGCCCTCTTCAGGCAGAAAAGCATCTGTTAAACGCCAATGTATGTATTAGAAGCGATCCTATTTATCTCATGAAAGGGATCAACAATTGGTACTTTATTTAGTTGTCATGAAAGGGATTAGCAAATTGTATATGGAATCAAAGTATTCAACTATTTATTTAGTTGTCACTATGGGGTATTTTTTTTATTTAAATTGTAGTGATTACTCTTAGCTGCTTTCAACATAGAAAGGTTTGTCACTTTTTTTCACTTTTTTTTAAATTACTCTTACTGTGTAAATCGATATTAAGGAAAAAAAAACAGCTCCTAACTGTCTCTTAGGCAGGACTAGTTGCTTGGACAAACATTTACGTTGTGCATGCTATTTTTGTTTTAATAGTTGTTTGGCTTTGTAATTCAAGTTTGAAATACTTCATTATTTATCTTGCATTAAAGAAAATAGACTGCCCCCACATTGAAGAGTAGGCATCATCCCAATAGATGTAAAAAAGTAGTAGCACTTCATTTACATTTATCCAATAAATTATAATGCTACAATGTTTGTTTATTTTTGGTCAAACTATCAATTGATCCATGTACTATTACGAAATTTGAAATTTAGTCCATTTACTATAATTCATAATAATTAAGTCCCTCTGGTGTTATGATTTGAAAATTCAAGTCTAATCGATAATGATGGTTACAGTCTCCGTTAAAAAAGCTTAAATGATGGTTGACTTTTGCTGATGCAGCATTGACTTAGCTTACTTATGATGACGTGGTGTTGACCTTGCTAACGTGGCATTGACTTTGTTGACATGGTGTTCACTTGGTTGACTTTGCACTTTTTGTCCCCTGTAATTTATCTATGTACTTTTACAAAATTTGAAATTTAATCCCTCTATTATAATTCATAAAAAAAGTCCCTTTATTATTGTAATTTACAAATTATAATCTAATCAATAATGTTGATAAAGATCTTCATTAAAAATTGTAACATCATGTATTTTGATAGTTTGAATTAAGTTAGTTCATTGGAAATTAGTACAAGAGGTCATATGTGGAATTCAGTGCAATACTAAGGATGAGGGCAAATTGGTAATTTCATAACTGGTAGTAAATATAAATATGTGGTGAGAGATAATTGAATTATAGAAAGTTATATTGAATTAATAAGTTCATTAATAATTTTGATGAGGATAAATTGTGAAGTAAAGATGAATTTATATTTTAGTAGTTAGTAAAGGAGGGCTTTACTGTGTGAGAATCACATATTCTAATACTATTGTACATGTAAGACTTCTCACCATCGTTCAATTCTTGTATATTTTGCAGGTATAAAAGAAAACAGTATGGTAGGTCCCACATACCCTATAATGCTCGGATGGATGGGAGACTTGGTAGACTCAATAAGGAGAGCTGAATAAACATATGATAAGAATCTAGAACCTAAAATCTTTTATTTAAGTTGTTTTTGGGAAGTGTGCTAACAAATTAGAAAAAACCATTTTAGTTAATTTAATTGATTTCCCTCTCAAATTTTCATATTTTCATATTTTCATTTCCCTCTATTTAATTGATTTTCCTCTCAAATTTTCATTAAAAAAAAACCATTTTAGTTAATTTAAAGGCACAAATGCAACTAAAGTTAAAGACCCAATGTCGCCTTTTTTCATTCTCCTTCGTTTTTTCTCCTTCTCCACTGTTCCAATTCCCCTGCTTTAATTCTATTTTCTAGTTTTTGATCCCCATCTAAGCAGCCATTTCCTTTCCTTATCACACAACAAACCCAGCCACATTTGTTGTAGTGAATTAATTAATATAATGCTAACTATTTAAATATAATTAATCATAATATTAATAAAGTATAAAAAACAAATTTTATTAAAATTATCGCTTAAACGATAATACTATTATAGTATATTATTAAATTACACATTAATTTACTATTAAAAATATTATTTTTATTTACACTTTAATTTTATATTTAATAGATAATAAATTAATTATTTTTAATAAATAATTAATTCTATCAGAATAATATTTACGCATTAAGAGATTGCATAATTTATTCTTAAAAGATTGTTATAATACAATATAATATATAAATCCTTGTTATAAGATACCAAATTAGAATCTTGTTAATATAACAAATAATTAATTACCAATAGCTTGATTTATTCATGTATTTTATTAAAATTACCGCTTACACAATAATATTACTATACTATTTTTTAAATTACACTTTACTATTAGAAATAATTATTTTTATCCAAAATTTAATTTTATAATTAAAAAAGTGTATCAATTATTTATTTATTTTAAAATAATAATCATACAATTATAATTCGGGTTTTTTTGTGTTTTAAATTCGGGTTTCGGAACAAATCGGTCTCGATTTTGGATTGTATCGGGTTCGGGTTTTGTTGAGTTCATGTTGTGTCTGGTTAGGGCTTTTTCGGGTTCAGATTTTTTCAGTTTCAGTCTTTTTCAGTTTCGGGCCTTTGACTTTTTTGATCAATTCAGGTTGGTCCGGCTTCTGTCTCGGGCAGGTTTTCGAGCTTGGGCCAGCTTTTGTCACCTCTATTTGCAAGCAAGATAATTTTAAAAGAAATTTCTATAATTTTCTTAAGTGGCCGGCCAATTCTTCTTAAACCTCACACCATTTTCTCCATAACCAACTTAGAGAAAAATAGAAAAGAGAAAAATAGAAAAGCTTCCAAAACACCAACCAAACAACCATAAAACCGAAAAATCCCTTCTACAAACTTGTACCAAATTCAGTGTTCTACAAACCCATACCAATATTTAAAGGTGAAGTGGACAAAATCAAGGTGAAGGATTCCCCCTTGCATTCGACCACACACCAAGGTAAGAAAGGTTGGATTTTCTTCATGATTTAATGATACTTAGTGATATAATTAAGATGTTTAAGCATGATTATGGCCATAGATTGAATTAAAACTGTGAAGACCACAATTTTTTTGTACCCAGTTTGTAAATAAAGGAAGGGATTAAATAAACTAAATATTGAGATGTATTATGAAATTTTATTATTTTATGTAATGAAATCGAAAATTTGAGTTTAGTGCATTTAACAATTAGTGAATTACAGTATGTAAATTAGATTTATACACACACACACACACACACACACACACACACACACACATATATATATATATATATTTATGAGGGATATATACATTAATTCAATAAGGAAAATAAATTGATATAAATGAGCTCACAAAACCTAAGTGCAAATATTATAAGTGATTAGATAATTAAAAGAACAAATAAAAATATACATACCCATATATATACATATATTTAATTAAATGAAGAATACAAGTATATTAAATTAATTGTGATATATATAGGGATATGTGAATATAAATATATATATATATATATGTATGTATGTAAAAAAAAACAAAAAGGAGGAGAATATATATTATAAATTAAGCATGGTAATATATATATATATATATATATATATATATATGTGTGTGTGTGTGTGTGTGTGTGTGTGTGTGTGTGTGTGTGTGTGTGTGTGTGTACTGCTATTATATATATAAATATTAGACATGAAAATGTGTATATAAATTATATATGATTAAGATAATAAATACAGATATATGTACACTTATAATATATATTAATTATATATATACTATATATAATATATTTATAAGGAAAAAAAAGAAGAAAAAAAAGGATTGGCACCATGAAACTGCTCCCACTAACCTGGAAGCAGAAAACTAAAAATAAAAAAATAATAATATAACAAGTGCAGATGACCAAAAACCAGAGGAAAGAAATTGGGGAAAGCACCGAGAGAGAGAGTGAGAGAGCAAATGGCAGCCTGAGGAAAAAAAGAAATGAGAGAGAAGGAAAAGAAATTGCAGCCTCGAATGAACAGAGAAAGAGAGTAGAAAGAAAAACGGAGCAGCAACAGAGAGGTGAAAGGGTCTTCATCTTCGAGCCTTCAGTAGCAGTGGACGATGAAGAAAGAAACTTGGAACCTGCTGGTGTAAATGACCAAAACCGCAGCAGAAAAGAGCACCAGTTGCTGCAGGCTGAGAGCCATTTAGGGAGCTTGATGGTTATTTGTTGCAGGCAGCAATAAGGAACAGGAAGAAGCTGTGTTTTGGCTGTAGGAGTGACGCGAACCGAGGAAGAAGTTTGCTGCAGCAACCAGGAGAAGGAGAGGCTGTGAAACGGGGGGCTTCTAGATACATTGTTCGGTGACTGTAAGGTTTGATTGTAGCCATTCTTGGTGGTGATGCAAGGCTATTCTGGTGACTGCGTAGGCTGGAATTTGTAATGGTTTAAAGGGCTGGTTAATGGTCATTAACCGTGGCTGGTTTAAGCTGAGCTTTGGACAGTTCTCGGTGGTTGTTTTTGGTGCTAGCAATGAGGCCTGAATAGGGCAAAGTTAGGGATAAAAAAAAACATGCTGCTTTGATGTTGAACCCGGCGCCAAAGTAGGGGACGAATAGCGACTTCCCTTGAGTGATGGAACTAGGGGCTGACTTGGCATTGGAGTGTGGGATTAAAGGCTAAGATAGAAGATAGAACCGAGGTCGTTGGCAGCAAGCATCAAGGTCTGCAACCGAGATGTAAGAACCTCTCTATGCTCCGTTTAATAGGAATGAATATATACAGGGGAGGGATCAAGTTACACTTGTGTAAAACTAAATAGTTTTACATCATTTTTTAACCCTTAGATTAAAATAAATTTGTAGTTGAGATTAAAACTCTATCTTTCTTCAAAATACAATTGAATATAAAAATCTGAAAAATTCTCTTTCCTTTTTAATTTTTTTCTTTTCCTTTTTTAATTATCTTAATTAAGAGAATCTAGCATATGGGACTGCTCCTAAATCAAACGCCATTGCTAAGGCTCTTGAACCAAAGTCCGAGGCTGAGATTGACGCTCTTGCATGAAAGTATTCCAATGCTGGAGCTAACACTGAAGTAGAAACCGATTCTGCTTTTGTGGTTGAAGAAGTCTCACCATGCTTCTGCTGCAAACTTCTGTCTAACTTGAAAGCAAGGGTTGCCTTGTGAAATCCCCAAAATTCTGTAAATTTCCCATGCTTGTATAGTTTTTCAACTTGAATTAATGGAATAAATATGAATTTCTGATATATATATATATATATATATGATGCATGGGACATAAAGTGAATTAAGGCAATTGATGGTCAAACAATCAAAGGTCAAAGAGTCAAAGGAGGTGGTCAATGGCTGAGATGATGAGCATGCATTAATGGGCATTAAATGAACTAACATGACTCATCATCATCATCTCTTGCACCCCACGACACCAGCCCATCTTCCTCTCCCTCTCGTTGCTTCCATATTTTTCCTCTAAGTGTTCAAATTCTCACCTTGACAAACCACCATTTCAGGCCATCGATTCGTTAAGCTCCTCTAAAGAAAAACGATCCCTGTCGATAGCTTAACCTATACCTGTAATATGAGAGAGTGAATCCAAGTGAATAAGGAGATCTAGAAATCTAAAGAATTGGTGAATTGCAAAGGTAAGGGAGTTAGATGGTTTTATGTTGATATTTTGATGGTTTGGGATTGTATAAAGTTGATATAGTAGGTTTATTGAGGTTTAAATTGTCATGATGTTTACAGCTTGAAGAAGTGAAAAAGGACAAGTGTAGATTAGCTACCAAGCTTGTGGATTTATCTCAATTGAGGTAAGGAATTTATGTAACGGACGTAGGGTGACTATGTCTGCATGTTTTTAACTATTTTAACTGTTTTAGAGAGAAACAACAGCTGCTTTAAGTAAAGGAAAAAGGGGCAATTTGGGACCTACTCCTAGTACCAATTAGGCTGGGAGCAGCCGACTGCCTTAAGTAGCAGCCGACTGCCTAGAGACATCTAAAACGCCGTTTTTCGAAAATCGACTCAAACCAGTCGACTGCCAAGGGAGCCAGTCGACTGCTATTTTCCAGAAACCATTCTGTTTCAAACCAGTCGACTGCCAGGGGGAGCCAGTCGACTGCTATCTGTCCAGAAGCATTCTGTTTCAAAACCAGTCGACTGCCATTTGGGGCCAGTCGACTGCCCTATTTGTATTTTAAAAAAATATAATAATTGAATTTCAAAAAGGGAAAGAAATTCAATAAGGCAAAACATGGGGTAGCAGTCGACTGCCATATATGACCAGTCGACTGCCTATTTGAAAGAAAGGTTTTGAGAACCTGTTTTAAGAAAGGATATTCACACTTGTTTAAAACCTATATGAACAAGGTTTTGGAGACTATGAATCTCTCAAAAGAGCATGCACATTATTTGTTACTTGTATTTGACTGAGGAGCTCTAGTCCAGCCCTCAGACCCGCAGTACGGCACCTGACTAGTGAAACTGTGGGCTATAGACAATGGCCATGAGTCTCTTATTTGATTCGGCTTTGGGGAGGATCCCTGGCCCATACGTGAGTACGCTATTTATTTGATATCTCTCAGGATTATCCCTTATGGGATATATTTGCGGTATCCTCATGAGATCCTCATATTGGATTATCCCTTATGGGATATATTTGCTGTATCCATTATCTCTTTGGATTATCCCTTACGGGATATATTTGCGGTATCCATGATGAGAAATTACTTGGTGCATGATTCTGTTGGATATAAATTGTCTCCCATCTATTTGAAAATAATTATAATTGCCTATTTGATTTCACGTGATTTGAGGTCCGTGGAAATATTTGAAAACATGATTTACTTGTATTTGATATTTGCAAAAGAAATATACGAAATATGCTTTATAATGATTTTCCATGACATTATAGAGCCAAGCAGGAAAACTGCATATAGTGATATAGTACGCTCTTTTACATAAGTTTCTTACTGAGCGTAAACTCACTCTTTTACAATTACTTTTCATACAGATTACTTGAAGTAATTCCGCTCCGGATAGAGGGGTATCTTTTGGGATTTTTGAGATACCTTCGAGGCACGCTTCCTATTTATCCTTTGAAGGTATATTTAGTCGGCCGTTAGTTCGGCTAATGTACAGTACAATACTACAGTTTTGTATATGTTGGGGATTAGGGTGTTTGAATATTTGAGATCCTAATGTATATGGCACATGTTTATAAATGAAAAATTTTATGCACGTGAAAATGAATATTATACTCTGATAGAAATGCCTAAAGTATAAGAGTAAGGGAGATTGACATCGGATAAACTAGTCGATTTATTTGTTATTTGAGTTAAAAGTTAGTTGTTATTTGGTTAGTGACGAGGACGTCACAGATTGGTATCAGAGCAGATTCGACTGAAGTTTGTCGATGTCAATAAGCTAGAATTAGAGTAATTCCCCAATGTACTGTACTAGCTTACTTGATTTTAAGTAGTATAACGGCTTAAGGTTATACTAAATGATGTTAATTGATCATGATCTTAACAGAATGAGTACTCGAAGGAGGGGTACTAGACGAGGACGAGGACGGGGTCGTGATGAACCGCCCCAAACACAATCTTCTCCTCCATCTCCACCGCATAGCCCGAATACGAGGCTAGCTAAAATGGAGAAACATATGAAAAATATGGCCGCAATGTTCACCCAGTTTATGGCTAAATTTCCGGACGTGGCCGCTAATGCACTGGCAGTTACCCCTACAGTACCTTCTACTCCGGTGGTACAACCTCCACCAGTCCCAGCTAATGAGAGGCGAGATCCTATAGCTTACTGCAGTGTGGCACTGATAAAGGAGTTTAAGAAGCTGGATCCGCCAAAGTTCAAAGGGGACAGTGACCCATTGGCCGCGGAAAATTGGATGAAAGCGGTCACCAAGGCATTTGGGTACTTGGCTTGCACAAAGAAAGAAAAAGTAGGATTGGCCGCCTACTTGCGAGTGGATGAGGCCGAACCATGGTGGCAGGCTACTCAGACAGTATTAGAGGCTAAGCATACTGAAGTGACGTGGGATAGATTTGTTGAAGCTTTTAATGAACAATATGTCCCACGTACTGCTCAGAGGAGATTACAGGTTGAGTTTTTGAACTTGACTCAGGGAAGTATGTCGGTTAGCCAATATGAGTCGAAGTTCATTACACTGAGCAGATTTGATCCTGAAGTACTAAGAAGAGAGGATCATAAGACCTACAGATTCATGGAGGGATTAAGACCTTCCATTAGGTCTAAGTTATATCCATTGGACATCACTACCTATGGAGAGGCAGTCCGTAAGGCTCAACTATGTGAGTAGGACTATGAGTTTCATCAGGCAGACTTCCGAGTGAGGAATAAGGGTAAAGAACCTATGAAGTGGAAGTCAGATGAGAAGGCCTCGAGGGATAGATATCCACCTAGAAGGAATAGGCCTTATGATAAAGCCTCAATAGGTAAGCAAGTTTATTATAAGAAAATAAATTGTCTTCATTTAATGGTTATATGGAACTATGTTAAATAGGAGTTATGATGATTGTGATACAGGAACTCCTAGATCCACCGGAATCAAAATAGGTGATGAAAGATCACAACATCCAGTTGGTAGTACCGCTAGCTCACCGAGGAGTACGATGCCGAGGTGTGTGCAATGCGGGAAATTTCATGGAGCACAACCTTGCTGGTTGGCGAGTGGGGCGTGCTATTGGTGTGGTGAACAGGGACATAGAATCAAAGATTGTCCCAAGATAAACCAGAGGGCACCCGAAGAGTCAGAAAAGACCCCTCAACCACAAGCTAAGACCACACAACCCCAGCGTAAGGCCACAGCGGCAGAGAAAGGAAAGGCACCAGTGACTCAGGGACGGGTATTTGCCATCGATAAAGAGTCCGCTGATGCTTCATCGAAGATGATTCAGGGTAAGATTTACCTTAATGATACATATGTCCTTGCTTTATTTGATACAGGCTCTACGCACTCTTTTATTTCCCCTATGGCTATTAGGAGATTAAATATTGAGCCTGAGCAGTTAGGAGGATTGCTACAAATAATTACTCCATTTAGGGAATCCCAAATGACGGACATAGTGTATCGTAATTGTAAGCTACGGATAGGAGAAAGAGAGTCGATAGCTGACCTAATCCTATTAAATATGTCTGGATTTGATGTTATATTAGGAATGGATTGGTTAGCTGAAAATCATGTGATGATAGATTATCATGCTAAGAGTGTGATTTTCTCCTCTCCCGTTAGCTATGTTGTAAATTTTGCAAATATGTAATGCAAAAGCATAATTACTTGTTTGGTTTAATTGAGATTTAATTGATAGAACATATTTGTGATGTGAAGGGTTTGTAGCACACGTGGTGGACGTAGATCAGAAACGTCCCACACTTCACGAAATTCCAGTAGTTAAGGAATTTTTCGAAGTATTTTCGGATGATCTTCCAGGACTTCCTCCGAATAGGGAAGTAGAGTTCACGATCGAATTGGTGCCGGGGACTGAGCCTATATCAAGAGCTCCCTACCGGATGGCTTTGGTAGAATTGGAAGAACTTAAGAAGCAGCTTCAGGAGTTGCTAGACAAGGGATTCATACGACCCAGCGTATCCCCTTGGGGTGCTCCTGTGCTTTTTGTCAAGAAGAAGGACGGTAGTATGAGGTTGTGCATCGACTACCGGTGGTTGAATAAAGTGACAATCAAGAACAAGTATCCTCTTCCCAGGATAGATGACCTCTTAGATCAGCTCAAGGGTGCACAAGTCTTTTCCAAGATAGACTTGAGGTCGGGATATCATCAATTGAAGATCCGAGATGAAGATATCCCTAAGACTGCATTCAGGACACGGTATGGCCATTATGAATTCTTGGTGATGCCGTTTGGATTAACCAATGCACCCGCAGCCTTCATGAACTTGATGAATGATGTGTTTAAGCAATACCTAGACCAGTTTGTCGTTGTCTTCATCGATGACATCTTAGTGTACTCGAGGTCATGGGAAGAACATGAGCAGCATTTGAGGATTGTTTTGGAAACCCTCAGAGATCGAGGACTATATGCCAAGCTAAGTAAGTGTGATTTCTGGTTGAATCGGATATCCTTTTTAGGTCATGTAATCAGTAAAGATGGAGTTTCAGTTGATCCATCAAAGATTGAAGCGGTGGTTCAATGGGAAAGACCGAAGACAGTGACGGAGATTAGGAGTTTCTTAGGTTTAGCTGGCTACTATAGAAGATTTGTAGAGGGTTTCTCAAAGCTAGCTGCTCTATTGACAAGACTGACGCGCAAAGAGGTGAAGTATGAATGGAATGAAGCTTGTGAGCAAAGTTTCCGAGAGTTGAAGCACAGGCTGACGACTGCACCTATCCTCACCATTCCTAGTGGTTCAGGAGGATTTGCAATATATAGTGATGCCTCAGGGCAAGGTTTGGGATGTGTGTTAATGCAGCATGGTAAGGTAGTGGCCTATGGTTCTAGACAGTTAAAGGACCATGAGAAGAACTACCCGACTCATGATTTGGAGTTAGCTGCAGTAGTATTTGCCCTAAAAATATGGAGACATTACTTGTATGGTGAAAAATTTCAGATTTTTACGGATCATAAAAGTCTGAAATACTTGTTCTCCCAGAAAGAGTTGAACATGAGGCAAAGAAGGTGGCTAGAGCTTCTGAAGGATTATGATTGTGAGATCATGTAAAACCCAGGGAAGGCCAATGTGGTGGCGGATGCTCTGAGCCGAAAGCATGTAAGTATGATAGCATATATAATGATAAAAGAACACGAACTGATTGAGCAGTTTGCAAGCCTCAGTTTAAGTGTTACATCTATTGAGCAATGTGGTATGATGGCTAGTTTGAGAATTGAGCCAGAATTGATGGACAGAATTCGGGCTGTTCAGAGAGAGGATGTCCAGTGTATGGAGGCTATAGAAAAAATTCAATCGGGTATGACCTCAGAATTCCATATGGGTGAGGATGAAATTTTAAGGTTTAATAACCGTATTTGTATTCCCAAGGATAATGAATTGAGGAAGCTAATTTTGACAGAAGCACATTCCACTAAGTACACATTACACCCGGGGAACACGAAGATGTATCATAATCTTCGCAAGGTGTATTGGTGGAAAGGCATGAAGAAAGACATAGCTGATTTTGTGGCGAAATGTCTTACATGTCAACAGGTTAAGGTAGAACATCAAAAGCCAGCAGGATTACTGCACCCTCTGCCTATACCTATGTGGAAGTGGGAACACATTACGATGGACTTTATTATGGGATTGCCCAGAACCAAGAGGAATCATGATGGTATTTGGGTGATAGTGGATAGATTGACGAAGTCAGCTCACTTCCTACCTATGAAGCCTACAGATACACTTAGCGCTTTGGCAGACTTATACGTGAGAGAAGTCGTCAGACTACACGGTGTTCCAGTGAGCATCACATCGGATAGGGATTCCAGGTTTACTTCTCACTTTTGGGAACATTTTCAGGAAGCCATGGGATCTCAGTTGAATTTTAGCACAGCTTTTCATCCGCAGACTGATGGGCAGTCCGAGCGCACTATTCAGACGCTCGAGGATATGTTGAGAGCATGTGCTTTGGATTTTAAAGGCTCATGGGACGACCATCTGCCATTGGCTGAGTTTGCTTATAATAATAGCTATCATGCAAGCATCGGGATGGCACCATACGAGGCTTTGTATGGAAGACGGTGTCGATCACCGATTGGATGGGAAGAAGTGGGCGAGCGCAAGTTGTTGGCTCCAGATTTAGTCGAACAAGCCTCTGAGAATGTTAAACTGATTTGTCAAAGACTTAAGACAGCTCAGAATCGACAAAAGAGCTATGTAGATGTTCGACGGAGGCCACTTGAGTTTTTGGTTGGAGACTATGTGTTTTTGAAAGTCTCTCCATCCAAAGGGATTATGAGATTTGGCCGACGAGGTAAGTTAAGTCCTCGTTATATCGGACCATTTGAGATCCTAGATCGTGTTGGAGATGTGGCCTATAGGTTGGCACTACCTCCGGAGTTATCAGGAGTACACAATGTCTTTCATGTATCGATGCTTCGGAAGTATAATCCGGATCCATCTCATGTTATTGAATATGAACCCTTGGAGATTCAAGACGACATGAGTTATGTGGAGAAACCGATTCGGATTTTGGATAGGAAAGATAAAGTATTAAGATCAAAGACGATTCCATTGGTTAAAGTTCTCTGGCAGTACCATACGACAGAAGAAGCTACTTGGGAACTAGAGAACTTGATGAGAGAGAGATACCCGGAATTGTTTTAAAACATAACCTTACTTGAATTTGGAGGACCAAATTCTCTAAGGTGGAGAGAATGTGAAATCCCCAAAATTCTGTAAATTTCCCATGCTTGTATAGTTTTTCAACTTGAATTAATGGAATAAATATGAATTTCTGATATATATATATATATATATATGATGCATGGGACATAAAGGGAATTAAGGCAATTGATGGTCAAACAATCAAAGGTCAAAGAGTCAAAGGAGGTGGTCAATGGCCGAGATGATGAGCATGCATTAATGGGCATTAAATGAACTAACATGACTCATCATCATCATCTCTTGCACCCTACGACACCAGCCCATCTTCCTCTCCCTCTCGTTGCTTCCATATTTTTCCTCTAAGTGTTCAAATTCTCACCTTGACAAACCACCATTTCAGGCCATCGATTCGTTAAGCTCCTCTAAAGAAAAACGATCCCTGTCGATAGCTTAACCTATACCTGTAATATGAGAGAGTGAATCCAAGTGAATAAGGAGATCTAGAAATCTAAAGAATTGGTGAATTGCAAAGGTAAGGGAGTTAGATGGTTTTATGTTTATATTTTGATGGTTTGGGATTGTATAAAGTTGATATAGTAGGTTTATTGAGGTTTAAATTGTCATGATGTTTACAGCTTGAAGAAGTGAAAAAGGATAAGTGTAGATTAGCTACCAAGCTTGTGGATTTATCTCAATTGAGGTAAGGAATTTATGTAACGGACGTAGGGTGACTATGTCTGCATGTTTTTAACTATTTTAACTGTTTTAGAGAGAAACAACAGCTGCTTTAAGTAAAGGAAAAATGGGCAATTTGGGACCTACTCCTAGTACCAATTAGGCTGGGAGCAGCCGACTGCCTTAAGTAGCAGCCGACTGCCTAGAGACATCTAAAACGCCGTTTTTCGAAAACTGACTCAAACCAGTCGACTGCCAAGGGAGCCAGTCGACTGCTATTTTCCAGAAACCATTCTGTTTCAAACCAGTCGACTGCCAGGGGGAGCCAGTCGACTGCTATCTGTCTAGAAGCATTCTGTTTCAAAACCAGTCGACTGCCATTTGGGGCCAGTCGACTGCCCTATTTGTATTTTAAAAAAATATAATAATTGAATTTCAAAAAGGGAAAGAAATTCAATAAGGCAAAACATGGGGTAGCAGTCGACTGCCATATATGACCAGTCGACTGCCTATTTCAAAGAAAGGTTTTGAGAACCTGTTTTAAGAAAGGATATTCACACTTGTTTAAAACCTATATGAACAAGGTTTTGGAGACTATGAATCTCTCAAAAGAGCATGCACATTATTTGTTACTTGTATTTGACTGAGGAGCTCTAGTCCAGCCCTCAGACCCGCAGTACGGCACCTGACTAGTGAAACTGTGGGCTATAGACAATGGCCATGAATCTCTTATTTGATTCGACTTTGGGAAGGATCCCTGGCCCATACGTGGGTACGCCATTTATTTGATATCTCTCAAGATTATCCCTTATGGGATATATTTGCAGTATCCTCATGAGATCCTCATATTGGATTATCCCTTATGGGATATATTTGCTGTATCCATTATCTCTTTGGATTATCCCTTATGGGATATATTTGAGGTATCCATGATGAGAAATTACTTGGTGCATGATTCTGTTGGATATAAATTGTCTCCCATCTATTTGAAAATAATTACAATTGCCTATTTGATTTCATGTGATTTGAGGTCCGTGGAAATATTTGAAAACATGATTTACTTGTATTTGATATTTGCGAAAGAAATATATGAAATATGCTTTATAATGATTTTCCATGACATTATAGAGCCAAGCAGGAAAACTGCATATAGTGATATAGTACGCTCTTTTACGTAAGTTTCTTACTGAGCGTAAACTCACTCTTTTACAATTACTTTTCATACAGATTACTTGAAGTAATTCCGCTCCGGATAGAGGAGTATCTTTTGGGATTTTTGAGATACCTTCGAGGCACGCTTCCTATTTATCCTTTGAAGGTATATTTAGTCGGCCGTTACTTCGGCTAATGTACAATACAATACTACAGTTTTGTATATGTTGGGGATTAGGGTGTTTGAATATTTGAGATCCTGATGTATATGGCACATGTTTATAAATTAAAAATTTTATGCATGTGAAAATGAATATTATACTCTGATAGAAATGCTTAAAGTATAAGAGTAAGGGAGATTGACATCGGATAAACTAGTCGATTTATTTGTTATTTGAGTTAAAAGTTATTTTTTATTTGGTTAGTGACGAGGACGTCACATGCCTGAACTGACTCATTGGGGATTAGAACTTGTCTGGCATCTTCAGCCTCAAATAGAGCTTTGTCAAATCCTTTCGGCATCAACTCTGCTAGAGAATTTGCAAACCGTTCAATTGACAATAATCCATGATCCTCACAATTTGAAGCAGTTTTCATCTCTGTTTCCTCAAAAAATAAAAAAAAACTTGGCTCCATTTTTCAGATTTGAAAAGACAATAATCACTTAATTAAGATAATTGAAAAAGGAAAAGAAAAAAATTAAAAAGGAAAGAGAATTTTTTAGATTTTTATATTCAATTGTATTTTGAAGAAAGATAGAGTTTTAATCTCAACCACAAATCTATCTTAATCTAAGGGTTAAAAAATGGTGTAAAACTATTTAGTTTTACACAGGTGTAACTTGATCCCTCCCTAGTAAGGATCCACTTACACATGTGTAAAACAAATTTGTTTTACACAGTTTTATATCTTCATATAGGATTAATATTTTGCAAACCAACCGTTGGATTTAACAACCTACTCATATTTATTATGCATGTAAATTTTTGAATCAATCTGTTATTTCTATCATTTTAATCTAGAATAGTATTTTTTAAATATATATCAACGGTTGATATTTTATTTTACGATATATATTTAGTTAAACGTATTCGATTAATTTGAAATTTAGCATGCATGATCTATGTGAATAGAACATAAAATTCAACGGTCAGATTAAAAATTATAAATCATATAAAAAGATATGAAAGTGTGTAAAACTAAATTTGTTTTACACATGTGTAACTGGATCCCTCCTATATATATATATATATATATATATATATATTTGGAGAATGTGATGAAATAAGGGAAGGTGTGATTATCTAAGATTAATATCTATACATATAGAAAAGCCATGGTTGAGAAGATCGGGGGATGTATATAAGGTGTTCAAGTTTCATCAATATTTAGATTCGTTCTTAAATAAAGCGATGCGTTGCTATTAATTTGGGCAACTAAGGCAAGCAAAGGTAATATTGAAGTTACTATTGAAATGTGATCTTGGACATTGCTTGAGCTGGACTGAAACCTTATTTTCTACTTTGTGTGTTGTGGCCAGCTAAGCTTGCATGTTTAGTGAAGCGAAGTGTGCATGTGTTAATTGAAATATATAAACTTTGTTGTTGTGTATACAAAGTGTACTAGTGCATGGCATGCACTAATTATACGAGGTACCCATGTAAAGTGTGTAGTGGCAAGTCATTGATTCAAGCTACTTCATGTATAAGTTTTATAATGACATTGCATTATGTCTTAAATTGCAAAGTCTTGGTTTTGAACTGACTTTTGAAGTAAATCAATAACTTCGCATATTTGAAACTTAAAATTGGTTTAATAAGTGTTTTGAAATCCGTGGAAGCTAAGTGCTACACAAGAAATACATTTTTAGATCTGTTTTCGATTGCAGGCAGATCCATTGACCTTCAGGTCACTTGAGCTTATCGAGCTTCGCTCTAGGTTCCATTACTCATCTATTGAGCTTTATGCTCTAGACTTTCAATATTAGTATCTGTGCCTTACGAGTCTCGTGCTCTAGGCATTATTAGGCTTGTTTGGAAAACCAGTAGACAGGTTCCAGCTCTTGACTAATCAACAAAACTGGAGTATTCTATGGCCATAGATATTGTATCGTGGGAGCCATCTCTAGAATCCTAAGGGACCTACGTGCTTCATGAATACCTTTTAGATTGTGGGAGCCACCTCTAGAATCCTAAGAGACCTACGTGCTACACAGATACCTTTTGGACTGTGGGAGCCACATCTATAATCCTGAAGAACCTACGTGCTACATGGATATTGTTTGGACCGCGGGAGCCACCTCTAGAATCCTAAGGGACCTACGTGCTACACGAATACCTTTTAGACCATAAAAGCCACCTTTAAAATCTTAAAGGACCTACATGCTACACGAGTTCCTCAATGCAACACTTCCTCCATTGCTAGCTAGAATGGATGTCATAACTGTATCAGTGAGTAGGGTCTTTGCCAAAACATTAATAGATATCTATTTGATATCGTTTTCAGTGATTTAAGGCTTTTGCCTAAAAGTGACAAGTGATCGTATTGTTATTATTTTTCAATTAATTGAGGTTTTTGCCTAAAGTGATAAGTAATCGATTTGAAATAGTTTTAAGTGATATAAGGATTACGCCTAAAGCGATAAGTGATCAGTTTTGAAATCATTTTTCATGAATCGAGGTTATACGTCTAACGTTTATTGAATATTGTTTTGTAAAATGATTGATTTATTAAAGTTTATATTGATTGATTTATTGAAATATATACTGATTTATTTATCAAAGCGCATAATGATCAATTTATCAAAGTACATAGTAATCGATTTATTAAAGTTTATATTGATCATTTTATCGAAGTGTATGGTAATTTACAGAGTGATTGATTTATCGAAGTGCATAGTGTTTTAAATTTAACTGAAATGCATAATGAATTGATTTAATTGAAATGTATAGTGAATTTGATTAAATAAAGTGCATAATGAAAGTGTTTTGAATTGAAGTGTATGGCGAAAGTGTTTTGAACTGAAGTGCATGTCAAAAGTGTTTTAATTTAAGACTGTGATTGAATACTATGTATACATGTCACTTAAGCATTGCCTTTTCTACACTTGCATGTAGATCGACATGAGTCTAACATGCATTTACTTAAATTACTTACTGAGTCGTGGTTTGCTCACCGCTTTCTAACATCATCATAGATCATACGAGGTAAAGTCCACGCTTGGAGTTTTGTGTGGCCTACTCAAGGATTTACCTAGTAGTGTTACTTGTTTAAGTCCACCGAGCGTTGTTTTTGATACTTTTAAGGTATATCAAATTTTCTATATCATGTATAAACATTATGTAATGCACGATACATGTCATTAGAAATTATTTTGGGATGTAACTTAGGATCACTATAGATTATTATAGACTATTATGAATATCGAGTGCGATCCGGAATATGTTTGTGGTATGATAACTATGAACTTTATGGAATGTGAATATGTTTATTAATGATTATGGGGATGTGTGTAATGTGTGATGATATAAATTGTGGATTGTGGAGTTAAGATATGATGTTGAGATTATACATATATTTTACAAGTTAATTAACTGAGAAAAATTGATTATATATAAGGAGAGGTTTTTGATCTTTTTCTTTTGCCACATTAAATCTTGAATTAAAATATTTTAAATCTTGAATTAAAATATTGAGGAAGTAAGTTAATTTGCCTTAGGAGTTAACTATTTATATAACAACGTTAAGTTAAATCAAAATTGAGAAAGGTGAAAATTGTTTAGCGGTGGCACTGACACCGAATCCAAACCTTAAGTAAAAAAAAAATTTAGTTCGTAAATTTGCAATATAAGTGTGATTGTTAAGTGAATGTCACGGCCTTCGAGTTGTGACAAAAAACACCTCAAATGCTCCCTTAAGGTTTCGACCATGATGAAAAGGACATGTTTCATGTTGCTTTGATGTATGAAAATGGTGTAAAATTGATGAAGAACAATGATAAAGCATGAAACTAAGCTTAATATGTTGAAATAGTTAGTGAATTCTTCCATGTAGCCTTCTGCCAAGTGAAGGGGACCTAGGAATTTTGCTTAATTTGATGTGTTTTTAGGTACCATGATACTATATAAATTAAGACAAGACTACCAGTGCGATCGAAATTGAAAACGGAGTTGATTTAGGCATAGTTGCAGTTTTAGCACCGGTGTAAAATAGACTGGTTTAGTAGCTATAGTAGATAATGTGATAGATTTCAATGAAGAAGAATTAAGTATAATTGAAGTATAATGAAATAATGGTGTTTGAAAATGTTTTGCAGCCTGGGAGTGAGATAAGTCACGTGGTTCTATCAATTGTTTCGATAGAAACTAAAAGGTGAGGAATGAGTATAGAAGACGTAGGGATACTGTGAACGTATATTGATATTGAAAATGATTTTATGAAATTGTTTTGAGGTTAAATGCATTGGAATTATCGTCTGTTGTTAGTATTTTAAATTGTGTTTTTACTACAAGAAGGCTAGGATAGGAAGCTGTTATACTATCGAAATTTCTAATAAATTTTTAGAACCACATTTTGGTACCTTTGAATATTATAAATGAAAGATTTAATAAGTTAAACTCTATCACATTTATTCAAATTTCATACGCATATTGAAACCCAAATTTATATATTTAAAAATTCATGTTATCAAATTTTACGTACATGAGGGTACTGGCATGTTTTTATAACTTATTTACAAGTAAATAGAATATTTTTATAAATAAATATTGAACTGTGAATATTTTATAAATTTTTATTCTTGAACTGCTTATATTTCTAAAATTATGCATTTATGGACTAACTAAAGATTTAATCACTGAAAATGATTTCTTTAAAGATATTTATATTGCCTATAAACTGTTTTAAGACTGTTAGGCTCCGTAGAACCTTCGGGTACAACATGCTGACTGAATGTTACTGTTACTGTTATTGTTTTCGTTATTGTACTATTTGCTGATTGATACTGATCATATCATCAGCATCCCAACTGTCACTTGATCAATGCACATTGTGGACACCACTGTGACAATAGCCATATGTCTTACCGTTACTGTTTCTCCCTTCTTGGGATATTGTTATGGCATGATATCTATTGGGTGTTGCCTGGTCTCCACTGTATTGTTTATTTAAATTGGATTTTATACTGTTAATATGTGAAAGTACTGAAAATATTTCTTTGCATCATGGTATTGAAATGTTACTATACTATTTACTGAATTTTCATACTAAAATCATTTTGTAGAATTGCTTAAATAATTTGTTTTATATCTTATTTATTGACTGAAAGACTGCATGAAATTATCTAACGGTTTTTATACTATTTATATAACTCATTATCAACCGTTTACTCTCTATGGTCGTACTAGGGACTGGAACATGAAAAGTACTTCAAAGTATCCTCCCATACTCTATCTGGTTACCTAACCGACTATAGTATCCTTCTTAAAGTATCCTTTAGTGTACCATTAGGAATTAAATGATTTTACGTATATAGATTTCATAGTATTAATTCTTGCATACGAATGTCTTACTGGGCATTAAGCTTACCCCTTTTTTTCCCCTCCTCACAGATTATCTGTAGTGATTTATAATTCCACTATGGCTACGCTTTTGGTGTCCTTCAGGCAGCAATTGCTAATCCGTGGAGGCATATTTTATTTTTATATGTTCAGATGTTTATGTACAACACTACTTTTGTATATTTTATATATATGGG
Organism: Heritiera fomes; assembly: GCA_032173925.1. Taxonomy (NCBI): domain Eukaryota; kingdom Viridiplantae; phylum Streptophyta; class Magnoliopsida; order Malvales; family Malvaceae; genus Heritiera; species Heritiera fomes. The sequence continues at coordinate 14,194,384 of JAPDPM010000005.1, forward strand.
ATGTAAACACCAATGAATGATATTGAATGTAGTTTTGCTTATGTAAATATTAAAAATAGTTATGGATTTCATTTTATTTTAAATCCAAGTACTGTTGCAAGTGAATGGAATAAAGGCATCGTAGACAACCCAACCAACTGAATAAATATGGAAGTATCGATAATTATTATATATCATGGAACGTTACATATTGTTTACCACTCTAGGCCCAACAGGATTAATCTCAGACTGTAAAATGGATGAGAATACCTGTACTTATAGTAGATAAAAAGGTAGGCATTTAAGAAAGTAGTTAAATAGAAGAGTATGGAATTAAGCAAAGTATTGGTTGAGTATTTTTTTTTTACAAAGTCGAACAGCCATAAGAAATTGTGAAAAACATAAACTTTATTAGAAAATAAGTCTTAGAATTTAAGTGGATGATATAGCTTAATAACAAGTAAACTCATCAACCATTTCTTTCCTCCCACATTCGACTATTGAGAATCGAGAGAAGAGAAGAGCCATGACTGTAGCCACCATCGGAGGAGGAAAACACTAGTGAAAACCCTACTATCTTGAGAGGAAAACGTGCAATGTGGGAAGAGAAACGAGAGAGCTATTTTGCATGTGAGTCTTGGCCAGCCATTGGAAGGAAATCGAAAGATTTTGGGGTGTTGAGGTGTAAGATCTGATTTTTACCCTACTGTAGACCTTAATCTCATAAAATTGAAAATGGAAATTAAATAAATAATGAATGTTAATTTCCAAAAAGATGAAAGCTCCTTCGGCGGGCGCGTACCATAAAGAAACGGCTCGCCGATTGGCGAGTAAGGTATGTGTGATCATCAATGCTGATGGCGAGTTGGACGAGAGTGTGGTCGCACAGGCGTGTTCGCCAACTTGTGAGATGAATCAGGGCATGGTTGGCGAGTTGAGCCATGCCAGGTGATGGCCCGAAAAGGGCGAGAAATTGTGATCGCCACACAGAGGACAAGGAGTAGCCCCATGGCTGGCGAACTGATTTAGTGTGGCGAGTCGATTGTTTTCCTTATTTGTTTGGCGAGTAGTTTAGTTCGCCAACTTCGTGGATAAGTGATGGCCGCTTGTGGCGAGGACTTGGAAACGCCAATGCATTTGGCGAGTAAAGTGGTCGTCCAGATAGATGGGAAAATGAAAACAGAATTCAACCTAACAGCCAAAATTGACTTGCAAGTGATACGGTTGAAGACAATTAATGGTGAAGAGGTTGAAGTCAGTAAGGAATTTACCTGATTGGTTGAGGAAGTAAACAAAGGCTGCAGTAGAAGAAAAAGCCGTGTGAAAGGGAGACTTCCACGCCACTTTGTGCTTCAGTTTTCTTCATGCATTAAAGGCATGAAGGACGTGAACAATGATGAAGGAAACAGGATAAGGGCCAGGCGGTGGCTATTGATTGGCTGAGAATGTTTATATAAGCAGAGACAATTGATGAAAAACGAGTTAGCCAATTTCAGTTTCTTCACGAGAGCTATTTCTCTGTTTCTTCCATTTCTCTGCCATGTTTGATCTACTGAGTTTCACTCTTCAGTTGGCTAAACCAGTAAACATGCTTATAAAACCTTTCTTTCTTAGCCTGGTGAGCTGAAGGAATAAGCAAATAGAGGCCAACATGAGACAGAAAAACAACGTGTTTTGGAAGTGCAGTTGGTTGAGGTGAGTTTCATATTTTCTGAGGTGTTCTTGATGTTCACTGATAGATTTCTATGATTTATGCAGTAATAAACATAGATACAGTCTTTGTTTTAGTTAGATCCTTGGAAAATTGGAAAACAAGGAAAAATTATGGAATAGGTGACGACAAGGGCGACTACAGTGATCGCCCAAGTTGAAAATAGTAATCGCCAATGATGCGAATAGATATTAAGTACTCGCCAAGGTAATTTTGTGGGCGAGAACGCCCAATTCTAGTGAAGTGAATGACGGGCGAGCTCTAATGCGAAGGCATTGGGCGAGAAGGATTGTGGGTGAACTTCCACAGTTAGCCAATGAAGGCTTCGTGAGTAATGGCGGGCGAACTAATTGGGAATCTGATTGGGCGAGTAGTTATTTGATTTATTCTCGCCAAGTGATATATAAAGAAAATATTAATGAAATTTATATATAATTTGCAGCCGATAATTGGGAATAGCTATGGGCGAACAGAGTGCCGGGCGAAGCAAGACTTCGTTGAACAAGGTAAGGGAAGTGTGTGTGAAGTGATGCATGTCCTGTGGAGTAAATTTTATGAAAACATTAAGTTAAATGTTTTGTTTTCTGACATGCATGATTTTAAGAAGTTAATTGATAATTGTTTGATCGCGGGCGAGCTGATAGCCGCCTTTTGCTGTTTTGTTGGGTGAAATGATACAGGGCGGGCGAGCGCTTTGTATGTTTTATGTTGGGCACGCCCTTTGTGATTTATGTTGGGTGAATTGGTATTGGCGGGCGAACCAATCCCTTTTATACGTTTTAAACTCATTTCTATTTTTAAAGGGCGGGCGAACTTTCTTAATAGAAAGCTATAAGTTAAGCCAAATGGCGAGCTCTGTTTTATGAGAACTGGGCGAGTGCCCTTGTTTTAAAGAGAAATCCGGGTAAAGCCGTAGTCGGGCGAACCTTTTTTTAAGATGTTGGGCGGGCGGACCTTGTTTTAAACTGAAGGCGGGCGAACTGATATCAACGAGATTTCTGTTTTAAAAAGCTAAGTGGCGGGCGAATACTAATTCACCGTCTTATCGAGTTGATTTCTGGGCGAGCCACAGAGGGCAAGCCAGTTTTGCTTCAGATTTTAAAAGCAAAGAGGGCGGGCGAACACATGTTCTCCGCCACAGCGAGCTGCTTCCATGGGCAAGCCATGTCGGGCGAGCTGATCATGGGCGAGCAGGTTTTAAAAGTTGAGATTACGGGCTGTTTTTGGTGTTTTATTGTTTTATAAGAAATCAAATCATTTTGTGGAAATGATATATGAGATATAAAAGTTGATTTTGAGACTTTAGGCCCTGAGTTCATGCGTTGCTAGTGCGTGACCTACCTGGGGCGGTGGCTCGGTCAATGGACCAATGAGTGCACCTCAGGGCGTCACAGGGCTGATGGACCTGCCAAGTCATCAGCGGTCTCGAGGTCACTTGGCAAGTGGACCCGAGGACCCCTTTAGATTATGGCCATAGATCTGAGATAGCCGTGAGGGGCGATGGCCTACGGGTGCACCCCAAAAGCGGCAGGTTTCGTTCTCCCAAGGTGGAGGGAGAAACGATGATAGCATGATTTATTTGTTGCCTAGTCTCAACTTATCAGTTTCTATTTACTATGAGGATTATTGAAATCCTCGATAGTGTTTACTACATTTTAAAGTAAACTGTTAGTCGGTGTTTTGAATGGTGTTTTAAGAGAGTTGTTTACTATATATCCATTTTCTTTTCTACTGGGTTATTGTTAAGAAAAGAACAAATGAATAGTGATATATAGTTTTGCTTTATTTAAAGCAGCATATGTTTCCTTTACTGAGCGTATGAATCGCTCACCCTTTTGTTTTAACTCCACAGATAAGAAGTACGCGGAGTTGAGAGAATTAGCTCTCAGATGAGTATAGCTATGCTTAAAGCACTAAGGCATGGCACATTAAACGTGACAGGTACAGTCTTTTCTCTTTTACATTTCAGACATATGTATACAGTACTACCTTAATGAAATAAAAGATTATAGGGGATGTCAGATGTAAGGAATAATGAAAAAGAAATTTCATATTCCATAATAAATAGATAAATGTTTATCATTTGTCATTGTTACTGTTGAATGTTAATGGCATCGCAGACAGCCCAACCGGTAAAGTTGTATGAAAATACGTGAAAAATGTGGTAACGGGATGTTACAGATTTAATGGTATCAGAGCTTGAGTTGGTCTGATGTCTGTTGATGCCTTTAGCATGGGAAGTGTTGAGAAAGGTTAACATCCCCTGTAGTACTGTATAGTCTGAATGTATAGAGGAGTCGAATGACTGTGAAATGAATTAAGTGGTGAAATATGATGAAAGTTGACTAATTAGGGGTTACTAATAGAGATAGTAATCCGGAAATTTTGCATGAGATAGGCGATCTTATCATCATTATGTCGGGTCTATTCGATAAGGTACAGTGAGGAACTCGGTGAGGGCCCCACCAGGACTTCTCTGTCCATATCAAATTAAGATCCTGAAAATAATGATATTGAGATGAAAAGGGGTAATATTAGCATATAAGTTCTAAGATCGCGTGTTTGGAGTTATACTGATGAGAGAGAGAATTAAAGGGGAATTTATGAATATACTCCTATATTGACAAGTTTTCTTTCGAAGTTATAAGGGATTGAATGGATTTAAAATACAAATTGATGGTGAAATAGTATGAGTATTTGATGGTATAAAGGATGAATTCTACTGTGGACCCCACTGATATATTGATAAGTAAGGCGACCCAGAGTATAAGTTATGAGAGGTCGCGAGATAGTCATACTTGTTGTGGATTTTGGGGTTTGAATTTAAAGTGAATTGGGTGAGAAATGATGTAAACTGGTTATATATACTCCTTATGTTTTAGGAGAATGGATATTAGTAGTGACTTGACATTTGAGGAAGTCAAGTGTTTAAGTCTGTGGATGAGAAAGAAAACCTTGAGATGAGCGAACTCGAGCACGGTTGGAAGAACCGGGCAATTGAGGTGATCACCAAAGAGGATAGTATGTATGAGTAGCGATGTCACAGCAATCGTTGTCGATGGGCCCAAAAAGGGGGTTGCCATGGCCGGTTGGGCTGGTCCGTTACGATATCCATAGAACCGTGGTATTATGAGATTTATGAGAAATACTCGATGGGCGAGAACTACATTGGGATAGCTCGCCAATGGGCGTGCAAATGTATGATCGCCAACGGTGTGGGCGAGATGATGGCGAGAACTAACACTAGTCCGCCAATATAACATGAATTGCTAAAGTGGGTAAGGATACTGATCACCCACTAATTTTAGTGATGATCGCCCAAAGAGTATGGTGAGTAATCTGACCAACAAATTGTGGTGGAAATCATAACAATGTGGCGAACAGAATAAAAGCTGTAATCGCCAAGAAAATGAAAGGTCTCGTAGTTGCCAAAAATTATAAAGTTGGTATCGAGATTTAGTTGACAAGCTTAGAGGTTGGTGAAGTGAAATAGGAATTGTTTGTAAGTTCTTACCAGTGAATCAGTAGAGCTTGAGAAATCACTTTGAGAGATTGATAAGTAAAGAATTAAACTAGTTTGTTATAACTAGTGAAAACGAAAACTTTACCGTTTAAAAAAAAAAAATGGGAGTACTACTCTCTACAGTTGCTTCTAGATTCCGGAACAAGTATGGTATTCTAAAATACCTATCATATTCTATCTGGATCCCTAGCCGACTGTAGTATCCTTCCTATTTGTGTGCCTAGAGCCAAATAGGTTGATTTTAAAGAGAAGAAATATGTATATTAGAGACGTGAGGTCTCAACTGATTAAGTGGACATTAAAATTGTCTGAGTAAATGATTTTACTACTTAAGTGAGGTTAAAGTGTGCTTATTGGGGTATAAAAATTATGAGTTTTACCCGTACAGCGCAAAGGAATTGTTGAAGAGGTTGTGGAAGTTGCTACCTTATTAATCCAATACTTAATTGGGAGGAAGTAGAAGTGACTGGGTATATATGAATATAGTATTCGAAACATTTACGAGATAGTGACAGTAAAGTACTATGTTAAGTGGGAAAAACAATAGTGGTGATGAATATAAAAGAATGAAATTGTCTTGAGAAGACAAGTCATATGATGACTAGGGAACACAAGTTCTGAGGTAGTTCCCAAGTATATGAATAAATGTGATTTCCTCTGATCATGATGTAGATATGACTGGAATTAATGACAAGCCATGAAAGTGTCATACTCAGATGAGCAGATACAAGAAGTACTGCTAATCTCGAAAATGATCACTAGAGATAAGAGAAGTGATCGAGGGGAAAATGATTACCGAGACGTGATCGGTGACTAATATTAAGGTCTGCAAAAGAAAAGTCGTCCTAGATTAATCATGAAACAATCACTGTGAGATAGTGAAGAATCCGAAAGAACCATGATGTTATAGAAGTGATTATGGTTTCGGGATATATTAAGTGCCTTAGTCGATATACATTGGTGGAAACAGAGAGGAAGTATGTGAAGTTCCAGTGAGTGGGTACTTGTGATAGGGATCCCTGATTTGCCGTATGCTTTGAGAGAATAGCAAGAGGCTTTGAGATTCCAAACTTTTACTGATTTGCACCGCCTCAGATAGATATAGATATCCGAGCGCATTGTGTGGACGCTCCGGGATATATTGAGAGCGAGTGCGTGGTATTTCAGACACTACTGGGACAATTACGTACAATTGATTAAAACTATCTAAAGGATAGTCTCCATATTATTATCGACTAAGCACCAAAGTGAGATGATAAGTGACAAATAGTATAGATGAGTTACTAACTCTCAAGGATGATAAAAGACTTGAGGGAGTGTAAATTGGTTTTGAGAAAAGACACCCGAGATTCTTCAGGACTGAGAGAAAATTCGGGATGGGCGACCCACGAGTGGGGTGATCGCTCAATACCGGATAACATGTTGTGAGATGTGGGCGAACTGGTGGTCGCCAACTCACTTGAGAGAATAATCCTAGAGCGCGGAAGAGCGCCAAAAGGATGATTATTGATGGCCTGAAGAGACGAGATTAAATAAGAGTTGAAAAAGTGATAAGGAAGAAAAAATACCTATATTAGAGGTACTTCCCATACTCAGTGAAAAAATTGAAAAGAGTAAATTACTATCTGGATGGTTGTGGATATATTAGTAAGTCTGCTCATTCCTTGATTTTGGAATTTGTTGAGCTAATTGATGCCTTGGCCGGATTATATGTCAGGGAAATGGTGAGGTTTTATAGTATTCCAGTGAGCATTATAGTTGATAGGGAGTCCCACTTCGTATCTCAGTGTGAGAGAGATTACGGGAAGCTATGGGATCCCGATTGAGTTTCGCACCGCAGTTTATCCGCAGACTGAGAGACAGTCCGAGCGTATGAGATGGACGCTCGAGGATATGGTGTGAGCAGGTGCAGTTGATTTTACAGGCTCCTGGGATAATCCTCTACCCTGGCAGAGTTTGTTGATAATAATGGCCACAAGAGAGTATAGACATAGCACTTGAAGGAGGTTATTTAGCAGACGATATAATCCACGATAGCATGAGAAAATGGGAGATCGAAAATTATTTTCGACTTGATCGAACAGACTTCTTGGGATATATAAGAGGTTATGAATATTAAGGTCTCACCATTGGGATGTATAATAAAAGGGAAATTGAGTTTCCAATGCATTGGATTGTCGGAGATCGTAGATCAGGTGAAAGATGTGCAGTACCTCCCGTGTTGTTAGGAGTGCACAATGTGTTCCATGTTTCAATAATGAGAAAGTATTATCCATATCCTTCTCACGTGATTCGAAATGAGTCCTAGAGATTGGAGAGGACATGAATGACGTTGAGAAATTGATACGGATTCTGGATAGGAAAGATAAATTGCAGTGATAAAGTGCTGTGATCTAAGATCATGTTATGGCTAAAGTGCTTTGATGGTATCATATTAAGAATAAGGCAACTTGAAAATTTAAAAGCCTTATGCATGAGAACTATCCAGAGTTTCTTCACTGATAGGTATGGTTGAAATTTGGAGGACCAAATTTCTTAAGGTGGGGAGAAATGTAAGATCTGATTTTTACCCTACTGTAGACCTTAATCTCATAAAATTGAAAATGGAAATTAAATAAATAATGAATGTTAATTTCCAAAAAGATGAAAGCTCCTTCGGCGGGCGCGTACCATAAAGAAACGGCTCGCCGATTGGCGAGTAAGGTATGTGTGATCATCAATGCTGATGGCGAGTTGGACGAGAGTGTGGTCGCACAGGCGTGTTCGCCAACTTGTGAGATGAATCAGGGCATGGTTGGCGAGTTGAGCCATGCCAGGTGATGGCCCGAAAAGGGCGAGAAATTGTGATCGCCACACAGAGGACAAGGAGTAGCCCCATGGCTGGCGAACTGATTTAGTGTGGCGAGTCGATTGTTTTCCTTATTTGTTTGGCGAGTAGTTTAGTTCGCCAACTTCGTGGATAAGTGATGGCCGCTTGTGGCGAGGACTTGGAAACGCCAATGCATTTGGCGAGTAAAGTGGTCGTCCAGATAGATGGGAAAATGAAAACAGAATTCAACCTAACAGCCAAAATTGACTTGCAAGTGATACGGTTGAAGACAATTAATGGTGAAGAGGTTGAAGTCAGTAAGGAATTTACCTGATTGGTTGAGGAAGTAAACAAAGGCTGCAGTAGAAGAAAAAGCCGTGTGAAAGGGAGACTTCCACGCCACTTTGTGCTTCAGTTTTCTTCATGCATTAAAGGCATGAAGGACGTGAACAATGATGAAGGAAACAGGATAAGGGCCAGGCGGTGGCTATTGATTGGCTGAGAATGTTTATATAAGCAGAGACAATTGATGAAAAACGAGTTAGCCAATTTCAGTTTCTTCACGAGAGCTATTTCTCTGTTTCTTCCATTTCTCTACCATGTTTGATCTACTGAGTTTCACTCTTCAGTTGGCTAAACCAGTAAACATGCTTATAAAACCTTTCTTTCTTAGCCTGGTGAGCTGAAGGAATAAGCAAATAGAGGCCAACATGAGACAGAAAAACAACGTGTTTTGGAAGTGCAGTTGGTTGAGGTGAGTTTTATATTTTCTGAGGTGTTCTTGATGTTCACTGATAGATTTCTATGATTTATGCAGTAATAAACATAGATACAGTCTTTGTTTTAGTTAGATCCTTGGAAAATTGGAAAACAAGGAAAAATTATGGAATAGGTGACGACAAGGGCGACTACAGTGATCGCCCAAGTTGAAAATAGTAATCGCCAATGATGCGAATAGATATTAAGTACTCGCCAAGGTAATTTTGTGGGCGAGAACGCCCAATTCTAGTGAAGTGAATGACGGGCGAGCTCTAATGCGAAGGCATTGGGCGAGAAGGATTGTGGGTGAACTTCCACAGTTAGCCAATGAAGGCTTCGTGAGTAATGGCGGGCGAACTAATTGGGAATCTGATTGGGCGAGTAGTTATTTGATTTATTCTCGCCAAGTGATATATAAAGAAAATATTAATGAAATTTATATATAATTTGCAGCCGATAATTGGGAATAGCTATGGGCGAACAGAGTGCCGGGCGAAGCAAGACTTCGTTGAACAAGGTAAGGGAAGTGTGTGTGAAGTGATGCATGTCCTGTGGAGTAAATTTTATGAAAACATTAAGTTAAATGTTTTGTTTTCTGACATGCATGATTTTAAGAAGTTAATTGATAATTGTTTGATCGCGGGCGAGCTGATAGCCGCCTTTTGCTGTTTTGTTGGGTGAAATGATACAGGGCGGGCGAGCGCTTTGTATGTTTTATGTTGGGCACGCCCTTTGTGATTTATGTTGGGTGAATTGGTATTGGCGGGCGAACCAATCCCTTTTATACGTTTTAAACTCATTTCTATTTTTAAAGGGCGGGCGAACTTTCTTAATAGAAAGCTATAAGTTAAGCCAAATGGCGAGCTCTGTTTTATGAGAACTGGGCGAGTGCCCTTGTTTTAAAGAGAAATCCGGGTAAAGCCGTAGTCGGGCGAACCTTTTTTTAAGATGTTGGGCGGGCGGACCTTGTTTTAAACTGAAGGCGGGCGAACTGATATCAACGAGATTTCTGTTTTGAAAAGCTAAGTGGCGGGCGAATACTAATTCACCGTCTTATCGAGTTGATTTCTGGGCGAGCCACAGAGGGCAAGCCAGTTTTGCTTCAGATTTTAAAAGCAAAGAGGGCGGGCGAACACATGTTCTCCGCCACAGCGAGCTGCTTCCATGGGCAAGCCATGTCGGGCGAGCTGATCATGGGCGAGCAGGTTTTAAAAGTTGAGATTACGGGCTGTTTTTGGTGTTTTATTGTTTTATAAGAAATCAAATCATTTTGTGGAAATGATATATGAGATATAAAAGTTGATTTTGAGACTTTAGGCCCTGAGTTCATGCGTTGCTAGTGCGTGACCTACCTGGGGCGGTGGCTCGGTCAATGGACCAATGAGTGCACCTCAGGGCGTCACAGGGCTGATGGACCTGCCAAGTCATCAGCGGTCTCGAGGTCACTTGGCAAGTGGACCCGAGGACCCCTTTAGATTATGGCCATAGATCTGAGATAGCCGTGAGGGGCGATGGCCTACGGGTGCACCCCAAAAGCGGCAGGTTTCGTTCTCCCAAGGTGGAGGGAGAAACGATGATAGCATGATTTATTTGTTGCCTAGTCTCAACTTATCAGTTTCTATTTACTATGAGGATTATTGAAATCCTCGATAGTGTTTACTACATTTTAAAGTAAACTGTTAGTCGGTGTTTTGAATGGTGTTTTAAGAGAGTTGTTTACTATATATCCATTTTCTTTTCTACTGGGTTATTGTTAAGAAAAGAACAAATGAATAGTGATATATAGTTTTGCTTTATTTAAAGCAGCATATGTTTCCTTTACTGAGCGTATGAATCGCTCACCCTTTTGTTTTAACTCCACAGATAAGAAGTACGCGGAGTTGAGAGAATTAGCTCTCAGATGAGTATAGCTATGCTTAAAGCACTAAGGCATGGCACATTAAACGTGACAGGTACAGTCTTTTCTCTTTTACATTTCAGACATATGTATACAGTACTACCTTAATGAAATAAAAGATTATAGGGGATGTCAGATGTAAGGAATAATGAAAAAGAAATTTCATATTCCATAATAAATAGATAAATGTTTATCATTTGTCATTGTTACTGTTGAATGTTAATGGCATCGCAGACAGCCCAACCGGTAAAGTTGTATGAAAATACGTGAAAAATGTGGTAACGGGATGTTACAGATTTAATGGTATCAGAGCTTGAGTTGGTCTGATGTCTGTTGATGCCTTTAGCATGGGAAGTGTTGAGAAAGGTTAACATCCCCTGTAGTACTGTATAGTCTGAATGTATAGAGGAGTCGAATGACTGTGAAATGAATTAAGTGGTGAAATATGATGAAAGTTGACTAATTAGGGGTTACTAATAGAGATAGTAATCCGGAAATTTTGCATGAGATAGGCGATCTTATCATCATTATGTCGGGTCTATTCGATAAGGTACAGTGAGGAACTCGGTGAGGGCCCCACCAGGACTTCTCTGTCCATATCAAATTAAGATCCTGAAAATAATGATATTGAGATGAAAAGGGGTAATATTAGCATATAAGTTCTAAGATCGCGTGTTTGGAGTTATACTGATGAGAGAGAGAATTAAAGGGGAATTTATGAATATACTCCTATATTGACAAGTTTTCTTTCGAAGTTATAAGGGATTGAATGGATTTAAAATACAAATTGATGGTGAAATAGTATGAGTATTTGATGGTATAAAGGATGAATTCTACTGTGGACCCCATTGATATATTGATAAGTAAGGCGACCCAGAGTATAAGTTATGAGAGGTCGCGAGATAGTCATACTTGTTGTGGATTTTGGGGTTTGAATTTAAAGTGAATTGGGTGAGAAATGATGTAAACTGGTTATATATACTCCTTATGTTTTAGGAGAATGGATATTAGTAGTGACTTGACATTTGAGGAAGTCAAGTGTTTAAGTCTGTGGATGAGAAAGAAAACCTTGAGATGAGCGAACTCGAGCACGGTTGGAAGAACCGGGCAATTGAGGTGATCACCAAAGAGGATAGTATGTATGAGTAGCGATGTCACAGCAATCGTTGTCGATGGGCCCAAAAAGGGGGTTGCCATGGCCGGTTGGGCTGGTCCGTTACGATATCCATAGAACCGTGGTATTATGAGATTTATGAGAAATACTCGATGGGCGAGAACTACATTGGGATAGCTCGCCAATGGGCGTGCAAATGTATGATCGCCAACGGTGTGGGCGAGATGATGGCGAGAACTAACACTAGTCCGCCAATATAACATGAATTGCTAAAGTGGGTAAGGATACTGATCACCCACTAATTTTAGTGATGATCGCCCAAAGAGTATGGTGAGTAATCTGACCAACAAATTGTGGTGGAAATCATAACAATGTGGCGAACAGAATAAAAGCTGTAATCGCCAAGAAAATGAAAGGTCTCGTAGTTGCCAAAAATTATAAAGTTGGTATCGAGATTTAGTTGACAAGCTTAGAGGTTGGTGAAGTGAAATAGGAATTGTTTGTAAGTTCTTACCAGTGAATCAGTAGAGCTTGAGAAATCACTTTGAGAGATTGGTAAGTAAAGAATTAAACTAGTTTGTTATAACTGGTGAAAACGAAAACTTTACCGTTTAAAAAAAAATGGGAGTACTACTCTCTACAGTTGCTTCTAGGTTCCGGAACAAGTATGGTATTCTAAAATACCTATCATATTCTATCTGGATCCCTAGCCGACTGTAGTATCCTTCCTATTTGTGTGCCTAGAGCCAAATAGGTTGATTTTAAAGAGAAGAAATATGTATATTAGAGACGTGAGGTCTCAACTGATTAAGTGGACATTAAAATTGTCTGAGTAAATGATTTTACTACTTAAGTGAGGTTAAAGTGTGCTTATTGGGGTATAAAAATTATGAGTTTTACCCGTACAGCGCAAAGGAATTGTTGAAGAGGTTGTGGAAGTTGCTACCTTATTAATCCAATACTTAATTGGGAGGAAGTAGAAGTGACTGGGTATATATGAATATAGTATTCGAAACATTTACGAGATAGTGACAGTAAAGTACTATGTTAAGTGGGAAAAACAATAGTGGTGATGAATATAAAAGAATGAAATTGTCTTGAGAAGACAAGTCATATGATGACTAGGGAACACAAGTTCTGAGGTAGTTCCCAAGTATATGAATAAATGTGATTTCCTCTGATCATGATGTAGATATGACTGGAATTAATGACAAGCCATGAAAGTGTCATACTCAGATGAGCAGATACAAGAAGTACTGCTAATCTCGAAAATGATCACTAGAGATAAGAGAAGTGATCGAGGGGAAAATGATTACCGAGACGTAATCGGTGACTAATATTAAGGTCTGCAAAAGAAAAGTCGTCCTAGATTAATCATGAAACAATCACTGTGAGATAGTGAAGAATCCGAAAGAACCATGATGTTATAGAAGTGATTATGGTTTCGGGATATATTAAGTGCCTTAGTCGATATACATTGGTGGAAACAGAGAGGAAGTATGTGAAGTTCCAGTGAGTGGGTACTTGTGATAGGGATCCCTGATTTGCCGTATGCTTTGAGAGAATAGCAAGAGGCTTTGAGATTCCAAACTTTTACTGATTTGCACCGCCTCAGATAGATATAGATATCCGAGCGCATTGTGTGGACGCTCCGGGATATATTGAGAGCGAGTGCGTGGTATTTCAGACACTACTGGGACAATTACGTACAATTGATTAAAACTATCTAAAGGATAGTCTCCATATTATTATCGACTAAGCACCAAAGTGAGATGATAAGTGACAAATAGTATAGATGAGTTACTAACTCTCAAGGATGATAAAAGACTTGAGGGAGTGTAAATTGGTTTTGAGAAAAGACACCCGAGATTCTTCAGGACTGAGAGAAAATTCGGGATGGGCGACCCACGAGTGGGGTGATCGCTCAATACCGGATAACATGTTGTGAGATGTGGGCGAACTGGTGGTCGCCAACTCACTTGAGAGAATAATCCTAGAGCGCGGAAGAGCGCCAAAAGGATGATTATTGATGGCCTGAAGAGACGAGATTAAATAAGAGTTGAAAAAGTGATAAGGAAGAAAAAATACCTATATTAGAGGTACTTCCCATACTCAGTGAAAAAATTGAAAAGAGTAAATTACTATCTGGATGGTTGTGGATATATTAGTAAGTCTGCTCATTCCTTGATTTTGGAATTTGTTGAGCTAATTGATGCCTTGGCCGGATTATATGTCAGGGAAATGGTGAGGTTTTATAGTATTCCAGTGAGCATTATAGTTGATAGGGAGTCCCACTTCGTATCTCAGTGTGAGAGAGATTACGGGAAGCTATGGGATCCCGATTGAGTTTCGCACCGCAGTTTATCCGCAGACTGAGAGACAGTCCGAGCGTATGAGATGGACGCTCGAGGATATGGTGTGAGCAGGTGCAGTTGATTTTACAGGCTCCTGGGATAATCCTCTACCCTGGCAGAGTTTGTTGATAATAATGGCCACAAGAGAGTATAGACATAGCACTTGAAGGAGGTTATTTAGCAGACGATATAATCCACGATAGCATGAGAAAATGGGAGATCGAAAATTATTTTCGACTTGATCGAACAGACTTCTTGGGATATATAAGAGGTTATGAATATTAAGGTCTCACCATTGGGATGTATAATAAAAGGGAAATTGAGTTTCCAATGCATTGGATTGTCGGAGATCGTAGATCAGGTGAAAGATGTGCAGTACCTCCCGTGTTGTTAGGAGTGCACAATGTGTTCCATGTTTCAATAATGAGAAAGTATTATCCATATCCTTCTCACGTGATTCGAAATGAGTCCTAGAGATTGGAGAGGACATGAATGACGTTGAGAAATTGATACGGATTCTGGATAGGAAAGATAAATTGCAGTGATAAAGTGCTGTGATCTAAGATCATGTTATGGCTAAAGTGCTTTGATGGTATCATATTAAGAATAAGGCAACTTGAAAATTTAAAAGCCTTATGCATGAGAACTATCCAGAGTTTCTTCACTGATAGGTATGGTTGAAATTTGGAGGACCAAATTTCTTAAGGTGGGGAGAAATGTAAGATCTGATTTTTACCCTACTGTAGACCTTAATCTCATAAAATTGAAAATGGAAATTAAATAAATAATGAATGTTAATTTCCAAAAAGATGAAAGCTCCTTCGGCGGGCGCGTACCATAAAGAAACGGCTCGCCGATTGGCGAGTAAGGTATGTGTGATCATCAATGCTGATGGCGAGTTGGACGAGAGTGTGGTCGCACAGGCGTGTTCGCCAACTTGTGAGATGAATCAGGGCATGGTTGGCGAGTTGAGCCATGCCAGGTGATGGCCCGAAAAGGGCGAGAAATTGTGATCGCCACACAGAGGACAAGGAGTAGCCCCATGGCTGGCGAACTGATTTAGTGTGGCGAGTCGATTGTTTTCCTTATTTGTTTGGCGAGTAGTTTAGTTCGCCAACTTCGTGGATAAGTGATGGCCGCTTGTGGCGAGGACTTGGAAACGCCAATGCATTTGGCGAGTAAAGTGGTCGTCCAGATAGATGGGAAAATGAAAACAGAATTCAACCTAACAGCCAAAATTGACTTGCAAGTGATACGGTTGAAGACAATTAATGGTGAAGAGGTTGAAGTCAGTAAGGAATTTACCTGATTGGTTGAGGAAGTAAACAAAGGCTGCAGTAGAAGAAAAAGCCGTGTGAAAGGGAGACTTCCACGCCACTTTGTGCTTCAGTTTTCTTCATGCATTAAAGGCATGAAGGACGTGAACAATGATGAAGGAAACAGGATAAGGGCCAGGCGGTGGCTATTGATTGGCTGAGAATGTTTATATAAGCAGAGACAATTGATGAAAAACGAGTTAGCCAATTTCAGTTTCTTCACGAGAGCTATTTCTCTGTTTCTTCCATTTCTCTACCATGTTTGATCTACTGAGTTTCACTCTTCAGTTGGCTAAACCAGTAAACATGCTTATAAAACCTTTCTTTCTTAGCCTGGTGAGCTGAAGGAATAAGCAAATAGAGGCCAACATGAGACAGAAAAACAACGTGTTTTGGAAGTGCAGTTGGTTGAGGTGAGTTTCATATTTTCTGAGGTGTTCTTGATGTTCACTGATAGATTTCTATGATTTATGCAGTAATAAACATAGATACAGTCTTTGTTTTAGTTAGATCCTTGGAAAATTGGAAAACAAGGAAAAATTATGGAATAGGTGACGACAAGGGCGACTACAGTGATCGCCCAAGTTGAAAATAGTAATCGCCAATGATGCGAATAGATATTAAGTACTCGCCAAGGTAATTTTGTGGGCGAGAACGCCCAATTCTAGTGAAGTGAATGACGGGCGAGCTCTAATGCGAAGGCATTGGGCGAGAAGGATTGTGGGTGAACTTCCACAGTTAGCCAATGAAGGCTTCGTGAGTAATGGCGGGCGAACTAATTGGGAATCTGATTGGGCGAGTAGTTATTTGATTTATTCTCGCCAAGTGATATATAAAGAAAATATTAATGAAATTTATATATAATTTGCAGCCGATAATTGGGAATAGCTATGGGCGAACAGAGTGCCGGGCGAAGCAAGACTTCGTTGAACAAGGTAAGGGAAGTGTGTGTGAAGTGATGCATGTCCTGTGGAGTAAATTTTATGAAAACATTAAGTTAAATGTTTTGTTTTCTGACATGCATGATTTTAAGAAGTTAATTGATAATTGTTTGATCGCGGGCGAGCTGATAGCCGCCTTTTGCTGTTTTGTTGGGTGAAATGATACAGGGCGGGCGAGCGCTTTGTATGTTTTATGTTGGGCACGCCCTTTGTGATTTATGTTGGGTGAATTGGTATTGGCGGGCGAACCAATCCCTTTTATACGTTTTAAACTCATTTCTATTTTTAAAGGGCGGGCGAACTTTCTTAATAGAAAGCTATAAGTTAAGCCAAATGGCGAGCTCTGTTTTATGAGAACTGGGCGAGTGCCCTTGTTTTAAAGAGAAATCCGGGTAAAGCCGTAGTCGGGCGAACCTTTTTTTAAGATGTTGGGCGGGCGGACCTTGTTTTAAACTGAAGGCGGGCGAACTGATATCAACGAGATTTCTGTTTTGAAAAGCTAAGTGGCGGGCGAATACTAATTCACCGTCTTATCGAGTTGATTTCTGGGCGAGCCACAGAGGGCAAGCCAGTTTTGCTTCAGATTTTAAAAGCAAAGAGGGCGGGCGAACACATGTTCTCCGCCACAGCGAGCTGCTTCCATGGGCAAGCCATGTCGGGCGAGCTGATCATGGGCGAGCAGGTTTTAAAAGTTGAGATTACGGGCTGTTTTTGGTGTTTTATTGTTTTATAAGAAATCAAATCATTTTGTGGAAATGATATATGAGATATAAAAGTTGATTTTGAGACTTTAGGCCCTGAGTTCATGCGTTGCTAGTGCGTGACCTACCTGGGGCGGTGGCTCGGTCAATGGACCAATGAGTGCACCTCAGGGCGTCACAGGGCTGATGGACCTGCCAAGTCATCAGCGGTCTCGAGGTCACTTGGCAAGTGGACCCGAGGACCCCTTTAGATTATGGCCATAGATCTGAGATAGCCGTGAGGGGCGATGGCCTACGGGTGCACCCCAAAAGCGGCAGGTTTCGTTCTCCCAAGGTGGAGGGAGAAACGATGATAGCATGATTTATTTGTTGCCTAGTCTCAACTTATCAGTTTCTATTTACTATGAGGATTATTGAAATCCTCGATAGTGTTTACTACATTTTAAAGTAAACTGTTAGTCGGTGTTTTGAATGGTGTTTTAAGAGAGTTGTTTACTATATATCCATTTTCTTTTCTACTGGGTTATTGTTAAGAAAAGAACAAATGAATAGTGATATATAGTTTTGCTTTATTTAAAGCAGCATATGTTTCCTTTACTGAGCGTATGAATCGCTCACCCTTTTGTTTTAACTCCACAGATAAGAAGTACGCGGAGTTGAGAGAATTAGCTCTCAGATGAGTATAGCTATGCTTAAAGCACTAAGGCATGGCACATTAAACGTGACAGGTACAGTCTTTTCTCTTTTACATTTCAGACATATGTATACAGTACTACCTTAATGAAATAAAAGATTATAGGGGATGTCAGATGTAAGGAATAATGAAAAAGAAATTTCATATTCCATAATAAATAGATAAATGTTTATCATTTGTCATTGTTACTGTTGAATGTTAATGGCATCGCAGACAGCCCAACCGGTAAAGTTGTATGAAAATACGTGAAAAATGTGGTAACGGGATGTTACAGATTTAATGGTATCAGAGCTTGAGTTGGTCTGATGTCTGTTGATGCCTTTAGCATGGGAAGTGTTGAGAAAGGTTAACATCCCCTGTAGTACTGTATAGTCTGAATGTATAGAGGAGTCGAATGACTGTGAAATGAATTAAGTGGTGAAATATGATGAAAGTTGACTAATTAGGGGTTACTAATAGAGATAGTAATCCGGAAATTTTGCATGAGATAGGCGATCTTATCATCATTATGTCGGGTCTATTCGATAAGGTACAGTGAGGAACTCGGTGAGGGCCCCACCAGGACTTCTCTGTCCATATCAAATTAAGATCCTGAAAATAATGATATTGAGATGAAAAGGGGTAATATTAGCATATAAGTTCTAAGATCGCGTGTTTGGAGTTATACTGATGAGAGAGAGAATTAAAGGGGAATTTATGAATATACTCCTATATTGACAAGTTTTCTTTCGAAGTTATAAGGGATTGAATGGATTTAAAATACAAATTGATGGTGAAATAGTATGAGTATTTGATGGTATAAAGGATGAATTCTACTGTGGACCCCATTGATATATTGATAAGTAAGGCGACCCAGAGTATAAGTTATGAGAGGTCGCGAGATAGTCATACTTGTTGTGGATTTTGGGGTTTGAATTTAAAGTGAATTGGGTGAGAAATGATGTAAACTGGTTATATATACTCCTTATGTTTTAGGAGAATGGATATTAGTAGTGACTTGACATTTGAGGAAGTCAAGTGTTTAAGTCTGTGGATGAGAAAGAAAACCTTGAGATGAGCGAACTCGAGCACGGTTGGAAGAACCGGGCAATTGAGGTGATCACCAAAGAGGATAGTATGTATGAGTAGCGATGTCACAGCAATCGTTGTCGATGGGCCCAAAAAGGGGGTTGCCATGGCCGGTTGGGCTGGTCCGTTACGATATCCATAGAACCGTGGTATTATGAGATTTATGAGAAATACTCGATGGGCGAGAACTACATTGGGATAGCTCGCCAATGGGCGTGCAAATGTATGATCGCCAACGGTGTGGGCGAGATGATGGCGAGAACTAACACTAGTCCGCCAATATAACATGAATTGCTAAAGTGGGTAAGGATACTGATCACCCACTAATTTTAGTGATGATCGCCCAAAGAGTATGGTGAGTAATCTGACCAACAAATTGTGGTGGAAATCATAACAATGTGGCGAACAGAATAAAAGCTGTAATCGCCAAGAAAATGAAAGGTCTCGTAGTTGCCAAAAATTATAAAGTTGGTATCGAGATTTAGTTGACAAGCTTAGAGGTTGGTGAAGTGAAATAGGAATTGTTTGTAAGTTCTTACCAGTGAATCAGTAGAGCTTGAGAAATCACTTTGAGAGATTGGTAAGTAAAGAATTAAACTAGTTTGTTATAACTGGTGAAAACGAAAACTTTACCGTTTAAAAAAAAATGGGAGTACTACTCTCTACAGTTGCTTCTAGGTTCCGGAACAAGTATGGTATTCTAAAATACCTATCATATTCTATCTGGATCCCTAGCCGACTGTAGTATCCTTCCTATTTGTGTGCCTAGAGCCAAATAGGTTGATTTTAAAGAGAAGAAATATGTATATTAGAGATGTGAGGTCTCAACTGATTAAGTGGACATTAAAATTGTCTGAGTAAATGATTTTACTACTTAAGTGAGGTTAAAGTGTGCTTATTGGGGTATAAAAATTATGAGTTTTACCCGTACAGCGCAAAGGAATTGTTGAAGAGGTTGTGGAAGTTGCTACCTTATTAATCCAATACTTAATTGGGAGGAAGTAGAAGTGACTGGGTATATATGAATATAGTATTCGAAACATTTACGAGATAGTGACAGTAAAGTACTATGTTAAGTGGGAAAAACAATAGTGGTGATGAATATAAAAGAATGAAATTGTCTTGAGAAGACAAGTCATATGATGACTAGGGAACACAAGTTCTGAGGTAGTTCCCAAGTATATGAATAAATGTGATTTCCTCTGATCATGATGTAGATATGACTGGAATTAATGACAAGCCATGAAAGTGTCATACTCAGATGAGCAGATACAAGAAGTACTGCTAATCTCGAAAATGATCACTAGAGATAAGAGAAGTGATCGAGGGGAAAATGATTACCGAGACGTAATCGGTGACTAATATTAAGGTCTGCAAAAGAAAAGTCGTCCTAGATTAATCATGAAACAATCACTGTGAGATAGTGAAGAATCCGAAAGAACCATGATGTTATAGAAGTGATTATGGTTTCGGGATATATTAAGTGCCTTAGTCGATATACATTGGTGGAAACAGAGAGGAAGTATGTGAAGTTCCAGTGAGTGGGTACTTGTGATAGGGATCCCTGATTTGCCGTATGCTTTGAGAGAATAGCAAGAGGCTTTGAGATTCCAAACTTTTACTGATTTGCACCGCCTCAGATAGATATAGATATCCGAGCGCATTGTGTGGACGCTCCGGGATATATTGAGAGCGAGTGCGTGGTATTTCAGACACTACTGGGACAATTACGTACAATTGATTAAAACTATCTAAAGGATAGTCTCCATATTATTATCGACTAAGCACCAAAGTGAGATGATAAGTGACAAATAGTATAGATGAGTTACTAACTCTCAAGGATGATAAAAGACTTGAGGGAGTGTAAATTGGTTTTGAGAAAAGACACCCGAGATTCTTCAGGACTGAGAGAAAATTCGGGATGGGCGACCCACGAGTGGGGTGATCGCTCAATACCGGATAACATGTTGTGAGATGTGGGCGAACTGGTGGTCGCCAACTCACTTGAGAGAATAATCCTAGAGCGCGGAAGAGCGCCAAAAGGATGATTATTGATGGCCTGAAGAGACGAGATTAAATAAGAGTTGAAAAAGTGATAAGGAAGAAAAAATACCTATATTAGAGGTACTTCCCATACTCAGTGAAAAAATTGAAAAGAGTAAATTACTATCTGGATGGTTGTGGATATATTAGTAAGTCTGCTCATTCCTTGATTTTGGAATTTGTTGAGCTAATTGATGCCTTGGCCGGATTATATGTCAGGGAAATGGTGAGGTTTTATAGTATTCCAGTGAGCATTATAGTTGATAGGGAGTCCCACTTCGTATCTCAGTGTGAGAGAGATTACGGGAAGCTATGGGATCCCGATTGAGTTTCGCACCGCAGTTTATCCGCAGACTGAGAGACAGTCCGAGCGTATGAGATGGACGCTCGAGGATATGGTGTGAGCAGGTGCAGTTGATTTTACAGGCTCCTGGGATAATCCTCTACCCTGGCAGAGTTTGTTGATAATAATGGCCACAAGAGAGTATAGACATAGCACTTGAAGGAGGTTATTTAGCAGACGATATAATCCACGATAGCATGAGAAAATGGGAGATCGAAAATTATTTTCGACTTGATCGAACAGACTTCTTGGGATATATAAGAGGTTATGAATATTAAGGTCTCACCATTGGGATGTATAATAAAAGGGAAATTGAGTTTCCAATGCATTGGATTGTCGGAGATCGTAGATCAGGTGAAAGATGTGCAGTACCTCCCGTGTTGTTAGGAGTGCACAATGTGTTCCATGTTTCAATAATGAGAAAGTATTATCCATATCCTTCTCACGTGATTCGAAATGAGTCCTAGAGATTGGAGAGGACATGAATGACGTTGAGAAATTGATACGGATTCTGGATAGGAAAGATAAATTGCAGTGATAAAGTGCTGTGATCTAAGATCATGTTATGGCTAAAGTGCTTTGATGGTATCATATTAAGAATAAGGCAACTTGAAAATTTAAAAGCCTTATGCATGAGAACTATCCAGAGTTTCTTCACTGATAGGTATGGTTGAAATTTGGAGGACCAAATTTCTTAAGGTGGGGAGAAATGTAAGATCTGATTTTTACCCTACTGTAGACCTTAATCTCATAAAATTGAAAATGGAAATTAAATAAATAATGAATGTTAATTTCCAAAAAGATGAAAGCTCCTTCGGCGGGCGCGTACCATAAAGAAACGGCTCGCCGATTGGCGAGTAAGGTATGTGTGATCATCAATGCTGATGGCGAGTTGGACGAGAGTGTGGTCGCACAGGCGTGTTCGCCAACTTGTGAGATGAATCAGGGCATGGTTGGCGAGTTGAGCCATGCCAGGTGATGGCCCGAAAAGGGCGAGAAATTGTGATCGCCACACAGAGGACAAGGAGTAGCCCCATGGCTGGCGAACTGATTTAGTGTGGCGAGTCGATTGTTTTCCTTATTTGTTTGGCGAGTAGTTTAGTTCGCCAACTTCGTGGATAAGTGATGGCCGCTTGTGGCGAGGACTTGGAAACGCCAATGCATTTGGCGAGTAAAGTGGTCGTCCAGATAGATGGGAAAATGAAAACAGAATTCAACCTAACAGCCAAAATTGACTTGCAAGTGATACGGTTGAAGACAATTAATGGTGAAGAGGTTGAAGTCAGTAAGGAATTTACCTGATTGGTTGAGGAAGTAAACAAAGGCTGCAGTAGAAGAAAAAGCCGTGTGAAAGGGAGACTTCCACGCCACTTTGTGCTTCAGTTTTCTTCATGCATTAAAGGCATGAAGGACGTGAACAATGATGAAGGAAACAGGATAAGGGCCAGGCGGTGGCTATTGATTGGCTGAGAATGTTTATATAAGCAGAGACAATTGATGAAAAACGAGTTAGCCAATTTCAGTTTCTTCACGAGAGCTATTTCTCTGTTTCTTCCATTTCTCTACCATGTTTGATCTACTGAGTTTCACTCTTCAGTTGGCTAAACCAGTAAACATGCTTATAAAACCTTTCTTTCTTAGCCTGGTGAGCTGAAGGAATAAGCAAATAGAGGCCAACATGAGACAGAAAAACAACGTGTTTTGGAAGTGCAGTTGGTTGAGGTGAGTTTCATATTTTCTGAGGTGTTCTTGATGTTCACTGATAGATTTCTATGATTTATGCAGTAATAAACATAGATACAGTCTTTGTTTTAGTTAGATCCTTGGAAAATTGGAAAACAAGGAAAAATTATGGAATAGGTGACGACAAGGGCGACTACAGTGATCGCCCAAGTTGAAAATAGTAATCGCCAATGATGCGAATAGATATTAAGTACTCGCCAAGGTAATTTTGTGGGCGAGAACGCCCAATTCTAGTGAAGTGAATGACGGGCGAGCTCTAATGCGAAGGCATTGGGCGAGAAGGATTGTGGGTGAACTTCCACAGTTAGCCAATGAAGGCTTCGTGAGTAATGGCGGGCGAACTAATTGGGAATCTGATTGGGCGAGTAGTTATTTGATTTATTCTCGCCAAGTGATATATAAAGAAAATATTAATGAAATTTATATATAATTTGCAGCCGATAATTGGGAATAGCTATGGGCGAACAGAGTGCCGGGCGAAGCAAGACTTCGTTGAACAAGGTAAGGGAAGTGTGTGTGAAGTGATGCATGTCCTGTGGAGTAAATTTTATGAAAACATTAAGTTAAATGTTTTGTTTTCTGACATGCATGATTTTAAGAAGTTAATTGATAATTGTTTGATCGCGGGCGAGCTGATAGCCGCCTTTTGCTGTTTTGTTGGGTGAAATGATACAGGGCGGGCGAGCGCTTTGTATGTTTTATGTTGGGCACGCCCTTTGTGATTTATGTTGGGTGAATTGGTATTGGCGGGCGAACCAATCCCTTTTATACGTTTTAAACTCATTTCTATTTTTAAAGGGCGGGCGAACTTTCTTAATAGAAAGCTATAAGTTAAGCCAAATGGCGAGCTCTGTTTTATGAGAACTGGGCGAGTGCCCTTGTTTTAAAGAGAAATCCGGGTAAAGCCGTAGTCGGGCGAACCTTTTTTTAAGATGTTGGGCGGGCGGACCTTGTTTTAAACTGAAGGCGGGCGAACTGATATCAACGAGATTTCTGTTTTGAAAAGCTAAGTGGCGGGCGAATACTAATTCACCGTCTTATCGAGTTGATTTCTGGGCGAGCCACAGAGGGCAAGCCAGTTTTGCTTCAGATTTTAAAAGCAAAGAGGGCGGGCGAACACATGTTCTCCGCCACAGCGAGCTGCTTCCATGGGCAAGCCATGTCGGGCGAGCTGATCATGGGCGAGCAGGTTTTAAAAGTTGAGATTACGGGCTGTTTTTGGTGTTTTATTGTTTTATAAGAAATCAAATCATTTTGTGGAAATGATATATGAGATATAAAAGTTGATTTTGAGACTTTAGGCCCTGAGTTCATGCGTTGCTAGTGCGTGACCTACCTGGGGCGGTGGCTCGGTCAATGGACCAATGAGTGCACCTCAGGGCGTCACAGGGCTGATGGACCTGCCAAGTCATCAGCGGTCTCGAGGTCACTTGGCAAGTGGACCCGAGGACCCCTTTAGATTATGGCCATAGATCTGAGATAGCCGTGAGGGGCGATGGCCTACGGGTGCACCCCAAAAGCGGCAGGTTTCGTTCTCCCAAGGTGGAGGGAGAAACGATGATAGCATGATTTATTTGTTGCCTAGTCTCAACTTATCAGTTTCTATTTACTATGAGGATTATTGAAATCCTCGATAGTGTTTACTACATTTTAAAGTAAACTGTTAGTCGGTGTTTTGAATGGTGTTTTAAGAGAGTTGTTTACTATATATCCATTTTCTTTTCTACTGGGTTATTGTTAAGAAAAGAACAAATGAATAGTGATATATAGTTTTGCTTTATTTAAAGCAGCATATGTTTCCTTTACTGAGCGTATGAATCGCTCACCCTTTTGTTTTAACTCCACAGATAAGAAGTACGCGGAGTTGAGAGAATTAGCTCTCAGATGAGTATAGCTATGCTTAAAGCACTAAGGCATGGCACATTAAACGTGACAGGTACAGTCTTTTCTCTTTTACATTTCAGACATATGTATACAGTACTACCTTAATGAAATAAAAGATTATAGGGGATGTCAGATGTAAGGAATAATGAAAAAGAAATTTCATATTCCATAATAAATAGATAAATGTTTATCATTTGTCATTGTTACTGTTGAATGTTAATGGCATCGCAGACAGCCCAACCGGTAAAGTTGTATGAAAATACGTGAAAAATGTGGTAACGGGATGTTACAGATTTAATGGTATCAGAGCTTGAGTTGGTCTGATGTCTGTTGATGCCTTTAGCATGGGAAGTGTTGAGAAAGGTTAACATCCCCTGTAGTACTGTATAGTCTGAATGTATAGAGGAGTCGAATGACTGTGAAATGAATTAAGTGGTGAAATATGATGAAAGTTGACTAATTAGGGGTTACTAATAGAGATAGTAATCCGGAAATTTTGCATGAGATAGGCGATCTTATCATCATTATGTCGGGTCTATTCGATAAGGTACAGTGAGGAACTCGGTGAGGGCCCCACCAGGACTTCTCTGTCCATATCAAATTAAGATCCTGAAAATAATGATATTGAGATGAAAAGGGGTAATATTAGCATATAAGTTCTAAGATCGCGTGTTTGGAGTTATACTGATGAGAGAGAGAATTAAAGGGGAATTTATGAATATACTCCTATATTGACAAGTTTTCTTTCGAAGTTATAAGGGATTGAATGGATTTAAAATACAAATTGATGGTGAAATAGTATGAGTATTTGATGGTATAAAGGATGAATTCTACTGTGGACCCCATTGATATATTGATAAGTAAGGCGACCCAGAGTATAAGTTATGAGAGGTCGCGAGATAGTCATACTTGTTGTGGATTTTGGGGTTTGAATTTAAAGTGAATTGGGTGAGAAATGATGTAAACTGGTTATATATACTCCTTATGTTTTAGGAGAATGGATATTAGTAGTGACTTGACATTTGAGGAAGTCAAGTGTTTAAGTCTGTGGATGAGAAAGAAAACCTTGAGATGAGCGAACTCGAGCACGGTTGGAAGAACCGGGCAATTGAGGTGATCACCAAAGAGGATAGTATGTATGAGTAGCGATGTCACAGCAATCGTTGTCGATGGGCCCAAAAAGGGGGTTGCCATGGCCGGTTGGGCTGGTCCGTTACGATATCCATAGAACCGTGGTATTATGAGATTTATGAGAAATACTCGATGGGCGAGAACTACATTGGGATAGCTCGCCAATGGGCGTGCAAATGTATGATCGCCAACGGTGTGGGCGAGATGATGGCGAGAACTAACACTAGTCCGCCAATATAACATGAATTGCTAAAGTGGGTAAGGATACTGATCACCCACTAATTTTAGTGATGATCGCCCAAAGAGTATGGTGAGTAATCTGACCAACAAATTGTGGTGGAAATCATAACAATGTGGCGAACAGAATAAAAGCTGTAATCGCCAAGAAAATGAAAGGTCTCGTAGTTGCCAAAAATTATAAAGTTGGTATCGAGATTTAGTTGACAAGCTTAGAGGTTGGTGAAGTGAAATAGGAATTGTTTGTAAGTTCTTACCAGTGAATCAGTAGAGCTTGAGAAATCACTTTGAGAGATTGGTAAGTAAAGAATTAAACTAGTTTGTTATAACTGGTGAAAACGAAAACTTTACCGTTTAAAAAAAAATGGGAGTACTACTCTCTACAGTTGCTTCTAGGTTCCGGAACAAGTATGGTATTCTAAAATACCTATCATATTCTATCTGGATCCCTAGCCGACTGTAGTATCCTTCCTATTTGTGTGCCTAGAGCCAAATAGGTTGATTTTAAAGAGAAGAAATATGTATATTAGAGATGTGAGGTCTCAACTGATTAAGTGGACATTAAAATTGTCTGAGTAAATGATTTTACTACTTAAGTGAGGTTAAAGTGTGCTTATTGGGGTATAAAAATTATGAGTTTTACCCGTACAGCGCAAAGGAATTGTTGAAGAGGTTGTGGAAGTTGCTACCTTATTAATCCAATACTTAATTGGGAGGAAGTAGAAGTGACTGGGTATATATGAATATAGTATTCGAAACATTTACGAGATAGTGACAGTAAAGTACTATGTTAAGTGGGAAAAACAATAGTGGTGATGAATATAAAAGAATGAAATTGTCTTGAGAAGACAAGTCATATGATGACTAGGGAACACAAGTTCTGAGGTAGTTCCCAAGTATATGAATAAATGTGATTTCCTCTGATCATGATGTAGATATGACTGGAATTAATGACAAGCCATGAAAGTGTCATACTCAGATGAGCAGATACAAGAAGTACTGCTAATCTCGAAAATGATCACTAGAGATAAGAGAAGTGATCGAGGGGAAAATGATTACCGAGACGTAATCGGTGACTAATATTAAGGTCTGCAAAAGAAAAGTCGTCCTAGATTAATCATGAAACAATCACTGTGAGATAGTGAAGAATCCGAAAGAACCATGATGTTATAGAAGTGATTATGGTTTCGGGATATATTAAGTGCCTTAGTCGATATACATTGGTGGAAACAGAGAGGAAGTATGTGAAGTTCCAGTGAGTGGGTACTTGTGATAGGGATCCCTGATTTGCCGTATGCTTTGAGAGAATAGCAAGAGGCTTTGAGATTCCAAACTTTTACTGATTTGCACCGCCTCAGATAGATATAGATATCCGAGCGCATTGTGTGGACGCTCCGGGATATATTGAGAGCGAGTGCGTGGTATTTCAGACACTACTGGGACAATTACGTACAATTGATTAAAACTATCTAAAGGATAGTCTCCATATTATTATCGACTAAGCACCAAAGTGAGATGATAAGTGACAAATAGTATAGATGAGTTACTAACTCTCAAGGATGATAAAAGACTTGAGGGAGTGTAAATTGGTTTTGAGAAAAGACACCCGAGATTCTTCAGGACTGAGAGAAAATTCGGGATGGGCGACCCACGAGTGGGGTGATCGCTCAATACCGGATAACATGTTGTGAGATGTGGGCGAACTGGTGGTCGCCAACTCACTTGAGAGAATAATCCTAGAGCGCGGAAGAGCGCCAAAAGGATGATTATTGATGGCCTGAAGAGACGAGATTAAATAAGAGTTGAAAAAGTGATAAGGAAGAAAAAATACCTATATTAGAGGTACTTCCCATACTCAGTGAAAAAATTGAAAAGAGTAAATTACTATCTGGATGGTTGTGGATATATTAGTAAGTCTGCTCATTCCTTGATTTTGGAATTTGTTGAGCTAATTGATGCCTTGGCCGGATTATATGTCAGGGAAATGGTGAGGTTTTATAGTATTCCAGTGAGCATTATAGTTGATAGGGAGTCCCACTTCGTATCTCAGTGTGAGAGAGATTACGGGAAGCTATGGGATCCCGATTGAGTTTCGCACCGCAGTTTATCCGCAGACTGAGAGACAGTCCGAGCGTATGAGATGGACGCTCGAGGATATGGTGTGAGCAGGTGCAGTTGATTTTACAGGCTCCTGGGATAATCCTCTACCCTGGCAGAGTTTGTTGATAATAATGGCCACAAGAGAGTATAGACATAGCACTTGAAGGAGGTTATTTAGCAGACGATATAATCCACGATAGCATGAGAAAATGGGAGATCGAAAATTATTTTCGACTTGATCGAACAGACTTCTTGGGATATATAAGAGGTTATGAATATTAAGGTCTCACCATTGGGATGTATAATAAAAGGGAAATTGAGTTTCCAATGCATTGGATTGTCGGAGATCGTAGATCAGGTGAAAGATGTGCAGTACCTCCCGTGTTGTTAGGAGTGCACAATGTGTTCCATGTTTCAATAATGAGAAAGTATTATCCATATCCTTCTCACGTGATTCGAAATGAGTCCTAGAGATTGGAGAGGACATGAATGACGTTGAGAAATTGATACGGATTCTGGATAGGAAAGATAAATTGCAGTGATAAAGTGCTGTGATCTAAGATCATGTTATGGCTAAAGTGCTTTGATGGTATCATATTAAGAATAAGGCAACTTGAAAATTTAAAAGCCTTATGCATGAGAACTATCCAGAGTTTCTTCACTGATAGGTATGGTTGAAATTTGGAGGACCAAATTTCTTAAGGTGGGGAGAAATGTAAGATCTGATTTTTACCCTACTGTAGACCTTAATCTCATAAAATTGAAAATGGAAATTAAATAAATAATGAATGTTAATTTCCAAAAAGATGAAAGCTCCTTCGGCGGGCGCGTACCATAAAGAAACGGCTCGCCGATTGGCGAGTAAGGTATGTGTGATCATCAATGCTGATGGCGAGTTGGACGAGAGTGTGGTCGCACAGGCGTGTTCGCCAACTTGTGAGATGAATCAGGGCATGGTTGGCGAGTTGAGCCATGCCAGGTGATGGCCCGAAAAGGGCGAGAAATTGTGATCGCCACACAGAGGACAAGGAGTAGCCCCATGGCTGGCGAACTGATTTAGTGTGGCGAGTCGATTGTTTTCCTTATTTGTTTGGCGAGTAGTTTAGTTCGCCAACTTCGTGGATAAGTGATGGCCGCTTGTGGCGAGGACTTGGAAACGCCAATGCATTTGGCGAGTAAAGTGGTCGTCCAGATAGATGGGAAAATGAAAACAGAATTCAACCTAACAGCCAAAATTGACTTGCAAGTGATACGGTTGAAGACAATTAATGGTGAAGAGGTTGAAGTCAGTAAGGAATTTACCTGATTGGTTGAGGAAGTAAACAAAGGCTGCAGTAGAAGAAAAAGCCGTGTGAAAGGGAGACTTCCACGCCACTTTGTGCTTCAGTTTTCTTCATGCATTAAAGGCATGAAGGACGTGAACAATGATGAAGGAAACAGGATAAGGGCCAGGCGGTGGCTATTGATTGGCTGAGAATGTTTATATAAGCAGAGACAATTGATGAAAAACGAGTTAGCCAATTTCAGTTTCTTCACGAGAGCTATTTCTCTGTTTCTTCCATTTCTCTACCATGTTTGATCTACTGAGTTTCACTCTTCAGTTGGCTAAACCAGTAAACATGCTTATAAAACCTTTCTTTCTTAGCCTGGTGAGCTGAAGGAATAAGCAAATAGAGGCCAACATGAGACAGAAAAACAACGTGTTTTGGAAGTGCAGTTGGTTGAGGTGAGTTTCATATTTTCTGAGGTGTTCTTGATGTTCACTGATAGATTTCTATGATTTATGCAGTAATAAACATAGATACAGTCTTTGTTTTAGTTAGATCCTTGGAAAATTGGAAAACAAGGAAAAATTATGGAATAGGTGACGACAAGGGCGACTACAGTGATCGCCCAAGTTGAAAATAGTAATCGCCAATGATGCGAATAGATATTAAGTACTCGCCAAGGTAATTTTGTGGGCGAGAACGCCCAATTCTAGTGAAGTGAATGACGGGCGAGCTCTAATGCGAAGGCATTGGGCGAGAAGGATTGTAGGTGAACTTCCACAGTTAGCCAATGAAGGCTTCGTGAGTAATGGCGGGCGAACTAATTGGGAATCTGATTGGGCGAGTAGTTATTTGATTTATTCTCGCCAAGTGATATATAAAGAAAATATTAATGAAATTTATATATAATTTGCAGCCGATAATTGGGAATAGCTATGGGCGAACAGAGTGCCGGGCGAAGCAAGACTTCGTTGAACAAGGTAAGGGAAGTGTGTGTGAAGTGATGCATGTCCTGTGGAGTAAATTTTATGAAAACATTAAGTTAAATGTTTTGTTTTCTGACATGCATGATTTTAAGAAGTTAATTGATAATTGTTTGATCGCGGGCGAGCTGATAGCCGCCTTTTGCTGTTTTGTTGGGTGAAATGATACAGGGCGGGCGAGCGCTTTGTATGTTTTATGTTGGGCACGCCCTTTGTGATTTATGTTGGGTGAATTGGTATTGGCGGGCGAACCAATCCCTTTTATACGTTTTAAACTCATTTCTATTTTTAAAGGGCGGGCGAACTTTCTTAATAGAAAGCTATAAGTTAAGCCAAATGGCGAGCTCTGTTTTATGAGAACTGGGCGAGTGCCCTTGTTTTAAAGAGAAATCCGGGTAAAGCCGTAGTCAGGCGAACCTTTTTTTAAGATGTTGGGCGGGCGGACCTTGTTTTAAACTGAAGGCGGGCGAACTGATATCAACGAGATTTCTGTTTTGAAAAGCTAAGTGGCAGGCGAATACTAATTCACCGTCTTATCGAGTTGATTTCTGGGCGAGCCACAGAGGGCAAGCCAGTTTTGCTTCAGATTTTAAAAGCAAAGAGGGCGGGCGAACACATGTTCTCCGCCACAGCGAGCTGCTTCCATGGGCAAGCCATGTCGGGCGAGCTGATCATGGGCGAGCAGGTTTTAAAAGTTGAGATTACGGGCTGTTTTTGGTGTTTTATTGTTTTATAAGAAATCAAATCATTTTGTGGAAATGATATATGAGATATAAAAGTTGATTTTGAGACTTTAGGCCCTGAGTTCATGCGTTGCTAGTGCGTGACCTACCTGGGGCGGTGGCTCGGTCAATGGACCAATGAGTGCACCTCAGGGCGTCACAGGGCTGATGGACCTGCCAAGTCATCAGCGGTCTCGAGGTCACTTGGCAAGTGGACCCGAGGACCCCTTTAGATTATGGCCATAGATCTGAGATAGCCGTGAGGGGCGATGGCCTACGGGTGCACCCCAAAAGCGGCAGGTTTCGTTCTCCCAAGGTGGAGGGAGAAACGATGATAGCATGATTTATTTGTTGCCTAGTCTCAACTTATCAGTTTCTATTTACTATGAGGATTATTGAAATCCTCGATAGTGTTTACTACATTTTAAAGTAAACTGTTAGTCGGTGTTTTGAATGGTGTTTCAAGAGAGTTGTTTACTATATATCCATTTTCTTTTCTACTGGGTTATTGTTAAGAAAAGAACAAATGAATAGTGATATATAGTTTTGCTTTATTTAAAGCAGCATATGTTTCCTTTACTGAGCGTATGAATCGCTCACCCTTTTGTTTTAACTCCACAGATAAGAAGTACGCGGAGTTGAGAGAATTAGCTCTCAGATGAGTATAGCTATGCTTAAAGCACTAAGGCATGGCACATTAAACGTGACAGGTACAGTCTTTTCTCTTTTACATTTCAGACATATGTATACAGTACTACCTTAATGAAATAAAAGATTATAGGGGATGTCAGATGTAAGGAATAATGAAAAAGAAATTTCATATTCCATAATAAATAGATAAATGTTTATCATTTGTCATTGTTACTGTTGAATGTTAATGGCATCGCAGACAGCCCAACCGGTAAAGTTGTATGAAAATACGTGAAAAATGTGGTAACGGGATGTTACATGAGGATTTGGCTACTACAGTTAAATTAAGAAGAGAGCTTTTTTCATCTTTGGTGCTTATAATGAGATGTTGAAGCAAGTTGCATATCCATTACTTGTAGGGAGGATCGAAACCGAGAAAAGGAGAAAGGAACACTCTTGGTTGGCTTGGAAAAAGTCGTCCTAGAGGATTTGAAGTAGGAAAATTCATCTTTTAAATTGTATAAGAGTTGAATAATGAAGTTTTAAATCAAACAATGGTTAAACTGTAGAAATTATGAAGAGAAGCTCTCAGTTAAGGTCTATGTGAGTGCAATGGGAGTATAGTTGATGTTGATCAAGAATGTTGGAGCAATGTTTTTGGGAAGTTTTAACTAAAATGCCAGTCCAGCCCTCTCATTATCTGAACATCTCATATACCTGAACAGCTTCTCTACGGCTGTAATCCACTTCTCTGCCACAAGTGGGTCTCTTTCTGCCTTAAACTTTGGCGGATTTAGCTTAGTGAACTACCACACCAATGCTACATCACAACACGACTCTACATTCTGTGGTGGCTGTACTGGTGGGCTAGGTGGTACGGCCTGTGCCTGCTGTACGGGCGGTGGTGCAGGTTGAGGCTCAGGAATAGGCTGTGTAGGTGGTGGTGATGCAACTGGTGGAGCTACTGGCTCCCTCTTTGCTCGATCAGCAGCTTGGTCTGCATGATACATGGCAGTGAAATCTGCCAACATTTGCTCCATCCTAGACATCCGAGTATTCAGAGTCTCTGGCTACGGTGGGTGAGCAGGTCCTGGGGCAAGCTCTGGTATCGCTGTAGAGTATGAGGCTCTGGAGTCTGTTCTACTCGACCTCTGCCTCTACCCTAATCGAGCGAGTCCTTCTTCGTCCACTCATATCTGCACAGCACAACCAATTTATTAATTTTTGGTTAGTGACTTCTTTATATATCTAGACTATACAGTACTACAGGGGATGTTAACCACTTTACTTTATTCTAAGACATCGGCAGACATCAGACCAACCTCGTTTTGCTACTAATAAATACTATCACATCTTATATATACAATATTACACACTTTTCCCCACATTTTATATGGTTGGGCTGTTCGCGATGTGTTACTTTCCTTTTTCTTTACATTGTAATCAATTAAAATCTGTAATTTATAACTAGATAAAATATTTACATATCGAGAATCATTTTATCTTTACATCCCCTGTTTTGATAATACAATACTGTAGTACTGTAAACAAGTTCGAACATATAAAATAAACGATTATACCTCTATGATATAAGCTCGCTGCCTTGAGGCACTAAATGCATAGCCAACAATCCTCGGATGTAAATCACACAGTCATTGGAAGTACTTTGTAGATGTTAAAATAAAAGGGTGAGCAAACCACGGCTCAGTAAGAGAATTGTATGTAAAACTAGATATTCCAAAATCTATATGCAATAAAAATCCTTATTTTCCTATAGGTGCTCTAAGAACCGAAATAGAAAAGATACTATAGTCGGCTAGGGATCCGGATGGAGTAAAGAAGGTATTTTGAAATACCTGTCTTATCCCAGAACCTAGAAGCGACTATAGGGAGTAAATATTGTTGTTGGGATCAATCGTTTTCCATTTCATTTCATATCCTTTTCAGAATAATGCTTTTATAAAATAAAGCATTTATATAAAATAAACTAATACTCATATATTCTTTAAATAGAATATTAGTTTAAATAAATCATAATTCTCATTTAAACTCATTTCACATATCACTATATAAGTCATAAACAATACGGTACCCATGTAGTACAGTAAACTGTTAGAAATCGTTCTCCTTTCCATATAAAAACATATTCATATACTTTTTCATTTAAACACATTTTCCATATCACATATCATTTCATATCTTATAAAAGTGGAGACTAAAGCATCACCCAGAATATAATATGTTAGAGAGAAAATACCCCATAGGGCAATAATAGTCATGTCAGATCTATGGCCATAGTCTAGGGTAGTCCTCAATCGATCACTAATCAGGTGTCAACCGGGACTGAAATACATATCACATATCACATATTGACATGATATGGAGCCTAGCAGTCTCAAAACAATATTTTCATAATCATATCACCTTCATGGAAATAAGTAAAATTTTTAACTCTTCAATCAGTCCATAAAGGATTTTATTAAATCATAAATTGAATATTTATGGAAACTAATTTATAAAATATTCACTTTTCATCTCATAACCCATATCATATGTTGTAAAACATGTAAGAGAAATATTCTGTATTCTCATTTTTAGTAAAAATTGGTAACATAAATATTTAAATAATATTTTTTGATATGTTCATGTTTTATGAAAAATAATAAATTCCTTATTTTTAAGGCTAGGAAATCATCAAATTATGTAATTAAATATTTTCTAATAATTTTAGAAAATATTCTAGAAATTTCAGCAGCATAACAGCTACTATAACCCTAGCCCTCCTGCAAATTAAACACAGTTCCAATTTTCACATACAGCCTCAATTCCATAGATTTCCATGCAATTCATTTCAAGAATAACCATAATAAATTATTTGCATAATAAATTTGCATAATAAATATGCATTCGAAATATGGCTACAACTTACATACGCATCCCTTACCTACATAACATAATCGAACTCTTCGAATGCACCACTCGCAATTCGTTATTCTCGGGCTGCAGATAATTCTACCAAAATTATTAGCTAAATAAATACTTATTTTTAAGCTATTATTCCTATCTATATGCAGCCACATTGTACAATGCAAATATTTTTGTAGTATAAATTCTACTGGTAGTATAACGTAACTTTTTCGTTTTACTCGAATTTTAAATCCGAGCATACCGACAGACTCCTTGTAATTCCTAAAGTCTAAATCTACCATCAAACCATCAAGAACAGCCATGACGCATGGCCCCCTTCACAATGGCCGAATTTCCCTTATGGCATTTTTGGTTGATTTTCAACAATTCAATTTTACTAAGTTATTTCCCATGCTTAACAACTACTTTGGCACCATTTTTGAGCTTGAAACACTATGAGACACCATGACACCATGCTTGGCCGAATGCTTCATCCATGGTGAATTTTCATTTTTCAATTTTTAAATGAAACTAATGCTATAGAATTGTTAAGCATGCTTAGATGAATGATTTCATACCATTGAATTCAAGAAAAACATAAGGAATGGTAACCTTACCAAGCTTGGCCGAAACTTTAGGGAGTTGTTTCTCCTTGTATAGTGCCTTATAAGATGAGATATTGGTATAGAAATGTCGAGGAGAGAGAGAGGATCAAATTTGGTATAGGAAGTGTGTTAAAATTCTAACTAGATTAAGAGATCTAAAGCTTGGAATTTTTTTTTCTTTCTTCTTTTTCTTTGAAGATGGCGTGGGGCTCTTGGAGGAAGAAGATGAATAGCACATCTCAGCAGCTGACTGAATTTTAAAGAGAATTCTAGAACCTTCCAAATGACCAAAATGCCCTTAGTTATGAAATTTTGGATGATTTTGCCCTTACAGTCTCGCTGGCTTAAAAACCATGTAAACGTGCTCCAAATTTTCAGATTATAGTTCCAAATGGTCATATTAAACATATCTTGATGATTGGAAGTGGTTTTGTTGACACACGGTGTACGGATAGTGAGAAATTATGATTTTACCCTTGCAACCCCCTAGCAAATTTTTCTATTTTTGTAACTATTTCAAAAAATCTACTGACACCATGTTGAAGTACTTTTCATGAAGAATAACATGATATTTTACTTCGTCCCAATTCAATTCGGTTTGGGAGAAATTTACGAAAATACCCTTAGTACGAATTCATCATTTTCCAATTTGTTTGCCAATAACTTCAAATAATGAAAATAAAATAATTTCAAGTCTATAAAATTTCCTCCTTATAATCATTTAATCTCCTGTACACTATTCTCACATTCACAATTTCATCTGGGCACGAAATTCAAGTGGGGCCCACATTATTGTATATTTATAATTCACAAACTATTTACAAAATAAATCATTTATTATTTAGTAAATGAATATATGTACATGTACAGTACAAAATAATTGGTCTCACAAAAATATAGGGACAAATGCTAGCAATCAAACCTTGAAAACCTTTTTCAAATGTTTCATACAATAATAATCCATTAACTTCAAGCAATGATAAGCCTCACCTTCTCAATACAATCAATAGATCCATCTAGCTAGTACATGTTCCAGAGCTCAATCAATTTGCTTCAGATCACCGTAAGAATAAATATCCTAAAGCTAGGAGCGCTTTATTAAGCAAATGAAAATTTGCTTTGAATCATCTATCCTTAAAATTTCAGCTTATGATCATCACATCACATTATAGCAGGCTAAATATATAACCAAATTAAACCATCATTATCCGAATTGCAGTAAAAACATGAATCACCTTAAACCATTAATTCTTCGAATTCCAAATATACAAACTATTAATTCCAAATCTTTATAGATTTAACTAATACAAAAGTGTAACTCATTGAAACAGAGAATTATATTTGGGGCCAATAAAAATATACAGCAAAAAGTTCATTAATTATCAAACTTCATATTCATGCTTGCATTATTGATTTCTCTAACACTTATGATATAATAGAGATATTTATGCTTACATTATTGATTTCTCTAACACTTATGATACAATAGAGATAGAAAGTTAATACTCCCTCTGTCCCATAAAAATTGTCATTTGTTGACAAAACACGTAGTTTTAGGAAGTTAAAGATTCTTTATGTCATATCATATAAATTACTCAAATTGACCAAATTATCCTTAAAAGTAGTAGGCATTAAACTTTTTAATGATTAAAACTGAAGTATAATAAAGGGTAAAAGAGAAAATATAGTATTAAAATTTGTTATTTTTTTCAATGTGACATTTTTAATGGGACAATTTATTTAGTCAAAAGTGACAATTTTATTGGGACGGAGGGAGTAGCATGTTTTAAGCTCAACATGTACAGATTTGATGGTGAATA
This sequence comes from Heritiera fomes, assembly GCA_032173925.1. Classification (NCBI taxonomy): domain Eukaryota; kingdom Viridiplantae; phylum Streptophyta; class Magnoliopsida; order Malvales; family Malvaceae; genus Heritiera; species Heritiera fomes. The sequence continues at coordinate 14,231,666 of JAPDPM010000005.1, forward strand.
GTACATTCATAAATAAAGAGTTAGGTGCTCAAGTTTCACCAAACATGCACCATACTTGAGTTAGCACTCTGCCAAGGATAGAGAACAAGTAGAAGGAGGATGGAATAGCAAGTTCACTACAATGACAAGGGAGTAATGGAGTTCATCAAAAAACAGAGAATTGAGTAAAGATAACTTGATTGTTATCTAACCAATAATAGAGTAAATTATTTGGATGTGGTTGTGGAAATTCCAAATGTTAGGAGTCCAAAAGAAAAGTAATGAAAGATCAGAAAATCAACCCATTCTGACTTTACTAACAAACTTGCATTCACGACCTGATTTATCACATTTATATTACTGTTGATGATATAAAACAAGGCTATCAGCATGTAAAACTCTTGTTTTAATAATCATACTCACAATAGCTACGGAAAATAGCATACAACAGAATTCTAATCAAAATAAAATTTATTTTTTTATCAATTTATGCACCAAACAAAAAATTTTAAATCAAGAAATATTACATGCAACAATGGAAAATATGGAACATTTTAGAATGAAAATTCATAAGACAATTTTCAAAATCATATTCACTATTCAAATAGTAAATATCAAAACTTGCCAAAAAAAGGCACATTATAACAAATTTATCAGAAAGAAAACTATTCTAACTATATTTCAAAACTCTTCATAAAACGACCCCATTCAATTCAAAGAACAATCTAAAACAGCAAATTCAAAGGCTTGAAAATCAGAGAAGAGGAATGAATTCATACTAAAGGATAAAACTCCTCAATTGGTGCTCCATGCTTTAATGCCACACCAAGTTTCATGTCTTTAGACTTAACTTTTTCGATAAGTTCCTGCCAATTTTCTGCAAAAGGCTACAAAACATCTATGTATAAGAAAACAAGGAACAAAAAAGTAGATAAGATGGTAGGAAGTAAAACGAAAATGAAAAAGGAAACATATAACAACCTAACTTTGGATACTTTAACATGAAAAGTGAAACAATTTAAATTAGACATGTAGAAGAATTGCATTATTTCATAGCACATAATCTCAAAGCTTTTATGAAAATGGATATTTACACTACTTTCACAGAAAGACTCTCTAACCATCTTGTGTAAATAAAAGGTGGAAGAAAGCCTCACCAGTAGCTATTGCCTCATCAAGCATACCCTTAAAATGGTGTGAATCAAGCTTAGGATTTGAATCAAGTTACAATTCTAGATAAACAACTTGGAAGTTATTGAAAATGATGTCTCATGTCCATTTCTACAAGGACAAAAATTTCTATGGAAACCATTTCCTGGCACAAAAATTTAAATCTTCATCTTTGAAACCAAGAAGATTGACAATAGTTCAAGTATCTAACATGGACAAAAATAGTAAGTATAACATATGAAAGTACCACCAAAAGAAATGTATTCTATGAAGTGAAAGATATAAAGAAAATAATAACAACAATGACAAAAGACAAAATAGATCAAAAACCTAGTATTCCATCAATTTCTTAACATGCTCTTTCTTCTAAACTTGATTTCATGAAGAATCTATTCACAAGAAAGCCTAAGTTAGCTTAATTCCAAAGAATAATCATAGATAGCACCATAGGTACCTTAACCGGCCAAACCTAGGCTTACTCAGAATTCAAGAAAAAAATAGTTGTCAAAGTTACCATATCTTAAACAAATTGACAATAATTCAAAAATAGATTACACAATTATAGGTAACTCTACAAGCAAAAATAGATTCAAATCTTGTATCACGTCAAGGAGGGCTAGTACATTTTTCATAACTATCAAATGCAAAGATAAAGTAAAGAGTAGCAAAATGCTTGTATAGAAGGTGATGATCTTGCAAGTAGAATTCAAAAACAATTAAATAGAGTTCTACAATGGCAAAGGCAAAAAAAAGCTATGGAAGTCATTTACAAGATTCAAACAACAAGATGAAAAGGAGAAAAGTTTCGAAAATTAATTGGCTTCTAACCTTAACAATGAAACAAAATTTAAATTAGAAATAAAGAAGAATAGAAAATTAAAAAAATTACCATAGAAAATTATACTTAATCATCATAGAATAACCCACAATTCGAATAATAATTGAAAGAAAACTTGAAATCTAAAGAAAAGCTCTTTAAACAAATTCGTATGAGTTACTTACACAAACTGTAGTACTTAATTTAAATACAAAACCAAAAGCTTTGTATCATCATTGACTTTAACAGCAACACAATAACCTAAAAAAAAAAACTACGAGCAACAACACACCAACTGAGAACCTAAAAATTCAAGCTTCTTATGATCATTGGTGCCTGTGATTTGCATCATGTCTGCAAAAAGGTTAAAATAATTAAAAGCTAAAAGAAGAAGATAATTAGAAATAAATTTTTTAAAAAAATCTGACGGTATTGTCGATGCGCATCCGAATCCAATGAGGGATGGGTGGAGATGATGTAAATAAGAAGTGATGCAATGGTGAGCGGTGTTTATGATGGTGGTGGAGATGGCGAGAGTGAGAGGTAGTGATTTTGTTTTTCAAAATTAGGGATTTGGTTGATCTCAGGGAAGTTAGGAAAGTTTTAAAAAAATCCAAAGAAAATGAAAAAAAAAATTGAAGAGAGGAAAGAGAGAGGAAGATGAAATTTGACATAGTGCTACAGTGCCAGGAAAAGGTAAAATTATACTGACTGTTTTGATTGTGTCGAGAAAGCCAAATGAATTATTGGAACTGTCAACGGTTTTTCAAACCCTTGCCAAATATGTGCCCTTAAAACTTATGATTTTTGTAGTGGTTGCAGCTATTGTTTATGATTAGTGATAGAATTAGTGATAAAATTCCATTGCAAATTAGCGTCAAAAGTTATTCTGATGCTAAATTCATTGCTAATCTACTGGCTCCAAAGTTGAGAGTTTGCATAAAATTATTAGCGTCGGAATTTCGTCACTAATACCTAAATTCACGCCATAAAAAAATCTAGAACACCAACTAATTTTATAGGCATTAGTGGAGAAATTCCATCTCTAATGCAATAAGAAAATAATATTTTTCGCTTGGTTGTTGCTGAAAATGTGATAATACTATGGTTAGAACACTCTAATTCTTCCCAAAAGTTTTTTTTTCAGCTCTAATTCGAATCATACTTCTGTCCTATAAAAAAAAAATGGCGGAGCTCAACTTTAAAATGAAACAAAACAAATTCAAAGAATGCACTAAGCCAAAAAAAAAAAAAAACTATTGTAAACCGGTTTGCTGACGTAGCTGCTGATTGATTGCTTTTGATCATATCTTAATGTATGGATGCTCTTCTTGCATGTACTTGATGCGCTCAAATAGAAGATGAAAAGCAACAGCAGTTCATTTAATTTTCCGCAATAAATTATAATGCTACCATTTTTGTTTATTAACACCAATGTCACAGAATCAATGTGATAATTTCAATCTTATTTCTTTCTTAATTTGAGCAAAAAATAAAAATAAAAGTATTTTTATGCCTTCTGGATTTCGCAATGGCCTCAAAGAAGAAATATTTTGAGGATTCTGATCATCGGAAAATGCCTCTGCTGCCGCTACTGGTTCGCTGGAGAGAAGAAAGTATTGAAAGAACAGCCATGCATAAGAATGCGCCTGTCAGAAGACCGGTGGCAAGATATCCCCTGTTAAAGAAACTTTCGAGCGGAGAATCAGCTAAGTCTTCCCCAAATTTCGTGAATAAATCACCCAGAAATTCCTTCAGTTCCTCAGTGGCCAAGAATCCAGCTCCTACACCCGATGCTAGAAGAAAGGCGATAACCTGCGGCGAACAAATAATAAGGATAATTGCCGGATTATAATAAAAAGAGAGTCGCAGGTGACAAAATCAAAATAATAAGTATTGGTTCCCCAATTCAACAATTTTGAACATGGTTTATTCTCATTAAAAATTCTAAGAAATTTAACCAAGTTTGTGTTTGTTAATTTAAACACTTATTTTTTTTCTCGCCGGTGGTATGAAATAATGTGGTAATCAGCACCTACCTTGTCTGCACAAAAATCGAATGCTGGCAATAGATAACCGCGGATGAGCCTTTTTTCGGTACAAGCATAGTATATGGCAAAAGGTAACTGCAAAAGGCAGTAGGCTGCTGCAATAACAGCAGTGGCCAACACATACCTGAACAATGAATTAAGTTAAATTATGCGTGTAGCAAACACAAATCAAGTTAATTTACAAAAATATTAAATTTTAGGGTTAATATATCATTTAGCCCCTGAATTATACTACTTTTATCACTTTGGTAGTTACTAAATTTTTGTTATCACTTTGGTATTTAAACTTCAATTTTGTCAGACAGTTGAGTACCTGAGACTAACGACATTACTGACCATGCTGATGTGGCATCAATTAACCAATTAAGTAGTGACATGTGTCAAACATGCCACAATATTAGTGGGTCCATACCACATCATCTTATAAAAATAAAAAAAAACTCTTTTTTAAATAAAATATAAAATTTTCTTTTATCTTTAAAATAAAAAATAAAAAAATAAAAGAAACGATCGAAAGAGAGAAATACGAGGATTAAGAGGAGAGAAGGGGGGAAAGAATGGGAAGGAGAAAAAGAAGGGAGAGGTCACTGGCGATTGCTTCAGCAAATCGAGGCTGATCCATTCAAGACCAAGCAGATCAGCGTCAATATGCTCAAGACCGCCGCCCATCTAATCAGTTGACTAGTTTTTCTCTGTCCCTCTCCTCTCTTCCTCTCCTTCTCCCCTTCTCCTACCTTCTCTCTCAATTTTTTTTTGCCACTGATGCTTCCCTCTCTCTCCTCTTTTCCTTTCCTTCTCCCCTTCTCCTACCTTCTCTCTCGATTTTTTCTTTTTGCTACTGATGCTTCCTTGAAAAGGGAATGTATGTACTTTGCTTCTTTTTTAAATGTATTTACATCTGGAAAAAAGTTATTGAATTTGGGTTTGGGGGTCTCAGTCTAATTGTTTAGATGTTTTATGGTAAATGATTTATTGGGTTGCTCTGTTCTTGGGCAATGTCAACTTTAATTTGTCTATTGAATTTGCTCTGGTCTCATCCTCTTCAGTTAATTCATTGCTTTGAACTTCAATATCTTCCATTAAAGATCCAGGTGCATCCTCTTGCTCGGTTTCAGGATCCTCATTTTCACTATCATCGTCGTCAAACACTTCATTCTCATTTTTCTGTCTCTAGATCTCCTTAGAAACTAAAAAATTAGCAGACCCAGATGCATTTCCAAGTTTAACAAAAAGGGTAACTTTCACTACTTAATCATTGCTCCTGAAACTACTCAAGCTCTCTAGAGTTATGGGTTTATGCCCTCTAAAACTAAGAAATGATATTTTGAACTGAAAATAGGTTTGCTGGTGAATTGAAGGGTTGGATTTGATTACCAAAGTGAACAAGGAAGCCAAGAAGATAAAAAAATATTTTTTACTTTTTTTAAAAAAATTTTACATATTTTTAAAATATTTTTTACGTATTTTTAAAAGTTTGTTAAATATTTTTCTAAAGAAAAAAAAATACTGGCATGGTGCCACGTGTCAAGTTCTGATAGGACGTTTCATGCTACGTCATCATTTTCGAAAGACGTTAGTCTTGGGTACCAAAGTATGTGACAAAAATAAAGTTTAGATACCAAAATGATAAAAAAAATTCAGTAAGTACCAAAGTGATAAAAGTGGTATAGTTCAAAGGTTAAATGATACATTAACCCTAATTTTACTAACTAATGCACCATCGGTAAATACCAAAGCAAAGTACCCTTAACCTTGAAAAAGATGATCAAATAGGTTTGCTATCCCAAAAAAAATTTGATTTGATTAGGATACCAATACAAGATTTTTCATTATAAATCGTATTCACCCAAAAACTCAGCTGGTATGTAATATAGTTTTACTTTATTTTTGTTACGTTGTTCTTTCTAATAGACCAAGCTAATTACCTAGTAGTACCAGTCCTTTCTTTTGGAAGGAGTATTGAAAATGAAAAACTTTACTTTCTAAATGTTTTTGGCAATCCATGCATCTAAAATTATAAATTGGAGACATTGCTCTCTCATCCCACCCCCAAAATAGAATCAAATTGTTCGAAATTTCCACCTTACACAGAAATAACATTGTATATCTTGAAGGTACTCGAGATTTGAACTTAAAGATGTTTAAAATCCTGAGATGAATATGATAACAGGGTTACCTCCAAATTATATAGATCGATTAAAACCCTCTTTGCACCAAAAAAAAAAAATTAAATGACACACAACTAATTTTTACCTGTACGCTATGACATCCTTGAATGTCATTTTGGCACCATCGTCATCTGTGGCCTTGTCTAGTATCAGAACCACCACACATCCAGCTGCTAATAAAATAGTTAAAATTCTCAATAGAACGCTTGCAGTTGCCATAGCCATGGACGCCATATATCTACACTTGACTCTTCCTCTTTCTCTGGTATTATTGTGTATCTGAAATCCTCTTGGATTAGATATAGGCTTTTATAGAAGAGCAAACGTGAAATAAACCCAATTACCTTTTCTTGGTTACCTCCAGTACTTGCTTCCTCTATTCTTGGTTCTATCTAAGTACTTGGCTGCATTATTGCTGCTATTAATGTTTAGGCAATTAATAACCGTCCAAATATTCAATTGCCGGATGATATAATTGATGCTGCTAACTGCAGGCCTCCATGTACAATGCCATTTTCTTTGTTGACTCTTAGACTGCAGGTTGAAGCAAGTGTTTGAAATATGGAAAGGTGCAGTTCACATGGTGAAGCAATGACTTGTGAACAGAGAAGACAGCGTTGGGAGACATCTCTGGTTCGGGGTCTGACTGTAGCTTAAAATGACCTTCGGATGCAGAGGGATTTTGACCAAAAACAGACTCATCTCTAAAAATTATGTTCTAATTCTTTCCTTTTAAACCCTCGCAGCATTGCTCTCTATCATACTAGTCTACATAATTGTTTTTAGTGACATGAACTTCGATCTAATCAATGTTTGGAGTCACAAAATCGAGAGACGATACTTGTACCGTTCACATTAATTCCTTAAAATGTGTTACCAAAACTTTAATCTCATTCCCCAAACTAAAATCTCACGAAGGTGAGCCATAATCACATACCAGACGCCACCTTGAGTTTAAATAAAGGAATGTAATTAGATTTATGTGAAGAAAATGTTGAATTAGTTCAAAGAGTTAGATTTTGATACACCAAAGGTGAAAATTTTTAATTTCACAAATTAAGTTAACAAACGATCATACGTCGCATTTTTGTTTAATTAGCTTTTTTATTTTTTAATATTTCTTAAAAATATTTCAAAAATGTCATGTTATTAACTTTACTTATAAAATCTAAAAATTTTATTAATTTGATAATTTGGAGGCTTGGTTTGCCAACGGGCTGAAAATGGTTAGATCAATTAGAACTTATTGGGTTCGTCGTTGACGTATTCTTCCTTGTTATAATCTTAGCCCTGTAATAAGTTGGACCAATAATTTGGGCCCAGTCCAAAAAATTTAAAAAAAAAAGGAAAAAAAGGCCGATGGATATAATTGGAAGAAGGGATAAAATTAAAATCGCAAAACTCAAAAGAGGCGAGTGAGAGAGAAAGCGAGTGGAATCTCAAACCCCTCAACTCAAGTAGAAACCCTAAATCTCCCCCAACCCCTCCCCAGTTCTCTACGCGCCTTATCCTCACTCGCCTTCGGTTTTCGCAGATTCATATTTCACCTCCACTTCAGGTTTCTCTCTCTTTCTCAGCTATTTACTTTCCAATTTCCCTCTTCTTTTTCTTTTCTTTTCGATTTGATCGACCAAAAATTTTTATTTTTCTTTTTTGTTGCAATGTTAATATGTGATATCTGATTGAAACCTTCACCATTATCTTGTTGTAAAATTTTGTTTTTGCCTTGTCAATTATAATTCATCATCTCTTTCTTCGAATGTGATTCAGAAAACAAATTATTCGGTCCCATGGATATTAGTTTGCTGATCAAAGAATCGTTTTGCAGATATTATAATCACTTTCTTGCAGAATCTTATTAGCTAATTTATGACTATGACTGTTAAATTTCTTCAAATTGTGATCTTTTTATTTTTCTACATTGTTAGTATTTGGGAAAAGATCCTTACACTATCTCCTTACAGATAAGGAATATTGAAATGCCCATCGTATATTTTTACTGCTCAAACCTATGCTACTGTGGAATTTGTTTCCTTTAGATGTATGTATATCCAGCATTAGTCAACGGTTATAGAGGATTTGAATGACTTCAATCTGTTTTTCTCTTTTTTACAATAAGGGTTGCCTATCATGGGTTGAAATATCTACTGGATTTCTTACTATTGACATTATGTCATCTTTCGACCTTTTTTTCAGGTTCAATCAGGGAAACAGTTGGTTGAAGTAAATAAGTTCCAATCATGGACATAGATCTCAGGTTACCTTCTGGTGAACAGTGCAAGGAAGATGAAGAAGCAAATGGAATTGATAATATATTAGATGGTGATGAAAAACTGCATCTTGGAGTGGTTCAAGCTGGAAATACTGCTGACATAGGAGAGGATGTAGGCACTCAAGACGGTGGGGAAATGAATTCTTCTGCTCTGGATATGGTGACCTTCAAGGAGGATACAAATCTTGAGCCACTTTCTGGCATGGAGTTTGAATCACATGGGGAAGCATATTCTTTTTATCAAGAATATGCACGGTCTATCGGATTCAACACTGCTATACAAAATAGTCGTCGTTCGAAAACATCAAGAGAGTTTATTGATGCAAAGTTTGCCTGTTCTAAATATGGCACCAAGCGGGAGTATGACAAATCCTTTAATCGTCCTCGTGCCAGACAAAGCAAGCAAGACCTAGAAAATTCATCTGGTCGGCGATCATGTTCGAAAACTGATTGTAAAGCAAGTATGCACGTGAAGAGAAGGCCTGATGGAAAATGGGTTGTGCATAGTTTTGTGAAAGAACATAACCATGAGCTTTTACCAGCCCAAGCTGTTAGTGAACAGACCAGAAGGATGTATGCTGCAATGGCTAGACAATTTGCTGAATATAAAAATGTCGTTGGTCTCAAGAATGATCCCAAAAATCCATTTGATAAAGGTCGAAATTTAGCATTAGAAACAGGAGATGTCAAGATGTTGCTTGAATTTTTTACTCACATGCAGAACAGAAATTCAAACTTCTTTTATGCAATAGACCTTGGTGAAGATCAACGTCTGAAAAGTTTGTTTTGGGTTGACGCAAAGAGTAGACATGATTACAGTTATTTCTGTGATGTTGTGTCTTTTGATACCACTTACGTTAGAAACAAATATAAAATGCCTCTTGCGCTATTTATTGGAGTGAACCACCATTACCAGTTCATGCCACTTGGATGTGCATTGATATCAGATGAGAGTGCAGCTACATTTTCTTGGCTAATGCAGACATGGCTGAAAGCAATGGGTGGACACTCTCCTAGAGTCATAATCACTGACCAAGACAGAACTGTGAAATCAGTTGTTGCGGAAATATTTCCAAATACTCATCATTGCTTTTTTCTATGGCATGTACTGGGAAAGGTTTCTGAGAATCTTGGCCATGTAATCAAACAGCATGGAAACTTTATGGCAAAATTTGAGAAATGCATCTACAGGTCATGGACAGAGGAAGAGTTTGCCAAAAGGTGGTGGAAAATTCTTGATAAATTTGAACTCAAAGATGATGAATGGATGACATCGTTGTATGAAGACCGCAGAAAATGGGTGCCAACCTATATAATGGGTGTATTGTTGGCTGGAATGTCTACAGTTCAGAGGTCTGAGAGTGTAAACTCGTGCTTTGACAAGTACGTACATAAGAAGACCACGGTGCAAGAGTTTTTGAAACAGTATGAAGCAATTTTACAAGATAGGTATGAGGAGGAAGCCAAAGCAAATTCTGATTCATGGAGCAAACTGCCGACATTAAAATCTCCATCTCCTTTCGAGAAGAGTGTTGCTGGGGTGTATACACACACGGTATTCAAGAAATTTCAAGTTGAGGTTGTGGGTGCGATTGCTTGTCATCCAAAGCCAGAAAATCATGATTCAACATGCAGCATTTTTAGAGTTCATGATATTGAAAAGAATCAAGATTTTGTTGTTACCTTGAATGAGATGAAGGCTGAAGTTTCTTGTATATGCCGATTATATGAATACAAAGGCTATCTCTGCAGGCATGCTATGGTTGTTCTCCAAATGAATGGCCACTCTGCAATCCCTTCTCAATATATTTTGAAACGATGGACGAAAGAGGCAAAGTACAGGCATTTCATGGGAGAAGAATCTGAACAGTTGCAATCTAGGGTGCACAGATACAATGATCTATTTCAACGGGCAATGAAGTTGATTGAGGAGGGTTCATTGTCTCAAGAGAGCTACTATGTTGCATTGCGAGGCCTGGAAGAAGCTTTTGGAAACTGTTTTAGTGCAAACACATCTAACAAGAGCCTTGCAGAAGTTGTCACATCTCCCACCCAGGGTATGATCTGTGTTGAAGAAGACAATCAAAGCAGAAGCACAAGCAAGACAAATAAGAAAAAGAACCCAACCAAAAAAAGAAAGGTTAGCTATAAATAGCATCGGCTTGTTGATGTGTTTTTTTGAAGATTCTGTTCCTATTCCTAAGTTTTTTTTTTTTGCAGGGAAACTCAGAGCAGGAGGTAATGACTGTTTCAACTACAGATGACTTGCAACAAATGGTTAGTCCTGTTTTATGAATCAGCAGCCATGTGAAAGATGTTTTAATGATTTAAGAAACCTGTCTTAAAAATAGAATAGCTATAAGATGATTGTAACTTTTTGAATGAGGAAATTTTCTTAAGCTTGTGTAATAAGTTGGTAAGACTATGATCACTCAAATTTTATTTTGTAGGATAAATTAAGCTCAAGATCAGTAGCCCTAGATGGTTATTTTGGCACGCAACCAAGTGTACAAGGAATGGTATGAATACTTACAATTGACTTCGTTTGTCTTTTATCTCAGTTATATATACAATTTTATGCTTTTTGCAGGTTCAGCTTAATTTGATGGCCCCACGTGATAATTATTATGGGAATCAACAGACAATTCAGGGGCTGGTATGTCTCTTATTTTTGAACCATAATGAATGAATAACAAAGCTCTATTTATCCAGTAGAGTGCCATATTAAGGAAACTAATTTTGCAATGTGGGGTTTTACATTCATAGGGACAGTTGAACACCATAGCAGCAAGCCATGATGGTTACTATGGCACTCAGCAAACCTTGCCTGGGATGGTATACTATCATTAGATGCTTTATGTAATTCTTTGTATTACTAAGTTCAAATGGTGGCATTGCGTCTATTCTGTTTTATTCATACAGGGACAGATGGATTTCTTTCGAGCACCTAGTTTTTACATCCGGGTCAGTCTTCCACATATATTATTAACATAACCTGGTTAAATCAATCAAGTCAATTTTGTTTCTTACATCTTTTATCTTCCCCCCAATCAAGTCAATTTTGTTTCTTACATCTTTTATCTTCCCCCCAACAGGATGATCCCAACGTAAGAGCTGTGCAGTTACATGATGACGCATCAAGACACACATGATGCTACTTTTCTCACAGTGAAGGTAGTGCTCTAGCTTCTAGGTATATGATCTTTTTTCCCCCCTATTTGATGATTTATTAGTTAAAGAAGAATGTCTTACTTTGTAGGTGAGGATGTAAAGAAATCCTGGATGGGAGATAAAGATTGTATTGAAGCTGATTTGGAGGTAGAAAAAGGAAAGGAAAAGTATGACATGCACATGCATTTTCAAATGATTGTTAAAAGTAATCTTCTCTTGAGAGTTGGGACAAATTCAGTTTGGGGCTTATGTCTTCATGTAAAGTCTGTTGTATCATTAGGTATCTGTGATTGTTACAATCTAAATAGGGTAAATAGAATTCCCATTATAACTCTTTGCACATTGTTATATGTTATATGCTATATGTATTTATCTTGCAATTGTGCGAACAGAAGTGATTTTAATGAGTTTGTACACATTTTCGATCGAGCTCAAGTTGAACTTCGAGTCTCAAGTTTTTTAATTGAGTCGAGCTTGAATCTGATGCTAGATTGTTTTAATTCGGTTTGATTAAATTCCAAGTAATAATCTTAATTTTCATTTAACAGAGTTTATAAGAGAATCTCTTTTAAATTTATGTTAAATATTTAGTTAAACTTTTTTTTTTTTAAGTTTTACCACATAAAATATATGTTATGTTTCTTTTCACTGCAAAGCAAAAATACTGTTCCTTTGTTGTCAAGGTTAAACTTTAAACAATTTTAAAATATAAATTCAAGCTTTCAATTTTTTTTAATTATAATAGAAAAAATAGTCGTGGTATTAGTAAAATGAACATAAAAAGCACGCGCCACAGATGCAAAAAACACCACACGCGTGACGTGCGCAAGTGTACTGTTATATCATATTACGAAAATAAAAATAAAAAAAAACTAAGAGAGAAAAAAATAGAATGGACCAACGAACCAAATCGTCGAGAGTGAAGAGAGAAGGCAGTGGACAAGGCGAGTGCGTCAAGGCGAGTGAAAAGAGCTCCAATTCCACAATCCATTATCTAATTACCTAATTTGGATTAAAAAAAATTACCTAACTAACGGCTAATGTTTCCTTGTAAACATTTTTTTTTGTTTTAAGAGGAATATTAAATAATTGGAGAAGAGAGTGCTTAGATTCGAACTCAAGATTTATAATATGTTATAACTTATCTTTGTAAACATTACTAGCTGTTGAATTGAGACAAAAAATGCTTTGATTTTAATTAAAAAAATATTTTAACTTTATTTTCTTTTTTAATTAATTAATTACATTTAATAAAATATATATTCAAAAACTGTTTAATTTAAAGGTTCTTTATATGAAATATCATTAATATAAGTCAAAATTTGAATATTTCACCGACAAAAACATATTATTAGGAGAAAGTGATCGGTTTTGACTCATATTCATACATTCATATATACATACACACATAATGAAATTAAACGCAACGAAAATTTAAAAAAGAAAAAAGAAAAAGTACTGAAACTTGTGGGATCAACTTGATTAACAACATATAAATCAATTTATACAAGGTATGTGCAAATAATGGATTTTAAAATTTTATACTTTTATCTTATGATCTTGTAATCACAAGATCTTGTATCTCTTGTTTCACTCATGCCGGCCTAAGTTGTCATAAACTAAAACCACCCAAATGTTGGACCTCTAACAATAATCCACACGAGCAGTCATAAAAATTTCAGGAAAGTAGAATTGTGTTATGGAAGTTAATTGTGCTGGCAACTTGAGTTTTAAGAAACTCACTACCTAAGATTCAAAATCTTGCAACAATCAATCCCGAAGAAAAAAGCTTTCTGCACGAGCAAGAAAACAAATCCCAAAGTACCAAGAGAAATCGGCAGAGAGAGCATACCCTTGTGTTTGCTGATTTCAAGGTATATTTCTTCAACAAATCACAAGCTTATAGGTAACTTTATAAGGTTAGCCGCCTTGTCGATTTCAAGGTATGTATCTCAGAAAAATAACAAGCTTGCAGGAAGCTCAACAAAGTTACCAAGCTTGTCGAAAAAACAGGGAGAATAACACAGAAGCATACTATAATACTCCATAGAGTATTGCTTGTTGTTGCCGCAGGGTACAGGGAGCATTTTCAATGTGATCTTTTATAGTTTTTACAGGTTATAGTTAAGATAGAATTATCAGTCCTCTCTCTAGGGTGGTCAACTGTAATGATGTTTAAATAAGTTACGTCAAATGTGTTTCATTAATTAACATAATTACCTTATCCACTAAACTTATTTTAAATTATAATAAAGTATGCCTTCTCATTAAACAATTTAATTTCAAGTCCATAATCCAAATTTAATTAATGCAAAGGACCACAACTTAATTAAGCATTTTAATTAAGCCCAATAATCTCTTATTAATTATAATTCGGTACAATGACTTAATTGAAATACTTTTAATTAAGTTCATTTAATTAAACTCATTACAATTCCATAAAATAAGTCTCATAAAAAATTTCAGATTTTTCAAACACTTTCAATTTAATTAATCCATTCACTACTCTTATTTGTGTAACCCATTAAGTTTCCATCATGTTAGCAATAAACTTAAATATTCATTTTAATTCATAGATCAAGAGCGACATCTAGTAAAGCATATTGAACACTCCCAAAGAGGTTTAACTAACCTATTTAGTGTGCAATATTACAGTGTAATTCAATCATTTCATCATAATATCTCAAAAATACAAAAACATGGTACAATGTCTACTTTATTTGAATTTTCATATTTACTTCTAAACTACCAACCCGACATATATTGCTCTAGCCATAGACTTCTTAGTTAATATGAGCTATGATGATCGAGATATTATCCCTAAAGTCACTCGAGGTGATGAATCCTCATATTTACTACTCGTCCACCTTCAAGTGATTCAAGCCATGCCCAAAAGCATCCTAATTAGGCATTTGGCAATTTGAATCCATAAAGGTGGAATCAAAGTGTGACATTTCACATATAAGATGATTTGGTATCTCAAATCAAAGGATCACTTACACAACTATCACATGAGAATGTTTTCATATATAGTTAAGTGAAACTACCAAGTGCAATTCTCATGTCGGGTCAAGTTCAATGAACTTTTTCTCTAACAAGCACGCAAATGTTATCCTCAAGTGTCTTGCATACTTCAATTTATGAGATCATTTGCTTATTTTACAAGCAAAAGGCTTAACATGTGCAAGTCTCTAGTGTATTGCCAATGTATTCTTGACATTACATTAACTAGGAACATTTTTTAGGAACAAGACTTTAATGCATAAAAATCTCATAATTATAACTCTATAATTCATTCAGAAAGCTTATCGTATCCCACAGGCTTCATCATATTTAGTGACAAATAATCATTATTATTATCCATCTAAATGGTGAAAGAAAACCTTAATGTCATTTACCATAAGTGATCATGTGTTGTTATGCTACTATGCCTTATGCCAAGTGAGTTGGCTCTAGGGCATACATTAATATGGTCGAATGTTACCCCCTATTAATAACCATCATATGCTTTCTCATTCCAAGACACATATCTTATCACCAAAGAAGCAAATTTTCCTTGCCGATTCGATCATATCATAAAATTACGGCCATAGGTAAAGCCCACTTTGGGAGTTCGGTCATTAATAGCTACAATGAATCCTTATATAAAAGTCTCTATATGATAAGTTTAGGATAAGAACATTTTCCTTGTCTTTGTATTTTTTTTGCTTCGGTTGGAAACATTTGATCGTTGGATTTGGAATATTTGATTTGAACTAAGTTTTGAATTATAAATCACTTATCTTACTATATGTTATTGTGATTCAATTTGAAAATATTTGACTATGTGAAAGTTTGGATATTTTGGTATATGGCATACTACTTTGGTTTAGTAATTGTATTCATGTTTTATAAACTGTTTGAATTTCATAAAGTTTTGGACAATTTCAATATGATCTCATTACCACATATAAGATGATTTTACTCTTATATGGATTTCTTTGGAAATTGTCTAGATTTGACTAATTTGAATTTGTTTTGATGTTTGTATTCGAGTAAGGAAATCTTTTGAACTATTATGCTTATATAGTTCCTTACTGAGCCCTCGCTTACCTCCCTTACTTTCCTCCTTTCAAATTAAGGTTTGAGGACTACTTTCGATTTCTAGCCTCGAGATAGGCTAACTCCTCAGAAGTACTTTTGTTTTGAGGTATAGAGGTGAGATGGCAATTTTGGGACACAGGTTTATTTGCATAGTATACTGGTACATGTTTGTATTTTGGGAGGTAAACTGCGTCTGCATCTAAGTTTGTTTTTGAGTTAGAGTTACTAAATTATGATGTATACATAAGCATGTATTAGTAGCATGTAAACTTGCTGATGAGATATGATCATATGTCTAGAATTGTGATTGTGGAAATTGGTGTGTTGAACTAGTGCTATTTGGTGTTTCTAGAAGGTTGGGTTATAAGAATATAAGCAGTTATGCTACCAAAATTTCGCAGGATTCGAATGAGAATAATATATAAAATAGTTATAGTGTGCATGCTTATGTGTTTGTTGAATGATTGTATATCAGTAATTGAGTGTCAGATGCCTTTAGATTAATAAGAAAATGGTAAGCATTATACATGTGATAGGAAGGGGATTAAATTGCTATGTTGTGGGAAAGCCAGATTGAGATATTTGATGTTAAATGTAGAATGTGGGCTTGCATAAATGAAAGTGATGACACTCAAGTTATACTTGTATGTTTGATTTAGGACTTGAGGTAAATGTTTAATATCAGTTTAATAACTTGACTTCTGATGTGACAAAGTGGTACTTACTGTATCGTCCCATAGTATGCAATAAATATCATATTTAACACACAACAATAAGCGGTTGGGCTGTCTGTGATGTCTTTATTATTATTCGTTTTGGCTTGTAACAGTAAACATATTAGTAAATAAAATTTATATTTATCTATTATCAATATTTACATAACAGTACTATTATTTTACATCCCCTGTACATAATTATACAACTATAGTACTATACAAATAAATCTGAACATATAAAGGAAAATAAATATACCTCCAAGATTTGATCGAAGCTACCTTGGGAAACGATAACACAGTCGGAATCAGTGGAACAGTATATATATACGATCACTGCAAATAATCTGTGGAGTGAAAAAAATAAGGGGTGAGCTAATGTGCTCAATAAGAGAATCATATGTAAAGACTGATATATAAAATCTATATGCTGAAAACATTTAATACCTAATAGTGTACTAAGATACAATTCAGGAAGGATACTATAGTCGACTAGGAAACTGGATGGAGTATGAGAGGTATTTTAAAATACCTGTCATGTCCCAACTCCTAGAAGCGACTATAGGGAGTAATAAATTGAATTTGATATCTAAACAATATGAAATGCTATTGAAATCATATAGCAAAACAATTTAATAAATAAATAAATATTTCCTTTCAACAATAATATTCAGTTCAATATCAGTAAACACAGTACAGTAAACAGTTAAGTAAACAATATGTAAACATTTCAATATAAGTAAACAATTTAGTACCAGCAAGCAATTCAGTAAAACAGTATAATAAACAGTAACAATATAATGGAGACCAGGTAACACACAAAGTATATCATGCTATAATAATATCCCAAAAAGGGAATAACAA
Source organism: Heritiera fomes (assembly GCA_032173925.1). Taxonomy (NCBI): domain Eukaryota; kingdom Viridiplantae; phylum Streptophyta; class Magnoliopsida; order Malvales; family Malvaceae; genus Heritiera; species Heritiera fomes. The sequence continues at coordinate 14,248,954 of JAPDPM010000005.1, forward strand.
TAAACACATGAGACATATGACCATAGTCTATAGGGTCCATAGTGTACACTTGTCAAGTGCCACTAGTGGAGGCTGAAGACTTAGCGGGTCTATCAGCACAATAACAGTAATATCAGTAATAGTACACGTGACACGTGAGCATGATATAGGGCCTAACAATCTCAAAACAGTGGATAAATAGTAGAAACATCATTTATGAAATCAATTTCATCGATAATATCTTCAATTAGTCTATAAATAATTATATTGAAAAGTATATTCAGTTCATGAATAAAAATTCATAAAGTATTCATGCTTCAATATTATTTTCTGAAAATGTTCTATTCATCTGTAGAACAGTAATAAACATATGCTGGTATGTTCTATTCATCTGTAGAACAGTAATAAACATATGCCGGTACTTTCACATAATTAAAATTTATTAACAAGAATATTTAAATATTGTTTTTTGTAAATAATCAATTAATGCAATTTTAATAAATTTCATGGAATCCACTTGAAAATCTATTTATTTCTATCATCCAAAAATATTAGAATTAATTTCTTAAAATTTCTATAAATTTTGGTAGAATAACGGTTGTTTCTAACCTAGCCTTCCTGCATTGAAAACATAGTTTATAAACCAACCAGTATCCACAATTTAACCAATTCCAAAGCCATTAATTTCCATATAACGCCTTATATGGCGCCATGCTGATACTGGCTTGATAGCTGTTATTATGGGCAAACTCTGCCAGTGGTAAGTGATCATCCCAAGAGCCTTTAAAATCTAATATACACGCTCTCAACATATCTTCGAGTGTCTCGATGGTGTGCTCGAATGCCTATTAGTCTGCGGATAAAAAGCGGTGCTGAAATTCAACTAAGATCCCATTGCCTCTTGAAACCTCTCCCAAAAATGTGAAGTGAATCAGGAATCCCTATCTATGTGATGCTCACTGGAACACCATGTAATCTCACTATCTCTCGAACTTACAAGTTGGCTAAGGCACTAAGAGAATTTGTAGATCTGATAGCAAGAAAGTGAGCAGACTTTGTTAACCGATCAACAATCACCAATATTCCATCATGATTTCTCCTGGTCCTTGGCAAACCCATAATGAAGTCCATGGTAATATGCTCCCACTTCCACATAGGAATCGGTAAAGACTGTAACAATCCTATAGGCTTTTAGTGCTCAATCTTCACCTACTGGCATATGAGACATCTAGCAACAAACTCCACGATGTCTTATTTCATTTTAGGTCACCAATACACTCTCCATAAATTATGGTACATCTTAGTACTGCCTAGATGCAAAGTGTACCTGGAAGTGTAGGCCTCTGTCAGAATCAGATGCTTCAGCTACTGGTCATCAGGAATGCATATCCTGCCTTTGAACCTCAGTATCCCATCGGTGCTAATCCCATAATCTAACTGTACTCCCATCTGAACTTGACTGGCAACCTCTATACAGTGAGTATCACTCCTCTGAGCGTCATTGATTCTGTCCATCAAATTTGGCTCTATTTGAAAACTGGTTGTAAACCCATATCTCTAAGAGGAAATCATATTAAGACTGAGGCTCAAAAACTGCTCTAATAAGTCATACTTCCGAACCATCATATATGATACCATCTCGATATGCTTCCAGCTCAAAGCATCTGCCACCACGTTCGCTTTCCCTAGGTGGTATAGGATCTCGCGGTCATAATCCTTCAATAGCTCCATCCATCTACGCTGTCTCATATTCAACTCTCGCTGCGAGAATAAGTGTTTCAGACTCTTATGGTCTGTATATATCTGGAACCTCTCCCCGTAAAGATAATGTCGCCAAATCTTCAATGCAAACACTACAGCAGCTAATTCCAAGTCATGTGTTAGATAATTCTTCTCATGCTCCTTCAGCTGCCTGGAACCATATGCAATTACCCGACCATTCTGCATCAGAACACACTTTAATCCTAATGCGGACGCATCACTATAGGCTGAAAAACCCCTAGATCCGTTGGGAAGGGCAAGAACAAGAGCAGTAGTCAACCTCCTTTTCAACTCCTGGAAGCTGTGCTTACACGCATATATCCACTCGAATTTAACATCTTAACATGTGAGTTGTGTCAATGGAGCAGCTAGTCTCGAGAATCCCTCGACAAACCGGTAGTAGTATCCGACTAAACCTAGAAAACTCAAGACCTCTGTCACTGTCTTAGACCTCTCCTACTACACTATGGCCTCTATCTTTGTCGGATTTACTAACACCCCATCCTTAGACACCACATGTCCCAAGAATGTGATATGATCTAGACAGAACTCACACTTACTGAACTTCGCATATAGCTTCCGGTCTTTGAGGGTCTGCAAGACTATATAAAGATGCTAATCATGCTCCTCTAGTGACTTGGAATATATAGAATATCATCAATGAATACTATCCGTACTGAGTCCTAAATGCCGTCTTAAGGACATCAGCCTCCCGGATCTTTAACTGATGATACCATAATCAGAGATCTATCTTTGAAAACACCTGTGCACCCTTGAGCTGATCAAACAGATCATTAATCCTGGCCAGGGGATACTTATTCTTGATGGTAACACTGTTAAGCAGTCGATAATCTAACACAACCTCAAGCTACCATCCTTCTTCTGGATGAATAACATTGGAGCACCCCACGAAGACACACTGGGGCGAATGAAGTCCTTATCCAATAATTCTTGGAGTTGCCTCTTAAGCTCCTCCAACTCCACCAATGCCATTTGATAAGGGGGCTTAGAAATGGGTTCTGTACTAAGTACCAAGTCGATGGTGAACTCGATCTTCCAATCCGGTGGTAAGCCTAGTAAATCATCTGAAAATACATCTAGAAAATCCCTGACCACAGGAATCTCTGATAGCTCTGGACGTTTCTTTTCTACGTCATCCACATATGCAATGTAACCTTCAATCATATCACAAATACACTTAAATAATTTTGGTAACGATATTTCACTTTTATTACTTATCTAATAATTTTACAGTATATCTTTTAGGATGGGAGAAGGTAATAAACTTAGTATAACAATCTAGACTAACATTATTTGCAGCTAACCAATTCATCCCTAAGATTATATCAAAATCAAACATGTTCATCAAAATTAGGTTAGCTGTCATTTCCTTCTCTGCTACTATCACTTTATGATTTCTATACACAATATTAGTCACTTGTGATTCTCTAAAGGGTGTATTAATCTACAAAGTATACCCTAAGGATTCAAGTTCTACTGGTATCTTACTAGCACAAGTAGGTGATGCAAATAAATGTGTAGAAACAGGGTCAAATAAAGCAAGCACCAAAATATCAAACATATATATCTTAACTTTAATCACATCAGTAGAAGAGTAGCAGCCTCCTGATCTAATGCGAACACCCGTCCCTGCGTCACAGCCTTCTTGCCTTCCTCTACTCCTATAGCACATCTCGGCTGTGAGGGTTTTGCCTTCTCCATTTCAGTCTGTGTCGGTGTTGCTGGAGGTGGTATAGTGGCTAGAGCTGTAGATGCAGCTTCCTCTTTCAACATCGAGCAATCTCTCACTAAGTGCCTCGTCTATCCACATCTAAGGTAGGCCCTAATAAGCATATAGCATGGTCAAGTACTGTGCGACCTCTCACACAGGGTACACCTGGTCCTGGTACCCTTATGAGTAGCGGTAGAACTAATAGTAGGGGCAGTGGTAGCAGATCGAACTAATCTCCCCTTAGAAATTTGAATACTCGATGACCTAGCTTTCTTAGGCTGCCATATACCATATCTGTCTTCTGAACCCCTTTTCACATTCTCCTTTCCCTTGCCTTTAGCTTTTGAACCTGAATCTGCATGAAACTGCCTGTAATCCCTCTCGCACAACTGTGCTCGTCTCATCGCCTCATCATACGTCCTGATATCGAGAGGGACTAATCGGGTCCTGATAGAGGGTCTCAATCCAACCATAAATCTGTCAATCCTGTACTCTTTGCTGGTCTTAATCTGGGGATCAAACCAGCTGAGAATAGTGAATCTGGACTCGTATTGATCAACCGTCATACTCACTTGAGTTAGCTCTAAAAACTCTTGTTGCAACTTCTTCGAAGTTGTGTAGGGAATATATTGTCTGTAGAAAGCCTCTAAGAATACTGTCCAGGTCACTAGAGGATGCTAGGCTAAAAGGATAGTCTGTGTCAATTTTCGCCAATGCTTCACATCATCTATTAACTGGAACACTGCCAAGCTCACCTTCTTGGTCTCCGAGCACCGCATATACTTAAATAGCTTCTCTGTAGCAATAACCCACTGCTCTGCCGCCAATGGATCCTTATCCCCTTTAAATTTCAGAGGATCTAGCTTCTTAAACTGTCGCACTAGCGTAACATCACAATAAGACTCAATATTCGCTGGCTACTATGTGGCTGGTGGCTAGGGCTCCAAACGTGGCTCTGGAGCTAGCTATGTAGGTGCAGGCTGAGGTGGGGGTGGTGCTATTGAAGCTGCTGCTGCTCTTTCTTTCTCTGTTCTGTCAGCAGCTCGATCGGCATTATACATAGTAATAAAGTCCGCTAGCATCCGTTCTAGCAGTGTAATTCTCGTATTAGGGCTCTCAGGCTGTGGAAGGAGCACAGGTTCTAGGAAAGGTTCCGGTACGGGCTCCAGAATCGACTCCACCCTACCGCGTCCTCTACCTTAACGAGTACCCCTATGTCCACTCATTTCTGCATTGCATAAACATTCAAATCGGTTTTTAGTCAATTGAATCATTTATATATTCAGACTATACAGTACTATAGGGGATGTACTCCTATTTACCATAAACACACCGACAGACATCAGACCAACCTTACTTTGATACTAATTAAATTATCACATCATGTAGTATACAGTAAATATCATATTTAAAACACACAACAGTAATGGTTGGGCTATCTATGATGTCTTTATCATTATTTGTTTTCAATTGTAACAGTAAACATATTAGTAAATAAAATTTATATTTATCTATTATCAATATTTACATAACTGTACTATTATTTTACATCCCTTGTACATAATTATACAACTGTACTACTGTACAAAATAAGTTTGAACATATAAAGGAAAATAAATATACCTCAAGGATCTGATCGAAGCTGGCTTGGGAAACGAAAACGCAGTCGAAATTAGTGAAACAGTATATATATACAAACAATGCAAATAATCTGTGGAGTGAAAAAATAAGGAGTAAGATAACGTGCTTAGTAAAAAAATCGTATGTAAAGATTGATACTATGAAATCTATATGCTGAAAACATTTAATGCCTAATAGTGTACTAAGGTACAATTCGCGAAGGATACTATAATCTGCTAGGAAATCAGATGGAGTATGGGAGGTATTTTAGAATACCTGTCATGTCCCGGCTCCTAAAAGCGACTATAACGAGTAATAAATTGAATTTGATATCAAAACAAGATGAATTGCTATTGAAATCATATAGCAAAACAATTTAATAAATAAATGAATATTTCCTTTCAACAATAATATTTAGTTCAATATCAGTAAACACAGTACAGTAAACAGTTAAGTAAACAATATGTAAACATTTCAATATAAGTAAACAATTTAGTACCAGCAAGTAATTCAGTAACACAGTATAATAAACTGTAACAATATAGTGGAGAGCAGGCAACACCCAAAGGACATTATGCTATAATAATATCCCAAAAAGAGAATAACAATAAACACGTGAGACATATGGCTATAGTTTATAAGGTCCACACTGTACACTTGCCAGGTGCCACTAATGGAGACTGAAGACTTGGCGGGTCTATCAGCACAATAATAGTAATATCAGTAACAGTACACGTGACACGTGAGCATGATACGAGGCCTAACAGTCTTAAAACAGTGGATAAACAGTAGAAACGTCATTTATGAAATCAATTTCATCGATAATATCTTCAATCAATCCATAAATAATTTTATTAAAAAGTATATTCAGTTCATGAATAAAAATTCATAAAGTATTCATGCTTCAATATTATTTTCTGAAAATGTTCTATTCATCTATAAAATAGTAATAAACATATGCTGGTACTTTCACGTAATTAAAATTTATTAACAAGAGTATTTAAATATTGTTTTTCGGTAAATAATCAATTAATGCAATTTTAATAAATTTCATGGAATCCACTTGAAAATCTATTTATTTCTATCATCCAAAAATATTAGAATTAATTTCTTAAAATTTCTATAAATTTCGGCAGAATAACGACTGTTTCAACCTAGCTTTCCTACACTGAAAACATAGTTTAGATTCCAACCAGTATCCACAATTTATGCAATTCCAAAGCCATTAATTTCCAAATCACTTCATAAAATTAAATTGAGATAAATCATGCATTTACAATATCCCTACAGCTCACACACTCATCCCTTACCTGTCTATTCAAATCAATATCACCGATAGCACCACTCGCGAATTAGCACTCCTGACTGCAAAACATTGCACCATTCACCATTATTCACCATTATTAATTTTTAATAATTTTCCTTCATTAAATTCTAGCACATTATTAATAGAAAATCTTAATTCAATCTAAATTACACCGATAGTAAAACACAACTTTGCCTACATAACTCCGATTTTAATTCCGATTACATTGGTAGATTCCTTATAATTTCTACAATATTATGGCACCTCAAATTCATCAAATGAAGCACAAGAACATCTCCCCTTAGCCATGGCTGAATGGTACAATGTGCCTTACACATGGTATTTTATTTATTTAACCATTAATTCATGCGTAGTCATCTTCCTTCTTCACTCTAGCTTCATTTTTATAAATCAAACAACATGAATTCCTATACTTCCATGCATAGCCGAAACCCTAAGGAGTGAAATCATTGAGATTTGATCCAAACCAACCTCAAAACCATGCTTAACACACTTAGATTTATCATTATCTACCATTAGAATTGAAAGAAATCACAAGTATGGAAAAACTCACCCTGGCCGAACCCTTTAAACTTCCTTTCCTCTTGATTTTCTCAATTCTACAATGAAATATTGGTATGGGTGAGTAGCGAATTTAACTTGGAGCAACTTTGTAGAAATAAGCTTTTGATTTTAAAGTAGTTTTAATGGTGGTTTTGTTAGGTTTTTGTTTTTCTAAGCTTTTGGTTATGGTGGATGAATGAGAGGTTGAAGATGAGATGAAATGGAGTGGTCGGCTGGTTGTGTCGAAGAATTTAGAATATTCTACATAGGGTCAAAATGACCATTTTGCCCTTAGTTATGGATTTTTGGACAAAATTTCTTTTTAACTTTTATAATTTTTCTAACTAGTTAATTTAACTCCAAAAATTTATATTTCATCATTAAATATTATTATTATTAAACATATTTTGATGAATGATGGTGGTTTTATTAAAATTTGACTGACCGTTAGAGTAAAATTACGAAAATTCTGATTTTTCCACCGTTTCGATCTATCTATTGACATAGCATAGAACTTATTTTCATGCAGAATATCATGCTTCAATCAGTGGATCAAAATTCCATTTAGTTTGACCACAATTTAAAAAAATTTATCCGAGCTATATCCTTAATCATCATTTTCTAAATTGTTGATGCGCTAAAATATTCTAAATAGAGGATTTTGGGTTCCAGATTCTTACTGTAGGCTTATTGAACTTCCCGAATAACATCTATCCGGTCTCATGTCCTTTCGAGCACTGTAGAGCCTGTGGGGCCGACCTAACTGTATTAGGTCATACTTGTGAAATACACAAGAAATGAACAGTGGTGAGTATCCCTACATGTACAACAGTACCAGAATACATGGCTCTCACACTTATAGAGCACAAACAAACTTGCATGTGTTAGGAAAGTTTAAAAGAAATTGCCCATAATTTGAAGCTTTTGAAATTAGGCTCATGACATAGATACCCTTTTTTGGTTTCTTTTTTTTTCTTTGGTGTCGTTGAGGCTTTACTGTAACGGGAATGTGGATGTATTTTTCTTATGTATTTTTTAGATCTGAAAGAAATTTGATGATTTGAGTTTCGAGGGAGTCTCAATTTCAAGGTGTCTTGTGTAGGTTTTGGGTTTCTTGGGTTTTTATGTGTCCAAATGGCTAGTCTTAGGTTCAGTTTTGGAGAAACCCAGTGGGATTAAGGTTATTTTTTTAGGGGTGATGGAAGTTGTTATGGAAGTAGCCAAGGGAGCTGAAGCCAAGAAGAAAAAGGAACAATTAATAGCTAATAATGAGTTGAGACTGAAGTCGATACCTGAGCTAAATGAGGAGCCGAGGCTGGTTAAGGAGTTGAGTACCAACTGGAGTTAAGTCTTGCATAGGACAAAGGACCCTAACAACTTGCTGAAAACTAGGAGCCCGATCATTACCGCATGGGATCATGTGTTACGTGTTAATCTTTTTTATTACATTGTTTTTTATTTCCTTTATTTCAATTACCTAGTCAACTGTACCTTGGCACTTGATGTGCTCATGCAAAAAGGCACAAATTGTACACATTGAGCAAGAAACAAAATACAAACATTCTTCTTCTTTGTCTCTTTCTTCTATTCTCTCTATTTATATGTTATTATTCTTCTTCGTTGCATAACTCAGTCTTTTTTATCAAACACTTAATATCCTTGTATTTTCGTCTGTGGAATACATTATATTCATCTAGTCCATAATAGATTGGTACCAAAGTAGCCAAAGATCCACTCTCTAAAGCTAGAAAAACATCACAAATCTAAAACCATGGTGGAACCCATTTCAACACCTTACAAGAGCAAGTTCAGGCTCTGCAAGCTCAAATGGAAGCCATGAAGTAGCTGAAGCAAGTATACCTTCTTGGTGGGAAGAGCAAAGATTGAGCATCAAGGCAAGACTTGCTAAGAACAATAACTACATCAGCAAGATTTTGGAAACTTTGACTTAGAAAGAGGCTCATTAACATAAGGCAGGAAGCTCTCAATCCATCTAGGAATTCCAACGAGGAGGGAAGGTGTTAGCTTTAAATTGCCATATATATTTTGAAATGACAAAAACTTAAGTAAGCTTTAATGTTTTAATTCATATTGTAAATTTGCCTTATCACACGTGATTTTCTCAATACATTTCAAGTGATCATATCAAACATTAAGACCATGGTTTAATGATGCATACTCTTATTGGTCTTAATACTTTGTAAATGTTTTGAAAATCACTTGATGAATTTTTGGACCATGTTTTCATTAGAGAAAGTCAAGAAAAACTCCCACAAAAATGTCAATATGTTTTGGGTTGAATTAGGATCAAAGACCACATCATTTCTAACCCAAAAGTGCAGGAAAAACTCATTCTGGAAGCATGGGATCGATCCCCTAAGGAAAGGGATCGATCCCTTTTTGGCAGAATGTCTTCCCAAGGTCCCTGAAGCCCAGAATCAAGATTCTGGACAAAAGGGATCGATCCCCTATGGAAAGGGATCGATCCCTTTGCACCAGAAAGCCCCCAACGACTAGTTTCTGTGAGACATAACGGCTAGTTTCTGTTTTGGCTCCAACCAACGTCCACAAACCATCCAAGGGACTATAAATAGAGGCTTAGAAGCTAAAGGAAGGAAGAGGAACAACCAAGCAACATCTTTCATCATCTTATTCATCTTCCTCAAGCCTCAACATCAATTCAAGAGATAAAGAGTCTTCATCTTCTATCATTCATCTATTTCTTGTATTGCTTAGCACAAACTTTGTATAGGCATTTCATTGTGCTTAATTTCCGTAATCACTTGCCTACTTAAAGGCCTTCTTTGATTGCACCATTTGTAAACACATTCAATCCTTGTAAAAGGGGAGGTTACTCTTTAGCCTAAGAAAAAGAGGGAGGTTTCTCTTTAGCCTAGAAAAAGAGGGAGAAGAGATTTCTCTTGAGCCTAGAAAAAGAGAGGTTTCTCTTGATCCTTGAAAAGAGGGAGTGTAACACAAATTCAAGTTAGTGAATTTGGGGAAAATCCTTGGGAGTGTCTCAAGGTAGAGGACGTAGGCAAGGTAGCCGAACCTCTATAAATCGATTGTGTAAATCTCTCTCTCCCTACTCTTTACTTATTTGCAATTATATTTGTGTTAATTGTTTTGAATTTATATTGCATAATTGAGTAGCCTAGAGAACTTAGAAAATATCAATATAGGCTAGAGAATTTAGAGAAACCGAAAAACGAACATAAGGTTAGCTAAAAACCGATTCACCCCCCTCTCGGTATAGCCTATAGAGCCAACAATTGGTATCAGAGCTTGGGCTCGAGATTGATTTAGACTAACCTCTATCGAGCAAAACGATCTTTAATGGCTCACTTGAATGTAGGCACACCCCTAGGAGAAGAGGGACAATCATTAGTTAGACCTCCACTCTTCAATGGAGAGAATTACTCTTATTGGAAAACAAGAATGATGTTATTTGTACAATCCAATGACTATGAAGTGTGGAGAATTATAGTGAATGGTCCTAGAATTCCCATGAAGAAAGTAGATGGAAAAGATGTCCCTAAGCTAGAGGATGAGTGGGACACAAATGACATGAGAGTGGCACAATTGAATGCCAAGGCTATGCACACTCTCTTTTGTGCATTAGGTCCTAATGAATATAATAGAGTCTCCCTATGTGAGAATGCCAAGCAAATATGGGACAAATTAGCCATCACACATGAAGGGACAAATCAAGTTAGAGAGACCAAAGTAGGAATGCTCACACATGATTATGAGCTATTTAGGATGAAAGAAAATGAGTCCATTAGTGAAATGTTCACTAGGTTTAATGATATAATCAATGAACTTAAGGCTCTAGGCAAAGCTTATTCCAATGTTGAAATGGTAAAGAAAATTTTAAATAACTTGCCTAAGTCATGGGAGGCAAAGGTAACCGCAATAGAAGAATCTAAGGATCCTAACACCTTGTCTCTAGATGAACTTATGGGCTCCTTACTTACATATGAAATGAAAATAAAAAGAAATGAAGAGCCTTCAAAGAAAGTAGGAGTAGCACTTAAGTCTTCCACTCATAAGGATGAGGGTGGAAATGAGGAAGAAAAGGAAATGGCAATGTTTGCCAAAAGATTCAATAGGTTCATGAGAATGAACGAGAGAGAGCAAAATAGGAGACATCATAGGGGAGAATCAAGTAGAAGAGAAAAAGACTCCTTAGTATGTTATGAGTGCAATGAACCGGGTCATACTAAGTTAGATTGCCCCTTACTTAGGAAAGAAAAGGATAGGAAACCTAGGAAGAAAGCATTTGTGGCTGCATGGAGCGATAGTGATAGCTCCGATGAGGAAAATGTAGATAATGAGGTAGCCTACTCATGCTTTATGGCCATTAGTGATGATGAGGCTAGTAGTAGTTCTAGTGAAGATAATGATTATACCTTTAGTGAACTACAAAATGCCTTTGATGATTTAGCAAATGAATTTCAATGCATGAATTCTAAATATAAGAAAATCATTGCTAAATTAAAAATAGAAAATGAAGCCTTGACAAGTGCTAAGATAGAATTTGAAAAGAAACTAGAAGAGGCCAACTTAGAAATAAATGAGTTAAATAAAAAGAACACAAATTTGCATAACTCATTTTCTAGGTTTTATATGGGTCAACAAAAGCTAGATCACATGTTAGAGACTCAAAGAGCTTTCTTTGACAAAGATGGGTTAGGCTATAATGAAAAACAAAAAGAAACTCATCTTAAAAATTTCCTAGTGAGCAAAAATACCATGCATGATTTATCTCTCACATGCTCACTTTGCAATAGAATAGGCCACACCTCACAAGCATGCACAAATAGAAAAACCACATTTAGAGGAAGAGTGGTTAGAAAAATGTGGGTGCCAAAGCATGCAATAAATAATGATGATTTGAGCTTGAAATGGATCCCAAAAGGATCTAAAATTGTTTGCACTAACTCTCATGGACCCAAGAAAATTTGGGTACCAAAGCATGCTTGAATTTGTTTGTTGTAGGAGTGTTAGAGCATGGGAATACAATGAAACAATGGAGAGTAAATGCTCAACACATCCTCATGGAGTTTGCTTGTGCCAATGAGAAAAAGGAAGAGCTTGGAAATCCATCTTTAGCAAGGTGACAACAATCTCTCAAAGAATGGCTAATGGTGGATCCAACACATCATGGCAAGCACTCTCAAGCAAAGGAGTATTGTGAGCTTAAATTCTCACTCCTTAAAATTTGTGTTACATTTAAATTGTTTATGCCTTGATGATATGTTTTGTTGATGATCTTTGATGCTTTGTGAGTTAAATGATTGAACAAAAGGCATGATAAATGATTTTTGAATGCTTAATGAATAGTTCTTGATGCATTGAATGAAAAGCATGTTTAATGATTTCGAAATGATTTTTGGTTTTCTGCATCTTGAGCAAGTTTGATATGTCTAGATAATATATTTAGTTGCTCAAAAGTTGTTAAATATGTCATATATGCAAAATGCCATGTCATGAGCAATAATGAAGAACTTGTATGTTGACAATCATGGCATGTTGTTCACAAGATGTATGTTTTAATGATATATATGCTTAAAATCTGTGTGAACAAGTTTGGTTTGACATATTTATGTAATCCAATGCTTTGGTTTGGTGAAAATATGTATAACTCTCAAAATGACCCCCTTGGAGGCCAAAAATGCATTTTATTGTGTAAATTCTTCCAAAATTGCAAAATCTTTTGTAAAATGGTTTTTCAATCATGTTTTTCATTCATACAAGTTCAAAATCATGTTTTACAAATGTTTAAACCCTTACTTGGACTTAAAATACTCAAAAACGAAGTTTTGACACCTCAAAGGTTGGATTTTCTGTCATAAAACTGCAGAAACAGGATGAGGGATCGATCCCCCATCAAGCAGGATCGATCCCCCTTGAGCAGAATGCAGGAAATCTGCATTCTGGACTTAAGGGATCGATCCCCCTCCCAAAGGGATCGATCCCCCCAGGCCAAAAAGGGCTTTTCTGCACTTTTTTAACCGAATTTGAGAAGGATTTTTCACTTTCTTGATATCTTCTTTCTTCTCAACTTAAAATTCATTGTTTTAACTTCTTTTTGATGATCTTTAAACTATGAAAATTCATTTTCCATTGATATCATGCCTCAACTTCATCAATTAATATCATTTCCAACAATTGGTATCACTTTCAACAATCAATATCATTTTTCTTGAGCTCATAAGTGCAAAATCATTTCTCTTGCTGAAAACATTCATGAATCTTGAAATAATCTTGAAATATATTTTCAATGAATGCTTAAACATAATTTTGAAGAATTATTTCAAGAATTTATGGATATATTTGAGAATTTGATAAACTTGTGCATAATAAGTGTTTTTCATATCTTTTGTTCATCTTAGTCAAGCATGCTTATAGAATTATGTCTCTTAGCTTGACTTATCAATTCCACACTAGGTTTCATGATAATTTTACATCTAGTGGATTGATTCCAAATGTAAATTCAACAATTGGTAATATTCATTGGCCTATAATCTGTGATGGTAAATGGATCCTAAATGTTAAAATGCATAAAACTTTATCATCCTTGTACTTAAAGAACTAGGGTCTTAATGACAACACCAACACTCAAAGATAAATGCAAACTTGAACAAACTTGATATCCATGCATTTATTATTTGAATCTTTCATTGCTCATAATTGGTTAAGGACTTGAATGGAAAATTGAGCATAGGATTCTTTAGTTTCATGGAAGAAAATGTGTTTGCTTGAATACCTTGATTTTATGAACCTTCCATATGGTATAAATTTGTGAATATGAATATGGATTAATACTTTATGATAGTGTGCTAATGTTTAATTAATCCATATGCATATTTGATGATGTTTGATTGTGTTCGTGCATATTTAGAATGATTATTTTCTTGACATGAACACACTACATATTGGATTCATGCAAAATGCCTAAGTCAACCATTAGTAACAATTGGTATTTAGATTGAAATAACAATTAGTATCATTGGGAACCATCTTTTCAATAATTGGTAAGCCAAATCTAAATTGCCAATTGGTATGAGCTTTAAATTGACAACTCTTCTCATGCTCCTAGATTGAAATGACAAATAGAGAAGAATTCTCTTAGGATATTTTTGCATGAAACTCTTGTGTGCTAGAATTTGAAGTTAATTGCTATATGATTTAATTCTAGACACAATATTTCTTGAGAATGATTTATGAGCACATGCATATGATATGTTATATAATTTTAGCTCATAATCATGATGTATTGTCATGCACCTTAGTTGGACCTTAGAGAACAATTGATATACTTAGGTGTTTGCTTAACTTTTTACCAATTGGAACCTTCTTGCAAAATTACTTATCAACAATTGGTATCAAAATTATTTATAAACAATTGGTATAGGATCATAAGTCATATTCATTGCATAAATATTTCATACTCTTTGTGAATATTGACTTATCTATTTGTGCTATGAGTCCCATGTACTAACATGTTTCTTGTTGGATGGAGCATATTTATTTATTCTCACATAGCCATGATTTTAGGGGGAGCATATTTTTTTATTTTTCCTTCTTTTTGCTATGACAAAAAGGGGGAGAGATAGATATTAAAAGGGAGAGATAGATATAGGGAGAGATATTAAGGGGGAGAGATAATAAGAGAAAATTCATTTTCAAAACTCATGCTTATATTAAGGGGGAGCTTTATAAAATCCTGCTTTATTTGAGGGGGAGTATTTTATCAAAAGAATTTTCAAAGCAAATTTACATTAAGTTTTGTCATATCAAAAAGGGGGAGATTGTTAGCTTTAAATTGCCATATATATTTTGAAATGACAAAAACTTAAGTAAGCTTTAATGTTTTAATTCATATTGTAAATTTGCCTTATCACACATGATTTTCTCAATATATTTCAAGTGATCATATCAAACATTAAGACCATGGTTTAATGATGCATACTCTTATTGGTCTTAATACTTTGTAAATGTTTTGAAAATCACTTGATGAATTTTTGGACCATGTTTTCATTAGAGAAAGTCAAGAAAAACTCCCACAAAAATGTCAATATGTTTTGGGTTGAATTAGGATCAAAGACCACATCATTTCTAACCCAAAAGTGCAGGAAAAACTCATTCTGGAAGCATGGGATCGATCCCTTTTTGGCAGAATGTCTTCCCAAGGTCCCTGAAGCCCAGAATCAAGATTCTGGACAAAAGGGATCGATCCCCTATGGAAAGGGATCGATCCCTTTGCACCAGAAAGCCCCCAACGGCTAGTTTCTGTGAGACATAACGGCTAGTTTCTGTTTTGGCTCCAACCAACGTCCACAAACCATCCAAGGGACTATAAATAGAGGCTTAGAAGCTAAAGGAAGGAAGAGGAACAACCAAGCAACATCTTTCATCATCTTATTCATCTTCCTCAAGCCTCAACATCAATTCAAGAGATAAAGAGTCTTCATCTTCTATCATTCATCTATTTCTTGTATTGCTTAGCACAAACTTTGTATAGGCTTTTCATTGTGCTTAATTTCTGTAATCACTTGCCTACTTAGAGGCCTTCTTTGATTGCACCATTTGTAAACACATTCAATCCTTGTAAAAGGGGAGGTTACTCTTTAGCCTAAGAAAAAGAGGGAGGTTTCTCTTTAGCCTAGAAAAAGAGGGAGAAGAGGTTTCTCTTGAGCCTAGAAAAAGAGAGAGGTTTCTCTTGATCCTTGAAAAGAGGGAGTGTAACACAAATTCAAGTTAGTGAATTTGGGAAAAATCCTTGGGAGCGTCTCAAGGTAGAGGACGTAGGCAAGGTAGCCGAACCTATATAAATCGATTGTGTAAATCTCTCTCTCCCTACTCTTTACTTATTTGCAATTATATTTGTGTTAATTGTTTTGAATTTATATTGCATAATTGAGTAGCCTAGAGAACTTAGAAAATATCAATATAGGCTAGAGAATTTAGAGAAACCGAAAAGCGAACATAAGGTTAGCTAAAAACCGATTCACCCCTCCTCTCGGTATAGCCTATAGAGCCAACAGAAGGTAAGAGTCCCATTAAAGTGATTATCATAGATGAGCGTGGAAAGTGTAGCAATAAAAAAAAAAGATAATCCTGGTCTCTTAAATAGAAACACTTATGAAATTAACAATATCATGTCTCAGCCAGGCTTGCATTTTGGTAGAAATGGTGAATTTGCTCTAGGACCTAGCTTAAATGTGTTCTCACCTAGGCCCAAGATTGAATTATCTGTGTTGGATGGGAGTAATCCTAAGGGATGGATTAGAAAATGTCAGAAGTACTTCACTATATTTAACATAGCGGAGCAGTAAAAGTTAGAGATAGCATCTGTGTACTTGGTTGGCAAAGCTGAGGTGTGGTTTGACGGCTACATCATGTTTAAACTAAGGGTTACATGGTAAGAGTTTACTGTTGATGTTTGCCAAAGGTTTTATGATAAAGCCTACTCAGACATAGTAGAAGAATTCAACAAATTAGTGCAAAAAACCATTGTTAATGTGTACCAAGAGAAGTCTGAAGAACTTAGACCATATGCTTCAAACAAATTCCCATCTAATTGAACTGTACTTTGTTGCACGTTTCATAAGTGGATTGAAGGAGGAACTCAAGCTAAGAGTTAAGGCCTGTGAGCCTAACTCCTTAGCTATAGCCTACAGATAGGCTAAGTTGCATGAACTATCTGTGGAAATTGAGAACAAAAGGCATAGATCCATAATGAGGCCAAACCAAACAAACACTCAACCCAACTCCAAAAACCTGTTTACACCCTAAAACTCAGCCAGAAGAATTTGGGTGACCTAAACCTACCAAATTACAAACAAAACCCACCAAACTAGAAAAGACTTCCAAACCATTGTTTTAGGTGTGGAGAGAAATATTTTCCAAGACATGTGCAAAATTAAGCAGCTCAATGTGATTAGAGGGGATGAATTAGAGGAGTACAAGGAGGACAAAGAGGAAACAACTAGTGAGATAAGGCAAACCACTACAGAAGAATTAGAGGTGGCTGAGGACAATTTGGAAATCTCTATAAATGCTCTAATAGGTAGTGTGGGACATAACACCCTAAGAATCTAAGGGAGCATTAAAGGAAGGCTTGTGAATGTGTTGGTGGACAGTGGCAGCACCCACAGCTTTGTCACTCCACAGTTAGCTAGAGGAGGGGTAGAAGTGATGCCAACCACTCCTTAGCCATCACAGTAGCTAATGGAGATATGCTATATAGTACAACCAAGTGTAAATAGCTCAATTAGGTGATGTAAGGGCATACCTTTACTCATGATCTTAGAGTATTGCCAATAGGGGGTAGGGACATGGTGTTTGGAGTGGATTGGATGAAGAAATTCAGGGCTTTGGTATTTGACTTTAACCAATTATCTCTGTCTTTCCAGAAGGATGGCCAATAAGTGATAATAAAGGAAGGCTCTAACCTGCCTAGTTTGAAATTAATTTCTAGAGAAAAATGCAAAAACTTGTGGGTAAAAATCCAAGATGTTAGGGGAGTTTTATATGACCTATGCTGAAAGTCAAGATACCACTACTCCAGCTCAGTTAGAACCATTGTTGGATGCTTACAGGATGTGTTTTAAGAGCTAAAAGAACTACCACCTAAAAAAACCCATGACCATAGAATCATTCTTAATCCAAATGCTACCCCATTCAACTTGAGATCTTATAGGTTTTCTTATCATCAGAAAACAGAAGTAGAAAGATAGATAGCTGAAACATTGGCTGCATTTATTATTCAGACCAGTAAGAGCCCATTTGCCTCCCTATACTTGTTGGTAAAGAAGAAGGATGGGACTTGTAGACTTTGTAATTACTATAGGTAGCTCAATGCCATGACAGTCAAGGACAGGTTTCCCATACCAGTTGTTGAAGATCTTCAAGATGAGCTAAAAAGTACCTCTTATTTCTCCAAAATTGATCTAAGATCAAGTTACTGGCAGATTCAGGTTAAGGAAGAGGATGTGTCTAAAATAACCTTAAGACTCATATTGGGCATTATGAATTCAAGGTAATGCCTTTTGGGTTTATAAATGCCCTTGTCACATTCCAAGCTTTAATGAATGAAGTATTTGCCATATACTTAAGGAGGTTTGTGCTGGTTTTCTATTCTTTTTATAGTCCTAACCTTTTTAGCCATGCAAAACATCTAAACACTTTTATAGGAACCTTAAGGAAGCATAGGTTATTTGCTACGAAGAGCAAGTGCTTTTTTGGCCAAAAGAGAGTGAAGTATCTAGGGCACATTATTTCAGCCCAAAGAGTGGCTACTGATACCTCTAAGGCTCTATCTATGTTGCAATAGCTTTAACTCAACAACTTGAAATCCTTGAGGGGATTCCTGGGACTCAAAGGGTATTATAGGAAATTCATAAAAGCGTACAGATTGATCAACAAACCACCTACCAGCATGCTCAAGAAAAACAGCTTTCATTGGTCCTCTGAAAGAAGCTTTTAATCAACTTAAACAAGCTATGAGCTCTACACCTACTAGACTTCTCCAAGCTTTTTTGCTTAGAAACAGATGCAAGCAACACTGGTGTAGGGGAGGTGCTCTTTCAAGATGGCAAGTCTATTGCATATATAAGTAAGGCTCTTGGTCCAAGGCACTTGGGTTTGTCTATATATGAGAAAGAATATATTGCTATCCTAATAGCAGTTAGTAAATGGAGGTACTACTTAGAAGGAGGGTCATTTGTCATCAAAACTGACCATGAATCATTAAAGTATCTTTTGGAACAAAAGCTCACAACTACAGCGCAAAAGAAAGGGCTGACCAAACTGTTAGGGTTAAATTACACCATCTCTTACAGGAAAGGTAAAACCGACCTAGCAACTGATGCCTTATCAAAACAATTAGAGGAAAAAGGTCAGTTAATGAATTGCATGCTACTTCAATTATTCCCCAATGGGTCTTAGAAGTGGAAGATAGCTATGTTGGATTTAGCTTTGCCAACATTTGATAACTGCCCTGACTATAAATTCTTCTTCAAAACCTAGCTATTCCTTCAATAAAGGGATTTTAAGGCATCAAGATAAGGTGTGTATAGGCAGTAAAGGTGTACAAACCCTACATGAATCACCACAGGGAGGGCACTTTAGGATACAGACCACTTACTATAAAGTGAGACTTATTTTTTTTGGCCAAATTTAAAAAGACAGGTGCAAGAATTTGTCCAACAGTGTGATGTTTTCCAAACGAACAAATCAAAACATATTACCTACCCAAAGTTACTATAACCTATTGCTCTTCCCAAACAAGCTGGGGAAGTCACTATAATGGACTTCATAGAGGGCTTACCACCATCTCAAAAATTCAAAAGCATCTTAGTTGTTATTGATAAACTAAGTATGCTCATTTTGTAGTTCTCTCTCACCCATACATTGCCTTGGAGGTAGCTAG
Source organism: Heritiera fomes (assembly GCA_032173925.1). Taxonomy (NCBI): domain Eukaryota; kingdom Viridiplantae; phylum Streptophyta; class Magnoliopsida; order Malvales; family Malvaceae; genus Heritiera; species Heritiera fomes. The sequence goes on from JAPDPM010000005.1 coordinate 14,268,358, forward strand.
ATTATACCTTAACCAAGTTCACAAATTGCATAGGGCTCCTATGGTGGTTGTCTCTGACAATGACAATATATTCACAAGCCTATTTTGGAAGGAGTTAATGAAGCTTCTGGGAACAGATATCCAACTTACCACGACTTACCATATGGAATCAGATGGCCAATTGGAGAGGCTGAATCAATGTGTAGAACAGTACTTAAGATATATGTGTTTCCTTAAACCAAAGATGTAGGCACAATGGCTTCCACTTGTTGAATGGTGGTGCAACACCAACCATCATACAACATTAGGAATGTCTCCCTTTCAAGCCCTATGTGGCTACAAACCTCTTATCATTGATTGGGATGTGAGTGCTACTGCCAAGGTATCTACAGTGAAAGAACTCCTAAGAGAAAGGAAACAGTTGAGTTAACTAATGCAAGATCAACTTATGAATGCTCAAAACAGAATGAAACATTATGCTGACAAGAAAAGAAGTGAAAGAGAGTTTCAGCCAAGTAATGAAGTCTATTTAAAGCTACAGCCGTATGGGAAATCCTCTGTAGCTCTAAGGAAGAACCTGAAGTTATCCTAGAGGTACTATGGGCCTTATACAATCCAAGAAAAGATAGGAGCAGTTGCTTACAAACTAAAACTCCCTCTTAAGTCTAAAATTTATCCAGTTTTCCATGTCAATTTGTTGAAGAAGAAGGCAGCCAACAAGTTAGTACCAAGTATAGCTCTTCTTGAGTTGGGTGATAATGGGGAGCCATTGGTTTTTCATGCATCAGTGTTGGACAAAAGAATTGTTAAAAGGAACAATCGAGCAGTTACTCAATTATTGATAGCTTGGTCAAACCTGGGCCCTGAGAATGCAACTTGGGAAGACTTCACAGTGCTACAATCTCAATTCCCTTCTTTTGATCCTTAGGGACAAGGATCCTTTGCAGATGAGGGTAATGCTCTGGAAGCAGCCAAGGAAGCTGAAGCCAAGAAAAGAAACAGTTAACATTAATAATGAGCTAAAGTTGAAGTTGATACCTGAGTTGAATGAGGAGCCGAGGTTGGTTAACGAGCAGAGTACTTAGCTGGAGCTGAGTCTTGCATAGGACAAAAGACCCTAACAACTTGTTGCAGACTAGGAAATCAATCATTACCGCATAGGATCATGTGTTGCATGTTAATCCATTTTATTTCATTATTTTGTATTTCCTTTATTTCAATTATCTAGTCAGCAATACCTTAACACCTGATGTGCCCATACAAAAAGGCATAAATTGTACACATTGAGCAAGAAAGGAAATACAAACATTCTTCTGCTTTGTCTCTTTCTTCTATTCTCTCTATTTTTTTATTATTCTTCTTCTTCTTTGCATAACACAATCTTTTTATCAAACATCTGATATCCTTGTATTCTCGTATGTTGAATACATGTGAGAGTCACATATTTCGATACTGTTACATAGGTTAAACTTCTCACCACTGTTCAATTCCTGTGTATTTCGCAAGTAGGACCTGATACAATAAGGTGAGCCCTACAAGCTATACAATGCCAGGATGGATGTGAGATTGCACAGATACTACATGGAGGGTCAAATAAGCTCATGGTAAGAATCTGGAACTTAAAATCCTTTATTTAAGTTATTTTGGGAAGTGTGCTAACAATTTAGAAAATGACGATTAAGGACATAACTTGGTTGAACTTTCGTAAATAATGGTCAAACTAAATTCACTTTTGACCTACTGACTGAAGTATGATAATCTACATATAATTAAGTTCTAGGCCATGTCAATAGATAGATTAAATCGGTGGTGAAATAAAAAATTTACGAGATTAACTCGATAGGGGTATTTTTGTAATTTCACCCTTACGGTCAGTCAAACCTTAATAAAACCCCATCCATTCATTAAGTTATATTCAATTATAATATTTAGTGATGAAAAAAAAATATTTTTGAGTTAAATTGGATAGTTAGAAAAATTATGGAAGTTTAAGGACAAAATTGTCCAAAATTCTCATAACCAAGGGCATTTTGGTCATTTCACCATTAAATGAAGCTTCTAAATTTTTCTCCACAAGGGCCAGCCACTCCACACCCTCTCATCTTCAACCTCTTGCCACTCATCACCATAGCCAAAGCTTGACAAAAAAACAAATCCTTTAAAAACACCATTAAAACAAGTTTATTTCGTAAAAATACCTTCTACAAAGTTGTTCTAAATTTCATTCTCTACAAGACCATACCAATATCTCATCCTAAAATTGGCAAAATTAAGGGGAAAGGAATCGTACAAGTTTCGGCCACACCAAGGTACACTTGTACATTCAATTTCTTTAGGTTTTAATGATAGAAAGTGATATATTTAAGGTTGTTAAGCATGATTTTAGTGTTAGATTGAATTAAAACTCAATTAATCGCCACCCTAGGGTTTCGGCCATAATGAGGAATCCATGAATTCTTGTGTTTTGATGCATGAAAATGGTGCCAAATGAATGAAGAGTAATGGATTAACATGAAACAAGTGTTGAATTGTTGAAAAACTAAGAGAATTTCACCATGGGAATTTCGGCCAAGCTAAGGGGACTATGTGGTTGTAAAATTGATGAATTTAGGGTTCCATGAGACTGTATAAATTAAGAGGAGACTGTTGGTGAAGTCTGAATTTAAATCAGAGTTGATCTAGATAAAGTGTGCTTTAGCATCGGTATAAATTATAGTGGGTTTAATGATCACTGTTGACAATGTGATAGATTTCAATAAGAAAAATTTTATGAGAATTGAATTATGGTGAATAATGGTGGTTGGCATAATGTTTTGCAGCTCGAGAGTGAAGAATTATCGAGTGGTGCTATCGACAAGTTGGTAGAAAAATGATAGGTAAGGGATGAGTGTGGAAGCTATAAGGATACTGTGAAGGCATGTTTTGACTTAAAATAATTTTATGATATAGTTCAAAAATCAATTGCTTTGGAATTGGTGAAATTGTGGACACTGGTTGGTTTATATACTGTGTTTTCAATGTAGGAGGGTTAGGTTAGAAACAGCCATTATTCTACCAAAAATTCTAGAAATTCTATGAAATTATCTTAAATAGACGTAAATATTAAAAATAGAGAGATTTCTAAGTGAATTTCATATTATTTATTAAAATTTCATATTTTTATTATTTACCGAAAAGCAATATTTAAAAATTCATGTTAATGAATTTTACGTACGTGAAGGTACCAACATATGCTTATAACTGTTTTACAAATAAATAGAACATTTTTAGAAAAGAATACCATCGTTTGAATATTTTATGAATTTTTATTTCTAAATTGCTTATATTTTTCATATATTTATTTATGGACCGATTTAAGATATTATTACTGATATTGATTTCATAAATGGTGTTTCTACTGTATATGAACTGTTTTGAAACTGTTAGGCCCCATATCATGCTGACAGTTATTGTTACTGTTGCTGATAGACCAGCCAAGTCTTTACCTTCCACAATTGTCACTTGGTAAGTGTACATTGTGGACCACTATGACTATGGCCATATGTCGTACTATTATTATTTCTTCCTTTTTGGGATACTGTTATGACATGATATTTATTGAGTGTTGCCTGGTCTCCACTGTACTGTACTATTTTACTAAATTGAAAATGTTACTGGTACCGAAATGAATGTTTTAAATATTGACTGTAAACTATTACTGTACTGTTTATTGGATTTCTATACTGAATTGTTTTTTATTAAAGTGTTTATATATTGTTGTATATATATTGAAAAATGCTTGAATTGTTTTCAAGTGATTTAAACCAATTACACATGTCATCTTCAACTAATTATTCCCTATAGTCTTTTTTAAGGACCGGGACACGACAGATACTTCTAAGTACCTCCCATACTCCATCCAGTTTTCTAGCTGACTATAGTATCCTTCCTTATTTATACCTTAGTATACCATCATGAATTTAAACATTTTATGCATACAGATTTCATAGTATCAGTCTTGCATATGATTCTCTTACTGAACACGCTAGCTTACCCCTTGTTTTTCCACTCCACAAATTATCTGTAATGACATATTGATATATTGTTCAACGGATTTTGTGCACTTATAGTACCCCGAGGCAATTGTGATCGGATCCTGGAGGTATATTTTATTTCTTTATATGTTCAGACTTGTTATGTATAGTACTACATTTTGTATAATGATGTACAGGGGATGTAGAACTTGTGGAAAATACTAGAAATAATATTTTATTGCAAATATTGATATCAGTTATAAATAGAATTTCATATTAAAAAGTATATTACTGTTAAAATTATTATGATAAAGACATCATAAACAGCCCAACTAACTTACTGTGTATGTGAATATGGATAATTATTGTATATAACAGATCGTTATAGTTTAATTGGTATCAGAGTAATGTTGCTCTAATGTCTGTCAGTGTCTTTATATCTAAATAAGAGTACATTCCCTGTAGTACTGTATAGTCTAAATATATAAATGATTTAAGTGACTGAAAATCAATTTGAATGTCTGTGCTGTGTAGAAATGAGTAGGCAAAGGGTAACTAGACCAGGTAGAGGATATGGTAGGACGAAGCCAATTTCGAAGCCAACATCAGAACCCGCCCTAAAACCTGCACTCCTTCCACTGCTTGAGAATCCAAACACCAGAATTACGAGGGTGGAACGGGTGTTGGCGGATTTTATTGGCATGTATAATCCAAATAGAGCTGTTAACTGATTTAAAGCAGCAACAACCCCAGAAATAGCACCATCCCCACCTCAGCTTGCATAGGTACCGGCACAGCTAGCTCTTGTGTCACAGCTTGAGCCCCAGCCACAAGCAGCGCTGCAGCCACCAGCTCAGCTGCAGCCTGTAGATATAGAGTTTTACTGTGATGTTAATTTGGTGCGGTAGTTTAAAAGTTAGATCCTTTGAAGTTTAAGGGGGATAAGGATCCGATGGTGGCAGAGCATTGAGTTAATGCTATTGAGAAATGATTTAGGTACATGCGATGTTTCGAGACTGAGAAAGTAGGCTTAGTTGTATTTCAGTTGATTGATGATGTGGAGCATTGGTGGAAATCGACTCAGACTGTCCTGTTGGCTCAGCATCTAGTTGTGACTTGGACAATATCTCTGGAGGCATTTTATAGACAATATATTCCCCGTATAGCACAAAAGAAGTTACAACAAGAGTTTCTAGAGTTGACTTAGGGGAGTATGACTGTAAATCAATACGAGTCCAGATTCACCATACTTAGTCAATTTGATCCGTAGACCAGGACAAGTGAGGAGCAAAAGATTGACATGTTTATGGTAGGTTTAAGACCTTAGATTTAGACCCGATTAGTTCCGTTCAATTTTCAGACTTATGATGAGGTAATGAGACAAGCTCAGCTCTGCAAGCGAGACTGTGAGCAGTTTCATGTTGATACAGGTTCGAAGGGTAAAGGTAAAGGGAAGGAGAAGCCGTAGAGAGGATTTGAGGACTGGATAAGGAGATGGCAGCCTAAGAAGGCTAAGACATCAGGCATTCGTATATCAAAAGATAGACCAGCTAGTCTGCTACTACTGCCCTTACTACTAGCCTCAACATTTCTCAGAGGGGTACCGCGACCAGGTGTATACATTGTGGGAGGTCGCACGGTACTCGACCTTGCTATTTGCTTACTAGGGCCTGTTTTAGATGTGGACAAACAGGGCATTTGGTTAGGGACTGGTTGATGTTGAGAAAGGTAGCTTCATCTATTATTCCTACTACAGTTCCATCTCCAGCAACCCCGGTACCAAGTGAGTCAGAAAAGGTGACACCCTTACAGCCGAGATGAGCTACAGCAGCAGAGAAGGGTAAGAAGGTTGTGATGCAGGGTTGGGTGTATGCATTGGATCAAGAGGCTGCTGACACATCCACTAATATTATTAAGGGTAAGATTTATATTTTTGATATTTCAGTACTTGTATTATTTGATCCTAGTTTTACACACTCATTTGTGTCCCCTACATGTTCTAGTAAGATACCGGTAGAACCTAAACCTTTAGGGTATACCTTACAGATAAATACACCTTTTAAAGAATCACAAATGACTGATATTGTGTATAGAAACTGTAAGTGACAGTAAGAGAGAAGGAAAGACAGCTAACCTAATTTTATTGAATATGTATGATTACGATGTATTTTTAGGAATGGATTGGCTAGCTGTACTGTTAGTTTAGATTGTTATATTAAGTTTATTACTTTCATCTTGAATGATGTACTGTAAAATTAATAAATAAGTAATGAAAGTAAAATATTGTTACTAAACCGTTTGAGTGTTATATGTGATATGATTGAAGGTTGCATTAGTTATGTAGAGGACGTAGAAAAGAAATGTCCAAAGTTGCATGAGACTCCTGTGGTCAAGGATTTTCCCGACATGTTTCTGGATAATTTACCAAGGTTACCAGCAGATCAGGAGATCGAGTTTATCATTGACTTAATACCCACTACAGAGCCCATTTCTTAACCTTCATATTAGATGGCATTAGTGGAGTTGGAAGAGCTTAAGAAATAGCTCCAAGAATCATTGGATAATGGCTCATTTGCCCTAGTGTGTCTCCGTGGGGTGCACCAGTATTATTCATCCAAAAGAAGGATGGTAGCTTGCGATTGTGTATCGACTATTGGTTGCTTAACAGAGTTACCATCATGAATAAATATCCCTTACCCAGGATCGACGATCTATTTGATCAGCTCAAGGGTGCATAAGTGTTCTGCAAGATTGATCTTTGATCAAGGTATCATCAGTTGAAGATATGGGAAGCAATGTCCCTAAGATGACATTCAGGACTCGATACGACCATTATGAGTTCTTGGTGATGCCGTTTGGATTGACTAATGCCATTACAGCTTTCATAAGTTTAATGAATGAGGTATTTAAACCATACCTGGATAAGTTTATTATAGTGTTTATTGATGATATTCTGGTATATTCCAAGTCACCAGAGGAGCATGAGCAACATCTCTACATGGTCCTACAGACCCTCAGAGACTGAAAGCTCTACGCCAAGCTCAATAAGTGTGAGTTCTGGTTAGATCACATCACATTTCTAAGATATGTCGTATCCAAAGACGAGTTTTCTGTTGATTCGCCTAAAGTAGAGGCTATTGTGCAGTAGGAGAGGCCTAAAACAATGACAGAGATACAGAGTTTCTTGGGTCTAGCTAGAGATTACCACCGATTTGTCGAGTGGTTTTTGAGATTAGCTGCTCCACTAACATATCTCACACGTAAAGATGTTAAGTTCAAGTGGACAGATGCGTGTGAGCGCAGTTTCCAGGAGTTGAAGAGGAGACTGACTACTACTCCTATTCTTGCCCTTCCTAAAGGATTCGGAGGTTTCTCAGTCTACAATGATGCTTCTGCATTGGGATTAGGATGTGTTCTCATGCAGAATAGTAGGGTGATTGGTTATTGTTCCAGGCAATTGAAAGAGCATGAGAAAAACTATCTGACACATGACTTGGAATTAGCTGTCGTGGTGTTTGCATTAAAGATATCGCAGCATTATCTCTATAGAGAGAAATTCTAGGTATATACAGACCATAAGAGTCTCAAATATTTATTCTCGTTGTGGGAGTTGAATATGAGACAACGCAGATGGATGGAGTTGTTAAAGGATTATGACTGCAATATTCTATACTACCTGAGAAAAGCAAATGTGGTAGCAGATGCTTTGAGCAGAAAGCATATGGGAATGGTGTCATACATGATGGTCTAAGAGTATGATCTATTAAAGCAATTCTTAAGCCTCAGTCTGAATATGATTTCCTCTAAGAGATATGGATTTACAGGTAGTTTCCAGATTGAGCTAGACTTGATGGACATAATCAGAGATGCTCAGAGAAGTGAAGCTTATTGCATAGAGGTTGCCAGTCAGGTACAGATGGGTGTTCAGTCAGATTATGGGATTGGCACCGATGGCATACTGAGGTTCAGAGGCAGGATCTGTGTTCTCAAGGATCAGCAGCTGAAGCATCTAATTTTGATAGAGGCCTATACATCCAGGTACACTCTTCATCCAGGCAGTAATAAGATCTACCATAATCTGCGTATGGTGTACTGGTGGCCTAAAATGAAACGAGACATCACGGAGTTTGTTGCTAGATGTCTCACATGTCAGAGAGTGAAGATTGAGCACCAGAAGCATGATAGATTACTACAGCCTCTACCGATTCTGATGTGGAAGTGAGAGCATATCACTATGGACTTCATTATGTGTTTGCCAATGGCACAGAGGAATCATGATGGTATGGGTGATAGTTGATCGATTGAGAAAGTTCGCTCACTTTCTTGCCATCAGCTCTATTGATTCCTTCAATGCCTTAACCGATTTATATGTTTGGGAGATTGTGAGATTACATGGTATTCGAGTAAGCATCACTTCGATCAGGGATTCTTAGTTTACTTAACATTTTTTGGAGAGATTTCAAGAGGCTATGGGATCTCGATTAAATTTCAGCACCGCTTTCCATCCACAGACTAACAGGTAGTCCAAGCACACTATCCAGACGCTCGAGGATATGTTGAGAGCGTGTGGATTAGATTTTAAAGGCTCCTGGGATGATCACTTACCACTGGCAGAGTTTGCAAATAATAATAGCCATCAGTCCAATATCGGCATGGCACCATACGAGGCTCTGTATGGCAGACTATGTAGATCACCAATTGCATGGGAAGAAGTGGGTGATCGAAAGATATTAGCTCCCGATTTGATAGAGCAAGCTTCTCGGGATGTATAAATTATCTGTAAGAGGCTAAAGACAACCCAAAGTCGGTAAAAGAGCTATGCAGACACTAGACATCGACCATTAGAGTTTTCAATTGGAGATTCTGTCTTCCTAAAGGTCTCACCATCAAAGGGCATCATGACATTTGGTAAGAAAAGAAAATTAAGTCCTCGATATATCAGGCCATTCGAGATCTTAGACCGTGTAGGAGATGTTGCCTATCAGTTAGCACTACCTCCGAACTATTCGAGGTGCATAATGTCTTCCACTTATCAATGTTGAGGAAATACCATCCAGATCCATCCTGCATAATTCAGTACGAGTCGCTGGAGATCAAAGAGGACATGAGTTACATGGAGAGACCGATTCAGATCCTGGATTAGAAAGATAAGGTACTATGGTCTAAGACTATCCCATTAGTGAAAGTGCTCTGGTAGTACCACTCAGAAGAGGAGGCAACATGGGAATTAGAAAGCTTGATGTGAGAGAAGTACCCGAAGCTATTTCAATGACTGGTCCGATCAAATTTGGAGGATCAAATTTCCTAAGATAGGGAGGATATGAGAGTCACATACTTCGGTATAGTTACATATGTCAGACTTCTCACCACTGTTCAATTCTTGTCCATTTCGTAGGTAAACCAAATACAGTAAGGTGAGCCCTACAGGCTCTACAGTGCTCGAATGGATGTGAGACTGCACAAATAATATATGGAGGGTCAAATAAGCTCATGGCAAGAATCTGGAACTTAAAATCCTTTATTTAAGTTATTTTGGGAAGTGTGCCAACAATTTGGAAAATGACGATTAAGGACATAACCCAATTGAACTTTCGTAAATAATGGTTAAACTAAATTGACTTTTGACCTATTGACTGAAGCATGATAATCTACATATAAATAAGTTCTAGCCTATGTCAATAGATAGATTAATCGGTGGTGAAATCAGAAATTTACGCGATTGGTTGGGTAGGGGTATTTTCATAATTTCGCCCTTACGGTCAATCAAACCTTAATAAAACCCCATTCATTCATTAAATTATATTCAATTATAATATTTAGTGATGAAATAAAATATTTTGAATTTAAATTGGATAGTTAGAAAAATTATGGAAGTTTAAGGGCAAAATTATCCAAAATTCTCATAACTAAGGGCATTTTGGTCATTTTACCTTTAAATGAAGCTTCTAAATTTTTTTTCACAAGGGCCAGCCACTCCACACCCTCTCATCTTCAACCTCACGCCACTCATCACCATAGCCAAAGCTTGACAAAATAAAAATCCTTCAAAAACACTATTAAAACAAGTTTATTTCCTAAAAATCCCTTCTACAAAGTTGTTCTAAATTTCATTCTCTACAAGCCCATACCAATATCTCATCCTAAAATTTACAAAATCAAGGGGAAAAGAATTGTACAAGTTTCAACCACACCAAGGTACACTTGTACATTCAATTTCTTTATGTTCTAATGATAGAAAGTGATGTTTAAGGTTGTTAAGCATGATTACAGTCAATCAAACCTTAATAAAACCTCATCCATTCATTAAATTATATTCAATTATAATATTTAGTGATGAAATAAAATATTTTGGATTTAAATTGGATGTTAGAAAAATTATGGAAGTTTAAGGGCAAAATTGTCCAAAATTCTCATAACTAAAGGAATTTTGGTCATTTTACCTTTAAATGAAGCTTCTAAATTTTTCTTCACAAGGGCCAGCCACTCCACACCCTCTCATCTTCAACCTCACACCACTCATCACCATAGCCAAAGCTTGACAAACTAAAAATCCTTCAAAAACACCATTAAAACAAGTTTATTTCCTAAAAGTCCCTTCTACAAAGTTGTTCTAAATTTCATTCTCTATAAGCCCATACCAATATCTCATCCTAAAATTGACAAAATCAAGGGGAAAGGAATCCTACAAGTTTCGGCCACACCAAGGTACACTTGTACATTCAACTTCTTTATGTTCTAATGATAGAAAGTGATATTTGAGGTTGTTAAGCATGATTTTAGTATTAGACTGAATTAAAACTCACTTAATCACCTCCCTAGGGTTTTGGTCGTAATGAGGAATCCATGAATTCTTGTGTTTTGATGCATGAAAATGGTGCCAAATGAATGAAAAGTAATGGATTAACATGAAACAAGTGTTGAATTGTTGAAAATTTAAGAGAATTCCACCATGGGAATTTCGTCCAAGCTAAAGGGACTATGTGATTATGTTCAAAATTGATAAATTTAGGGTTCCATGAAACTGTATAAATTAAGAGGAGACTATTGGTGAAGTCGAAATTTAAATTGGAATAAATTTAGATAATGTGTGTTTTAGCACTGGTATAAATTACACTAGGTTTAATGATCATTGTTGACAATGTGGTAGATTTCAATAAGAAAAATTTTATTAGAATTGAATTATGGTGAATAATGGTGGTTGGCATAATGTTTTGCAGCTCGAGAGTGAAGAATTGTTGAGTGGTGCTATCGATAAGTCAGTAGAAAAATGACAGGTAAGGGATGAGTGTGGAAGTTGTAAGGATACTGTGAATGCATGTTTTGACTTGAAAAAATTTTATGATATGGTTTAGAAATCAATTGCTTTAGAATTGGTGAAACTGTGGACACTGGTTGGTTTATATACTGTGTTTTCATTGCAAAAGGGCTAGGTTAGAAACAACCGTTATTCTGCCGAAAATTCTAGAAATTCTATGAAATTATCTTTAATAGATTTAAATATTAAAAATAAAGAGATTTCTAAGTGAATTTCATATTATTTATTAAAATTGCATATTTTTGTTATTTACTGAAAAACAATATTTAAAAATTCATGTTAATGAATTTTACGTATATGAAGGTACAAGCATATGCTTATAACTGTTCTACAGATAAACAGAATATTTTTAGAAAAGAATACCATCATGTGAATATTTTATGAATTTTTATTCCTGAACTGCTTATATTTTTCATATATTTATTTATGGACTGATTGAAGATATTATTACTGATATTGATTTTATAAACGGTATTTCTATTATATATAAACTGTTTTAAGGCTGTTAGACCACGTATCATCCTGACTGTTACTATTACTGTTACTGTTGCTGATAGACCCGCCAAGTCTTTAGCTTTCACAGTTGTCACCTGGCAAGTATACATTATGGACCACTGTGACTATGGCCATATGTCGTACTGTTACTGTTTCTCCCTTCTTGGGATACTATTACGGTATGATATTTATTGGGTGTTGCCTGGTCTCCACTGTATTGTACTGTCTTATTGAACTGAAAATGTTATTGGTACCAAAATGAATGTTTTAAATATTGACTGTAAATTGTTATTGTACTGTTTACTGAATTTCTATACTGAACTGTTTACTGAAGTGTTTTTTATTAAAGTGTTTATATATTGTTTTATATTGAAAAATACTTGAATTGTTTTCAAGTGATTTAAACCGATTACACATTTCATCTTCAAATAATTATTCCCTATAGTCGCTTCTAGGGATCGGGACACAACGAGTACTTCAAAGTATCTCCCTTACTCCATTCAGTTTCCTAGCCTACTATAGTATCCTTCCTTATTTATACCTTAGTATACTGTCAAGAATTTAAACGTTTAATGCATATAGATTTCATAGTATTAGTCTTGCATACGATTCTCTTACTGAGCACGTTAGCTCACCTCTTATTTTTCCACTCCATAGATTATCTGCAGTGACATATTGATATACCGTTCCACGGATTTGGCTATGCTTATAGAACCCCATGGCAGCTGTGATCGGATCTTGGAGGTATATTTTATTTCTTTATATGTTCAGACTTGTTATGTATAGTACTACATTTTGTATAATGATGTACAAGGGATGTTGAACTTGTGAAAAATATTGGAAATAATATTTTATTGTAAATATTGATATAAGTTATGAATAGAATTTCATATTAAAAAAGTGTATTACTGTTAAAATAAGTGTAATAAAGGCATCACAGACAGCCCAACCAACTTACTGTGTATGTAAATATGGATAATTACTGTATATAACGGATCATTACAATACATTATATTTAGCTAGTCCATAACAGAAGTCAAGGGCTCGATTTTGGGGTATTTTGGGTAGTGGCTTTGCTTGCGATGAGGAGTTTTAGTTGATGTGATGGCTGAAAAGGGGATTGTGTTTTTGGGTAGTCTTTGATGCCCTCATTTTGGCAAAATTTTGGGGTTATTGAATAAGGGAATTGGTTTGGGTAAGTGAAGAAAGCTATTGGAGATGATTGTTTGAGTGAGGAAATGAAGGAACTTGTTAAGAAGAGGATGAGGAGAGAAGAGAGGTGGCAACAACAACTCTGCTACCCACCTCCCTGAAGCAATCCTTCTTTTCTTTCTTTTTTTGTTATTATTTAATTTAATTAAATTTAAATTAATTATAAAAAATACACGAATAAAATAAAACAAAATTAAAATAAAAATAAAAAAACATTTAGACCCATTAAGATCTGGTTAGTTAGAAATTGGGCCCCCAATCCTAGTGGTTAATGGCTTATGGTAAGCAAGTGTTGGGTGGACCAACACTATTGCCAAGTTTTTTTTTCTTTCCTTATATATGTGTAGGGATGGCAATAGGTACCCTATAAACGGGTACCCGTTGCTACCCGATCCGTTTAAGTAGGATTAGGGTAGTGTATAATCGGGTTCGGGTAGGGTTCGAGTAGTGAAATTACTACCCGTCACGGGTTAGGTTAGGATTCAAGTAGTTACCTTAGGATACTCGCTACCCGAACCCGAATATAAATAATAATTAATTAATACAATATTTATATTTTTTATATATCAATTATTTATTATTAATGTTTTATTTAATTAAATTAAATCATTATATATTATAATTATGATTTTTAACTTTAATTTATTTTTATGAGTTAAATTAAATTTATTAATATAATGTTTTAATTAAGTTATTCTAAAATTAATTTTAATTTTAAATTTAAAAATCAAACTTTGACTTAATAAACGGGTATTTATATTTTATAGGGTTAGGGTTCGAGTAGCATAAATAAAAATAATTGGGTAGTTAATCGGGTTAGGGTATTATTAAAGTTAATTGGGTTCGGGTTCGGGTATCCCAAATCTAGCGGGTACCCGACCCGTTTACATCCCTATATACGTGTGTGTTTATATTAAACCAACTAAAATTGCCCCCTCCCCCCAAAATAAAAAAAAAATTAAAACTACATTCATATTTATTTATTTATTTTATCCTTCAATCATTATTTACAATTACTTAAAATTAATTGATCTGTTACCATTATTAAATCAATCATGTAATCTTAAAAAACTCAATTTCACTTTATAAATTCTAGCTTTCTCACCACAATTAAAACAAAGCAAAGAAACATATAATATTTTTCTTACCCACTAATTATAAATTTTTTATATTCTATATATTTTTTTTCAATCTAAATTGCACTTTTGCTTGCCACTTGGGTTATCTTGGAACTTGCTAGCCATCCCCTTAAAGCAGGAATAACAAAATTATAAAGGTTTGTTTGTTAATTTATTTTTTTAAATATATGTTTACATAATCTTGTCATTATATGCCTAGGTAAGGTTAAAATTTTATGATAATTAGTTTTTAATTTCTATTATACAGTAGTTGAGTAAGTTATTTTTGGTGAAGTTAAAGGCATTGAGAATCAAAAATTAATTGGGCTTTGCCGTAAAACCTAAAAATAAGGCAAATCTTGAAGAATAAAAACAAACAAAATTAAAAAAACATGCCCTCCAAGTCAATAAGTATTATTTGATTCTTATTACTAGTTAAAAATTATTATGTTTAGTACATTAATCTTTTTTAAAATTTACTCATTGAAATTTTAATAATTATATCGAATAACGACAAAATCGTTATACTTTCTTTATGAAGTAAAAAAATTTATAATTTTATAATCTTATTATTCTTTTGTAGTATATTATTTACATTTATGCTTTATGTTACAAAAATATAGTGATAGAACTCAAATGAGAAATATATATAATTTTTAATTTTCAATTGGCCCACTCAAATTCAAATGATAAGATCCGCTACTACCAATGATCCTCAACTTTAAATTAAATTGGATTTTTAAGCCTGAATAAGGAAGAGACACATGATAACCCAACTTGAATCAAATCGAATTTCAAGGATTGGATTCGTGCAACTCCACTTAATACAAATGGATAGTATATGACTCATTTTGAGATTCGAGCAAAATTGATCCGAACAAGTGTCCACAATGTCAAACGATTATTTAATTATCAACAAACACAAACTTTAACTATCTATAAGTAATTCAGAACCACAATCAACATCTTCCTTTTCATAATTCTTTCTTTCATGATACCAACCTATTATTAAAATTTTTATCTTAGGGTCACTTTAGAGATTCAAACTTCAGAATAGCTCCATGTAAACATTAACCATTCTTCATTTTCGTTCTACAAATTTGGTATGGTCTATTGAGTCCTATAAAAAATAATAAAAGTAACTAAAACAAAAATAGAAATTGTTAGGCAAAATTTAAAAAATGAAAAACTGAAAAAAAAAATATGACATACATAAAAGATTTATAATACACACAAATATACATATATATATATATATATATATGAATAATTATTTCACACACTGCCAGTAAAGTTTTTTTACTCCACCTAACACCGTTTGTAGAATAAAAAAACTCTACTAGTATTGTATGAAATAATTATCATGTACATATATATTTATATGTATATATATATATACACACACACACACACACACACATATATATATATATATATATATATATATATATATATATATATATGCACACACATACACATTGTACGTAAAAGCCAGTCTTACCGAATGTATAATGTTGTGATTTGCATTGAGTTTATATACGCCCGGTGGATCATGTACAAGGTATTGAGAACAAATTACTTCGATTACAAATAATTTAATTTTGATATGTACATAGATTGAGGACAACGAAGCTGGAGTTTTCTGCTCAATGTAGTCATTCTCCTAGGCCATCATCCATCACGTGAATCTCTGATAATCTGAGAGCCCGAAACGTGCCAAAAAATAAAGTACTAATGTGAAATTCATCAGAAATTTCCAGGAAACTTGTAAGAAGATCACCGTGAATGTGACCAAAACATTGCCCAATCTCTGTTCTATGGTCCAGTTTAATTACTTATTAAGTATCCTTGTTATTTTTTTTAACACAAGATATTTTTATATCACATTGGATATAAGATTAATTTCCGCTTGCTTTTTTTTGGTATAAAAATTCCCGCTTGCTGTTGCATGGCTGTTGCTAGCCCAAAAAAATTTGATCTTGTGAGAATTCGAACACAGAATCCTCCACTGTAAATTATCACTCAGGAATTCAGTGAAACATTATACCACTGAGCCAACTCTTTGGATTTTTTATCCTTGCTCCTTCGCATATAAATGAATTGACTATCCAGACGCCATGCAAGTTTGGCCTGTCTTCTAATTTGTCACGTAAAAATCTACTCAATATCACTAGCTACTAAGCCAAGTGAAATTCTATCCTGAATATTTTAAAATAAGATCTGCTTCAATTGTTTCTCTAACTGATCCATCTGATTTCATGGATGGTCCACGTAAGCATTATTTAATCTGGTTGAGCTCGTTCTGGGTAGCTTGCTTCTGTTTTTTCTTCAGTTTTGTCTCGGCGGCGCTTCGGCGATTTGAACACCCTGTCAAAGCCAGTGAGTCACTTAGCTTTTTAGTGATAGGAGACTGGGGAAGAAAAGGAGCTTATAATCAATCCGAAGTGGCCATTCAGGTCTTCTTATGTTATGTCCTTCTCATTTCCTAAATTGCTTTGTAGGTTGAATTATTACTTTTTTATTGTCAAAATTGTTCGCATCATCGTTAGTTGCATATTTCACTACTAGAAAATGGATTTTTTCGCAACGTCTAAAATCATTGCAAAATACAAATTTTATCGTTGCTAAATCTTTTTTCCAATCACATGTAGTCATTTCAAGGTTGTTGCATAAAATTCTGTTGCTAACAATTGCAAAGACTTTTTTTCATTACTATACTATTTAGATTTTGTTTTAGCAACGACTTAATATTTTATATATACTTTGTTTTAGCAACGTAATATATTTGATTACAAATTCTCAGTGGTAACAATTTTTTAATTGCTGCAATAATTCGCTTGTGTGATCTTAAACTTTGAATTTGATGGTTTTGGTAGATGGGGAAGGTTGGGGAGAAGCTAAGAATAGACTTTGTGGTCTCAACTGGAGACAATTTTTATGAGAAGGGGCTGGCAAGTCCACATGACCGTGTGTTCGAAGACTCATTTACCAAAATCTACACTGCAAACAGCTTGCAAAAGCAATGGTATAGTGGTAAGCAGAAAGCAGTCCTAATCCCATAGTTTTTTATTTTGGGTTTGACATTTTTTCCTCCTATTCACAAGGCAATATATATATATATATATATATATATATATATATTCGTTGCAGTTTTGGGCAACCATGATTACAGGGGAGATGTGCAGGCACAGTTGAGCCCCATTCTGAGGAGAAGAGACAGCAGATGGCTGAGCCTACGATCTTTCATCGTTGACACAGGTGAAAAGATTTTACAGTTGCACTCATCTGAATAGTTTATCAATGAAGCAATTCTAACTGGTTTACCGTTTCTCCCTAATGTTGTCACAATTATTAGAGATTGCGGAATTTTTCTTCATCGACACGACTCCATTTGTTGATGAGTACTTTCGAAACCCAAAGCACCAAAAATTTGACTGGAGAGGAGTGCTTCCTAGGAAGAAGTACCTCAGGCGGTTACTGAAGGTATAATATTAGGTGTAAATGAGTTGAGCTACCGTAAGCTATTCGATTTCAACTCGATGATTACTTGAATTCGATTTGTTTATTTTCGAGCAAGATTAAGCTCAAGTAATTTGAGTAACGAGTCGAGTTCGAACTTATTGATACTATTACTCCATAATATTTAACTGAAAATGACAAATTGAGGCTAACGAGTTAAATTTAAGCTTATTGAGCCGAACTTAAACAACTTGAGTTTCTGTCGAATCGAACTCGAGCTTTAAAAACTAAATTCAATCAAATTCGAATTTTTGAATTAAGTCGAGTTCGAATCTGAGAGTGAATTGTCTTAACTCGACTCAATTACACACTTAAGTGTGATAGTCCTTTGAAACAATTTTGCTGTCTTTGATTGAAAGCAAGGTTAGGTGACCAATTCAAATTGAACAGGATCTGACATCGGCATTGGGGGAGTCGGTTGCTAACTGGAAAATAGTGATTGGCCATCATCCCATCAGAAGCATTGGGCACCATGGCGACACCAAGGAGCTAATAATGCAGCTTCTACCAATACTTGAGGTAGTACCTACCCAATTTGTTGCCAAATCTTATGAGACAGAATTAATGATTTTAAGTTTGTTTTGTCATCAAATCAATCTCCAGGCAAACAGTGTCGATATGTACCTAAATGGGCATGATCATTGCTTGGAACACATGAGTAGCATCACAAGGTAAAATCAACAATGCATGCAGCCTGCAGGAGACTCGGAAGCTTTTAAACGAATATCACTGACAGAATTTGTGGTTTTAAATGCAGCCCACTCCAGTTTTTCACTAGTGGAGGTGGTTCGAAGGCATGGAAGGGTGACTTTCACTATAAAAAAGGAGATGAAATGAAATTTTATTATGACGGCCAAGGATTCATGTCTGTTGAACTAACTCAAACCGATGCCAAGATTACTTTCCATGATGTTTTCGGCGATGTTCTGCATAGCTTAGATCTCTCCAAGCAATTCTACACTGAAATGTAGGTTTTAATTTTGAGAACCAAGGATAATGACCAATTCAATCAAGCTTTAGATGAATCCGGTGTATTCTTCTCAAGAGAAAATTGTGTAAGAATTTATTTATCAATCGTATGTGATAATTAGAATATCAAATAATTATAAATAATAAATTAAGTGTACTTGTTTAAGAAGACAACATCATGGCAAGTGGAAAGCAAGATTATCAAAATCTTGACAGGTTAGTATCTCTCATCTCCTCCTTTCAAATGGTTCTCACTGGCTATATACCAATGACTTGAGAAGTGAAGAGGATATTTAGCCATATATGCATACAAATATCTTTTACTAAAATTCTAATTGCCCTCCTAACAAAGGCTTATAGAGTTTTAAGTTCTATACAACCACCATGTCGCATTAACCCTATAATATATCCAAAATTCAGATAAAATTCAATAAACAAAAGGGAAGAAGAGAAGCAAGCCTAAGTTTCTAATAAATTTGGTAATTTTAGACACGATATGATAATATAAATAAAATATACGAAGACAACACAGATTAAAATTTGATAAAATTTGAATATGACTATGAAAAAACCCAAAAATAAAGTTTTGTTTTTGATATGTCGATACGAATTTTGACACATAATTTTCTTATTTTACATGACACAAACACAAATTATATACACAGATTGTCAGATCTAAAACATAGAATTATTGATTGCAATAATTCTGGAAATTCTCTTGTTACAATAGTAATACATTTTAATACAAGAGCAGATTAAATTTTAGAGACTCCCAACGTCCCTAATGCTAAAAGAGCTAGAGCTATTCCAATTTGCGGGAGTTTTACAAATACTTGATCCAAATAGGAAACTAAAAAACTTGTATTAAACTAAAACCTAATAGGATAAAGAAAACTAAAGTAAGAACTTAAACTCTTGAAGGAATACTGCAAAACTTGAAATATAACTAAAGTTGATCATAATTTGGTTTTAACCAATTTGATATTAGTGGACCGAGCTGTTTTAATTCAGCTGTCGATTGGTTATCGAATTATTCTTTATTGATTATCTAAAATGATTTTGAAAAAATTCTGATTTCTTTTATTAATTTAGTTCAAGAGTCGAATGAGTCGAAGTTTTAATCAAAATATAAAAAATTCAAAGATAATGTTTTGAGTTTAAATAATGTTGTAAGTTTAATGCTATTAAAAGTTTTATTTTAGTACTTTAGTATTTAATATTTTATTGGATGATTTTATTTAATTAATTTCAAATATAAAAAATTAAATTTTAAAATATACTTTAATGTAAAGATATTTTATTATTTAATTAATTTAAAAATTAACTGAATTATCTAAATTAAATTTGGTGGATTAGATTTTTTATATTAATAGATTCAATTAAATTAATAAAAGTAAAGTAACATAATTCAAATAATTAATTCAATATAATCGAAAATGAACACTCCTAGTCCTAAATACAATCCTAAAAGCCTGATATTTGAAAAATGAATAAAATATTTAATAAATTAATATACAATATCCAAAAAATCTAATAACCCTAAACCTACGAAAAATGGATTTACAATTTATTAGCAAATAAAACACAAGAAAGTAACAAATAAAAGCTTAAGTAGTTTACTCACCTAAGTAGATTCTCTGCATTTTACATCAAGGCTTTTCTTGCAAAATATATCCCGTTTTCTTTTGGAAACACAATAGCATCTGAAATTCTGAATTTACTGTAACTAATTAGAAGTGACACTAGAATGCGTGACACAACGAATCGAATCACATTACAAAACATGCCCAATGCAGTGCTGCAAAGCTTGCCAATTAAAAGTGTTAGGCCTAAGCCGGAAGGCCTGTCACACAAGCCTAAGACCTGGGCGATGCCCAATGTAGCATGGCCAGGGCGAGGCCCACTGTAGCATGTTGGGCGAGAAAGCTCCAACCAGAAACCTAACAAGCTTTACAAGCAAGCTCAACTCACTACAGGCAACCTAATTCCCTCGTGACAGACAACCTTGACACCTGGCTACTAGTGAGTGGAGAGAGCCTTAGTTGCCAGGGTTGAGGCACCTAAATACTGACAAGCGAGACACCCTACTATCAAGGTTGTGGTTTCTGAATGCGGCCAAACAAACATACCCTGCAACAAGCTAACCTGGCGCTTACAGCACTCACCTAAAAAAGGTGCTCAAGAGGACTGGGAAAGGCATTCTAACCCTTTCTCCTACGTAGCAACTTCTGCTTAGTTCTCCACGAGCTGGTAACTCCCTAAACTCTCCTCCATTGCCATTCCTTGTTTTACTAGAGAATTGATATTACAATTGAGCTACTCTCTTGCTCCAATCCTCGCCTGTCATCTCCTCTCCTGTTCTCAGGCACTTTCGAGCCTACAACAGCAAACCGGACTCTTCCACAGAAAAACACTCCTCCAGTACTTTTGTAAGTCCCTCAACAAAAAGCAACAATCATCTCAAACTTACGCTGTTATTCATCCATTCATCTCAACTATACGCTGTTTTGGACACTACTTTTTTCTCTCCCCAGTCCACACTATGTTTGCCTTCTTTGCATTGCAAGGCAGCAACCATAATCACATTAGATTCAGGTAAAACCTTTACAAAAAGCTCAATTTTATCAATAGGTAGATATGATAATTTCTGTATAAAATTTGTGTTTGTCATTAAAAATCATCTTTATATAGTGTAAAATATTAAAATTTCGTACCAAAATTCATATCGACACATCAAACATAAAATTTATATTTTAATGTCATACTCGTACAATTTTTAAAAACTTTTAGCCCGTGTTAATTTCGTGTCTAATATTCATTATTGTTTTTGTATCGTGTTATTGCATTGTGTCTAGGATTACTAAAACCACAGCAGAAAGAAGGAAAAGGCTTAATCCATTCACTTGATTGTGGTTCTTAAAATCCAAACAAGGGAGAACTAACCCCTTTTACTCACCCTAGTACCTACCTTTTGTTTCTTTTCCCTCCTTTTATGTGCTAGTTTCAAAACACTCTTGAGACCATTTGTGTTGGTTAAGTCAAACTGAACTCATGAACTACGGGGCAACTATATGGTATGGGAAACGAAATCTCAGTCCAATCAATTGAAACAAATTGCTCAAATTGGTGCAGATCTTTAAAGTTCCAAACAACAGTTCCAACCGTAACTGGTTGCATTAAAGATAAAACCTTTAAAAAAGATAACCAACAAAGCAATCAATCAGTTTTTATATGGGCCCATTTCAGCTTTCTTCAATGATCAACTGGACGTTATTAAATTCTGTGTCCAGTTTATATTCAAGGATTAAATCTAATTCACTATATTCATTAACATAATGCATATCTAATTCAGGGTTTAGTGAGACAATGGATCCAAAAAGCGGGAAGAACGCCAGCTAGACTATTGCATCATGCTGAGTCGGTGCACTTTGATGGTATGGAAAAAAAATCAGATGACTTCAAACCAAACAGCATCTGACTATCTCAGCTCAGATGTTACCATTGCATATATACATTCCAGTTGTTGAATCAAAGATGAATAATAAGACAAATTTCAGAACAGCTGTATGTGTAAAGATTCAAGATCCAAGAGGAAAACATAACTACATACAGAACCATCAGTACAAATAACTAAAGCATCAATCACCATATTTACACTCAATTAAAGCATAGTTTGGCCAGCTGAGTCCCCACTACAAAGTCTGCTTTCGCAGAGATATAATTCAACATAGCTAATTCATGACAAAATGGTACCTCGAGTCCACAAAGCTTTCAACATCCCATAGAAAAGAACCAAAAGTGACAGCCTCCAAAACAAGTCTCTTCAAACCACCAAAGCTGATCTTAATAAGCTCATCCTTGGAAGAATCAACAGTCCCCTGAGGAGTTATAACAATCTCAGGTCTTCCAAATAGGGCCTCTGTGTGCTTCTCAATAATGCTAACAGCTTCTTTTGATCTGATTGTAGCATATCTCTGAAGTGTCTCCCCATCAAAGGACATCACATAAGTTCGTAATCGAGAAGGCTTAATCCCCTGACCAAAACCTCCAGGGCTGATGCCACCAGACCAAGATGAGACTTCAGGGTGTGATGAAACAGCTTGATAGGAGTCCCCTAGACCAGCAGGTCTCATGTCCTCCCCCACACTGTTCTCAATACTACTTTGTTCACCATCTGAAGCATTTGGAAGGATTTTCATGGTCTTCTCAAGCTGAAATCGCTGGTCAACCCGCTTCAGGAAGTACCCATACATCACTGATGCAGCATAGACCTGCCCAACCCTGAGTTTACTTATCTGTGCTACAGATGTCGAATCACCCAATCGATTTCCCAGAATGAGAGCTAGGTGGTTTTGGATCATCTCATAGGCCTCAGGTGAGTGAAGTTGCTCAAGCTTGCCTTCTTGGCTTGGCCATGTGTCTACTCGACCTGAAGGATCTGTAGAAGAGGGAGTTATTGTAGGCACCAAAGAAACATTGGCGTCCATAAACTTTTGTACAACCAATGCATAAAGGATCTCTTCTAAAGCCCTTTTTCGCTCATTAGCCTTAACCTCAGCAATTCTCCTGTAAAAAATTTAAACCTCTTCCATGAGATAGAAATTTTCGCGTCATGTCTATCATAGTTACCACTATATAGTAAGAGGAGTCACCAACCTATACAATACTAAATCCGTGCCTGAAGCAGACGGCTCTTCCTTCTTTTGCTCAGCATCACGGTCAGTTTGAAGCTGTTCAAGCTGCTGCTCAACTGCCACAGGCACAAGATGTGGATGACTTATCAAGATTTGAGACAAAAACTGCCCAATTGGAGACTCCATCCGAAGCGGTGCAATGGGAGCAATGGGTTCGGTTGAGTCAGGAGATGATGATGCCCTCACAACCATGCCTCTCCTACTCCCCAAACCCATTCTCCTATTCCTTGATTTTGGGTAAGAAACAGAAGAATAATGCTGCAATGAATTGATAAACAGAAAAATACCAAATCAACTACAGAGTTCCCAAGTAACTTTGATATCCAAAGGACGGTTACTTTGGCAATTGAATTATAGAAATCTGTTTAAAAGACTCCACATATACAAAAAATAAATGTAACCATCACAACTCTAGCCTATGGAAAATGAATTATCCATTCAATAAAAGCAGGATGAAGCATTAGCGTGTGCTGTGCAATTTGGTGCATGTTCATTTCCACAACATTATATTTATATATATATATATAGAGAGAGAGAGAGAGAGCGATGCCTCAAAAGCGGTAAAAGATGTAATAGTATGTACAAAAATTAAATTAAAAAAGGGTACAAGCTAAATTGACACCTTAATCGGAAAGGAGAGGGGAAGATTGGCAGCGAAACGTAGAAAATGGGGGCCATTCGAAGTCAAAACAGCCGATCTGGTAACCGATCCGACCACAGTGGCTGTGGCGGTGGCTGCGTCCATCTTCAGCCCTACACCAAAAAATTTTCAATCAAAAAGATAAAAGAAAAAAGGTGAAGAGGAGTTGTTCTGAATAAAAGATTAACCTTGAAGTCTGAGATTGAGGGAGACGAGCACCGAGGTGGTAATTACTTTTATTTGTGTTTTTTTTTTTTGATATTTGTGTTTCTCTTCTTTGTGTGTTGAGCGAATTGTTGCGCCGGGGTTAGTTGATTGAGGTCTGAGGGGTTTAGGATTTCAGATAGACTCAAACATCTCTCATTTCGTTGTTTTGTACTTTGGGCGGAGGGTCTGATGGTGCGCTGCAATTGTGGTGGCTACGTGTCTTATTCTGACTGAATTATTCTTTTGTGGTTTTATATTTCTTGCCCACTTTTATAAACTCTTTTTGACACTATGGCATCTCCAATTCTGGTTCTGGGTAGAATTGATTTGTTCGTTAGACATGCCAGATTACCGCATGAATTATAAAATATTTAGTGTACGTTTGGATAAAAAATTTTAAAATTTTGATGTATTTTAAAATAAAAATATTTCAAAATTTATCGTTTTAAAATGCTAATATTTATAATTGATTTGTTTGGGTTAAATAATTTTTAGGAAGAATTTTTGAATAATAGATTTTGATTACATAAAAAATAATTATAAAAGAAAAATAATAATATTATGTATTATAAAAAGAAATATCAAATAAAATATGTAATATGAGTATCATTAGATTTGTAAAAATATTATTAATAATATAAAAAATAAAAATATATATGATATTTAAATAAAATAATATGATTTTGTTTTTAATTTTATTTTTAATAGTGAGTCATGTCTAATAAAGTAGAGAAGAGTGAGAAATTTTGAAAAAATGTCTCTTTAGGTAGATTTTCAAGAGGAAATTTGAGCATCTCAAATTCTCTTTTGAAATCCTTCTTAAATTTTGAAATTCTTTACAAATTTTTTGCCAAACAAGGAATTTAGATTTTGGATTTTTAAATATTCTAATTGAAATGAATTCCCTCATTAAAAATTAAAATCCCTCATTATAAAACATTATTTTGGTTTTTTTTAATGTTGTTTTATTTTCTTTTCAAATTTTAAAATATAAAATATATTTGATTAATATTATTATGTATTAAAAATAAATATTTAAAGGATTTATATATGATGCACTGGCAGTGTATAGTTTTTATACACTGTCAATGCATCAGATGTTGACACTTGATCAATAAACTCTTATTAGCAAATTAAAAAATTTATTTATATTTATTTTTAAGGGCTTGGCATATTTTTTTAATTTGCAAATTAATAAGGTGTCAATTTCTAATGCATTGATAATGTATAGAAACTATACACTGTCAGTGCATCATAAACAAACCCATATTTAAATTGATTCAGATATAATAATTTAATTCAAAAACTAAAATTTTAAAAATTAAAAAAATATATATTTATTAAATAATTTGATGTACATAATATTATTTTATTGATAATTATTACATACACTGTCGGAAGAATTTTTTTTATTGTACAAGCAATGCTATGCTCATGAGATATCTCCTATAAAAATATTTAAAAATAAAAAATAAATAAAATAAAACATGTATTAAAATAAATAAAATAATATATTAAATTATCAAATTATATTTAACTAATTAATTTATAAACAAATTATATAGTTATTAACATATATTATATTTAATATAAATAATATTATTTAATGTTAAGTATTAACTTATTTAATAATGTTAAATTATTTAATAGTAGTAGTGGTATATGTTAAATTTAATTGAAAGAATATGATATTAAATAATAATAATGTTTAGTAAAATAATAATTAATTATATTAAATAATTGTACTAAGGAATAATATTAATTATTAACATATCAAAATTATAATTAATGATATTATTTAAAATATATATAATATATTCAATGTATTATTATATAAATATAAAGTAAATAATATTATGATATTATAGTTTAATATAATTTATATATAATTGCTTAATATGAAATAATAATATTGTTGAGTAAAATAATAATTAATTATTTTAGATAATAATACTTAGCAATAATATTAATTATTGACATATCAAAATTGTAGTAAATGATATTATTTAAAATATATAATATATTAAATAACTTATTATATATATTTAAATTAAATAATATTATGATATTATAGACTTATAGTTTAATATAATTTATATGTAATTACATTTTACGTTTTTAACTTTTTTGTATTAGAATAAATATATTAATTTTAAAATATTTATTTTTAATTAAATAAATTTTTATATTAAACTTTATTATTATTTTATTTAAAAAAATTAATTTTATTTATATTTTTTACTATGAAAAATATTAATAGTATTTTAATAAATAAACATTGGTTACTTACTTATAAGTAGTACTATAAATAAAAACATGTTTCCAAAAACAATAAAAACAATAAAATCTTGTTTCCAACAATTTTGAAAATTTTTATTTTTGTTTTTGTTTTTTGAAAACAAAAACATATTGTTAAACAGGTTTTCTACTATTATTTTCAAAAAACTGAAAACAAAAGTAGAAAATAGAAAATAAAAACGATACCATACGACTCCTTAAATTTTAAATATAAATACGACATGTATATTATACTATAACACGTATTATATTATTTATATCACACAACATGATTAACATAATTAAACATGATTAATACAATACGTGCAAGACATTAAAAATAAATTCAAATAAATCATGTCACTTGAGTACTATTTACACCGTTTACAAGTTCAACAAATAATAGGTTTTTGGGAAGATTTGAACTTTGTGGAAAAAAAAACTTTTGTGAGTTTATATATGATGCACTGATAATATATAATTTTTATACACTGTCAACTGATCACATTGTGCCATTTCATTAATAAGCAAAACTTAAAAATGCACAGGCTCTTAAAAATAAATTAAAAAACTTCATTAATATTTATTTTTAAAGACGGCATATTTTTTAACTAATGAGGCAGCAATCTATGATTAATTGACAATGTATAGAGACTATACACTGTCAGTGTATCATATATAAATGCAACTTTTATTAATAAGAGTTTTACCAATAAACCAATCTTAGAATTTAAAATAATTTGCTATGAAAATTAATTCATATTAGAACAAATTATACTTAAAAGTTTAATTATGAAGTTTAATAAAAATATCATTGGTAAAAAAATTAATGAAATATAGTAATAAAATTAATTATGTTTAAGATAACAAGATTTTTTTAAAAATTCTAAACATAAAGTATTGAAGTTAAATTTAAAAATATATATAGTAACAAATGAAATATATGATAAGTGATGAAGGATGTGATAAGAATTTTTTTTTTTAATTCTAAACATAAAGTACATGATAAGCGTTTATGTCACGACCTGAAGGCCATAACATACACTTAATAATCACACTTATACTATTTCTCTAAATTTATGAACTAAATTTTTTTCCTTTCAGTTTATGATTTGTATTCGGTGTCAATGTAGTCACTAAACTAATTTAACTGATCCTTCCATTATACTTTAGCCTTGATAACTTAAACTTTAATTTGTGAGTGTATTTACTCAACTCTGTAGGTGAACTATAATCATTTCACTTAAATACTAAACTAGCAAAGAAATGGGTCGAAAATCTCTCCTTTAAATTTTATCACTTTCTCCAGTTAATCACTTGCAAAGAATCCACAATCCACAATATATATGCCTCATGTACTACACACAATCCCGGAATCATCTCAATTACATTTCCATATTCTACAAAATATACAATCAACCAAACATAATCACATCCTAGATAGTACTCGATAATCATATGAACCTATATAATAATCTAATACGATCCTAAGTTACATCCCAACTCATTAAGCAAAATACATATTGTGCATCAATTAAAGATTGTACATGTAAACAAACAATATACAAAGATCATATACCTCAAAAGCAACAAAATAAGGTTCGGAGGACAAAGGCCAGTACCAAGTCTAGGTACCGTCTCCGAAGGCCCACACAAAGTTCTCTTGGCAAAGTCTAACTCAAATGGTCTGCAAAAAGGTGGAATTAAGAGGTGAGCAATCTACGGCTCAGTAAGATACTAATATAAATGCAGAAGTAGAATTATACTGCCATAAATGCAATGCATATAGTCTGCAAGTTTAAATTTCAATGCTCATTCCATATACATATCACATATCACAGCATCGTTGTATACTTTTATAAACTTTAACAGATCATGTCCTAAGGACTCTAAGTGTACCAAGATTTTGGGGTCAGGATGGAAGGGTACTTTGAAGTACCTCATTATCCCTATTTCCTGGCACTTGTCAACAAAAACGTCAAACACAATACTTGTCATTCAATAATTCTTTCCAAGGTTCCATTTATACGAGAAAATAGTAACTTTTTCATCAAATATTTTTATATAAAATCTGGCAGCATAACATTTAAGGAACTAAAACCTCCTACAAACAATTCCAAATAAACCACAATAGTCTTCCACAATCATTTCATTGCAATACCATGATCATTACTAAGATCCCCCACCACCAATTGTGGGTCCTCATAGCATTTTAACATTATTTCATTAATAAATCATCATCAAGATCACAACTCTAAACTATACAATATAATACTACTACTACTTTATAAAAGTATCTTACCGAAAGCTTCATAAGCTAGCTCTTTAGCCAAATTTCTATAATTTACCACTTTATGCCCTTGCAACACCATAAGATTAGAAAGGTCTTCCTCCTTCCACCCTAAGCCATGTAACTTTGAGCTATCATGTTCATGAATTTTCTACAATTTAATACAAAATCATCGTTTAGGAAAAATACATCAATTACATAGAAATTTATCAGATCAAGTAATTTCTTACCCTCTTAAGCTTTAGCTTAGAACAATTTTCACAAAACCTCTTCTTCTTACCTTATTTTTTTTCCTTTTCTCTTTTCCTTCCCTATTTTGGACAGCATTAAAAGAATTCCTAATCAGTATCCTAAACACTAGCTCTTAGCTTCGTTTCATAACCCAAAGATCCCCTATTTCTAGCACCAAAAGAAACCCCAAAACTCAACCAGTGTTCCAGCCATAAGCCCCTATTCCATCCTCTGTCTCCAGCCTTGCTTTGACACTCTATCTTGCTCCTTTTCGAGCACTCAAGCTCAGCCCAAAACACCCTACTTCAATTTTGCCTTAACGTGTCACATCCCAAAATGTACAGTATTTACCATATTACAACATCCAACGTGACAGTTGGGCTGTCTGCGATGCCTTTATCACTCACTTATGAAAAACATTAACTACTATTATACTTAAATTAAATCAGTAGTCGATGAAAATATTTACTGTAATATACATATACAGTCTATACACATGTTCTACATCCCCGATACAAGAACTATATAATGTAGTGCTATATAAATATGTCCGAAAACATATAAAAGAAATAATACCTCCAGGTCCACTAAAAGCTGCCTCGGGGTCAACTACCACGCAGCCAAATTCTATAGAACGGAATCACTGAAGATAGTCTGTGGAGTGAGAAAATAAAGGGGTGAGCTAACGCGCTCAGGAAGAGAATTGTATGTGAAACTGATACTATAAAATCTATATGCTAAAAATGTTTGATATTCACATCATAAAACACTTAAGTAAATAAATGAGGAATTAATATTCCTTTCAAGAAGATATTCATTTTCACACGTGTAAAACACCGTATAATATTTAGTTCAACACGTAGTATATCAAAAGCTCAGTGGCTGCAATTAATTTAGTACCAGCTAAAGGTTCAGTGAAAGATACAATCGTCATTACAATATCATGGAGACCATGCAACACCCTAAATATATCATGCTATAATATCATCCCAAATAGGGGAAACACATGAGATCTATGGCCGTAGTATAGGAGGTCCACAGTGTGCACTGATCAGGTGCCCACCGGAGACGCTGACAATAGGATCAGTATCTATCAGCAATAACACGTGACATGTGAGCATGATACAGGGCCTAACAGTCTCAAAACAATAAACACATGATATAAGCACCATTTATGAAATCAATTCCACTGAATATATTTTCAATCAATCTATAAATATTTAAAATGAAAATATATTCATTTTATGAATAAAAATTCATAAAATATTCATACTGTAACAATCATTCTAGAAAATGTTCTAGATATTTATAAAACAATATAAGGCACATGCTGGTACTCTCACATAAATAAAATTCCTTATCAGGAATATTTAAATATAGTTTTCTGTAAACTATAAAATTATGTAATTTAATGAGTTTCATGGAAATTTGCCAAAATTCCACTTTAGAAAAATATTAGAAATATTTTCTAAATATTTATATAATTTTCGGCAGAATGATGGCTATTTTTAGCCTAACTTTCCTGCACCAAAATTACAGTTTATAATTTCAACAGCAGCCACAATTTCACCAAATTTCACCACTTTCAAAGGCAATTTATATCCAAATTATTTTATAAAAATAGTATGTGTGAGAACTCGTTATTTTATACTGTAGATGTACATTTATATGAACTAATTATCGATAAAGAAATTGTTGAAAATATTTGGAGGAATTAAATATAAAAGAATAGTGTTTCTCACATAGAAAATTTTAATTCTAGATGGGAAAATATTACATAAAGGAATGGAATAAAAAGAAGATAAATAAACTTGTAAAACATTAATTTGGAAAATCAAGGTGGGGACGGCATAAAGAAATAAAAGAGTAGAAGAAAGGAAATGAAGTTCGGTTGAGCAAATGGTTAGTAGAAAAACAAGAGAAAAAGAAAGGATAAAATAAACAATAAAGGAAGACACAAGAAAGTCTTCCTCACGTTTTTTGTCCTAGGTTGGCAGAAGCTGTAACAATAACTTTGGTTCACTTCTTTGCTCCACCGAAAAGTAATTAATAACAAGACAAAAAGGGAACAAAAGCAAGGAAAAGATGGGAAAATTTATGAGATTGCAAGACTTTAACTGGAAAGTCAAAAAAAAAACATGGGAATGCATGAAGAAAAATTGTAACAGAAAACAGAAAGTGTGGTCTCGGCTTGGAGGATAAGAAGTATAAAACAAAAGAGAAGAAATAGGAAATAAAGTAGGGCTTTTAATGAAGCTGGTAAAAGTCCAAATAATATATTTTTTTGTGCTTTATATTCTTCCATCGTGAACTCCTCTCCAGCCAACATCATCATCGAAAGTGTTCTGTTTCTTACAAACCGTGTAAGTTCACCTCCATAGCAGAACCATGCTTAACCTTTAGTAAATAAATCAAGCTTTTGGAAGAAAAATAAACCTTGGATATGAAGCTTCCAAAACCTCAAAGAAGCTAGCACAAAAACCTTCAAAACAGGAAGGGATTCACATGCACAGATTGCTTCTCTGTACAAGTAATTTCCAGCATCAGTTTTTAAGATGATTGTTCTTTAAATTGTAGCTTTAGCGAGCAAGAATGTATCAGTTATAGCTTTGTTTGAAGTAAACATATATAGAATAAAAACCCTAGTTCAGTTAGGAGGATTTAGAATGAAAATAAGATTGTTAGCTTTAAATTGACAAGTATTTTGAAAATGACAAAACTCAAGCAAGCTTAGAAATGATTTTTACACAAGTAAATTTGCTTTGAATGAAATCAATGATTGAAACTATTTTTAACAAAGTCTTGGATTGAGATGTCAATTGAAAAAGTCAGTGTTAGAAGATTTTAAACTGACTTAAAATCACAAAAGCTAGAAACTTTGCAGAAGTTTAGTGCAGGAGGGTCTACTGGACAAAAGGGATCGATCCCCACTGTAGCAGGATCGATCCCCTCTTGGCAGTAAGATGGACAAGCAACCTGGAAGAAGTTGAAAGGCTCTCGCAGTAAAAAGGATCGATCCCCACTGTAGCAGGATCGATCCCTTTGCTCGAAACCACACAGTAACGGCTAGTTTTTGAGGGTTTCAACGGGAAGAAATGCATTAAATGCTTCACCAACTGTTCCATCCGTTTGGTGGGCTATAAATAGTGACATTTATGAAGTTTGGAAAAGAGAACAAGCATTCCAAAGTATTCAAGCTTCAAGAAAGAATCTGAAATCTGAAAATCTTATTGTAACTCCATTTTGTGAGAGTGTTTTCTGTATCCTTCACCCATCCACTGAAAAAATCAGATATTCAAAGGGGTGAGCTATCCTTGTAAGGTCTGATATTGTAGAGTGTGGGAATACTACAAGGGTAGAGGATTAGAAGGAGACTTCTAAAGTCTCAAGAGAAATTGTAAGAGGTCTTGCCACACCTTCAAGTGGTTTGTAAGCTTTCTCAAGGAAGAGGTGAATCAAAACCTTGACAAGAAGTTCAAGGAGAGAGGACGTAGGCAAGAGATTGGCCGAACCTCTATAAACCTTGTGTTTGCTTCTCTTTCCCTTACTCTTATTTACTGCATTTATTTCATTATTGCTTATTTGACTTTGATTGTGCATTAAGAGTTAGGAAAAGTAGAAATAACTAGAAAAACCGATTCACCCCCCCTCTCGGTAGAGCCAACAATTGGTATCAGAGCTTGGGCTCGAGAGTGATTTAGATTAACATCTATCGAGTATAAATGATCACTAATGGCTCAAACTAGTTTGTCTACACCCTTGGTAGGAGAGGGACACTCTACGGTTAGACCTCCACTCTTTAATGGTGAAAACTATGCCTATTGGAAGACTAGAATGATGCTATTTATTCAAGCCAATGATTATGAAGTGTGGAGAATTATTGTTAAAGGTCCTCTTATTCCTATTAAGAAAGTAGATGGGTCGGATGTGCCTAAGAAAGAAGATGAGTGGGATACTAATGATATTAGGATGGCACAACTTAATGCTAAAGCAATGCACACACTATTTTGTGCATTAGGACCAAATGAATATAATAGAGTTTCCCAATGTGAGAATGCTAAACAAGTTTGGGATAAACTAGCTATCACACATGAGGGAACCACACAAGTCAAGGAAACAAAAGTAGGCATGCTCACTCAAGACTATGAATTATTTAGAATGAAGAATGATGAATCAATTAGTGACATGTTTACTAGGTTTACTGACATCATAAATGGTCTTAAAGCCTTAGGCAAGACATATTCTAATGTAGAAATGGTGAAAAAGATACTCAATAGCTTACCTAAATCATGGGAGGCTAAAGTCACTGCTATTGAGGAATCCAAGGATCCTCATACACTCTCATTAGATGAACTTATGGGATCTCTACTCACCTATGAGATGAAAATCAAGAGAAATCAAGATCCTCCTAAGAAAGTTGGAGTAGCTTTAAAATCCACCACTATTGAGGAATCAAAAGATCATGATGAGAGTGGTGATGATGAGGATTTAGAAATGGCCATGTTTGCTAAGAGGTTTAATAAATTCATGAGGATGAAAACTAGTGGTAACTCTAGGAGACCCCCTAGGAGAGACTTTAATAGAGGAGAAACTAGTAGGAAAGAAAAGGACCAAATTATTTGTTATGAATGCAAAAAACCTGGTCATATTAAATTTGATTGTCCTCTTTATAGAAAGCAAAATGAGAAGAAACAAAAGAAGAAGGCAATGGTGGCTACTTGGAGTGATAGTGATTGCTCCGATGAAGAGAATGTGGAAGATGAAGTAGCCAACCTTTGTTTCATGGCTTTTGAAGATGAGAAGGTAACTTCTAACTTGTTAGATACTAATGAATACACCTTTGATGAATTGCAAGATGCATTTGATGAGTTAGCCAATGAATTTGAATGCATGAATTTGAAATATAAGAAAATGATCTCTAAGTTGAAAAAGGAGAATGAAATGCTTGTGAATGTTAAATTAGAATGTGAAAAGAAATTAGAGAATGCAAATCTAGAAATAGAAGAATTAAATAGAAAGAACATTAATTTGCAAAACTCCTTTTCTAGATTTTACATGGGTCAACAAAAACTTGATCAAATGCTAGAGACCCAAAGAGCATTCTTTGATAGAGAAGGGTTAGGCTACAATGCATCTAACAAAGAGACTCATCTTAAAAATTTCCTAGTTAAAGATAGAAAATTTGTTTTGTGCACGTTATGTAACAAACTAGGACACTCTTCACAAGCATGCACCTCTAGGAAGACCATAATTAGAGGAAAAATGGCTATTAAGATTTGGGTGCCTAAACATGTTTTGACTTCAAATGATGAGTCTTTAAAGTTGAAATGGATCCCTAAATGATCAAAAATTATTGATACTAACTCTCAAGGACCCAAGAAAATTTGGGTACCTAAGATGAAAGTTTGATGTGTTTGTAGGAGGAAGAGTATTGCTACAAGGCTAAGTCCAAGGAGCATTGGTACCTTGATAGTGGATGCTCTAGACACATGACGGGAGACAAGAGCCAATTCAAGTACTTAAAGCATAAAAGTGGTGGAGAGGTCACGTTTGGAGACAACTCCAAAGGACAAATTGAAGGAATTGGCTCCATTGGTAACTCTTCCTCAACCATTGAAAATGTTTTGTATGTTAGAGGCTTGAAACATAACTTGCTTAGTATTAGTCAATTGTGTGATAAGGGATTTAAAGTTATGTTTGATGATTTGTGTTGCAATGTTGTTAATGCCAAATCTAATCAAATTGTGTTTATTGGACATAGACTAGGAAATATTTATATTGTGGATTTAAATGAACTTAATAGCAAGAATGTATGTTTTATGGCCACTAGAGAAGATGAACCTTGGTTATGGCATAGAAGACTAGGCCATGCTAGCATGCATGTTTTGTCTAAGTTAGCCAAAAGAGACCTAGTTGTAGGATTACCTAAGCTTCAATTTGAAAATGATAAAGTTTGTGAAGCATGTGTAAGAGGAAAACACAAAAGAAATTCATTTAAATCTAAGAAGTGTGTCACTACCTCTAGATCACTTCAACTTCTTCACTTAGATCTCTTTGGACCAACTAGGACAACTAGTTTAGGAGGTAAACACTATGGATTTGTGATAGTTGATGATTACACTAGGTTTACTTGGGTGTTCTTTTTAAGTGTTAAAAATGAGGCCTTAGATAAATTCATTGTTTTCTCAAAACTTGTTCAAAATGAAAAGGGTTACTCTATTTCAAGTATTAGGAGTGACCATGGAAAAGAATTTGAAAATATTGGTTTTGATATATTTTGCAATGAAAATGGCATTAGCCATAATTTTTCAGCTCCTAGAACTCCTCAACAAAATGGGGTAGTTGAAAGGAGAAATAGAACATTAGAAGAAATGGCTAGAACCATGCTTTGTGAAAACAACTTACCTAAATATTTTTGGGCTGAAGCAATAAACACCTCTTGCTATGTTATAAATAGAGCTATGGTAAGGCCTATTTTAAAGAAAACTCCCTATGAGCTTTATAAAGGAAAAAGGCCTAACATAAGTTATTTTCACCCATTTGGATGTAAATGTTTTGTTTTAAACATTGTTAAAGATAACCTAGGAAAATTTGATGCTAAAAGTGATGAAGGTATTTTTCTTGGCTATTCTCTAAATTCTAAGGCCTATAGAGTTTTCAATAAAAGAACACTTGTAGTAGAAGAGTCAATACATGTAATCTTTGATGAATCCAATATCACTAGTAGAACCAATCTTGATGATGAAGTAGAGATCTTTGATGAACCTATAGTTGATCCATCTCAAGATAAGGATGTTAGGGAACACTTAGAAGATCTTACTATCAACAAAGATGAGGAGCTCATGGAACAAGAAATAATTGAGAAGGAATCTAGGTGTCCTAGAGAACTTGGATATGTGAAAGATAATGATATTGTTGGAGATCCTACCATTGGAGTTAGGACTAGGTCAACCTATAGAAACATATGTCAACATGTAGCCTTTGTGTCACAATTTGAGCCAAAGAAAGTGGATGAGGCTTTGAATGATGAAAATTGGATTATGGCCATGCAAGAAGAATTAAATCAATTTGAAAGAAGCAAAGTGTGGACATTAGTAGAAAGACCTAAAGATTATCCCATCATTGGAACCAAATGGATATTCAAGAATAAGATGGATGAAAATAGCATTATTGTTAGAAATAAGGCTAGATTAGTGGCTCAAGGCTATAGACAAGAAGAAGGGATTGACTATGATGAAACCTATGCTCCGGTAGCTAGATTAGAAGCCATTAGGATGTTACTTGCATTTGCATGTTATAAGGATTTTAAGTTATATCAAATGGATGTAAAAAGTGCTTTTCTAAATGGTTATATAAATGAAGAGGTTTATGTTGAGCAACCTCCAGGTTTTGAAAATCCAAAATTTCCTAACCATGTTTTCAAACTTTCAAAAGCCTTATATGGATTAAAACAAGCTCCTAGAGCTTGGTATGAAAGACTTTCAAAGTTTTTAATCGAAAAGGGTTTTACAAGAGGAAAGGTAGACACAACTTTGTTTATACAATCTAAGGGTCATGACTTATTGGTAGTTCAAATTTATGTAGATGATATCATTTTTGGTTCTACAAATGAGTCATTGTGCAAAAATTTTTCAAAGCTAATGCAAGGTGAATTTGAAATGAGTATGATGGGAGAATTGACCTTCTTTCTAGGACTTCAAGTTAAACAATGTAAAGAAGGTATTTTCATAAATCAAGCTAAGTACACTAAAGATTTGCTCAAAAGATTTGGAATGGATGAATCTAAACCTTTCTCCACACATATGAGCACAAATATTAAGCTTGATAAGGATGAAGGAGGAAAATGTGTAGACACTAAACTATATAGGTCTATGATTGGTTCATTGCTATATTTAACTGCTAGTAGACCCGATATAATGTTTAGTGTATGCTTGTGTGCTAGATTTCAGTCATCCCCTAGAGAATCACACCTACAAGCAGTAAAAAGAATCCTTCGATACCTCAAAGACACTTCTTCCTTAGGACTTTGGTATCCTAAAGATTCTACACTTGACCTCCATGCCTATTCCGATGCGGATTTTGGTGGATGCAAAGTGGATAGGAAAAGCACATCGGGAACATGCCAATTCTTAGGAAGTAGGCTTATTTCATGGTTCTCCAAGAAACAAAATAGCGTAGCTCAATCCACAACCGAGGCTGAATATATAGCTTCCGGTAGTTGCTGTGCTCAAGTTTTGTGGATTAAGCAACAAATGAGAGACTATGGAATAGAAATCAACCAAGTTCCCATTAAATGTGACAATACTAGTGCTATCAATCTTACAAAAAATCCCATCCAACACTCTAGAACCAAGCACATTGAGATTAGACATCATTTTATACGAGATCATGTGCAAAAAGGAGACATAATTCTAGAATATGTGGACACCTTGCATCAATTAGCTGATATCTTCACAAAACCCTTGGACAAGGAGAGATTTTGCACTCTTAGAGGTGAATTAGGCATAATGAATGCTCCTTGAAGTGATTTGATGTTGCATGAATGTCTTAAGTTGGTTTGATATGATTGCAAGAAAGAAATTTGGAAAATATCATTTTCACTTGCAATTCATAACCTCAACTTGCCATGTTACTGTTCATGAACTTAGATCTTGAGGTTGAATTGTTGAATTATGTGTGCTTTGCTTATGTTCAATTCTCTTCACTAGCCAAAACCTATTTCTGATGTTTAAGACAGGTTCACAATCATGTTCACTTGGCTTTCTAAGCTGTTCTGCATTTTCTCAACATTTTTCTGCACTTTTCTGCAGTTTTCTGCAATTTTTTCTGCACTTTTTCAACCTCCTTTCATGTATCTCAAGTGCAAAAATCAACTTTTGATTTTCAGATGCTCAACCTGCATCAGTTTCATTGTTTTCAAATCATTTTTATGCATCACAAATGCGGTAAGTGGCTGCGGAGACAATCCTTCAACAATAGGATTGATTTCCCAGTCTGTTGGCCAAAATTCTGGGTGATGGGCACATTCTGTCCAAAAGGGATCGATCCCTATACAGTAAGGGATCGATCCCCTCGTGACCAAATGGCTTTCGCGCCTTGTTTAAACCGTCGGGCTCTTCCACAAATGCCAACTATTCACTTTCTTCTTCACCTCTCCACGCAGTTCCTCATTTCCTTTCATTTCCTCTCATCTCAAACTACTAGATCTCCCTCATTTCTATACCAAATCACTCCATTCTTTCACCAATCTTTCTTATTTTCTTCTCCTTTTTCATTTCCCCTCCTCATTTTCTACCAAAATCCCCTCTTTTCTTCTCTTCGTTTTTCTTCCACACCATGGTCACTATTCACCCAACATTTCAATTGTAAGTGTTTCTAACATTTTTCATTAAATTTTTCTTGCATTTCGAGTTTCTTTTATCTTGTCTTGCCTACCCATTTGCATTTCTTGCATCAATCTCTTCTCCATCTAGGTTTTCATTTCCTATGGCACTTGTATTTTTCTAGGTTTTATACTTAGAGTATTTGTGGCTATTCATCCGAATTTCCTTGTTGTATTTGTTAAATGCATATTGGGTTGTGGCTCTCAGCTGTTGGTTAGATCACATCTCTCCCACACACTCATCCATAGTTCCTCAAACTTGTGCACACCACCCGGTTGATAAAAGTCCTCATCGAAATTTCTTCTCTTTTTCCTTCTCCATATGGCTCCTCAGATTAAGCACACTGCCCAAAAACGCAAAACCCATGCTTCCTCATCCTCATCCTCCATACCAACCACCTTTAACCGTTGTTTTCGTCATGCTAATGAGAAAACCAAATTTCTAGCCAAATTTGCCAATATGCCCATTAAGCATTGGCGTCCTATTGATTTTGACTTTCTCGAGTCAATTCATTTTCCTTACCTCGCCAAGTTCAATGCATGGGGTTGGACCCAATTCCTCAAAATCAATACTCCGGTCCCGGCAAACATCATTCGTGCCTTCTTTTCCAATGCCGACGTCATCTATGATCCAAATGATGACTGTAGGGTTGTCGGGATTCGCTCTTATGTCATGGGCAAGAATATTGAACTGACCACAGAATCCCTCTCCCTTGCATTTCGACTTCCTGAGGGCGGTACTATCTATGAAAATGTTGATGTCCCTTTCGTGTTTCCCGTTCATGATAATCGTGCAAGTGATCTTCTTGTCTTCGCACGCCTCCTCCATATTATCATCTCATGGAATCTCCGCCCTCTTGGCACCCGGTATTCTCACCTTCGCAAACTTGATCGTTTTTGGCTTCATAATATTCATGAACCCGACGGCACACACCCAAACCTCCTATACTTTATCCTTCATGACTGGGTGAAGATTGTTCGTGACAAGGTCCACACCATTGTCTTCCCTCAGCCTCTCACCTTCTACTTACTTCATGAAGGCGTTGACTGCTCATGTGAGGTCGGAACACTTCCAGATTCCAACAACACAATCAATCTCACCACCCTCCATAACTTGGGATGGTATCTTCATCCAGTGGGTGACAACTTCGAATGGATCAAGGGTCATGCTCCGCCTGCCTCTCCCGAACATGCTCCGGCACCAGACGGCGAAGAAGGAGCGGATGCAGCCGACGCACCTGCAGCAGCCACATCTTCTGCACCTTCCGGCTCCTCGTCAGCGTCTCTTGACCAGATCATGCATATGCTTCAAAACTTTCAGCACGACGTGGGTGAGCGACTTGATCACATCGAGGCCACCCAAGCTGCCTTGTTCGATGAAATTCAGGATGTTCGCATGCAACACGAGGACTTCGTCGAGCAATATCACAAGACCTTTCCAAGGCGTTGATCCTCTTTGTTGTGACATGTGTCCTGCTTTCTAGTTGTTTTATGTTCATGATAATGACTTTGCTAGTTATGCTTTCACGTTGTTTTATGTCAATGACTATGTCATGTTCTGATATTAAGTGTGTTTTAATGACATTGGGTTGCTTTTTGTTTCTCTATATCTCCTTGCCAATACTATTGCTTATTGGTTTACCCTTATTGCTTTAAATTGACTTCTACCACTAACCATTTCTCCATGTTCTTTATTCATTTGCTATGGCAAAAAGGGGGAGAATTAATGTGGTATAATGTGGTAAACTTAATGTGGTAAACTTATATTAAATTGAGGGGGAGCAAATATTGAGGGGGAGTAATAAGCAAATATTGAGGGGGAGTAATGTTTTCAAATAATCAAGTAACCTCAATTTTCAAACACATAAGCAAATTTACCTTAAGTTTTGTCATATCAAAAAGGGGGAGATTGTTAGCTTTAAATTGACAAGTATTTTGAAAATGACAAAACTCAAGCAAGCTTAGAAATGATTTTTACACAAGTAAATTTGCTTTGAATGAAATCAATGATTGAAACTATTTTTAACAAAGTCTTGGATTGAGATGTCAATTGAAAAAGTCAGTGTTAGAAGATTTTAAACTGACTTAAAATCACAAAAGCTAGAAACTTTGCAGAAGTTTAGTGCAGGAGGGTCTACTGGACAAAAGGGATCGATCCCCACTGTAGCAGGATCGATCCCCTCTTGGCAGTAAGATGGACAAGCAACCTGGAAGAAGTTGAAAGGCTCTCGCAGTAAAAAGGATCGATCCCCACTGTAGCAGGATCGATCCCTTTGCTCGAAACCACACAGTAACGGCTAGTTTTTGAGGGTTTCAACGGGAAGAAATGCATTAAATGCTTCACCAACTGTTCCATCCGTTTGGTGGGCTATAAATAGTGACATTTATGAAGTTTGGAAAAGAGAACAAGCATTCCAAAGTATTCAAGCTTCAAGAAAGAATCTGAAATCTGAAAATCTTATTGTAACTCCATTTTGTGAGAGTGTTTTCTGTATCCTTCACCCATCCACTGAAAAAATCAGATATTCAAAGGGGTGAGCTATCCTTGTAAGGTCTGATATTGTAGAGTGTGGGAATACTACAAGGGTAGAGGATTAGAAGGAGACTTCTAAAGTCTCAAGAGAAATTGTAAGAAGTCTTGCCACACCTTCAAGTGGTTTGTAAGCTTTCTCAAGGAAGAGGTGAATCAAAACCTTGACAAGAAGT
This sequence comes from Heritiera fomes, assembly GCA_032173925.1. Lineage (NCBI taxonomy): Eukaryota > Viridiplantae > Streptophyta > Magnoliopsida > Malvales > Malvaceae > Heritiera > Heritiera fomes. The sequence continues at coordinate 14,309,405 of JAPDPM010000005.1, forward strand.
TCAAGGAGAGAGGACGTAGGCAAGAGATTGGCCGAACCTCTATAAACCTTGTGTTTGCTTCTCTTTCCCTTACTCTTATTTACTGCATTTATTTCATTATTGCTTATTTGACTTTGATTGTGCATTAAGAGTTAGGAAAAGTAGAAATAACTAGAAAAACCGATTCACCCCCCCTCTCGGTAGAGCCAACAAAGATGATGTAGACGATGATTTACGTGAAGATGGGAAAACCAGTGAGACATGAATCGAAACAGTCAAGAAAAATAATAAGGAAGTAAAGCTATAAGTGATATACTAGGGTTGAATAGGTTAATAAAGGATGAGTTGTTATGAAATGAGGGCCACATGAACCATGAAGAAAAAGGGAAGAAGCTGTCGGTTTGGACAGCAATGAAACAGAAAATAATTAAAGTCTGGTTGAAGAAGTTTGATGGAGTTTAACTTTGAATGAAGTTACGTGAGCTAAGGGGAAAATAAAAGAAAAGAAAAGAGGTGAGTTTAGTCAACAAAAAGGGCTGAAGGAAAGAAAACAAAATTTATACTTGTACAACCGAGAATAGAGGTGAAAGATATGGCTGTTGGTGCAACCGAAAAAGATGAAAAATAAGGGTGATTGAGCTGACTTTTGTTGACTTTTAAGTGTAAAAATAACACAAAATTAATAGCCTAAAATTATAACATATAGGGTAGTGCTACAATGATCAAGTAAAAGCTAGAATAGATGAAGAAGAAGTGTTGTACGTGGGAGAGAAGAAATTGTGGCTGGTGAAGACAATCAAAATAAGGAACAAATGAGAGAAGTAAAGATTGATATCCCTTGACTTATACGTGTGAATGCTAGGATTTTAACAACCTAAAACATAATAGATATGACCATGATATAGAGACAAAAGGAAGCCAACGTGAACTGGATTAAAGGGAAAGAAAGTTCACGTTTTGGGGTCAACAAATAATAGGAAAATAAAAGAAAGAAATACTTAAGTTGACCTAATTGGATTGGAAAAAAATTTAAGTGGCATCATAGTTGGATATATATATATATATATTTTATGGAGGAATAAGTCACCTAAGTTATTCAAGGTCATTCGGCCACAATGAGAAATTTTAAGAAATTCTAATATTCTAAGTAATGAGAATTTAACTAAGAATTAGACAAGGAGGGAATTTTATACCGAAAATTAATCATATCAAATTTTGATTTGGCAGTTTATAAGTCGAAGAGATAAGAAGCATAAGGATACAACTTAAGGCATTGCTCTACAGTATACTGAGGTAAGGGATGTAATTTAAAGTTGTGATAGTGTCCCTTACTTTCATCTCAAATTATAAAGAAATGTTTGATACATGAATTTTATTCCGAAGTTAATTTTCATAATTTTTTGTTAATTAGCTAAACGAACCTTATAACTTATATGCATATTTTTCCATAATGTTTTGAGTATGACAATAAATAAATATGTTTTCTGAAAAAGGTATTGGAGTGGCAAACCCCACACTAACTTAGATCCTGGCACGCCCGGTCCTTATTATTTTATACCAATCGTATAATTTAAGAAGTTACATAAGTAAGTGAGATTTGAGACTAAGGCCTTTCTATAGTTTATGTTATTGCTTGTCATGCTTGCCACATTGTGTATGTTTTCATCCTTTGTGGCATATGTTTAGCCCACGTCGTGCATGTTCTCGCCCACATTGTGTATGTTCCCATCCTTTGTGGGTATGTTGGTCCTTCGTGGTGCATGTTCGCTGTACGACTCTGATCAGGTCTACAGCCCATACCATGGCCATAGGTATTCCGTTCCCTCTTCGGAGGATGAAGTAAGTGTCATGACCCGCATACTGGCTATATGATTCTGCCTAGTCTCCAAGAACTGTATGATAAGTTTTATTAATTTTGATATAAATTTTTAAAGTATTATGCATGTTTGAACAAGTATGAATTTTTGATACATGTATTAATGAATTTATACAATGTTTTAAAGTATGAGACGCATTATTATGGCATTTGTTTTCTGCATATATTGATGCTATGACTATTTTAAATGCATTTGTTACGAGGCTTTCCAAAAAGCTCACCCCCTACCCTACAAATTATTTGCAGTGATCATCACTTTGCCTGTTGCGCATATGACATATGCTGAGGGATACGTCTCTCCTCCAGCTAGTTTTTGTACTCACGTAAGTTATACTCATATTTTGATACCAGACATCCTATATAGCACAGATATTTGTATATAAATAATACTTTTGGGATGTAATCGATGTCGTATGAATGTAAACGTTACTTTGAGGAATAAGTCAATATAATGTGAATGAAGTAGTTTATGAAAATATTATGATGTTTCTGTGGTTGGAAAAGTGTGATGAGGTACTGGCAGGAATGCAACCTAAGTAAGAAATTAAGATTATATATATATATATATATATATATATAAATTTAGCCCAAAACTTCCACGTTTCTGTGATATGACAGTCTTTCTTGGTACAAAGCAAGGTTGTCTAGTACTGTCAGTGTCGATAGTTAGGATAAGATTACATCCCAAGTATCTGTGCTTGTTTGGTTATAAAATTGAGTATATCTGTTAAAGTTTTGATTAAAACACAGGGTTTATGCGCAGGTATTTGATCACTCACTTTGAGTGGGAGACGAGGTCACTCCCGAAGGCAGGCTCAGCCACCTCTACCACCTACTCCCCAACCAGAGAGCCCAGATGCTAGAATAAACAGGCTAGAACACAGTATGAAAGAGCGGTTTGATAGCATTGCTGCTATGTTTGCTCAACATTTCGGGGCAAACACCTCAGCTATAGGTGCTACAGTACCCACACCTACTTCACCACCTCCTCCTCCACAGGTTCCTCAGCCACCCTCCGCTCCTCAACCTTCAATCCCACCGCCTAGAGATGATAGAGATACAGGCAGATTACGAGACTTTCTTAAGATGAATCCCCCAGAATTTAAGGGGATTAAGGATCCAGTTAAGGCTGAGGAGTGGTTATTAGAATTGGAACTAGCTTTTGATTACTTGGGGTGCACAGATGCTGAGAAAGTCAGTATGGGTTCTTATATGTTGAAAGGTCAGGCAGGACACTGGTGGAGAGCCACTAAGAGACAGTTGACTACTCAACATACAGTGATTAGTTAGGATACTTTTCTGTCAGCCTTCAGGACCCAATATGTCCCCCGTACTGCCCAGAAGAAAATGTAGACAGATTTTTTGAATTTAGTACAAGACAGTATGTCAGTTGATGAGTATGAGAATCAATTTACGATGCTGATGAGATATGACCCCGAGACAGTTAAAGATCAGGAGCGTCGTACCGAGAGGTTTTTGTCTGGATTGAGACCCGCTATCCGAGACAGATTATTAGGGTTTCGTATTACTGAGTTTAAGGATGCTCTTGGACGGGCTCAGGATATAGAGAGGGGTCTAGATGTTACGCAGGCACAGTATGGGTCCAGAAGTAAGAGTAAGGGTAAAGATAAGATGACAGATAGTTCCCAATCCGAGCAAAGGTGGAGTTCATTTAAGAGGTCGAGGATAGATGAGTTTCGATCAAGGACTGGCAAGCCCAGGACTCCTACTGATACAGTAGAGATCATTAGAGGCTCCCAAAGGGTTTTTAAACGGTGCAGAGATTGTGGTAAGACACATGGTGGGCCATGCCGTTGGGTCACTGGAAATTGTTTTAAGTGTGGGGAAAAAGGTCATTTGATCAGGGATTGCCCACAAATGCAAGATAAGACCCCACAGCCTCAGGAGCCACTACGACAGCAGTCAGAGACACGGACTCCACAGAGACAAGCCCCGCAGAAACGAGCTACAGGAGCTAAGAAGGGTAAGAAGCCTATTACTCAGGGGCGTGTATTTGCTTTAGACAGGGAGACTACTGATAACTCCCCCGCGACTATTAGAGGTAATCTTCTTGTCTGTAATCATGAGGCACATGTTTTATTTGACCCAGGGTCCACGCATTCATTTATATCACCACAGTTTGCACACAATCTCCATTTAGAACCTGAACCTCTAAGTCATCTATTGCATATTTGCACACCCATGTATGAATCTCAAATGACAGATATGGTGTGTAGGAATTGTGAAATTAAGGTTGGAGATAGGATAATGTTAGCAGATCTAGTTTTGTTAAACATGCATAGTTTCGATGTAATCTTAGGCATGGATTGGTTAGAAATCAATCGTGCAAGTCTAGATTGCTACACTAAGACTATAATTTTCTCTTTACTTGACAAATTTGATGTATGTTTTGCTATTAAGAAATAAAATATACGATGTTATGTTCGGTAAAGTTGCATAATGTTTATATGTTTGAAATTTCAAATAAATTTATTTGTGTGAAGGTTATATTGCCTTTATCTTCTATACGAGTCGGGAATCTCCACGTATATCAGATATACCAGTGGTATGTGAGTTTTTCGATGTGTTTCCGGATGAATTACCAGGATTACCACTAGAAAGAGAGCTGGAGTTCACTATTGATTTAGTGCCGGATACCCAGCCTATCTCTAACCTCCCTACCGGATGGCACTAGTTGAATTAGAAGAATTAAAGAAACAGTTGCAAGAGTTGCTTGACAAGGGTTTTATTAGACCAAGTGTGTCTCCCTGGGGTGCTCTGGTATTGTTTGTGAGAAAGAAAGATGGTAGTCTCCGATTATGCATCGACTATAGTTTATTAAATAAGGCTACAATTAAGAATAAGTACCCCCTGCAAGAATAGATGATTTGTTTGATCAACTGAAAGGGGCTTCAGTGTTTTCTAAGATTGATTTGAGATCAGGCTATCATCAGTTGAAGATTAGGAAGGAAGATGTACCGAAGACAGCCTTTAGAACTAGATATGGCCATTTCGAGTTTCTGGTGATGCCTTTCGGTTTGACTAATGCCCCTGCCACATTTATGAATCTGATGAATGACGTGTTTCGGGAGTATCTGGATAAATTTGTGATTATCTTTATAGATGATATTCTAATATATTCTAAGTCCTGGGAGGAGCACGAGCAGCATCTGAGGATTGTGCTCCAGACTCTCCGAGATAAGCAGCTTTATGGGAAGCTTAGTAAGTGTGAATTTTGGTTGGATCGGATAGCTTTCCTTGGCCATGTAGTATCTAAGGACGGGGTGTCAGTTGATCCGTCCAAAGTTGAGGCAGTACTCCAGTGGGAGAGACCGAAGACAGTGACTGAGATTCGGAGTTTCTTAGGATTGGCAGTATACTACCGGAGATTTGTGGAGAGTTTTTCTCGGATTGCAGCTCCGTCGACTAAGCTTACACGCAAAGGAGTTTCGTTTGAATGGTCAAGTCAGTGTGAGCAGTGTTTTCAGGAGCTTAAGCAAAGATTAACTACAGCACCAATCCTGACCATTCCGAGTGGATCTGGAGGCTTCGTTGTATACAGTGATGCTTCCAGTCAGGGTTTAGGTTGTGTGCTAATGCAACATGGTAGAGTAGTCGCGTATGGTTCACGTCAGCTTAGGGACCATGAGCGCAACTACCCTACGCATGATTTAGAGTTGGCCGCAGTCGTTTTTGCTCTAAAGATATGGCGGCATTATCTGTATGGTGAGAAGTTCCAGATCTTCACTGACCATAAGAGTTTGAAGTATCTATTCGATCAGAAGGAACTTAACATGAGGCAGAGACGTTGGATAGAGCTTTTTAAGGATTATGACTGCGAGATTCTGTACCATCCGGGCAAGGCGAACGTAGTTGCTGATGCTCTAAGCAGAAAGAGTATGGTTTCTGTTATGATGGTTAGAGAATGGGAATTGCTGGAGCAGTTCGCTGAGCTCAATTTTATTGTTGAAACAGTAGATGTTGGGTTTATGGCTAGCCTTCAAATTGAGCCAAGTATCTTAGATCAGATCCGGTCAGGGCAGAGAAATGATCAGAGGCTATTGGACATCGCTAGCCAAGCAGAGCAAGATTTGCAGTCAGATTTTACGGTCAGTGATGATGGGTTATTGAGATTTAAGGGCTGTATATGTGTTCCAAGTGATGATACCCTAAGACAAAGGATTTTGAAAGAGTCCCATTGTTCTCGTTACACTATGCACCCAGGATTTTGTAAGAGTCCCATTGTTCTCGTTACACTATGCACCCAGGCAGTACTAAGATGCACCATGACTTGCGTAAGGTGTATTGGTATGAAACAAGACGTAGCAGAGTTTGTGGCCAAATGTTTGATCTGTCAGCAGATAAAGGCTGAGCACTAGAAGCCAGCAGGACTACTTAAGTCTTTACCGATGCCTACCTGGAAATGGGAGCACATTACGATGGATTTTATTATGGGCTTACCGAGGACCCGGAGAGGTCATGATGCGATCTGGGTTATTGTCGATCGATTGACTAAGAGTGCCCATTTTCTTGCCATTAAGAGCACAGATTCACTGAGTACATTGGCAGACTTGTATGTTAGCGAGGTTGCTAGATTACATGGGGCTCCCGTGAGCATCACTTCTGATAGAGATTCCAGGTTCACCTCTCAATTTTGGACTCATTCTCAGGAAGCCATGGGATCTCAATTACATTTGAGCACTGCCTACCATCCTCAGACAGAAGGTCAGTCCGAGTGGACTATTCAGACCTTAGAGGATATGTTGAGGGCATGTGCACTAGATTTTAAGGGTTCATGGGATGACCATTTGCCTCTCGCAGAGTTTGCCTATAATAATGGTTATCATGCCAGCATCGGAATGGCACCATACGAAGCTCTATATGGTAGGAAATGTAGATCCCCAGTGGCTTGGGAAGAAGTGGGTGATCGTAAGATTTTAGCCCCTGATCTTGTTGAAGAGGCAGCTAAGGGTGTTCGGATTATTTGTGATAAACTCAAGGTTGCCCAAAGTAGACAGAAAAGTTATGCTGATGTACGTAGACGGCCACTTGAGTTTCAGATTGGGGACTCTGTATTTGTAAAAATATCTCCGAGCAAGGGTATCATGCGCTTCGGAAAGAAAGGAAAATTGAGTCCTCGTTTCATTGGTCCATTTGAGATATTAGAGAGAGTTGGGGATGTTGCTTACCGGTTAGCTTTGCCACCACAGCTTTCTGGGATACATAACGTCTTCCATGTCACTATGTTAAGGAAGTATCATCCGGATCCCTCCCATGTTATCGAGTACATACCATTGGATATTCAGAGAGATATGAGCTATGTTGAGCAGCCAATCCGGATCCTTGATAGAAAAGAAAGGGTACTTCGATCTAAAACTATTCCACTGGTTAAAATTCTCTGGCAGCACCACACAACAGAGGAAGCTATGTGGGAATTAGAGAGCCTCATGAGAGAAAAGTACCAGCATTTGTTTAACGGACCAGCCTGAATTTGGAGGACCAAATTCTTATAAGGTGAGGAGAATGTGAGAACTCGTTATTTTATACTGTATATGTACATTTATATGAACTAATTATCGATAAAGAAATTATTGAAAATATTTGGAGGAATTAAATATAAAAGAATAGTGTTTCTCACATAGAAAATTTTAATTCTAGATGGGAAAATATTACATAAAGGAATGGAATAAAAAGAAGATAAATAAACTTGTAAAACATTAATTTGGAAAATCAAGGTGGGGACGGCATAAAGAAATAAAAGAGTAGAAGAAAGGAAATGAAGTTCGGTTGAGCAAATGGTTAGTAGAAAAACAAGAGAAAAAGAAAGGATAAAATAAACAATAAAGGAAGACACAAGAAAGTCTTCCTCACGTTTTTGTCCTAGGTTGGCAGAAGCTGTAACAATAACTTTGGTTCACTTCTTTGCTCCACCGAAGAGTAATTAATAACAAGACAAAAAGGGAACAAAAGCAAGGAAAAGATGGGAAAATTTATGAGATTGCAAGACTTTAACTGGAAAGTCAAAAAAAAAAACGTGGGAATGCATGAAGAAAAATTGTAACAGAAAACAGAAAGTGTGGTCTCGGCTTGGAGGATAAGAAGTATAAAACAAAAGAGAAGAAATAGGAAATAAAGTAGGGCTTTTAATGAAGTTGGTAAAAGTCCAAATAATATATTTTTTTGTGCTTTATATTCTTCCGTCGTGAACTCCTCTCCAGCCAACATCATCACCGAAAGTGTTCTGTTTCTTACAAACCGTGTAAGTTCACCTCCATAGCAGAACCATGCTTAACCTTTAGTAAATAAATCAAGCTTTTGGAAAAAAAATAAACCTTGGATATTAAGCTCCCAAAACCTCAAAGAAGCTAGCACAAAAACCTTCAAAACAGGAAGGGATTCACGTGCACATATTGCTTCTCTGTACAGGTAATTTCCAGCATCAGTTTTTAAGATGATTGTTCTTTAAATTGTAGCTTTAGCGAGCAAGAATGTATCGGTTATAGCTTTGTTTGAAGTAAACATATATAGAATAAAAACCCTAGTTCAGTTAGGAGGATTTAGCATGAAAATAAGATGATGTAGATGATGATTTACGTGAAGATGGGAAAACCAGTGAGACATGAACTGAAACAGTCAAGAAAAATAATAAGGAAGTAAAGCTATAAGTTATATACTAGGGTTGAATAGGTTAAGAAAGGATGAGTTGTTATGAAATGAGGGCCACGTGAACCATGAAGAAAAAGGGAAGAAGCTGTCGGTTTGGACAGCAATGAAACAGAAAATAATTAAAGTCTGGTTGAAGAAGTTTAATGGAGTTTAACTTTGAATGAAGTTACGTGAGCTAAGGGGAAAATAAAAGAAAAGAAAAGAGGTGAGTTTAGTCAACAAAAAGGGCTGAAGGAAAGAAAACAAAATTTATACTTGTACAACCGAGAATAGAGGTGAAAGATATGGCTGTTGGTGCAGTCGAAAAAGATGAAAAATAAGGGTGATTGAGCTGACTTTTGTTGACTTTTAAGTGTAAAAATAACACAAAATTAATAGCCTAAAATTATAACATATAGGGTAGTGCTATAATGATCAAGTAGAAGCTAGAATAGATGAAGAAGAACTGTTGTACGTGGGAGAGAAGAAATTGTGGCCGGTGAAGACAATCAGAATAAGGAACAAATGAGAGAAGTAAAGATTGATATCCCTTGACTTATACGTGTGAATGCTAGGATTTTAACAACCTAAGACATAATAGATATGACCATGATATAGAGACAAAAGGAAGCCAACGTGAACTGGATTAAAGGGAAAGAAAGTTCACGTTTTAGGGTCAACAAATAATAGGAAAATAAAAGAAAGAAATACTTAAGTTGACCTAATTGGATTGGAAAAAAATTTAAGTGGCATCATAGTTGGATATATATATTATGGTGGAATAAGTCACCTAAGTTATTCAAGGTCATTCGGCCACAATGAGAAATTTTAAGAAATTCTAATATTCTAAGTAATGAGAATTTAACTAAGAATTAGACAAGGAGGGAATTTTATACCGAAAATTAATCATATCAAATTTTGATTTGGCAGTTTATAATTCGTAGAGATAAGAAGCATAAGGATACAACTTAAGGCATTGCTCTACAGTATACTGAGGTAAGGGATGTAATTTAAAGTTGTGATAGTGTCCCTTACTTTCATCTCAAATTATAAAGAAATGTTTGAAGCATGAATTTTATTCTGAAGTTAATTTTCATAATTTTTTGTTAATTAGCTAAACGAACCGTATAACTTATATGCATATTTTTCCATAATGTTTTGAGTATGACAGTAAATAAATATGTTTTCCGAAAAAGGTATCGAAGTGGCTAACCCCAGGCTAACTTAGATCCTGGCACGCTCGGTCCTTATTATTTTATACCAATCGTATAATTTAAGAAGTTACATAAGTAAGTGAGATTTGAGACTAAGGCCTTTCTATAGTTTATGTTATTGCCTGTCATGCTTGCCACATTATGTATGTTTTCATCCCTTGTGGCATATGTTTAGCCCACGTCATGCATGTACTCGCCCACATTGTGTATGTTCCCATCCTTTGTGGGTATGTTGGTCCTTCGTGGTGCATGTTCGCTGTACGACTCTGATCAGGTCTACAGCCCATACCATGGCCATAGGTATTCCGTTCCCTCTTCGGAGGTTGAAGTAAGTGTCATGACCCGTATACTGGCTATATGATTCTGCCTAGTCTCCAAGAACTGTATGATAAGTTTTATTAATTTTGATATAAATTTTTAAAGTATGATGCATGTTTGAATAAGTATGAATTTTTGATATATGTATTAAAGAATTTATACAATGTTTTAAAGTATGAGACGCATTATTATGGCATTTGTTTTCTGCATATATTGATGCTATGACTATTTTAAATGCATTTCTTACGGGGCTTTCCAAAAAGCTCACCCCCTACCCTACAGGTTATTTGCAGTAATCATCTCTTTGCCTGTTACGCATATGACGTAGGCTGAGGGGTACGTCTCTCCTCCAGCTAGTTTTTGTACTCACATAAGGTATACTCATATTTTGATACCAGACATCCTGTATAGCACAGATATTTGTATATAAATAATACTTTTGGGATGTAATCGATATCGTATGAATGTAAACGTTACTTTCAAAATTAAGTCAATATAATGTGAATGAAATATTTTATGAAAATATTATGATGTTTCTGTGGTTGGAAAAGTGTGATGAGGTATTGGCAGGAATGCAACCTAAGTAAGAAATTAAGATTAAATTTATATATATATATATATATATATAATTTTGCCCAAAACTTCCACGTTTCCGGGGTGTGACAGTATGAACCAAACTATGCATTTACAGTATCCCTACGGTTCACACACGTATCCCTTACCTGTCTGATGAAATCTAGTTGCCCGATAGCACCACGTACAATTCACCACTCTCGGGCTGCAATAAAATTCACCCAAGAACATTATCCACCAAAATTAAAATTCTAATAATTTTTCTTGAATTAAATTCTACTATATTTGCAGTAGAAAATATTAAACCGGTATAATTCGCACCGGTGCTAAAACCTAACTTCGCCAATTTAGCTCCAAATCGAAATCCGACTTCACCATCAGTCTTCTTATAATTTCTACAGTCTCTAACATCCTAACATCATAATTTGAAGCATTAAAACCCTCCCATCTCACCATGACCGAAAATGGCTTCTTACCATTTTTGTGATTTTTCCACAATTTAACTAATATACTTTGTTTAATTAAGCTTAATCATCATCCTAATTCTATTTTTAAATATCAAACCATAGCAATTCATAGAGATCTCCTCATGACCGAACACCCCTCTTAATAGTTGAGTATGATTTAGCTAGATTCAACCGAAACTAATACCATAAACAAGCTTAGGAAGCTTAATTCTCTTAAAATCAACCATTAAAAATCAAAGAATGTAAATACACAATAAATGGGTACCTTGGCCGAAATTTCCTCTTCACTTTTCTCTTGATTTAGCCACTTAATCAAAGGGCTATTGGTATGTTTAGAAAGAGGAAGATCAGTAGAGTAATTTTGGTAGAAATAGCTTAGTGGAAATTTGGTGTTTTTTGGTGAGTTTTGGAAGCTTTCACTTTCTTTTCTTTTGTTCTTCCATGGAGGCCACGAGAATGCAAGGAGAAGATGCAGAAACAATATCGGCAGGAGCTGGAATTATATAATAAAATATTTGGTTATATTTTATAAATGTTAAAAATAACAAAATTGGCATTAATGATAGGTTTTTCGATCTTTTTCTTCCGAAATTTTTATAACTAGGTAGTTGAACTCCAAAAATCTATTTCCATCACCAAAAATTCATATTAAATGTTTTTTGATAAATGGTGGGGGTTTGGTTTGGGTTTAACCTTTCCAAGAAGGTGAAATTACAAAAATACCCTTACCGGGTACATCTCGTAGAATTCTCATTTGACTACCGATTCGGTCTATCTCTTTACATAACCCAGAACTTATTTTCATGTAGAATATCATTCATTAATCACTAGATTAAATTCTCATTTATTTTGACCTCAATTTACGATAATGCTACCAGGCTATGTACTTAAATGTCATTTCCTAATTTGTTTTCGTACTCTTCGAAATAATCTAAATGAAGAAGTTTAGACTTAAAATTCATACCGTATATTTATTAGACCCTCTGTGTATTATCTGTTCGGTCTCACGTCCATCCAGGCACTGTATAACCTGTGGAGCCTACTACCCTATACTGGCTCATATCTGCGAAATTCACATGAATTGAACAGTATGAGTCTCCTTACATGTGAAACAGTATCTGAATACACAGTTCTCACATTCTCCCCACCTTAAGAAATTCGATCCTCTGAATTTAGTCGAACCTGTCACTGAAAGAACTCTGGATACTTCTCTTGCATGAGACTCTCTAATTCCCATGTAGCCTCCTCCTCTGAGTGATATTGCCAGAGCACTTTCACTAGTGAAATCGTCTTAGACCGTAGTACTCTATCCTTCCTATCCAAGATCCGTATCGGTTTCTCCACGTAGCTCATATCCTCCCTAATCTCCAGTGGCTCATGTCGAACTACGTGAGAGGGATCTGGATGATATCTCCTCAACATCGATACATGGAAGACATTATGAACCCCTGATAATTCCGGAGGTAATGCTAACCTATAAGCAACATCTCCTGCACGGTCTAAGATCTCAGAGGGCCCGATGTAACGAGGACTCAACTTGCCCTTCTTACCGAATATCATAATACCCTTCGACGGTGAGACCTTAAGAAACACAGAATCCCCCACTGAGAACTCCAATGGTCGGCGTCTAGTATCTGCATAACTTTTCTGCCGACTTTGAGCTGTCCTCAATCTATCCAAAATCAACTGTACACTCCGAGAAGCTTGCTCTACTAAATCAGGAGCTAATATCTGACGATCACCTACTTCTTCCCATGCAACAGGTGATCTACATTTCCTGCCATACAAAGCCTCATAGGGTGCCATGCCGATATTGGATTGATAACTATTATTATATGCGAACTCCGCCAGTGACAAATGGTCATCCCAGGAGCCTCTAAAATCTAGTGCACACGCTCCCAACATATCCTCAAGCGTCTAGATAGTGCGTTCGGACTGTCCATCAGTCTGCGGATGGAAAGCGGTGCTAAAACTCAATCGGGATCCCATTGCCTCCTAAAATCTCTCCCAGAAATGAGATGTAAACTGGGAATCCCTATCAGAAGTGATACTCACTAGAACACCATGCAATCACTATCTCCCGAATATACAAATCGACTAAGGCACTGAGGGAATCAGTAGACTTCATGGCAAGAAAATGAGTGGACTTTGTCAATCGATCAACTATCACCCACATACTATCGTGATTCCTCCGGGTTCTCGGTAACCCATCACGAAGTCCATAGTAATGTGCTCCCACTTCCATGTCGGAATCTGTAGAGGCTTTAATAATCCAGCAGGCTTCTGGTGCTCAACTTTTACTTGCTAACATGTGAGACATCTAGCAACAAACTCCACGATGTCTCGCTTCATCCTAGGCCACTAATACACTCTCCGTAAATCATGGTACATCTTAGTACTGCCTGGATGTAGAGTGTACCTAGAGATGTGAGCCTCTGTCAAAATCAGATGCTTCAGCAGCTGGTCATCGAGAATACATATTCTATCTCTGAACCTCAGTATCCCATCGCTGCCAATCCCATAATTAGATTGAACTCCCATTTGTACTTGACTGGCAACCTCTATACAATCAGAATCACTCCTTTCAGCATCCTTGATCCTGTCCATCAAATCTGGCTCTATCTTGAAGCTAGCCGTAAATCCATATCTCTCAGAGGAAATCTCACTCAAACTGAGGCCCAAGAACTGTTCAATCAACTCATACTCCCGAACCATCATATAAGCAACCATGCCCATCTGCTTCCTACTTAAAGCATCTGCCACCACATTAGCTTTCCCCGGGTGGTAGAGGATCTTGCAATCATAATCCTTCAACAGCTCCATCCATCTACACTGTCTCATATTCAATTCTTCCTACGAGAATAGATACTTCAAACACTTATGGTCTGTGTATACCTGGAATCGCTCCCCATATAGATAATGCCACCAAATTTTCAATGCAAACACCACTGCTGCTAACTCTAAATCATGTGTCTGATAATTCTTCTCATGCTTTTTCAACTGTCTGAAACCACAAGCAATTACCCGACCATTTTGCATCAAAACACACCCCAGTCCTAAAGCGGATGCATCACTGTACACTGAGAAACCACCAGATCCGCTAGGAAGAGCGAGGACAGGAGCACTAGTCAACCGTCGCTTCAACTCCTGAAAACTGCGCTCACACGCATCTATCCACTCAAATCTAATATCCTTATGCGTGAGGTGTGTCAGTGGAGTAGCTAGTCTCGAAAACCCCTCCACAAACCGACGGTAATATCTGGCTAGACCCAAAAAACTTCGTATCTCTGTAACTGTACGAGGCCTCTCCCACTGAATAATCGCCTCGATCTTAGACGGATCCACAGACACCTCGTCTCTAGACACCACGTGCCCCAGAAATACGATGCGATCTAGTCAGAAATCACACTTACTGAGTTTGGCATAAAGCCTATGGTCTCTGAAGGTCTGTAAGATTATTTGGAGATGCTGCTTGTGCTCCTCTAATGATCTGGAGTAAATCAATATATCATCTATGAAAACAATCACAAACTGATCCAGGTATGGCTTGAACACCTCGTTCATCAGACTCATAAAAGCTGCAGGGGCATTAGTCAATCCAAAAGGCATCACTAGGAACTCGTAGTGACCATACCGAGTCCTAAATGCAGTCTTAGGGACATCAGACTCTTGTATCCTCAACTGATGATACCCTGATCGGAGATCAATCTTAGAAAATACCACTGCACCCCTGAGCTGATCAAATAAATCGTCGATCCCGGGTAAGGGATACTTATTCTTGATGGTAGCCTGATTAAGCAACCTGTAATCAATGCACAATCTCAAGCTACCATCCTTCTTCCGGACGAATAGTACTGGAGCACCCCAAAGAGAAATACTAAGGCGGATGAAACCCTTATCTAACAACTCCTGGAGCTGCTTCTTAAGCTCCTCTAACTCCACTAACGCCATCCGATGTGGGGGCTTAGATATAGGCTCCGTACCGGGTACCAGCTCAATCACAAACTCCGTCTCCCTATCCGGTGGTAACCCTGGAAATTCATCCGGGAAATCCCTAACCACAGGAAGATCTGACAGATTTGGACGTTTATGTTCCACGTCCTTCACATAAGCAATAAAACATTCAATCACACCAAAGTAGCATTTAAACAATTTTAGTAAAATACTCCACTTTATTTATTTATCAAATAATTTTACAGTATATCGTTCAGGACGAGAGAAGGTAATAAACTTGGTATTACAGTCTGAACTAACAAAATTTGCAGTTAACTAGTCCATCCTTAGGATTACATCAAAGTCAAACATGTTTAACAAAATAAGGTTAGCTGTCATCTCCTTCTCTCCTATAGTAACCTTACAATCTCTATACACTACGTTCGTCATCTGGGACTCCTTAAATGGTGTACTAATATACAAAGTGTACCCTAAAGGTTCAGTTTCTACTGGTATCTTATTAGCACATGCGGGTGATACAAACGAATGCGTAAAGCTAGGATCAAGCAGTGCTAATACTGAAATATTAAAAATATAAATCTTACCCTTAATTACATCTGCAGAAGTATCAGTAGCCTCCTGATCTAATGTGAACACCCTTCCCTGTGTCACACCTTCTTACCCTTCTTTGCGGCTGTCACGTGTCTAGGCTGTGAAGGGATTGCCTTATCTGTCTCAGTCTGTATCGGGGCTGCTGGAGGAGGAATAGGAGTTGAAACTGTAGATGCAGCTGCCTCTCTCAACATCGGGCAATCTCTGACCAAATGCCCCATCTGTCCACATCGAAAACACGCCCTAAATATCATATGGCATGGTCTAGTACCGTGCGACCTCCCACACAATGTACACCTGGCCACAGTAGCTCTCTGAAATGTACTAGGGCTAGTAGTAGTAGGGGCAATTGTAGCAGATCTAACTGGTCTCCCCTCTGTAATCTGTATACCCGATGTCCTGGCCCTCTTAGGCTGCCATCTACTAAATCGATCACTGGTGCTCCTTTTCGGCTGCTCTCTGCCTTTACCTTTACCCTTAGACCCAGACTCTGTATGAAACTGCTTATAATCCCGCTCGCATAACTTTGCTTGTCTTACGGCCTCATCATATGTACGGATGTCTAACGAGACTAACCGGATCCTATTAAAGGGTCTCAAACCCGCCATAAATCTATCTATCTTATGCTAATTACTCATCTGAATTTGCGAGTCAAATTTGCTCAAGGTGGTGAATTGCGACTCATACTGATCCACCGACATACTCCCCTGTACTAACTCCAAAAACTCATGCTGAAGCTTCTTCTGTGCTGTATTGAGAATGTACTGTCGGCGAAAAGCCTCCATAAATATATCCCAGGTCACCACCTGATGCTGGGCGAACAAAACTGTCTGGGTGGACTTCCACCAGTGCTCCGCATCATCAGTCAACTGGAACACTGTTAGTCCAACACTCTCTGTCTCTGTGCACTGCATATACCTAAATAATTTCTCTATAGCCTCAATCCACTGCTCTGCCACCAATGGATCCTTATCCCTCTTAAACTTTGGAGGATCCAACTTCTTAAACGACCGTATCAAAGTGACATCACAGTAAGACTCAACACTACGCGGCCGTGCTGGTGGTTGCGGTGCTACTACGGCAGGTGCCTGTGATACTGGCTGAAGGGCAGGCTGTGGCTTGGGAGGTGGTACTACTGGCTGTGGTGGGGGTGGTGCTACCGCAGGAGCTGTTGCTGTTCTATCTCTATCTGTCAGCAGCTCTGTCAGCGTTATACGTGGCTACAAAGTCTGCCAACATCCGTTCCATCCTATTCATTCTGGTATTTGGACTCTCAAGCTGCGGAGGGAGTGTGGGTCCTAGGGCTGGCTTCGGCGTAGGCTCCGGAATAGGTGCCGCCCTACCGCGTCCTCTACCTCGTCTACCCCTGCGTCCACTCATTTCTGCACAACACAGAGATTTCAAAATAGTGTTCAACCACTTGAATCACTTAAATATGTTCAAACTATACAGTACGACAGGGGATGCACTCTTATTTAAACCCAAAGACATTTACAGACATCAGACCAACCTGCTCTGATACCAATTTAACTGTCACATCCCAAAATGTACAGTATTTACCATATTATAACACCTCACAAGACGGTTGGGCTGTCTGCGATGCCTTTATCACTCACTTATGAAAAACATTAACTACTATTATACTTAAATTAAATTAGTAGTCGATGAAAATATTTACTGTAATACACATATACAGTCTGTACACGTGTTCTACATCCCCGGTACAAGAACTATACAATGTAGTACTGTACAAATATGTCCGAAAACATATAAAAGAAATAATACCTCTAGGATCCACTAAAAGTTGCCTCAGGGTCAACTACCACGCAGCCGAATTCTATGGAACGGAATCACTGAAGATAGTCTGTGGAGTGAGAAAATAAAGGGGTGAGCTAACGCGCTCAGTAAGAGAGTTGTATGTGAAACTGATATTATAAAATCTATTTGCTAAAAACGTTTGATATTCACATGATAAAACACTTAAGTAAATAAATGAGGAATTAATATTTCTTTCAAAAGGATATTCATTTTCACACTTGTAAAACACCGTATAATATTTAGTTCAACACGTAGTATATCAAAAGCTCAGTGGCTGCAATTAATTTAGTACCAGCTAAAGGTTCAGTGAAAGATACAATCGTCATTACAATATCATGGAGACCATGCAACACCTTAAATATATCATGCTATAATATCATCCCAAATAGGGGAAACACATGAGATCTATGGCCATAGTCTAGGAGGTCCACAGTGTGCACTGATCAGGTGCCCACCGAAGACGCTTACAATAGGATCAGTATCTATCAGCAATAACACGTGACACGTGAGCATGATATGGGGCCTAACAGTCTCAAAACAATAAACACATGATATAAGCACCATTTATGAAATCAATTCTACTGAATACATTTTCAATCAATCTATAAATATTTAAAATGAAAATATATTCATTTTATGAATAAAAATCATAAAATATTCATACTGTAACAATCATTCTAGAAAATGTTCTAGATAGTTATAAAACAATATAAGGCACATGCTGGTACTCTCACATAAATAAAATTCCTTATCAGGAATATTTAAATATAGTTTTTTCTGTAAAATATAAAATTATGTAATTTAATGAGTTTCATGGAAATTTGACAAAATTCCAGTTTAGAAAAATATTAGAAATATTTTCTAAATATTTCTATAATTTTCGGCAGAATGACGGCACCAAAATTACATTTTATAATTTCAACAACGGCCACAATTTCACCAAATTTCACCACTTTCAAAGGCAATTTATATCCAAATTATTTTATAAAAATAGTGTGAACCAAACTATGCATTTACAGTATCCCTACGGTTCACACACGCATCCCTTACTTGTCTGATGAAATCTAGTTGCCCGATAGCACCACGTACAATTCACCACTCCCGGGCTGCAATAAAATTCACCCAAGACCATTATTCACCATAATTAAAATTCTAATAATTTTTCTTGAATTAAATTTTACTATATTTTTGGTAGAAAATATTAAACCGGTATAATTCGCACCTGTGCTAAAACCTAACTTCGCCAATTTAGCTCCAAATCGAAATCCGACTTCACCATCAGTCTTCTTATAATTTCTACAATCTCTAACATCCTAACATCATAATTTGAAGCATTAAAACCCTCCCATCTCACCATGACCGAAAATGGCTTCTTACCATTTTTATGATTTTTCCACAATTTAACTAATATACTTTGTTTAATTAAGCTTAATCATCATCCTAATCCTATTTTTAAACATCAAACCATAGCAATTCATAGAGATCTCCTCATGACCGAACACCTCTCTTAATAGTTGAGTATGATTTAGCTAGATTCAACCTAAACTAATACCATAAACAAGCTTAGGAAGCTTAATTCTCTTAAAATCAACCATTAAAAATCAAAGAATGTAAATACACAATAAATGGGTACCTTGGCCGAAATTTCCTCTTCACTTTTCTCTTGATTTAGCCACTTAATCAAAGGGCTATTGGTATGTTTATTGAGAGGAAGATGAGTAGAGTAATTTTGGTAGAAATAGCTTAGTGGAAATTTGGTGTTTTTTGGTGAGTTTTGGAAGCTTTCACTTTTTTTTCTTTTGTTCTTCCATGGAGGCCAAGAGAATGCAAGGAGAAGGTTCAGAAACAGTATCTGCAATAGCTGGAATTATATAATAAAATATTTGGTTATATTTTATAAATGTTAAAAATAACAAAAATGCCATTAATGATAGGTTTTTCGATCTTTTTCTTCCGTAATTTTTATAACTAGGCAGTTGAACTCCAAAAATCTATTTTCCATCACCAAAAATTCATATTAAATGTATTTTGATAAATGGTGGGGGTTTGGCTCGGGTTTAACCTTTTCGAGAAGGTGAAATTACAAAAATACCCTTACCGAGTACATTGAGTAGAATTCTAATTTGACTACTGATTCGGTCTATCTATTTACATAACCTAGGACTTATTTTCATGTAGAATATCATTCTTTAATAACTAGATTAAATTCTCATTTATTTTGACCTCAATTTACGAAAATGCCACTAGATTATGTACTTAAACGTCATTTCCTAATTTGTTTTCGTACTCTTCGAAATAATCTAAATGAAGAAGTTTAGACTTAAAATTCATACCGTATATTTATTATACCCTCTGTGTATTATCTGTCCGGTCTCACGTCCATCCAGGCACTGTATAACCTGTGGAGCCTACTACCCTGTACTGGCTCATATCTACGAAATTCACATGAATTGAACAGTATGAGTATCCTTACATGTGAAACAGTATCTGAATACACAGTTCTCACATATCGCCCACAATTGCCCAATTTTTCCATCACCCATTTCCTCCTTCCCCCACCTTGTTTCGACTGTTTCTAGCCCCAATGACACCTGTATCTACATTGCGTTTCGGCACCAAGGGCCCAAGCTCTTGCTCTGTTTGGCACTCAAGAGCCCAGCCTTTCAACCTCCCATACGTTCGCTCAACCTTAATTCGCCTCCTTGTCTTTAGGGGTGTAATCGAGCCAAGTCGATACAGTGAGGTGCTCGAGCTCGAGCTCAACTCGAAAACTCGGTGCTCGGGCCTTAATTTTTAAGCTCGAGCTCGACTCGAGATCAATCGAGCTACTCGAGTTTGCTCGATTTTTATGCTCAAATCTCATGCTCGAGCTCGAATTTATTTATATACACATATATAATAAAACATAAAATTTTAATTAAATATAATAAAACATAAAATTTTAAAAAAATTACAAGTCAATAACAACAATAATGAAAACCTTACTCAAATCACACACAATACAATACCAACATTGTTTGGAAAATTATAAATCTTACATAATTTTAGAATTATAAAATAAACAACAAAAATAATATCATCATAAAAGTGAAACACTTAGCAGCAACAACTACGACAACACCTGCAACAGCAAACACACATCAGTGACAATAATTAACTACAACAATCTTTTGAAAATATTTCCTATAATTATCGAAAATGGTTTAGCATGTCTTTAATTTAAACATGAAATGGCTATTCAATATGATTAAATATGAAATGGCATACGCATATAATAGAGGTTTTTTGATAGCAACCTCACGGTCCTCACCCCCAACCCCAACTACAATTAATTAAATAAATATATATATATATATATATATAATGGAGTGTTTAATGTTCTATAAATAAAAACTTTGCTAAACAAAAACTGGGTCTCAAATCTGTTTGTGCTCATCATCATGCCTTCCATTAATGCATATGATGACAGCTCCCAATCTTGAAAAGTCATGTAAATACACCCACACATACGACACTCTCTTGACTATCCCACTGCACAAATAACCCCTCTCTTGACTAACCCACAATTAAAACTTTGCTAAATACAAACAGAATCTCAAATATGTTTGAGCTCATCATCATGCCTTCCATTAATACATTTGGTGATAGTTCCCAATCTGGAAAAGTCATGTAAATACACTTACACACAGACCCTTTATCAGAGTATCGACTATCCCACTACACATACAGCCCTTCTCTCGACTAACCCACTGCACACACAGCCCTTCTCACTAACCCACACACACATATCCCACAGTAAACAACTTTCGTACCAACAACTTTCAGAGTAACTCAAAATATAGAAATTAGATATTTCTATATTAAATCAGGTAAACAAGATTCATTCTTGAATAACTCATAATAATGATGCTGCTTGAGAAATTATAATGAAATGTAAGTCGAATAATTTCACCAAAGTAAAGGGTTTTTTTACTAGTGAGTGAAAAGGACTGCATGAGGAGTGAGGCATTGCCGAAAGTTAGAGAGTGGGTCATCGGATTTGAGTCACGCCGTGAAGAATGAGGACTGACTATCTAGAGGAGGTTTGTCTGTGACTGTGTAGCCTTTGTGAGTCGTGAATCATAACTGAGTCTAAGGCAACGTGAGGACTTTCAAGAGGGGTCGCCGGAGGAGCTTTGGCAAAGGCAGATCTAGCTTGGACTGATCTGGGTCACGCCATCAGATGTGCTATAGGACCTCTTGGTCACATCGTTGGAGAGTTAGAGATAGCGTCTGTGTGTGAGTCATGCCGATTGCCAGAGTTGTTGTTGAGGCGCTAGATGTGAAACCGTGAGGGAGGAGGGATGCGAGAGGGGGGGCCATACAGCTATGTCTGAGTTTGAAATGGAAAAGGGAAAAAAGCCCAAGCCTATTAGGGTTTTCAAATAAGTATTTTTGTAATTTTGTAAAAACATAAATAAATAATAATATAAATAAAATAAATATTATTAAAATATTTAAAGCTCTATTAGGCTCACGAGCTACTCAGGCCAGACATCTTGCTACTCAAACTTGGCTCGCTCGATAGCTCGAGTAGCTCGAGCTCAAGCTCGGCTCGATAAAAATCGAGCCAAGTTCGAGTTTTACTCGAGTCGAGCCCAAGTAGCTTATGAGTATCAATGTATCATTTACGCCCTACCTGTTTCCTTTTGCTCCAGAGCTTGTTCCTCTTGCTGCTGCCTAGTTCGGCTGTTTAGTAGGGGGTCTCCCTTAGTACATATTTTTTCCACCGTTGCACTTAGCTAACACCAGCAGAACAGGCACCGACCATAATGGTGAATCTCGATCCGACACTTTCTCCTTCTTTTCCTTTCCTTCCTTTTCTTCTCCTTTTATTTTCAAGTCTTGCCAATTTAGCCCTTCGGTTGAAGTTGTTGGCTCTATCGAGAGGGGGGTGAATCGGTTTTTCTACTTATTTTTGATTTTTCTAACTCTTACTGCACAAATAAAACTAATGAAACAACAATGAAATAAGTGTAGTAAAATGAGTAAGGGAAAGAGAAGCAAACACAAATTTATAGAGGTTCGGCCAATCTCTTGCCTACATCCTCTCTCCTTGATCCTCTTATCAAGGTTTTGATTCAGCTGTTCCTTAATAATCTTTACACACCACTTCAAGGTGTGGTGAGACCTCTTACAATGTTTCTTGAGGACTTAGAAATCACCTTCTAAGCCTCTCCCCTTGTAAGACTATCCACACTCTACAATAATAGACCTTATAAGGATAGCTCACCCTTTTGAATAACAGAAATTTCAGTAAATGGGTGAAGAACAACAAGAAATCTCACAAATGGAGTTACACAATAAGAATTTTCAGATTTGAATTTCTCTTTTGAAGTTTAAAGATTTTTGAGTGCTTGTTTTGCCTTCAAACTTCATAAATGCCTCTATTTATATCCCACCAACTGACTGGAATGGTTGGTGAAGCATTTAATGCAAATCCTCCCGTTGAAACCCTCAAAAACTAGCCGTTGGAGTCAAGTTTCGAGCAAAAGGATCGATCCCTTTACTGAGGGGATCGATCCCTTTTCTCCAGAATGCTTTCCTATCCTTCTTTGGACCTCTTCCAAGTATTCTGCCACTTAGTGATCGATCCCTTTATTGGGGGGATTGATCCCTCATAATTTCCTGCACCTATTTTGCTGCAAATTGATACAAATTGATGGCTTTTGTGATTCTAAGTCAGTTCAAAACGTTCTAACACTTTTCTAAGAATATTTACTGACTTTTTCAATTGAAATATCAAACCAAAACTTTGTTTAAAATATTTTCTATTATTGAGTTCATTTAAAGCAAATTTACTTTGGAAAAATCATTCTTAAGTTTACTTGAGTTTTGTCATTTCAAAAATACTTGTCAATTTAAAGCTAACAGAAGTCTTGCTAACAAAAGCTAGGGCATCAATGACAGTGACAACGACAGGTCTTCCTTCCTATCCTTTCTTTCCGATGCATCACTACCAACCGACCCACAACAAATAGCTCCTTCTTCTCTTCCCTTTCTTACTCCTCTGTCCCCTTTTTTTCTTTTCTCTCTTTCTTTCCTTCCTATTTCACTTATCTTTCCCTCCCATTACTGGCAGTAGCGGCCCTGACGTCTACCCATGGCAGCAGGGAGCTGTTCGCCTCCCTTCCCTTTCAGCGTGTCTTCTAAGGCTTCCCTTCTTTTTTTTTTTTTTGTATTATTTTTTTAAGGTCTGCTGCTACAGACCATGTTTTCCTCGGCAAGCTTCTCTCACAAGCTTGTCGAGATATTGTTTATTGTTTATTATTTTTTATTTTTATTTTTTATTTTTATTTATATACATAAAAATCATTATATATATTTTATCAAATATTTATGAACTTATATATACATTTTATTATTTTTTATTATTTTATATCTTATATATTTATAAATATAATTATACTTATATTTCCACCAAATAACATATAATTATATTTATATTTTTACAATATATAAATATTTATATTTTATATTATATCCATGTTAAAAATATGCCATATATGTATTTATTCCTCGTGTACATTTCTCTCTTGTTATTAATTTTTTTAAATCGATTTCCTAAAATAAATATCCAAGAATCGATTTAATTGTATACAATTAAATATATTTTGGTCCCATTAGTAGTCCTGTAATTTAATGTGAGATCCCATATCCCAAATCACTGTAGATTATTATCTATATAGTTAAGAATATGGATATTTTATAATTATTAAAATGTTATTTATATTATAGGTACGGAAGGAAATTAGGAGGTGGGACCCACTAACCTTCTCGTATTTCGATGGAGTTGAAACTTGGCGAACTCAAATTTTAGAACCAAATAATTCGATTGTAAGAATCTAGACCTCAAACTCAATTATTTATGCATGTTTCGAAAGACGTGAAAAAAATTTAAGACATGACGGTTAAATCCATAGGCCGTAGGAATTTCTGTGAATAATGGTCAAACAAAATAGAGTTTTGACCAACTATCTGTAATAAATAATTCCTCATGTAATGAAGTTTTAGGGCATGTGGAGTGAAGAAATAATTCAGGTGTAAAAGTAAAAATTTACGCAATTTAATAGTTAAGGGTACTTTGGTAATTTCACACAGATAACCAATTGAATCTCAACAACACTAATGATTAGAGCAAGTTAAATAGAGACGTCTTATGATTAAATGAAATATTTTGGAGATTGGATAGACTATTTTTAACTAAGTCAATCGCAAAGGGCAAAATTGAAAGATTTCTTTAAGTATAAGGGCATTTTGCTAATTTCATTAGGAAGATATTTTAAATTAGAAAATTCCACATATTTCTACATGTCATGGTCAGCCATCTTCAACCTCCATCACCTTCCTCCATAGCCAAACCTTGAGAAGAGAGAGAAAGTCTATAAAACCTAGTGAAAAAGACATCGAAGTGGAAAAATCTCTTAACAAACCTTGTCTAATGTTTTGTGCTCTACATCTTGCTACCTAAATCAAGGCCTAAAGTGGCCATTTGCATAATGAAGGGTTCTCCAAGCAATTTGGCTATGGTGAGAAATGTTAAAAGGCTTAATTTTTTCATGGTTTCTTGATTATACGTCATGTGTTTCATACGTCTAAGCATGTATTTAAGCTTAATTCAACTTGAGACTGTGAAATTCATTCCTCAAAGGCTTCAGCCAAGCTTAGGGGGACATGAATGTGATGCTTCTTCATATGGAAATGATCTAGAAATAATGTAGAATTAGCTTAAAGCGTGACATTAAGCTTAAATTGAAGAAATGCAAAGTGTAGGAAGCTAAACCCTATTTGGCCTAGAGAAGAGGAAGAAGAAATCATGTTCATTTCAATGTGTTTTAGGTTTTAGAATAATTTATAAAATCATATGAGACTATAGGCACAATCAGAATAAAAAACGGAGGTGCTTTGATGCTAGTTGCAGTATTAACACCGGTAGAAATTAGATTGAATTCAGAGTTGCAATAGGCAATGCACTAGTATTTAATGAGTTAAATATTCTTTTAAGTGAAGTGTGGTAAATTTACTGAGTTTGTATGGTAAATTTGCAACTCAGAGGTTTGAAGGTGAAACTAGTGCTAACGAGCGGAACAGTGAGAATTCGAAAGGTAAGGGATATATGTATGAAGCATAAGGATATCACGTTGCATGAATTTGATAAATTTTACCTTTTATGAAATTGGAAATGATAGTTTGGTTTGAAATTGAAAAATAGAACTTGTGGTTTGAAGTTGTGTTTTCGTACAGGAGGTTAGGATAGAAAGAACTGTTATGCTACTAAAATTTTTCTAAGCTAACCTAAACCCTTAAATTTATCATTTGGCATGATATTTTAAAAATAAAGAAAAATGATATTAAGTGATTGAAATTCAAGTTCCTAAATATGACTTTAATGCATATTAAATCGCAAATCAATTTTGAATAAATTTTACTAGATTTTACGCATTTCTTGATGCATGTATATTTTTATATCTTTGTGGCACTTAAAAAAAAATTATGAATGCCTATTTGAAATGATTTATGAATTGTTTTGAGACTGTTGCCCCGTAGCTACCTACGGGTACATGCATTTTCGTTCTATTCTGATGCTGTAGACTCTATCCAGTCTTCAACTCACACAGTTGTCACTTGGCTAATGTACACTGTGGCCCTTAACTGTGGCCATACATCTACTTATAGTGCATGAGTTTATTGGGTGAAGCCTAGTCTCCACTATACTTCCACTGGGGTGGTAAATTCCTGGTTAACATAGATCCAGGCACTCCCAAATTAGATTTGCTTCCAATTTCGTTTATATGGTAACTATGCTTTATGATTAGAAATATGTTTTATGAAATATAATATGCTTTATAATTTATACTATCTTGAATTGTTTATCCAAAATGTATTTATTTTGTTTACGTAGCAATCTAGAAATAAGTTTTCTGAATGTTTTATGAAATGTGTTAGCTTTAAATTGCCATATATATTTTGAAATGACAAAAACTTAAGTAAGCTTTAATGTTTTAATTCATATTGTAAATTTGCCTTATCACCCATGATTTTCTCAATTCATTTTCAAGTGAACATATCAAACATTAAGACCATAATTTAATGATACATCTTTATTGGTCTTAATACTTTATAAATGTTTTGAATATTTTAGAAAATCACTTGATGAATTTTTGGACTATGTTTTCATTTGAGAAAGTCAAGAAAAACTCCCACAAAAGAGCCAAAATGTTTTGGGTTGGATTAGGATCAAAGACCACATCATTTCTAACTAAAAAAGTGCAGGAAATCACCTTCTGGAAAGAAGGGATAGATCCCCTAAGGGAAGGGATCAATCCCCTAGTGGCAGTAAGCTTTTTGGTGGAAGAAAAGGTCCTTCAGCCCAGAAAAATCAGTTCTGGAAAGAAGGGATCGATCCCCTAAGGGAAGGGATCGATCCCCTAATGGCAGAATGGCTCCCAACAGCTAGAAAAGGTCCCTCAGCCCAGAAGAATCAGATCTGGAATGAAGGGATTGATCCCCTATGGAAAGGGATCGATCCCTTTGCCCGAAAATAGCCTGTAACGGCTAGTTTTGTGAGATACAACGGTCATATTCAAATTTGGCTCCATCCAACGTTCACAAATCATCCAAGGGACTATAAATAGAGGCTTAGAAGCTAAAGGAAGCAAGAGGAACCACTCAGCAACTTCAATACTCATTATTCCTCAAATCCTCAAGCCTCAACAACAAATCAAAAGCTACAAAGTATTCATCTTCTATCATTCTCATATTCTTTGTATAGAATAGCACAAATCTTGTATAGGCTTTTTCCTTGTGCTTAAACATTGTAATCACTTGCCTATCCAGAGGCCCTTCTTTGATTACACAATTTGTAAACACACTCATTCCTTGTAAAAGGGGAGGTTTCTCTTTAGCCTAAGAAAAAGAGGGAGGTTTCTCTTTAGCCTTAGAAAAAGAGGAAGGTTTCTCTTGAGCCTAGAAAAAGAGAGAGGTTTCTCTTGAGCCTTGAAAAAGAGGGATTGTAAAGACAAATTCAAAGATAGTGAATTTGGGGAAAATCCTTGGGAGCGTCTCAAGGTAGAGGACGTAGGCAAGGTTGCCGAACCTCTATAAATCACTTGCGTACATTTCTCTTTCCCTACTCTCTTTACTTGCAATTATATTATGCTTATTGAATTGAATTTATATTGCATGATTGAATAGCCTAGAGAACTTAGAAAATATTCATATAGGCTAGAGAATTTAGAAGAATCGAAAAACAAACTTAAGGGTAGCGAAAAACCGATTCACCTCCCCTCTCGGTATAGCTTATAGAGCCAACAAAATGGTTTGATACAAGCTATCAGAAATATTTACTAATGCTTATGACCAAATTGATTATTACTAAATTCTTTATAATGGAATTGGATGCAAGGACAAGTGGGGTGCTTCAAAGCATTATTTTGCACTCAACCTGGTTATCTAATTCACTACAGTATCCTTCCCAAAAATTGTGCCAAAGAAAATTAAATCATGAATTCCTAGTTTTCATGTGAAAAACATGTTATTTGAACTGCATGTAGGATACATTGTATCAGCTTTTGTATATATATTTCTTACTGGGCGTAGCTCACCCCTTTATTTTTCCTTCGAAACTTCTTGCAATAGATTTGGTTCTGCATCTAGAGGACCTGATTTTAGTATCCCTCAGGTGATCATCTTATATTCGACGAGGTATACAAGTTATCTTTTATGTATTTAGACTTTTATGTACAATGCTACTTTTACGTATATAACACTTGGGATGTAAATTATAAACTAGTTTATTCACTGGACATTGAGATTAATTATATTTATTGTAACGTCTAGGCTTGGGGACCTAATTGCTAGACTTAGTATTTGAAAGGGAAGGGAGTTGCCACCAATCTTTTATATAGGTGTGATTGGTCACCTATTTGACTCTAAATATAAGGATTGATTTACTTTGCAGAGATTGGATTCGGGAGTATGGTTACGCGTGGGGAAGGATTAGCACCCCCACAACGTCTGTCTGAAGGACGGTACCATTTAATCTTGGGTGATCTTAATATTGATCATAATTATTTAATATTTTATCTAAGGTTTTTCTCGATGTTTCTTCACCATTTTGATGAAACACTAGTATGCCTCAAGAGTTGTAAGAGCCTCGCCCGTCTTACCTGGCCGTCGGCAAGCATCCCCTAAGGCAGCCCCCTCGCCCCAGGTTTACCCTTACACGCGAGATAGGTGATCGCCCACTCTCACTTACGTATTGTCCGCTTCGGCGATCGCCCACCTCACGGCTTTGTCTCAAGGTCCTGAAGAACTCAGGATAATTCCATTGAGTGCGTCTCACATGAGACGCTCGAACCCTGGCACTTTTCATTAAGTTCCCGAGCCTTACACTTATGTTACCATTGAGACAACCTAATGGTAACATGGGTGTAAGGCTCGGGTACTTAATGAGAAGTGCCAGGGCTTGAGCTTCTCATATGAAACGCGCTCAAGAGAATTGTCATGAGTTCTTCAGGACCCTTGAGACAAAGCCGTGAGGTGGGCGACCGCCGAAGCGGACAATACGTAAGTGGGTGTGGGCAATTGCCAACCTCACATGTAAGGGTAAACCTGGGGCATGTGTGATCACCTAGGAATACTCGCCGACGACCTGGTGAGACGGGCGAGGCTCTTACATAAAAATGCATGTTTTTATGTAAGAGCCTTGCCCCTCTCACCAGGCTGTCGGTGAGCATCCCCTAGACGAACCCCTCGCCCCAGGTTTACCCTTACACGTGAGATAGGCGATCGCCCATTCTCACTTACGTATTGTCCGCTTCAGCGGTCGCCCACCTCACGGTTTTGTCTCAAGGGTCCTGAAGAACTCAGGATAATTCCCTTGAGTGCGTTCCACATGAGACGTTCAAACCCTGGCACTTTTCATTAAGTACCTAAGCCTTACACTCATGTTACCATTGTATGACCTACCATATATTAGAGACGGATTTTGAGAATGAAAATTTAGTCTCAAATTAACTCAGCCAAATAAAAAAGAAAGTTAGCATTTTGGGACGGAATTTTTAATCTCAAATTAACTCAGCCAAATAAAAAAAGAATGTTAGCATTTGGAGACGAAAAATTTCGTCTCAAAATCTGTCTCTAAATTAGAGACGGATTTTGAGACGGAATTTTCTGTCTCAAATTAACTCAACAAAAATAAAAAAGAATGTTTAGGGGTTTTGAGACGAAATTTTTCACCTCAAAATCCATTTCTAATTTTGAGACAAAAAATTTCGTCTCAAAACCCTAACATTCTTTTTTTTTTCTTAGTTAATTTGAGACGGAGTTTCCGTTGCAAAATTCCGTTTCTAACTTTAGAAACGGAATTTTCCACGAAAAATTCCATCTCAAAATCTTATATACTTTTTTTTATTTCTTGAGATATTTTGAGACGGAATTTTCTGTTACAAATTCTGTTGCAAAGTTTTAGAATCGGATTTTGCAACGAAAATTTCATCTCAAAATTTATCAAAAATTTGGCGGTATATAATATTGTTCACCCGCGCCTCTTTAGCTTCGGAATTTGTGACAGAATTTATTCCGTTACAAATTTGCAATGGTTTTTCTGTAAAAAATCCGTAGCTAAATTGTCACTAACACTTTTCTTTGTTCTATCACTAATCCGTTACAAATCCGTAAAAACTTGTGACGGAAATTTCCGTCTCAAAAATTTCGTCACTGAAAGTGCAATTTCTTGTAGTGAACATTGCATGGATAGACTAGATTGCGTGAATGTTATTGCATGAATAAAATAGTTTGCGTGAATAACATTGCATGGATAGACTAGAACGCATGAATGAAAATTACATGAATATGATAAATTGCATAAAATCTCAACAAAAAAAATTGGACATAAAAAGAAGTTTTAGAGGGATATCCCAAAATTTCAAAATTTGACAAGAATCAAAATTTTAGAGGGGTTTCCTAAAATTCCAAATTCTGATAAGACAAGAAATTTTAGAGGAGTTTCCTAAAATTTCAAAATTAGACAAGAAAAAAAGATTTGGAGGGGTTTCCCAAAATTTCAAAATTTGACAAGAAAAAAAATTTTAGAGTGGTTTCTTAAAATTCAAAATTTGACAAGAAAAGAAATTTTAGAGGGGTTTCCTAAAATTTCAAAATTAGAAAGGAAAAGAAGTTTTGGAGGGGTTTTCCAAAATTTCAAAATTTGACAAGAAAATGAGTTTTAGAAGGGTTTCCTAAAACTTCAAAATTAGACAAGAAAGGAAGTTTTGGAGGGGTTTCTCAAAATTTCAAGATTAAATAAATAAATGATTTTAAAGTTTGACTGACTTTCTGCTTAGAGGGAGCTTTTTGAAAAAAAATAGAAAAACAAAAAAACAGAGCCAGGCAAAATAGGTGTCTATGTCTTTGTACAATTACTGTTTCACAACAAATGCACAAAGAAGGGTAGCTGTAGACACCTTATTTTGTCCGAGGTCTTAACTTGTAAAAATAATTAATTGATTTAGGTGACATGGTATTAGGCTAGAATTAAATTAGGATTTTTAGATGTAGAATTAACATAAATAGGAAATTAGAATTAAAATAGGATTTAAGAATAATTAAAAAATGAGAAAATAAAATAAAAATTAATTTTAGGATTAGATAATTAGATAATTAGATTTTTTTAGGATAATTATTAGAGTTTTTAATAGGAAAGTTATTATTAGATTAAAATTAGAGTAATTAGAGTTAGATTATCATTAACATAGGAACTAAGTAGATAAAATATGAAAATGAAAAGATAATTGATAGAAAGTAGAGTTGTATTAGGACTTGATTAGATTTTTTACTATAAAATAGGGTTAAAGACTCCATAGTAGGGGGACGAACAATATTTTACTCCTCGCTTGCTATGTTTCATCATTATTAATCTAGAAACACAGCCACCATCTTGCCATATACCAAAACCCCATACCAAACCGAACAAACATAGCTTCCACCGAACATCATCTTCAATGTCAGCTACAATAGTTCCTCACCGCTTGACCGAGTTTCGTTGCTTGTCGCACCAAAGCATTATCATCATCACCATCGTCGCGCCTACCAAAGCTATTCGGTCTGCACAAGCTGTGTGATAACCGCTAATTTTCTAAATTTAATATTAAATGTTCGTAAATTTAATATTAAAGCAAATAGAGAAGTTAAGTAAATAAAGGAATTATTTACAAGATGGAATATTGTTGGAAATTTCGTAAATAATGAAGTTAAGGAATTGATAAATTATATGGAGGAAATTAATTTGGATAAATGAAAATCCAAATTAAATTAGAAAATGAGGAAGAAAATATATATATATATATTATACATACAATATATATAGTATTATTTCATTTATATCAAAATATATAAATGTAATTTAAGTTAAAAGTATGTAGATATATATATTAAATATATATGTGTTAATATATAATATATATCTATAAAATATTATATAGTATGTACTATATAATATAATATTAATATTATATTTATAAAGTAAATTATAAATATAATATATAAAAAAAACAAAAGAAAAAGAAGCGGGAAAATCCCGATTCTTCTTCGATGAAGGCCGACCGACGGAGGAAGAAGGAGAGAATAAGATGATGCCGGCGACGTGAGGAAGGGAGATCGGGGATGGAAAACGGGAGGAAAAAAGAAACGGAGAAGGAAATTTCTGGCGAAACCGAGGAAGAAAACGAAAAAGGGATCTGGCGGTGCCGGTAAAATTGGTTGCCACCACTGCCACCGAAGCATCGTCGGAGGAAGAGGAAGAGGATGGAGGCCACCCGAGGCACGGTGAACGGCGGAGGAAGGCTGACGCAGGATGAGAAGAAACCAAGGCAAAACCGAGTAGATCCGCCGCCGTGCCGCCGATTCAGGCCGAGCTGAGGCCACTGGCAAGTTCGTCTCAACGCCAGCCAGCTGAGGAGCAGCTGAACCGCCGGAGAACCGGCCGCCGGTGAAGAACCGGCTAGGAAGAAGGCTGAACCGGCTGACGGGAAAAAGGAAAAGAAAAAGAAAAGAAAAAGGAAAAAGAAAACGAAAAAGAAAAAGAAAAAGGAAAAGAAAAGAAAGAGAAAGGAAAGAAAAGAAAAGAGAAAAAAGGAAGAAAAAGAGAAAAAAAGGAGAATTTCAAAAATTACGGGAAATCCCGAGAATTCGGAAACCCGAGAATTACGAGAATCGGTAAGAAATCCCGGAAAGTGATAAATTATTTAAATAATTTATTTATTTAAATAATTATAGAAAAATTCTAAATTTTAGAATTTAATTTCTAGAAAATTCCCTCGATGACCGAGCCGATAGAATCGGGCAAGGTGAACATGGGCGCGACTTTCGAGAGTCAGTCGCCGACTCGAAACAGGTAAGGGATGCATGTGCAGCACTGTAAGGATATTCAGTCTGCATGTTTTTAATTATGAAATATTTTATGAAAATATTGCGATGAATGATTGGTTGGAAAATTGTGGTGAAGTACCGGTTGAAATTATAAACTGTATTTTTCGTGCAGGAGGCTAGCCAATCGGTAGCCGTTATACTGCCGAAAAATTATCGAAAATTATCGAATATTTTTAGATAATTTTATAAAATCATAATAAATGATTTTATTTCATGAGAAATGATTTTCAATCATGAAAATCGAGAAAATGAGTATTTTCCATAAAAACATGAATAAAATGAGAGTGATTTTAAAATATTCATGTTTTCGAGAATGGTGATAATGAAATCACCGAAAAAATCTCTTCGAGAATGGTGATAATGAAATCACCGAAAATTCTCTTGATATGTAAGTTACACGTAATACGAGATTGAAAATGAAAGGAAATAAAGTGAATATTTTTATATAATTCTTAAATATTCACTAAATGGTTTTATAACCTTTATGGTTTTAAATGATGAAAATATATATTTTTATAA
Source organism: Heritiera fomes (assembly GCA_032173925.1). Classification (NCBI taxonomy): domain Eukaryota; kingdom Viridiplantae; phylum Streptophyta; class Magnoliopsida; order Malvales; family Malvaceae; genus Heritiera; species Heritiera fomes. The sequence goes on from JAPDPM010000005.1 coordinate 14,342,827, forward strand.
ATTCCATAAAGGTTTTCTGATGATGAAAAATATGGTTTTTGAGACTAGTTGGCATCCTATCATGCTGATATGTGATATGTGACATGTAATATGTGATATGTGATATGTGATATGTGATATGTAGTCCTGGCCGACACCTGATCAGTGATCCGTCGAGGACAATTATAGACTATGGCCATAGATCTGACATGATTATTTATACCCTGCGGGGTCTATAGCATGATCTGAGTAACGACCCAGTGGACGGGCTGGGCGTGTGTGCCTAAGTCTCCATATGTAAAAATGTTTTATATGATATGTGATATGTGAAATGTAAATGTTTTACATGATATGTGATAAGTTAAATGAAAGAGATTTACAGCATTTTACAAAATGCTTATTTCAGTACTAAATTTAGTACTACGAGATGATTTCATATGATATGTGATACGAATATGTAATATGTTTTCAAAAGGAAAAAGAGGTTATAAGTCTAATATTCTTACTATGATTTTCAATTGAATATTAGACTATATGTGATATGTTTTCCAAAAAGGAAAAGAGGAGGAAAATAAATCTAATATTCTTATTTTAGCTTTTAAATCGAATATTAGATTTAAATGATATATAGAACCGGAGCATTTGGAGACATGCATTGCAAATTAATGTACTGTATGGAGTATTGTGAATTGGAGAATATGCATAAGAATAGTAAAGTGATAAAAGAAGATGACAGCTAACCTAAGTTCTTCAGGACCCTTGAGACAGAACTGTGATGGGCGACCCAATGATGGGTGACCCGTAATGGATCGTATGTGTGAGATGCAGGCGAACTATGTTATCGCTGGCTCACTTGTAAGGGTAAACCTGGGGCGAAAGGATCGCCTAGGGAATGCTCGCCGACGGCCGATTCGAACGGGCGGGGCTCTTACAATTATTTCAATGATAACACGAGTGTAAAGAATTAGGTACGTACGGGTACCAAGGTTCAAACCTCGTGGATAATATGCTCAAGGGAGATAAACCTGAATTTATTAAATGATCTTGATACCAAAAGTAAATTACAGTGGTAATAAATTGGTTAGCTATAACATGTGTTGATAACTGTTGTACTTACTACAGCTTACTGGAATGAGATTTGGAAGGCTGTAAAGTATGAGTAAACAATGAAATCAAGGTAGAGTATGAGTCGAAATGAATCGAATAGTAAATGTCTCTGCCTTGAGGATATATAGTGGAAATGATAAGACATAGCAATGAAATATCTAAAAAGGTACGAGATAGGTGATTAAAGAAAGTATCGGATTTGATTTCCGATAGAACTTCCAGAGTTATATAAATTGGAGGAATCGAGATAACATTGACTCGATTTTGAATATGAAATCTGATTCTAATCTTATATCGGAGAACTTAAGAAAATCCAAAAGCTTAAGAAATCCACTCTGGAAAATGTGAGAATAATGAAATACACGTGTATAAGGTGTGATTGAAGGAAATACAGATAATGTAAATTAAGAATAAGAAAGTTATCTACATAAGTGTAAGTGAGAGAAGCACTGATGGTATTGAGATGTAGATGAAATAAAGTGATATAGTAAATGTTTACTATCTAATAAAATTCTCATGAAGAACAAGTATTCATCTACATGAAAATAGACGCTTTATTGATCTGATCACAGATATATATGAGGAGTTAATAAGACTAGCCTTAGTATAAAGCGTCCTTAGATAAAAGATTGGAGACTAATGTCCGTAAGATGATGATTAGCACTTGGAGTGAATTTTACGAGTTCCTATTGAGGTTACGAGGTTAATGATTCACCTTGTGAGGTATATAAGCCTAAAGAATGAGGCATCCATACATGAGTAAATTGATGAAATACTGATAGAGTCTAAAGTACAAATGGAAAATGAGCAGCATTGTGGTATAACCTTTAAACTCTTAAAGACTGTAATTTATAAGTTAAGATTGGCAACTAAGAGATGTGGCTAGACAGTGTCTCTTTCTGAGATAGATAATCTCGAAATGACAGATGACAGTGAACCTGTCGATGATATAGAGATAATGATTGAGATACGAAAGTAATGAGTCTAGCTAAATATTATTGCCAGTCTATAGAAGAGTTCTGGGTTAGCTGCTCTATAGATGTGACTGCTAATTAAAGAAGTTAAAGTGGATGAGTAAATATAAAGATGGCATACAAGATGTTAAAAGAGGTAATAGTGGAATATGTTATCACTAAAGAAAAGTGACTGAAATGATGATAAAGGAAAGGATGAATATGTCATAAGAGGAAAGTAGACGATGAAGAGGGAACATGAATATGAAGTAGTTCCCGAAGTTAAAAGCTAACAGTGATTTTATGGTTATCACACGATTATGGTTGGATATAAGATCGAGCCAAACTCGATAAAGGAAAGGTAATCATACTCCAAGGAGTAAAAAAATGATCTACATTTTACTGCCAGTAATGTAAATGGAAAAATGATAAATATATATACAACCACCTTGGAAATGGTGGAATTACATGGATAATGTGGTGACGAAAATGATGATTGATTTGTCACCTATGAAATTTAAATTATGAAGAGTATAAGCTCAGGTATATTCTAAAACTTAAGTGATATAGAGTATACCATAAGAATAAGAGATGTAATGATGAGATTACATGGACAGACGATATGGAAAGAAAATGATGAGTAAATAGCAAAGTCTGCAAATGAACTGCAGCATTTGATGAAATAAATATGAAATGAGTATTGGAGATAATAATGAAGAATCTAAAAGAAATATGATAATATGGAAGTGATTATAGACTGATAGTCTAGATGGAATCACTTATCCATTTTCAGGCTCTTGAAGTCTATAGTGCCATAGTCGAAATATGATTATGAAATATGAGAATGTATGTGAAGTTCCAGTGAGCTCTATATGTGATGAGAATCTCTGAGTAGCTATATGTTATTGGAAATAGCAAAAGGCTCTGAGATTCCAAATTTATAGACAGCACCGCTCCGTACATGATGTAAAAATGTTTGAGCGTAATACAGAAACGCTCTATGATATGTTGAGTGAGCGGATGCACAAGATGTGAAAGCTACTGGACCATTACATACTATTGATTTAAATTGGTAAGTGATAGTTACCAAACCATATCAACTTGGCACTAATTGAGAAAATAGATGATGAACAGTCTGAATAATATGTGTTATGAAAAGGAGTGAAAATGGATAACTCCCAATTGATAAGCATTTCACAGGGAGTATAAAAATATGATGAGAAATGATATATAGTGAAAATGATTCTGAGGCTAATGGCATATTGGCAGTATTAATTAAAAGATGATTAAGAGGACAAGAATGATAAGTATACAAGACGATACCACCTTTAAATTAAGTTAAATTCGGAGGACCGAATTTCTTAAGGTGGGGAGAATGCGATAACCGCTAATTTTCTAAATTTAATATTAAATGTTCGTAAATTTAATATTAAAGCAAATAGAGAAGTTAAGTAAGTAAAGGAATTATTTACAAGATGGAATATTGTTGGAAATTCCGTAAATAATGAAGTTAAGGAATTGATAAATTATATGGAGGAAATTAATTTGGATAAATAGAAATCCAAATTAAATAAGAAAATGAGGAAGAATATATATATATATATATATATATTATACATACAATATATATAGTATTATTTCATTTATATCAAAATATATAAATGTAATTTAAGTTAAAAGTATGTAGATATATATATATTAAATATGTGTTAATATATAATATATATATCTATAAAATATTATATAGTATGTACTATATAATATAATATTAATATTATATTTATAAAGTAAATTATAAATATAATATATAAAAAAAAAGAAGAAAAAGAATCGGGAAATCCCGATTCTTCTCCGATGAAGGCCGACCACCGTCGGTCGGCCAAGAGAGGAAGAGGGAGAGAGAAAGATGATGCCGGCGACGTGAGGAACGGAGACCGGCGACGGAAAACAGAAACGGCGAAGGAAATTTCTGACGAAACCGAGGAAGAAAACGAAAAAGGGATCTGGCGGTGCAGGTGAAATTGGTCGCCGCCACTGCCACCGAAGCATTGCCGCAGGAGGAGGAAGAGGAAGAGGATGGAGGCCACCCAAGGCGCAATGAACGGTGAAGGAAGGCCGACGGAGGAGGAGAAGAAACTGAGGCAAAATCGAGTAGATCCGCCGCCGTGTCGCTGATCCAGGCCCAGCTGAGGCCACTGGCAAGTTCGTCTCAATGCCGGCCAGCTGAGGAGCAGCCGAACCGCCGGAGAACCAGCCGCCGGCGAAGAATCGACGAGGAAGAAGGCTGAATCGGCTGACGGGAAAAAGGAAAAGAAAAAGAAAAGAAAAAGGAAAAAGAAAAAGAAAAAGAAAAAGAAAAGAAAGAGAAAGGAAAGAAAAGAGAAAAAAAGGAAGAAAAAGAGGAAAAGAAGAAAAGAGAGGAAAAAAGGAGAATTTCAAAAATTACGGGAAATCCCGAGAATTCGGAAACCCGAGAATTACGAGAATCGGTAAGAAATCCCGAAAAGTGATAAATTATTTAAATAATTATGGAAAAATTCTAAATTTTAGAATTTAATTTCCAGAAAATTACCTCGATGACCGAGCCGATAGAATCGGGCGAGGTGAACATGGGCGCGACCTTCGAGAGTCAGTCGCCGACCCGAAACAGGTAAGGGATGCATGTGCAGCACTGTAAGAATATTCAGTCTGCATGTTTTTAATTATGAAATATTTTATGAAAATATTTATGAAAATATTGCGATGAATGATTGGTTGGAAAATTGTGGTGAAGTATCGGTTGAAATTATAAACTGTATTTTTCGTGCAGGACGCTAGCCAATCGGCAGCCGTTATACTGCCAAAAAATTATCGAAAATTATCGAATATTTTTAGATAATTTTATAAAATCATAATAAATGATTTTATTTCACGAGAAATGATTTTCAATCACGAAAATCGAGAAAATGAGTATTTTCCATAAAAACATGAATAAAATGAGAGTGATTTTAAAATATTCATGTTTTCGAGAATAGTGATAATGAAATCACCGAAAAAATCTCTTCGAGAATGGTGATAATGAAATCACCGAAAATTTTCTTGATATGTAAGTTACACGTAATACGAGATGAAAAATGAAAGGAAATAAAGTGAATATTTTTATATAATTCTTAAATATTCACTAAATGGTTTTATAACCTTTATGGTTTTAAATGATGAAAATATATATTTTTATAAATTCCATAAAGGTTTTCTGATGATGAAAAATATGGTTTTTGAGACTAGTTGGCATCCTATCATGCTGATATGTGATATGTGACATCTAATATGTGATATGTGATATGTAGTCCCGGCCGACACCTGATCAGTTATCCGCCGAAGACAATTATAGACTATGGCCATAGATCTGACATGATTATTTATACCCTGCGGGGTCTATAGCATGATTTGAGTAACGACCCAATGGACGGGCTGGGCGTGTGTGCCTAAGTCTCCATATGTAAAAATGTTTTATATGATATGTGATATGTGAAATGTAAATGTTTTACATGATATGTGACAAGTTAAATGAAAGAGATTTACAGCATTTTACAAAATGCTTATTTCAGTACTGAATTTAGTACTACGAGATGATTTCATATGATATGTGATATGAATATGTAATATGTTTTCAAAAGGAAAAAGAGGTTATAAGTCTAATATTCTTACTATGATTTTCAATTGAATATTAGACTATATGTGACATGAATATGTGATATGTTTTCCAAAAAGGAAAAGAGGAGGAAAATAAATCTAATATTCTTATTTTAGCTTTTAAATCGAATATTAGATTTAAATGATATATATGTTATACGAAAAGAATTTAATAGCGGATTTTGCTATTTAAAGTACTGTACTAATTATGGTTGTACAGTAAAACATGAAATGAATTTTGAATGAGAATGATGAGAATTTAACTAATATTCTTTTCAAAGGATATATGAATATTAGTTACTTTATTTAAATGCTTTATTTTATAAAAGCATTATTTTGAAGAGAATATGAAAATGATATGAAATGAAAAGGTAAAAGGATATAAATTTCAAACGAAAAGAAATTTATTACTCTCTACAGTTGCTTTTAGGTTCCGAGACAAGATAGGTATTTCAAAATACCTACCTTACTCCATCCGGATCCCTAGCCGACTGTAGTATCCTTCCTACATGCGAGCCTAGAGCCCATAGGAAAAATGAAAAAGTTTTTCAGCATATAGATAGCTGAATATCAAGTATGCATATAATTCTTTTACTGAGCCGTGGTTTGCTCACCACTTAATATTAACATTTCAAGTTTTTCGAGGACTAAGAGATTTGACATACGAGCATCTCGGCTGCGCATTTGGGGACGATGCGACAGCTTGATTTATTACATAAGGTACGATCATTTATTTTCTGTATTTAGACTTATCTACAGTACTACTTCCTTATGGATTAAGATAGGGGATGTAATTCATATTATAATTTAATATGAAATTGTGTATATGTAAAAGAAAAGTAAAGTATCGCAGACAGCCCAACCATATAAGATGTAAAGAATAAGATGAAAAATAGGGTCACGGGCTGTGACAGAATTAATGGTATCAAAGCAGGGTTGGCCTGATGTCTGTCGATACTTTTGGAAAGAAAATGTGTTGAAAGTGTTAACATCCCCTATAGTACTGTGTAGTCTAAATACATAAAGAAAATAAATGATTGTAAATTGAGTTAAGTGTTTAGAAGGGGGTGAGAATTATGAAATAAGGAATGCAAAAAAAGGGAAAACGACTCAGGAATGTTAACTGAAATGGTGATCTTATAATCAAAATGAAGGTCGGTTCGGTAAGGAACAGAAAACGGACTCGGTGAGGGCCCCACCAGTACTTTTCTGTCCGGATCGAACTGAGACCTGAAAGTGATGATATAAAAAAGGGGAAAGAAATATCAAGGCTGCAATTGTGATAAAAAGAACTTCAGAATGATATAAAGTTAACATTTTACAAAATGATTTTGAATATCTTCATTAAGTAATTTTCTCAAGAACATATTGAACACAACTTTAGAAAATTACTTAACAAGTTTTTTTACACTAAGTCTTCAGCTGAGAAAGTCAAGAAAAACTCCCACAAAATTCTAAAATGTTTTGGGATGAATTTAAATCAAAGTCTGCATCATTTTTAACCCAAATTAGCCCAAAAAAGTGTAGGAAAAGCATGAGGGATCGATCCCCCATGTTAAGGGATCGATCCCCAAATGGCAGAATGCTCCCAAGAAGCAAAATCAAGCAAAAAGGAAGCATGGGATCGATCCCCTAAGGGAAGGGATCGATCCCTTCATGGCAGAATGCCTTGGAAGCTTGCAAAGAAGCATAGGATTGATCCCCTAGGTCAAAGGATAAATCCCCTACCTCGAAAATGCACTTCAATGGCTAGTTTTTGTGAGATACAACGGTTACATTCAGTTTTTGCTCCTACCAACATTTAGAAACCATCCAAGGGACTATAAATAAAGGCTTGGAAGCTCAAGGAAGTAAGAGGAACAGCTGAGCAACATTTTTCTTTATCTTTTCCATCTTCCTCAAGCCTATCAAACTCACAAGTGCTACAAAGTCTTCATATTCTATCATACTTGTCATAACGTATCAAGTCCTAAGACCTAACCCACTAGACTTTAAAATTCAAGGAATCGCCACCAACCATTCAAACCTAGGGTGTGATTGGTCACATATTCTTGTCTAAAGATAAGGCATGGTCTACTTTCGACGATTCTTAGACTCGGGAGTACGGTTACGTATGGGGAAGGATTAGCACCCCCACAACGCCCATCCTAAGATGGTACCAACTAGCTTTAGGTTATCTTTATAGTTTGCCTCAAGTTCATATTAATTTCGATATACTTATATATTGGGAAAATTTCTAAGATTTTCCATCAATTTGGCTCCAACGTTAGAAATTCCCTTCACCTCAAGATATTCAAGGAGTCTCAATTGACTTTCTTGAACTCCATCGTCGGATAAATTTTAATATTTTATGAAATTCCCTTTTTTCCTAATCTTGTCTCTAATTTTGACTCCATATTCATTTTATAAATTTCTTTAATTTATTTTTATTTTTATATTCTTATTTACCTTACTTTTAAGAAATAAACATGAATTATGTTTTATTGAAAATTCACTTTTAAGCGTCTCATCAATTTGGCTCAGCCCAAAAGAAACCTCCTCACCTAAAAATTTCCAAGGAGTCTCAATTGACTTTCTTGAAATTTCATCATCAACATAACTCATATTTATTCTTTTTTCATTTATCTTATTTATTATAATTCTATTTATGATTTATACTTTATATTATCTTTATTTGTTTATTGGTCTTTATTTGCTCATTTTTATTTATCTATATCTAATCCATCTATCTTATCTTACTTTTATTTTTATTATAAATAAATATGAATTAATAAAAAATTTCTTTCAAAAGTATTCCATCAATTTGGCTCAACTTAAGAAAGATTCTTTCACCTAGAAATTTCCAAGGAGTCTCAATTGACTTTCTTGGAGTTTCATCCTCGTTATAATTCATATTTATCTTCTTAATTAATTTTTAGTTTTTAACTATCCTTATTTAACTAGCCTTTTTTAACCAAACAAATTTATTTTAATATTTTCCATAAATTTATCACACTAATTTATTAATTACATTTACTAAATAAACTGTTCTACCTAATATGTAGCCTAAATTCCATTATGCCCAATATTAATTACAAATCAACTTTTTATTATCTAATAAATAAATAAATAAATAAAACTTACCTGTTTCCTTTCTTTTCACTTTATTCTCTTATTCTTTCTCCTTTCTTGTAGTGACAGCACAAATGATGATAAAGGTATGCATGAATTCGTGTAGCAACAAAGTGGCTCGCAATACACCGAAGTAACCCACGTTGTGGCACTATTCTTGCTCTTTCCAAATAGTTGTTCTGTACCAAGTCAAGGTTCCTGCTACTACTCTATTTCATCAACTCTCCAACACGTTCACAATCTTGTCGTCGTTTTGTTCTTCTTAAACAGGGGTTACTTACACTTCTTGGTTCCAGCGGCTCCTCGGTTCACAACAGTGGCAAGATGGCGAGGCAGATAAGTGATGATCTAATGAAGACGAGGGGCAGCAGCGACGATGGTGGAACTTCGGTTGTTTGAGCAGCGACGATACAAGACCTGTAAGAAGCAATAACAGCAGTAGGAATAAGCAACGGAGGAATGCAGTAAAAGAGATGCTGATTCGATTCTGTCTGATGGTGATAAGCAGAAGTTTTCTTGTCAAGGCTGAGTGCCAGAGTCCATGATGGTGGTTAGGTTGAGTGCCTCCTCTTGTATTTGATTTTGTGTCCCTTTTTATAGCCACAAATTTGTTAAAGTCCTAATACAACTATACTTATTTTAAAAATTATCTCCTTTTTTTAACATTTTATTTATTTAATTCTTATATTAATCCTAATCTAGCTTTACCAAATTTAATATTAATCCAAATAATTATCCTAAAAATCTAATTATCCTATCCTAAAAATTAATTTTCTTTTCTTTTCTTATCCTTTCTCTTTTTTTCTTTTTTATTACTCCTAAATCCTATTTATATTTTAATTGCCTAATTAATGTTAATTCTAAATCTAAAAATTTTAATTTAATTCTAGCCTAATTCTAAATTGTTAAATTAAAATACAATGTCACCCAATCCAATCAATTATTTTTACAAATTAAGAACTCGGACAAAATAAGGTGTCTACAGCTGCCCCTCTTTATGCATTTGTTGTGAAACAGTATTTGCACAAAGACATAGACACCTATTTTGTCTGACTCCTCTCTTTTTTTTTTTAATTTTTGATTTTTTGATTTTTTTTATTTTTTTTTCAAAAAGCTCCCTCTAAACAGAAGGGTAGTCAAACTTTAAAATCTTGTCTTAAATGCTCTTCCTAAACAGGCAGACAGTCAAACTTTAGATCTTGTCTTAAATGCTCCTTCTAAACAGGCAGGCAGTCAAACTTTAAAATCTTGTCTTAAATGCTCCTCCTAAACAGGCAGGCAGTCAAACTTTGTCAAACTTTAAAAATCTTGTCTTAAATGTTCCTCCTAAACAGGCAGGCAAACAAACTTTAAAAATCTTGTCCAAAAGCTCCTCCTAAACAGGCAGGCAGTCAAACTTTAAAAATCTTGTCCAAAAAGCTCCTCCCAAATAGGCAGACAGTCAAACTTTAAAATCTTGTCTAAAAATTTGGAGGAATCATGCCCGAAGGTCTTAGAGATTGTACTCAGGGAACCTTGTCTATACTTTTTTCTTTTTCTCATGCAATGCATCATGTGTGCAACTGTGCGTGCATTCTATCCTATCTATGCAGTATCATTTGTGTAATGCCATTCATGCAATATTACTCACACAATCTATTCTATTCATGCAATGTTTTCTTTGAAAAACATTTCAACTTTCACTGTGGCAGTAACAAGGTTTTTAGACATCAGTCCATCTCATGCATTCTTCTTTTCTCATTTGTCATCCTGTCCTTATATTTCCTATTTGTTTTCTCATTTTCCTTCTTCCATGTTTCTTTCCCAATGAATCTCTTGTCTTCGTGCCCTCTATATCTTATCCTATCCCTTATTTCTTCTTTCACATTCATTCACTCTTTCTTTTTCATTGTTTTTTTTTCTTAATTTCCATTTTCATTCATTCACAAGTTTCATTTTCTTTCATTTTCCTAAATAATATAGGAGTCTTTCACATATTTTGCCAATCAAACATTCATTATCATTTCAATTTCAAAATCAATGCAATACAATTTCTCAATCCCTCAAGGTTAGGATATGACAAAGAAATGATAGGTGAAATGAAAAGAATGGCATTATTCAACATTTGGAAAGATTTAACAAGAAATTGTCAGGCTTAAAAGGAAAGTAGGCTTGAATGAAAAGTGAGAATTTTCAGGATTAAGTTTCATGTAATAGTATCCAAATAACAACAGTTTAAGCAATTCTGATCAATGAATGCAAAATCCCCTTAAAAGGTCCATCAATCTTATCATGTTGAGTTCATCAAGATATCTTCTTGCTCCAGTATCGTTGACATCCAGCTTTTTTGGTATCTAAGCCGCCTTTTCAGGTTTTCAACTTAGATGCACTCCATTGATCCAAACTGCCCTTTTTTTTAGGTTTTCAATCTGAATCCCCCTTCTTCTTTTTTTTCTTTTTCATTTTCATTTTCTTTTCTTTCTTCTTTTTTTCTTTTTTTATTCATTTCTCTTCATTTTCAACTTCATTGTCCTTGATGAAACTTCTCTTATCTGTTCTCCATTCTGATCATGCCCCAACATCAGATACTTCTTCACCCAATTTAATGCTCTCATGGATCCAAAAGAGTCTTTTGAATCCAACTTCTTCCATCTAGACGAACTCTTTTTGCCTTATCTTGATCTGCTTGTCCTAATTCCATCCAAAGGATCATCATCTCATAGTGTAAGTATGCCTTTATTCAACACATGATTCTTCAATAGGAGTACTCATATTTGATCAAAATGGACTTTTAAGGCACGTAATGTAGGCTCAGGTGAGGGTTTATGAAAGAAAGGATAATATAGGCCCAAAATAAGTATTTCAATGTTCTTCAAACCAAGAATCATTTTTCATGAATCATTTAGGCATTTTGACTTTTGCCCCATTCTAATTTGCTTTCTCTCTCCTTTTTTATTCAAATGTGACTAGGGCACTTTCTTGATTCAAACCCTTTTTCCTTCTTCATTCTCTTTTTCTTTTTTTTGTTCTCTTTTTTTTTCAAAAAGGTTTTTTTTTCTTTGCCCCACTAATCTTTCATCTTCTATTCTCTTTGCCCCCAGTGTGGAGGGTGATTCTTGGTGGGTTATATAAAAAAAGAATATAATAGGCTCAAAATGGGTAATCAATGGATAATTTTACTCACGCTTGAAAGGTAATGAAAGAAGGCCATTTTTCATCTCAATACAAGTACTCTCATTAAAGGTTATCTATTGAACAAAGACAAACTCATTAAAATTTCATGTAGAGATTCACCTTTACTCGTAACATTCAATAGTTGAAGATTTTAGACAAATATCTTCCATTCTCTTCTTGCTTGAACAATCTTGGCAAACTAAAAATCCATTAAACCAACCAAAGCAGTCCTTTTCAGAATTGAATTTTATACTCATTGCCATCATCATTATCATGTTCATTATTTGGATACTTTTAAGCTTGGTAACAATGTAGAGAATATGGGTATTGGTGTTTTGCATTAAAGAACAAGATTGGAATGAGGAATTAAGAAATATGCATCGCACTAATCCTTTATTGAAAATGAAAATAAATGAAAGTTGGCCCAATACATAAAAGAAAATCTTAGTGCTTTTGGGCACAAGCACTCCTACATTACCTAAAAATTGAAAGATTCTAAGAAAACCTAAGACAATTGAAAAGAAAAATCCATTACTCTTGGGTGGCATAAACAACTGGCATCTCATAAACAGTCCAATTTCCTAGGGTACACGAACTGATCAATATCAAACCCTCAATTCCCTTCTTCGTCAACCACATTCACCATTGCCCTAGCATGATCGGGCAATGGGTTTACATTAACATCCGGCTCACCTTTCTTCCCAAAACTTAAGAGTCCAGCTTTGACGAGAGATTGGACTTTCACCTTCAAACCCATGCAATTCTCAATAGAATGACAAAATTGTCGTTATGATAGGCACATTTTGCATTAGGGTCATACCACTTTGGGTAAGAAGGTTTCAAGGGTTCTATATAAATAGGGGCAATGAGATGACCCTCTACCAACTTTGGGAATAGCTCGGCGTATGTCATGGGTATAGGGTCTATGGTAACATTTCGGCTAGGTCGGGTGAACCTTTGGTCATTAGGTAGGAAAGTGTGGTTTGTTGAGGTTGTAGGTGTTCGTCAATGGAAAACAGGTTGATAAGCGTTCTGGGGATGAGCTTGTGGGTAAGATTGAGAATAGGTGTAATTCACTAAGGATGAGTAATGGTTATAAGGGTGACGTGAATTGTTTGAGATAGCTTGTGCATCTCCTTCCTTCTTCAAGAATCTACCTTTCCTACTGTCATTCACAGGTGCTTCGATCTTACCGCTCTTGATGGCATTCTCAATGGCTTCACCAGTTAACACCATGTCCGCAAAGTTCTTAGTTACACTACTAAGCATACGCTCATAGTAAGGTGCCTTGAGAGTATTCAAAAAGAACACGGTGACTTCCTTTTCAGTTAAAGGAGGTTGAACTTGCGACGCCGCATCTCTCCACCGTTGGGCATATTCTTTGAAGCTCTCTTCCTTCTTCTTTTCCATACCTTGGAGAGATAAGTGGTCAAGAGCTACATCAGACACATGTTTGTATTGAGCTATAAAAGCTCTTGCCAATTCAGGCCAAAAGGAAACTTTGCTTCTTTCCAATTGGTTGTACCATTTAGCAGCTGACCCAGTCAAGCTATCTTGAAAAACATGAATTAATAGCTTGTCATCCCATGCATATGCTGCCATTTTCCTACAGTACATGGTGAGATGATCTTTTGGGCACGATGTTCCATTGAACTTTTCAAATTCAGGTACCTTGAATTTTGGTGGAAGCATGACACCAAGTACCAAACACAACCTTTCAGCATCAACGGGTCCAAAATAGTGAACCCCTTCCATGGCATTTAGTCTTTCCTCTATCAAACTCAGCTGAGCTTTAGTACTGCTATATTCCTCTTTATGCTTCAACTTTTCTAACTTTGTGGGATCATCTAAATTTGGCACCTCCGCTGGGTTTTGAACTTGTATCTGTAGAGGTGTTGGAGCTTTGGCAGTACTTCCTTCAGGAACAAAAATAGGGTTGTCTCGCATGCTTTGTTGAGGTTCTTGGATAGACTCCTCTTGATTACCCATCTTCTCCTTTCCTTTAATCATGGCTTTTAGCAACTGGGTAATTTCACTCAATTGCCCCTTCATCTCTACATTATCCCTTTCCAACTTTTCTATCCTAATATTTTGATCCTCTTCCATTATGCGTGCTTGATACCTTGTATGATATCTGTGGAGGGCAGATCGTCTAGTGGATGCAATTTTGATACCTTGAGTGCCACAATTAAGTTGAAATTATATTTCTTGTGATGATATGTTTATGCATAAAAATGAATGCATATGGAATGCACTTAAGTCTAACAATCTCTCCTAACAATCAAAAGTATGTTCATTCTCATGATAAGACAAATGCAAACTTATGTGCATGATATGTTATGAAATGCAAAATCAAACACAATTATGCATGATTTAATGGTATAAGCAAATTCACCTTTTTTTTAAAAAAAATGGAAAGAAAAACTTACTCTCTTTTTTTTTTGAAAAATTTTTTTATTGTAAAAACAAATGTGTGAAAAAGGGGAGTAAAAAAAATTGTTCTTTCATGTGTCCTATCTTGGGTTTATATCTACACTTCATTCTAGCATGGTTCCATCCTAAAACTAAGTCTTATGTTTCATTACATGTTGGGTTTGGATAATTCAAGGTTCTAAAGGTTCTCCAAATTGCTCCTCACTATCATTCACACTGGACTAGTAAGGTACCCAATCCTCACCCATGACAGGCTACAAACAAAAAGGTTCAATTTGAGTAGTAGTATTTCACTAGCCATTGCGGAGGTATTACCTCACGAGAGCGTAGTTACTCTACTTCCTCCTAAAAAGGATAAAGCCCGGGTAGAGGGCCAATGCATGCACATGCACGTGAAGTGTGTGTTGAAGGAACAAACAATTGTTTTATCAAAATTAACATTCTTAAAGGCAAACATAGAATAACATAAAACCAATCATTGGCTCGACTCTCTAAAGTCCCCAGTGGAGTCACCAAGCTGTCATAACGTGTCAAGTCCTAAGACCTAACCCGCTAGACTTTAAAATTCAAGGAGTCGCCACCAACCATTCAAACCTAGGGTGTGATTGGTCACCTATTCTTGTCTAAAGATAAGGCATGGTCTACTTTCAAAGATTCTTAGACTCGGGAGTACGGTTACGTATGGGGAAGGATTAGCACCCCCACAACGCCCATCTTAAGATGGTACCAACTAGCTTTAGGTTATCTTTATAGTTTGCCTCAAGTTCATATTAATTTCGATATACTTATATATTGAGAAAATTTCTAAGATTTTTCCATCAATTTGGCTCCAACCTTAGAAATTCCCCTCACCTCAAGATATTCAAGGAGTCTCAATTGACTTTCTTGAACTCCATCGTCGGATAAATTTTAATATTTTATGAAATTCCCTTTTTTCCTAATCTTGTCTCTAATTTTTGACTCCATATTCATTTTATAAGTTTCTTTAATTTATTTTTATTTTTATATTCTTATTTACCTTACTTTTAAGAAATAAACATGAATTATGTTTTATTGAAAATTCAATTTTAAGTGTCCCATCAATTTGGCTCAGCCCAAAAGAAATCTCCTCACCTAGAAATTTCCAAGGAGTCTCAATTGACTTTCTTGAAATTTCATCATCAGCATAACTCATATTTATTCTTTTTTCATTTATCTTATTTATTATAATTGTTAGCTTTAAATTGCAATATATATTTTGAAATGACAAAAACTTAAGTAAGCTTTAATGTTTTAATTCATATTGTAAATTTGCCTTATCACACATGATTTTCTCAATCTATTTTCAAGTGATCATATCAAACATTAAGACCATGATTTAATGATACATCCCTATTGGTCTTAATTCTTTATAAATGTTTTGAATATTTTAGAAAATCACTTGATGAATGTTTAGACCATGTTTTTATCTGAGAAAGTCAAGAAAAACTCCCTTAAAACTTATAGATGTTTTGGGTTGAATTAGGATCAAAGGTCATATCATTTCTAACCCAAAAGTGCAGGAAAAATGCCCTCTGGAAGAAAAGGATCGATCCCCATTGTAGCAGGATCAATCCCTTTTTGGCAGAAAGTCTTCCCAAGGTCCCTGAAGCCTCTGGACAAAAGGGATCGATCCCTTTGCACGAAAATAGCCTATAACGGCTAGTTTTTGTGAGACAACGGTAATATCCGAGATTTGGCTTCACCTAACAGCTAGAATACATCCAAGGGACTATAAATAGAGGCTTAGAAGCTAAAGAAAGCAAGAGGAACCACTCAGCAACTCCAAATCTCATATTCCTCAAATCTACAAGCCTCAAACAACAAATCAAGAGCTACAATGTTTCCATCTTCTATCATTCATCTATTTCTTGTATTGCTTAGCACAAAATCTTGTATAGGTTTTCATTGTGCTTAATTTCTGTAATCACTTGCCTACTTAGAGGCCTTCTTTGATTGCACCATTTGTAAACACATTCATTCCTTGTAAAAGGGGAGGTTTCTCTTTAGCCTAGAAAAAGAGGGAGAAGAGGTTTCTCTTGAGCCTAGAAAAAGAGCGAGGTTACTCTTGAGCCTTGAAAAGAGGGATTGTAATCACAAATTCAAGATAGTGGATTTGGAGAAAATCCTTGGGAGCATCTCAAGGTAGAGGACGTAGGCAAGGTTGCCGAACCTCTATAAATCGATTGTGTAAATCTCTCTTTCCCTACTCTTTTTAATTACTTGCAATTATATTTGTGATTATTGGATTAAACTTGGATTGCATGCTTGCCTAGCTTAGAGAACTTAGAAAATATTCAAATAGGCTAGAGAATTTAGAGAAACCGGAAAACGAGCTTAAGGTTAGATAAAAACCGATTCACCCCCCTCTCGGTATCACCTATAGAGCCAACAATTGGTATCAGAGCTGGGCTCGAGATTGAATTAAACTAACCTCTATCGAGCAAAACGATCATAAATGGCTCACTTGAATGTAGGCACACCCCTAGGAGAAGAAGGACAATCATTAGTTAGACCTCCACTCTTTAATGGTGAAAATTATTCATATTGGAAAACTAGGATGATGTTATTTGTACAATCCAATGATTATGAAGTACAGAGAATTATTGTGAATGATCCTAGAATTCCTATGAAGAAAGTAGATGGAAAGGATGTCCCTAAGAGTGAGGATGAGTGGGACACAAATGACATGAGAATGGCACAATTGAATGCCAAGGCCATGCACACTCTCTTTTGTGCATTAGGTCCCAATGAATATAATAGAGTGCCCCTATGTGAAAATGCTAAGCAAATATGGGACAAATTAGCCATCACACATGAAGGGACCAATCAAGTGAAAGAAACCAAAGTAGGTATGCTCACACATGATTATGAGCTTTTTAGAATGAAAGAAAATGAGTCCATTAGCGAAATGTTCACTAGGTTTAATGATATAATTAATGGACTTAAGGCATTAGGCAAGAGCTATTGCAATGTAGAAATGGTCAAGAAAATCTTGAATAGCTTGCCAAAATCTTGGGAGGCAAAGGTGACTGCTATAGAAGAATCTAAGGACCCTAACACCTTGTCTCTAGATGAACTTATGGGCTTCCTACTTATGAAATGAAAATGAAAATGAAAAGAAATGAAGTGCCTTCAAAGAAAGTAGGGGTAGCACTTAAGTCTTCCACTCATGAGGTCCTTGAAGAAGATAGTGATGAGAGTGAAAATAAGGAAGAAAAGGAAATGGAAATGTTTGCCAAAAGATTGAATAGATTCATGAGGATGAAAGAAAAAGAAAATAATAGGAGACATCAAAGAGGGGAGTCAAGTAGAAGAGAAAAAGACTCCTTAGTATGTTATGAGTGCAATGAACCGGGTCATACTAAGTTAGATTGCCCCTTACTTAGGAAAGAAAAGGATAGGAAACCTAGGAAGAAAGCGTTTGTGGCTGCATGGAGCGATAGTGATAGCTCCGATGAGGAAAATGTAGATAATGAGGTAGCCTACTCATGCTTTATGGCCATTTGTGATGATGAGGCTAGTAGTAGTTCTAGTGAAGATAATGATTATACCTTTAGTGAACTACAAAATGCCTTTGATGATTTAGCAAATGAATTTCAATGCATGAATTCTAAATATAAGAAAATCATTGCTAAATTAAAAATAGAAAATGAAGCCTTGACAAGTGCTAAGATAGAATTTGAAAAGAAACTAGAAGAGGCTAACTTGGAGATAAATGAGTTGAATAAAAAGAACTTAAACTTACATAACTCATTTACTAGGTTTTATATGGGTCAACAAAAGCTAGATCATATGTTAGAGACCCAAAGAGCTTTCTTTGACAAAGATGGGCTAGGATACAATGAAATACATAAAGAAACTCATCTTAGGAATTTCTTAGTAAGCAAAAATACTATGCATGATACATCTCTCACATGCTCACTATGTAATAGGATAGGCCACTCCTCACAAGCATGCACATATAGAAAAACTACCTTTAGAGGAAAAGTGGTTAGGAAGATGTGGATGCCAAAGCTTGCAATAAATAATGATGACTTGTGCTTGAAATGGATCCCAAAAGGATCAAAAATTATTTGCACTAACTTTCAAGGACCCAAGAAAATTTGGGTACCAAAGCATGCTTGAATGTGTTTGTTGTAGGAGTGTTAGAGCATGGGAATACAATGGAACAATGTAATTTAAATGCTCAACACATCCTCATGGAGTTTGCTTGTGCTAATGAGAAAAAGGAAAAGCTTGAGGATCCATCCTTGGCAAGGTCACAACAACTCTTCAAAGAATGGCACAAGGTGGATTCAACTATTCAAGGCAAAGCATTCTCTAGCAAAGGAGTTTTGTAAGCTTAAATCCTATCTCTTCAAAACTCATATATATTAAAATTATTTGTTTGATTTAATGAGACACTTAGTTGATGATCATTGGTGCATTGTGAGTTGAATGAATAAAGAAATGATTATTTAGTGTTTGATGAACAATTCTTGATGGATGAATGAAAGGCATGATTTATGATGTTGAAATGATTTTTGGATTTTTGTAGTTTGAGCAAGCTTGATATGCTGAGATAATATATTTAGTTGCTCAAAAACTGATAAATGTGTCATACATGCAAAATACCATGTCATGAGCTTTAATGAAGAGTTTGCATGCTGGAAATTATGGCATGTTGTTCACATAATATATGCTTTGATGATATATGTGCTTAAAATCTATGTGAACAAGTTTGTTTTGACATATTTATGTAATCTAATGCATTGGTTTGGTCAAAATATGCTTAAATCTTAAAATGACCCCCTTTGAGGCCAAAAATGCATTTTATTGTGTAAATTCTTCCAAAATTGCAAAATCTTTTGTAAAATGGTTTTTCATCCATGTTTTTCATTCATACAAGTCCCAAATCATGTTTTACAAATGTTTAAACCTTTACTTGGACTTAAAACACTCAAAAACGAAGTTTTGGTACCTCAAAGGTTGAATTTTCTGTCAAAACAACTGCAGAATCTGCAGGAAACATATGAGGGATCGATCCCCACTGTAGCAGAATCGATCCCCCCAGGCCAGAAAAGGCACTCCTGTATGTGTTCAACCGAAATTGAGAAGAACTCTTCATTGTTTTGACATTTTCTCTCTTCTCGACTTAAAATTCATTGTTTTAACTTCTTTTTGATGATCTTTAATGTATGAAAATTCATTTTTCATTGATACCATGCCTCAACTTCATCAATTAATATCATTTCCAACAAATGGTATCACTTTCAACAATTAATATCACTTTTCTTGAGCTCACAAGTGCAAAATCATTTTTCTCATTGAAAATAGTCATGAATTGCATAAATCTTGAAATAATCTTGAAATATACTTTCAATGAATGCTTAAACATAATTTTGAGATTTATTTCAATGATTTATGGATATATTTGAGAATTTGATGAACTTGTGCATAATGAGTGTTTTTCATATCTTTTGTTCATCTTAGTCAAGCATGCTTATTGGATTATGTGTATTGGCTTGACTTATCAATTCCACACTAGGTTTCATGATAATTTTACATCTAGTGGATTGATTCCAAATGTAAATTCAACAATTGGTAATAGTCATTGGCCTATAATTTGTGATGGTAAATGGATCCTAAATGTTAAAATGCATAAAACTTTATCATCCTTGTACTTAAAGAGCTAGGGTCTTAATGACAACACCAACATTCAAAGATAAATGCAAACTTGAACAAACTTGATATCCATGCATTTATTATTTGACTCTTTCCTTGCTCATAATTGGTTAAGGACTTGAATTGGAAAATGAGCATAGGATTTTTGTGAATGAAAACATGGAAGAAAATGTGTTTGCTTGAATTCCTTGATGTTTTGAATCTTCCATATGGTATCAATTTGTGAATATGAATATGGATTAATATTTTATGATTGTGTACTAATGTTTAATTGATCCATATGCATATTGATGATATGTGTTGTGTTCTTGCATGTTTAGAATGAGTATTTTCTTGACATGAACACACTACACATAAATATTGGATTCATGTAAAATGCCTAAGTCAATCATTAGTAACAATTAGTATTTAGATTGAAATAACAATTAGTATCATTGGAAACCATATTTTCAATAATTGGTAAGCCAAAACTAAATTGCCAATTGGTTTGAGCTTTAAAATTGACAACACTTCTCATGCTCCTTAGATTGAAATGACAAATAGAGAAGAATTCTCTTAGGATACTTTTGCATGAAACTCTTGTGTGCTAAAATTTGTAGTTAATTGCTATATGTTTTGAATCTATGCACACTCTTGCTTGAACATGATTTATGAGCACATGCATATGATATGTTATCTAATTTTAGCTCATAATCATGATGTATTGACATGCACCTTAGTTGGACCTTAGAGAAAAATTGATATACTTAGGTGCTTGCTTAACTTCTCACCAATTGGAACCTTCTTGCAAAATTACTTATCAACAATTGGTATCAAAATTATTTATAAACAATTGGTATAGGATCATAAGTCATATTCATTGCATAAATATTTCATACTCTTTGAGAATATTGACTTATTGATTTGTGCTATAAGTCCCATATACTAACATGTTTCTTGTTGGATGGAGCATTTTTTTTTATTCTCACATAGCCATGATTTTAGGGGGAGCATATTTTTTAGTATTTTTCCTTCTTTTTGCTATGACAAAAAGGGGGAGAGATAGATAAAGGGAGAGATATTAAGGGGGAGAAATAGTTGGAAAATTCATTTTCAAAACCCATGCTTATATTAAGGGGGAGCTTTATAAAATCCTGCTTTATTTGAGGGGGAGTATTTTTTTCAAAGAATTTTCAAAGCAAATTTACATTAAGTTTTGTCATATCAAAAAGGGGGAGATTGTTAGCTTTAAATTGCAATATATATTTTGAAATGACAAAAACTTAAGTAAGCTTTAATGTTTTAATTCATATTGTAAATTTGCCTTATCACACATGATTTTCTCAATCTATTTTCAAGTGATCATATCAAACATTAAGACCATGATTTAATGATACATCCCTATTGGTCTTAATTCTTTATAAATGTTTTGAATATTTTAGAAAATCACTTGATGACTGTTTAGACCAAGTTTTTATCTGAGAAAGTCAAGAAAAACTCCCTTAAAACTTATAAATGTTTTGGGTTGAATTAGAATCAAAGGTCATATCATTTCTAACCCAAAAGTGCAGGAAAAATGCCCTTTGGAAGAAAAGGATCGATCCCCATTGTAGCAGGATCGATCCCTTTTTGGCAGAAAGTCTTCCCAAGGTCCCTGAAGCCCAGAATCAAGATTCTGGACAAAAGGGATCGATCCCCTATGGAAAGGGATCGATCCCTTTGCACGAAAATAGCCTATAACTGCTATTTTTTGTGAGACAACGGTAATATCCGAGATTTGGCTTCACCTAACAGCTAGAATACATCCAAGGGACTATAAATAGAGGCTTAGAAGCTAAAGAAAGCAAGAGGAACCACTCAGCAACTCCAAATCTCATATTCCTCAAATCTACAAGCCTCAAACAACAAATCAAGAGCTACAAAGTTTCCATCTTCTATCATTCATCTATTTCTTGTATTGCTTAGCACAAAATCTTGTATAGGTTTTCATTGTGCTTAATTTCTGTAATCACTTACCTACTTAGAGGCCTTCTTTGATTGCACCATTTGTAAACACATTCATTCCTTGTAAAAGGGGAGGTTTCTTTTTAGCCTAGAAAAAGAGGGAGAAGAGGTTTCTCTTGAGCCTAGAAAAAGAGAGAGGTTACTCTTGAGCCTTGAAAAGAGGGATTGTAATCACAAATTCAAGATAGTGGATTTGGAGAAAATCCTTGGGAGCGTCTCAAGGTAGAGGACGTAGGCAAGGTTGCCGAACCTCTATAAATCGATTGTGTAAATCTCTCTTTCCCTACTCTCTTTAATTACTTGCAATTATATTTGTGATTATTGGATTAAACTTGGATTGCATGCTTGCCTAGCTTAGAGAACTTAGAAAATATTCAAATAGGCTAGAGAATTTAGAGAAACCGGAAAACGAGCTTAAGGTTAGATAAAAACCGATTCACCCCCCTCTCGGTATCGCCTATAGAGCCAACAATAATTCTATTTATGATTTATACTTTATCTTATCTTTATTTGTTTATTGGTCTTTATTTGCTCATTTTTATTTATTTATATCTAATCCATCTATATTATCTTACTTTTATTTTTATTATAAATAAATATTAATTAATAAAATTTTTTTTTCAAAAGTATTCCATCAATTTGTCTTAACTTAAGAAAGATTCTTTCACCTAGAAATTTCCAAGGAGTCTCAATTGACTTTCTTGAAGTTTCATCCTCGGTATAATTCATATTTATCTTCTTAATTAATTTTTATTTTTTAACTATCCTTATTTAACTAGTCTTTTTTAACCAAACAAATTTATTTTAATCATCATCATCATCATCATCAGAGCCTTTATCCCAATAGATTGGGGTAGGCTATATGAACCAATATCTAAAATCATGTTAGATCGTCCATATGTATTCTCTACCTCCATAGATTCCTATTCAAGGTCATTTGCTCATCTAATTCTAAAACCTCCATGTCTTTCCAAACTACTTCCTTCCAAGTCTTTTTCGGTCTTCCTCTAGTCTTAACCCTTCTCTCAACATCCATAGCCTCTATTCTCCTAACTGGAGCATCTACAGGTCTACGTCTTACATGTCCAAACCAACGTAAACGATTTTCACACATTTTGTCATTGATAGGTACCACTCCAATCATCTTACGAATATGATCATTTCTCATTCTATCCTTTCTTGTGTATCCACATATCCACCGTAACATTCTCATTTCTGTTACACTCATCTTTTGTGTATGTAGCCTCTTAGTCGCCCAACATTCACTACCATATAACAATGTTGATCTAACAACTGTCCTATAAAACTTGCCTTTCAACCATGTAGGAATTCCTTTATCGCACAACACACCTGTAGCACTTCTCCACTTACTCCATCCAGCTTGGATCCTATAGGTCACATCACCATCAATCTCTCCATTCATCTGTATTATTGATCCCAAGTATCGAAAATGATCCCACTTAGGTATCGCCACCCCATCTAACTTCACTACATCATGCTCTTCTAGTCGGTTAGAACTGAATTTACACTCCATGTATTCAGTTTTCACTCTGCTTAGTTTAAATCCTTTTGATTCTAACGTTTGTCTCCTTAATTCCAACTTTGTATTGATCTCCGCTCTAGTTTCCGCACATAGGATAATATCATCTGCAAACATCATACACCAAGGCACCTTATCCTGGATGGATTTTGTCAGTTCGTCCATAACTACCGCAAACAAGAATGGACTCAACGCAGACCCTTAGTGTAATCCCACCGTGATAGGAAACTCACTTGTTTGCCCCCCACCTGTCCTCACATGTGTCCTTGTGCCTCTATACATGTCCTTAATTAGTTTAATATATTTCAAAGGAACTCTTTTCTTCATTAAGGACCACCAGAGTACCTCCCTAGGCACTTTATCATATGCTTTCTCCAAATCTATAAAGACCATATGAAGATCTTTACCCATTACTCGAAAGCGCTCCATAAGTTGTCTAAGCAAATATATTGCCTCCATAGTTGATCGACCTGGCATAAAACCAAATTGATTCTCCGATATCTCTACATTCTTTCTTAATCTCCGTTCTATCACTCTCTCCCATAGTTTCATCGTGTGACTCATCAATTTTATGCCTCGGTAGTTGGCGCAACTTTGAATATCTCCCTTGTTCTTATATAAAGGTACTAAGACACTCTTCCTCCATTCCTCTGGCATTTTGTTAGTGTGCCAAATCGTATTAAATAGATTTGTCGACCACCTAACTCCTACATCTCCAAGGCATTTCCAAACTTCAATTGGGATGTCATCAGGTCTAACAGCTTTTCCATTCTTCATCATCTTTAGTGCCTCTTTTACGTCTGTCTCTTGGATTCTATGCACAAAACACCGATTTAAATCCTTAAGAGGCACCGAAATATTATCCAAAACTTTATTTTACCCGTCATTAAATAATTTGTTAAAATAATCTTGCCACCTGTCCTTAATGTCATTATCTTTAACGAGAGTTCTTTGATGCTCATCCTCAATACATTTCACGACTCTTAGGTCGCGACTCCTCCTTTCTCTTGCTTGCGCCAATCTGTATATCCTTTTTTCTCCCTCCTTTGTGTTCAATTTGTTGTAAATCTCTTTCGCAACCTTCGTCTTAGCTTCTGCCATAGCCTTCTTTGCTTCCTTTCTTGCTACCTTATATTCCGAAAAACTCTCTTCTGTATTGTTCTTCTTTAAAGCCTTGTAACGCTCTCGCTTAGTCTTTATAGCATCTTTTACTACTGCAGTCCACCATGTTGCGTCCTTTCCAGTCGGCACTCTTCCGTTTGATACTCCTAATGTCTCTTTGCCTACCTCCCGAATGCATTTTGCCATCTTATTCCACATTACATTTGGGTTCTCTTCGGTTGTCCAAGCCTCTTTTTGAATCCAACTATCTCTACATATTGTATGACAATTTCTTTTAGCTTCTACCATCGAATCAGTTCAATTCCTTTTTGTTGGTTCCTTCGATGTCGTCTATCTATCTTCATATCTAGAACTAAGAGTCTATGTTGCGCGGTAACACTCTCACATGGTATAACCTTACAATCCAAACATCTATGTCTATCCCTACTCCTAGTTAAAAAGAAATCTATCTGACTTGCTCTTGGTCCACATCTAAAGGTTATAAGATGAGAATCTCTCTTCTTAAACAATGTATTTGCTAGGATTAGGTCATAAGATAAAGCAAAATTTAAGATAGCATCTCCTCCCTCGTTTCTTACACCATAACTAAAACCCCCATGTACTCTCTCAAAACCCTCTCTACTTGTACCAACATGTCCATTAAGATCACCGCCAATAAAAAGGTTTTCTCTTATGGGTACTTCTTGTACTACCTTATCTAAATCCTTCCAAAACTGTCGTTTACTAACCTCATTAAGTCCTATCTGGGGTGCATACGCGCTAATGACATTCAACACCTCTTCTCCTAAAACTAGTTTAACCAAAATAATCCTATCCCTTTGTCTCTTGATCTGTACAACATCCTTATGGTACTCTTTATCTATAATGATACCTACTCCATTTCGGTCTCTATCTTTCCCTGTGTACCAAAGCTTATATTGCCAAGGTGCTATCTCTCTAGCCTTTTCCCCAACCCATTTGGTCTCTTTGAGACACAAAATGTTAACCCTCCTCCTACTCATAACCTCACAAATCTCACCTAACTTACCACTAAGCGTACCTATATTCCAAGAGCCTAACCTAAGCTTATGGTTATGGACTAACTTCTTTACCCACCCCCGTCCATTGTGGTGTGGGAACCTTTGCCTATTTAACACCACATCCAGGCGTCGATGTGGCGCGTCACTTCCGGGCGACGACCTAGCAACCCTTGCCCACTTTTCACTACACCCGGGCTTTGATGCAGCGTGTCACTGTGTAGGGGACGCCCCAACGATGTTTTGATATTGGTTCATTTCATGAGATTGGACTAGTTTTTAAGGCTGGTTGTCCAAACCTACCGCCACCCTCCTCCTTTACCCGGGCTTGGGACCAGCTGCGTTAACTCACACAGGCGGAGTTAAACAAATTTATTTTAATATTTTCCATAAATTTATCACACTAATTTATTAATTACATTTACTAAATAAACTATTCTACCTAATATGTAGCCTAAATTCCATTATGCCCAATATTAATTACAAATCAACTTTTTATTATCTAATAAATAAATAAATAAATAAATAAAACTTACCTGTTTCCTTTCTTTTCACTTTATTCTCTTATTCTTTCTGCTTTCTTGTAGTGACAGCACAAATGATGAAAAAGGCATGCATGAATTCGTGTAGCAACAAAGTGGCTTGCAATACACCAAAGTAACCCACGTTGTGGCACTATTCTTACTATTTCCAAATAGTTGTTCTGTACCAAGTCAAGGTTCCTGCTACTACTCTGTTTCATGAACTCTCCAACACGTTCACAATCTTGCCGTCGTTCTGTTCTTCTTCAACAGGGATTACTTACACTTCTTGGTTCCAGCGGCTCCTTGGTTCACAACAGTGGCAAGATGGTGAGGCAGATAAGTGATGATCTAATGAAGACGAGGGGTAGCAACGACGATGGTGGAACTTCGGTTGTTTGAGCAGGGCCCGTAAGAAGCAATAACAACAGTAGGAATAAGCGGCGAAGGAATGCAGTAAAGGAGATGCTGATTCGGTTCGGTCTGATGGTGATAAGCAAAAGTTTTCTTGTCAAGGCTGAGTGCCAGAGTCCATGATGGTGGTCGGGTTGAGTGCCTCCTCTTGTATTTGATTTTGTGTCCTTTTTTATAGCCACAAATTTGTTAAAGTCCTAATACAACTATACTTATTTTAATAATTATCTCATTTTTTAACATTTTATTTATTTAATTCTTATATTAATCCTAATCTAGCTTTACCAAATTTAATATTAATCCAAATAATTATCCTAAAAATCTAATTATCCTATCCTAAAAATTAATTTTCTTTTCTTTTCTTATCCTTTCTCTTTTTTTCTTTTTTATTACTCCTAAATCCTATTTATATTTTAATTGCCTAATTAATGTTAATTCTAAATCTAAAAATTTTAATTTAATTCTAGCTTAATTCTAAATTGTTAAATTAAAATATAATGTCATCCAATCCAATCAATTGTTTTTACAAATTAAGAACCCGGACAAAATAAGGTGTCTACAATACTCATCATCTTTGTATAGCATAGCACAAATATTGTATAGGATTTCCCTTGTCCTTAACTATTGTAATCACTTGCCTAACTAAAAGCCTTTCTTTGATTACATTCCTTGTAAACACATTCACACCTTGTAAAGGGGAGGTTTCTCTTAAGCCTTAGAAAAAGAGGAAGGCTTCTCTTTAGCCTTAGAAAAAGAGGGAGGTTTCTCTTGAGCCTAGAAAAAGAGGGAAGTTACTCTTGAGCCTGCAAAAAGAAGGATTGTAATACAAATTCAAGTTAGCGGATTTGGGGAAAATCCTTGGGAGTGTCTGAAGGTAGAGGACGTAGGCAAGGTTGTCAAACCTCTATAAATCGATTGTGTACATCTCTCTTTCCCTACTCTCTTTACTTATTTGCATTTATATTGTGATTGTTGAATTGAATTTATATTGCATACTTGAGTAGCCTAGAGCACTTAGAAAACTTTAACATAGGCTAGAGAATTTAGAAGAATCGAAAAACGAACCTAAGAGTACCACAAAACCGATTCACCTCCTCTCGGTTTAGCCTATAAAGCAAACAATTGGTATCAGAGCTTGGGCTCAAGATTGATTTGGATTAACATCCAACAAGTAAAATGATCATAAATGGCTTAATTGAACATATGTACCACCCCAAGAGAAGAGGGACACTCATTAGTTAGACCTCCACTTTTCAATGAAGAGAATTACTCATATTGAAAAATTAGAATGATGTTGTTTGTACAATCAAATGACTGTGAAGTGTGGAGAGTGATAGTTAATGATCCCAAAATTCCAATGAAAAAAGTTGATGGAAAGGATGTCCTTAAAAGTAAAGATGAGTGGGACATAAATGACATGAGATTGGCTCAATTGAATGCCAAGGCTATGCACACTCTCTTTTGTGCGTTAGGTCCCAATGAATATAATAGAGTCTCCCTATGTGAGAATGCCAAGCAAATATGGGACAAATTAGCCATTATACATGAAGGGACAAATCAAGTTAAAGAAGCCAAAGTAGGTATGCTCACACATAACTATGAGCTTTTTAGGATGAAAGAAGATGAGTCCATGAGTGATATGTTTACTAGGTTTAATGACATAATCAATGGACTTAAGGCCTTAGGCAAGACCTATTCCAGTGTAGAAACGGTTAATAAAATTTTGACTAGCTTGCCAAAATCTTAGGAGGTAAAGGTAACCGCAATAGAAGAATCTAAGGATCCTAACACCTTGTCTCTAGATGAGCTTATGGGCTCCCTACTTACATATGAAATGAAATTGAAAAGAAATGAAGTCTCTTCAAAGAAAGTAGAGGTAGCACTTAAATCATCAACTCATGAAATCATTGGAGATGATAGTGATGAGAGTGGAAATGAGGAAGAAAAAGAAATGGCAATGTTTGCCAAAAGATTCAATAGATTTATAAGAATGAAAGAGAGAGAGAATGATATTAGACATCAAAGAAAAGGGGTAATAAGAGGAGAGTCAAGTAGGAAAGAAAAAAACCTCTTAATGTGCTATGAATGTAATGAACCAAGTCACACTAAGCTAGATTGCCCCTTACTTAGGATAGAAAAGGGTAGGAAGCCAAAGAAGAAAGCATTTGTTACTGCATGGAGCGATAGTGATAGCTTCTATGAGGATAACATAAATGATGAGGTAGCTTATTCATGCTTTATGGCTATTATTGATGATGAGGCTAGTTCTAGTTCTAGTTCTAGTGATGTGATAACCGCTAATTTTCTAAATTTAATATTAAATGTTCGTAAATTTAATATTAAAGCAAATAGAGAAGTTAAGTAAATAAATAAATTATTTACAAGATGGAACATTGTTGGAAATTCCATAAATAATGAAGTTAAGAATTGATAAATTATATGGAGGAAATTAATTTGGATAAATGAAAATCCAAATTAAATAAGAAAATGAGAAAAGAAAATAGGAAATATATTTATGTAATTATATATTATATAAATATATAAATGTTATGTAAATTAAAGTGAACAAATATAAATATATATATATATATATATACATATATATACTAAATATGTATTTTGTAAATACATATATATAGTACTATATTATATATAATAATAATATTATGTGTATTATATATATAATATAAATATAATATATGTTATATTATAAGTATAATATATATTATATAGTATAGATAAAAATAAAAAGGGAAATAAAAATAAAAAAAAATGAAACAGAAATGGGAAATGGGATCCCGTTTCTGTCGAAGAATCCCGTGAAGCCCAGGCACCACTATACCGGAAAGGAAGAAGAAAAAGAGGGCATCGTCGGCGAGAGGAGAGGGAAGAGGGAAGTGACCGGCGGTGGCCCAAAAGGAAAAGAGAAGGAAATTGGGAGGCGGAAATCGAAGGGGAGAAAGGAGAAAAAGGAAAAGAGGAACGGCGGTGCCGGTCGATCCGGGCACCGCCACTGCTACTCTCGCCACCGGTAAAGACCGACGAAGGAGAAGGAGGCCACCGACGGTGAAGGAAACGGCGGAGGAAGGAGAAAATAGGAAGGGAAGAAGCCGAAACCCAAGCCTCTAGATCTGGCACCGTCGCCGGTGATGGGGCAAAACGGAGACCAGATCTGTGATCCTCGCAACTCCGGCAAGTTGTGGGAGGCACGAACCGGCGGTGATGCCAATGGGATAAAACTGAACCGGTGGTGAGGAGGTGAACCGGTCTAAATCGGTCTGAACTGGTTCAGACAGAAAATGGGAAAAAGGCCGAAACCCAAGCTTCTAGATCTGGCGCCGTCGCCGGTGATGGGGCGAAATGGAGACTAGATCCGGGATCCGCGCAACTCCGGCAAGCTGTGGGAGGCACGAACCGGCAGTGATGTCAATGGGATCAAACTGAACCGGTGGTGAGGAGGCGAACCGATCTGAACCGGTCAGAACCGGTTTCAGACAGAAAATGGGAAAAGGAAAAAGAAAAAGAAAAGAAAAGAAAAGAAAGAAAGAAAAGAAAAGAGAAAAAAAAGAAAAGAGAAATTTTCGGCATTCGAGAATTTCGGAAATTACGGGAGATCCCGAGAATTCGGAAACCCGGGAATTACGGGAATCGATAAGAAATCCCGAGAAGTGTTAAATTATTTAAATAATTATAAAAAAATTCTAAATTTTAAAATTTAATTTCCAGAAAATTCTCTCGATAACCGAGTCGATGGAATCAGGCGAGGTGAACACGGGCGCGACCTTCGAGAGGCAGTGGTCGACCCGAAACAGGTAAGGGATGCATGTGCACCACTGTAAGGATATTCACTCTGCATGATTTTAATTAGGAAATATTTTATAAATATATTTCATGAAATTATTGTGATGAATGATTGGTTGGAAAATTGTAGTGAATTATTGGTTGAGATTTTAAACTGTATTTTTGTGCAGAAGGCTAGCCAATCGGCAGTTATTATACTGCCGAAAAATTTTCAAAAATTACCGAAAATTTCATAAAATCATAATAAATGATTTTATTTCACGAGAAATGATTTTCAACCACGAAAATCGAGAAAATGAATATTTTCATAAAAACATGAATAAAAAGGAAGTGATTTTAAAATATTCATGTTTTCGAGAATGGTGATAATGAAATCACCGAAAATTCTCTTCAAGGATGGTGATAATGAAATCACCGAAAATTTTCTTGATATGTAAATTTCACGAAATACGAGATGAAAAATGAAAAGAAATAAAGTGAATATTTTATATATATATATATATATATTTTTATAAATATTCACTACATGGTTTTCTAACCTTTATTGTTTCAAACTAAGAAATTATATATTTTTATAAATTCCATAAAGGTTTACTGATGATGAAAGATACTGTTTTGAAACTAGTTGGCATCCTATCATGCTGATATGTGATATGTGATATGTGACATGTAATATGTGATATGTGATATGTAGTCCCGGCCGACACCTGATTAGTGATCCGCCGAGGAAATTATAGACTATGGCCATAGATCTGATATAATGATTTTATACCCTTTGGGGTCTATAGCATGATACGAGTAACAACCCAGTGGACGGGCTGGGCGTGCCTCAGTCTCCATATACTAAAATGTTTTATATGATATGTGATATGTGAAATGTAAATGTTTTACATGATATGTGAAATGTAAATGTTTTATATGATATGTGACAAGTTAAATGAAAGAGATTTATAGCATTTTACAAAATGCTTATTTCAGTACTGATTTTAGTACTACGAGATGATTTTCATATGGCATGTGATATGAACATGTAATATTTTTTCAAAAGAAAAAAGAGTTTATAAGTTTAATATTTGTACTCTGATTTTAAATTGAATATTAGACTATATGTGAAATAAATATGTGATTTGTTTTAAAAAGGAAATTATAGCTTATTTTGCTATTTAAAATACTGTACTAATTATGATTGTACAGTAAAATATGAAATGAGTTTAAATGAGAACTATGATGATTCAACTGATATTCTTTTCAAGGAATATATG
Organism: Heritiera fomes; assembly: GCA_032173925.1. Lineage (NCBI taxonomy): Eukaryota > Viridiplantae > Streptophyta > Magnoliopsida > Malvales > Malvaceae > Heritiera > Heritiera fomes. The sequence goes on from JAPDPM010000005.1 coordinate 14,374,579, forward strand.
AATATTAGTTATTTTATTTAAATGCTTTATTTCATATAAGCATTATTTTGAAAGGAATATGGAAATGATATGAAATGAAAAGGTAAAAGGATATAAATTTCAAACGAAAAGAAATTTATCACTCTCTACAGTTGCTTCTAGGTTCCGAGATAAGATAGGTATTTCAAAATACCTACCTTACTCCATCCGGATCCCTAGTCGACTGTAGTATCCTTCCTACATGCGAGCCTAGAGCCCATAGGAAAAATGAAAAAGTTTTTCAGCAAATGGATAGCTGAATATCAAGTATGCATATAATTCCCTTACTGAGCCGTTGTTTGCTCACCCCTTAATATTAACATTTCAGGTTTTCGAAGAATGAGAGTCTGACACCTAAAGGATTTTCGCTGCACATTTGGGGACGATGCGACAGCTCGACTTATGACATGAGGTATGGTCATTTATTTTCTGTATTTAGACATACCTACAGTACTACTTTCTTATGAAGTAAGAAAGGGGATGTAATTCATATAATAACTTTATATAAAATTGTTTATATGTAAAAGAAAAGTAAAGTATCGCAGACAGCCCAACAAAATAAGATGTATAGAATAAGTTGAAAAATAGGGTCACGGGCTGTGACAGATTTAATGGTATCAGAGCACGGTTGGCCTGATGTCTGTCGATACTTTTGGAAAGAAAATGTGTTGAAAAGGTTAACATCCCCTGTAGTACTGTGTCGTCTGAATACATAGAGAAAATAAATGATTGTAAATTGAGTAAAATAATATAAAGGGAGTGAGACTTTGTGAATTAAGAATGTTAAAGAAATAAATAGGCTCAGAATTACCAGAAAGTGGTGATCTTATAATCTAAATGAAGGCCAGTTCAGTTAGGATCAGTAAAGGACTCGGTGAGGGCCCCACCAGTACTTTTCTGTCCGGATCGAACTGAGACCTAAAAGTGATAATATAAAGGAGGGGAACAAAATGTCATCATGAAATAGACCTTAAGATCACCGATTGAAGGTATTTGTAGGAGAGAAAATTTTTGGCCAAAATGACCAAAATACCCCTATCTCCAAAATTTTACCTGGAGTCATAATAAACCAACGGAAGTTTGAATTGACAAATTTGACAGAGTAATTGATGATGTAAAGCTGCATTTCATGCAAAATAATCCAATTATGGATCCTAGTGGACTTCTTTGTAGAAATCGAATAAGATCTTAAAATGCTGATATTGGTACGAGAAAGGGGTACTATCAGCAAATTGATAATAAGATTACTGATTTAAATGTATAATGATAAGAAAGAAAAAATGTGAAATGACGAAAATGCCCCTATGTGGGATTATGCTTTGAATTGTGATAAATCAAGTCGATTTTGAACTTATTGATAGTAATGGAGTTATTGAGGGTATAAAGGACATAATATGAGTATAACGATCCCGATTATAAACTTCACTACACTTGGAGTGCTGATGTAACCTGAATGGTTATAGGGAAGTCGTAGGATGAGCGACTCTATTGTTGATTTTTGAGGGTCTGAATTAAAAAGTGTATTAACGAGATATGATTACGGGATCATGGGATATGATGAAAAGTAATATGATTACAAATGATGAATAAGAAAGAGATCAGTACAGAGGATATAATCCATAGTAGTACGGTTAATTCCAGTTCTATACACTTATACAATTTTTGAAGTATTAAATGGACATTTATAGAACCGGAATATTTTGAAATATGTCTTGCAGAATAATGTACTATATGGAGTATATGAAATGGGAGATATGTATAAGGGCAGTAAAGTGATGATAAGAGATGAGGAAGATGATAGCTAACTTGAGATTATTAAATGAGAATAATCTCTAAAGTAAAACATAGTGATAAATAGGTTAGCTATCAAAGGTGTTATTAAACAGTTATACTTAATACAGCATTGCAAATTAAGAGGATTGATATGCTGTGTAGTATAAGTAAACAAGTGAATCAAGGCGGAGTAGATGTTAAAATGATTTGAATATTAAATGTCTTTGCCTTGAGGATGTACAGTGAAATGATGAGACATAGGGATGAAATGTCTAACATGGTAAGAGATGTATGGTTAAAGAAAGTATCGGATGTGATTCCCGATAAATTTCAGAGTTATATAGATTGGAGAAATCGAGCTAACATTGACTCGATTGTTAATATAAAATCTATTTTAAATTTATATAGGAGAATATAAAGGAATCCGAAAAGCTTAAGAAAATAACTCGAGAAAATATGTGGATAATGAAATTCACATGTATAGATGAAATTAATGGAAATAAGGATGATGTTAATGAGATGATGAAGTATAATTGGATATTAAATTCCTATTATGCAATAGAGTTCTTACTAAAAACAAATATTCATCTGTGTGGAAATTGATGCCTTATTTGATTGAATCAGATACGTATAAGGAGTTTATAAGAACCAATCTCTGTACAAGGCGTCATCAGATGAAAAGTTGAGGACTGATGGTTATAAGATGATAATGATTAGAACTCGATATAATTTTTACGAGTTCCTATTGAGGTTTACAGGATCAATGAAATACCTTGTGAGGTATATAAGCCTAGTGAATGAGGCAACCATATATGAATAATATGATGAGATAGCGATACAGTCTAAGACACAAATGAAAAATGAGCAGCATAGTGGTATGACCCTACGGACTCTCAAAGATTGTAATTTATATGTTAAGATTGAGAAATAGAAGAGGGGCTAGACAGTATCTCTTTCTAAGATATATGATCTCGAATGACAGAGCAATACTGATCTGTCTATGATGAAGAGATAGTTATCGAGATACGGAAGGTACTAGGTCTAGTTAAATACTATTGCCAGTCTATAGGAGAGTTTATGGGTTAGCTGCTTTACTGACGTGACTAATAAGTAAAAGGTTAAAGTCAGTAAATGAATAAGTATGAAGATGATATGTAAAAGGTTAAAAGATTTTATTAGTGGAATATTTTACCACTGATGAAAAGTGATCGAAATGATGATGAAAGAAACGATGAAAAGGTAATAAGAGGATGAGTACATGATGAAGAGGGAACACGAATATGAAATAGTTCCCGAATTTAAAGCTAAAAGTGATTTCGTGGTTATCACATGATTATGACTAGATGTAAGATCGAGCCAAACTCGATAGAGGAAAAGTAATCATACTTAAAGTAGTAAAGAATGAATTACATTTCACTGCCAGTAATGTAAATGGAAAATGATATATATATATATATACCACCACCTCGAAATGATGGAAATAGTGGATTTGTATGGATAATGAGGTGATTAAATTGATAATTATAGATTCAATGATGAAAGTTAAATAATGAGAAGATCAAATTATAATTTGATTATGTTGTTATGGAATCTAAATTATCAAAAGAGTATAATTTCAGGTATATTCTAAGATTAAAGTGATAATGAATATACCATAAGAATAAAAGAGGTAATAAGAATATTACATGGAAAGACGATATGGAGAGGAAATGATTGTCTCCTGATTAAATTATGGTAAAAAATAGTAAATAGTAAAGTCTGCAAATGAACTGCAGCAGTTGATGAAATAAATATGAAAAGAGTATTCAGTATAATAATGAAGAATCTAAAAGAGATATGATAATATGGAAGTGATTATAGACTGATAGTCTAATGAAATCACTCCTCCATTATCAAACTCTTAGATTCTTTAGTGCCATTGTTGAAATATGACTATAAAATGATGAGAATGCATGTGAAGTTCCAGTGAGCTCTATATGTGATGAGAATCCCTGAGTAGCTATATGTTATGGGAAATAGCAAAAGGCTCTGAGATTCCAAATTTATAGACAGCACCGCTCCGTACATGATGTAAAAATGTTTGAGTGTAATACGGAAACGCTCTATGATATGTTGAGTGAGCGGATGCACGAGATGTGAAAGCTACTGGACCATTACATACTATTGATTTAAATCAGTAAATGATAATTATCGAAATGTATTGACTTGGCACCAAATAAGGAAGATGGATGATGAATAATATGAATCATATGTGATATGAAAAGGAGTGGAAATGGATAACTCCCAATTGATAAGAAATTTAAGGGAGTATAAGTATATGATGAGAAATGATATATAGTGGTATAAAAGGTGACTATGATGTTAAAGGTATACTGGCAGTAGTACTTAAGAGATGATTAAGAGGACAAGAATGATAAGTATACAAGACGATACCACCTTTAAATTAAGTTAAATTCGGAGAACCGAATTTCTTAAGGTGGGGAGAATGTGATAACCGATAATTTTCTAAATTTAATATTAAATGTTCATAAATTTAATATTAAAGCAAATAGAGAAGTTAAGTAAATAAATAAATTATTTACAAGATGGAACATTGTTGGAAATTCCGTAAATAATGAAGTTAAGAATTAATAAATTATATGGAGGAAATTAATTTGGATAAATAGAAATCCAAATTAAATAAGAAAATGAGAAAAGAAAATAGGAAATATATTTATATAATTATATATTATATAAATATATAAATGTTATGTAAATTAAAGTGAACAAATATAAATATATATACATATATATACTAAATATGTATTTTGTAAATACATATATATAGTACTATACTATATATAATAATAATAATATTATGTGTATTATATATATAATATAAATATAATATATGTTATATTATAAGTATAATATATATATACATATATATATATATTATATAGTATAGATAAAAATAGAAAGGGAAATAAAAATAAAACAAAAAAATGAAACAGAAACGGGAAATGGGATCCCGTTTCTGTCGAAGAATCCCGTGAAGCCCAGCCACCATTATCGGCGGCCACCGGAAAGGAAAAAGAAAAAGAGGGCATCGCCGGCGAGAGGAGAGGGAAGAGGGAGTGACCGGCGGCGGCCCAAACGGAAAAGAGAAGGAAATCGGGAGGCGGAAACCGAAGGGGAGAAAGGAGAAAAAGGAAAAGAGGAACGGCGATGCCGGTCGATCCGGGCATCGCCACTGCTACTCTCGCCACCGGTCAAGATCAGCAAAGGAGAAGGAGGCCACCGACGGTGATGAAAACGGCGGAGGAAGGAGAAAATAGGAAGGGAAGAGGCCGAAACCCAAGCCTCTAGATCTGGCGCCGTCGCCGTTGATGGGGCGAAACGGAGACCAGATCCGGGTTCCTCGCAACTCCGGCAAGCTGTGGGAGGTACTAATCGGCGATGATGCCGATGGGATCAAACTGAACCGGCGGTGAGGAGGCGAACCGGTCTAAACCGGTTCAGACAGAAAATGGGAAAAGGAAAAAGAAAAAGAAAAAGAAAAGAAAAGAAAAGAAAAGAAAAGAAAAAAAAAGAAAAGAGAAATTTTCGGCATTCGAGAATTTCGAAAATTACGGGAGATCTCGAGAATTTGAAAACCCAGGAATTACGGGAATCGGTAAGAAATCCCGAGAAGTGTTAAATTATTTAAATAATTTATTTATTTAAATAATTATGAAAAAATTCTAAATTTTAGAATTTAATTTCCAGAAAATTCTCTTGATAACCGAACCAATAGAATCGGGCTAGGTGAACACGGGCGCGACCTTCGAGAGGCAGTCGCCGACCCGAAACAGGTAAGGGATACATGTGCAGCACTGTAAGGATATTCAGTCTGCATGATTTTAATTATGAAATATTTTATAAATATATTTCATGAAATTATTGTGATGAATGATTGGTTGGAAAATTGTGGTGAATTACCGGTTGAGATTTTAAACTGTATTTTCTTGCAGGAGGCTAGCCAATCGGCAGCCGTTATACTGCCGAAAAATTTTCAAAAATTACCGAAAATTTCATAAAATCATAATAAATGATTTTATTTCACGAGAAATGATTTTCAACCACGAAAATCAAGAAAATGAATATTTTCATAAAAACATGAATAAAAAGGAAGTGATTTTAAAATATTCATGTTTTCGAGAATGGTGATAATGAAATTACCGAAAATTCTCTTCGAAGATGGTGATAATGAAATCACTGAAAATTTTCTTGATATGTAAATTTCACGAAATACGAGATGAAAAATGAAAAGAAATAAAGTGAATATTTTATATATATATATTTTTATAAATATTCACTACATGGTTTTCTAACCTTTATGGTTTCAAACTAAGAAATTATATATTTTTATAAATTCCATAAAGGTTTACTGATGATGAAAGATACAGTTTTGAGACTAGTTGGCATCCTATCATGCTGATATGTGATATGTGACATGTAATATGTGATATGTGATATGTGATATGTAGTCCCGGCCGACACCTGATCAGTGATCCACCGAGGACAATTATAGACTATGGCCATAGATCTGATATGATGATTTTATGCCCTTCGTGGTCTATAGCATGATACGAGTAACGACCCAGTGGACGGGCTGGGCATGCCTCAGTCTCCATATACTAAAATGTTTTATATGATATGTGATATGTGAAATGTAAATGTTTTACATGATATGTGAAATGTAAATGTTTTATATGATATGTGACAAGTTAAATAAAAGAGATTTATAGCATTTTACAAAATGCTTATTTCAGTACTGATTTTAGTACTGCGAGATGATTTTCTTATGACATGTGATATGAACATGTAATATGTTTTCAAAAGGAAAAAGAGTTTATAAGTCTAATATTCTTACTATGATTTTAAATTGAATATTAGACTATATGTGACATGAATATGTGATTTCTTTTAAAAAGAAAATTATAGCTTATTTTGCTATTTAAAGTACTGTACTAATTATGATTGTACAGTAAAATATGAAATGAGTTTAAATGAGAACGATGATGATTCAACTAATACTCTTTTCAAGGAATATATGAATATTAGCTATTTTATTTAAATGCTTTATTTCATATAAGCATTATTTTGAAAGGAATATGGAAATGATATGAAATGAAAAGGTAAAAGGATATAAATTTCAAATGAAAAGAAATTTATCACTCTCTACAGTTGCTTCTAGGTTCCGGGACAAGATAGGTATTTTAAAATACCTACCTTACTCCATCCGGATCCCTAGCCGACTGTAGTATCCTTTCTACATGCGAGCCTATAGCCCATAGGAAAAATGAAAAAGTTTTTCAGCATATAGATAGCTGAATATCAAGTATGCATATAATTCCCTTACTGAGCCGTTGTTTGCTCACCCCTTAATATTAACATTTCCGGTTTTCGAAGAATGAGAGTCTGACACCTAAAGGATTTCCGCTGCGCATTTGGGGACGATGCGACAGCTCGACTTATGACATGAGGTACGATCATTTATTTTCTGTATTTAGACGTATCTACAGTACTACTTTCTTATGAAGTAAGATAGGGGATGTAATTCATATAATAACTTTATATGAAATTGTTTATATGTAAAAGAAAAGTGAAGTATCGCAGACAGCCCAACCAAATAAGATGTATAGAATAAGCTGAAAAATAGGGTCACGGGCTGTGACAAGTGAAGATAATATTTATACATTTGATGAATTACAAAATGCCTTTAATGAATTAGCAAATTAATTTCAATGCATGAACTCTAAATATAAGAAAATCATTGCTAATTTGAAAATAGAAAAGAAAGCTTTGACAAAGTTAGAACTAGAGAAGAAATTAGAAGAAGCAAACTTAGGAATAAATGAGTTGAATAAAAAGAATACAAATTTGTAAAACTCATTTTCTAGGTTCTACATGGGTTAACAAAAATTGGATCATATGCTTGAGACCCAAAGAGCTTTCTTTGACAAAGATGGGTTAGGATACAATGCAAATAAAAAGGAAACTCATCTTAAGAATTTTCTTGTGAACAAAAATTCTATGCATAGTACATCACTCACATGCTCACTTTGTAATAGAATAGAACACTCATCACAAGCATGCACTTATAGAAAAACCACATTTAGAGGAAGAGTAGTTAGAAAAATGTAGGTGCCAATGCATGTTGTAAATAATGATGAATTGAGTTTGAAATGGATCCCTAAAGGATAAAAAATTGTTTGCACTAACCCTCAAGGACCCAAGAGAATTTGGGTACCAAAACATGCTTAAATTTGTTGAAGGAGTGTTAGAGCATGGAGCTACAATGAAACAAAGAAGTTCAAATGCTCTACACATCCCATGGAGTTTGCTTGTGCCATAAGAAAGAGAAAGAGCTTGGGAATCCATCCTTGGCAAGGTCACAACAATTCCTCAAAGAATAGCTTAAGATGGATTCAACAAATCAAGGCAAAGAATTCTCAAGCAAAGGAGCCTTGTAAGCTTAAATTCTATCTCTTCAAAACTCATATTTGCTAAAATTATTTGTATGATTTAATGAGGCATTTTGTTGATGATCTTTAATGCATTAATGAATGAAAAGTATGATTAATGATTTTAAAATGATCTTGTGTGTTCTTGAGCAAGTTTGCTATGTGTTGATAAAATATTTATTTGCTCCAAAGTTGTCAAATATGTCATACATATAAAATGTCATGTCATAAGCATTAATGAGGAATTTGGATATTAGAAATCATGGCATGATGTTCACAAGTGTGGTGATTTGATTATATATGCACTTAAATTCTATGTGAACATGTTTGTTTTGACATATTTGTGTTTTCCAATGTCTTGGTTTTGCCAACATATGCATAGATTTTAAAATAACTCTTTTTGAGACCAAAAATGTGTTTTATGGTGAAAATTGTTCCAAAATTGCAAAATATATTGTTAAATGGTTTTTTATTCATAGTTTTCATTCATACAAGTCCAAAATCATGTTACACAAATGTTTAAACTTTTACTTGGACTTAAAATACTCAAAAACGAAGTTTTGGAACATTCAAAGTTTACTTTTAAGCCAAAATCCTATAGAAATTGGATGAGTGATCGATCCCTTTACATACAGGATCGATCCCCTTTGGCAAAATGAAAAAAATTGTATTCTGGTAATAAAGGATCGATCCTCCCAAGGCCAAAAGCCTTCCCTGCACATTTTAAACTGAAATTTGGGAGGATCTTTTGTTTCTTTCACACTTTCTTTCGTCTAAGCCTAAAATTCAATGTTTTCAACTTCTTTTTGATGATCTTTACAATATGACAAATCATTTTTCATTGGTATCATGCCTCAACGTCAACAATTGGTATTATTTTCAACAATCAATATCATTCTCATTGAGCTCACAAGTGCAAAATCATTTTTCCTGTTAAAAACACTCATGATTTGCATAAATCTTGAAATAATCTTGAATTCCTTTCAATGAATGCTTAAACATTATGTCAAGAATTATTTCAATGATTTGTGTATATAAATTTGAGAATTTGATGAACTAGTTATTGATAAACATATTAATTTCTTTTATTCATCTTAGTCAAGCATGCTTAAGAGGACTTCATCTTATAGCTTGACTCACATATTCCCATTTGGCATCATGATATATTTTTTAGTGAAATATAAATAATTAAAGGTCAATATATAGCATATACCCCTTATAACCTTAAATGATAAAACACTTAGGGATATGACTATAATTTGATTAATATGGCAATCTTGAACTATTCCTTGCTCATAATTGGTAAAAATCGTTAAATGAAAAATTAGCATAGAATTCTTTGTGCTTATGACTATGGAAGAAAATGTGTATGGTTGAACGATGTAAATTCTTGAATCTTCCATGTGATTAAATTTGTGCTTATGAATATGGATTAATAGTTTATGATAGTATGCTAATGTCTAATTAATCCATATGCATTATTGATGGTATGCGTGATTGTGCTGTTGCATGTTTAACTTGATTATTCTCTTGAATGAACACATCACACATAACAATTAACATCATGCAAAAGTCAACCATTGGTAACAATTGGTATGACCTTTAAATTGACAATTCTTCTCATGAGCTTCAGATTGAAATGACAAATAGGGAAGAATTAATATAAAACACTTTTGCATGAGACACTATTGTGCTAGAATTTGTGGTTAATTGATATATGATTTAATTCTATGCACACTCTTTCTTGAAAATGATTTATGAGCTCATGCATATGATATGTCATCTAATTTCAACTCATAATCATGATGTATTGCCATGCACCTTAGTTGACCTTAGAGACCAATTGATCTACTTAGGTGCTTGATAAGATTGAAATGAGCAAGTTATAGAACTTAGTAGAAAAATTATAAACAACTTGCTTAATGGCTTACCAATTGAGAACTTCTTGCATAATTATTTATAAACAATTGGTATAGAATCTTCGCAATGTCCTTTGCATGCACAAACATTTCGTACTCTTTATGGACATTGACTTATTTATTTGTGCTACGAGTCTCGTGTACTAACATATTTGTTGGTGGTTGGAGCATATTTATCTGTTCTCACATAGCCATAATTTTAGAAGGAGCATAATTTTTATTTTTCTTTCCTTTTGCTATGACAAAAAGGGGGAGAAATAATGGGGTTTGAAAACTTCTTTTGAAAACCATGCTTATATTAAAGGGGAGCCTTACAAAATCATGCTTTATTTAAGGGGGTATTTCTTTAAAGAATTTTCAAAGCAAATTTACCTTAAGTTTTGTCATATCAAAAAGGGGGAGATTGTTAGCTTTAAATTGACATATGTATTTTGAAATGACAAAAACTTAAGTAATATTAAGTGTTTGACTCTATAATGTAAATTTGCTTTACCAATCATATGATTTTCTCAAACCACTTTAAGTCTACATAACAAAGTTTAAGACCATGATTTAATTGCATATTCTTATTGGTCTTAACATTTTACAAAATGATTTTGAATATCTTCATTAAGTAATTTTCTCAAGAACATATTGAACACAACTTTAGAAAATTACTTAACAAGTTTTTTTACACTAAGTCTTTAGTTGAGAAAGTTAAGAAAAACTCTCACAAAATTCTAAAATGTTTTGGGATGAATTAAAGTCAAAGTCCATATCATTTGTAACCTAAATTAGCCCAGAAAAGTGCAAGAAAAGCATGAGGGATCGATCCCTCATGTTGAGGGATCGATCCCCGAATGGTAGAATGCTCTCAAGAAGCAAAATCAAGCAAAAAGGAAGCATGGGATCGATCCTTTCATGGTAGAATGCCTTGGAAGCTTGCAAAGAAGCATAGGATTGATCCGCTAGGTCAAAGGATCGATCCCCTACCTCGAAAATGCACTCCAACGGCTAGTTTTTATGAGATACAACGTTTACATTCAGTTTTGGTACCTACCAACTTTTAGAAACCATCCAAGGGACTATAAATAAAGGCTTGGAAGCTCAAGGAAGTAAGAGGAATAGCTGAGCAACATTTTTCTTTATCTTCTCCATCTTCCTCAAGCTTATCAAACTCATAGGTGCTACAAAGTCTTCATATTCTATCATACTCATCATCTTTGTATAGCATAGCACAAATATTGTATATGATTTCCCTTGTGCTTAACCATTGTAATCACTTGCCTAACTAGAGGCCTTTCTTTGATTACATTCCTTGTAAACTCATTCACACCTTGTAAAGGGGAGGTTTCTCTTAAGCCTTAGAAAAAGAGGAAGGTTTCTCTTTAGCCTAGAAAAAAAGGGAGGTTACTCTTGAGCCTAGAAAAGGAGGGAGGTTACTCTTGAGCTTGCAAAAAGAGGGATAGTAATACAAATTCAAGTTAGTGGATTTGGGAAAAATCCTTGGGAGCGTCTCAAGGTATAGAACGTAGGCAAGGTTGCTGAACCTCTATAAATCGATTGTGTACATCTCTCTTTCCCTACTCTCTTTACTTATTTGCATTTATATTGTGATTGTTAAATTGAATTTATATTGCGTAAGCCTAGAGCAGTTAGAAAACTTCAACATAGGCTAGAGAATTTAGAAGAATCAAAAAATGATTTAGTATATGTTATTCGAGGGATGTAAATATGGAAGAAAGACTATTCTGTAAACAATACTAATTTATGAACTGAAAGAAATTGTATATTGTAAACTTGTTACTGTTGTGATAACCGTAAATTTTTCAATTATTGGAAATAATAAATATTGAAAATAAATATTAAAGAAAATAGATAAGAGGAAATAAATAAATTAAAGTAAATAAATAAAATTTATTTACAAGATGGGAATATAGTTGAAATTCCCGAAATTAAGAAAAGTGAGGAAGTTAAATGAAAAAAAAAATAATAAAGTCGGAGTTATTGAAAATAAGAAAAGGAGGAATTTAAATTGGATTGATGGAAATCCAAAATTAATAAAATAAAAATGCGTATATTATATATTTATATAATTAAATTATATAAATATATTTACACATGTTTTTATATAAATACAAATGTATGTATATGAATATTAGTATATATTATGAAATAAAATATATACTATTTTGTCATAAATAAAGACATGTGTATATTATAAAATGTAGTTATATAATTATAAATATATATGTACAGATATATATATATATATATATGAAATATATATATTATTATTTTAAATAAAAGTATATGAATATATAAGAAAAGTAAATGTGGTTTTATATAAAAGTTTATATGTATAAATATTTTATTATAGCATTTATATAATTTGTATACATATATGTTATTTAACTTTAAGTATATAAATATACATATATATATATAAAAATATATATACTAGATATACATTTTTCTAATACTTAATATACATATATGTATATGTATGTATCTCTTTAAATATATATATAGTACAATACTATATAAATAAGCAAATATTATTTTATTTAAATTGCATAACATAAATATAAAGTAGATATATTGTTATATTATATCTATATAAATAATTATACTATGTATGAATTAATATATGTGTAGTATACAATATATAGTATATGTATAAAGTATAAAATATGGTGTATAATATATATTAGGTTACATATTAAAAAGGGAAAGGGATAAACCAAAAAGGAAACCAAATAAAAAGGAAAACAAAAGACAGAATCGGGTTTCCCGATTCTGTCACCGGAAGAGCCGCCCTCGTCAGTGGCCGCTGGAGAGGGAAAGGAGGAGAAGGAAAAGAAGCGTCGACGCCGGCAAGGGAAGAGGAAGCCGACGCCAACGCCGGTGTGAAGAAACGGAGGAAAATCGAACGGGAAACAGAAGCAAACGTCGGAAGAGAAAAGAAAATGGCCGACGGCGATGCCGGCCAAATCGGTGGCCGGCACTGCCACCGAAGCTTCACCGGAGGAAGACGAAGCCGATGGAGGCCACCGGAGACGTAATGGACGGCAGAGGAACGCCGGCGAAGAGGAAGAAGAACCGAGGCAAAACCACCTCGATCCGCCGCAGTGCCACCGATCCAGGGCAAACGGAGGGCACCGGCAAGTTCGTCGTGCAGCCGGCCAGCTGAGGGATGCCTGAACCGCCGGAGAACCGGCCGCCGGCGAGGAACCGGCGAGGAACCGGCTCTGGACCGGTCTGAACCGGTCTGACCGGGAAAGGAAGAAGAAAAAAGAAAAGAAAAAGAAAAGAAAAAGAAAAAGAAAAAGAAAAGAAAAGAAAGAAAGAAAAGAAAAAAAAAGAAAAAGGAAGAAAAAGAGGAAAAAAAAGGAGAATTTCGGGAATTCGAAAAATTCCCGGAAATTCGATAACCCGGGATTTTACAAATTCGGTAAGAAATTTCCCGAGAATTTAATTTCAAAAAAAATTAAATAAATTATGAAAAATTCTAAAAAATTAGAATTTTAATTACAGAAATTATTTTCAGCAATCGGGATAAGGAATCGGGAGAAATGGAGTGTGGGCGCGATCGATAAGCGAAATTCGCCGACCCGAAAAAAGGTAAGGGATGCATGTGCAGCACTGTAAGGATACTCAGTCTGCATAATTTAATTTGAAATATTTTATGCAATTATTTTATGAAAATTATTATAATGCATGATTTGCTGAAAATAATTTGGGAAGAAGTACTGGCTGAAAGATTTTAAACTGTATTTTTCGTGCAGGAGGTTAGTGAATCGGCAGCCGTTATGCTGCCGAAAATTTTAGAAAAAACTTTATAAAATCATATTAAATGATTTTATTTCCGAATTTCGATAGTAAATCACGAAACATGAGGAAATTACTAAAATTTCATAAAACATGAATATAATGAGATGAAATTCTAAAATGTTCATGTATTCGAGAATGGTGATAATCAAACCACCGAACATTCTCGAAATAGATAAATTACACGAATTACGAGACGAAAGTTGAAGTGAAATATAGTGAGTATTCTTATGAATATTCTTATAAATATTCACTAAAGGATTTTAACCATTATGGTTTTAAATCATGGAATTATATATTTATATAAATTCCATAAAGGTGTATTTTATGATGAGAATTACGGTTTTGAGACTGGTTGATATTCTTATCATGCTGATGCATGATATGTGATATGTTTAGTCCCGGTCGACGTCTAATCAGTGATCCACCGAGGACAATATAGGTTATGGTCATAGATTTGACCGGTGTACTTCCTTACACTCCGAGGTATATAGTATGATAAGATTGATGTCTATCTTAGACTCCATAAATGATAGGTAATATGTTTTCAAAAGGAAGAAATGATAATTCTAATATTCTTTCTATGGTCTCAAATGAAATATTAGATCATAAGTACTACATGAGATCTGATAAGACAGTGGAAAGTACATATGGCATAAAGGCCAAACCGAGCAGAGACTTGATGATTCAACCGTGGGAGCCACCTCTAGAGTCCTTCGGGAACTAAGTGCTACACGTGTTCTGATGTTTCAGTACAGGCCAAACCGAGCAGAGACTCGATGATTGAACCGTGGGAGCCACCTCTAGAGTCCTTCGGGAACTAAGTGCTACACGTGTTCTGATGTTTCAGTACAGGCCAGACCGAGCAGAGACTCGATGATTGAACCGTGGGAGCCACCTCTAGAGTCCTTCGGGAACTAAGTGCTACACGTGTTCTGATGTTTCAGTACAGGCCAGACCGAGCAGAGACTCGATGATTGAACCGTGGGAGCCACCTCTAGAGTCCTTCGGGAACTAAGTGCTACACGTGTTCTGATGTTTCAGTACAGGCCAGACTGAGCAGAGACTCGATGATTGAACCGTGGGAGCCAACTCTAGAGTCCTTCGGGAACTAAGTGCTACACGTGTTCCGATGTTAGTATGAGAAATCGTAGGATATTGCGACGATAAGTAAGTGATTGTGATTCGTGAATTCGACAAATGTCAAAGGATGAAATAGATCTGGTGCATATGACATATGATGTGTGTGATATATCGGATGAGTAAGGCACTGGGGTGGTAAATCCCTGGTTAACAGAGATCCAGGCACTCCCGGTCCTTACAATGAGTTCGTTCTTTCACACTTAATCATACTGATAAAAAGAATGGTGCCTTAGGAATTTAAGAATAGAATGAAAGCATAAACAAGTTTGAGACGTCTGTATGTATATGAAATAAGTTTTAAAGAAAAATGATAATGATTTAACTAATATTCTTTTTAAAGAATATATGAATATTAGTTATTGTAATTAAACCCTTGTATTTCATAAAAGCATCATTTTGAAAAGAATACGAAAAGATTTTTGGGGTGAAAAGGAAAAGGATTTATTAAGTCAAAATGAAATGAAAATCTCTCTCTACAGTTGCTTCTAGGTTCCGGAACAAGTATGGTATTCTAAAATACCTACCTTACTCTAATCGGATCCCTAGCCGACTGTAGTATCCTTCCTACATGCGAGCCTAGAGCCCATAGGAAAAATGAAAAAGATTTTCAGCATATAGGAAGCTGAGTATCAAGTGAGGCATATAATTCTCTTACTGAGCCGTGGTTTTGCTCACCCCTTAATTTTCAACATTTCAGGTTTTGAAGAATGTGAGTTCAGTGGATTGTGGACCCTGGCTGTACACGAAGGACAATGTGTCAGACCGACTGTTTATTTGAGGTATGATCATTTATTCTCTGTATTTAGACATGTCAACAGTACTACTTATCTGATAAATTACGATAGGGGATGTGTATAATATAAACAATACATTGTAAAATTGTTTAACGGTCAGTACAAGTGAAGTATCACAGACAGCCCAATCGGTTAAGATGTGTATAAGAAGATGAAAAATGTGGTCACGGGTCGTGACAACTGTTGAACATAAGTATGTGATGAAGGCATCGCAGACGACCCAACTGCTACAATATGTGTGAAAGTACGCAGATTTCTTTATATACAGACTATTACATTACCTTAATCACACCAACAGCTTAGTGCACTATATCAAATCGTCATATGCACCACCTAGGCAATTATGCCCTCATTTAGCCAGTTTGATCACGCGATAAATAAATCCAAATAAATATACCCTTAGGTGTATTTCGGTAGCATCCCCCGATCATTAAAGTTCCACTCCTCTTGTCAAGATCACAACAATACGTAGGTGCACATTCTGCATCCAATTATAACTATTACGTACAACCCTTACAATATATGCTTATATATTTACCCAAGAGGTTATTGAGGTTCACGAGATCCTACAAGCATATACTTCATATTCTCATCATCTCAACCTATTACCACAACAATTCATTTTTTGTGACCTCAATTATAGTGTCACACCTACCGATTAAATCATCTCACGTTAATACCTTATGATTGATAAGATTAGATATTGACATTCATCAATTTCTCAATAAATGTCAAAATTAAATCATTACAGTCAAATGATATCTCTTTGACCAAAAAACTCATCTCACGCATAATACATATTAATTTCCAAGACGTTAACATTTCATGCGCAACAATTGATAATTCTCGAAACCATGTTACTAATTATATAGTATATATCATTTCGAGTTCCAAAAACACTCTTACAATTATTTCTTATCTTCTCAATCCTACAATTTAAGACTCATTATAATATTATATGCGCGATTACCATAATATTTTAACTCTGGCACAACATTTCCTTATCAATTTAATAATAGTCCAACATAATTCCGTTAACATTTGGTCACTAGTCCTTGTAACACTCAATTAACACTCAATATTCCCACTACTATAGTAGTTAATATTAATATTATCACAACTAATAACTTTTTAATTAATTAAATCACATTTCTAAAATTTTCCAATTTATTCTTTAACACTAAAATCATCCAAACCCTACACAATATAATTTTACATATACTTTATATAAATCACTTACCTAATTTCCTTTGTTTCAGCAACCAAAAAAACCAACTCGCCTTGTTTTCGGTGCACAAGGAAACCCTGATTTTGTCTCTTTCATCAGCCCTTGTTTTTGGACCTGAAACAGCCCTGTTTAAATGGTCAAATTCACCTAACTCTAGCCATATTTCAGCCACCTCTTGGCATCACTATCCAGCCTAATGGTTGCCCTTTTTTTAAGGCTTCAAGGACACCCCCAATCAACACCATTCAAGCCTATTTAGCAACTCTTAGCCTTTCTTGGTTCACCCTTAAGATGCCCCTAGTTCAACATTGTTTCAAACTTTCTTTCCACCCTTGTTTAGCCTTGAAAAATACCACATTCAATGCTCTGCTCTTCCTTTGCTTCAGCTGCTACTAAGAGCCCTATTCCAGCTTACTCTTCAGCCCCAACAAACCTAGTCCTAAACCCCTAAAATCAACTTTATTTGAACCACCTCCATCACACATCTGATCAAGCACTAAAACTACCCCACCGACCCACACAATCTCTAACAACCAAGGCTACCTAAGTTCTCTCAACCTTTACCTAATCACAACCTAAAATTCCAGTCGAACACCACTTTACAAATCCCTTGTTTGGCCCTAATGAACGCTTGGTCCCAGCTCTCTTCCTCCTTTTTTAGTTTACCTTAGTTCTAGCCTAAGTCCCTTGCTTCTGCCCTCAGTTCGACGTCCCCTGCTACTCATAGTATGGCAGCCTCTTCTCTTCCTCCTTTCTTCTTCATCACCAGCAACCTCTTTTCTTTTCTCCCCTCTCTCTCGTCCTCTTTTTTTTTTATATTGTTTTATCATTTGTTGAATGCCTATATATTTTATTTTTACTTATTATATCTATACATATATAAATATTCCATATATCTTTATATATAAATATTATTTATTTTATCTCCTTAATATATATTTTCCATTATCCCTTTAATACATATATTCTTTTGTTCCATATATATATATATATATATATATATATATATCCTTAATTTAAATCCTTAATTTTCATTTTAATCAAATTCCTAAAATTTAATCGTTACTTAGTTAAGTAATTCCCATAACTCTCGAATGCTTTATATTAATTTATGTGCATTTAGGATTATTCGGCTTATTGACCAAAGTCGAAAAATTGCAATTGTCACAGAAATCCATATTTTTTACACGTATGCCAATTTCTCTATGTATTAGTGTGATCCATTGGCTTGGTTTCAGGATTGTATGTTTATGATTTCGCTTCATACTTTGATTATTGTATGTTTGATATAATTAAACATGAACTAAAACCTACAAGACTTAGGGACGAAAATTCTCAACTTGCATAATTTATTTTCTAGGTTTTACATAACCCAACAAAAACTTGATCATACACTTGAAACTCAAAGGGCCTTTATTGATAAAGATAGTTTAATGCTTCTACTAAAAGTAGTTTATGGCATAGGATAAGATACATTGTTCACACTTACACCTTTAGAAAAACTACATTTAGAAGGTTAGCAGGATATAGGTACTAAAGAATGTTTTGAACTCACATGATGAATTAGTTAATTAATTACCCAAGGGAACTAGGATTTTAAGCACTAACCGTTTGTAACATCCCTTTTAACCAAAAATTTGAACCAAAATTTTCCTTTTTCAATGCATAGTTGGGCAGTGCTTAGTGTCTCAGATTTATTATTAAGTTAAATTTACATTAGCTAAATCAATATCCTTTAATCATTT
Organism: Heritiera fomes; assembly: GCA_032173925.1. Lineage (NCBI taxonomy): Eukaryota > Viridiplantae > Streptophyta > Magnoliopsida > Malvales > Malvaceae > Heritiera > Heritiera fomes. Next base: position 14,393,497 of record JAPDPM010000005.1, read on the forward strand.
TTGTCCCAATTCAAATTTTCTAAGCATGCAATCACATTTTTAAATTATATTACTTAACACAATTTGATAGCCATCAAAGTTGCATGCATCATTACAAGCCATAAATATATTGTGTATTTCCTTTAATTACATCCCCTTACAATAAAAGTACTAAAATACAAGTCTGAATACAAAATGAATAACTGTACAGCATATACCTTCAAGGGCGGTACAAAAACCTCGAAGGACATGTCAAAACCCCTCGTATAGAATCACCTACTATAAATAATTTAGAAGGGAGAAGAAGGGGTGAGCTTATAAAGCCCAATAAAAAATACATATAAAGAGACAGATACCTTAAAACTATATGTAAGTTCTTCTAAAACATATATTAATTATGAAATTTAAGAGAAAATTCGAAATCGAAATTCAGAAGGAGTTTTCCTTTATAGTTCGTTAGGGATTTAGGGCTGAGTATAAAAGGATGCTTTAAAGCACCTCACTTGTCCATTTTCCTAACACCTAAACTATAGAGAATATCAAAGAAATTTAATCAGAGAAGGAATTCATGTGATTCAGAAAGTCAAATCATGTCAATGCAATGCATCAAAAAAATTGTTTAATTCTAATAAAGTAATCATATTCAAAACACAAATTAGATCATATAATTGTCACAATTTCAATTCAAATTATGAATATTCAAAATAATCCATTTCGGTTTCAAAATTCAAATATCAAAAGGTTTAGGGTTCATATACAAAAATATATATACACACACACTAACATACACAAACTAAGAAATGGAGACATATTAACGACTAAGTAACAATCATGCAATCTAGATATTTTTGTGCAAGTGTCACAATCTGTATACACAGTAATCACCCCATTTTCACATACATTGTGATGGTTGGACTGTCTGGGATGCCTTTATTACACACTTTGTTAAATAGTAATATAGTTTTCAAAATATAATTTATTCGATTTACAAACTAGAAATGTTTTATAGAACAGTAATTCTTCAATATTTACATCTCCTGAATGTAGTTTACAATAAAGTAGTATTGTACAAATATGTCAGAATATATAAAGGAAAGTAAATGTACCTCCAGGATCCAATAGTCACTGCCTCAAGAAAATAAAAGCAGCCAGACATCTTCGAAATGTATTTCAAACAATTACTGCAACTAATCTGAGGAGTGGAAAAATAAGGGGTGAGCAAAACATGCTCAGTAAGAGAATTGTATGCAGAACTGATATTATGAAATCTATATTTAAAAAATCCTTTAATTCTCCTAACATTACATTAAGGGTAACAATGGAAGGATACTATAGTCGGCTAGGAATCTAGATGGAGTATATGTGATAACCTCGAATTTCCTATTTTGGTATTAAATATCTGGGAATTTAATTTTAATGCAAATAGATAAGTGAAAGTAAATAAATAAATTTATTTACAAGATCCAAATATTGTTGGAATTTCAGTAATTTATGAAGTGACGGATCTGAAAAGTAGTATGGAGGAATTTAATTTGGATATTAAGAAATCCAAAATTAAAGAAATAAAAATGTGTATAAATATATATTTATATAATTATATTATATAAATATATTTTAAATGTTAAAGAAATAAAAAATGTGTATATTTATATGTTTATATAAGTATATTATAAATATTATATAAATATACATATGGAATATATATTATTTTATATTAAAGTATATAGATATGTATATAAATTTATATACAAAAATACATATCTATATTGTAACATCCCGAATCACATATTTTACTCTTATTCACACATTTTTACTGGTTGGGCTGTCTGTAATGCTTAACGATCCGTTAATCACTTTAGTAATCATTAGTACTCTTATTCATCGTACAAATATGGAAATATGAATTATTACATTATTTTCTTAAGATATATACATTCCCTTCTATTTAAAGTAGTATTGTACAAATTCGCTGAATATATAAAAGAAAATAATATACCTTCGATATCGAATATCTGCTGACTCTAGTAGTCGATAATCTCTGGAAGGTAATTCTCTTAGTCCAAAATCAACAATTTGTGAGTGGAAAATAAGGGGTGAGCGACAACGTGCTCAGTAAAGAAGTTGTATGTTGCTTTATAAAACCAAAACTATATACCATAAAATGTTTATTTTTCCTAACAGCATACCCAATAGGAAAACAATGGATATAGTGAACAGTCTTTAATATTCAAATCACTGGCTAAACAGTTTACAATATAGTATAGTAAACAGTAAACAGGATTCAATAAATCCTTTCAGTAAACAGAAATTAGTAAGTTGAGACTAGGCATCACCCTACAATTAAATCATGCTATCATCGTTCCCACAGGAACACAAGTCGTCCACTTTGAGGTGCACCCGTAGGCCATCGCCCCTCACGGCTTTCTCGGAGCGTGCCCTTAGGCCAAAACTCCAATTCGCATCCCCACTGGGACACAACTAGATTTATGGCCACAATTTATATGTGGTCCTCGGGTACACTTGCCAGGTGACCTCGAGACCTCTGATGACTTGGCAGGCCAATCAGCCATGTGAACAGTAATGCACGAAACTCGGGGCCTAAAGTCTCAAAAATCAATTCATATCTCATAAAGAACCTTTAAGGAATATTTCACACATTTCATCATTTCTTTAAAATGATCGTTTTCCAAAAAGGTATTATATTTTCTGTTTACAAAACACAGTAAAAATAGCAAGTAATTTCACCATTTTTCGTGTGAGAAAAACACAAGTTAAACCGGCTCGCCCCTTACCAGCTTGCCCATTACGGCTCACCCCTCGCAATGGATTGAGTTCGCATGTTTTCATTCGCCCATGTGGCGAACTAACATCACCCACTGTTGCTCTCACACCGAGTTGAATTGGAGGGTCGCCCACAAAATATTTCTCTTAGAAAAAACAAGGGATTGCCCACTATTGGCTCGCCCAGAATTATATCAAAGGGGTCACCTATCTTTGGCTCGCCCGGATTTTATTAAAACAGGGGTCGCCTTTCTTTGGCTTGCCCATAAAACAACATAGGGGTTGGCTTTATTGCTCGCCCAAATCATGGTATGTGAAAACAGTTTATCAAACTAAAGCATGTCTCAAACCAAATCATTTTCTCAATATTTTTATAACATTTTACTCCACAGGACATGCATTTTACTTCACATACTACTCCCTTACCTGGTCTTACGAAACCGAGCTTCCTGTTTGCGTCTACCGAAATCGTACTTCTCGGCTGTAAAATAATTTTATCGAAAATTATTAATAATTTTCTTCTTATTTTTAAACTGCTAAAATACATAAAATGCAGCCACTAACCTCATGTTATGAATACAACCAGTATAAATTATACTGGTATTTAAAATCAACTTCTTCGTTCCACTTCCTTTTTCAGTTTTAATTGCACCGAAAATTCTCTTTTAATTTCTATAATTATTCTTTACCAAAACCCCTAATTTTCAACATAATTTTCCTTTTTCAATGTCATGGTCGAAACCTCTCATGGCCATTTTTATTGACTTTTCAACATTTGCTTCTATTTTCTTGTTTTCTATTTGATTCTTGTCTACGTGAACCCTTTGTTGCCATTTTTCTTGCATGAGGCCTTAAATGCTTCCACACTTCCATGTTCAACCATAAGTCTCCTCTTTAGTTAAAGTTCTCTTTTCAACCTACTTCAATTTCTAAGCTTCTCTTTCATTTTATCTAGTTTCCTTTAATGATTTTCCATCATTATACTACAATTTCAACTCAGTTTCATTTTATTCTTCATCTACTTCAAGATATGAATTTATTCTATTTCTATGATCTAACAAGAATAAATTAAAAGCAAAACTGTAATCATGCTTCTCATGCTTGAAATCATAGAATTATATCATTTAATCTCAAGAAACCATTAAATCTCACCTTGACCGAATTAGTGTCTCAAAACGGAATTTTATTTTCTGTTTTGGTTTTCCTTCCCCTCGTTATTCTCCTAGCTTGGTATCTTAATTGGTCTTAAGATATATATAGGGTCTATGAAAAAGATTAGGTTAACAACTTGGTAAGCAATGATGTTTACTACGAGATTTTTATGGAGAAACAAGTGGAGACCGAAAATAGCTTCAGCAAACAGAAGGCTCATGAAAGCAAAGGAATTCGGTGGAGACAATCGAATTTGCTGAAGTTTCTTGCTTCTTATTCTTTCTTTCTATCCATATTAACCAATACTAATAACCCACATAGCATCTTATCATATTTCTTCATCATTTCATGTATTAAAATTCATTTAATGGCTGAAGAAAAACTGCAGCTTAAGGTGACGTGAAAGTCTCCATTTTACACTTCCTTTACTTCTTTGTTTTATACTTCACAATTAAGACTCTAGCCATGTCAAACTTCAATTAATTCCATGTCCTTTTATACTATATTTCCTTAATATTCTCTACTCTCAAAGTCATGTTTTGGCAGCCTTTAAAAAGGCTAGAGGGAAACGTATCCAAGCAGCAAATTAGAGTGGTCTTGACCAATTTGCTTAATCTTGTTTTTCAGTCTTTCTTTGCTTTATTTTAACCAATGGAAATTCTAAAGTAAAGTATCCTTTATTACTTTATATTCAAACACCATTTCTACTTATTTTTCATTATAAAAAACATGTCTCATCAGCCTTTTTTTTTGTCCAAACCGATGGGTACATAAGGAGAGATCAAGTGGCGTTAAAGTCCACTTGTAGCCACCTTTCTTGACTTTCTTCATACTTCTTTTTCAAAGCTTCCACCAATGAGCTTTTAAGTTTTCATTTTATGTGTTAATTTGGCTTTATTAGATGTTATTTTATCCATGAACTAACTTCCTTTTCCTTGCAATTGTTTCCAGCCGAATTCAACAAAGTAGCAGAAATTTTTTTAATTGGCGTGTAATCCATGTTTCTTGACTTTTCTTGTTCTCTTTTGGTTAGTTATTTCCACCAATTAAATTCCTTCATGTGTGTATATTAACTCCCTTTCATCTAATACTATTTATCACTTATTTTTCATCAAAAATTAAATCAAAATCAAATGCAATACTGAGTACATGTAGCAGCCATGTAGTTGGCGTGGAAGCTTCCCCCTCTTTGCTACATGATTCAAGTTTGATTCCTCTTTTCTTTATATATTCCATACAACCAAAATACATCACATATAATATAAAATTCTCTTTTCTCTTATTAATATTTTTGTTGATATTTTATGCCATGGAATAACTCTTCCATGCATAATTTTTTCTGATTTTTTTTCTTCTCACATTTGTTGCCACTTTATTCACTATACTACCATTCATGAATCCAAAAATTCCAAATTGAGAATGTAAATTCATTCCATCTTTATTTAAATTCCACTAAATAATTAAATTTCACTATCAAAAATTCGCAAGTATAGTGTACAGTGTAATAAAATCGGGTCTAACATTTTCTCCCCACCTTAAGAAATTTGGTCCTCCAAATTTCACCTGAGCCTATCACTGAAAGAGCTCTGGATATCCCTTATGCCCAAGGCTCTCTAACTCACAAGTAGCCTCTTCCTCAGTATGATACTGCCAGAGGACCTTAACCAAAGGAATCGTCTTAGATCGCTATACCTTATCCTTCCTATCCGAGATCCTTACCAATTTCTCAACGTAACTCCTGTCCTCTCTGATCTCTAGTGGCTGATGTCGAATTAAGTGAGAAGGATCTGGATGGTACTTTCTCAACATCGAGACGTGGAGTACATTATGTACTCTTGACAGCTCTGGAGGTGGTATTAAGTGGTATGCCACCTCTCCTACGCGATCTAAGATCTCAAAAGGTCCAATGTATCGATGACTCAATTTCCTTTCTTACCGAATCTCGTTATATCTTTAGAGGGTGAGACCTTCAAAATACATAATTACCGGTACATCTTGGGAACCTGCTCAACCACATGGAGAGCTAACAACTTACGGTCTCCCACTTTCCCATGCTATCGTGGATCTATATCGTCTGCTATATATAGTTTCGTAAGGTGCCATACCGATATTCACCTATTAGCCTTACTATAAGTAATCTCTGCCAGGGGTAGATAATCATCCCAGGAGCCTTTAACATCAAATGAACACGCTCACACATATCCTCGAGCGTCTATATCGTACACTCGGACTGTTCGTCAGTCTGCGGATAAAACAAGATGCTAAACTCAGTAGGGATCCCATCGCTTCCTGAAATCTCTCTCAACACTGAGATGCGAAGCGGGACTCCCTGTCAGATGTAATACTTGCTGGAACACTGTATACTCTCACTATCTCCTTGACATATAATTCGGCTAAGGCAATAATTGGATCAGTAACTTCCATAGCCAAGAAATTAGCAGACTTAGTCAATATATCCATAATTATCCAGATAGCATTATACCCTTTTATGGGTAATTCAATTTTCACTTAGTTTAGGAAGTACCACCAATATAGGTATTTTTCTTCCTTATCATATTTTAGCTTTTAGTTAATATCGTCTCTAAGATGAGACTGCTAGTATTTTTTTATAATTCGAATTTTGTTTGAGAGCCTCGCCCATCTCTTCGGCCGCCAGCGAGCATCCCCTTGGTGCTCTCCCGCGCCCTAGGTTTACTCTTATAAGTGAGTCGGCAACCACATAGTTTGTCCGCACCTCACAACGTATTGTCCACTATTGGGCGATCGCCCGACTCGTGGGTCGCCCATCATTGATTTGTCCGAAGGTTCTTGAAGAACTCAAGCTTACTTCCCTTGAGTGCATTTCCTTCTTTCACAATCAATTTATACTCCCTGAAATCATTTATCATCTCATTCGGTGCTAAGTCGATAATGATGTGGTATCTGTCATTAGACAATTTTAATCAATCGTATGTAATTGTTCCAGTAGCTTTTTTAAATGCAATACACTCACTCTCCATATATCCTTGAGCGTTCACACAATGCACTTGGATATCTATATCAATAAGAGGCGGTGCTAATAGTAAATTTGGAATCCCAAGGCCTGCTGCTACTCTCTCAAAGCATGGGCCAATCAGGGATCCCTATTACATGTACTCGCTCACTAGAACTTTAAATACCTTTTCACCATTTCATAGATATATTTATCAACTAGGGCACTCAAGAGATCAAGAACTTGATGATGTAGAAGTGAATTAATTTGGCCATTCAATCCATAGTCACTTCTATAACGTCATGATTCTTCTGAATTCTTTACTATCCCACAACCATCATTTCACAATGAAGCTTGGTTGCACTTTATTGGTAGACCTTACTATTAATCATCATTTACAGTAGATGAGACATTAGGTAATAATTTTCCCTGATATCTCTTTTCACATAGTATTGTCATTACATCACTGACCCTTATGGTACATGTAATATCACTTAATTATGGAATGTACCTGATGATGTAATCTTTTCACAATCAAATTCTATAATTTAGATTATCACAATACCAATTTCGTTTTCACGTTACTTATCCAATTTCACAGCCCAATACCTATATGCCTTTTTACATGACTAACTGTACTTCATGTACTTACTCCTCTGAGTATAACTAATTTCATCTGTCACATCTGGCTTGATATTAATTCCAGCTATAACCACATGATAATCAAAGGAATCACATTTATTCTTATATTTGGGAACTACCTTATAACTCGTATTCCCTTATCGTCATATGATTTATCTTCTTAATGCATTTTCATCTTTTCGCACTTATCACTCTAATTGATTTTCCAAGTGGTATAGTACTCTTCCGTTAAAACCTTTTAACCTTTTTTGAATACTATACTCATACATATTCATCCACTCCCATTTTATTTTTTCACATCATGTACCATATCAGTAAAGCAGCTGATTCCATAAACTTCTCTATTTAAATAAATCAATATTCACTCTATCATTCGAGACCACCTGTCTCTAATAGTTCCTGAATTCAGTTAAAACTCATATTTACTGAGCTTAACGTTCAAATTTTTTTTGTTTCCCGAAATTTTTGGAATAATTCAAGGATGCTGTTTATATTCTTTAAACAATTATACATATTCAGATCTCGTGGTTTCATGCTATTATAATTTATCCGTATGTGATTTCATTCATTCCACATACATCACATGATATTTCATATATCTCTTAAGTACCACGAAGCACTCGTAGGAGTTATACCGAGTTCTGAACATCATCTTACGAATGCCTGTCTGTAAGCTTTTTATCCGATAACATCTTGTTCAGAGATTGGTCTTAAAACTCCATGTATATCATTAAATGGATCAATTAAAATATCAATCGTGAACAAATGAATATCCATTTTCAGTAACAACACTATTGAACATTCAGAATTTTGTACACGATTATAAGCTATGCTTATTCTTTCGAATCATATCATCTGTGTTTTCACCAGTTACTCTAAAACAGATGGGTTCTTTATTCATTAATCTCTGGAATAATTTCTTAAGTTCTTTAGACTCTTTTAAGTTCATTGGTAAGAGCTTATAAATAGATTCCATGTTGTGAATTGAGTCAATAATCTCTCGAATCCACATTACTTTGAAAATTTATTTAGACATTCATCCAGTAACTTCTAAATCATAATCTCATATCATCTTGGATGTTTCATTATTTACATCCCGCAATTCCACTATGTATCCTCACATATACTTATCTTTCAAATCATATAACATATATGTCAATCAATTCACTTATATATGTTTTCACTTCAGAATATACCATTCTGTAAAGCATATCTCAAGGTATTCTGGTTCTATATTATCTAATTTATACTCATATGCAACAGAAGGATTATTTAGAACTAGAATTAATAACCTTGATATTGAATCATCAATGCATAACTCACCTTTTTAATCACACTCCGTAAGTGTATCTCTTTTTACAATATTAATTAATCCCTAATCAATGTACCCTATCTTTTCACCTTTAATTCAGGCCTTAAGAATCCATAACAGGGTCGACTATCTCGCGACCTCCCATAGTACCCACTCTGGTCGCATTACACATCAAAATATAAGTGGGGCTCATAGTAGGGATCATTAAACATGTAATATGTCCTTTACACCATCAAATACTCTATAACCATCACTCAGTTCCCAATCAATTTAGTCAACCATGATTCAGAGACATTATTTTAATATAGGGGCATATTCGTCATTTTTCAGTTTATTTCTACCTCTTTAAGATACATTCAAACAGACGATCTTAAGGTCTATATATTGATGATATCCCCTTTCACTCTAATATCATCATTTCAAGGTCTTAGTTCGATTCGAATAGAGAAGTCCTGGTGGGGCCCTCACCGAGTTCCTTTTCGTACCATACCGAATAGACCTCCAATAAGGCCATAAGATCATCTATCTCATGTCAAGTCCTCGGATTACAATCCTTTTTCGTAATCCTTAATTCATAAACTTTCACAACATTTTAAACACTTAACTCAGTTTACAATCACTTGATTCCTTTAAACATTCAGACTATACAGTACTATAAGAAATGTTTACTATTCACTTTTCGTTTCAAGCACCACTAGACATCTGACCAATCCTGCTCTGATACCATTAAAACTGTAACATTCCGAATAACATATTTTACTCTTATTCACACATTTTTTACCGGTTGGGCTGTATGTGATGCTTAACGATCTGTTAATCACTTTAGTAATCATTAGTACTCTTATTCATCGTACCAATATGGAAATATGAATTGTTACATTATTTCCTTAAAATATATACATTCCCTTCTATTTAAAGGAGTACTGTACAAATTCGCTGAATATATAAAAGAAAATAATATACCTTCGATATCGAATGTCTGCTGACTCTAGCAGTCGATAATCTTTGGAAGGTAATTCTCTTAGTCCAAAATCAACAATCTGTGGAGTGAAAAATAAGGGGTGAGCGACAACGTGCTCAGTAAAAAAATTGTATGCTGCTTTATAAAACCAAAACTATATACCACAAAATGTTTATTTTTCCTAACAGCATACCTAATAGGAAAACAGTGGATATAGTGAACAGTCTTTAATATTCAAATCACTGGCTAAATAGTTTACGATATAGTAAAGTAAATAGTAAACATGATTCAATAAATCCTTTCAGTAAACAGAAATCAGTAAGTTGAGACTAGGCATCACCCTACAATTAAATCATGCTATCATCGTTCCCACAGGAACACAAGTCGTCCGCTTTGAGGTGCACCCATAGGCCATCGCCCCTCACGACTTTCTCGGAGTGTTCCCTTAGGCCAAAACTCCAATTCGCATCCCCACTGGGACATAGCTAGATCTATGGCCATAATCTATATGTGGTCCTCGGGTACAGTTGCCAAGTGACCTCGAGACCTCTGATGACTTGGCGAGTCAATCAGCCATGTGAACAATAATGCATGAAACTCGGGGCCTAAAGTCTCAAAAATCAATTCATATCTCATAAAGAACCTTTAAGGAATATTTCACACATTTCATCATTTCTTTAAAATGATCGTTTTCCAAAAAGGTATTATATTTTCTGTTTACAAAACATAGTAAAAACAGCCTGTAATTTCATCATTTTTCGTGTGAGAAAAACACAAGTTAAATCGGCTCGCCCCTTACCAACTCGCCTATTACGATGAGCCCCTCACAGTGGATTGAGTTCGCATGTTTTAATTCGCCCATGTGGCAAACTAACATCACCCACTGTGGCTCTCACACTGAGTTGAACTAGGGGATCGCCCACAAAATATTTCTCTTTAAAAAAAACAAGGGATCGCCCACTATTGGCTCACCCAGAATTATATCAAAGGGGTTGCCTATTTTTGGCTCTCCCAAATTTTATTAAAACAGGGGTCGCCTTTCTTTGGCTTGCCCATAAAACAACATAAGGGTCGGCTTTATAGCTCACCCAAATCATGGTCTGTGAAAATCAAACTAATGCATGTCTCAAACCAAATCATTTTCTCAATATTTTTATAATTCATTCCATCTTTATTTAAATTTCACTAAATAATTAAATTCCACTATCAAAAATTCGCAAGTATAGTGTACAGTGTAATAAAATCGGGTCTCACATATATATATATATATATTGTAATATAGTATATTATATATATTTATAAATATATATAAATAAATAAATAAATAAAAAGGAAAAAGGAAAATAGAAAATGAGATCGAGATATAACCCGACCTCGTTTCCTTCTCCTCTGTTACAAACAGAGGAGAAGCCGACAACATTAGCAGCCGACACCATCGGCGAAGGAAGAGAAAGGAGAGAAAGGGTTGTCACTGGTGAGATGAGGGAGAGAGAGCTGGCCAGTGACGGAAAGAAAAAGTAAGAAAGGAAATCGAAAACAGAAAAAAGGCAAAAAAATAGAAAAAAAGAAGAAAAAAGAAAAAAAGGAAAGAAGCGGTGCCGGCCAATTCGAGCACCGCTACCGCCACTCTTGATGCCAGCGAGGACAGATCTGAAGGAAAGAATGAACGGCGGTTAAGGGGGAAAGAGGAAAGAGAAGGAGAAAAGAAGGAGAAGGGAATCGGGGCCCCACTTCTAGATCTACCGCCACCGTCCCCAATTGGGAGGAAAAGGAGACCAAAAACGGCTTCAACACAACATCGGCCAGCTGTGGAGAGGCTGAACCGACGGTGATGACGGCCGACGGTGGCTGAACCGACCAGCAAAAGGTGAACCGGCTGAACCGGTCTGTACCGGTTCAGACCAAAAAAAAAGAAAAGGAAAAGAAAAGAAAAAAAAAGAGAAAAAGAAAAAGGAAAAAGGAAAAGAAAGAAGAAAAAGAAGAAGAAAAAAAAAGGGTAGGAAATTTATTATAATTTTATTATTATTATTGTTGAGTAATTTTATAAAATTCTAAATGTGAATATGGGATTGGATTTATAGAATCGTATACGGTGATTGGAGATTGATGGAAATCGGGAGAAAAGGATTACACACGCGACATTAGTGAGAAGTCGCTAACGCGGAACAGGTAAGGGATGCATATGTAGCATGTAAGGATATCTCGATTGTATGATTTGAATATGTATTATTTTATGAAAATGTTGTGGAATCAATTTGGTTGGAAATGGTGGAAATTGGCTGGCTGTGAAATATAAATCTGTCTCTTTTGTGCAGGGAGGCTAGTCAACGGGCAACCGTTATATTGCCGAAAATTTTTAGAAAATTATTTTAATATCATCATAAATGATTTTCTTACATGTGAAATATTTTCCAACCACAGAAAAGAGGAATTTATCATTTTTCATAAAACATGAATATATCGAATTTTATTTTTAAAATATTCATGTTATTGAAATTGGTGAAAATGAGATCCCTTAAAATTCTCTTAATATATGAATTATATGTAATATGAAATGGAGAATGAGAAAGGGATAAAGTGAATATTTTATAAAGGTTTTCCTAAATATTCACTTGATTTATTATATAACCTTTATGGTTTTATTTATGAATTTAATTATTTCTATAAATTCCATAAAGGTAAATTTATGATGAAAAACACTGTTTTGAGACTAGTGTGCCCCTCTATCATGCTGACACATGATATGTGATACATAATATGTGACATGTGATATGTGCTCTAGGTCGACACCTGATCAGTGATCCACCGAGGACAATATAGACTATGGCCATAGATCTGATATGTTTATTTCTTTACCCTTCGGGGTCATATCATGATATGATTTGGGTGATTGCCTCAGTCTCCACTATGATATGTGATATGTTAAAAAGTGAAATGTTTTACATGATATGTAACAAGTTACAAAGGAAATGTTTTATACGATATGTGGAAAAATAAGAATGATTTACAGTACTTTTCTACAGTGTTTATTACTATACTGAGTACTGTACTACATAATCATTTTTATAATATATGTGACATGAACATGTGACATGCTTTCAAAAAGGAAAAAGGAGATTATAAATCTAATATTCTTATTATGATTTTAAATTGAATATTAGATTTAAATATGTTTTCAGAAAGGAAAGAAGAAATTATAAATCTAATATTCTTATCATGATTTTAAATTGAATATTAGATTTAAAGGAGGTAAATATTATAAGAAAATGATTTTAATAGCTTATTTTGCTATTTAAAGTACTATAATAATTATGATTTGTACAGTAAAATATGAAATGAGTTTAAATGAGAATGATGATGATTTCAACTAATTTCTGGTTAAAGAATATATGAATATTAGTTATTTTATTTAAATGATTTAATTCATAAAGGAATAAATTGAAAATGATATGAAATGAAAAGGAAAAGGATTTGACGTCAACGAAATTAATTACTCTCTACAGTTGCTTCTAGGTTCTAGGACAAGACAGGTATTTCAAAATACCTTCTGTACTCCATCCGGATCCCTAGCCGGCTGTAATATCCTTCCTATATGAGCCTAGCATACTTATAGGAATATGAAAAAGATTTTGATAGCATAAAGATATCTGGATATCAAGAGTTACATATAATTCCTTTACTGAGCTGTGGTTTGTTCACCCTCCTATTTTTAACATTTCAGATCTTCAGTGACTTCGAGAACTTGCATTCGAGGATCTCGACTGCGCATCTGGATGAAATGTGACAGCTTGATTGTTCCTGGAGGTAAAATTATTTTCTTTTATATGTTCAAACTTTTGATTTACAATACTACGACATTGTATTAATAAGGGGATGTGAGTATTGTTTACAAATAAATTTGTAAATATATAATTCTTTACTTTTATGAAATTACGGATATTTGGTTTTCAATGAATTAAAGTGGAAAGTAAAGCATCGCAAATAGCCCAACCATATAAAGTGTGTGGAAAAACGTAAAAATATGTAGTCACGGGCTGTGACAGTATGGGAGGTATTTTAGAACACCTATCGTGTCTCGGAACCTAGAAGCGACTATAGGGAGTAGTTATTAATTCCAATATCAAATAACATTTTATAATAATAATTAAATAAATAATTAATCAATGAATGGCTTACAAAACTTTTTTAAAAAAAACACTTTACTTGGTATTTAACCAAATCACCTTAAACACATTTCATACAGTTCGATAAGGAATTCAGTAAATAATAAAATAATCAATTCGATGGGGTAAACAGTTGAATGACAAAAACAGTCAGTAAATTGTGCAATAAATAGTTTCCAATAAACAATGAATATTTTAGTCATAATAACGGTTTAGTAATGGTAACCGGTTTTATAATAGTAAACAGTAGTCGGTTCTTTCAGTTGTAGTAAACATTCCAGTATCAGTAGCACTTCGGTAGTATTAAATAGTTTAGCACCAATAATGTTTCAATAAAACAATATTCATAAAATCATTGGTATGAGAATTTATTTAAGTAATTAAATCATTTATAAATCCCTTTCCACCACTAATAATTCAAAATCATTACACAGTACAGTAATTCTTTTAGTAACAATAAACAGCACGATAAATCGTTCAGTAACAGTAAACACTTTTGTAACAGTAACAGTTCAGTAAAAATAGTAACAGTAAACAGTAACACATGAATGGAGACCAGGCAACACCTTAAATATATCATGCTATACAGTAGTCCCCGAAGGGTAATAGTAACACGTGAGACATATGGCCATAGTCTATGGGTGTCCTTAGAGTACACTTGTCAGGTGACCCTGGGACTGTTGATGACTTGGCGGGTCAATCAGTCACAGTAATAGTAACACATGAACACATGAGCATGATATGAGACCTATCAATCTCAAAACAGTATATAAACAGTAGTATCACCTTTATGGAAATTAGTGAAAATATAGAAAATCTTCCGTCAATCCATAAAAGTTAATTTATAACACAGTGTATATTATAGTGAAACAATTTATAAAATATTCACATTTCAATACCACATTTTATAAATCTTCTATTACACTGTAAAACACTTATAGAAAATTATCGATAGCTTTAATTTAATTAAATTCGATAACACGAATATTTAAATATTGTTTTTGGTAAAACACTATTTTATGAAAAATATTAAATATTTAATTACTAAGGCTAGGAATTCCTTTAATAATGCACTAAAATATTTCATGACATTTTTAGAAAATTTTCTAAGGAATTTCAGCAGTATAACGGCTGCTATTGACCTAGCCTCCCTATACTTTAAACGCAATTCAATTCCAACCAAAAACCACAATTTGCATAGTTTTCAAAGCATTTAATTTTCAAAATATTCTCATAAAATTATTTGAATCGAAACCATGTCCCTACAGTCTACACACACATCGCTTACCTGTCTAACTTAACCGACTTCCTCGATAGCACCACTCGTAATCCAATTCTCCTGGGCTACAAATAAATTCACCAAAAATATTTATTAACCTTAATTAAATTTTTAAACTATTTTCTTTCAATAATTTCAGCCACATTATATACTGGAAATAATAACCTAATATAATTTCTATCAGTGCTAAAACATAACTTCTCCATTTTAAGTCCAATTTTAAATCTGATTGCACCGGTGGACTCCTTATAATTTCTACAATCAATGGCATCCTAAATTAATCAAATGTAGCCACAAAACCCCTTCCCATTTCAATGGTCGAATTCACCATCTTGCTAAATTTATGATTTTTCAACAATCTAACTTCATATTCCTACTTAACCATGTTCATTCATCAATTTGTCATTATGTTCATGCATGAAACACTATGTTTTCATTGACTTATACCTTTAGCCAAAGCCCTCTTTAATGGTGGATTATGATTTAATTCATTTCAAGCAAAACTAACATTAGATTCCTGTTTAACAAGCTTGAAAACATCAAAATCCATCATTAAAATCAAATAGAAATTCATGGATAGTAAAAGGTACCTTTGACTGAATTCTTTGGGCTGCCATTTCTTTTGATATTGTCACTTATTCCATGAAATATTGGTATGGGTGAAGAAAGGAAGATGAGTAGATTAATTTTGTAGAAGAAACTTTGGTGAGAAAATGAAATTTTAATGGTGTTTAGAAGCTTTCTTTTTCTTTTCCTTATTTTCCTTTAATGATGGCATGGGGTAAGGGGAGGAAGACAATGAATAGTGGCTGACTGATGTTGGGTGAAATATTTAGTCTTCTAGAATAGGGTAAAATTACCAAAATGCCCTTGGTATGAGGATTTCAAACAAAAATGCCTTTAAGCTTCTGTAATTTCTATAACTATGCAATTACGCTCCAAAAATTCTTATTAAGTGTATTTTGATGAATCATGGTGGTTTTATCGATGCACGATTCACCAAAAATATGAAATTATGAAATTACACCTATCGGGTCAATCGTGTAAATTTCTAATTCAACCACCGATTTAATAAATCTATTGACACTATCTTAAACTTCTTTTTATGTAAAATATCATGGTATTTTTACTTCATCCAAATTCATTTTAGTTTGGGCACAATTTACGAAAATACCCTTGGAACATAATTATCATTTTCTAATTTGTTACCACACTTCCCAAAATAATGTAAATAAGGGATTTTGATCTCCAATTTCCACATTATGATTATTAAACCTTCCGTACACTGTTTTCCTCCGTTTTATATACACCTGGTCACTATAAATCAAGTGAGGCCCATATTACTATTTTACTTATAATTTACAAAATATACAAAAATTAATTAATAAATAAATGTCTACACATGTACAGTAATAGTATAAACGGTTCTCACGACAAATCAGATAGACATATGGCCATAGTCCGAAAGGGGTCCTCAGCAAGCACTGATCAAGTGTCAACTAGGCCGACTGGTGACTGGATCAAGGTCACACAACAATTCGAAGTATCAAAGTTCTAATACTACAGTGATCTTAGTTTGTCAATGTCTCAAAACATTTATAAATATTTTCGAAATACAAAAATTCAAAATAGAATTTTCAAACTTCGCAGAGGTTCACAAATAATTAAATATAAATTCTTTCAAAAATAGATAATTTGTAATTATTTGTAAATATTTTCTAAAAATACTATACTTTAGTAATTTCAATAAAATCAAAATTTCAGATGAAAATTCATAAATATTCCAAAATCATGCAAATTAATATTTTTCAAAACAAAATTCCCCAGAAAATTACTATTTTTAAATCGTTACTTAAATTCTTGCCTAATTTGCGGAAACTAATATTTTTACTAAAATTTGGTAGCATAACAGTATAATTCTCTTAAAACCTCCTGCAAGGCAAACGCAGTTTATAAACCCAAGGTAGTTGATTTTAAAATTATTCAGTATCTCCTACATTCCTTATATATATCCCTTACCTAACAGTCACACGCACTTTGTTTCATCAGTCTCGTAATAAAATTTTGGTAGCACATGCGTATCACCAACCAGCCTCCAATTCACTCCCGGACTGTAGAAAATCTGTAAAATACTTAAATTCCAAAATTAGTACCACCAAATATTTATAAGCCCTATGGATCTTCCATTTTTCCCAATTCAACTATAATTTTGATTTATTTAGCTCCGACGCAAAATTACAACTACCGCCAATTCAACTTCGTTTTCGATTCCGACTTCACTGACAGTCTTATATTTATTTTTATAATATTTTACAATCATTTTTGAATTAAATTAAGCTTGGTAAGCCCTTCCTCTCCTCTTGGCTGAAATCACCTCTACACTGCCCTTTCTTACTTTTGCAACTTAAGCACCCTAACCTTGTTTTCATAGTCTTTACACTGGTATAACTTAGGATTTAATCAAACTAAGCTTCTCCCTATTGAATTCTCTAAGTGGCTGAAAACCCTTTCACACACAACACTAAGATTCATGCCTCAAAATCACCCTATTCATGTTTCATTCAACTCCTACACCATTCCTACACAACTTTGTTATCAAGCCATGTAACCTATGTCCATGAACCCTTACGGCCGAAACCCTATAGGCAAGATCCTAAGTGTTTTTCATCAATCCAATGCCATACACATGTTTAACTACCCTAGAATAATCACATATATTTAGAAAAAATCAAAACAAAATTTTAAACCTTAAGCTTACCTAGTGGCCGAAACTTCCAAGCCCCTTTATCACCAAGTAAATGGCCTCCTCTAGATTTGATCTTAAGATATGTTGTTAAGCTCCTTGAGATGAACAATTTTGCCTTTAGGAAGTTTTGATTTGAGGAGGTTTTGATAGGGTTTCTCAAGGAAGTTCACACTTAGCTTGAAAAGGAATGAAAATGGCAGAATATGAAGGAAGCGTAGACAACAAAGAAGAAGAAGAGAAAGTGATGTGAAAATGAAAGAGGAGAGGAAATGTGGTCGACTATAAACTAAGGAAATACTAAAATATCATGTACTTTGGCATATAAAAAAATGCATATGTAATAGTTATTAATAGTTCTCCACTTACTTGATTATAAAATTTCACTCTTCCAAAATGTGAGATGAATGGAGGAAAAATGGTGTGGTCAACAAAGATGAATAAATGTGCTCAAAATATCTCCATGTTTTAAGGAAAAATGTCTCAAGATGATGAAATAAAATATTAGGTAATAGTTACTCTTGATTTTACCTATTTTTATATATTTAAATTTTTACAATTCTTTACCATTTCCTACACAAAAACGTGAAAGAGATGAGAAAAATGGATGAATGGCCAGCAATTAAGAAGAAAATATAGAAAAAATCTAAATATTTTAATATTAAGGAGGTGACTATTTCAATAGTATCCTACACTTTATTATTAATATTCATATATTAAATTCAAGTTATTCATACTTTAAATTAATTTATTATTTCAATTAATATTTTCAGCACTTATTATATTTAAAATAGTCAAATTTGACTTCAAAACAATGGTGGGACCGGCTATACTTATGAAATTACTAATACCTTTCTTTATTCCTTTAATTTCGCTTATGTCTTAACCTTTACAAAATGATTCAAACTAATTAATTAAATTTTCAAATATACTTATTTACCTTCAGAATATGTTTAATTAATATTATATAATTAAAGGTTTGAGTTTCTAAGGGATTTGATTGGTCAAAATAATGAAATCACTAATATACCCCTATTTAATCTTTTAAGCTATTTTCACGTGATTTCAATCTACAATTTGAAATTAATGAGACATCATCACACGAGGGTTCATCTATCATATTCAATTTGTCAAAATTTATCATTGACTATATATGATAGTACTTTCCTGACTTAAGGGTAAAATTGTAATTTTGTAAAACTTTTGGCACGATTCCCACGACATGTACTGATGAAAGGATTCAAGATGTGAGTATTTACCATTGCCATATTTCACTCCAAAATCATTATTGTGAGGTCCATATCTCTTCATGCCTTGGAATTCTCAGTAGGACCCACGATTCACTTCTCTCTTATAATACTAATTTATAAGAAATTCATTTAATATCTTCAAATTTAATAATTCTAACTCCAAAAGTAATCTTGTATAGAGAGAAGAAATTGAGAATCTCACACCCTCAAGGACCTAAAGCCATTTGGGTACCTAAAAGAACATGAGGTTTGTTTTGTAGGTGTATTAGAGCATGAAGTAATGAAGAGTTCTTTTAAGGAACTAATTGCTCTAGACACATTGTTTGAGAGAAGAACATGCCATGAATAAAAATACCAATAGTAAGGCATAAATACAAAGCATCACCAAGTCAAAAATTCTTTGAGAGGTTGCTCAATGAAAACAAATTGGAATCAATTATTAGGTGCATTCAAGCTAAGGAATTTTGTGAGATCCCTTACCCTTAAACACTCTTTATGGTTAATCTTCATGAGTGTACTTGTAGACACCCAATTTTATCCGAATTAGTCAATATTCTTTGGGGCAAAGTTAATGAACTTATATTCACTACAACAGTTAATGTTTTTAGTAACAATTTTGTTGTGACCATGAGCAATTTCATCACAAATATTAGGTTTATTGTGACAAAATTTTTGTGTGACATTATTGCCAAAGTTATTATGACGTATAGTTCTTTTGTCCCTATTACAGTAGTAACTGTGACGATTTAAGATTTGTCATTACAGATTCGTCACTAATAAAAAACACAAATTGGCGTTTTGCAAGAAATAATATACTGGTGACAAAATATAAAGTAGCCACTATTTTTTATCTTTATTGTGACAACAAATTTATTGGTCACTAAATAATTTATTTTTTGTTGCAAAAATTTGGTCACAGTTTAACATAACAAATTATGTCATGACCCCAAGGCTGCGACGTGCACTTAACACTATCACTTCATTACGATTTACTAATTTTACAGTCTAAATTTTTTTCTTTTCACTTTAAGGTTTGTATTCAGTGTCAATATCACTACTAAACAATTTTCACCTTTCTCAATTAGATTTGACTTATCATGACTATTTAAGTTATAAGCTCCTAAAGTAAATAAACCTACATCCTCGATATTTTAATTCAAGATTGTCCTAGCAAAAGGAAAAGATCGAAAACCTCCCTTTATATATAATTAATTTTTCCTAATTAATTAACTAGCAAAATATAAATATTTCCATCATATCTCAACTCCACAATCCACAATTATCATACACTACACATATTCCCAAAATCATCAATTAACATATTCATATTCCATAAAGTTCCTAGATATCATACCACAAGCATATCTTAGATTGCACTCGATAATCATACTAGTCTATAATAATCTAGAGTAATCCTAAATTACATCCTAAAATATCTCCAATAAACATGTATTGTGTATTACATAATAACTATACATGATAACCAACATGATATACAAAATTTCATATACCTTAAAAGTAACAAAAGTAGCGCTTAGAGGACTTAAGGAAGTACCACTACTAGGTATAGTCCCCAAGGGTCCACACAAAAACTCCGAGCATGGAATCTAGTTTGTATGATCTGCAAGGTTGTTAGAAAGGGGTGAGTAAACCATGGATAAGTAAGTAGTTTAAGTAAATGCATGTTAGACTCATGTTGATTTACATGCAAGTGTAGAAAAAGCAGTACTGAAGTGACATGTATGCATGGTATTATATCATGATACAAAGTGATTTAATAAGGACTTCAATCAAAACACTTTTGCTATGCACTTCAATTTGAAACACTTTCATTATGCACTTTATTTAAATCACTTTCACTCTTCACTATGATTAAATCAAACCACTATGCATTTCGATTAAATCAAAACACTATGCACTTCAATAAATCAATCATTGTGCATTTCGATTAAATTAGTCACTATGCACTTTGATAAATTAGTCACTATGCACTTCGATAAATCAGTCACTATACACTTTGATAAATCAATCAGTATACATTTCGATAAATCAATCAGTATGAACTTCGATAAATCAATATAGTTCATAAAACGAAAATCAATACCTGTTAGGCATATAGCCTCGATTCACTAAAACCAATACTAATAGTAAAACGATAGTATGTAGAGTTTAGGCAATAATCCTCAATCACTATTACGATAAGGATAATGATGTCCATTCTAGTTAGTGATGGAATGGTGTCGCAAGCAACACAAAATCTATGGCTATAAAACAGTACTCCAGTCTCGCTGATCAGTTGAGAGCTGGAACTTGCCTGCTAGTTTTCTAGACAAGTAATAATTTACCTAGAGTACTAGACTCGATAGGTACAGTATAGTAGTTTAGAGAACAAAACTCGATGACAAGTAATAAGGCATAGAGCTAAGCTCTATAGGCTAGAAATGATACGAAGGTCGTAGGATATGCCTACACTGAAAAACTATTCGAAAATGATGTTCTCGTGTAGCATTTGGCTTGCACGGATTTCAAAAGACTTATTAAATCAGTTTTGAGAAGTTTCTATTTATTTTAAAAGTCAATTCAAACCAAGACTTTGCAAATTTAAAATATAATGCATGTCCTTAAAACATAGATGTTAAGTAATTAAACTCAAAACATGCAATACGCGAGTGCACATATGCATCAATTCACTTCACTTAACATGCACGCTTGGCTAGTCACAACATGCAAGGCAGAAGACAAGTTTCAATTCAGCCCAAGCATAAACCAAATTATCTTAACATAAAAATTAATTTAAATATTTATAAAATTTAAACCATTCCTACGAGATGGTGCTAACAGACTTTACTTAACCCACTTTCCTTACACATTTAGCAAATATCTTCTTTTATGTCTCCGATCGAAGCTCAAGCTTGCAAGCCACTCCAAGACACTACACATCATTCCATTGCCGTCTAAATCAATCATACATTTTAATAATATACATCTGTTCACCTTCAATACAATACACAAATATTAACTCCCCATTTCAATTCCCATATAGTCACTAAGTCACAAGTGTCCATTCATAATTCCATTTCATATCATAATATTTCTCACACACTTAGTTTAAAACACAATCACTACAAACCAATTCACTATTGTTTCAATAACATATCCAAATTCTACTTAATCATACAATTAATATACATATATCTCAATTTAAAATCGAAGTAAGGTTTCCCATATTTTAAAAGCGTTCCTTAGCCAAATTTCATATCACTTATTCTCTTCTAGATTCTAATCAATTCTTACACCGATAAATTATCCTTCATTATCTTACCAATGGCATATATATATACATATGTCTATGTATATATAAATATATATAAATATATCCTCTACCAAAATTCTTCATTTAATATACATGTATGGTTTGTAGTCATATATATATATATATAACCTACTAATGCCATTTATATGCTTTTACTTATGCCATGCATATATTTACACTAACAACATGATATTGGTCAAACCTATTTATATTCACACAACTTTCATTGTCATCATCTCAATACCATGCATGTATGCATATATCTTCCTAGGCTTTAAACCAAAAGCAAATCACAGATCTTATTTCTTTACCTTTAAAATTCTTCAAACTGTCTTTTTCCAACTTTTCCTTCAAACCTCCAAATGAATTCCTTTAAACTTCTAAAGCCAACCTCACCCTTATACAACCTCCATGTTGCAATTAAAACCTCTACAAATCATTGTTGTTATCCCACTAACACACCATAAGATTAGATCTAAGACAACCTTAAGCCTCCCTCAAAACTGAGGCTTGTCATTGCCCTTAAAACACTATTGCAATGGTTTCGGTTAGGCCCATTTTCTCTAAACCATATCTATCCTCGTCTCCTTTTGTTCAATGTTTTGCTTCAGCCAAAGATCATTGTACTCACGTCCTTTCTTGTTGTTCTTCTAGCCAAATATGACATTGAAAGCAACAACTTAGGGATGAAGAAAATGCAGCGGTGTATGAACTTGAACAGCCCTTCCTTTAGCTTTAATAACTCTTGATTCCAGTCTTCAAATGCTGGCTGAAATGTCTCTAACCAGCCACTACTCAAAGTTGATTTTTAGTCTTCAAAGTTATCCCCAAACACTTATGTTTTAACAATCTTCAGGCCTTTCTAATGACCTTTATGTACAGCCTTAAATCATGGTTTTAGCTCTCCACATCAGTCTAAAAAGGCCAATCAAGAGCCCTATTTCCAACCCCTAGGAACGCCACCTATAACTTGTAGTTCTCCCCTGTTTGAATCTCCACTTTAAGCCTCTTTAATAACCCCTTACAAAGCCCTTTTTAGACTTATTTTGGCATGTAACAACCACCTTCCAAGACTATCCCAATAGAAGTTGAAACCCTTGTCAATCAGATTAGCCTCCAACCTTGTTCTGTCTTGATCATTTGTGATAATCGCAAAATTTCTACTGTTTAATAGTGAAAATTAATATTAAAGAAAATAGATAAGTGGAAATAAATAAATATAATTATGAGATTGAAATATTAGTGGAAAATTTTGTGAATTGAGCAAGTGAACGAATTGGGAAATTCGAGTGAAGAAAATTTAAATTGGAAATAAGAATAAGGTTGGAATTATGGAAAATAATGAATAAAGGAAATTTAATTTGGATAAACTGAAATCCAAATTAAATAAGAAATGAAAATGGAGAAATATAATTTGGATATTGAGAAATCCAAATTATAAGAAATACAAATGTGAGTAATTATATATTTATATAATTTTATTATATAAATATATTTTTAAATATATTATATATGTTTTATATAATTACATATGTATATATATATATATATGAAATATAGTATATATATTATATATGGGTATATACTATTTTATATCATAAAATAAATACATATGTATTTATGTATACAAATAAATATATATGAAATATATATATATATATTATTTTAAAGTTAGAGTGTAGAGATATATATATATATATAAATTATTAATACAAATTATATATATCTATATATAATAGTAATATAGAAAATTATAATTATATATATATTTATATATATAAGCTAAATATATATAAAAAAAGGAAATAGAAATAGAAACGAGAATCGGGACCCTGTTTTTATCGAGAAGCAGGGAAGCTAGCTGACCACCGTCGGTCGGCCAAGAGAGGGAGAGAGGAGAGGAAGACGGCGTCGGAAGAGAGAGGAGAAGCTGGTGACTGGAGGAAAAGGAAAGAAATAGAAACGGAGAAGGAAGGAAATCGGCGAAAGCCGAGAAAAGAAAAAAGAAAAATGGGAAAGTGGCGGTGCCGGCCGATTCGGCCATCGCCACTGCAACCAAACCTTCGGTGGAGGAAGAGGAAAGGGTAGGAGGCCACCGGTGAGGCGAAAAATGGCGAAGGAGGAAGGGAGAAGAGAGAGAAGAGGCCGAACTTAGGCCGACTCGATCCGCCGCCGTGCCACCGAACTAGGCTGAACGGAGGCCAGATCCAGCTTCGCCGCCACCTCGGCCAGTTATTAAGCAGCTGAACCGCCGGAGAATCAGCTGTCGGAGAAGAACCGACGATGTGGGGAGGTTGACCGGTCTGAACCGGTCTGACCAGGAAAGGAAAAAAAAGGAAAAGGAAAAAGAAAAAGAAAAAAAGAGAAAAAGGAAGAAAGAAAAGAGAAAAAAGAGAGAGAAAAGGAATTTCCAGGAATTTGAAAATTATCGGGAATTTGGAAATTATGGAAATCCCGAAAATTCGGTAAGAATTACGAAATTATTTTCAATTATTTAATTAAATAATTTATGGAAAAATTCTAAATTTTAGAATTTTATTTCTAGAAAAATTTTCTCAATGACCGAAACATTAGAATCGGAAGAGGTGAACACGGGCACAACGTAATGAGGTGGTCGCCAACTCGGGACAGGTAAGGGAGACATGTGCAGCCTGTAAGGATATTCGGTACACATGTTTTAAATTATGCATTTAATTTTTATAAATGCTATTGATAATGATTGGTTGAAAATTTGTGGTGATTTACCAATTAAGATTTAAACTGTATTTTCCATGCAGGAGTCTAGCCAATCGGCAGCCGTTATACTGTCGAAAATTTACCAAAAATTACCAAAAATCATATTAAATTATTTGATTTCACGAGAAATGATTTTCAGTCATGAAAATCGAGAAATCGATTAGTTTTCATAAAACATAAATATACGGATGATTAATTGTAAAATATTCATGTTTTTGAGAATTGTGGAAATAAAACCACCGAAAATTTCATGTAATACGAGATGGAAGATGAAAAGACACAAAGTGAATATTTTAATAATATTTTTTCAAATATTCACTTGATTTCGTAAATAGCCTTTATGGTTTCAATTGTGAAAATAAGTAATTATAGAAAATTCCATAAAAGGTTAATTAAAAGTGGAAAATGATATTTTGAGACTAGAAGGTCTCCGCATGTGTTTACAGAGAAAACATGGCGACGGGAGTGTTGATTTGGAAAATAAATATTTTAATTTTCCATAAATCATAAAAATAATTGATTTGAATCCCTATAACTTTGTAAACCATGTTTTCGATAGAAAGCACAGAAAAACGTGCGTATATGTTTTACAGTGAAAAAGGACAATTATGACCTTTTATATTTTATAATGATGATTTTATAAACTGTTTTACCGTGTGGAAAATGTAAATTATGCCTTTATGAAATATTTTGAAAAATGTTTTTTATTTTATTTATTTCATAAAGGTAAGGAATTATACATGTGAGCCTTATGGATAATTGTGAAATGTTTTACACTACTGTGTTTAAAATCCATAAAGGCTATGGTACGATTTTATACTGTTTTGAGACTTAAGCCCTGAGTTTCATGCATCACACTGATATTATTACTGTCACATAGCTGATTGACCCGCCAGTCATCAGCATCCCGGATGTCACCTAGCAAGTGTACACTGAGGACATATTATAGATCATGGCCATAGATCTCACTATTTATTGTGTCCCTTTGAGGATGATGATTACTGTGCCTCTTAGTGGACGATGATAGCATGATTTACTTGTAAGGTGTTGCCTAGTCTCGCTTACTGTTTATTGTTTACTAAAAGAATTTACTGAATCCTTTTTACTGTACTACACTGTTTACTGTGCTGTTTACTGTTTACTGATGAAAAATCGTACCAAAACACTATTTACAAAACTGTACTGTTTACGAAAATGATAGCCACTGATTACTATTTTACTGGACTAAAAGCTATCATTTACTATTTACTGAACTAAAAGCTACCGTATATTGTTTTCTGAATAGGTAGCTATTTTTTACCGTTTTCTGACTGAACCGTATCAAAATATTGTTTTACTAAACTGTAAGATACGGTTACTGAACTAAAGAGGAATTTATGTTTATTCAAAAAGAATAACATAAGAATTATTTCTAAGATAGAAATAATTGCAGAATTGTTTATCGAATGATTTGGATATTTACAAACCACTGTACTGTCACGTATTTTAAGTGTACTGAAGATAATAGAAGTAAACCACTATTTTACTACTGAACTGTCATGTGTTTTAAAACATACTGAAGTGAAGAAAAATAAATGGTTTATTCTACGAAAAACGAATATAAATCGTTTTGGGAGCAATTTATATAGTACTTTCTACAGTTGCTTCTAGATTCTGGGACAAGACAGGTATTTCACAATACCTGCCTTACTCCATCTGAATCCCTAGCCAACTGTAGTATCCTTCCTACATGTGAGCCTAGAGCCCATCTAGGAAAATTTAAAGAAAGTGAAAAAGTTTTTCAGCATATATATAGCTGAATATCAAGTGTTGCATATAACTCTCTTACTGAGCCGTGGTTCGCTCACCCCTTAATTTTAACATTTCAAATTTCGAGGACTGAGAGTCTGATATCTAAGGATTTCGACTGTGCATTTGGGGATGATGTGATAGATTGATTTACTACATGAGGTACGATCATTTATTTTCTGTATTTAGACTTATCTACAGTACTACTTTCTTGTGAATTAAGATAGGGGATGTAATTCATATTATAATTTCATACGAAATTGTTTAAATGTAACTGAAAAGTAAAGTATCGCAGATAGCCCAACTGTCAAAATTGTGTAATGATATGTGTATTACTGTGAAACTGGATTGTTACATCATTGCCCCTTATAGCAACGCCTACATCAGCTTGTTTTCTTTGCCCAAACCTGCTTCAACTTTATTGTTTTTCATCCTTTTAGCTTCACCATTTCACTCTTCATTCTCTTTTGAATTTTCTTTATAGACTTTGTCTCTTACGTGCTCTCTCTTTCTCCTTTAGTGCACTCCCTTTTCTTTCTCTCACTGCAGCAATCCTTTCTCTTTTTGATTGCAACTCACTGCTTTTCACCTTTGCTACCGAAACCTTCTTCCTTTCTACTCTCTCTTCTTTCTCTCTACAACAGCCTACTTCTTTCGGTTTGCTACAGCTTATCCCTTACTGCTCCACAATCTCTCCTTATTTGTTCTCTTTCCACTCTTCTTTTCATGGTTTTTTTTTTATTTGGTTTTGGTAGAAGGGTCTCTGCCCTATTTCTTTCTTTTCTATTTTGAACGTGGGAGCAGGTAAAGATCGAGTGGCTTCCACTAGAAGCCAATCCCGATTTGCTCATATTATTATCTTTTTAATTTTTTATATATTTTCTATTTTTATCTATATATAATCTTATATATATCATATATTTTTAATCCTCTTACTTACTTATATATATATATATGTTACATATGCATATTTTCATGCCCTATTATATTTTGTTTTTCCTTTATTTTAAATTTACATATAGATAAATATATTATAGTTAATATATATTTTCCTTATTTACTCTTTCTCTCTTTATATTTTTTATATATACTTATGTATATTACATTTAATTTAGTATAATTGTACCCTTAATGTACAAGATAACCATTTATTTTCTCTATTAGATTAATATATATTTATCTCTAACTTATTTATATAATTCCTAAATTATATAAGCATTAATCATTTATTGCTAAATGCTTCAAATTAGAATATTTGTTTTCATTACTTGAAATAATAAAAATTATAGACTACATTTCAATACTTAGCTTATTCAACGTCTTTTATTTATTTACTAACTCGGTACAAAAATTTGTAGTCTTTACATCCTCCCTATCTTAGGAAATTTGGTCCTCCAAATTTTCAATGTTCGACTAAAAAAGTGAGGGTACTTCTCCTTCATCAAACTCTTTAACTCCCATGTTACTTCTTTTGAAGAGTGGTGCTGCCAGAGTACTTTCACTAAAGGAATTGTCTAATACCTTAATATCTTATCTTTCCTGTCCAAGATCTGAATAGGTTTCTAGATATAACTTAAGTCCTTCTTGATCTCTAAAGGTTCATACTTAATGACATAGGAGAGGTCCGGATGATACTTTCTTAGCATAGACATATGGAAGACGTTGTACGCACCTAATAGCTCTAGTGGTAGTGCTGGTCAGTATACCACGTCACTAGTCCTCTCTACTATCTCAAACGGACCAATATACCATGGGCTTAGCTTCCCTTTTCTACCAAACCTCATTATACCCTTAGACGAAGAGATCTTCAGAACGACTTTGTCCCCAACTTGAGATTCTAAAGGTTTTCTCCGACTATTAGAATAACTCTTCTATCTACTTCAAGCTGTATTCAATCTATCACATATTAGTTTCACATCTTCAAGAGCTTTCTTTACTAATTCTGGAGCAAATATCTTTCTTTCACCTACCTCTTCCTAGCCAATAGGGGATCTACACCTATATCCATACAATGCCTCGTATGGTGCCATCCCAATGCTAGAGTGAAAGCTGTTGCTATATGCAAATTCAACCAGTATCAAATGATCATCCCATAAACCTTGAAAATCCATGACACATGCCTTCAATATATCCTCAAGGGTCTGAATTATCCTCTTTGAATGCCCATCAGATTGAGGATGAAAGGTTGTGCTAAAGCTCAGTTTAGTTCCCAAGGCATTCTAGAAGTGTTCCCAGAAACAGGAAGTAAACCGAAAATCTCTATCCAAAACTATGCTCACTAGGACCCTATATAGCCTCACTATTTCTTTGACGTGCATATTTACTAAGGCACTAAGTGAATCGATAGCTTTCAGGCGGACTTCGTCAATCTATCAACCATCACCTAGATTGCATCGTGATTCCTACGAGTCTTCGGGAGCCCCATGGTAAAGTTCATAGACACGTTCTCCCATTTCCACGAAGGTATAAAACAAGGATTTTATAAGCCCCCTGGTCTCTGGTTCAATCTTAACCTTTTAGCACACTAGGCATTTGGACACAAAGGTCACTATATCCTTCTCCATACCAGCCCACCAATATACCTTGCGTAAGTACTTATACATATTTGTATTACCTGGATGAATCATGTATTTGGAGTTGTATTGTGAAATCCCTAATTTTCTATAATTTCCCGATAATTGTATAGTATTTCAATTTGGAATAAGTAAATAAATACGAAAGTTTGATGTATGAATGACATATGGGATATGGAAGGAATAATAAAATTGATAGTCAAATGGTTAAGGAATAAATTCTGATATTGTAAGAATAATTGGATTATGAGAAAAAAATAAAAATATTAGATTTTATGGTGTTTAATGGACATGTGGCATATGAATGGAAGAAAGAAGGTCAAATATTAAATGGTCAAATAGTCAATGGCTGAAATGGTTAATTGGATAAATATACATTTAATGAAGCATGAGTCATCATCACCTCCATCAAGGTCGGCAGCCATTGTGCTTTCCTCCAAACTTCCTCTAAGCTTTTCATCCTAATTACGTTGACAAACACTTAGATTCTGTTATCGAATCACAAAGCTTCAGTAACGAAAATCAATTCTTATCACTAGCTCTATCTATACTGTAATTTGGAAGGCTAAATCAAAGGCCTTGAAGAGATCTTGTT
Source organism: Heritiera fomes (assembly GCA_032173925.1). Lineage (NCBI taxonomy): Eukaryota > Viridiplantae > Streptophyta > Magnoliopsida > Malvales > Malvaceae > Heritiera > Heritiera fomes. The sequence continues at coordinate 14,423,735 of JAPDPM010000005.1, forward strand.
GCTGTCAATTTTGGTCTTTGACAAAGGTAAGAGAAGAAGTTAGTTCTTATAATTCTATCTATGAATTGGAGTTATGTTGAGATGGTACAGCATATTTGTAGAATTGTTTTAAAGATTGGAATTATCATGATGTTTGTAGCTTTGAAGAAGTGAAAGCCTAGGGTTGATGCAACCAAGCTAGTGGATTATTGGCTATTGAGGTAAGGAATATATGTAACGGACGTAGGGTGACTATATCCGCATGTTTTACATGTTTTGGGATGAAGCAAAAGTTGATTGAAGTGCAGGAAGTTTACATTTTGGGTTTTTCTCCTAGTTACCAATTTGCTAGGAGCAGTCGACTGCCTTAAGTAGCAGCCGACTGCCTAGAGATAACCAAAGCGTAAATTTTTCGAAAACCGATTCAAACCAGTCGACTGTTATTATACAGAAAGCATTCTATTTCAAGCCAGTCGTCTGCTATATGACCAATCAACTGCTATTTACTTGAAAAGCATTCTGTTTGCAAAACCAGTCGACTGCCTGTTTTCAGAAACGCTCTATTTTAAAACCAATCAACTGCCCTATACGAACAGTCGACTGCCTCATGTGTTATTAAATTTAGAAATATCGAAATTTTAAAAGAAAATAATTTCGATAAACCAAGATATATGATAGCAGCCGACTGCCCTATGAAGCCAGTCAACTGCCCTGTTTGAAAATGAGGTTTTAAAGCCTAATTTATATAAGCGCAATTGTATTACCAAAGAAGTATATAACGAATGTTTTGAGACTATAGACTACTTGATGATCATGCATTATCTGCATCTGGCTGTGAGACTCTGATCAAGTCCTCAGTGTCTGTATCTGTACTTTGCTAAGGAACCCTAGTTCGGTTCTCAGTGCCATAGATGTCACCTAACTAGTGTTCACTGTGGCCTATCGACATTGGCCAATTGTTTTTGTTATACATTTGGCTAAGGGAGGATTCCTAGCCCTTACATAAGTACGCCACCTACCCTCATGGGATATTATCTACTGCATGATTCTGTTGAAATGTTAATAGTCTCCACTTTATTTCGAAGATATCTGTATATGTGTTTTTAAGTGATTTAAGGCATATACAAGTATTTGAATAAATTGAATATATGTAAGAAATTTACATGATGATGCATATGCCATTATCTTATTTACCTGAATATGTATTACTGGATTTATTTGCTTGTACGAAAATGAATTATGAGATTTGATATTTGGTTTCAAAGGTTTCCACATGACATTATAGAGCCAAGTAGGAAACCAGCATATAGTGACATAGTACGTTGTTTTATATATATTTCTTACTGAGCGTAAACTCGCTCCTTTACAATATTTTTCAGACTATATGAAGTGAAATTTTTTATTCTCAATAGAAGAGCCTACCTTTGGATCTTGAAAGTATTCCTTCGAGGCACGCTTCCTAAACTTCTTGAAGGTATACTTATGTTGTTATGTAAATCAGACAGTGCTACAATACAGTGATGTCTATAAGATTTCGGGGGATTCAGGTTATGTAAGTTGTGTAAGATCCTGTGCTTTGGAATGATATGTATAAATATAATAATTATGCTTTACTTGAATTTAAGATCTTTATGATGAGCTATTTAATACCAAGCATAAGAAGAAGAAGGAATGACATTGACAAACAAGCCTAATCAAGTTGTATGTGAAAGAAAAAGTTATATGTTAATTGGTAGTGACGAGGATGACACATGTATGCCTCTTCCATAATCTTTCTCTTTAAGACCTCACTATCCGAAATAGAAATCCCTATATCTCAACAATCCATCATCTCTGATCCCAAAATCTGAGTCTTGATCCATATGTATCCTACAACAATCTCCACAAGTCTAAAATCCTCTCTCTAAGCTTGTCTAATTTGATCAAATATACTAAGCTCTATCCTCAAGCTAGCTATCAAACACTATCCTTTAGGCTTTACATTCAGATTCAGTTTAGAGAATTTCTCCATCAAATCCCACTCTTTGACCATCATGTAGCTGACCAAACCCATACTCTTCCTGCTCAATGCATCAACTACTTGATTTGCTTTACCCAGATGGTAGAGAATCTCGTAGTCATAGTCCTTTAATAGCTCCATCCACCATCTTTGTCTAATATTCAACTCTTTCTACGAGAACAGATACTTCAAACTCTTATGATCCGCGTAAATCTGAAACCGTTCACTATATAAATAGTGGAGCCATATCTTTAGTGCAAACACTACTGCTATTAACTACAGGTGATGTTTAGGATACTTTCTCTCATGGTCCTTTAACTGTCTCAAACTATAGGCCACTACTGCATCAATACACATCCTAAACCTTGTAAAGAGGCATCATTGTACGCTACAAATCCCATAGATCCACTCGAAATTGTCAGAATAGGAGCTATAGTCAATCGATGCTTCCATTCTAGGAAACTATGCTCATATGCATCACTCCACTTGTTGTACACATTAATTTCTAAATTCAACTATCCAAGCAATCCTCAACTCAGATGTATATCATTTGTTTACATATTATAATCGTACCCTTCAAGATAAGACAATCTTGTGCGTCTTAACTCACCAATCCTAACTTTCACATCCCTTTGTCATGTCCAAAGAGTCTTCAAAATTCTTTTCAAGATTAGCCTGTCATGTTTAATCTTGACTCTATGAAAGGAAACGTTAAAAGAGTCTTTTAGTTTTTAAATTTCATATGTTTCTGATTCCCATAGTTCAATACCATATATTTTAATAGTTGAGCTTTCAAAATCCTTGTAGTTCACACTCTATAATTTCAAGGGTCCATATAGTTTCTAGACCAATTACTTCTTAATCTTCATGCTTTTCAAAGTCACATAGTTTTCAAAGTATACAAACATTTGAAAAATACTTATCCAAAATAGACATGATTCAATACATTTTTCAAGTTGGAAGGAACATCAGGTATTAATTCTTCTTGGAAACATATTAAAAAGTCCACTTCCTGTCTCATGTGGTGGACAATTATAAACTCTCACTAGTCAAATCCAGTAGACTTAGTTGAATAATACTTTATGGAGGCTTATTAAGAATGCTTAATCTCTCAAAATTCAAAATTCTATAATTCGAAATCATAATTTCAAATTCCAATAGTCTCGAAAACTAAGGTGGGATCATGCTCTCAATCAAATCATATACTTTTATTTGAATAATTTCTATTGGCATAAAGCTACAAGTTGGATGACTTTATAAAACAAAAACCTTAAATTAAGCTCATGTACAGCTCAAGTTCCAGACCATTGAATAACCTATCTTAGGCCAACTATGCTAAGTCATTCCACTATCATCTCTACCAAACACAACTTCATTCCTTATTCATGAGTCTTGATAGATACACCACATCAATCTCTAAACCACATAAGCCATTGTGCCTCTACCAATATTACTTTAATACGTTCAAAACAGAACAAATAAACATTTATCACTTCATTACTTGTCAAATCATATCACATACAGATTAGGTAGTGAGAAGGCTATAATTTACCTATGGTAGTCTTTACTAGTATAATGGGTGACTAACCAATCCATACCCAAAATGATCTCATGGTAGTACATGTGCAACAATGTGAACTTTGCTACTAGGTCATTATCTCCCACCTTCATTTACACTAATGATTCACACACTTATTCATTTGAAATTCCTTAAATGGAGTGCTAGTATGCAACAGATAACCTAGAGGTTCTGGCCTATATGCAGCCCACTAGTAACCACAGGTGAGATAAATAAATAAGTTGAGCCTGATGCACTAGCCAAATTAGCCACTGACTACTATAGTAGGGCTATCATTATCTCATGATTTTTTTCCTTCCTATCTGAATGGGGAGGGGTCGAATGTGGTAGCGATGGAGGTGATGAGAGTGATATGATTGGAAATGAAATCAGTATACTACAAGCCAAACTTCTAGGCTTACATCTACACCCAGTCTCCTCATTCTCAAATTTAATCAAAATAGAAACTGTTAGCTTTAAATTGACATATGTATTTTGAAATGATAAAAACTTAAGTAATATTAAGTGCTTGATTCATATTGTAAATTTGCTTTATCACACATGATTTTCTCAAACCATAATGATATATTCTTATTGGTCTTAATACTTTATGAAATGGTTTTGAATATTTTCATTAAGCAATGTTTTCAAGAATATATTTGAACACAACCTTTATAGATTACTTAATGAGTTTTTAGACCATGTTTTCAATTGAGAAAGTCAAGAAAAACTCCCACAAAATTCTAAAATATTTTGGGTTGAATTAAAATCAAAGTCTACATCATTTCTAACCCAAAATGGTTTAGAAAACTGTAGGAAATGCTTTCTGGAAGCATGGGATCGATCCCTTAAGGGAAGGGATCGATCCCTTCATGGCAGAATGCACTGGAAGGCATTCTGGAAAATACGGATCGATCCCCTATGGCAAAGGATCGATCCTTTTTCACGAAAACAGCGCCTAACCGCTAGTTTTTGTGAGATACAATGGCTACATTAAGTTTTGGCTCCTACCAACATTTGGAAACCATCCAAGGGACTATAAATAGAGGCTTAGAAGCTCAAGGAAGTAGGAGGAACAATTGAGCATCAATATTCTTCATCTTCTCCATCCTCTTCAAGTCTCAACAACATTTCAAGTGCTAAAATTCCTTATATTCTATCATTCTCATCTTTCTTGTACAAACTAGCACAAATGTTGTATAGGTTTTATTTTAAGCTTAATCTTTGTAATCATTTGCCTATCTAGAGGTATCTCATTGATTACACAAACTAGAAAACCCATTCACAATTTGTAAAAGGGAGTGAACCATTGAGTGCTTCATTGTAAGTGAGGATTGGGTAGAAGGTTTTCTCCTTGAGCCATAAAAGGTAGAGGTTATAAGGTTTCCTTCTTGAGCTCGAAAAAAGAAGGGGAAAGGTTTCCTCCTTGAGCCCAAAAAAAGGAAAGGTGTAAAGGTTTCTCTTGAGCCTACAAAAAAGAGGGATTGTAACAAAAATTCAAGTTAGTGAATTTGGAGAAAATCCTTGGGAGCGTCTCAAGGTAGAGGACGTAGGCAAGGTTGTCGAACCTCTATAAATCACTTGCGTATATTTCTCTTTCCCTTCTCTCTTTATTTACTTGCAATTATATTTGTGTTTATTGTATTGAATTTGGATTGCATGCTTGCATAGCCTAGAGAACTTAGAAAACATTATTATAGGCTAGTGAATTTAGAGGAACCGAAAAATGACCTTAAGGTTAGTTAAAAACCGATTCACCCCCCTCTCGGTATAGCCTATAGAGCCAACAGAAACCTATACCAATAGCAGGTCAATTTTAGTATAAGTTGATAATAGTAAGTTACATGCATAAATTGCATAGTACATGGGATGTAACACTAATAACAATCTCTATAACACTTACATGTACTAGATAAACTTTCTCTGATACTACTAAATCTATCACGACTTGAACGATGCGACATGCATTTAGCACTGTCACTTCATTATGGTTTACCAATTTTATGAACTAAATTTTTTTCTTTTCACTTTAAGGTTTATATTTGGTGTCAGTGTCACTTGTCATAACGGGTCAAGTCCTAGAACCTAACCCGCTAGACTTAAATTCAATGAGTCGCCACCAACCATTCAAACCTAAGGTGTGATTGGTCACCTATTCTTGTCTAAAGATAAGGCGTAGCCTACTTTCAAAGATTCTTAGACTCGGGAGTATGGTTACATGTGGGGAAGCTTTAACACCCCAACAACTCCCATTTTAAAATGGTACCAACTAATTTTTTGATATCCTAAAGAATTCTTAACTAAATGGTCTTTAATCTTATTAAATTCCAAATATTTAAATATTTGACAATCTCTAAGAAACTCTCCATCATGTTGGTAGAATTTCTTAAATTTCATCCTCACCTCAAGAGTATCCAAGAAATCCCATTCGTCTTTCTCGGAGAGGCACTGTCGTTGGATTCGTTGATTTCTTATGACATATCCTAATTTTATTTCCTATCTTATATTCCTAGCTTATATTTTATCTTTATTTTATCTTACCTTTATTTTCTATTTAATTTTCCTTTATTTAATTTTTTATTTCCTAAGTTTTATTTTTATTTTTATTTTAATATTATTTATTTTTTTGAAAATAAATGTCGATTATTCTTATTGAAAATTTTCTTTAAATCTTCCATTATGTTGGTGAAATTTAAAGAAAATATCTCACATAAGAATATTAAAATGTCAACCATTCGTGACATCTTATAATTCCATCATCAAGATAATCTCCACTTATTCCCAACTTTATTATTATACTTTTAATTTTTTTTAATCATTATTCCCTAATTTCTTATCAATATTTATTCTATATATTATTTTATTATTTTTAAATATATTGATTATAATATATATATATTTATATTTTCAGAAATAAATATCGATTATTAATATTAAACACTTGCCTTAAATCTTCCATCGTGCTAGCAAAATTCAAGGCAAATATTCTCACCTAGGAATTTCCAAAATGGCAACCATTCGTGACATTCAAAATTCCATCCTCGGAATAATTTCAACTTATCTCCATATTTTATGATTTATTTATTCTTCTAATTTCTATTCTATCTGTATTTATTCTATTATTTATTTATCTTTATTCATTTTATTATTGATTTTCTATAACCTAAAGGCTCTTCTAATATTTTCTTAAAATTTAATTTCTAAACTTCTATTCTATAATTCATATAAAATAATTATTTTTGTTCTAATCACACATGCAAGCTAAGTCCAAATGTAAATAAAGGTGGTTACAGGCCGGACCGGGCCGGTTTCGGACGAGTTTTCACCGGTTGCGGCTTATATGAAATGAAAACCGGTCTAAACTGGTAGAGAACCGCTCCGGACCGGGCCAGTTCATATGTTTTAATGGTGTGAACCGGCCCGGTTCGTTGGACTGGTTCACTCCAAAACCGGACCAAACAGGTTTAAACCGGTTCGGTCCATTTTTTTTTGTTCAGATTTTTTTTATTTATTTGATACTGTTAAAATTTTTATTGTTTAAAATTTATATTTATTTATTTTAATATATATTAATATATTTTAATAATTTAATCTAATAAATTTATTTTTATAATAAATAATGTTAATAGTTTAATTTAACAATAATTTATTATAAAGTTATATTATAATTTATTTAATTAATGTAACAATAATGTAAAAATAAATTACTATAAAATTATCTAATAAAATTATTGTTATAATAAAATAAAGTTATATTATGAATATAATATTATAATAAAGTTATTATGATAAAATGATATTTGTTTCAAAATACAAATAATGATATTATGAATATTATTATTATATTCATTTTTCAATATCATTTTGTATATCTTTATTTATATTCATTTATTATATTTGAAATATCATTTACTTAATATTTATTCATTTATTTAATATGTTTTTAAAATATTAATTCATTTTGTATTTTAAATATTTATTTATTTTAAACATAGATAAGTATAACATTAATTAATTTGGTATGTAATAATAATAATAATAATAATAACAACAACAATAACAACAACAAAGGAGAAAAAGGAGAGAGTATGAGACCAAAGATTTTTTACATGGAAAACCCCTTCAAAAGTTAGAAGGGTAAAAAACCACAAGACCATAGTCCATAAAAATATTCACTATGACTAAACTTATTTACCATTTTACATACAATTTACAAAAAAAAAAGATTATTCACTACTCTTCATAATTTATACGGATTGCCTTGGAAATTTCTTCCTCCTCTTTTGAATTATTATCAGCGAATTCATTGGCCATTCCAAGTTCAACATTGCGCGATTCCGCATCAAACCAATCTTTAAGGCATGTTAACATGCACAATGAATTCGGATTAAGAGTGGTTCGATGGTCTCCAATAATTCTTCCAAACATCGAGAATGCGGATTCCAAAGCAACAAAAGAAACTTGCACCGCAAAAACATCTCGGGCCATGGAAGCTAAAACTGAAAATTGTTTTTGGTTTTCCTTCCACCATTGGAGAAGATCAAAGTTTTCATCTACAGAAAAATCTTGACTTAAGAAAAATCCCAGCTCATTGAAGCTAGAACTTCGTCAAGTTGTTGATCCCGATCTCGATCCGCTCGCTTTTCCTTCTAGCTTCATTCTCTTCTTTGCTGCTTCCTTAATTGCTTTTAAAATTCCTTTTCTTTTTTTGCTACTTTCGGTTTCTTCATATGAATCTTCTTCTCCTCGATTAAAGTTGAATTGCTCCCTTTCTGTTTCATAAACATTAAACAATTCTCGAAAAAGATTAATTGAGGACTTTTAATCCTCAATAGAATCAAGACCAAGAAATTCCTTATAACAATCAAAAAAAAAATTTCTATATTTACCTCACCTTGACTAGGATCTAGTAAAGTTGCAATACAATAAAAAGAAGGAATTATTTCCCAATATTTTTTTAAATTTTTCCTCCATATCATGTAGAAAAGAACTTAAAGTTTCATGATTCCTAAATTTTACAATTTGTCAAACATTGTGTAGATATAGGAACAAAATACGGTGTAGTTGGATAAAATTGAGTTGAAAATCTTTTGGTTGCATCTTTAAAAGTAGATAATAAATCAACACGATATTCAATAAAAGTCCATTCTTCTTCAAAAAGTGCTAAATGCGTGCTATTTGTATAATTGTTATAAAAAGGAGTAACAAGTTCTTTATAAGGTAAAATGGAAGAAAGCAAACGATGAAGTGAATTCCATCTTGTTTCAACAAGAAGTGAAAACGCTTTAACAGGTATTTTATTTGCTATACAAATTTGCTTCCATTCGCGTTTATTACTTAGTGTGCGAATCCATTTGGCTACAATTTTAATTTTATCAATTGGACCTATGCCAGTACCACTAGAACTAAAACCATTTTGAACACATAGATTTATAATATGACATGCGCATCTTGCATGAAAAAATATGCCTTGCATAACAGGATTTAAACTTTTAATTAAATGAGGAATAACTGCAGTATTACTCGAATCATTATAAAAAGTAATAGCAAAAACTCTATTATTTTCTAGTCCATATAATTTACAAACTTTAGTAATATATTTATGAATAGTATATGAATTATGTGCTTCTTCTATTACATCTAAAGATAAAATTCGTTTTTGCTTGGACCAATCTTCATCTATCCAATGACAAGTTATAAAAAGATAACTTATACCATTAGTATAGTCCATATATCACTAGTTAAACTAACCCTAGATGAAATATTACTAAGTTTATCAATTAAAGCTTGTCTACATTCTTTAAACATATCCATGCAATCTTTTTTTAATGTATGTCTAGAAACAGATTTATATGCGGGTTGTAAATATTTACAAACAAATTCTAAATATCCTGTTTTTTCACAAATTGTGAATGGTTGTTCAGTCCCAACTACAAATCTAACTAAACCACGTCTAGCTTGAACATTATCAAAATTAAAATTTTTTCCACCATCATGTGTATTAATTTGAGATTGTTTACCTCCTAAAATTTCATTTTCTTCGGCATTAGGATTAATTTTATGTGCAGAAATTAAATGTCTTTTATACGTACCTGTACCGCCACCACCTCCACCGAAGTTATAAGAGTAAACGCCTTTGCACAATTTACAGATAGCATAATATTTATTCGTCTCACCTTCTTTTGCTACAATGTCAAAATACTCCCATACCCGGCTTGTTTTTTTTTATTAAACTTCGATCTTGATGATGTAGCAATAGTGGTGGCAGCTGATGATTGTGTTTGAGCATGGCCTCCTCCACGACCACGACCAAACGATGGTGCCAAAGGAAGCTCCTCCTCCTCATGATGAATATCGGGTTCGATTTCATTAAATGATTTGTCACCCAAATTAGGAATTTCAGTGGAACCAAAAGGTTGAGAAACAGAACATGAACGACGAAAGAAATTTGACATTTTTATATTTTTTTGAAAATAAATATATGTTAAAAATTAAAAAAATAAATGTAGGATATATATAATATATTGGAATTTGAAAATTGAAACTTGAAAATTAAAAGTAAAATTTGTAAAATTATAAAATAAAAAGAAAAATGAAATTTAGAAAGGAAATAATGATATTATAAATTTGAAATAAGGGAATTTAAGTGAATTTGAGAGAGTTTGAGTGTGATAATCGCAAATTTTTCGTTTCTTGGAAATTATAAATATTAGAAATAAATATTGGAGCAAATAAATATTGGAAATAAATAAATAAATAAAATTATGAGAACGGGATATTGGTGAAAATCTCGAGAAGTAAGAAAGGAACGGATTAAGAAAATGGTGTGAAGGAAAATTAAATCGAAAATAAGTATAAGATGAGAAATTATGAAAAATAATGAAGAAAGGAAATTTAAATGTTGAATTATGGAAAACTGAATAATGGAGGAAATTTAATTTGGATAACTGGAAATCCAAATTAAATAAGAAAATGAGGAAGAAAATATATATATATTGTAAATACAAAATATATAGTATTATTTCAGTTATATCAAAATATATAAATGTAATTTAAGTTAAAAATATGTAGATATATATTAAATATATATGTGTTAATATATAAAATATATATCTATAAAATATTATATAGTATGTACTATATAATATAATATTAATATTATATTTATAAAGTAAATTATAAATATAATATATAACAAAAATATAAAAAAATAAAACAAAAAAAAAGAAAAAAAGAAAACAGAAGGAAACAAATCGGGAGAAACCCGATTCTATCTCCCCGAGTGGCACCGGCCACTGTCACCGGAGAAGGAAAGGAGAAGAGGAAGGGTCGTCGTCGACCAGCGAGATAAGGGTTGGAAGACGAGGTGATCGGCGATGGAAGACGACAGAAACAGGAAGGAAATCGAAGGAAAAATCGGCGGAGGCCAAGAAGGAAAAAAGAAGAGGATCTGGCGGTACCGGCGAAATTGGCTACCACCACTGCCACCGAAGCTTCACCGAAGGAAGAGGAAGACATGGGATGCCACCAGAGAGGCGGGGAACGGCGGAGGAAGGCCGACGGAGGAGGAGAAGAAACCGAGGGAAAACCGACTCGATCCGCCACCGTGCCGCCGATCTAGGTCAAGCTGAGGCCACCGGCGAGTTCGCCTCGACGCCGGCCAGCTGAAGGACCATCGAGCCGCCGGAGGAGAACCGACGACGAGGGGAGGGGACCGGTCTGAGGCAGGAAAGAAAAGAAAAGAAAAGAAAAGAAAAAGGAAAAAAAAGAAAAAAGAAAAGAAAAAGGAAAAAGAAAGAAAAAGAAGAAAGAGAAAGAGAAAAAGAGGAATTCTAGGAATTTGAAAAATTTTCAAGGATTCGAAAATTATAGGAAATCCCAGGAATTACGGGAACCGGTAAGAAATCCCAAAAAGTGTTAAATTATTTAAATTATTTATTTATTTAAATAATTATGAAAAAAATTCTAAATTTTAGAATTTAATTTCCAGAAAATTCCCACGATGACCGAGCCGATGAAATCGGGCGAAGTGAACACGGGCGCAAACTTCAAGAGGCAGTCGCCGACCCGAAACAGGTAAGGGAGACATGTGCCGCCTGTAAGGATATTCGGCCATGTTTTAAATTATGCATTTAATTTATAAATGCAATTTATAATGATTAGTTTTGAAAATTGTGGTGATTTATCGGTTTCAAATTGTGGTGAAATACCAGTTGAGAAATATGAACTGTATTTTCCGTGCAGGAGGCTAGCCAAATCGGCAACCGTTATACTGCTGAAAAATTATCAAAAAATTACTAAAATTTACCGAAAATCACCGAAAACCAAAATAAAAGATTTGATTTCACGTGAATCGATTTTCGGGTACGAAAATCGAGAAATTAAGTGAATTTCATAAAACATGAATATAGTGATATTTAATTTTAAAATATTCATGTTTTCGAGTATGGTGAAAAGGAAATCACCGAAAATTCACCCGGTAGGTGATATTTCACGTGAAACGAGATGAAAATGAAAAAGAGACTGAAGTGAATATTTTATAAATATTCTTAAATATTCACTTGAATGAATATAAAACCTTTATGGTTTTAATTGTGAGATAAATAATTATATAAATGCCATAAAGGTTAAGAAATGATGGAAAATTATGATTTCGAGACTAGAGGTCTCTACACATGTTTTTAGAAAGAAACATGGTTACAGAATTTATGAATTTGGAAAAATAAATATTATTTTCCATAAATTATGAAATCATGTGAATTTAATTCCGATTATTTTAAAAACCATGTTTTCGATTGATGGCACGGAAAGGCATGCATACATGTGTTACGGTGAAAAAAACACTGTCATGAGATTTGTTATATAGTGTGACTATTTTATAACTGTTTTCATCGTATGAAAAATATGATTTATACCTTTATGAAATATTTTGAAAATGTTTATTTATTTTATAAATTTCATAAAGGTGGTGATTTATACATGTGAGCCTTATGGATAATTGTGAAATGTTTTACACTACTGTGTTTAAAATCCATAAAGGCTATGGTACGGTTTACACTGTTTTGAACTTAGGCCCCGAGTTTCATGCATCACATATACTGTTACTGTCACGTGGCTGATTGACCAACTAGTCATCAACGTCCCGGATTGTCGCCTAGCAAGCGTACATCGAGGACATATTATAGATCATGGCCATAGATCTCATTACTATTACTGGGTCCCTAGTGGACGAGATAGCATGATTTAATTGTAGGTTGATGCCTAGTCTCACATACTGATTACTGTTTACTGAAAGGATTCATGGAATCCTATTTACTGTACTGTACTGATTACTGTTTACTGTTACTGATGAAAATCGTACCAATACACTGTTTACTGAACTGTACTGTTTACTGAAATGGTAGCCATTGATTACTATTTTACTAAAGAAAAAGCTACCAAAATACTGTGTTACTGAACTGTACTGTTTACTGAAATGGTAGCCATTGATTATTGTTTTACTGAACTGAAAGCTACCATTTACTGTTTACTGAACTGAAAGCTACCTTATACTGTTTTCTGAACTGGTAGCTACTGTTTACTGTCTACTGATTGAACCGTATCGAATTACTGTTTTACTGAATATACTGTTTTACTGATGTACGATACAGTTACTGATTTGAAAAGAGAAATAAATGTTTATTCTAAAGAATAACATAAGAATTATTTCTAAGATAGAAATAATCGAAGAAGTAACTATCCAATGATTGGATATCTACAAATCACTGTACTGTCACGTGTTTTATTGTACTGAAGAGGAGAGAAGTAAACCACTGTTTTACTACTGAACTGTCACGTGTTTTAAAGTATACTGAATGTGAAAAGAAATAAGTGGTTTACTTTGTAGAAAAACGAAAAGTTTATCGTTTTGAAAACAACGGAATTAGTACTCTCTACAGTTGCTTCTGTTGGATTATGCCCTTAGAACCATTCATTAGATGATTGACTTTGGCATTTTTATGTATCATGACATTTTATTTATAGTTCATTATTATATTTGTCTTATAACTGTGTAATGTAATCTTATATGATAATGTCCTTAGAATAGTAATAACACACTATTCTTAAAATATCCCTATTCAAGTATTATTGTGAACAAGGATAACAATGATACGATAAGACTAGTATGTGGTTGACTGATGACCATTGTCATGGATATAGGATATCAAGTCATCACATAGGTACATGTTAGAGAACTATGTACTGGATCGACCCTCCATGAGAACACTACATGGATTGTTATATGAGTGTCATAAGCGATTCTCATAGTGATGATGGTGTATGTGATCCTTTGACTTGAGATCATCAGAGATCCCAACATAGAGAATTACATACATTAATTCTGCTAGATGTCATTCGTAACAGGATGGACTATAAAGGTAGTAATTGGGTATGCCTTGATCTATGTAGAGGGATGTTGAGTGATCAAGATAGGATTTATCCCTCTTATATAACAAGAGTGATGTCTTGGGCCCTTTGATAGAGTGAGACTAAAAATGCATGGCCGTGCTCGAATAAGTCAATATAAGATATTGATTTTATTTGTTTAATTAGTCTACTCAGGAATCAAGAAACGCTGATTAGACTATACAAGTGTGACACATTCCATGACTTGTGTCTAATCAAGACATCAAAGGATAAAGGGATTAGACTACACGGTAACATCTATCACGAGTAAGGTTATGTCGAGTCATTGACATTCTCGTTACATGGGTAGCAATGATGTGTTGCTAGATACCGCTCATTGCCTGTGACAATTTTGACATTGCCATTGTTTTGAGAACCTATTGGGTCGCACACTTAGAACGGATCAATGAGGAGCTTAATTAATCCTATTCTGAATTGGATTAAGGATATAACTAATCCTATTCTGAGTAGGATTAGAGTTCTGTTTGACAGTAAATTTTAGGGTAAAATTTACTGCCTATAAAAGGATATTTTGTGTTTTCTAAAATAGAGCCGCACAATTAAACAGAAAACAAAATATTCCTTTTAATCGAAGCTAGCAATTCGGTTATAAGGAATCAAAAACGCTCTTTAAGGCTTCTGATCGTGAGACGTTCAAGAGTCGTGAGATTCGTTCGTGTGGATACCATAGAGGCAGGAACGAAAAGTTGTTGCTTGTGACTCGACCAACGACAGAAAACGCAGAGAAAACGTTAGGTAAAATCTCGAAACCCTAATCAAGCAACTCTTCGAATCGATCCTGGTGGAGGTCAAATGATTTAAATTCCGCTGCGTGTTTGTTTCGGTTTCCTTCAGCCTCTAGGTTCTGGAACAAGTCAAGTATTTTAAAATACCTGCCTTACTCTATCTAGATCCCTAGCCGACTGTAGTATCCTTCCTACATGTGTGCCTAGAGCCAACTAGGAAGATTTTAAGAAAATGAAAAAAAATATTTTCAGCATATAGATAGCTGAATATCAAATGTGACATATAACTTTCTTACTGAGCCGTGGTTTGCTCACTCCCCAATTTTAACATTTTGGGTTTTGATGATGGTGAGATCCAATATTTGTGGATTACGGCTGCACATAATGGACAATGGGACAGACCGACTAAGATATATCAGATACTATCATTTATTTTCTGTATTTAGACATGTCCACAGTACTACATATTTGTAATTAAGATAGGGGATGTATATAATGTTAACAAATTTTTTCAAATTGTTTAAAATCAAGTGTAAAGTGAAGTATCACAGACAGTTCAACCGGATAAATTGTGTAAAATAACGTGAAAAATGTGATAACGGGGCATTATAGATTTAATGGTATCAGAGCATGGTTGGCCTGATGTCTGTGGATACTTTTAGAAAGAAAAGTATTAAACATCTCCGGTAGTATTGTGTTGTCTGAATACATAGAGAAAATAAATGATTTCAAATTGAAAAAAAATAAATTAAAAGGAGTGAGAAAGTATAAATTGAGAAGGTTAAAAAAAATAGGCTCAGAAATTACCAAAAAGAAAATTGGTGATTCTTATAATCTAAATGAAGGCTTGTTCGGTAAGGAAGCGAAAGGACTCGGTGAGGGCCCCACCAGTACTTTATGGTTCGGATCGAACTGAGACCTGAAAATGATGGTATGAAGGAGGGTAATGACATATCATCATTAAATAGACTTTAAGATCACCGATTGAGGGTAATTTAAAGAGCGAGAAAATTTTTGATAAAAAAATAACCAAAATACCCCTACCTCCAAAATTTTACTGGGAGTCAGAATAGACCAACAGAGGTTGGATTTGATTGATTTGACAGAAAAATTGATGATATAAAGCTGAATTACAAGCAAAATAATCCAATTGTGGATTTTAGTGAACTTCTCTGTCGAAATCGAATTATATCTAAATTGTTGATATAAGTATCAGAAAGGATAATATCAGCACATGGATAATGAGATCATTGATTTCAATGTATACTGATGAGAAAGAAATAAATGTCGAAATGACGAAAATGCCCCCTATGTTGGGCAATGTGCTGAATAGTGATAAAAACAAGTCAATTTTAAATCCATTGATGGAAATGAAGTTATTAATGACATAAAGGATGTCATATGGATATAACGATCCCTATTACTGATTCCACTGACACTTAAATTACGGATGTGAAGTACGAGTGACCTAGTGAACGGGCTAGGCCTCATGATAAAACCTCGAGGGGTGACCCAGTGAATGGGCTGGGCATTCTCAAAGAGGTTAATACCCATGTGTACAGGCAGACGGTGGACGGGCCGGGGCCTTATATGATGCGATTCGATAAGAGTGTAATGGAATGTTGCAAAATGATTGGCCCAGTTAATGACTGTAAGGGCCTGAAGCATGAGTGTACTAAATTGAATATTATCAAGGGATCGTTAGATATTATGAAAAGTGAAATGATTACTGGAAATGACCGAGAAGGTGAATAGTATAAATGATGAAATCCATAGCAGTACGGTTAATTGCGGTTCTATACATGTATACTGTTTCTGAGGTATTAAAAGAATAATCACTTATAGAACCGGTTATAAGATCAGTAAGTGATAAACAGAAGAAGATGACAGCTAACCTAAGTTCTTCAGGACCCTTGAGACAGAACTGTGATAGGCGACCCAATGATGGGCGACCCATAGTGGATCATGTGTTGTGAGGTGTGGGCGAACTATGTGGTCGCCAACTCACTTGTAAGGGTAAACCTGGGGCGAAAGGATCGTCTAGGAAATGCTCGCCGACGGCCAATATGAACGGGCGGGACTCCTACAATTATTTAAATGGTAACACGAGTGAAAGGAACTAGGTACGTAAGGGTGCCAGGGTTCACACTTCATGGATAATATGCTCAAGGAAGTTAAACCTGAATTTATTAAATGAACTTGATTCCAAAGTAAATTACAGTGGTAATAAATTGGTTAGCTGTAACATGTGTTGATAACTGTTGTACTTACTACAGCTTATTGGAATGAGATTCGTAAGGCTGTAAAGTATGAGTAAACAATGAAATCAAGGTAGAGTATGAGTCGAAATGAATTGAATAGTAAATGTCTCTGCCTTGAGAATACACAGTGTAAATGATAGGACATGAGGATGAAATGTCCGAATTAATAAGAAATGTGTGATT
Source organism: Heritiera fomes (assembly GCA_032173925.1). Classification (NCBI taxonomy): domain Eukaryota; kingdom Viridiplantae; phylum Streptophyta; class Magnoliopsida; order Malvales; family Malvaceae; genus Heritiera; species Heritiera fomes. Next base: position 14,440,907 of record JAPDPM010000005.1, read on the forward strand.
AAAGAAAGTATCAGATTTGATTTCCGATAAAACTTCCAGAGTTATATAAATTGGAGGAATCGAGATAACATTGACTCGATTTTGAATATGAAATCTGATTCTAAGCTTATATCAGAGAACTTAAGAAAATCCGAAAGCTTAAGAAATCCACTCTGGAAAATGTAAGAATAATGAAATGCATGTGTATAAGGTGTGATTGAGGGAAATACAGATAACGTAAATTGAGGATAAGAAACTTATCTGTATAAGTGTAAGTGAGAGAAGCATTGATGATATTGAGATGTAGATGAATAAAGTGATATAGTAAATGTTTACTATCTAATAAAGTTCTCATGAAGAACAAGTATTCATCTACATGAAAATAGACGTTTTATTGATCTGATCATATATATATGAGGAGTTAATAAGACTAGCCTCAGTATAAAGCGTCCTTAGATAAAAGATTGGAGACTAATGTCCGTAAGATGATGATTAGAACTTGGAGTGAATTTTACGAGTTCCTATTGAGGTTACAAGGTTGATGATTTGCCTTGTGAGGTATATAAGCCTAAAGAATGAGGCATCCATACATGAGTAAATTGATGAAACACTGATAGAGTTTAAAGTAAAAATGGAAGATGAGCAGTATTGTGGTATGACTCTTAAACTCTTAAAGACTGTGGAATTGTGCTAAGATTGGCAACTAAGATGTTTGGCTAGACAGTGTCTCCTTATGAGGGATATATGATCTTGAGATGATAAAGTGACAGTGAATTTGTCTATGATAGAGAGATAATATTGAGATACGAAAGTAATGAGTCTAGCTAGATACTACTGCTAGTCTATAAAAAGAGTGATGAGACTAGCTGCTCTACCAATGTGATGTAATTAAAGAAAGAAATTTAAGTCGGTAAATGGATAAGTGTAAAGAAAAGATGGAATGCAAGATTTTAAAAGATCTTAGCAGTATAGTACCATACCAATTGAGAAAACCGACTAAAAGGATGAGAGTAAAAACATGAAAAGATAAAAGTGGAAATATGAAAGCGAAAATAAAAGTGGAATAAGGAAATAAATTGCATGATGAGAAGGGAACATCAATATGAAACAGTTCCTAAAGGTAAGACTAAAAATGAACAAATGTTGGTTATCACACGACAGTGGCTAGATGTAAAATCAAGCCAAATTTGACAAGTGAAAGTAACGATACTCAAAGGAGTAAAATGAATGACACGTGTTATTTTACTGCCAGTATATAAATGAAAAATGATTATACATATAACCATCGTAACATGATAGAAACGGTGGAACTATATGGATAATGTGGTGATTAAATGGATAATTGAGGATTCAATAATCGAATGATCATACTACATGAAGAGAACATGATTGTCTCATGAGCTCTGATTGTAAGAGATGATCTATAGTAAAGTCTGCAATGAGATACAGCCTTGATGAAATAAAAGAGAAAATGAATATTATGGCCAATAAAGAGTCCAAAAGAGAAATGATGATATGGAAGTGATTAAAGACTGATGATCTGAATAGAATCCCTTTCCATTATCAAACTCCTAGATTCTCTAGTGCCATAGTCCACGTATGAGTGTGAAACGGTGTTAATGTATATTTATAGTTCCAGTGAGCATTACATGTGATGGGAGTCTCTGAGTTGCCATATGCTAATGAGAATAGCAAAAGGCTTGAGATCCCAAGTGTACTGATAGCACCACTCCATACTGATGTATATATATATATGAGCGTGAGATGTAAACGCTCCATGATATTGAGAGAGCGTGTGCATGAGATGTATAAGCTACTAGGACAATTACATATAACTGACTGACATGAGTACATGATAGTACCGAACTATATCAACTTGGCACTAAGTGAGAAAAATGGATGATGAACAGCATAGAGTAGCTGTGACATGAAAAATACTGTGCATGGACTCTTATGTGAAAAGAGGAATGAAATGAATGACTCCCAATTTGATGAATGAACTTACGAGAGTATAGATATATATGATGAAAGATAGCATGTAGTGGTCTGAAGTACTCTTGATGTTGAAAGTGTACTGACAGTATTATTTGGAGGATGACTTAGAGGTCAAAAGTCGTAAGTATACGACATGTACTACCGTTGGACTTAAGTTAAATTTGGAGGACCGAATTTCTTAAGGTGGGGAGAATGTGATAACCGTAAATTTTTCGTTTATTGGAAATTATAAATATTGGAGCAAATAAATATTGGAAATAAATAAATAAATAAAATTATGAGAACGGGATATTGGTGAAAATCCTGAGAATTGAGAAAGGAACGGATTAAGAAAATGGTGTGAAGGAAAATTAAATCGGAAATAAGTATAAGATGAGAAATTATGGAAAATAATGAAGAAAGGAAATTTAAATGTTGAATTATGGAAAATTGAAGAATGGAGGAAATTTAATTTAGATAACTGGAAATCCAAATTAAATAAGAAAATGAGGAAGAATATATATATATATATTGTAAATACAATATATATAGTATTATTTCATTTATATCAAAATATATAAATGTAATTTAAGTTAAAAATATGTAGATATATATTAAATATATATGTGTTAATATATAAAATATATATATATAAAATATTATATAGTATGTACTATATAATATAATATTAATATTATATTTATAAAGTAAATTATAAATATAATATATAACAAAAATATAAAAAAATAAAACAAAAAAAGAAAAAAAGAAAACAGAAGGAAACAAATCGGGAGAAACCCGATTCTGTCTCCCCGAGTGGCACCTGCCACTGTTGCCGGAGAAGGAAAGGAGAGGAGGAAGGGTCGTCGTCGGTCGGCGAGATAAGGGCTGGAAGACGAGGTGATCGGCGATGGAAGACGACGGAAACAGGAAGGAAAATCGAAGGAAAAACCGACGGAGGCCGGGAAGGAAAAAGGAAGAGGATCTGGCAGTACCGACGGAATTGGCTACCGCCACCGCCACCGAAGCTTCGCCGGAGGAAGAGGAAGACGTGGCATGCCACCGGAGAGGTGGGGAACGGCGGAGGAAGGCCGACGGAGGAGGAAAAGAAACCCAGGGAAAACCGACTCGTTCCGCCATCGTGTTGCCGATCCAGGTCGAGCTGAGGCCACCGGCGAGTTCGCCTCGACGCCGGCCAGTTGAGGGACCATCGACCCGCCTGAGAACAGGCCGCCGGAGGAGAACCGACGACGAGGGGAGGGGACCGGTCTGGAACCAGTCTGAGCCAGGAAAGAAAAGAAAAGAAAAGAAAAGAAAAAAAAAGGAAAAAAAAAAGAAAAAAGAAAAGAAAAGAAAAAGGAAAAAGAAAGAAAAAGAAAAAAGAGAAAGAGAAAAAGAGGAATTTCGGGAATTTGAAAAATTCTCAAGAATTCAAAAATTATGGGAAATCCCAGGAATTACGGGAACCGATAAGAAATCCCGAAAAGTGTTAAATTATTTAAATAATTTATTTATTTAAATAATTATGGAAAAAATTCTAAATTTTAGAATTTAATTTCCAAAAAATTCCCTCGATGACCGAGCCGATGAAATTGGGCGCGGTGAACACGGGCGCGACCTTGTCGCCGACCCGAAACATATGATTTATACCTTTATGAAATATTTTGAAAATGTTTATTTATTTTATAAATTTCATAAAGGTGATGATTTATACATGTGAGCCTTATGGATAATTGTGAAATGTTTTACACTACTGTGTTTAAAATCCATAAAGACTATGGTATGGTTTACATTGTTTTGAGACTTAGGCCCCGAGTTTCATGCATCACATATACTGTTACTGTCACGTGGCTGATTGACCAGCTAGTCATCAGCGTCCCGAATTGTCGCCTAGCAAGCGTACACCGAGGACATATTATAGATCATGGCCATAGATCTCATTAATGTTATTGTGTCCCTAGTGGACGAGATAGCATGATTTAATTGTAGGGTGATACCTAGTCTCACATACTGATTACTGTTTACTGAAAGGATTCACGGAATCCTATTTGCTGTACTGTACTGTTTACTTAGTGAATTACTGTACTGATTACTATTTACTGTTACTGATGAAAAATCATACCAAAACACTATTTACTGAACTGTACTGTTTACTAAATGGTAGCCATTGATTACTGTTTTACTGAAGAAAAAACTACCAAAATACTGTGTTACTGAACTGTACTGTTTACTGAAATGGTAGCCATTGATTACTGTTTTACTGAACTGAAAGCTACCATTTACTGTTTATCGGTAGCTATTGTTTACTGTCTGCTGATTGAACGATATCGAATTACTGTTTTACTGAATATATTGTTTTGCTGATGTACGATACGGTTACTGATTTAAAAAGAGAAATAAATGTTTATTCTAAAAGAACATAAGAATTATTTCTAAGATAGAAATAATCGAAGAAGTAACTATCCAATGATTGGATATCTACAAATCACTGTACTTCACGTGTTTTATTGTACTGAAGAGGAGAGAAGTAAACCACTATTTTACTACTGAACTGTCACGTGTTTTAAAGTATACTGAATGTGAAAAGAAATAAGTGGTTTACTCTGTGGAAAAACGAAAAGTTTATCGTTTTGAAAGCAACGGAATTAGTACTCTCTACAGTTGCTTCTAGGTTCTGGAACAAGTCAAGTATTTTAAAATACCTGCCTTACTCTATCTGGATCTCTAGCCGACTGTAGTAGCCTTCCTACATGTGTGCCTAGAGACAACTAGGAAGATTTTAAAGAAAATGAAAAAAAAATATTTTCAGCATATAGATAGTTGAATATCAAATGTGACATATAACTCTCTTACTGAGCCGTGGTTTGCTCACTCCCCAATTTTAACATTTCAGGTTTTGATGATGGTGAGATCCAATATTTGTGGATTACGGCTGCACATAATGGACAATGTGACAGACCGACTAAGATATATCAGGTACTATCATTTATTTTCTGTATTTAGACATGTCTACAGTACTACATATTTGTAATTAAGATAGGGGATGTGTATAATGTTAACAAAATTTTATTAAATTGTTTAACATCAAGTGTAAAGTGAAGTATCACAGACAGCCCAACCGGATAAATTGTGTAAAATAAGGTGAAAAATGTGGTAACGGGGCGTTACATTGAGTGAAAATTGAGAGAGTATGTGACTGAAGAGAATAAGAGTAGATGAATGTAGATTGTAGATTTGAGAGAAAATGTAGAAGAAATGTAAAGAAAAATAGAAGATAGAATAGAGTTATTTATATGAAAAAAATTTAAATTTTTAAAATAAAAAAATGACAAAAAAAGATTGATGGGATCAAATGGGCAAGTCACACTGCTGTGTGACTTGCCACTGCTAGGGAAGGCCTGGCACTGCGCAGTGCCAGATGCCTTCCCTTTCTTTTTATTTTTTTTTATTTTTTAATTTGAACTGGACCGATTCTGGGCCGGGCTCTTATCGCGCCCGATTCTATTTTATAAGAACCGGCACTGTGCCAATTCGATTATTGGGTTAGGTTGACCCGATCCGGTTACGAACCAGGTCGAGTCAACCCGGCCCAATAAGCAGCTCTAAATGTAAACAAGTCATACCACACAAATATACAAACTATATGCAAATCTAATAAATCATCAATTCTATATAAAATTTTATTAATCGAATTATCAAATTATCAAGTTAAGTTATTATTATCATGCAATCAATTAGATTTTATACCAAATTAACATCTGAATTTTTACTCAAATATCTATTACCTCTTTAATCATATTATTAAACTATTAAGTTAGTCAAATAATCATGCAAACAATTAATACAAAATCATATACGCATTATCATCCTAATTATTAATTAATTAATTCCTTATACTTACTAGATATTGATTGATTGATTAAATTTAATACTTAAGCACAAACCTGAAACAAGCTTCCTCCTCTATTTCGTATTTTCCTTTTTTAGCTGTAGCAGAACACGATTTAGGGGCAAAGGCGGTGAGGAACAGGGGCGGTGGTTGGAAACTTGCTGGAGCAGTGGTGTAGTCAACAGCAACTTTCAGCGGTTACTTGCGGGATCAACAGTAGTGGTTAGGCGAGACCAACAAGGAAAGCGGTAATTTTAAGCGGTGGGCGATGAATGGTGGCACGCGATAGTGTTGGATAGAAACTCTAATCACAAGCATGGCAAGCTGGTTTCTTTCTTTTCTTTTTCAGTGTAGAGAATGTGACCTTGGCAGCAGCAAGAACGTGGCAAATGCAACAACGTGAGGAAGCAACTAAACAGGGGCAAGTAGAGCAGGGACTTTGTAACAGTCCAAATACACAGTATATCACACATTTTACACATAAATTTACAATTGGACCGTCTGCGATGCCTTTAACACTTGAACAGTAACAGTGATAAACAGTAAACTTTAATTAATTTATAAAACTGGAACATGTAATTTAACAATATTCCTTAATACTTTACATCCCATGTTCTTACTTTACAATTTAGGTAGTACTATACAATAAATCTGAATATATAAAAGAAATATACAGATACCTCCACACAATACAATCTCGGGTAACCCAAAATGCAACCGATAACCTCGGAATGGTATACCTCTTAATCAATTATAGTATCCTGTGGAGTGAAAAAATAAGGGATGAGCAAAACATGCTTAGTAAAGGAATCGTATGCAAGACTAATATAACGAAATCTATTCCTAACAGTTCACTAGGCTCAATAATAGGAAAGATACTATAGTCGGCAAGGCAACCAGATGGAACATGGAAAGTATTTTAAAATACCTGTCATGTCCCGAAAACCCAGAGTGACTATAGGGAGTAATCGATAAATTGTCGATATAAAATAATTTAATAAAATTATCAATGAATAAATGGAAATAAAACCATGTAATAAAACACTTCAGTAAACCCTTTAAACACATACAGTAACCGTAGTAGAGAAAATTCAATAAAGAGTTAAATTAAACAGAAGTAACAATATAAAAATCAATTCAGTAACAGTACGATAAACAGTTCAGTAAATAGTGCAAAAACAGTTCAGCACAGTAAACATTGGAATTTCACAACACAGTAACAGCTTAGTAAACATTTCAAAATTAGTAATAATTTCCATAAATATTTTCAATTCAGTAAACAGTAATAATTTAGTAACAATTCAGTAAACAGTAAACAGTAAACAGCAAACAGTTAAATCTCAGTTCGGTAAACAGTTATCGGTAGGTGGAGACCTGGCAACACCTTAGGTATATCATGCTATAATAATTCCTGAAAGGAAACAGTAACACGTGAATCTATGGCCATAGACTATAAGGTGCCCTCAGTGAACACTGATCAGGTGACAGTAGGACGTTGAAGATAGGATCAGTATCAATAGCATAGTAATAGTACAGTAGACAGTGAGCATGACATGGGACCTAACAGTCTCAAAATATTTTATAAACAATGGAAATACCTTTAAGGAAATTTAATAAATATCATTTAAATTAATAAAATTCCAAAAAGGTATTTTATTTCACATTTAATAGTATAGTAAAAACAGTCAATAAAATATTCATGCTTTGTGAGAATTTTTATAAACATTCTATTTTATCATAAAATATTTTAAAGTACGTATCAGTAGTCTCTCTTTGATTAAATTCAATTACATGAATATTTAAATATTATTTTTCGGTAAAATACCAATTTGTGGAAAATATTGGAAATAAATTCCAAAATTCACAATTTCACTCAAATTAGGCACATAAAATATTTCATGATATTTTAGAAAATTTTTGAGGAAATTTCGGCAGCATAATAATTGCAAATATCCTAACCTCGTGCACTTAAAACACAGTTTACATACCAACCAAAAACCACAATTTTGCATGATTTCAATGGTAATTAAATGCCAAATAATTTCATAAAATTAAGTCCATATAAATCATGCATTCAATATATCCTTACGGCTTCCACACTCATCCCTTACCTGTCTTATGTTACTGAACTTTTCAATAGCACCACATGTGATCCACTTATCCCAGGTGCAAAACAATTTCACCAATAATTTTCATTAATTTTCCTCTAATTCTTGAGCCATTATTCAATACTAAATGCGGCCACATTGTACACTGCTTATGCCTAACCAGTATAATTTATACCAATAGTAAAACATAACTTCTCTATTTTAAGTCTATTATTTTAACATACTAAACTCATCAAATTCAGCATAGTATCACCTCCAAGCCACCATGGCCGAAACCTCCCTTATGCATTTCTTATGGAATTTTAACAATCTAGCCTTTGTTTTATGTCTAACCATGTTTATCTTATCATTTTCCACCATTTTCATGCAAAGAACAACATGGATTCATCATGTTCCTAGCTTGGCCGAAATGCTCTTCCATGGTGAAATTTTATTTAGCCAACATTAATTAAATCCAATGCTAGAAACATGTTCTACACACTTGAATTAATCTAATTACATCTTTGAAATCCAACATGAAAAGAAAGATCTTACCTTTGGCCGAATGCTTCTTCACCTCTTTTCTCCTTGTTTTGTTCCTTATTTGATGATCTATAGGTATGGGTGAGAAGAGGAGAGTGAGTAGAATATTTTTCTAGTTATAAGCTTGATGAAAAAATCAATATTTCATAAGGTTTTCTTTATTTTCTTTCTTTTTCTTTTTCTTTCTTCAATTTTCTTTCTATGGTGTCATGTGGGTGAGGGAGCAAGAAGGTGAATAGTGTTGGCTGCATACTGCCTGAGTTATAAGGAGCATTCTAGAAGGGGGCGAAATTACCAAAATGCCCTATGTTATGTAAATTTTGGACAAAAATGCCCTTAAGCTTCCATAATCGTAAAAACTATGTAATTGTACTTCAAAATTTCAGATTTCATCACCAAATACTCATATTGGATGTATTTTGATGAATAAAAGTGGTTTTGTTGACGTGCGGTCACTGATTGCATGAAATTACGAAATTACCCCTAACAGACTGCTAGTAAAATTTTCCGATTTAACCAATAATTCGATAAATCTATTGACATTATCTTAAACTCCTTTTGATGTAAAATATCATGGTATTTTTACTTCATTCCAATTCATTTTAGTTTGGGCGCAATTTATGAAAATGCCCTCGGACGTAACTATCATTTTTCGATTTGTTTGCCACACTTCCCAAAATAATATAAATAAATGATTTTTAAATCTAAAAATCATCATATTATATTTATTACACCCATTGTACACTGTATTATCACTCTCGAGCCCATCTAAATACAATAAAATAAGTGGGGCCCACATTATATTTTCACTTATAATTTACATAAAACACAAAATTTCACTTAATAAACAAATACATAACACATGTACAGTACAATAGAAACGGGTTTCACAGACTTGGTCGACCTAAACTATGGAGGCTTGGCTATACAGGAAGTGGTTTGAGGCGATGATGGTGTAGCGAGGATGGCGCAAGATGGTGATGAGTAAAGTAGGCCTCGGCACCAAGAGTAGAAATCCAAAGTTGAGATCTTGATTGTGTGTCCCCAAATTATAGGTTCATATAATCACAAATTTATTTAAGCCCTAATACAACTCTACTTATTCTATTAATTATCTCCTATTTTTCATATTTTATCTATTTGATTCTTATGTTAGTTCTAATCTAACTTTATCAAATTTAATATTAATCTAATAATAACTTTCTTATTAATAAATTCTAATAATTATCCTAAAATCTAATAATTTAATTATCTGATAAAAAATTAATTATATTTTATTTTTCTAATTTCCTAATTAATGTTAATTCTAAATTTAAAAAAATCCTATTTTAACTCTAGCCTAATTCTATTAAATAATTATCCTAATTAAATTCAATGTCACCTGACTCTACTAAATATTTTTACAAGTTAAGACCCCAAACAAAATAAGGTGTCTACAACTGTCCCTTTTTGTGCATTTGCTGTGAAACAGTAATTGCACAAAGACATAGACACCTATTTTGCCTGGCTCTGTTTTTTTTTTCAAAAAGCTCCCTCTAAACAGAAAAACAGTCAAACTTTAAAATCATTTATTTATTATTTTTTTAATCTTGAAATTTCGGGATACCCTTCCAAAACTTCTTTCCTTGTCTAATTTTGAAATTTTAGGAAACCTTTTAAAATTTCTTTTCTTGTCAAATTTCGAATTTTAGAAAACCCCTCTAAAACTCTTTTTCTTGTCAAATTTTGAAAATTTGGGAAACCCCTCTAAAACTTCTTTCCTTGTCTAATTTTGAAATTTTAGGAAACCCCTTTAAAATTTCCTTTCTTGTTAAATTTTGAATTTTAGGAAACCCCTCTAAAATTCTTTTTCTTGTCAAATTTTGAAATTTTGGGAAACCCCTCCTAAACTTCTTTTCTTGTCTAATTTTGAAATTTTAAGAAACCCTTCTAAAATTCTTTTTCTTGTCCTTTTTTTTTTTTGCTGAGATTTTATGCAATTTATCCCATTCATGTAATTTCATTCATGCAATGTCATTCATGTGTTCTAATCTATCCATACAATGTTAGTCATGCAAACTATTCTATTCATGCAATAACATTCACACAATCTAGTCTATCGATGCAATGATATTCATGCAATCTATCTATACATGAAATGTTTTCTTCGAAAAATATTTCAACCTCAATTGTGGCAACAACAAGGTTATTCTTTATCAATCCATCTCATGCATTCTTCTCTTTTCATCTGTCATCCTATCCTTATATTTCCTATTTCTTTTCTCATTTTTCTTCTTCCATTTTCCTTTCCCAATGAAGCTCGTCTTCGTTCCCTCTTTATCTTATCTTATGTAACAGTTCAGTAACACAGTAATACACATATTATTACATAATTTTAACGGTTGGGCTGTCTGCGATACTTTACTTTTCAATTACATTTAAACAATTTCATATGAAATTATGATATGAATTACATCCCCTATCTTAATTCAGAAGAAAGTAGTACTGTAGATAAGTTCAAATACAGAAAATAAATGATCGTACCTCATGTAATAAATCAAGCTGTCACATCATCCCCAAATGCACAACCGAAATCCTTAGATACCAAACTCTTAGTCCTCGAAAATCTAAAATGTTAAAATTAAGGGGTGAGCAAACCACGGCTCAATAAGAGAGTTATATGCAACTCTTGATATTCAACTACCTATATGCTAAAAAACTTTTTCATTTTCTTTAAATTTTCCTAGAAGTGTTCTAGGCTCACATGTAGGAAGGATACTATAGTCGGCTAGGGATCTGGATGGAGTAAGGCAGGCAATTTGAAATACCTGTCTTGTCCCTGAACCTAGAAGCAACTGTAGAGAGTACTATATAAATTGTTCTCAAAACGATTTAATATTCATTTTCCATAGAGTAAACCATTTATTTCTCTTCACTTCAGTATAGTTTAGAACACGTGACAGTACAGTGGCTTGTAAATATCCAAATTATTGGATAAACAATTCTGTAATTATTTCTATCTTAGAAATAATTTTCATGTTATTCTTTTTGAATAAACATTAATTTCTCTTTAGTTCAAAAATCGTATCTTACAGTTCAATAAAACAGTAATATTCAGTGCAGTACTATTCGGTAAAACAGTATCTTACAAAACAGTAAAATAGTATCATGATACGGTTCAGTCAATAAATAATAAACAATAGCTACCAATTCAGAAAACAGTATACGGTAGCTTTTAGTTTGATAAACAGTAAATGGTAGCTTTCAGTTCAGTAAAACAATAATCAGTGGCTACCATTTCAGTAAACAGTCAACAATAATAGTACAGTTCAGTAAAACAGTGTTTTGGTACGGTTTTACTCATTAAACAGTAAACAGTACAGTGATTTAGCAAACTGTAAACAATATAGTATAGTAAACAGGATTAGTAAATCCTTTCAGTAAACAGTAATCAGTAAGTGAGACTAGGTATCACCCTACAATTAAATCATGCTATCATCGTCCACTAGGGGCATAGTATCAGTAACTGAGATCTATGGCCATGATCTATAATATGTCCTCGGTGTAGACTTGCTAGGTGACAATCTGGGACGCTGATGACTAGCTGGTCAATCAACCACGTGATAGAACAGTAATAGTATGATGCATGAAACTCGGGGCCTAAGTCTCAAAACAGTATAAAACCGTACCATAGCCTTTATGGATTTTAAACACAGTAATTTGAAAAGTTTCACAATTATCCATAAGGCTCACATGTATATATCCTCACCTTTATGAAATAAATAAAATAAATAACATTTTTCAAAATATTTCATAAAGGCATAAATCATATATTCCATACGGTGAAAACAGTTAATTAATTAATCACACTATAAAATAAAATCTCATGACTGTTTCTTTTTCACCGTAAAACATATACGCACGTTTTTCCATGCTTTCTTTCCAAAACATGGCTTTTAAAATTATCGAAATTCAATTCAAATATTTTCATAATTTATGAAAAAATAAAATATTTATTTTTCCAAATTCAATAATCCTGTCACCATGTTTTCCTTTATAAACACGTGTAGAGACCTTCTAGTCTCAAAATAGTATTTTTCATCTTTAATTAACCTTCATGGAATTTCTATAAATAATTATTTTCATAATTAAAACCATAAAGGTTATTTATGAAATCAAGTGAATATTTGAAGAAATATTAATAAAATATTCACTTCGTGTCTTTTCATTTTTCATCTCGTATTACGTGTAATCATACACTTCGAGAGAATTTTTGGTGATTTTATTTCCACACTTCTCGAAAACATGAATATCTTAAAATTAAAATTCCGTATATTCATGTTTTATGAAAAATAATCGATTTCTCGATTTTCGTGGTTGGAAATCATTTCTCATGAAATAAAATCATTTATTATGATTTTCAGTAATTTTCGATAATTTTTCGGTAATATAACGGCTGCCGATTAGCTAACCTCCTACACGAAAAATACAGTTTATAATTTCAACCGGTAAATCACCATAATTTTCCAACCAATCATTATCAACAGCATTTATAAAATTAAATGCATATTTAAAACATGTGTGCCGAATATCTTTACAGGCTGCACATGTTTCCCTTACCTGTCTGGGGTCGGCAACTTCCTCACCACCGTCACGCCCGTGTTCACCTCTCCCGATTCATCGTCTTGGTCATTGAGGGTGATTTTCTAGAAATAAAATTCTATATTTTAGAATTTTTTCACAATTTATTAAAAATTACTCGAAATTAATTTCCGAAAATTTCTTACCGAATTTTCGTAAATTTTCGAATTTTTGAAATTTTCGAATTCTCGAAAATTTCCTTTTTTTCTCTTTTCTTCTTTTCCTCTTTTCTTTTTCTTTTTCTTTTCCTTTTTCCTTTTTCTTTTCTTTTTCTTTTCTTTTCCCTTCTTCCTTATCTGAACCAGTCCAGACTGGTCGACTGGTTTAGCCCCTTTCACGGCTGGTTCTCCTCCAATGGCCGGTTCTCCGGTGATTTGGCATCTCCACAGTTGGCCGACACCACAGCAAAGCTACTGGTGGTCTCCGTTCAGCCTAGCTCGGCGGCACGACGGCGGATCTGACCGGAATGTGTTCGGCCTTTCTCCCTTTTATTCCTCCTTCCTCCGCTACTTTCCTTCTCACCGATGGCCTCCTACCCTTTCCTTTTCCTCCGCTGACGGTGTGGTTGCAGTGGCGGTGGTCAAATCGGCCGGCACTGCCACTTTCCTATTTTCCCTTTTTTTTCTTCTCGGCTTCCGTTGATTTCTCCTTTGATTTTTCCTTTTCCCGTTTCGGGTCGTCGCCGGTCACTTCTCCTCTTCCTTTTTCTCTCGCCGGCGACGCCACTCTCTCTTCTTTTGGTCTGCCAGCCGACGAGGGTCGGCTGCCTTCTCTGCTTCTCAACAGAAACGGGGCCCTGATTCCCGTTTCTGTTTATGTTTTCCTTTTTTTTCATATAATATATATAATTATATTTATCTAATTATATATATTTACAATATTAAATATATACATATAGATATATATGTTTTATTTAAACCATTTATATACATATATATATATATCTATTAATTTAAAATACTATATATATATTTCATATATATACATATTATTTGTATACATAAATGTATACTAATTTACATATGCATTTATTTTATGATATAAAATAGTATATATCCATATATCATATATATAATATATTTCATATATATATACATATGTAAATATATATAACATATAAAATATATTTAAAAAATATATTTATATAATAAAATTATATAAATATATATAAATATTCACATTAGTATTTCTTATAATTTGGATATCTTAATATCCAAATTATATTTCTCCATTTTCATTTCGTATTTAATTTGGGTTTCCAATTATCCAAATTAAATTTTCGGTTAATTAATATTTATTTAGAAATTTACGGTTTTCACATCTTATCCCTTGTTTCTTCTTTTTACTTTCCTCTCTATCTGGTCATTCATTTGTTCATTAAAATCTTTACTGAGACCTCATCATTCGTTCTTTCTTATTCATTGGTTTTTTCTTGATCTCCATTTTCTATTCATCCATAAGTTTCCTTTTCTTTCATTTAAATAATATAAGTGTCTTTCACATATTTTGCCAAGCAAACGTTCATTATCATTCCAATTTCAAGATCAATGCAACACAATTTCTCGATCCCTCAATGTAAGGATATAGCAAAGAAATGATAGGTGAAAAGAAAAGAGTGGTATTATTCAACATTTGGAAAGATTTAACAAGAAATTGCCAGGCTTAAAAGGAAAGTAGGCTTGAATGAAAAGTAAGAATTTTCAAGATTAAGATTCAGGTAATAGTATCCAAATAACAACAATTCAATTAATTCTGATCAATGAATACAAAATTCCCTTCAAAGGTCCATTTATCTGATCATGTTGAGTTTATCAAAATATCCTCTTGCCCTAGTATTGCTGATATCTAGTTTTTCTGGTATCTAAGCTGCCTTTTTAGGTTTTCAACTTAGATGCACTCTATTGATCCAAATTGCCCTTTTTGGGTTTTCTATCTGAATCCTCCTTTCATTTTTTCTTTTTCTTTTTTTTTCTTCTTTTTTTTTCTATCTTCTTCATGAAATTTCTTTTGTCTGTTCTTGATTCCAATTCATGCCCCAACAATAGATATTTCTTCACCCAATTTACTACTCACATGGATTCAAGACAATTTTCAGGATCCCATTACTTCCATCTAGACTAAATCTTTTTGTTTATCTTGATTTCCTTCTTCTAATTCCATCAAAAGGATCATCCTCTCATAGTGTAAGTATGCCTTTATTCAACACATGATTCTTCAATGGGAGTACTCATATTTGATCAAAATGGACTTTTAAATACGTAATGTGGCTCAAGTGAGGATTTATGAAAGAAAGGATAAAATAGGCCTAAAATGTGTTTTAGGGTTTATCAAACCAAGAATCATTTTCATGAATCAGTTAGGCATTATGCCTTTTTCCCCATTCTAATTTGCTTTTTCTCTCCTTTTTTATTCAAATGTGACTAGAGTTTTCACTTTCTTGATTCCAACCTTCTTTTGCGATAACCCCGAATATTGGTAATTTAAATTAGGCAATTTTGAATAATTGTGTAGGGACTTAGATTGGGAAATGTACAAGTCTTCCACTGAACACCTTAAGGTTACAGTTAATAAATTAAACCCTGTGACACTTATGTGGTATTAATCAGAAATTTGTACTAGTAAGAGACGATCTTAGTCTTGCAAATTAAATTTTTATAGCTAAGAAAATTTATCATGGAAAAAACTTCGCTGATTATTCGTTATTAAGACAGTAAGCAGACTTCTTCAAAATTTTGAGATCTAGCATGACTATGTAAAGTAAATAATCTATGTGGGCATAAAATTCATTTAAACCTTAAACTATAGGAAATTATTCTAAATAATTCCATAGACCTACAACATTAAATTTAAAATAACAAATATAAATAAATATAAAACCTACTTATCTGTAACTAATAAGTATATAACAAATGTATATGTGTGTATATATTATAACACAAGAATCTAATGTACATACCTATACAAGTATATGTGTATATATAATAATATATTATATATATTTCTAACACAAATATATATAAATAGAAATATATATAACAAAAGAAAAATAATAATATATAAACCTTACCTGCCACCCGAATGGCTTCTTGGAGAAGCCAAAACAGCCACCTAACCCCACTGTTACATCCCATTCACGTGGAAACAGTAGGAATATGTTAGCCAAAATGTTGCCCTGAGTTGAGTTCCAAAACGGGGAAAGCTAAAAAGAAAGTAAAGAAATGAAAACTAAAGATAAAAGCGTGAGGCAGAGGGGAGGAAGGCTGCGATTTCCTTGGTGATTAACAGCAAGTAGAATCGAGTAAACACAGATGGAATATTGGCGGCTGTAGGCATTAGGATTCTGGGTTTGTCAAGGCTAATTTTAATCTAGGTTCAGGTGACATTTAATGGTTGAAGATGGAGAGAATCGAAGTGGTTCAAAGGTTGGATTTTGAACGGTTTTTACAAAGGCTGAACTGTCATGCTTGGGGCTGCCATTGTAGCTCAAAATCAAATAGAACTGGTAAAAAGTGGAAACAAAAGGCTCTCGATGTCGTAAGGTAAAGAAGAAAAGGATGGACCAAGAGGAAGATCGAGCAAGCTGCAGTTGAAGGGAGAAAGGTCTGTGGCAGCACTATTGCAGCAAAAGAAAGAGAACGTGAGAGGAGGAGGAGAGCGAAGCGAGATTGAGAACAAGAAAGTGCAGTAGAGAGAAGAAAAATAGAAACTGTAGCTGTTGAGGAAGACAGGGGCTTCGGTGCTATTAAGAGCTGATTTTAGGTAGATTTAGGCATGGCCTTAAGGGCTCAAAAATATGGCTTTTTGGTGGTTGTGATTAGTTGAAGCAAAGCCAATGGAGAGGTTAGTAGTATGGTAGTTTCGGTTGTATTTAGCAATGTGCAGAGGTGAAATGAAGCTATGAAAGTGATGATTTGGAGAGGCTGAAACTAAACAAGAGAAATGGCAGGAAAAAGAATAAAATAAAAGAAAGAAAACTATGAGTCTTTGGAGAGGAAAAGAGAAAAGGGAAGGAGTGGCGTTGTGTGCTTGAGGGCTGTGACTGAAGCAGAACAGCCTTCGAAATAGGGAGCATCTCTTTCGGCAAAGCAAGAAAGGGTAGTAGAGTAATGATGGAGAAACCATAGCTGCTGGTAAGGCTAAACTAAAGCAGTTCAGGCATTGAAGCTTCACGCTAGGAAGGAGATTGGAAGCAAGGGGCGTGAAGCTAAGGAGTTGCATTTTTGGTGCTCAAAACATAGCACATTTGAAGATGTTTCTCGGGTGATTAGCGGTGCATAGTGGGAAAAGAAAAGTGATGAACATGAAGGCTGCTTTGGTTGGAGTTTTGGACTGATTTTTGCGAAGGTTGAACAAAGGGGCAGCAAACGGGAGTGATCCAAGAGTTCTTGAAAGAAAAGAAGACAACCATTAAAAGGAACCTAAACCGAGAGGTAAAAGCTCTCTTATTGGAATTTTAGGTGTGTATATATATATATATATATATGTAAAAAAGGGTGATCAGTAATAAATTTAATATCCGAAGTATTAACAATAGGTGCTCTTAGTGAGAGGGACAACAATAATTGCTGAGAGCAAAAGAAGTTAGCAAGGATGATTTAAAGGGTATGTAACTTAGCTTTTAGTTAAACTTAAGGTGTAAAAATATATATATATATATGTACAAGTACATTATATATATAGGTTAATTGGACGATGAAGATGAATACATGTTTATGGCGTAGGAATGACTTAAATAATAATAAGAAATAATTCAAGAAAGGTTAGCTAGACTATAAACATTAAGGCAAGCTTAAACACCCCGTTATGATCACAATTCATATAAATGGCATCATTCCATGAATTATCGGCATGTTAGTATGATAGAGAAGATATAAAGAAGTGGCAATTGGTCAAGATTGTATAAATGATGTCACTAAAATGCTAAGCTTTGGCATAAGAATGTAAGCTTTATATGCAAAATGATAATATGTTTGGATCGATGGCCACAAATGTAATATTGTATATATATATATATATAGGTATTGGCATGGTGTAGTGCTTTGTAGAAAATTGTTAAAGATGGTGTTTTACACCTCGGTAAATCTGTGATTGGGATGATTGTAGTGGCTTGGAGTAGGACGAAAGATTGAATTTCAACTGGGAAGGCTTAAGGAATATATTGGCTAAGCGTGAGGTAAATGGGTTAAGTAAAGCTTGTTAGCATCATCTCGTAAGAATGGTTTAATTTTATAAATTCGTTTATGCTTGGGTTGGACCGAAACTTATTTTCTGCTTTGCGTGTTGTGGCCAGCCAAGCGTGTATGTTAAGTGAAATGAACCAATGCATATATGCATTTACGTATAGCATGTTTTGAGTTTAATTACTTAATGTTTAAGCTTTAATGACTTGCATCATATGTTATATTTGCAAAGTCTTGGTTTGAACCGACATTTGAAATAAATCGAAAGTTCTTTATATTTCAAACTCAAAACTGATTTAATAGTGATTTGGAATCCGTGGAAGCCAAGTGCTACGCGAGGAAATTGATTTCAAACTGTTTTCGAGTGCAGGCATGTCCTACGACCTTCGGGTCACTTTTAGCCTATCGAGCTTAGCTCTAGGCCTATTGCCCGTCATCGAGCTCTGTGCTCTAGACTATCGTATTGTACCTATCGAGCCTCGTGCTCTAGGTAGATTGCTACTTGTCTAGAAAACTAGCAGGCAAGTTCCAGCTCTCGACTGATCAGCAAGACTGGACATTGTTCTATGGTCATAGATTTAGTGTTGCTTGCGACACCACTCCATCGCTAGCTAGGATGGATATCGACTAATTGATTGATTGAGGATCATTGCCTAAACTCTACTTACTATTGTTTCATTATCAGTACTGTTTTCAATGAATCGAGGCAATATGCCTAATTGTTATTGATTTCTTGATTTATGACTCATAGATTATTGAAGTCCATATTGATCGAAATGATTGTAGTGCATATTGATCGTTTTATCAAGTGTTTATTGATTTCTTTATCAAAGTAGTCATTGATTGATTTATCGAAATATATTAATCGTTTATTCAAAATGCATAGTGTATCGAATTTAACCGATTGCATAGTGAATCGATTTAGTCGAAATGCATGGGAAATTTGAATTTAACAACGTGCATCTTGAAAGCGTTTTTGAAACTAGAATTCATGAAGAAAATATTTGACTTAAGACCATGTTTAAAACACCATGCTACATGTTACTTCAGCATCATTTTCTACACGTGCATGTAGTTCGACATGAGTCTAACATGCATTTACTTAAGCTACTTTCTAAGCTGTGGTTTTGCTCTCCCCTTTCTAACAACATCGCAGATCATACGAGCTAGACTCCACACTTGGAGTTTTGGGAGCAAGGCCTCGAGGATGATCTTTAAGTAGTGATACTAGCCTGAGTCCTTCGAGTGCTGTTTTTGTTGCACTTGAGGTATAAAAACGATTATTTTGTTATTCATGTATGACATTTTAAATGCTAAGTACATGCTTATAGAATTTTTGGGATGTAACTTAGGATCATTCTAGATTATTATAGGCTCATATGATTATCGAGTGCCATCCAAGAAGTGAATTGTGACAACTATGAGTTATGAAATGCCATGTATATGTAATTGATGATTTTGGAAGTATGTGTAATATATGGTGAAATAGATTGAGAATTTTGGATTGGAAATATGCTGTTGGAAATAGTTGATTATTTTGCAGGTTATTAAGTTGGGGAAAATCGATTTTATATAAGGGGGAGTTTTCAACGGTTTTCTTTTATCAGTTTAATATTGAATTAGATTATTAAGTAAGTTGAGTTGTCTTAGGTGATAGCAAATTAAATAGTGAATGTAAAGTTAAATTAAATTGAGAAATGTGAAATTAATTTGGAAGCAACACTAACACCGAATACAAACCTTAAAGTGAAAAGAAAATTTTAGTTCGTAAAATTGTTAAATTGTAATAAAGTGAGAGTGATAGGTACGCGTCACGACCTTCGAGTCATGACAGATTTAATGGTATCAGAGCGAAGTTTGTCTAGTATGTGTCAGTGTCATAGATATCGTTATTAGCGTTACATCCCATGTACTGTGTAATGTCTGTATGTAGCTTGCCATTATCAACTTATACTAAGATTGATCTACTCTTAGTATAAGTTTCTATTTTGATTTAATTCAAAAATGAGGAGATTGGGCGTAAAAGTAAGCTTGGGAGATTAGCTCAGAAACAGTCAATTTCCTCTTCTGACTTAAGCTTGGGAGATTAGCTTAAAAACAATCAATTTCCTCTTCTGACTCCGTCACCTTCATCAACTGCATTTATTAGTAGGTTGCACATTTACGACATTCATTTCATTTTGGGTATAGACTGGATAGTTACCCATGGTACTGTCTTTGCTTGAATATAAAATACTCAATAAATACGAGAGTTGTTTTGAATGCATATGTTTCCCTTATGGGATACATGATAAAAACCTGAAAAGAGGTTATGGACGACTCCTACTAGCAAGCTAAGCTTAGTCGCATCCATCTTCTCCACAGCTTCTAAGTCTAGACACTAGGTTCGAGCATTGGAAGCAGAAGTTAACTTTGCTGCTTGTGTGAAAGACAATTTGGATATGGTTGAGGCACACAACAGCTGTAAGCTACCTTGTCTCCATTGATCAATCAATTGGCTCCATAACCTCAAAATGCACCTTCACAATAGGTAGCACCTCTACTACTGTTGCATGATGTGGGCTGCCAAATGGCTTGATTCAAGACATTCCAAAGGATGAGCCCTATGATGTTTAAGGGGGGTGAAAGATCCAGGTAGTTGAGATATGGCTATTAAGGATGGAGAAAGTGTTTGAAATCATAGGGTTTAGCTCAAAAGAGTAGGTGACATTGGTTGCCTATCTATTCGAGAATGAGACCAAACATTGGTGGGGTTCAGCCAAGATAGTGTTATAGAATAGGAAATCCCACCATCACATGAAAAGCATTTCTTGAGACCTCAATGAGTAGTACATTCAGAAAATGCCCAACAAAAGAAATAAGAGGAGTTCCTAAGCTAATCCAAGGCACTATAATCGTGAACGGATATAAGTCTTACTTTATCTCCTTATGTCGCTACGAACCCGATATAGCAAAGAATGAGGCAAGAAAGACTAAAAGATTTGTTGGTGGTCTAAAATCCTTCAGTAAGGGCGAACTAGTATCATTGCACATAGTGTCTTATATAGAGGCCACAAAGATGGCCTAATTGTTGAGCCAAACTTGGAGAAGAACTCTAACTCACTATGAAAGGAAAGGTAAAAAAAAAAGGTGGTTTGAATCTTTTGATCTAGAGACAAGATAGAAACTTAGTTAGAACTAGTGACTGTTAAGTGCAAAATTTAAGAACATTATGGCATAGGGACTGATATTATATACTTGCCCCGAGCTCATGAATAATGTATAGGATTGTGTTTGATGGAAATGACAATGGAGTGACCTTACATTGTTGGCCTAAGAAATAGATTATATGATATCCTAAAGTTTAAATTGTATATTTAGCCATTAGCAAGTATTGCTTTATAAAACCTCAGGTTTGAACAAAAGATAGGATTGAACCACATTATGTCAATGAACTTATTATACCTAAAAGGTATAGGATTTGATTTAACGCAAAATCCAGATTTGTATTGAAAACTATTGGAATTAGAAAACAATGTCAAAATACGAAAGTTTTGGATTTTGAGGGATTAGGCATCTTTAATGAACTTCAATAAAGAATGTTTAGATTAGGTTTATTGGAGTGGATCAGTAGGATTTTGGGCCTAGCAATGATAGTGGTAGGAAATTTATTCAAATCTGTCTACCACGTGTGATAGGAAGTGGACTTTATTATGATGCCTTAAAAGGAACAATTGCCTAATTTCTTTAT
This sequence comes from Heritiera fomes, assembly GCA_032173925.1. NCBI lineage: Eukaryota > Viridiplantae > Streptophyta > Magnoliopsida > Malvales > Malvaceae > Heritiera > Heritiera fomes. Next base: position 14,462,909 of record JAPDPM010000005.1, read on the forward strand.
GGACTTGAAAAATGTACTGGATCTTGTATATTCTAAAAAGTGTATGGATTTCTGAAACCATATGATTTAAAAAGGAATATGGTTTGTAATGTACATGGACTTAGGAAAGTATTTGACCTTTGAAAATATACGGTTTGAGCTACGTGAATTTTGAAAGTCTAATAAATTAAACCATATGATTTTGAACTATGTGGATTCAGAACCTACAAGACTCTTCAGATTTCTCACTATTAGAGTTGAAATGAACACAACATGTTATAAAAAGAGGTTTGTGAATGGAAATTGGAGATTGTTAAAGCATATTGTGCAAGATAACAAATTGGGGTGAAAGTTAAGATCGTATGAGATAAGAACCTTGAGATCATCTTGTTAAGATATTGATATTGGCCCAATTTAATGGCCTCTAAAGTAGAAAAGGATGAAGAATTCACCTTGGTGGTGTGATTGAGATGATGAGAGTAAGAATTATGCTTGTAATGTCTTATACACTGAGAGAACATTTGCTTATGTAATTGTATACATATACATTTGTGTATTGCAAAGGTAAGAATTAAGATTATGCTATGTTAGCTTTAAATTGACATATATATTTTGAAATGACAAAAACTTAAGTAAGCCTTAATGCTTTAATTCATATTGTAAATTTGCCTTATCACACATGATTTTCTCAATACATTTCAAGTGATCATATCAAACATTAAGACCATGATTTAATAATACATACTCTTATTGGCCTTAACACTTTGTAAATGTTTTGAATACTTTAGAAAATCACCTGATGAATTTTTAGATCTTGTTTTCATTTGAGAAAGTCAAGAAAAACTCCCACAAAAATGCCAAAATGTTTTGGGTTGAATTAGGATCAAAGACCACATCATTTCTAACCCAAAAGTGCAGGAAAAATGCCATCTGGAAGAAAAGGATCGATCCCCTAGGGAAAGGGATCGATCCCTTTTTGGCAGAATGCCCCGGAAGCAAGAAAATGAAGCATGGGATCGATCCCCTAAGGAAAGGGATCGATCCTTTTGTGTCAGAATGTCCCCAACGACTAGTTTCTGTGATATACAACGGCTAGTTTCTGTTTTGGCTCCAACCAACGTCCACAAACCATCCAAGGGACTATAAATAGAGGCTTAGAAGCTAAAGGAAGGAAGAGGAACAACCAAGCAACATCTTTCATCATCTTATTCATCTTCTCAAGCCTCAAACAACAAATCAAGAGCTCCAAAGTCTACATCTTCTATCATTCATCTATTTCTTGTATTGCTTAGCACAAACTTTGTATAGGCTTTTACTTGTGCTTAATCTCTGTAATCACTTGCCTATCTAGAGGCCTTCTTGATTACTTCTCTTGTAAACCAATTCATTCCTTGTAAAAGGAGAGGTTTCTCTTTAGCCTAAGAAAAAGAGGGAGGTTTCTCTTTAGCCTAGAAAAAGAGGGAGAAGAGGTTTCTCTTGAGCCTAGAAAAAGAGAGAGGTTTCTCTTGAGCCTTGAAAAGAGGGATTGTAAAGACAAATTCAAAGATAGTGAATTTGGAGAAAATCCTTAGGAGTGTCTCAAGGTAGAGGACGTAGGCAAGGTAGCCGAACCTCTATAAATCGATTGTGTAAATCTCTCTCTCTTTACTCTTTATTTACTTGCACTTATATTGTGTTTATTTCATTGAACTTGAATTGCATGCTTGTCTAGCCTAGAGAACTTAGAAAATATCAATATAGGCTAGAGAATTTAGAGAAACCGAAAAACGAGCTTAAGGTTAGTTAAAAACCGATTCACCTCCCTCTCGGTATAGCCTATAAGAGCCAACAATTGGTATCAGAACTTGGGCTCGATATTGAATTAGATTAACCTCTATCGAGCAAAACGATCTTAAATGGCTCACTTGAATGTAGGCACACCTCTAGGAGAAGAGGGACACTCATTAGTTAGACCTCTACTATTCAATGGTGAGAATTACTCTTATTGGAAAACTAGGATGATGTTATTTGCGCAATCTAATGACTATGAAGTGTGGAGAGTAATAGTTAATGGTCCTAGAATCCCAATAAAGAAAGTAGATGGAAAAGATGTCCCTAAGAGTGAGGATGAGTGGGACACCAATGATATGAGATTGTCACAATTGAATGCCAAGGCTATGCACACCCTCTTTTGTGCATTAGGTCCAAATGAATATAATAGAGTGTCCCTATGTGAAGATGCTAAGCAAATATGGGACAAACTAGCCATCACACATGAAGGGACAAATCAAGTTAGAGAGACCAAAGTAGGAATGCTCACACATGATTATGAGCTTTTTAGAATGAAAGAAAATGAGTCCATGAGTGATATGTATACTAGATTTAATGACATAATCAATGGACTTAAGGCATTAGGCAAGACCTATTCCAATGTAGAAATGGTGAAGAAAATCTTGAATAGCTTGCCACAATCATGGGAGGCAAAGGTAACCGCAATAGAAGAGTCTAAGGATCCAAATACCTTGTCTCTAGATGAACTTATGGGCTCCTGTGACGTCCCCGTCACTTTATCTTATCACTTATCTTTTTTTCCTTCTTTATTTAGATTTTAGTTCATCCAGTGTCATTCTTCCTTTATTCTTAAGCTAATTATCTGATAGCTCATAAAATTTTATTCAATTTCAATAAAACAGACTAATGATACATGTATATATGTATCATCCGTTTCCACAGGATCTCATACATCATCTTAACTTAAATCCCCGACATCTTATATACATTAATGTTAGTTGTACTGTACCATAACTAAATTACAATTTACTTTGCATAATTACATTAGTATACCTTCTATACTAATTGGGAAGCGTCTCTCGAAGGTAAACTTTCAAGATCCACTCGTAGCCTCTTCTATCGAGAGCGAAGGATTACTTCAGATAGTCTGTATGAAAAATGTTCGTAAAGGGTGAGTTTACGCTCAGTAAGAAAATTATGTAAAAGAGCGTACTATACCTCTATATGCATTTTTCCTACTTGGCTCTATAATGTCATGTAAAGCATTATAAAGCATGTATACATTATATACTCATTTCATGCATTGTTTGCAACCATGCATATTTCTTTCAAATGGTTTAAGCAAACATACTTTCTTTAAAACATATAAAACATGCATCATACTTCTTCTTCTTATACTTTCTTTAAAACATCATACTTCATAACTTACTTTAAAACATACTTTACATGCTTTTATAACGTAGCATGTTTCGTATACTTCTTCAAAACATATTTCAAGTACTTCTTTCAAATATCATTTACATACATACATACATACATACATACATACATACTTCTCTTAAAACGTCTTATACTTTCTTGAAATCATACATCATATACTTCTTTTAAAACTTCTTGTACCAGTAAATCAAGTACTTTTGATTTCTTTATTCTTAGAAATCGCATATACATATAGTTTTGATAACATAAAACTATTTGTACTTTTGTGGAGTTATGCACTGCATCATCATCATCATCATCATCATCATCATTATCATGTGGCGTACCCCGTAGGGCCAGGAATCCTCCCTTAGCCGAGCATGAAATATAAACAGATTGGCCAACTGCGGGTGGCTACAGTTAACACTAGTCAGGTGTCCTTCTGTAGCAACTGAGGCCTGACTTATGGTTCCTCAGCCCATAACATACATTACATCGTTTCAGGACTTGATCAGAGCCCCTACTATAAACATGATAGTGCATAATCTCAAAACATATGTCATATAGCTTCTTGCCATGACATTTTATACTTTCGGAAAATAGGTTTGAAAACCTCTTTTCTTAAAACAGGGCAGTCGACTGGCTTAACAGGGCAGTCGGCTGTTGCTTCATACTTTCATTTATCGAAATTATTTTCATTTAAAATTTCGATACTTTTATCTTTGAAAACATATAAGGGCAGTCGACTGGTCCGTATAGCAGTCGACTGGTTTTCAAACAGAATGCTTCTTAGCAAATAGCAGTCGACTGGTCATATAGGGCAGTCGACTGGTTTTGAAACAGAATGCAATTTGGAAAATAGCAGTCGACTGTCTCATATAACAGTCGACTTGTTTGAAACAGAATGCTTCTGGGTAAATAGCAGTCGACTGGCTTACATAGCGGTCGACTGGTTTACATCGGTTTTCGAAAAACGACGTTTTGGTTGTCTCTAGGCAGTCGACTTCCCTTTATGGCAGTCGGCTGCCCCTAGCATAATTGGTACTAGGAAACAAGTCCGAAAATGCATCTTTTCCTGCACAAAATCAACTAATACTTCTCTCCAAAACATGTAAAAACATCATAAAATATGCGGACATAGCCGCCTTACGTCCGTTACATAAATTCCTTACCTCGATTACTTCGAGAACATGAAATCACTTGGTTCACCAACCCTAATCCTTTTCTTCTTCAAATCTGAAATCATCATATCAAAGCAAACCTTTAAGAATTTGCCATAAACATGTTATACTAATTCAGTACAACACCATACCATGAACATAATTGACTAAATCATCTTCTTCTCTTACCTTTTGCTAGTGACCAAAATCTCAAACTTTGAGATCTCTTCCAATACTTGGAATCAATCCACCAAACTTCAGATATAGCCTCGTCTAGTGACTATGATCGTTTTTCGTCTAACAAACTTAACGATTTGGTTACTAAACAAGGGTGTTTGTCAAGGTAGCTATGGAATGGAACTTATGGAAACTTGGAGAAGGGACGAGAGTGAGGGAAAGGGAGTGTTGCTGCCGTGGTGTGATGGGAGGGATGATGAGTCATGTTACATGCATTAATTGCTTCTTATCCCATTATCAATCTCAGCCATGCTTCATCCTTTGACCCATTGACCATCATTAATTCCTCTTTTCCTCCTTTCTCATATCAGCCACACATATCATATAACTATATAAAATTCTTATATCTAATTTATCATCATCAAATTATGAAATCTGATATTTGTTTCATCATCATCATCCAATTAAATTACTTCATCTTAACCCTTAACCTTTGACCATCCCTATTTGACCATTTACTTAATTGGTCTCCTTTCTTCCATATACACTTGTCTTTAATTACACTTAATTTTCTGATATTAATTCTTTTCTCATACCTCAATTATTCTTATAACATCAATTTAATTTCCTTGACTATTTGACTTTCCATTTCTTATTTCTTCCATACTTCATACCTCATGCATACATCATTTATACATCAATTACAGATCAACTTCATATTCATTTAATCATATTAGATTGAAATACTTTACAAACATAGAGGAATACATGGAAATTGGGGATTTCACATCCTCCCCACCTTAAAAAATTTGGTCCTCCAAATTTGCAGTAGCTTATCATGTGAACAACTCTGGATTTGTTTCTTTCATTAAGCTATTTGGCTTCACGTATCATTTTCCATGATGTGGTATTGTCAATAATCTTTAACTAATGGTATCATCATAAACTTCTATACCTTATCTTTTCTGTCCAAAATCCCAAATGGCTTTTTTTTTCCATGACTTATGTCTTTCTGAACTTCTAAGGTTTCATCTTTTATGACATAAGATGAATTCTGGATTATACCTTCGAAATATTGACATATACAAACATTACGTATCCCCAATAGCTCTGGAGGTAATATCAATTTATTGGTGATATCTCCAATTTGATCTAAGACTTCAATTGAATTAATATTATGAGGGCTCAACTTACCTCGTCGACCAAATCTTATAATTTCTTTTGGATGGAAAATTTTCAATTTACCGAATCTCCAACCAAAACATCAATTAGTCTTTATTAAGCATTTGTATAACCTTTTGTCTATTCTGAGCTATCATGTGTCTTTAATCACTCACTTAACCTCTTTAGATGCTTGCTCGACTAAATCAAAAGCTAATAACTTTCACTCGCCTACTTCTTCCCACCACTTCGGAGCTTGACACTTTCTATTCTTATAGCATTGTATACAGTGTCATCCCGATACTTGTATAATAGCTATTATCATAAATAAACTTAGTCAATGGCAGATGGTCATCCCATGAGCATTTAAAATACATAGCACCAGCTCTTTACATATCCTCGAGCGTCCAAATCATGTGCTCGGACTACTCATCAGCCTGCGGATGAAAAGCTGTGCAAAATTTTCAACTGAGATCCCATGGTTCCTTGCTAATCTCCTCAAGGTGAGGATTGAACCTGAAATCTCTATCACATGAAATTTCTCATTGGAACTCCATGTAGTCTAACACTTCTTTCACCTACATTTTGCCAAAGCGTTAAGTGCGTCCATGGACTTCTTAGGTAGGAAGCTGGCTGACTTAGCAGATCCTTTCATCAATTCTGGCTTAATCATTATATTAGTCATCATTCCAATTTACTTTGAAAGCATAACATTTAGCTTAAGGCTTGGAAATTGCTCAAGTACATCATACTTTCTTATCATCGTACAACTATTATTACTTCATGCTTTCAGCTTAGAGTGTTTACCACCACAGTGGCTTTCCATAGGTGATATAATCTCACCTTCGTAATCCTTAGAAACTCGAGTCATCTCTTCTATCTTAATTAGAATTATAGCCATAATTTATTCACAGTGGCTATCCATAATTTCTTACTTTTGCTCTCTAAATACCCATATATTGATCACATTTTAAACTATTAGCATAGTTCTTTTAATTCATATCCAAAATATTTTCTTCCCATAACATCAAACATGCCAATGAATGAATATCCTCATTCCTTATGGTACTCTAGGGATCAACCAGGAAAGATACTATAGTCGGCTAGGGATCCGGATGGAGTAAGGAAAGTACTTTAAAATACCTGTCTTGTTCCGAAACCTAGAAGCGACTATAGGGAATAATTACCGTTGTTGAGACAATCCATCTCTCATATTAATTCATATTCTTTTCAGAGTAATGCTTTCATAGAATAAAACATTTAAATAAAATCGACTAATAAAAGTCAATCATAATTCTCATTTAAACTCCTTTCACATATCACTATATATCATAAAACTTTACATCAAAGAGTACTTCAGAAACTTAACCATCGTTTCTTATCAATTATTGTATTTCACACTTCACTTCTCAACAAAAGTGCAATAAATAAGAAATCGAATTTATTATGTATTCATTAAAACTCCAACTTATATTAAATCACACCATAGTAACTTCAGTCACAGACATTATCTCATAACAACTCTTGAAATTACTTTTCAAGTTCTTCAAATTTTATTAATGCCATTTGATATGCTAGTCTTAATATGAGCTCATTCTTGGCACCAAATCAATAGTAACATCTATTTTTCTTATCCATAAAGAGTCCTGGAAGATCATTCGAAATCATATAAAATTTTTCCATCATTACCTTAATTTTCATTAAGTGTAGGACTTTTCTTCACTCCTTTCATAACGTAAACTAAAAAAAAATCCTTCCCATAACCATACTACCTTCTATTAACTTTCTTTACAATTTAGTCAGATCATACAACATACTTTTGCATTATTCATCTTCAACATTTACATCATAGTTAACAGGTGTCTTTCCCTTCTCTTCAGCAGTGGCCTTGCACTGTGGTTGAAGGGTCTCCTCAGATTTCTCGGGTATCCTCAAATCTCTCTTGGAACAATTCCTGATCATATGTCCCTGTTCACCACATCTGAAACATGCACCACTTACCAACCGGCATGGCTGTGCTCTGTGGAACTTTTTGCAATCTTCACACCTTTGTCTTGTACTCTTAGGTGAGCTAACGGTACTACTAGCTGAATGTCGGAATCTCTCATCATTAATCTTGATCCCAGTAGCTCTCGGGGTCCCTATACCATAATCATCATAATACTCCCAATTTAATATATATTTCCATATAACCATTTAATTAAAACAATCATCATTTTCTTATACTTTACTTGCTTACCTATTGAGGCTCTTTCATATGGCCTACCTCTTCCAGATGCATATCTGTCACGGGAGGTTTTCCCTTTTGACTTCCGCTTCATCGGTCCTTTGCCTTTACTTTGGGCTCGAAAATCATCATAGTGAAACTCATAGTCCTGCTCACATAACTGAGCCTTACAGACTGTCTCATTATAAGTAGTGATACCCATAGTATACAACTTGGATTTGATAGGAGACTTCAGTCCTTCTATAAATCTGTATATCTTATATCCTTCACTCCTGATGGTCTCTCGGTCGAATCCGCTTAGAGAAATAAACTTCGACTCATATTGATTAACTGACATTGTCCCTTGAATCAATTTCAAAAATTCAATCTTTAATCTAGTCTGATCGGTGCGTGGGATGTTCTGCTCAATAAAGGCCTCTAAAAATTTATCCCACGTAACCTCAACATGTTGAGCTTCCAAAAAGGCTTGAGTGGACTGCCACCAATACTTTGCATCATCCACTAACAGATACGCAGCCAAACCCACCTTTTCCTTTTCGGAACATAGCATATACTCGAAAGATCTAGTGACTGCCTTCACCCAATTCACTGCGGCCAACGTGTCCTTATCCCCCTTAAACTTAGGCGGATCCAGCTTCTTATATTCCTTAATTAAGGTCATACTGCAATAAGCTGTGAGATTCCTCCTTTCAATAACTGGGACTGGTGGGGGTAACTCTGTCTGTACTGGTGGTGGTTGCACTATAGGAATAACGAATGGTACACTTGTGACGACATTTGGAAAGTTCGCCATAAACTGCGTAAACATAGTGGTCATATTCTCCACATGCTTCTCCATCTTCGCTAACCTAGTATTCAGGCTATGCGGTGAAGATGGTTGAGGAGACTGTGTTGGGGACTGTTCTACATAACTCCTTTCTCTTCCTTTCTCAATACCACTTCTACCTGAGCTCATTCTGTCGATAAAATCACAAAATTGAGCTATTTAGTATAACTTCAAACAGTTATACATCGTATATGTATTCAGACAAGTACAGTACAATTGGGGATATACTCTACTTCTAACTCAACGACACTGACAAACCTCAATCTAATTGCTCTGATACCACTCTCTGTGACATTCCCGTCACTTCATCTTATCACTTATCTTTTTTTCCTTCTTTATTTAGATTTTAGTTCATCCAGTGTCATTCTTCCTTTATTCTTAAGCTAATTATCTGATAGCTCATAAAATTTTATTCAATTTCAATAAAACAGACTAATGATACATGTATATATGTATCATCCGTTTCCACAGGATCTCATACATCATCTTAACTTAAATCCCCGACATCTTATATACATTAATGTTAGTTGTACTGTACCATAACTAAATTACAATTTACTTTGCATAATTACATTAGTATACCTTCTATACTACTTGGGAAGCGTCTCTCGAAGGTAAACTTTCAAGATCCACTCGTAGCCTCTTCTATCGAGAGCGAGGGATTACTTCAGATAGTCTGTATGAAAAATGTTCGTAAAAGGGTTAGTTTACGCTAAGTAAGAAAATTATGTAAAAGAGCGTACTATGCCTCTATATGCATTTTTCCTACTTGGCTCTATAATGTCATGTAAAGCATTATAAAGCATGTATACATTGTATACTCATTCCATGCATTGTTTGCAACCATGCATATTTCTTTCAAATGGTTTAAGCAAACATACTTTCTTTAAAACATATAAAACATGCATCATACTTCTTCTTCTTATACTTTCTTTAAAACATCATACTTCATAACTTACTTTAAAACATACTTTACATGCTTTTATAACGTAGCATGTTTCGTATACTTCTTCAAAACATATTTCAAGTACTTCTTTCAAATATCATTTACATACATACATACATACATACATACATACATACATACATACTTCTCTTAAAACGTCTTATACTTTCTTGAAATCATACATCATATACTTCTTTTAAAACTTCTTGTACCAGTAAATCAAGTACTTTCGATTTCTTTATTCTTAGAAATCGCATATACATATAGTTTTGATAACATAAAACTATTTGTACTTTTGTGGAGTTATGCACTGCATCATCATCATCATCATCATTATCATGTGGCGTACCCCATAGGGCCAGGAATCCTCCCTTAGCCGAACATGAAATATAAACAGATTGGCCAACTGCGGGTGGCTACAGTTAACACTAGTCAGGTGTCCTTCTGTAACGACTGAGGCCTGACTTATGGTTCCTCAGCCCATAACATACATTACATCATTTCAGGACTTGATCAGACCCCCTACTATAAACATGATAGTGCATAATCTCAAAACATATGCCATCTAGCTTCTTGCCATGACATTTCATACTTTCGGAAAATAGGTTTGAAAACCTCTTTTCTTAAAACAGGGCAGTCGACTAGCTTAACAGGGCAGTCGGCTGCTGCTTCATACTTTCATTTATCGAAATTATTTTCATTTAAAATTTCGATACTTTTATCTTTGAAAACATATAAGGGCAGTCGACTGGTCCGTATAGCAGTCGACTGGTTTTCAAACAGAATGCTTCTTAGCAAATAGCAGTCGACTGGTTTTGAAACAGAATGCAATTTGGAAAATAGCAGTCGACTGTCTCATATAGCAGTCGACTTGTTTGAAACAGAATGCTTCTGGGTAAATAGCAGTCGACTGGCTTACATAGCGGTCGACTGGTTTGCATCGGTTTTCGAAAAACGACGTTTTGGTTGTCTCTAGACAGTCGACTTCCCTTTATGGCAGTCGGCTGCCCCTAGCCTAATTGGTACTAGGAAACAAGTCCGGAAATGCATCTTTTCCTGCACAAAATCAACTAATACTTCTCTCCAAAACATGTAAAAACATCATAAAACATGCGGACATAGCCGCCTTACGTCCGTTACATAAATTCCTTACCTCGATTACTTCGAGAACATGAAATCACTTGGTTCACCAACCCTAATCCTTTTCTTTTCAAATCTGAAATCATCATATCAAAGCAAACCTTTAAGAATTTGCCATAAACATGTTATACTAATTCAGTACAACACCATACCATGAACATAATTGACTAAATCATCTTCTTCTCTTACCTTTTGCTAGTGACCAAAATCTCAAACTTTGAGATCTCTTCCAATACTTGGAATCAATCCACCAAACTTCAGATATAACCTCGTCTAGTGACTATGATCGTTTTTCGTCTAACAAACTTAACAATTTGGTTACTAAACAAGGGTGTTTGTCAAGGTAGCTATGGAATGGAACTTATGGAAACTTGGAGAAGGGACGAGAGTGAGGGAAAGGGAGTGTTGCTGCCGTGGTGTGATGGGAGGGATGATGAGTCATGTTACATGCATTAATTGCTTCTTATCCCATTATCAATTTCAGCCATGCTTCATCCTTTGACCCATTGACCATCATTAATTCCTCTTTTCCTCCTTTCTCATATCAGCCACACATATCATATAACTATATAAAATTCTGATATCTAATTTATCATCATCAAATTATGAAATCTGATATTTGTTTCATCATCATCCAATTAAATTACTTCATCTTAACCCTTAACCTTTGGCCATCCCTATTTGACCATTTACGTAATTGGTCTCCTTTCTTCCATATACACTTGTCTTTAATTACACTTAATTTTCTGATATTAATTCTTTTCTCATACCTCAATTATTCTTATAACATCAATTTAATTTCCTTGACTATTTGACTTTCCATTTCTTATTTCTTCCATACTTCATACCTCATGCATACATCATTTATACATCAATTACACATCAACTTCATATTCATTTAATCATATTAGATTGAAATACTTTACAAACATAGAGGAATACATGGAAATTGGGATTTCACATCTCCCTACTTACATATGAGATGAAATTGAAAAGAAATGAAGAGCCTTCAAAGAAAGTAGGGGTAGCACTTAAGTCTTCCACTCATGAGGATGATAGTGATGAAAGTGGAAATGAGGAAGAAAAGGAAATGGCAATGTTTGCCAAAAGATTCAATAGATTTATGAGAATGAAAGAGAGAGAGAGTAATAGGAGACACCATAGGGGAGAAACAAGTAGAAGAGAAAAGGACCACTTAGTGTGTTATGAGTGTAATGAACTAGGTCACACTAAGCTAGATTGCCCCTTACTTAGGAAAGAAAATGATAGAAAATCTAAGAAGAAAGCATTTGTGGCTGCATGGAGCGATAGTGATAGCTCCGATAAGGAAAACATAGATGATGAGGTAGCCTACTCATGCTTTATGGCTATTAGTGACGATGAGGCTAGCTCTAGTTCTAGTGAAAATAATGATTTTACATTTGATGAGTTACAAGATGCTTTTAATGATTTAGCAAATGAATTTCAATGCATGAATTCTAAATACAAGAAAATCATTGCTAAATTGAAAATAGAAAATGAAGCCTTGACAAATGCTAAGCTAGAATTTGAAAAGAAATTAGAAGAGGCTAACTTGGAGATAAATGAGTTGAATAAAAAGAACTTAAACTTACATAACTCATTTACTAGGTTTTATATGGGTCAACAAAAGCTAGATCATATGTTAGAGACCCAAAGAGCTTTCTTTGACAAAGATGGGCTAGGATACAATGAAATACATAAAGAAACTCATCTTAGGAATTTCTTAGTGAGCAAAAATACTATGCATGATACATCTCTCACATGCTCACTATGTAATAGGATAGGCCACTCCTCACAAGCATGCACATATAGAAAAAGTACCTTTAGAGGAAAAGTGGTTAGGAAGATGTGGATGCCAAAGCATGCAATAAATAATGATTTGAGCTTGAAATGGATCCCAAAAGGATCAAAAATTATTTGCACTAACTTTCAAGGACCTAAGAAAATTTGGGTACCAAAGCATGCTTGAATTTGTTTGTTGTAGGAGTGTTAGAGCATGGGAATGCAATGAAACAATGGAGATTAAATGCTCAACACATCCTCATGGAGTTTTCTTATGCCAATGAGAAAAAGGAAGAGCTTGGAAATCCATCTTTAGCAAGGTGACAACAATCTCTCAAAGAATGGCTAATGGTGGATCCAACACATCATGGCAAGCACTCTCAAGCAAAGGAGTATTGTGAGCTTAAATTCTCACTCCTTAAAATTTGTGTTACATTTAAATCGTTTATGCCTTGATGATATAGTTTGTTGATGATCTTTGATGTTTTGTGAGTTGAATGATTGAACAAAAGGCATGATAAATGATTTTTGAATACTTAATGAATAGTTCTTGATGCATTGAATGAAGAGCATGTTTAATGATTTTGAAATGATTTTTGGTTTTCTGCATCTTGAGCAAGTTCGATATGTGTAGATAATATATTTAGTTGCTCAAAAGTTGTCAAATATGTCATATATGCAAAATTTCATGTCATAAGCCTTAATGAAGAATATACATATTAGAAATTATGGCATGTTGTTCACAAAATGTATGATTTGATGTTATATGTGTTTAAAATCTGTGTGAACAAGTTTGTTTTGGCATATTTGTGATTTCTAATTGTCACAGCCCGTGACCCTATTTTTCACCTTATTCTATACATCTTATATGGTTGGGCTGTCTGCGATACTTTACTTTTCCTTTTTCATATAGACAATTTCATATTAAATGATAACATGAATTACATCCCCTATATTATTACATAAGAAAGTAGTACTGTCGATAAGTCTAAATACAGAAAATAAATGATCATACCTTATTAAATAAATCGATCTGTCGCATCGTCCCCAAATGCGCAGTCGAAAATCCTCTAAGTGCTAGACTCTCAGTCCTCAAAAACCTGAAATGTTAAAATTAAAGGGTGAGCAAACCACGGCTCAGTAAGGGAATTATATGCCTCACTTGATACTCAGCTATCTATATGCTGAAAAACTTTTTCATTTTTCCTATGGGCTCTAGGCACACATGTAGGAAGGATACTACAGTCGGCTAGGGATCCAAATGGAGTAAGATAGGTATTTTGAAATACCTAGCTTGTCCCGGAACCTAGAAGCAACTGTAGAGAATAATATTCTTTCTTGTTTTGAAATTCAAATCCTTTCCTTTTTATTCCGTAACATTTTCATATTCTTTTTCAAAATAATGCTTTTATGAAATAAAGCATTTAAATAAAATAACTAATATTCATATTTTCTTGAAAAGAATATTAGTTAAATTCTCATCATTCTCATTTAAAACTCAATTCATATTTTACTGTACAACCATAATTAGTACAGTACTTTAAATAGCAAAATCCGCTATTAAATCCTTTTCGTATATTATATATATCATTTAAATCTAATATTCAATTTAAAAATTAAAATAAGAATATTAGATTTATTTTCCTCCTCTTTCCTTTTTGGAAAACGTATTACATATTCATGTCACATATAGTCTAATATTCAATTTAAAATCATAATAAGAATATTAGACTTATAATCTCTTTTTCCTTTTGAAAACATATTACATATTCATATCACATATCATACGAAATCATCTCGTAGTACTAAAATTAGTATTGAAATAAGCATTCTGTAAAATGCTGTAAATCTCTTTCACATATCATGTAAAACATTTACATTTCACATATCACATATCATATAAAACATTTTCATATATGGAGACTTAGGCACACACGCCCAGCCCATCCACTGGGTCGTCACTCATATCATGCTATAGACCCCGAAGGGTACGAATAATCATGTCAGATCTATGGCCATAGTCTATAATTGTCCTCGGCGGATCACTGATCAGGTGTCGGCCGGGACTACATATCACATATCACATATTACATATCACATGTTACATATCACATATCACCTATCAGCATGATAGGATGCCATCTAGTCTCAAAACCGTATTTTTCCTCATCAGAAAACCTTTATGAAATTTATAAAAATATATAATTTCATCATTTTAAAACCATAAAGGTTATAAAACCATTTAGTGAATATTTAAGAAATATATATAAAAATATTCACTTTATTTCCTTTCATTTTCCATCTCGTATTACGTGTAACTTACATATCAAGAGAATTTTTCGGTGATTTCATTATCACCATTCTCAAAAACATGAATAATTTAAAATCATTTTCATCTTATTCATGTTTTTATGAAAATATTCATTTTCTCGATTTTCGTGGTTAAAAATCATTTCTCGTGAAATAAAATCATTTATTATGATTTTATGAAATTTTCTAGAAATTTTCAGTAATTTTCGATAATTTTTCGGCAGTATAACGGCTGCCGATTGGCTAGCCTCCTGCACGAAAAATACAGTTTATAATTTCCAGCCAGTACTTCATCACAAATTTTCAACTGATAAATCACCACAATTTTTCAACCAATCATTTATCGCAATATTTTCATAAAATATTTCCATAAAATATTTCGTAATTAAAACATGCAGACTGAATATCCTTACAGTGCTGCACATGCATCCCTTACCTGTTTCGGGTCGGCGATCACCTCGTTCGTCGCGCCCGTGTTCACCTCGCCCGATTCCATCATCTCGGTTATCGAGGAAATTTTCTGGAAATTAATTTCTAAATTTTAGAATTTTTCCATAATTATTTAAATAAATAAATTATTTAAATAATTTATCACTTTCCGGGATTTCTTACCGTTTCCCGTAATTCCCGAGTTTCCAAATTCTCGAGATTTCATGTAATTTCCAAAATTCTCCTTTTTCTCCCTCTTTCTTCTTTTTCCTCTTTTCTTTCTTCCTTTTTCTCTTTTCTTTTCTTTCTCTTTCTTTTCTTTTTCTTTTTCTTTTTCTTTTTCCTTTTTCTTTTCTTTTTCTTTTTCCTTCCCGTCAGACCGGTTAGCTCCCTTCCTCGCCGGTTCCTCGCCGGCGGCCGGTTCTCCGACGGTTCAAGGGCTCCACAGCTGGCCGACGGCACAACGAAACTACCGGTGGCCTCCGTTTGCTCTGGATCGGCGGCACGGCGGCAGATCGACTCGATTTAGCTTCGGTTTCTTCCGCTCTTCGCCGGCCTTCCTCCGCCGTTCTCCGCCTCAACCGTGGCCTCCATCCTCTTCCTCTTTCCCCGGCGATGCTTCGGTGGCAGTGGCGGCGACCAATTCCGCCGGCACCACCGTATCTCTTTTCCTTTTCTCCTCTCGGTTCCGCCGGTTTATGTTTCATTTTCTTTCCATTTCTTTTCTTCTTTCCGTCGCCGGCCACCGTCGTTTGCTTCTCCTCTCGCCGGCGACGTCGCACTTTCTCCCTTCTCTCCTTTCCTTCTCCGCGGCCGCTGGCGGGGGCGGCGTGAATCTGTGTTTTTGACAGAAACGGGATCCCATTTTCCCGTTTCTGTTTCATTTCTCTTTCTTTTTTTTTTGTATATAATACAATATACTATATTATATTAATATAATATACCATATTATATTTGTATAATATATACAAACATAATATAACACATATATATATATATATTTTATACACAAAATACATATATATAATTTTAATTTGAATTAATATATTTTTCATATATATATATATGTATTTATAGATATATATTGTATTACAATATATATATATATATATTTGATAAAATAATATTTACTTTTCTTATATATATATATATATATATATATTTATATATATACATAAAATATCATATTTATATACATATGTATTCTTATAAAAATGTATCAAAATATATTTATATAATCTAATTATATAAATATATAATATACGCATTTTATTTCATTTAATTTGGATTTTCTTAATATCCATTTATTTCTCCTTTTTATTTCCTATTTAATTTGGATTTCCATTATCCAAATTAAATTTCCTCAATTTTATCCAATTTAATTTTCTCTACTTCTTCACTTCATCAATTTCGGGAATTTTAACGATATTCCCTCTCGTAAATAAATTTTATTTATTTACTTTTATTTATTTATTTCTTCTTACCTATTTTCTTTAATATTAATTTTCAAAAATAGAAAATTTGCGGTTATCACATTCTCCCCACCTTAAGAAATTCGGTCCTCCGAATTTAACTTAATTCATAAGGAGGTAGCATCCTGGATACTTATCATTCTTGACCTTTAAGTCATCTTTGAAATTATACTGCCAGTATACTTTTAACATCATAATCGCTTTTATACCACTATATATCATTTCTCATCATATATTTATACTCCCTTAAATTTCTTATCATTTGGGAGTTATCCATTTCCACTCCTTTTCATATCACATATGATTCATATTATTCATCATCCATCTTCCTTATTTGGTGCCAAGTCGATATATTTCGATAATTATCATTTACACACTGTATTCAGTAGTATGTAATTGTTCCAGTAGCTTTCACATTTCGTGCATCCGCTCTCTCAACATATCCTCGAGCGTTTCCATTCTACGCTCAGATATTTACATTAGTACGGAGCGATGCTGTCAATAGATTTGGAATCTCAGAGCCTTTTGCTATTTTTCATAACATATAGCTACTCAGAGATTCCCATCACATATAGTGCTCACTGGAACTTCACATACATTCTCATCATCTTTTATAATTATATTTCGACTATGGTACTAAAGAATCTAAGAGTTTGATAATGGAAAAGTGATTTCATTAGACTATCAGTCTATAATCACTGTCACATTATCATATCTCTTTTAGATTCTTCCTTATCCACAATTTTCATTTCATATTAATTTCATCCAATTGCTGCAATTCAGTTGCAGACTTTATCATTCACCATCTTTTATCATAATTTCATCAAGAGATAATCATTTTCTCTCCATATCGTCTTTTCATGTAATCTCATCATTATATCTTTTATTCTTATGGTATATTCATTATCACTTTAATTTTTGAATATACCTGAAATTATACTCTTTTGATAGTTTAGATTCCATAATGGTATAATCAAATTATAATTTAAGCTTCTCATTATTTGACTTCACCATCGAATCTATAATTATCAATTTAATCATCTCTTTATCCATATAAATCCATTATTTCCATCATTTCAAGGTATATATATATCCTTTTTGTTCCATTTACATAACTGGCAGTAAAATGTAAATCACTTCTTTACTCGTTTAAGTATGATTACTTTTCCTCTATTTAGTTTTGGCTCGATCTTACATCTAGCCATAATCATGTGATAACCACAAAAATCACTTTTAGTTTTAAAATTGGGAACTACTTCATATTCATGTTCCCTAACCATCATGTACTTATCCTCTTATTACATATTCTTGTTTTTTCCTTCATCATCATTTCGATCACTTTTCATCAGTGGTAAAATATTCCACTAATAAAATCTTTTAACCTTTTACATATTATCTTCATACTTATTCATTCACTGACTTAAACTTATTAAATTTTAAGTCACATCTTTAGAGTAGCTAACCCAATAAACTCTCCTATAGACTGGCAATAGTATATAGCTAGACCTCGTACATTTCGTATCTCAATCATTATCTCTTTTTCATAGATAGATCCACTGTCATTCTGTCATTAGAGATCATATATCTTAGAAAGAGATACCGTCTAGCTAAATCTTCTATTTGCCCTTCTTAACATATAATTCACTGTCTTTAAGAGTCTACGGGATTATATCATTATGTTGCTCATTTTCCATATGTGTCTTAGACTGTATCACTATCTCATCATATTATCCTTGTATGGGTGCCTCATTCATTAGGCTTATATATCTCACAAGGTATTTCATTAACCTTGTAAACCTCATTAGAACTCGTGATAATTTTATCGAGTTCAAATCATTATCATCTTATGATCACCAATTTCCAACTTTCCATCTAGTGATGCCTTTACAAAGATTGCTCTGATAAGCTACTTATATATCTCTAATTAACTCAGTTTAAGGCATCAATTTCATAAAAAGATTATTTGTTCTTCATAAGAACTTTATTTCATAATAGGAATTAAATTCACCATTTAATTCATCCTCAATCACATCATCTGTATTTCCATCATTTAACTGTATACAAGTGGATTTCATTATTCACTAATTTTTTTTCCAAAATTATTTTCTTAAGCTTTTTCGATTCTTCTATGTTCTCCGATATAAGCTTGGAATAACTTTCATATTCACAATCGAGTCAATGTTAGCTCGATTTTTCCAATCTATATAACTCTGAAAATTCATCAAGAATCTCCTCTGATGCTTTCTTTAATCATTCATCATTTTGAACATTCATCTTTGTGTCCCATCATTTCACTGTATATCCTCAAGGCCAAGATATTTAATATTTAAATCATTTTAACATTTGCTTCGCCTTGATTTGCTTATTTCTCGTACTCCACAGCATATCAATCCTCTTAATTTACAATGCTGTATTAAGTGTTAACACCTTTCACAGCTAACCAATTTATTGTCACTGCAATTTACTTTAAAATCAATTTCATTTAATAAATTCAGGTTTAATTCCCTTGAGCATGTTATCCACGAGGTTCGAACCTTGGCACCCTTACGTACCTAGTTCCTTACACTCGTATTACCATTAAAATAATTGTAAGAGTCCCGCCCGTTCGAATCGGCCGTCGGCGAGCATCCCCTAGGCGATCCTTTCGCCCCAAGTTTACCCTTACACATAATTCGCCCACATTTCACATCATATTGTCCACTACGGGTCGCCCATCATTGGGTCGCCCGTCTTATTTTATCTCAAGGGTCCTAAAGAACTTAGGTTAGCTGTCATCTTCTTCTTTTTATCACTTTACTGTTCTTATAAATATTCTCCAATTTACAGTACTCCATACAGTACATTAATTTGCAATGCATGTCTCCAAATGCTCCAGTTCTATAAATAAATATTCATTTAATACCTTAAAAATAGTATAAGTGTATAGAACCAGAATTAACAGTACTGCAATGGATTTCATCCTCTATACTGATCTCTTCTCAGTCATCTCCAGTAATCATATTACTTTTCATCATATTCAACAATCCCGTAATGATATCCCTTTAATACACTTTTAATTTAGACCCATAAAATCAATACTAAGTCGCTCATCCTGCGACTTCCCTATAACCATTTGGGTCGTACCAGCACACTAAGTGTAGTGAAATTTATAATCGGGATCGTTATACTCATATTGTGTCCTCATATCAATAACTCCATTACTATCAATATATTCAAAATCGACTTGATTTTATCACTATTCAAACCATAATCCCACACAGGGGCATTTTCATCATTTCCACATTTATTTCTTTCTCCTCAATATACATTTAAATCAGTGATCTTATTGTCTGTTTGCTGATAGTACCCCTTTCTCATACCAATATCAGCAGTTTAAAATCTTTTTCGATTTCGACAGAGAAATCCAATAAAATCAATAATTGGATTATTTTGCCTGAAATGCAGCTTTACATCATCAATTTCTCTGTCAAATCGATCAATTCCATCTTCTGGTGATCTATTTTGACTCCCGGTAAAATTTTGAGGGTAGGGGTATTTTGGTCATTTTTGGCCAAAAATTTTCTCTCTCCTCAAAATACCTTTAATCGATGATCTTAATGTCTATTTAGTGATGATACTTTATTCCCCTCCTTTATATCATCACTTTCAGGTCTCAGTTCGATCCGGACAGAAAAGTACTGGTGGGGCCCTCACCGAGTCCATTTCTGTTCCTTACCGAACCGACCTTCATTTAGATCATAAGATCACCATTTCAGGTAACATTCCTGAGCCGTTTTCCCTTTTTAGCATTCTTAGTTCATAATGCTCACTCCCTTCTAAACACTTAACTCAATTTACAATCATTTATTTCCTTTATGTATTTAGACTACACAGTACTACAGGGGATGTTAACCTTTTCAACACATTTTCCTTTCCAAAGTATCGACAGACATCAGGCCAACCGTGCTCTGATACCATTAAATATGTCACAGCCCGTGACCCTATTTTTCACCTTATTCTATACATCTTATATGGTTGGGCTGTCTGCGATACTTTACTTTTCCTTTTTCATATAGACAATTTCATATTAAATGATAACATGAATTACATCCCCTATCTTATTACATAAGAAAGTAGTACTGTCGATAAGTCTAAATACAGAAAATAAATGATCATACCTTACTAAATAAATCGATCTGTCGCATCGTCCCCAAATGCGCAGTCGAAAATCCTCTAAGTGCTAGACTCTCAGTCCTCAAAAACCTGAAATGTTAAAATTAAGGGGTGAGCAAACCACGGCTCAGTAAGGGAATTATATGCCTCACTTGATACTCAGCTATCTATATGCTGAAAAACTTTTTCATTTTTCCTATGGGCTCTAGGCACACATGTAGGAAGGATACTACAGTCGGCTAGGGATCCAGATGGAGTAAGATAGGTATTTTGAAATACCTAGCTTGTCCCGGAACCTAGAAGCAACTGTAGAGAATAATATTCTTTCTTGTTTTGAAATTCAAATCCTTTCCTTTTTATTCCGTAACATTTTCATATTCTTTTTCAAAATAATGCTTTTATGAAATAAAGCATTTAAATAAAATAACTAATATTCATATTTTCTTGAAAAGAATATTAGTTAAATTCTCATCATTCTCATTTAAAACTCAATTCATATTTTACTGTACAACCATAATTAGTACAATACTTTAAATAGCAAAATCCGCTATTAAATCCTTTTCGTATATTATATATATCATTTAAATCTAATATTCAATTTAAAAATTAAAATAAGAATATTAGATTTATTTTCCTCCTCTTTCCTTTTTGGAAAACGTATTACATATTCATGTCACATATAGTCTAATATTCAATTTAAAATCATAATAAGAATATTAGACTTATAACCTCTTTTTTCTTTTGAAAACATATTACATATTCATATCACATATCATACGAAATCATCTCGTAGTACTAAAATCAGTACTGAAATAAGCATTCTGTAAAATGCTGTAAATCTCTTTCATTAACGTTTCACATATCGTGTAAAACATTTACATTTCACATATCACATATCATATAAAACATTTTCATATATGGAGACTTAGGCACACACGCCCAGCCCGTCCACTGGGTCGTCACTCATATCATGCTATAGACCCCGAAGGGTACGAATAATCATGTCAGATCTATGGCCATAGTCTATAATTGTCCTCGGCGGATCACTGATCAGGTGTCGGCCGGGACTACATATCACATATCACATATTACATATCACATGTTACATATCACATATCACATATCAGCATGATAGGATGCCATCTAGTCTCAAAACCGTATTTTTCCTCATCAGAAAACCTTTATGAAATTTATAAAAATATATAATTTCATCATTTTAAAACCATAAAGGTTATAAAACCATTTAGTGAATATTTAAGAAATATATATAAAAATATTCACTTTATTTCCTTTCATTTTCCATCTCGTATTACGTGTAACTTACATATCAAGAGAATTTTTCGGTGATTTCATTATCACCATTCTCGAAAACATGAATAATTTAAAATCATTTTCATCTTATTCATGTTTTTATGAAAATATTCATTTTCTTGATTTTCGTGGTTAAAAATCATTTCTCGTGAAATAAAATCATTTATTATGATTTTATGAAATTTTCTAGAAATTTTCAGTAATTTTCGATAATTTTTCGGCAGTATAACGGCTGCCGATTGGCTAGCCTCCTACACGAAAAATACAGTTTATAATTTCCAGCCAGTACTTCATCACAAATTTTCAACTAATAAATCACCACAATTTTTCAACCAATCATTTATCGCAATATTTTCATAAAATATTTCCATAAAATATTTTCGTAATTAAAACATGCAGACTAAATATCCTTACAGTGCTGTACATGCATCCCTTACCTGTTTCGGGTCGGCGATCGCCTCGTTCGTCGCGCCCGTGTTCACCTCGCCCGATTCCATCATCTCGGTTATCGAGGAAATTTTCTGGAAATTAATTTCTAAATTTTAGAATTTTCCATAATTATTTAAATAAATAAATTATTTAAATAATTTATCACTTTCCGGGATATCTTACCGTTTCCCGTAATTCCCGGGTTTCCGAATTCTCGAGATTTCTCGTAATTTCCAAAATTCTCCTTTTTCTCCCTCTTTCTTCTTTTTCCTCTTTTCTTTCTTCCTTTTTCTCTTTTCTTTTCTTTCTCTTTCTTTTCTTTTTCTTTTTCTTTTTCTTTTTCCTTTTTCTTTTCTTTTTCTTTTTTCTTCCCGTCAGACCGGTTAGCTCCCTTCCTCGCCGGTTCCTCGCCGGCAGCCAGTTCTCCGGCGGTTCAAGGGCTCCACAGCTGGCCGACGGCACAACGAAATTACCGGTGGCCTCCGTTTGCTCTGGATCGGCGGCACGGCGGCGGATCGACTCGATTTAGCTTTGGTTTCTTCCGCTCTTCACTGGCCTTCCTCCGCCGTTCTCCACCTCAACCGTGGCCTCCATCCTCTTCCTCTTTCCCCGGTGATGCTTCGGTGGCAGTGGCGGCGACCAATTCCGCCGGCACCGCCGTATCTCTTTTCCTTTTCTCCTCTCAGTTCCGCCAGTTTCTGTTTCATTTTCTTTCCGTTTCTTTTCTTCTTTCCGTCGCCGGCCACCGTCGTTTGCTTCTCCTCTCGGCGGCGACGTCGCTCTTTCTCCCTTCTCTCCTTTCCTTCTCCGGCGGCCGCTGGCGGGGGCGGCGTGAATCTGTGTTTTTGACAGAAACGGGATCCCATTTTCCCGTTTCTGTTTCTTTTCTCTTTCTTTTTTTTTGTATATAATACAATATACTATATTATATTAATATAATATACCATATTATATTTGTATAATATATACAAACATAATATAACACATATATATATTTTATACACAAAATACATATATATAATTTTAATTTGAATTAATATATTTTTCATATATATATATATATATGTATTTATAGATATATATTGTATTACAATATATATATATATTTGATAAAATAATATTTACTTTTCTTATATATATATATTTATATATATACATAAAATATCATATTTATATACATATGTATTCTTATAAAAATGTATCAAAATATATTTATATAATCTAATTATATAAATATATAATATTCGCATTTTATTTCATTTAATTTGGATTTTCTTAATATCCATTTATTTCTCCTTTTTATTTCCTATTTAATTTGGATTTCCATTATCCAAATTAAATTTCCTCAATTTTATCCAATTTAATTTTCTCTACTTCTTCACTTCATCAATTTCGGGAATTTTAACGATATTCCCTCTCGTAAATAAATTTTATTTATTTACTTTAATTTATTTATTTCTTCTTACCTATTTTCTTTAATATTAATTTTCAAAAATAGAAAATTTGCGGTTATCACACTAATGATTTGGTTTGGCCAAAATATGCATAACTCTCAAAATGACCTCCTTTGAGGCCAAAAATGCTTTTATTGGTGAAAATCCTTCCAAAATTGCAAAATCTTTTGTAAAATGGTTTTTCAATCATGTACTTCATTCATACAAGTCCAAAATCATGTTTTACAAATGTTTGAACCTTTACTTGGACTTAAATAACTCAAAAACGAAGTTTTGGTACCTCAAAGGTTGGATTTTCTGTCAAAAATCTGCAGAAACAGTATGAGGGATCGATCCCTTTTCAAACAGGATCGATCCCCTTGAGCAGAACACAGAATTGGTGTATTTTGGAACTAAGGGATCGATCCCCCTCCCAAAGGGATCAATCCCCCCAGGCCAAAAAGGGCATTTCTGCACTTTTTCAACCGAAATTGAGAAGAACTTTTCATTGTGTTGATATCTTCTTTCTTCTTAACTTAAAATTCATTGTTTTAACTTCTTTTTGATGATCTTTACAACATCAAAATCCATTTTTCATTGATATCATGCCTCAACTCCATCAATTTGAATCATTTCCAACAAAATGGTATCACTTCCAACAATCAACTCACAAGTGCAAAATCATCTTTTGTTGAAAACATTCATAAATCTTGAAATAATCTTGAAATATACTTTCAATGAATGCTTAAACATAATTTTTAGATTTATTTCAATAATTTGTGTATATATTTGAGAATTTGATAAACTTGTGATCATACCTTTTGTTCATCTTAGTCAAGCATGCTTAAAGAATTTTATCTTATAGCTTGACTCACATATTCCCATTGAGCATCATAATATAATTCTTAGTGGAAGTTGATTAGTTAAGGTCATATACCTTAATGATAAAATGATTGAAACTTGACCTTATGGATTGATTTTAAATATAAATTCAACAATTGGTAATGGTCATTGGCCTATAATTTGTGATGGTAAATGGATCCTCAATGTTCAAATGCATGAAACTTTATCATCCTTGTACTTAAAGAACTAAGGTCTTAATGACAACACCAACATTCAAAGATAAATGAAAACTTGAACAAATTTAATATCCATGCATTTATTATTTGAATATTTCCTTGCTCATAATTAGTTAAGGACTTGAATTAGAAAATGAGCATAGGATTTGTGTGCTTGAAACCATGGAAGAAAATGTGTTTGCTTGAATTCCTTGATGTTTTGAATCTTCCATATGGTATCAATTTGTGAATATGAATATGGATTAATATTTTATGATTGTGTACTAATGTTTAATTGATCCATATGCATATTTGATGATATGTGTTGTGTTCTTGCATATTTAGAATGAGTATTTTCTTGACATGAACACACTACACATAAATATTAGATTCATGCAAAATGCCTAAGTCAACCATTAGTAACAATTGGTATTTAGATTGAAATAACACTTAGTATCATTGGCAACCATATTTTCACTAATCGGTAAGCCAAATCTAAATTGCCAATTGATATGAGCTTTAAATTGACAATTCTTCTCATGCTCTTTAGATTGAAATGACTAATAGAGAAGAATTCTCTTAGGATATTTTTGTATGAAACTCTTGTGTGCTAGAATTTGAAGTTAATTGCTATATGATTTAATTCTAGACACAATATTTCTTGAGAATGATTTTATGAGCACATGCATATGATATGTTATATAACTTTAGCTCATAATCATGATGTATTGTCATGCACCTTAGTTGGACCTTAGAGAACAATTGATATACTTAGGTGCTTGCTTAACTTCTTACCAATTGGAACTTTCTTGCAAAATTACTTATCAACAATTGGTATCAAAATTATTTATAAACAGTTGGTATAGGAAAATAAGCCTTGTCCTTTGCATGCCTAAACATTTCATACTCTTTATGGACATTGTCTTATGAATTTGTGCTATGAGTCCCGTGTACTAACATGTTTCCTGTTGGATGGAGCATTTTTATTTGTTCTCACATAGCCATGATTTTAGGGGGAACATATTTTTCCTTCTTTTTGCTATGACAAAAAGGGGGAGAGATAGATAAATGGAGAGATATTAAAGGGGAGATATAATAAGGGAAAATTCATTTTCAAAACCCATGCTTATATTAAGGGGGAGCTTTATAAAATCAGATATTAAGGGGGAGAGATAATGAGGGAAAATTCATTTTCAAAACCCATGATTATATTATAGGGGAGCTTTATAAAATCCTGCTTTATTTGAGGGGGTGTATTTTATCAAAGAATTTTTAAAGCAAATTTACATTAAGTTTTGTCATATCAAAAAGGGGGAGATTGTTAGCTTTAAATTGACATATATATTTTGAAATGACAAAAACTTAAGTAAGCCTTAATGCTTTAATTCATATTGTAAATTTGCCTTATCACACATGATTTTCTCAATACATTTCAAGTGATCATATCAAACATTAAGACCATGATTTAATAATGCATACTCTTATTGGTCTTAACACTTTGTAAATGTTTTGAATACTTTAGAAAATCACTTGATGAATTTTTAGATCTTGTTTTCATTTGAGAAAGTCAAGAAAAACTCCCACAAAAATGCCAAAATGTTTTGGGTTGAATTAGGATCAAAGACCACATCATTTCTAACCCAAAAGTGCAGGAAAAATGCCATCTGGAAGAAAAGGATCGATCCCCTAGGGAAAGGGATCGATCCCTTTTTGGCAGAATGCCCCGGAAGCAAGAAAATGAAGCATGGGATCGATCCCCTAAGGAAAGGGATCGATCCTTTTGTGTCAGAATGTCCCCAACGGCTAGTTTCTGTGAGATACAACAGCTAGTTTTTGTTTTGGCTCCAACCAACATCCACAAACCATCCAAAAGACTATAAATAGAGGCTTAGAAGCTAAAGGAAGGAAGAAGAACAACCAAGCAACATCTTTCATCATCTTATTCATCTTCTCAAGCCTCAAACAACAAATCAAGAGCTCCAAAGTCTACATCTTCTATCATTCATCTATTTCTTGTATTGCTTAGCACAAACTTTGTATAAGCTTTTACTTGTGCTTAATCTCTGTAATCACTTGCCTATCTAGAGGCCTTCTTGATTACTTCTCTTGTAAACCAATTCATTCCTTGTAAAAGGGGAGGTTTCTCTTTAGCCTTGAAAAAGAGGGAGGTTTCTCTTTAGCCTAAAAAAAAGAGGGAGGTTTCTCTTTAGCCTAGAAAAAGAGGGAGAAGAGGTTTCTCTTGAGCCTAGAAAAAGAGAGAGGTTTCTCTTGAGCCTTGAAAAGAGGGATTGTAAAGACAAATTCAAAGATAGTGAATTTGGAGAAAATCCTTGGGAGCGTCTCAAGGTAGAGGACGTAGGCAAGGTAGCCGAACCTCTATAAATCGATTGTGTAAATCTCTCTCTCCTTACTCTTTATTTACTTGCACTTATATTGTGTTTATTTCGTTGAACTTGAATTGCATGCTTGTCTAGCCTAGAGAACTTAGAAAATATCAATATAGGCTAGAGAATTTAGAGAAACCGAAAAACGAGCTTAAGGTTAGTTAAAAACCGATTCACCTCCCCTCTCGGTATAGCCTATAAGAGCCAACATGCTATTATGTGGACTGTTAAGGAAGTGAAAGACTCATGTAGGGATGAATTGGAATTGATGTGTATGATTTTATAATGCTATGCAATGGTTGGTGCAAATAAATTGTTTGTGAGAAAGTTGAAATCTGATCATAGGCGAACATAATCAATGATTTTGAAACATGATGTGTCTGTGGTGAATTACTTTCTTGTGGAAAAGTGAATTATGACACATTGAGTAAAATTAAGTGAGAAAACTTGGAGTGTGGCCTTATGGAAATAGGCTACATAGGTCAATTACTCTACGACACTAAGATAATGATGTCTTGAAAACATTCTCTATGATACGCATGAGGAGTGTCATGTGTTCATTGAGTATAATGATCATTGTAAGGTGATTTTCAGGTCTTGAGGTATTGTTGAGAGAAAGTTAATTGATGTGTGACAAACTCATTGAGGCCAAGGAGAATTGTTAATTTGATTATTATCGTGGTAACAAGATTGAGAAAATATTGAATTACGACATTTTGTGAATCTTGCAATGTAGGATGCTCATGGAAAGTATATATTTATAAATATTCTGTGCTCCCATTGACTAATGAGCGTACATAAGTTTGTGTAGTGCATAAGAAATGTAGATACAATATGTAAATTGTTGACTCTATTGGTATAAGACATGATGAATGTATTTAGTGTAATGTGGAAATCATGTTAAGGTGTTTGAGATAGATGATTGTAGTGGTGACAGGCACCTTGGTTAGTTTCATACTTATGAATCGATTGAGATGTTTTACCAAGGTATAATGACAAGATATGCATTCTAGACAGTGAGGCCCTTAGAGACAAATAATGAAAGAGGTACACAGTTCTAAGTAAATGATGCACTTAGTGGATATGAAGATGTACCAGAATTTACACGAAGTGTACCACTGGGCCGATACAAAGAAAGATATAGCAACCTTTGTGTCCAGATGCTTAGTATAAAAAAAAGGTTAAGATTGAGCATCAGAAACTAGAAGGGTTGCTCAATCCTTTACATGTGCCAACTTAGAAATGAGAGCACATAATTATGAGTTTCACCATAGGGCACCCTATCACGACGAGATTTGGGTTGTTATTGGTGGATTGACAAGGTCCGCATGCTTCCTAGCTATGAAGGCTACTAATTCACTTAGTGTCCTAACAAAGAAGTATGTTAGAGAAAGTGTTTGAGAATATAAAGTCGATATGTGATTGGTTAGAGACAGAAGAGTTATACCGAGAATCGAAGAAGACACTTAGAGTTCAAGTTAGGGAT
Source organism: Heritiera fomes (assembly GCA_032173925.1). Taxonomy (NCBI): domain Eukaryota; kingdom Viridiplantae; phylum Streptophyta; class Magnoliopsida; order Malvales; family Malvaceae; genus Heritiera; species Heritiera fomes. The sequence continues at coordinate 14,491,981 of JAPDPM010000005.1, forward strand.
TGAGTTTTCTTGAAGATCTCTCCATCTAAGGGTATATTGAGGTTTAGTAAGAAGGGAAAGTTGAGTCCTATGCATATTATGTCCTTCGAGAAACTTGAGAGTGGGTGACATAGCATACCGATTAGCACTACCCTTAGAACTATCGGGTGTGCATAACATCCTCTACATATCAATGCTTGGAAAGTATTATACAAATCCCTCCCACTTGATTGGGTATGAGATGTTGGAAATCAAGGACTTAAGTTATATCGGGAAGCCAATTTGGATTTTAGATCACAAGATAAATTATTGAGGTCTAAGACCATTTATCTAGTGAAAATGCTCCGCTAGCATCGCTCCGCATAAGAAGCTAAGTAGGAGTTAAAGAGTTTGATAAAAAGAAAAGTATCCTTACGTACTTTGGCATGACTTGGAGCAATTTGGTGGACCAAATTTTCTAAGGTAGGAGGATATGATAACCTTGAATATTGGTAATTTAAATTAGGCAATTGTGAATAATTGTGTAGGGACATAGATTGGGAAATGTGCAATTCTTCCAGTGAACACCTTAAGGTTACAGTTAATAAATTAAACCCTATGACGCTTATGTGGTATTAATCAGAAATTTGTTCTAGTAAGAGACCATCTTAGTCTTGCAAATTAAATTTTTATAGCTGAGAAAATTTATCATGGAAAAAACTTCACTGATTATTCGTTATTAAGAAAGTAAGCAGACTTTTCCTAAATTTTGAAATCTAGCATGACTATGTAAAGTAAATAATCTATGTGGGTATAAAATTCATTTAAACCTTAAACTATAGGAAATTATTCTAAATAATTCCATAAACCTACAACATTAAATTTAAAATAACAAATATATATAAATATAAAACCTACTTATCTGTAACTAATAAGTACATAACAAATGTATATGTGTGTATATCTTATAACACAAGAATCTAATGTACATAAATATACAAGTATGTGTGTATATATATAATAATATATTATATATATTTCTAACACAAATATATATAAATAGAAATACATATAACAAAAGAAAAATAATAATATATAAACCTTACCTGCCACCCAAATGGCTTCTTGGAGAAGCCAAAACAGCCACCTAACCCTACTGTTACATCCCATTCACGTGGAAACAGTAGGAATATGTCAGCCAAAATGTTACCCTAAGTTGAGTTCCAAAACGGGGAAAGCTAAAAAGAAAGAAAAGAAATGAAAACTAAAGATAAAAGCGTGAGGCAGAGGGGAGGAAGGCTACGATTTCCTTGGTGATTAACAGCAAGCAGAATCGAGTAAACACAGACGGAATATTGACAGCTGTAGGCATTAGGATTTTGGGTTCGTCAAGGCTAATTTTAAGCTAGGTTTTTGTGACATTTAATGGCTGAAGATGGAGAGAATCGTAGTGGTTCAAAGGTTGGATTTTTAAGGGTCTTTACAAAGGCTGAACTGTCTTGCTTGGGGCTGCCATTGGAGCTCAAAATCAAATAGAGCTAGTAAAAAGTGGAAACAAAAGGCTCTCGGTGCCGTAAGGTAAAGAAGAAAAGAATGGACCAAGAGGAAGATCGAGCAAGCTGCAGTCGAAGGGAGAAAGGTCTGTGGCAGCACTATTGCAGCAAAAGAAAGAGAACGTGAGAGGAGGAGGAGAGCGAAGCGAGATTGAGAACAAGAAAGTGCAGTAGAGAGAAGAAAAATAGAAACTGTAGCTGTTGAGGAAGACAGGTGCTTGGTTGCTGTTAGGAGTTGCTGTTAGGCATATTTAGGCATGGCCTTAAGGGGTGAAAAATATGGCTTTTTGGTGGTTGTGATTAGTTGAAGCAAAACCAAGGGAGAGGTTAGTAGTATGGTAGTTTCGGTTGTATTTAGTAATGTGCAGAGGTAAAATGAAGCTATGAAAGTGATTATCTGGAGAGGCTGAAACTAAACAAGAGAAATGGTAGGAAAAAGAATAAAATAAAAGAAAGAAAACTATGAGTCTTTAGAGAGGAAAAGAGAAAAGGGAAGGAGTGGCGTTGTGTGCTTGACGGCTGTGACTGAAGCAGAATAGCCTTCGAAACATGGAGCATCTCTTTCGGCAAAGCAAGAAAAGGGCAGTAGAGTAATGAGGGAGAAACCGTAGCTGTTGGTGAGGCTAAACTAAAGCAGTTCAGGCGTTGAAGCTTCACGCGATGAAGGAGATTGGAAGTAAGGGGCGTGAAGCTAAGGAGTTGCATTTTTTGTGCTCAAAACATAGCACATTTGGAGATGTTTCTCGGGTGATTAGCGGTGCATAGTGGGAAAAGAAAAGTGATGAACACGAAGGTTGTTTCGGTTGGAGTTTTGGACTGATTTTTGCGAAGGTTGAACAAAGGGGCAGCAAACGGGAGTGATCCAAGAGTTCTTGAAAGAAAAGAAGACAACCATAAAAAGGAGCCTAAACCGAGAGGTAAAAGCTCTCTTATTGGATTTTTAGGTGTATATTTATATTTATATATATATGTGAAAAAGGGTGATCAGTAATAAATTTAATATCCGAAGTATTAACAATAGGTGCTCTTAGTGAGAGGGACAACAATAATTGCTAAGAGCAAAGGAAGTTAGCAAGGATGATTTAAAGGGTATGTAACTTAGCTTTTAGTTAAACTTAAGGTGTAAATATATATGTACAAGTACATTATATATATAAGTTAATTGCACGATGAAGATGAATTGATGTTTATGGCGTAGGAATGACTTAAATAACAATAAGAAATAATTCAAGAAAGGTTGGCTAGACTATAAACATTAAGGCAAGCTTAAACACCCCGTTATGATCACAATTCGTATAAATGGCATCATTCCATGAATTATCGGCATGTTAGTATGATAGAAAAGATATAAAGAAGTGGCAATTGGTCAAGATTGTATAAATGACGTCACTAAAATGCTAAGCTTTGGCATAAGAATGTAAGCTTTATATGCAAAATGATAATATGTTTGGATCAATGGCCACAAATGTAATATTGTATATATTTATATATATATATATAGGTATCGGCATGGTGTAGTGCTTTGTATAAAATTGTTAAAGATTGTGTTTTAAACCTCGGTAAATCTGGGATTGGGATGATTGTAGTGGCTTGGACTAGGACGAAAGATTGAATTTCAATTGGGACGGCTTAAGGAATATATGGGCTAAGCGAGAGGTAAATGGGTTAAGTAAAGCTTGTTAGCATCATCTCATATGAATGGTTTAATTTTATAAATTCGTTTATGCTTGGGCTGGACTGAAACTTATTTTCTACTTTGCGTGTTGTGGCCAGTGAAGCGTGCATGTTAAGTGAAATGAACCAATACATATATGCATTTATGTATAGCATGTTTTGAGTTTAATTACTTAATGTTTATGTTTTAATGACTTGCATCATATGTTATATTTGCAAAGTCTTGGTTTGAACCGACATTTGAAATAAATCGAAAGTTCTTTATATTTCGAACTCAAAACTGATTTAATAGTGATTGGAATCCGTGGAAGCCAAGTGCTACGCGAGGAAATTGATTTCAAACTGTTTTCGAGTGCAAGCATGTCCTACAATCTTTGGGTCACTTCTAGCCTATCGAGCTTAGCTCTAGGCCTTATTGCCCATCGATCGAGCTCTGTGCTCCAGACTATCGTATTGTACCTATCGAGCCTAATGCTCTAAGTAGATTGCTACTTGTCTGGAAAACCAGCAGGCAAGTTCCAGCTCTCGATAGATCAGCGAGACTGGACATTGTTCTATGGCCATAGATTTAGTGTTGCTTGTGACGCCACTTCATCGCTAGCTAAGATGGATATCAACTGATTGATTGATTGAGGATCATTGCTTAAACTCTACTTACTACTGTTTCATTATCAGTACTGTTTTCAGTGAATCGAGGCAATATGCCTAATCGTTATTGATTTTTTGATTTATGACTCATAGATTATTGAAGTCCATATTGATCGAAATGATTGTAGCGCATATTGATCGTTTTATCAAGTGTTTATTGATTTCTTTATCAAAGTAGTCATTGATTGATTTATCGAAATATATTAATTGTTTATTCGAAATGCATAGTGTATCGAATTTAACCGATTGCATAGTGAATCAATTTAGTCGAAATGCATGAGAAATTTGAATTTAACAACATGCATCTTGAAATTGTTTTTGAAACTAGAATGCACGAAGAAAATATTTGACTTAAGACCATGTTTAAAACACCATGCTACATGTTACTTCAGCATCATTTTCTGCACGTGCATGTAGTTCAATATTAGTCTAACATGCATTTACTTAAGCTACTTGCTAAGCCGTGGTTTTGCTTACCCCTTTCTAACAACATCGTAGATCATACGAGCTAGACTCCATACTTGGAGTTTTGGGAGCAAGGCCTCGAGGATGATCTTTAAGTAGCGATACTAGCCTAAGTCCTCCGAGTGCTATTTTTGTTGCACTTGAGGTATAAAAACGATTATTTTGTTATTCATGTATGACATTTTAAATGCACAGTACATACTTATAGAATTTTTGGGATGTAATTTAGGATCGTTCTAGATTATTATAGGCTCATATGATTATCGAGTGCGATCCAAGAAGTGAATTGGGACAACTATGAGTTATGAAATGCCATATACATGTAATTGATGATTTTGGAAGTATGTGTAATATATGGTGAAATAGACTAAGAATTTTGGATTGGAAATATGCTGTTGGAAATAGTTGATTATTTTGCTGGTTATTAAGCTGGGAAAAATCGATTTTATATAAGGCGGAGCTTTCGACTTTTTTCTTTTATCAGTTTAATATTGAATTAGATTATTAAGTAAGTTGAGTTGTCTTAAGTGATAACAAATTAAATAGTGAATATAAAGTTAAATTAAATTGAGAAATGCGAAATTAATTTGGAAGCGACACTTACATCGAATACAAACCTTAAAGTGAATCGTAAAATTTAGTTCGTAAAATTGTTAAATTGTAATAAAGTGAGAGTGATAGGTACGCGTCACGGCCTTCGTGTCGTGACATCTTTTGTTCTTCATTCTCTTTTTCTTTTTCATTCTTTTTTTTTCACAAAAAGGGTTTTTCTTTTTTTTTCTTTGCCCTTTTTATATTTTTACTTTGCCCTACTAATCTTTCATCTTCTATTCTCTTTACTCCCTAGGGTGGAGGGTGATTCTTGGTGGGTTATATCAAAAAGAATATAATAGGCTCAAAAGGGGTAATCAATGGATAATTTTACTCATGCTTGAAAGGTAGTGAAAGAAGGCCATCTCTCATCTCAATATAAGTACTCTCATTAAAGGTCATCTATTGAGCAAGGACAAACTCATTAGAATTGCATGCAGAGATTCACCTTTACTTGTAACATTCTATAGTTGAAAATTTTAGACAAATCATCTTGTATGACATGTAGAAGGCAAAAATACTTAGTAAAATCGTTGAAAGTGTTTTTTGGTATGTTTTAAGACAATTTTGGTAGGAGAAATGTCTTTTTAGGAGCTAACATGGTGAATTTGCTAAATTTATGCTCTTTTTCAAAACAAATGAGTATAAAACACTTAACATGGAATTTAAAACATGATCACATAAGTGTAAAACACACAATTCATCATATCATCCTAATGACTAAAGTCCATCACAATTTCTTAAAGAATTATGAAAAGTTAAGTTAAGTAAGGAGCAAGTAGTTAAAATATTCTTTAAATACCTGACTTGCATCCATCATTACCAACTTAAACCATTCAACTAAGGATACAAATATGATATTCAAGTTCAAGGTGCATTCATTAGGCCAAGTTCACCTCCAAGTGTGTAAAATTTGTCTTTATCTAAAGGCTTTGTAAAAATATCACCCAATTGATGCAAGGTATCTACATACTCTAGAACAATATTACCTTTTTGCACATGATCTCTTATAAAAGATGTCTTATTTTATTGTGCTTAGTTCTAGAGTGTTGTATTGGATTTTTGGTGAGATTAATTGCACTAGCATTATCACATTTGATAGGAATTTGATTCATCTTTATTCCATAGTCACTCATTTGTTGCTTAATCCACAATACTTGAGCACAACAACTTCTGGATGCAATATATTTAGCTTCGGTTGTGGATTGAGCTACACTATTTTGTTTCTTGGAGAACTATGAGATGAGTCTATTTCTTGAGAATTGGCAAGTGCCGAATATGCTTTTCCTATCAACTTTGCATCCACCAAAATCCGCATTAGAATAAGCATGAAGAGCAAATGTTGAATCTTTAGGATACCATAGTCCTAAGGAAGAAGAGTCTCTAAGGTATCTAAAGATTCTTTTGACAACTTGTAAATATGATTCTCTAAGAGATGATTGAAATCTAGCACACAAGCATACACTAAACATTATATCGGGCCTAGTAGTAGTGAGATATAGCAATGAACCAATATATAATTTAGTGTCAACACACTTACCTCCTTCATCTTTATCAAGCTTAATAGATGCGCTCATTGGGGTGGATTGAGGTTTGGTCTCATCTATCCCCAAATCTTTTGAGCACGTCCTTAATATACTTAGCTTGATTTATGAAAATTCCATTTTTACATTGTTTTACTTGAAGTTATAGAAAGAAGGTTAGCTCTCCAATCATGCTTATTTCAAATTCACCTTGCATTAATTTGGAGAAATTTTCACACAATGATTCATTTGTGGATCCAAAAATGATATCGTCTACATAGATTTGAACCACTAACAAGTCACTACCCTTGATTGAATAAACAAAGTTGTATCTACTTTGCCTCTTACAAAACCTTTTTCGATCAAAAACTTGGATAGTCTTTCATACCAAGCTCTAGGAGCTTGTTTTAAACCATACAAAGCCTTTGAAATTTTGAAAACATGATTGGGAAACTTTGGATTTTCAAAACCGAGAGGTTGCTCTACATAAACCTCTTCATTTATGAAACCATTTAGAAATGCACTTTTAACATTTGTTTGATAAAGTTTGAAATTTTTATAGCATGCAAAGGCAAGAAGCATCCTAATAGCTTCTAGTCTAGCTACCAGAGCATAAGTTTCATCATAGTCTATTTCTTCTTCTTGCCTATTCCTTATGCCACTGATTTAGCCTTGTTTCTAATTATCACACTATTCTCATACATTTTATTCTTGAATATCCATTTAGTTCCAATAATTGGATGATTATTAAGTCTTTCTACAAGATTCCAAACTTTACTTCTTTCAAATTGATTTAATTCCTCTTGCATAGCTATAATCCAATTTTCATCCTTTAACACCTCATGCATATTCTTTAGTTCAAATTGAGATACAAAAGCCACATGTTGGCAAATATTTCTATAAGATGATCTAGTTCTCACTCCATTATTTGGATCTCCAATAATGTCATTATTTTTCACATAATTATGTTCTTTAAGACATTTAGATTCTTTCTCAATTATCTCTTGATCTAATGACTCCTTTTTATTTATGTCAAGATCTTCTAATTGTTCCCTAACATCTTTTTCTTGAGATGGATCAATTATTGGTTCATCATATATTTCCACACCATCATCAAGATTGGTTCTACTAAAGGAGTTTAACTCATCAAAGATCACATGAATTGACTCTTCTACAACAAGTGTTCTTTTGTTGAAAACTCTATATGCCTTAGAATTTAAAGAGTGTCCAAGAAAGATATCCTCATCACTTTTTGCATCAAACTTTCCTAAATTATCTTTTCCATTATTCAAAACAAAACATTTGCATCCAAAATGATGAAAATAGCTAATGTTAGGCTTTTTTCCTTTATAAAGCTCATATGGTGTTTTCTTTAAAATGGGCCTAACCATAGCTCTATTTATAACATAGCAGGAAGTATTAATAGCTTCAGCCTAAAAATATTTTGGCAAATTGTTTTCACAAAGCATGGTTCTACCCATTTCCTCTAAAGTCTTATTTCTCCTTTCAACTACCCCATTTTGTTGAGGTTTTCGAGGAGCTGAAAAATTATGGCTAATTCCACTTTCATTACAATAATCATTAAGATCAAAATTTTCAAAATCTTCTCCATGATCATTTCTAATGCTAGTAATTGAATAACCTTTTTCATTTTGAACAAGTTTTGAAAAAGTGATGAATTTGTCTAAAGCTTCATTTTTAACACTTAAGAAGAACACCTAAGTAAACCTAGTATAGTCATCAACTATGACAAAACCATAATGCTTTCCTCCTAAGCTAATAGTTCTAGTTAGTCTAAAAAGATCTAAGTGGAGGAGTTAAAGTGACCTAGATGTGGAAACACACTTCTTGGATTTGAAAGATACTTTCTTGTGCTTTCCTCTTATACAAGCCTCACGTACCTTATCATTTTCAAATTAAAGCTTAGGTAATCCTACAACTAGGTCTCTTTTAGCTAATTTGGATAAAACATGCATACTAGCATGACCTAATCACCTATGTCACAACCAAGATTCATCTTCTTTTGTGGCCATAAAACACACATTTTTGTTATTTAGTTGATCTAAGTGTACAATGTAAATATTTCCTTGTCTATGTCCTATGAAAAGAATTTGATTAGTTTTAGCATCAACAACATGACAACACAAAGCATCAAATACAACCTTAAAACCTCTATCACATAATTGACTAATACTAGGCAAATTATGCTTTAATTCTCTAACATACAAAACATTTTCAATAGTAGATGAAGAGTTACCAATGGAGCCAATCTGTAACAGTCCAGTTACCCAGTAATACACATGTTTTTACACCATTTTGACGATTGGGTTGTCTGTGATACTCCACTTTTCATTAAATGTTAAACAAGTTTATATAACATTGTTTATCTTGTACACATCCCCTATCTTAATTAATAAGCAAGTAGTACTGGATACATGTCTAAATACAGAAAATAAATGATCGTAACTCATATTTCGGTCGGTCTGTCACATTGCCCATTATGTGCAACCGTAATCCACAATCATTGGATCTCACAATCAGCAAATCTGAAATGTTTAAAAAGAGGGAGTGAGCAAACCACGGCTCAGTAAAAGAGTTATATGTCACACCTGATATTTAGCTATCTATATGCTGAAAAACATTTTCACTTTCTTTAAATCGTCCTAAAAGGCTCTAGGCTCACATGTAAGAAGGATACTACAGTCGGCTAGGGATCCGGATGGAGTAAGCCAAGTATTTTGAAATACACATCTTGTCCCGGAACCTAGAAGCAACTGTAGAGAGTACTTTATCCATTGTTCTCAAAACGATTTAATTTTTCGTTTTCCACAATGTAAACCTCTTATTTCTTTTAACTTCAGTATAATTTAAAAACATGTGACTATTCGGTAATAAAACAGTGGTTTACTTCTCTTCTCTTAAGTACAGTAAAAACACGTGACAGTACAATGGTTTGTAATATCCAATCATTGGATAAACACTTCTTCGATTATTTCTATCTTAGAAATAATTCTCATGTTATTCTTTTAGAATAAACATTTATTTCTCTTTAATTCAGTAACCGTATCTTACAGTTCAGTAAAATAGTAATATTCAGTAAAACAGTATTTCGATACAGTTCAATCAGTAAACAGTAGCTACCAATTCAGAAAATAGTATGCGGTAGTGAGCAAACCACGGCTCAGTAAAAGAGTTATATGTCACACCTGATATCTGAAAAACTTTTTCACTTTCTTTAAATCTTCCTAAAAGGCTCTAGGCTCACATGTAGGAAGGATACTACAGTCGACTAGGGATCCGGATGGAGTAAGGCAACCCGTCTTGTCCCGGAACCTAGAAGCAACTGTAGAGAGTACTTTATCCATTGTTCTCAAAACAATTTAATTTTTCGTTTTCCACAAAGTAAACCACTTATTTCTCTTAACTTCAGTATAATTTAAAAACACATGACTGTTCGGTAATAAAATAGTGGTTTACTTCTTTTCTCTTCAGTACAGTAAAAACACGTGACAGTACAATGGTTTGTAATATCCAATCATTGGATAAACACTTCTTCGATTATTTCTATCTTAGAAATAATTCTCATGTTATTCTTTTAGAAAAAACATTTATTTCTCTTTAATTCAGTAATCGTATCTTACAGTTCAGTAAAACAGTAATATTCAGTAAAACAATATTTTGATATAGTTCAATCAGTAAACAATAGCTACCAATTCAAAAAATAGTATACAGTAGCTTTCAGTTTAGTAAACAGTAAATGGTAGCTTTCAGTCCAGTAAAACAGTAATCAGTGGCTATCATTTTAGTAAACAGTACAGTTCAGTAATAAACAATGTTTTGGTATGGTTTTTCATCAGTAAACAATAAACAGTACAGTAATTCAGTACAGTAAACAGTATAGTAATTCAGTACTGTAAACAGGATTCCATAAATCCTTTCAGTAAACAGTAAGCAGTAAGTGAGACTAAGCATCACTCTACAATCAAATCATGCTATCTTTGTCCACTAGGGACACAATAACAGTAATGAGATCTATGGCCATGATCTATGATATGTCATCGGTGTACACTTGCTGGTGACAATCCGGGACGTTGAATGACTAGCTGGTCAAACAGCCACGTGACAGTAACGGTATGGTATGATGCATGAAGCTCGGGGCCTAAGTCTCAAAACAGTGTAAATCGTACCATAGCCTTTATAGATTTTAAACACAGTAAATCGAAATATATCACGAGTATCCATAAGGCTCACATATAATAAAATCATCGCCTTTATGAAATTTATAAACTAAATAACATCTTTAAAATTAATTCATAAAGGCATAATTCACATTTTACATATGGTGAAAATAGTTTATAAAATCATCACTGTAAAATAAAAAAGGTCATAACTATCTTTGTTAGCTTTAAATTGCCATACATATTTTGAAATGACAAAAACTTAAGTAAGCTTTAATGTTTTAATTCATATTGTAAATTTGCCTTATCACACATGATTTCCTCAATACATTTTAAGTGATCATATCAAACATTAAGACCATGATTTAATGATACATTCTTATGGGTCTTAATTCCTTATAAATGTTTTGAATATTTTAGAAAATCACTTAATGAATTTTTGGACAATGTTTTCATCAAAGAAAGTCAAGAAAAACTCCCACAAAAGTGCCAACATGTTTTGGGTTGAATTAGGATCAAAGACCACATCATTTTTAACCCAAAAGTGCAGGAAAAACGCCATCTGGAAGGAAAGGATCGATCCCCTAGGGAAAGGGATCGATCCCTTTTTGGCAGAATGCCCCGGAAGCAAGAAAATGAAGCATGGGATCGATCCCCTAAGGAAAGGGATCGATCCCTTTATGTCAGAATGTCCCCAACGGCTAGTTTCTGTGAGATACAACGGCTAGTTTCTGTTTTGGCTCCAACCAATGTCCACAAACCATCCAAGGGACTATAAATAGAGGCTTAGAAGCTAAAGGAAGGAAGAGGAACAACCAAGCAACATCTTTCATCATCTTATTCATCTTCTCAAGCCTCAAACAACAAATCAAGAGCTCTAAAGTCTACATCTTCTATCATTCATCTATTTCTTGTATTGCTTAGCACAAACTTTGTATAGGCTTTTACTTGTGCTTAATCTCTGTAATCACTTGCCTATCTAGAGGCCTTCTTTGATTACTTCTCTTGTAAACCAATTCATTCCTTGTAAAAGGGGAGGTTTCTCTTTAGCCTTGAAAAAGAGGGAGGTTTCTCTTTAGCCTAAAAAAAAGAGGAAGGTTTCTCTTTAGCCTAAGAAAAAGAGGGAGGTTTCTGTTTAGCCTAGAAAAAGAGGGAGAAGAGGTTTCTCTTGAGCCTTGAAAAGAGGGATTGTAAAGACAAATTCAAAGATAGTGAATTTGGGGAAAATCCTTGGGAGCGTCTCAAGGTAGAGGACGTAGGCAAGGTAGCCGAACCTCTATAAATCGATTGTGTAAATCTCTCTCTCCCTACTCTTTATTTACTTGCAATTGTATTGTGCTTATTGAATTGAATTTATATTGCATTATTGAATAGCCTAGAGAACTTAGAAAATATTCATATAGGCTAGAGAATTTAGAGAAACCGTAAAACGAGCTAAGGGTAGTTAAAAACCGATTCACCCCCCTCTCGGTATTGCCTATAGGAGCCAACAATTGGTATCAGAGCTTGGGCTCGAGATCGAATTAGACTAACCTCTATCGAGCAAAACGATCTTAAATGGCTCACTTGAATATAGGCACACCCCTAGGAGAAGAAGGACAATCATTAGTTAGGCCTCCACTCTTCAATGGTGAAAATTATTCATATTGGAAAACTAGAATGATGTTGTTTGTACAATCAAACGATTATGAAGTGTGGAGAATTATAGTGAATGGTCCTAGAATTCCCGTGAAGAAAATAGATGGAATAGATGTCCCTAAGAGTGAGAATGAGTGGGACACAAATGACATGAGAGTGGCACAATTGAATGCCAAGGCTATGCACACTCTCTTTTGTGCTTTAGGTCCCAATGAATATAATAGAGTCTCCTTGTGTGAGAATGCCAAACAAATATGGGACAAACTAGCCATCACCCATGAAGGGACCAATCAAGTTAGGGAAACCAAAGTAGGAATGCTCACACATGATTATGAGCTATTTAGGATGAAAGAAAATGAGTCCATTAGCGAAATGTTCACTAGGTTTAATGATATAATTAATGGACTTAAGGCATTAAGCAAGAGCTATTCCAATGTAGAAATGGTCAAGAAAATCTTGAATAGCTTGCCAAAATCTTGGGAGGCAAAGGTGACTGCTGTAGAAGAATCTAAGGACCCTAACACCTTGTCTCTAGATGAACTTATGGGCTCCCTACTTACATATGAAATGAAATTAAAAAGAAATGAAGAGCCTTCAAAGAAAGTAGGGGTAGCACTTAAGTCCTCCACTCATGAGGTCATTGAAGATAATAGTGATGAGAGTGGAAATGAGGAAGAAAAGGAAATGGCAATGTTTGCCAAAAGATTTAATAGATTTATGAGAATGAAAGAGAGAGAGCAAAATAGGAAACATCATAGGGGAGAGTCAAGTAGAAGAGAAAAAGACCACTTAGTGTGTTATGAATGCAATGAACTGGGTCACACTAAGCTAGATTGCCCCATACTTAGGAAGGAAAAGGATAGAAACCTAAGAAGAAAGCATTTGTGGCTACATGGAGTGATAGTGATAGCTCCGATGAGGAAAATGTAGATGAAGAGGTAGCCTACTCATGCTTTATGGCCATTAGTGATGATGAGGCTAGTTCTAGTTCTAGTGAAGATAATAATTATACATTTGATGAACTACAAAATGCCTTTAATGAATTAGCAAATGATTTTCAATGCATGAACTCCAAATATAAGAAAATCATTGCTAAATTGAAAATAGAAAATGAAATGCTATTAAATGCCAAACTTGAATTTGAGAAGAAATTAGAAGAAGCAAATCTAGAAATAAATAAGTTGAATAAAAAGAACTTAAATTTGCATAACTCATTTTCTAGATTTTATATGGGTCAACAAAAGCTAGATCACATGTTAGAGACCCAAAGAGCCTTCTTTGATAAAGATGGGTTAGGCTATAATGCAACACAAAAAGAAACTCATCTAAAGAATTTCCTTGTGAGCAAAAATACTATGCATGATTTATCTCTTACATGCTCACTATGCAATAGAATAGGACACTCTTCACAAGCATGCACATATAGAAAAACCACATTTAGAGGAAGAGTGGTTAGAAAAATGTGGGTGCCAAAGCATGTAATAAATAATGATGATTTGTGCTTGAAATGGATCCCAAAAGGATCAAAAATTATTTGCACTAACTTTCAAGGACCCAAGAAAATTTGGGTACCAAAGCATGCTTGAATTTGTTTGTTGTAGGAGTGTTAGAGCATGGGGATATAATGAAACAATGCAGTTTAAATGCTCAACACATCCCATGGAGTTTGCTTGTGCCAATAGGAAGAGCTTGGAGATCCATTCTTGACAAGATCACAACAAAGGATAGCTCAAGGTGGACTCAACAATCCAAGGCAAAGCATTCTCTAGCAAATGAGCTTTGTAAGCTTAAATCCTATCTCTTCAAAACTCATTTTTGCTAAAATTATTTATATGTTTTATTGAGACACTTGGTTGATGATTCTTGATGCATTGTGAGTTGTGATTGAGCAAAAAGCATGATTGTTGAGTGTTTGATGGACAAATCTTGATGATTGAATGAAAGGCATGATTTATAATTTTGAAATGTTTATTGGATTTCTGCAGTTTGAGCAAGTTTGATATGTTTAGATAATATATTTAGTTGCTCAAAAATTGTCAAATATGTCGGATATGCAAAATGCTATGTCATAAGCATTAATGAAGAATTTGTATGTTGGAAATCATGGCATGTTGTTCACAAGATGTATGCTTTGATGTTATATGTGTTTAAAACCTATGTGAACAAGTTTGTTTTCACACATTTGTGGTTTCCAAAGCTTTGGTTTTGACAAAATATACATAATGCTTAAAATGACCCCCTTTGAGGCCAAAAATACATTTTATTGTGTAAATTCTTCCAAAATTGCAAAATCTTTTGTAAAATGGTTTTTCAATCATGTTTTTCATTCATCCAAGTCCAAAATCATGTTTTACAAATGTTTAAACCTTTACTTGGACTTAAATTACACAAAAACGAAGTTTGGGCACCTCAAAGGTTGGATTTTCTGTCAAAAACTGCAGAAACAGGATGAGGGATCGATCCCTTAGCAAGCAGGATCGATCCCCCTTGAGCAGAATGCAGGAAATTTGCATTCTGGACTTAAGGGATCGATCCCCATCCCAAAGGGATCGATCCCCCTAGGCTAAAATGGCTTTTCTGCACTTTTTCAACCGAATTTGAGAAGAATTTTCACTTTCTTGATATCTTCTTTCTAATCAACTTAAAATCTAGTATTTTAACTTCTTTTTGATGATCTTTAAACTATGAAAATTCATTTTTTTCATTGATATCATGCCTCAACTTCATCAATTAATTTCATTTCCAACAATGGTATCACTTTCAACAATCAATATCATTTTTCTTGAGCTCACAAATGCACAATCATTTTTCTTGTTGAAAACATTCATGAATCTTGAAATAATCTTGAAATATATTTTCAATGAATGCTTAAACATAATTTTGAGATTTATTTCAAGAATTTATGGATATATTTGAGAATTTGATGAACTTGTGCATAATGAGTGCTTTTCATATCTTTTGTTCATCTTAGTCAAGCATGCTTAAAGAATTTTATCTTATAGCTTGACTCACATATTCCCATTGAGCATCATGATATAATTCTTAGTGGAAGTTGATTAGTTAAGGTCATATACCTTAATGATAAAATGATTGAAACTTGACCTTATGGATTGATTTTAAATATAAATTCAACAATTGGTAATGGTCATTGGCCTATAATTTGTGATGGTAAATGGATCCTCAATGTTCAAATGCATGAAACTTTATCATCCTTGTACTTAAAGAACTAAGGTCTTAATGACAACACCAACATTCAAAGATAAATGCAAACTTGAACAAATTTAATATCCATGCATTTATTATTTGAATATTTCCTTGCTCATAATTAGTTAAGGACTTGAATTAGAAAATGAGCATAGGATTTGTGTGCTTGAAACCATGGAAGAAAATGTGTTTGCTTAAATTCCTTGATGTTTTGAATCTTCCATATGGTATCAATTTGTGAATATGAATATGGATTAATATTTTATGATTGTGTACTAATGTTTAATAGATCCATATGCATATTTGATGATATGTGTTGTGTTCTTGCATATTTAGAATGAGTATTTTCTTGACATGAACACACTACACATAAATATTGGATTCATGCAAAATGCCTAAGTCAACCATTAGTAACAATTGGTATTTAGATTGAAATAACAATTAGTATCATTGGAAACCATATTTTCAATAATTGGTAAGCCAAAACTAAATTGCAAATTGGTTTGAGCTTTAAATTGACAACACTTCTCATGCTCCTTAGATTGACATGACAAATAGAGAAGAATTCTCTTAGGATACTTTTGCATGAAACTCTTGTGTGCTAGAATTTGTAGTTAATTGCTATATGTTTTGAATCTATGCACACTCTTGCTTGAACATGATTTATGAGCACATGCATATGATATGTTATCTAATTTTAGCTCATAATCATGATGTATTGACATGCACCTTAGTTGGACATTAGAGAACAATTGATATACTTAGGTGCTTGCTTAACTTCTTACCAATTAGAACCTTCTTACAAAATTACTTATCAACAATTGGTATCAAAATTATTTATAAACAGTTGGTATTGGAAAATAAGCCTTGTCCTTTGCATGCCTAAACATTTCATACTCTTTATGGACATTGTCTTATGAATTTGTGCTATGAGTCCCATGTACTAACATGTTTCTTGTTGGATGGAGCATTTTTATTTGGTCTCACATAGCCATGATTTCAAGGGGAGCATATTTTTTCTTCTTTTTCCTATGACAAAAAAGGGGAGAGATAGATATAGGGAGAGATATTAAGGGGGAGAGATAATGAGGGAAAATTCATTTTCAAAACCCATGCTTATATTAAGGGGGAGCTTTATAAAATCCTGCATTAGTTGAGGGGGAGTATTTTATCAAAGAATTTTCAAAGCAAATTTACAGTAAGTTTTGTCATATCAAAAAGGGGGAGATTGTTAGCTTTAAATTGCCATACATAATTTGAAATGACAAAAACTTAAGTAAGCTTTAATGTTTTAATTCATATTGTAAATTTGCCTTATCACACATGATTTCCTTAATACATTTTAAGTGATCATATCAAACATTAAGACCATGATTTAATGATACATTCTTATGGGTCTTAATTCCTTATAAATGTTTTGAATATTTTAGAAAATCACTTAATAAATTTTTGGACAATGTTTTCATCAAAGAAAGTCAAGAAAAACTCCCACAAAAGTGCCAACATGTTTTGGGTTGAATTAGGATCAAAGACCACATCATTTCTAACCCAAAAGTGCAGGAAAAACGCCATCTGGAAGGAAAGGATCGATCCCCTAGGGAAAGGGATCAATCCCTTTTTGGCAAAATGCCCCGGAAGCAAGAAAATGAAGCATGGGATCGATCCCCTAAGGAAAGGGATCGATCCCTTTGTGTCAGAATGTCCCCAACGGCTAGTTTCTGTGAGATACAACGGCTGGTTTCTGTTTTGGCTCCAACCAACGTCCACAAACCATCCAAGGGACTATAAATAGAGGCTTAGAAGCTAAAGGAAAGAAGAGGAACAACCAAGCAACATCTTTCATCATCTTATTCATCTTCTCAAGCCTCAAACAACAAATCAAGAGCTCCAAAGTCTACATCTTCTATCATTCATCTATTTCTTGTATTGCTTAGCACAAACTTTGTATAGGCTTTTACTTGTGCTTAATCTCTGTAATCACTTGCCTATCTAGAGGCCTTCTTTGATTACTTCTCTTGTAAACCAATTCATTCCTTGTAAAAGGGGAGGTTTCTCTTTAGCCCAGAAAAAGAGGGAGGTTTCTCTTTAGCCTAGAAAAAGAGGGAAAAGAGGTTTCTCTTGAGCCTAGAAAAAGAGAGAGGTTTCTCTTGAGCCTTGAAAAGAGGGATTGTAAAGACAAATTCAAAGATAGTGAATTTGGGGAAAATCCTTGGGAGCGTCCCAAGGTAAAGGACATAGGCAAGGTAGCCGAACCTCTATAAATCGATTGTGTAAATCTCTCTCTCCCTACTCTTTATTTACTTGCAATTATATTGTGCTTATTGAATTGAATTTATATTGCATTATTGAATAGCCTAGAGAACTTAGAAAATATTCATATAGGCTAGAGAATTTAGAGAAACCGAAAAACGAGCTTAAGGGTAGTTAAAAACCGATTCACCCCCCCTCTCGGTATTGCCTATAGGAGCCAACAGTCTTTTTCACCGTAAAATATATACGCACGCTTTTTCGTGCTTTCTATCGAAAACATGGTTTTCAAAATCATCAAAATTCAATTCAAATAATTTCATAATTTATGGAAAAATAAAATATTTATTTTCCAATTTTAATAATTCTGTCTCCATGCTTTCTTCTAAAAACACGTGTAGAGACCTCTAGTCTCGAAATCATAGTTTTCCATCATTTCTTAACCTTTATGGAATATATATAATTAGTTATTTTCATAATTAAAACCATAAAGGTTTTATATAAAATCAAGTGAATATTTAAGAATATTTATAAAATATTCACTTCGGTCCTTTTCATTTTTCATCTCGTTTTACGTGAAATATCACCGATCGGGTGAATTTTCGGTGATTTCATTTTCACCATTCTTGAAAACATGAATATTTTAAATTTAAACTTCCATATATTCATGTTTTTATGAAAAATACTTGATTTCTCGATTTTCGTGACTGAAAATCGTTTCTCATGAAATCAAATCATTTATTATGATTTTCGGTCATTTTCGGTAAATTTCAGTAATTTTTTGATAATTTTTCGACGGTATAACGGCCGTCGATTGGCTAGGCTCCTGCACGAAAAATACAGTTTAAAATCTCAACCGATAAATCACCAAAATTTTCAACCAATCATTATCGATAGCATTTATAAAAATTAAATGCATAATTTAAAACATGTGGCCGAATATCCTTACAGGCAGCACATGTCTCCCTTACTTGTCCCGGGTCAACGACTGCCTCATTACGTCGCGCTCGTGTTCACCTCTCCCGATTCCATCGTCTCAGTCATCGAAGGTGATTTTCTGGAAATAAAATTCTAACATTAGAATTTTTCTATAATTTATTAAAATTCCTTGGAAATTAATTTCTGAAATTTCTTACCGAGTTTTCGTAAATTTTTGAACTTTCAAATTCCCGAGAATTTCTGAATTCTTGAAAATTTCCATTTTCTCCCTCTTTTTTCTTTTTCTCTTTTCTTTTCTTTTCTTTTCTTTCTTCTTTTTTTCTTTTTCTTTCTTTTTCTTTTCTTCTTTTCTGGTCTAAACCGGTTTGAACCGGTTCAGACCGATTCAGACCAGTTAGGCCGGTTCACCCTTTTACCGCCGGTTCGGCCATCGTCAGCCACCATCGCCGACGGTTCAGCCACTCCACAGCTAGCCAAGATCGCCACGAAGCTGGATCTGGCCTCCGTTCGTCCCTATCGCCGGCGACGGCGTCAGATCTGGAAGATGGGTTTTCGGCTCCTTCCTCCTGTCTTTTCTCCCTCCTCCTCCGTTTTCCTCTTCACTGGTGGCCACCTTTCCTCTCCCCTTACCTTCGCCGATGTCGAGGTGGCGGTGGCAATGTTTGAATCGACCAGCACCGTCGTTTCCCCTTTTCTTTTTCTTCACTCGGTTTTCCTTCTGTTCACTTCGTTTCTTCCCTTTTTCTAGCCATCGTCGGCGCCATCTTCCTCTTCTTAGCTCGTTGGTGGTCCTCTCGTACCCTCCTCTCTCTTTTCTCCTGTCGCTGAAGGCATCTGTTGCCGTCGGCTTCAGCTGGGAAGGGAATCGGGTTTCCCGATTCCCAGCTTTCTTTTTTTTTTATTTTATCTATATATTATATTTATAAACTATATTATAAATATAATATTATTATTTTAAGTATATAGTGTTTACTATATAAATATATATTATATAATGATATATATTGTATATTAACAAAATATATATAATATATATACTTTAAATTAAATTACAATATACATTTTATATGTATATATATTTATAATTTAATCATATATATGTATATATATATATATATATCTCTCTCTACACAAAAATTTAAAATACCAATTTGTATTTCATTTTTATACATATTCATATATGTGTATATACTTATATATACATAAATATTTATAAAATAATATTATACATATGCACCTATTTGAAGACATTTAATAGTATCTATCAATACATAATAATAATAATATATACTATATTTGTTATATGTACATATGTATTCTTATAGAATTATATTTATATATATTTACATATATATTTCCATTCCTTGTTTAATTTGGATTTCTCAATATCCAAATTAAATTCCTCAAATTTATCCTTTCATCGATTTTCTTATTTAATTTGGATTTCAATTTATCTAAATTAAATTTTCTCTCTTCATTATTTTCCATAATTTCAACCTTGTTTTTATTTCCAATTTAATTTTCCTTCACTCGAATTTTCCAATTCGTCACTTCCTCAAGTCACGAAATTTTCACTAATATTCCGATCTCATAATTATATTTATTTATTTCAACTTATCTATTTTCTTTCATAATTATTTCCAATATTAATAATTTCCATTTTATTTTCAAGGATTCATCATTTGAATTTACAGAATATTTGGGTACCTAAATTTTCTTAATGCGCATGCTTATGAGGAGTATCCTAGTTTATTGCATAAAGAACACAAAACTGATTTTTCATTCATGACAGAAAAAATTTTGAGATGAGTTTCCTTATTTGATGCAGTAAAACCTACTCCTTCTTTGTCAAAGAATGTTTTTTGGGTCTCTAACATGTGATCTAAGATTTTATTGACCCATATAGAATCTAGAAAAGGAGTTTTGCAAATTGATGTTCTTTTTATTTAAATCTTCTATTTCTAGATTGGTATTTTCTAACTTCTTTTCACATTCTAATTTAGCATTCATGAGCATTTCATTTTCCTTTTTCAAATTTGAAATCATTTTCTTATATTTTATATTCATGCATTCAAATTCATTTACTAAATCATCAAATGCATCTTGTAACTCATTAAATGTGTATTCATTATTATCAAATGAATTGTATTTTATCTTTTCATCATCAATAGCCATGAGGCAAAGATTGGCTACTTCATTTTCAACATTTTCTTCATTGGACCAATCACTATCACTCTATGTAGCCATCATTGCCTTCTTCTTTGGCTTTTTCTCACCTTGTTTTCTATAAAGAGGACAATCAAATTTAATATGACTAGGTTTTTTACATTTATAACAAATAATTGATTCTTTTTCTTTCCTACCTGTTTCTCCCTTACTAGTATCTCTCCTAGGGGGTCTTTTAAAGTTTCCACTAGTTCTCATTCTCATAAATTTGATAAATCTCTTGGCAAACATAGCCATCTTAAAATCATCATCATCACCAATTTCATCGTGGTCATCTTTACATTCCTCATGTGTGATGAATTTTAAGGCAACTCCAACTTTCTTAGGAGGTTCTTGATTTCTCTTGATCTTCATCTCATAGGTAAGAAGAGATCCCATGAGTTCATCCAAGGATAGTGTATGGGGATCCTTTGACTCCTCAATAGCGATTACTTTAGCTTCCCATGATTTAGGTAAGCTATTAAAGATCTTCTTAACCATTTCAACGTTAAAATATGTTTTACCTAAGGACTTGAGACCATTTATAATGTCAGTGAATCTAGTAAACATGTCACTAATGTTTTCTTCACTTTTCATTTTGAATAGCTCATAGTCTTAAGTGAGCATGCCTGCTTTGGTCTCCTTGACTTGTGTTGTTCCCTTATGGGTGATTGCTAACTTATCCTATATTTGCTTTGTATTTTCACATAATGATACTCTATTATATTCATTAAGTCCTTGCGCACAAAAAAGAGTGTGCATTGCCTTGGCATTTAATTATACCATCTTAAAGTCATTAGTGTCCCACTTATCTTCCTTCTTAGGGACTTCTACTCCATCAACTTTCTTAGTTGGGGTAAGGGTCCATTAACTTTAATTCTCCAAACCTCATAATCATTTGCTTGAATGAATAGCATCATTCTATTCTTCCAATATGCATAATTTTCACCATTAAAGAGCAGTGATCTAACCATAGAGTATCCCTCTTCTACCAAAGGTGTATCTACACTAGTTTGAGCCATCTAGATCATTTAAACTCGACGAAAATTACTTCAAATTAAGTTTGAGCCCAAGCTCTGATACCAATTATTGGCTCTATTGAGAGGGGGTGAATCGGTTACGACCTTATTCTAAAATTTCAAAGCTAAATAATCCAATTAAACAAATTGCATAACAAATCAATAAAAATAGTAAAC
This sequence comes from Heritiera fomes, assembly GCA_032173925.1. Lineage (NCBI taxonomy): Eukaryota > Viridiplantae > Streptophyta > Magnoliopsida > Malvales > Malvaceae > Heritiera > Heritiera fomes. The sequence continues at coordinate 14,514,000 of JAPDPM010000005.1, forward strand.
AAAGAGTGGGGAAAAAGATGCAAAAACAAGATTTATAAAGGTTCGACCAATCTCTTACCTACATCCTCTCTCTTTGATCCTCTTGTCAAGGTGTTGATTTAGCTCTTCTTTGAAACACAACACACACCATTTTTCAAGGTGTGTTAAGACCTCTTACACTTCCTTTTGTAGGCTTTGGAAGAAACCTCTATAAATAATCCCGTGTAAAGCTACCAAACTCTCACAAAATAGCCTTACAAGATTACACTCCCCTTTTTGAATATAAAATTGAGTTTGAGGTGACTTGTGTACAATACAATGATCTCTCAAAGATGGAAGATGCACAAATGAGGTATAAAGAGTATAATGAAGAGAGGATTTGAGATTTGAAGTCTTTCATGATGATTAGAGAAGATGATCAGTGCTTGTTCTGCCTTCCAATCTCATAAATGCTGGAATTTATAGTGCAACCAAGGCTGAGGATGGTTGTTGGAGCATTAAATGCATTTTTGCTCGTTGAAACCCTCAAAATCTAGTCGTTGGAATCAAATTTTGTGCCATGGGATTGATCCTTAGCTTGAAGGGATCAATCCTCTTAAGCTTTGTTGAGCTTTTGAGGTATTTTGCCTCCCTGGGATCGATCCTCTAAGGGTAGGGATCCATCCCTCATGTCTTGATCAGCATTTTCCTGCATTTTGCCACTTAGGGATCGATCCTTTAGTTCAAAACTTGACTTTTTTGGGCAATTTTGAGTTCAAATAAGTGTAGTTTTTTATCCCAAATCATTTCTCACTTTCATGTAAATATTTCTTAACTTAATCAAGTGAAAAATTTAGTCTAAAGAATTTTTTAAGTAATTTTCTTAAAATTTTAATCAATTTGTTCATGGGAAAATTACTTAAACCAAGTGCATTCCATAAAACATTTTCACTATATACTTGCACTTGATGCAAATTTACAAATAAACATTAAGCATTTAATTGTGCTTTAGTTTTTGGCATTTCAAAATATCTCATTGTCAATTTAAAGGTAACATGTTGGAACAGAATGATTTTTTATAATCAGTTAGGGATACCAGGCTGAATATGAAAGGATGCTTTGAAACACCTCACTTGTCTCGGTCCTTAGGTTTGATTATAGGGGAAATTCTAAATGTTCTTCACGAAGAAGGAATTCATGCGTTTTAAACCAAAGTTCCATTACTTTCATAACCATACTATGTAGTGTAAAATAATTTATTCAGCAAATCAACAATGATAGTAACCATTTAAATAATTTCAATAACAGTATAGTAAACCATTTCATTTCAATAGTAAAACCATATCATTTGTATAAACCTTTGCACTAAAGCATTAAATTCTAATAATTAAGCTTTGATAAGACATTTCATTTCATTTTATTTTAATCAAACATTCGGTGGAGATAGTTAACAACTCAATAGAATCATGAAGCATTAGGTTCTCGAGAGGGAATAACATTAAGACATATTGCCATAGTCAAAAGAGTCCACAGAGTACATTGATCAAGTGACAACTGTGAGTGCTTGTGAGACTCAATTTTACTGTACTGTACATGTGATGTGGAATTAATTATTGAGTGAAGATTTATGTGATAAGTGATTATAAGTTAAAATGTGATGTGGACCCCACTGATTTTAATGTGTTCAGATAGGCTCGAGACTAAAAATGCTGGGTACAGTGGTGTAATAAAATATAATATGTGATTTTGAGATTTAAAATCATTGAATTATATTAGTATGAATTATTTTGAAGGTGGAAAACAAATTGAAAAATGATGTTTACGTCCCGTGGGCATTTTCATAAATTACGCCCAAACTAAAATGAGTTGGGATGAAGTAAAAATGTCATGATATTCTATATGAAAAGGAGAATAAGATAGTGCTAAGAGATTAATCGAATCGGCGGTTAAAGAGAAAATTTTCGCTGGCGGTCAGCGAGGGTAAAATCATAATTTCTTACTATCCGTACACCGTGCGTCGACGAAACCACTTCCAAACATCAAGATACATTAAATATGATTATTAGGCAGCTGAATCCAAAATTTTAGAGTCCAATTACACAGTTTCTACGATTACGAAAGTTAAAGGTAAAATTGTCTGAAATTTACATAACTAAGGGCAAAATGGTAATAAAGGAGAGAAAGGATTCGGCCAAAGGTAAGATTCCACAATCCTTTGCTTTTCATTGAATTTTAAAGGTGCATTTAGGATAATTCAAAGGTGCAGATTTCATTGCTACCATTAGATTTGATTTATCTTGGCTAAATAAAAATCCACCATGAAAGGGGATTTCAGTATGCATGGGAACCTAAGAAAATCATGTAATTCTTTGCATGAAAATGGTGGAAAATGATAGAATGAACATGGATTTAAAGGTTAGAAAGAATAGATTGTTGAAAATGGATGAAAATCATTAAGGGAGGCATATGGGAGGTTTCGGCCAAGGCCTAGGGTGTCATTGTGCTGCATTTCATATATTTGATATGCCAAATTAATGTAGAAATTAAGAGAAGACTGGTGAAATCGGATATGAAAACGAAGCTAAAACGGAAAAGTTATGTTTTACTATCGGTGTAATTTACACTAGTTAGGCATAGGCCATATCCAATATGGCTGCATTTAATGAAAGTTAATAGCTTAAAAATAAGGGGGAACATTAATGAAAATTTTTGGTAAAATTGTTTTGCAGCCGGGACAAGTGGATTAAGTACAGTGCTATCGAGAAGTTCGGTAACACGAGACAGGTAAGGGATGAGTGTGTAAGGGATATATTGAATGCATGATTTTGATGAGTATAATTTTATGAAATTATTGGGTATTGAATTGCTTTTAAAATCATGCAAATATGTGGTTTACGGCTGGTATGAACATTCTGTTTAAGTTTAGGGGGTTAGAGAATCGTAGCTGTTATATTGCCGAAAATTCCTCCAAAAATTTTAAAATATCATGAAATATTTTATGAGCATAAAATGAGTGAGATTGTGTATTTTAGAGCCTATTTCCAATATTTTCCATAAATTGGAATTTTACAAAAAATTTATTATTTAAATATTCATGTAATTAAATTTTATTAAAGTGAGATGTCAAAAATATTCTTTGAAATATTTCACAATTATTTAGAACATTTTCAAATTTTCTCACTAAGACATGAATATTTTATCGACTGTTTTTACTGTACTATTAAAAAGTAAATTTAAATACCTTTTGGAATTTTATTAAATTTAAATGATACTTGTTTAAATTATTTAAAGGTATTTTCTACTGTAAATGAAATGTTTTGAGACTGTTTACTGTTACTGAACTGTTTTTTTACTTCTTACTGAACTGTTACCATACTAATACTGAACTGTTACCATACTAATACTGAACTGTTTTACTGTTACTGTAAAAAGTACCGTACCAAACTATTACTAAAGTGATTTACTGAATTGATAATGTTTCGAAATGAAACATTTTATTGTCTCTCAAACCTATATGGTTTATTGAAACCACTACTGATTACTGAACTGTGATTTATTGTTAAAGGTTTATTGAACGGTGATTTACTATCAATTGGTTACTGAACCATACTGAGATATATGTTTACTGAAATGCAAATAATTATGACATTATTACAGGTTTTGAAAGAATTACTGAATTGTTACTGGGATGTGAAATTGAAGTATTTACTGTACTAAAATGTTTCTTCACTGTTTACTGAAGTGCTTTATCGTACTGTTACTGAATCGATTTATATATCGTACTATACTGTTCTACTACTGTTACTGTAAGTGTTTTCAAGTGTTTAGTGAAGTGTTTAATTAAATGGTTTTATTACCATTTATTTATGAAAGTGTTATAAAATGATTTTATATTAACAATTTATAAACTACTCCCTATAGTCGCTTTGGGTTTTCGGGACAAGATAGGTATTTCAAAATGCCTTCCATGCTCTATCTGGATTTCTCGACCGACTATAGTATCCATCCTAATATTGTGCCTAGTGAACTATTAGGAAAAATAACTATTTTCGAGCATATAGTTTTCGTTATATCAATCTTGCATATGACTCCTTTACTAAGCACGTTTCGCTTACCCCTTTATTTTCCACTCCATAAGTTATTATAAGTGATTAAAAGGGGTATACATTAGAGGATATTGATAGCAGTTTGGATTATCCAGATTGTGTTGTGGCAACCTAAGAGGTATTTGTACTTTCTTTTATACATTCAGATGAATTGTACAGTACTACTTAATTTGTAAAATAGGAACATGGGATGTAAGTTGTAAGAAAATGATGTTAAATTTCATATTCCAAATTTATAAAATTAATTGGAGTTACTGTTTATAATAGTTACTGTACAAGTGTAAAGGCATTGCAGACAGCCCAACCGAAATTTGTGTGTAAAAAATATGTTATTTACTGTATATTTAGACTGTTACAGTTTAATTGGTATCAAAGCAAGGTTGGTCCGATGTCTGTTGATGCCTTTAGAATTGAAAGTATCGAAGTGACTAACATCCCTTATAGTACTATATAGTCTAAATGTATAAAAGAACCAAGTGACTGTAAATAGGGTTAAGTATTTAAATGGTGCATAAGTTTGTAAATCAAGGGTTATTAAAAAGGGATTGTAACTCAAAAATTTTACATGAAATAGTGATCTTATAAATCTTAATAAAGGGTTTGTTCGATAAAGTACAGAAAGAAACTTGTTGAGGGCCCCACCAGGACTTCTCCGTCCAGATCGAAGCAAGAGCCTAAAATGACGATAGTGGAGTGAAATGGGATATCATAAGTAAATAGATCTTAAGATCACCTGTTTAAATGTATCTTGGAGAGAGAGAAATAAACTGGAAAATGATGAATGTGCCCTATATGGAAATAATCCTTTCGGATAATGGTAAACTAAATTCATCTTGAATTCACTAATTATGATAGAGCTACTGATGGTGTAAAGAATGTAATATATGTATAACGGTCCTTACTACTAGCCCCACCTTTACTCAAATGAGAGATGTGACCTAAAGCATATGTTGTAGGAGGTCGCGTGATAGTTAGCTCTGTTATAGATTCTTTAGGGCTTGAATTAAATGTGAAAAGACGGGGTATTTGGTTAGGGATTGTTTGATATTGTGAAAAGTGACACATCTACCAAATGCGACTAAGAATGTGATTTGTGTATTTGATGATTTAATACCAGTACTGTTAATTCTGGTTCTATACATTCCTTTTATTTACTATGAGTATAAATCATATATTTATAGAACCATAATATTTTAGGGTATGCTTTATGGAATGATATATTGTTTAGAGTATTATAAAATTTGAAAAGTGTGTATAAGAACTATGAAGTGATGGTAAGAGAGAAAGAAAAGTGACTGTAAGAGAAAAGGAGAATGACAGCTAACCTAAGTTTATTAAATGAGAATGATTTCAAAGTAAATTACAGAAAAGAATAGATTAGCTGTGAAGTGGATTAGCTTAAATTGTTATACTTAGTGCGTTATTTCTTACCATATTAAATGGTATACTATGAAATGAAAATAAATAAGTGAATCAATGTGAAATATGTGTTGAAATGATTTGAATGTTATATGTGTTATGAGGGTACATAGTAGAATTGCAGAACATGGAGACGAAACGTTTAAGGTGGTATGAGATTTATGACCAAAAATTTACTAGATGGAATTCCAAATTAATTTTTAGAGTAATATAAATTCGGGAGATCATTAACTCGATTTTCAAAACAGAATTTATATCTAAGCTCTTATCGGAGAATATAAAAGCAGTCTGAAGAGTTTAGGAAATAAATTTGGAAATTAGTCGATAAAGAATTCATCTGTATTAGTGTATTTAGTGGAAGTACAAATGATGATTGTTTGGAAGAGCAAGGAAAGCTTATAATTGTGTATCAAATTTTGAATATTTAATAGAGTTATTACTAAGAATGAATGATCATCTGTTTAGGACTGATGCTTTACTTGATCCACTCAGAGATGTATAATGAGTTCTTAAGATCAATCTTTGAACAAGGATAAAAAGTTTAGGGACTGATGTCCATAAAATAATATTTAGAACTTAGTATAATTTTTACAAGTTCTTTGTGGTGCTTATGAGGTTAATGAAATATCCTGTAATATATGTGAAATTAATAAATGAGATAAATCAATCACACTCAGATAAGTTATAATGCCAGGCAACCATGTTATGTGAATATATTTCACCTCATTTGAGGAATATAAGCAGGGTCCTTGAATAATTCCATAAACTTGTGGAAACTGAAAATTTTATTGTTAAGCTCAATAAATATGAGTTCTAACTGAACCATAACGCTTTCAGAGAAGTGTGGTCTCGAATGATGAAGTGAACATTGATTTGTCTAAAATAAAGGTTATTGCTAAGTGAGTGAGATTAAAAATAGTGACTGGGGTATGGAATTTACGAGGTTTACCCGAATAATATAAATGATTTGTTGAGGAGTTTGTGGAATCAACTGCTTCACTGATATGATTCATATATGTGAGAAAGTTAAATGGGAGTAGATGAGTATGCGTGGGTATAGTATTCAAAATTTGTTAAAAGATTTTAACGTGGTATACTATACCATTGAGGGGAAAACAACTGAAGTGATAAATGTGTTGAGATGAAGATGAATTAGGAAAAAAGTTCATATGATGATTAGGGAACATAAAATTATTGGAGTAGTTCCCAAATCTAAGATTGAGTGTGATTTCCTTTGATTACCATGTGGTTATGGCTAGATTTAAGATCGAGCCAAACTTAATGGATAAAATTAGTTATAGTCAGAAGAGTAAACAAATAATTTACTACCAGTCATATAAATGAACATATATATATTTGAATTGTGCATTAGTACAGATAATGTGGAGACAGAATTCATATTTTGATAATTGTTAATCACAGAATCTAATTTTGAAAAGATTACATCCCCAGGTACATTTTACCTTTAAGTGATATTACATGTACCATGAGAACGAGGGATGTACTGATAACTCAATATGAAAAGAGATATCGGGGAGATTGCTACCTAATTGTGTCATCTATCGTAAGTAAAGAATATTAAAGCCTGCAAGTGGATTACAGCCTTAGCAAAACCAAGGTGGAAATGAGATTCGAACAAGAGGAATTTCATTGTGTATTAGCAAAGAAATCGGAAGAACCGTGATGTTATAGAAGTGATTATAGATTGATTTGCCAAATTGATTCACTTCTTCATCAACAGGTTTCTTGATCTCATGAGTGCCATAGTCAATATATATCTATAAAATTTTGAGAATGTATGTGAAGTTCTAATGAGCGTTACATGTGATAGGGATCCCTGATTCGCCGCATGCTTTTAAAAGAATAACAAAAGGCTTTGGGATTCCAATTTACTGTCAGCACCTTTCCTATCTGATACAAAATATTCGAGTGCATTGTTTAGATGCTCGATAATATATTGAGAGCAAGTGCACTGGATTTAAAGGCTACTGGGGCAATCACTGACTACTGATTAAATTTGTTTAAAATGATAGTTACCAAATGTTAGCTTTAAATTGCCATATATACTTTGAAATGACAAAAACTTAAGTAAGCCTTAATGTTTTAATTCATATTGTAAATTTGCCTTATCACACATGATTTTCTCAATCTGTTTTAAGTGTTCATATCAAACATTAAGACCATGATCTAATCATATATTCTTATCGGTCTTAATACTTTATAAAATAGTTTTCAATATTAAGTAATTTTCTCAAGAATTATTGAACATAAGTATAGAAAATTACTTATAAGTTTTTGGACAATATTTTCATTTGAGAAAGTCAAGAAAAACTCCCTTAAAGCTTATAAATGTTTTGGGTTGATTTAGAATCAAAGGCTATATCATTTCTAACCCAAAAGTGCAGGAAAAATGCCCTCTGGAAAAAAAGATCGATCCCATAGGGAAAAGGATCGATCCCTTTTTGGCAGAATGCCCTGGAAGCCTAGAATGAAGAAAAGGATTGATCCCTTTGGTAAAAGGATCGATCCCTTTAAGTCAGAAAGTCCCCAACGGCTAGTTTCTATGAGATACAACGGCTAGTTTCTGTTTTGGCTCCAACTAACGTCTACAAACCATCCAAGGGACTATAAATAAAGGCTTAGAAGCTAAAGGAAGCAAGGGGAACTACTCAATCAACTTCAATACTCATTTTCCTCAAATCCTCAAGCCTCAACAACAAATCAAGAGCTACAAAGTCTTCATCTTCCATCATTCACATATCTCTTGTATTGCTTAGCACAAATCTTGTATAGGCTTTCACTTGTACCTAATTTCTGTAATCATTTGCCTACTTAGAGGCCATCTTTGATTACACCACTTATAAACAAATTTATACCTTGTAAAAGGGGAGGTTTCTCTTTAGCGTTAGAAAAAGAGGGAAGTTTCTCTTTAGCATTAGAAAAAGACGGAGGTTTCTCTTTACCCTAAGAAAAAGACGGAGGTTTCTCTTGAGCCTAGAAAAAGAGAAAGGTTTCTCTTTAGCCTAGAAAAAGAGGGAGTGTAATACAAATTCAAAGATAGTGAATTTGGGAAAAATCCTTAGGAGCGTCTCAAGGTAGAGGACGTAGGCAAGGTTGCCGAACCTTTATAAATCGCTTGCGTACATTTCTCTATCCTTACTCTCTTTACTTATTTGCAATTATATTTGTGTTTATTGTATTGAATTCATATTATATAATGGCCTAGCTTAGAGAACTTAGAAAACACTCAAATAGGCTAGAGAATTTAGAAGAATCGAAAAACAGGCATAAGGTTAGCTAAGAACCGATTCACCCCCCTCTCGGTATAGCCTATAGAGCCAACAATTGGTATCAGTGCTTGGGCTCGAAATTGATTTAGACTAACCTCTATCGAGCAAAACGATCATAAATGGCTCACTTGAATGTAGGCACACCCCTAGAGAAGAGGGACAATCATTAGTTAGACCTCCACTCTTCAATGGTGAGAATTATTCATATTGGAAAACTAGAATGATGTTATTTGTACAATCAAATGATTATGAAGTGTGGAGAATTATAGTGAATGGTCTTATAATTCCCATGAAGAAAGTAGATGGAAAAGATGTCCCTAAGAGTCAGGATGAGTGGGACACAAATGACATAAGATTGGCACAAATGAATGCCAAGGCTATGCACACCGTCTTTTGTGCTTTAGGTCCCAATGAGTATAATAGAGTCTCCTTATGTGAAAATGCTAAGCAAATATGGGATAAATTGGCTATCACACATGAAGGGACCAATCAAGTGAAAGAAACCAAAGTAGGTATGCTCACACATGATTATGAGCTTTTTAGAATGAAAGAAAATGAGTCCATGAGTGAAATGTACACTAGGTTCAATAACCTAATTAATGGACTTAAGGCATTAGGCAAGAGCTATTCCAATGTAGAAATGGTTAAGAAAATTTTGAATAGCTTGCCAAAATCTTGGGAGGCAAAGGTGACCGCAATAGAAGAATCTAAGAATCCTAACACCTTGTCTCTAGATGAACTTATGGGCTCCATACTTACATATGAAATGAAATTAAAAAGAAATGAAGAGCCTTCAAAGAAAGTAGGGGTAGCACTTAAGTCTTCCACTTATAAGGACATTGAAGATGATAGTGATGAGAGTGGAAATGAGGAAGAAAAGGAAATGGCAACGTTTGCCAAAAGATTCAATAGGTTCATAAGAATGAATGAGAGAGAGCAAAATAGGAGACATCATAGGGGAGAGTCAAGTAGAAGAGAAAAAGACCCCTTAGTGTGTTATGAGTGTAATGAACCGAGTTATACTAAGTTAGATTGCCCCTTACTTATGAAGGAAAAGGATAGGAAACCTAAGAAAAAAACATTTGTGGCTACATGGAGCGATAGTGATAGCTCCGATGAGGAAAACGTAGATGAAGAGGTAGCCTACTCATGCTTTATGGCCATTAGTGATGATGAGGCTAGTAGTAGTTCTAGTGAAAATAATGACTTTACATTTGATGAGCTACAAAATGCTTTTAATGATTTAGCAAATGAATTTCAATGCATGAACTCCAAATATAAGAAAATCATTGCTAAATTAAAAATAGAAAATGAAGCCTTGACTAATACTAAGCTAGAATTTGAAAAGAAATTAGAAGAGGCTAACTTAGAGATAAATGAGTTAAATAAAAAGAATACAAATTTGCATAACTCATTTACTAGGTTCTATATGGGTCAACAAAAATTAGATCACATGCTTGAGACCCAAAGAGCTTTCTTTGATAAAGATGGGTTAGGTTATAATGCAAATGAAAAAGAAACTCATCTTAGGAATTTCTTAGTGAGCAAAAATTCTATGCATGATACGTCTCTCATATGCTCCATATGCAATAGAATAGGACACTCTTCACAAGCATGCACATATAGAAAAACCACATTTAGAGGAAGAGTAGTTAGAAAAATGTGGGTGCTAAAGCATGCTATGAATAATGATGAATTGAGCTTGAAATGGATCCCCAAAGGATCAACAATTATTTGCACTAACTCTCATGGACCCAAGAAAATTTGGGTACCAAAACATGCTTAAATTGTTTGTTGTAGGAGTGTTAGAGCATGAGAATACAAAGAAACAATGGAGATCAAATGCTCTACACACCCCCATGGAGATTGCCTATGCCAATGAGAAAGAGGCAAAGCTTGGAAATCCATCCTTGGCAAGGTCACAACAATCCTTCAAGAAAGGCCTAAGGTGGATTCAACAATTCAAGGCAAAGCACTCTTAAGCAAAGGAGTTTTGTATGCTTAATTCCTTACTCCTTAAACTTTTTATTGTTTATGCCTTGATGATATGGTTTGTTGATGATCTTTGATGCATTATAAGTTGAATGGATAAATAAAAGGCATGATAAATGATTGGATAGTTTTTGATGCAAAATTTGATTGAATGAAAAGCATGTTTAATGATTTTGAAATGATTATTGAAGTCTGCATTTTGAGCAAGTTTTCCATGTGTTGATAATGTATTTACTTACCTTAAATTGCCAAATATGTCATTTTTGCAAAATGTCATGTCATGAGCATTAATGAAGAACTTGTATGTTGGAAATCATGGCATGTTGTTCACAAAATGTATGCTTTGATGATATATGTGCTTAAAACCTATGTGAACAAGTTTGTTTTGACATATTTATGAAATTCAATGCATTGGTTTTGCCAAAACAAGCATAACTCTCAAAATGACCTCCTTTGAGGCCAAAAATGCATTTATTGGTAAAAATCCTTCCAAAATTGCAAAATCTATTGTTAAATGGTTTTTCATTCATGTTTTTCATTCATACAAGTCCAAAATCATGTTTTACAAATGTTTAAACCCTTACTTGGACTTAAAATACTCAAAAACGAAGTTTTGGCACCTCACAAGTTGGATTTTCTGTCAAAAATCTGCAGAACCAGGATGAGGGATCGATCCCTCTACATACAGGATCGATCCCTTTGGAAAAACATGCAGGAAACTTGATTCTGGAGTTTAGGGATCGATCCCTTGCTCATGGGATCGATCCCTCTAGGCAATTTATGCCCTTTTCTGCATTTTTAAGCCTTAGTTGAAAAGTTTTCTTAATTCTCTTGATATCCTCCTTCTTCTCAACTTAAAATTCAATATTTTAATTTCCTTTGATGATATTTAGAATATGAAAAATCATTTTTCATTGATATCATGCCTCAACTCCATCAATTTGTGTTATTTCTAACAAATGGTATCACTTTCAACAATTAATATCATTTTTCTTGAGCTCACAAGTGCAAAATCATTTTTCTTGTTGAAAACATTCATGAATCTTGAAATAATCTTGAAATATACTTTCAATGAATGCTTAAACATAATTTTGAGAAATATTTCAAGAATTTATGGATATATTTGAGAAATTGATGAACTAGTGCATAATGAATCTTCTTCATTCCTTTTTGTTCATCTTAGTCAAGCATGCTTATAGGATTATGTCTCTTAGCTTGACTTATCATTCCACACTAGGTTTCATGATAATTATACATCTAGTGGATTGATTTCAAATGTAAACTCAACAATTGGTAATGGTCATTGGCCTATAATTTGTGATGGTAAATGGATCCTAAATGTTCAAATGCATGAAACTTTATCATCCATGTACTTAAATTTTTCTTATGACCAAATTATTAAAGAACTTGGGCTTTAATGAATCTTTCCTTGCTCATAATTGGTTAAGGACTTGAATTGAAAAATGAGCATAGGATTTTTGTGCTTGAAAACATGGAAGAAAATGTGTTTGCTTGAATACTTTGATTTTATGAATCTTCCATATGGTATAACTTTGTGAATATGAATATGGGTTAATACTTTATAATAGGATGCTTATGTTTAATTAATCCATATGCATATTTGATGATGTGTGATTGTGTTCTTGCATATTTAGAATGATTATTTTCTTGACATGAACACACTACACATAGATATTGGATTCATGCAAAATGCCTAAGTCAACCATTAGTAACAATTGGTATTTAGATTGAAATAACAATTAGTATCATTGGCAACCATATTTTCAATAATTGGTTAGCCAAATCTAAATTGCCAATTGGTATGAGCTTTAAATTGACAATTCTTCTCATGCTTATTAGATTGAAATGACAAATAGAGAAGAATTCATATAAGACACTTTTGCATGAAACACTTTTGTGCTAGAATTTGTGATTAATTGATATATGATTTAATTCTAAGCACATTCTTTCTTGGAAGTGATTTATGAGCTCATGCATATGATATGTCCTCTAATTTCAGCTCATAATCATGATGTATTACCATGCACCTTAGTTGGACTTTAGAGAACAATTGATATACTTAGGTGCTTAATAGGATTGAAATGAGCAAGTCATAGACCTTAGTAGATATTTATACACAACTTGCTTCATTAATTACCCATTGTGAACTTCTTGCAAAATTATTTATAAATAATTGGTATAGGATCATAAGCCATGTTCTTTGCATGAATATTTCATACTCTTTATGAACAATTGACTTATTGAACATAAGTTTAGAAAATTACTCATAAGTTTTTGGACAATATTTTCATTTGAGAAAGTAAAAAAAAAACTCCCTTAAAGCTTATAAATGTTTTGGGTTGATTTAGAATCAAAGGCTATATCATTTCTAACCCAAAAGTGCAGGAAAAATGCCCTCTGGAAAAAAAGATCGATGCTATAGGGAAAAGGATCGATCCCTTTTTGGAAGAATGCCCTGGAAGCCTAGAATGAAGAAAAGGATCGATCCCTTTGGTAAAAGGATCGATCCCTTTAAGTCAGAAAGTCCCCAACGGCTAGTTTCTCTGAGATACAACGGCTAGTTTCTGTTTTGGCTCCAACCAACGTCCACAAACCATCCAAGGGACTATAAATAAAGGCTTAAAAGCTAAAGGAAGCAAGGGGAACTACTCAATCAACTACAATACTCATTTTCCTCAAATCCTCAAGCCTCAACAACAAATCAAGAGCTATAAAGTCTTCATCTTCCATCATTCACATATCTCTTGTATTGCTTAGCACAAATCTTGTATAGGCTTTCACTTGTACCTAATTTCTGTAAACATTTGCCTACTTAGAGGCCTTCTTTGATTGCACCATTTATAAACAAATTCATACCTTGTAAAAGGGGAGGTTTCTCTTTAGCCTTAGAAAAAGAAGGAGGTTTCTCTTTAGCCTAGAAAAAGAGAGAGGTTTCTCTTTAGCCTAGAGAAAGAGGGAGCGTAATACAAATTCAAAGATAGTGAATTTGGGAAAAATCCTTGGGAGCGTCTCAAGGTAGAGGACGTAGACAAGGTTGCCGAACCTCTATAAATCGCTTGCGTACATTTCTCTATCCTTACTCTCTTTACTTATTTGCAATTATATTTGTGTTTATTGTATTGAATTCATATTGTATAATTGCCTAGCTTAGAAAACTTAGAAAACACTCAAATAGGCTAGAGAATTTAAAAGAATCGAAAAACGGGAATAAGGTTAGCTAAGAACTAATTCACCCCCCCTCTCGGTATAGCCTATAGAGCCAACACCAAACTAACATCGGCTTGGCACCAAATGAAATAATGTGTAATAAGTAGTATGGATCATTTATTGTGTGAAAAGAAGTGAAAATTTATTTAACTCCCAAATTGATAAGAAATTTTCAAGGAGTACAAATTAATTGTGAAAGAGGAATATGGTGATCTAAAAGAAATTCGGATTGTGCAAGTATACTGGTAGTATCATCTTAAAGAAAAGATTTATTGAAAGCTAGAAAACTATATAAGGAAGAAGAGTACCTATAATGGTTTTACTTCCTAAATTAAGCGAAAATCGGAGAATCGAATTTCCTAAAGGTGGGGAGAAAATGTGAGACCCGATTTTACTGTACTGTATATGTGATGTGGAATTAATTATTGAGTGAAGATTTATGTGATAAGTGATTATAAGTAAAAGTGTGATGTGGGCCCCACTTATTTTAATGTGTTCAGAAGGGCTCAAGACTAAAAATGTTGTGTACAGTGGTGAAATAAAATATAATATAATGATTTTGAAGTTTAAAATCATTGCATTATATTATTATGAATTATTTTGAATTATTTTGTGAAGGTGGAAAACAAATTGGAAAATGATGTTTATGTCTCGTTAGCATTTTCATAAATTACGCCCAAACTAAAATGAGTTAGGACGAAGTAAAAATGTCATGATATTCTATATGAAAAGGAGAATAGGATAGTGTCAAGAGATTGATCGAATCGGCAGTTAAATCGAAAAATCTCGCTAGCAGTCCACAGGGGCAAAATCGTACTTTCTCACTATACGTGCACCTTGCGTCGACGAAACCACTTCCAAACATCAAATATGATTATTAGGCAATGGAATCTAAAATTTTGGAGTCCAATTACACAGTTTTTACGATTACAGAAGTTAAGGGTAAAATTGTCCAAAATTTACAAAACCAAGGGTAAATGGTAATTTTGCCCCCTTCTAGAAACATCATCACACTCCAGCCATTAGTGCCAGCCACTGTTCACTTTCTCCTTCATTTGGCTCGCACGACAAAGAAGAAAGAAAAGAAAAATAAAGAAAATAAGAGAAAACCATAAGAAATTGTTATTTTCTCACCAAAATTATTACTAGAAATATATTCTATACAATTTCCTCTTTCCATTGACACCAATATCTCATCAAATCAAGAAGAAAACAAGGAGAAAAAGGGAGAGAAAGGATTCGGCAAAAGGTAAGATTCCACAATCCTTAGCTTTTCATTGAATTTTAAAGGTGCATTTAGGATAATTCAAAGATGCAGATTTCGTTGCTACCATTAGATTTGATTTATCTTGGCTAAATAAAAATCCACCATGAAAGGGGATTTCGGTGTGCATGGGAACCTAAGAAAACCATGTAATTCTTTGCATGAATGTAACAGTCTGAGTGTACAGTATTACACTGTATTTACTTATATTTTACACATTCTTACCAGTTGGGCTGTCTGTGATGCCGTTAACACTTTAACAGTCACAGTAATAAACGGTAAACATTTCTTTATTTAATAAATGCAGAATATGAAATTTTACAATATTCCTTACACTTTATATTCCCTGTTTCTATTTTATCATAAAGTAGCACTGTATACAATAGAGTCGGTTATGGGCCGGACTGGACCGATTCCGAACCGGTTTTCACCGGTTTTAACCCATACTAAAGGATAATCGGTCTGAACCGGTAGCAAGCCGATCTGAGCCTGGCCGATTCGCATAATATTAAGGTGCGAACTGGCTCGGTTCGTTTTTGCAAAACCCGATTTTACAGTACTATAGAGGTAATATATAAAAATAAATAAATTAAGTCAACTATATAAAAAATAAAATAAAACAAAAATACTGCAGCAAGCTCAAGTGGGAGCTTGCTGCATTGTTAAAAAAAAAAAGCATGAATGAAGAGAAAAGAGAGGAAAAGTATTAGTGGACATATGACGTTATTTTATTGGATGGAATGTTATTAAAGGAAGCCATCTTAGCCCCCTTAACCGACCTTCTTCCTCTGTTTATTTTGCTGCACCGACTTTTCTGCAACAGCCCATTTTGCTCTCATCTTTCCCTCACGCCACCTTCTTCATCATGCTAAATTATCCCTTCAAGCTTCTAATTCTTTAAAAGTCTTTGATAAACCTCATTCCCCATTTTTGGAGCTGGATAATGGTGGGAAATAGAGAGCAGAAACCAACGTGACAGGACTGGAATGAATCTGCTTCTGTTCGGCAAAGGTAAGGTAAGCTGACTTGGTATGTATTACTTGATTTTTGGCGATGGCTTTAGCTTGCTTATGGTTGGGATGATGTGTTTAGGACTTTAAAGTGAATTAAACGAAAAAAAAAAAACAGGGAGTCTCGGCTGAAGAAAGAAAATAAATAAAGAAATAAAGAATTTTGTTATGTTAATGGATGACTAGGTAGGAAAGTAATAGGAGAGTAATATTAGATGAGGAACTGCAATGAATTTTATGATGGTTGCTAAAATAGCAAGGCTGGCGTGAATCTGGGTATTTCTTAGTAGAAATAGAACTGAACTGGTGATGATGTTTAATGATTTGGAAGTGTTTGATGATAATTGCATGAGAGTGGAAAAAATTCATAAACTTAGACTTAAATGGAGCATAAATAACCACAAGGAAGAGCAACTAGAAGCTAACGGTCATGGAAGAAAATTGAAAGCTGCCGGCCATAAAGAATAAAACAGAAATTGCTTGAAACTTGGATTAAATGCTGAATTGCAAAACTGTAACGTGCAGAAAAATGGCGTGGATATGCTGTTTGGGAACAGGGCAGCCACGATGGTGAGTAATTATGGTTGAAATTAACATGTTTGATAAATATACTAAGTGAAAAAAAAAATATTCATAAGGTTAGAGTTGAGAAAAGAAGAGAAACAAATGCTAAGGGTAGATTTCAACTCTGCTAGAATTCTGTCCTGTTCGAGCCCCAATTTAACAAATTCATTTTTGGGGTTTTAGAATGAAATAAATTCTAGAAATATTATGAAAGATAGCCTTATGAATTAGGAAAAATTCAGTTTTGGAATTACCTACTTTGGAGTTGCGTAGCTTGAGATATAGGCAGATGAACACAGGACACTCAGTAAAATAGGGGAGATACTCTGTGTCAACTTTGAAAATTTGTAGAAACTAGCACAATTTGAATTTGGCCACAAGCTTTATGTTGAAAGAAAGGTAAATGAGTTAAGAAAAATATGGGTTTGAGTTTGCACAATTTGGACAAACGTATCTTGAGATATGGCCCAATTGGTACATAAAGATCAGTAGACAATATCCAGAATACATCAGGAAACAGGGTAAATTTGAGAAATTATTAAAAATAATTACGAAATGATAAAATTGTGAAACTTACTATTCTGAATAGGGAATTGGATTATGATTCATATGGTCTTAGATTCATAATTTTTGAATATCCCTATAATCAGAAATATAATTTTTAATGTACAAAGGTCACGAAATCATCCTGCAAAATGGGTCAAAATTTGGCTGAACTTTGGAAAATTGTGAAGAACAATATAGAATGAATTAGAAAATGGGCCTTATACTCTTGGATAGGGAATTAAGTCAGATTATATATAAAATTGACGGTGCATTAATCAGAATTCAATATTTTTTGTTATGAATAAAAAGGCATTGATAGGTCGGAAATTCTTATAAAGAACAATGATACTCATATAATAAAATAGTGAAATTTTGGATAATGGAACTATTAATGAGTAGAAATTCTAAGAATGCTCTGTGTATATATTTCAAAATTGAACGAGTATGACTCATCTTCTGCAGCTCCAAAGCTAAATAAACAAAATTGGAAAGGAGATGGAGAAGGACTTAATCATTTGTTCAAGGCCACAAAGTGTACGGTTTGAATGAAACGATACCGTACAGGTAAGGGATGCATGTGCAGCACTGTAAGGATATTCAGCCTGCATGCTTTTAAATTATAAAATATTTTATGAAAATATTGTGATGATTCATTGGTTGAAAAAGTGTGATGATGTACTGGCTGGAATTATAAACTGTATTTTTCGTGCAGGAGGCTAGTCAATCGACAGTCGTTATGCTGCCGAAAATTTTTAGAAAATTATGTAAAATCATAGTAAATGATTTTATTTCACGAAATACGATATTAAATCACGAAAAACGAGAAAATTATTATTTTTCATAAAACATGAATATAATGAGATTGAATTTTAAAATATTCATGTTTTCGAGAATGGTGATAATGAAATCACCGAAAATTCTCTTGATATGTAAAGTACACGTAATACGAGATGAAAAATGAAAAGAAATAAAGTGAATATTTTTATATATATTTTT
This sequence comes from Heritiera fomes, assembly GCA_032173925.1. NCBI lineage: Eukaryota > Viridiplantae > Streptophyta > Magnoliopsida > Malvales > Malvaceae > Heritiera > Heritiera fomes. The sequence continues at coordinate 14,532,373 of JAPDPM010000005.1, forward strand.
GAAATATTCACTAAATGGTTTTATAACCTTTATGGTTTTAAATTATGAAATTATATATTTTTATAGTTTCCATAAAGGTTATTTTATGATGAAAAATACGGTTTTGAGACTAGTTGACATCCTATCATGCTGATATGTGATATGTGATATGTGACATGTAATATGTGATATGTAGTCCCGACCGACACCTGATTAGTGATCCGCCGAGGACAATTATAGACTATGGCCATAGATCTGACATGATTATTTTATACCCTTCGGGGTCTATAGCATGATATGAGTAACGACCCAGTGGACGGGCTGTGCGTGCCTTAGTCTCCATATATGAAAATGTTTTATATGATATGTGATACGTGAAATGAAAATGTTTTACATAATATATGATAAATCAAATGAAAGTGATTTACAACATTTTACAAAATACTTATTTCAGTACTGATTTTAGTACTACGAGATGATTTTCAAATGATATGTAATATGAACATGTGATATGTTTCCAAAGGAAAAAAGGAGGAAATTAAATCTAATATTCTTATTTTAATTTTAAATTGGATATTATATTTAAATGATTTATATGTTATGCAAAAAAGGGTTTAATAGCTTATTTTGCTATTTTAAAGTACTGTACTAATTATGATTGTACAGTAAAACATGAAATGAGTTTTAAAGGAAAATGATGATGATTTAACTAATATTCTTTTCAAAAAAAATATGAATATTAGTTATTCTATTTAAATGCTTTATTTCATAAAAGCATTATTTTGAAAAAGAATATGAAAATGTTACGAAATAAAAAGGAAAGGATTTGAATTTCAAAACAAGAATGAAAATTACTCTCTACAGTTACTTCTAGGTTCCGGGACAAGATAGGTATTTTAAAATACCTATCTTACTCCATCCGGATCCCTAGCCGACTGTAGTATCCTTTCTACATGCAAGCCTAGAGCCTCATAGGAAAAATGAAAAAGATTTTCAGCATATAGGAAGTTGAATATCAAGTATGCATATAATTCTCTTACTGAGCCGTGGTTTGCTCACCCATTAATTTTAACATTTCAAGTTTTCGAAGACTGAGAGTCTAGCACTTAAAGGATTTTCGACTGCGCATTTGGGGACGATACGACAGGTCGATTTATTTAATAAGGTATGATCATTTATTTTCTGTATTTAGACTTATCGACAGTACTACTTTCTTATGAAGTAAAATAGGGGATGTAATTCATATTATAAATTTAATATGAAATTGTTTATATGTAAAGGAAAAGTAAAGTATCGCAGACAGCCCAACCAAATAAGAGATATAGAATAAGGTGAAAAATAGGGTCACTGACTGTGACAGATTTAATGGTATCAGAACAAAGTTGGCCTGATGTCTGTCGATACTTTTGGAAAGAAAATGTGTTGAAAAGGTTAACATCTCCTATAGTACTGTGTAGTCTAAATACATAAAGAAAATAAATGATTGTAAATTGAATTAAATGCTTTAAAAGGGAGTGAGCATTATGAACTCAAGATGTCAAAGAGGGAAAACAGCTCTAGAAATTATCTGAAATTGGTGATCTTATAATCTAAATGAAGGTCGGTTCGTAAGGAACAGAAATGGACTCGGTGAAGGCCCCACCAGTACTTTTCTGTTCGGATCGAACTGAGACCTGAAAGTGATGATATAAAGGAGGGGAATGAAATATCATCATTAAATAGACCTTAAGATCACCGATTGAATGTATTTTGAGTAGAGAGAATATTTTTGACCAAAAAATAACCAAAATACCCCTACCTCCAAAATTTTTCCTGGAGTCATAATAGACCAATAGAAGTTGGGATTGACTGATTTGACAAAGTAAATGATGGTGTAAGGCTGTATTACAAGCAAAATGATCCAATTATGAATCCTAGTGGACTTCTCTGTCGAAATCGAACAAAATCTTAAATGGTTGATATTGGTATGAGAAAGGATACTATCAACACATAGATAATGAGATCAATGGTTTAAATGTATATGAGGATAAAGAAATAATTGTTGAAATGACGAAAACGCCCCTATGTTGGACTATGTTCTGAACAGTGATAAAACCAAGTCGATCTTGAATTCTATAATAGTAATAGAGCCACTGATGGCATAAAGGAATGTAATATGGGTATAACGATCCCAATTATAAATTTCACTACACTTAAGTGTTGATGTGACCTGAATGGTTATAGGAAAGTCGCAAGATGAGCGACTCAGTTAGTAATTTTTAAGGGTTTAAATTAAAGGGTATATGGACGGGATAATTATTACCGGATCGTTGGATATGACGAAAAGTGAAATGATTACTGATGATGAATGAGAAAGAGATCAGTATAAAGGATGAAATCCATAGCAGTACGGTTAATTCTGGTTTTATACTTGTCGTAACGTATCAGGTTTCGGAAAACCTAATAGCTAAACACTAAAATCAAAGGAATCGCCACCAACCATTCTAACCTAGGTGTGATTGGTCACCTATTCAAACTAAGGATAAGGCTTGGTCTACGTTCAAAGATACTAGGGTTCGGGAGTACGGTTACATGTACGGAGGGATTAGCACCCCCACAACGCCCATCCTAAAATGGTACCAACTAGTTTTAGGTTATCTTTACAATTTGCCTTGTGTTTATGTTAATTTTGATATGCTTATATATTAGGAATATTTCTAAGATTTTTCCATCAATTTGGCTCCAATCTTAAAAATCTCCCTCACATCAAGATGTTCAAGGAGTCTCAATTGACTTTCTTGAACTCCATCGTCAGATAAATTTTAATATTTTATGAGGTTCCCTTTTTTAATCTTATCTCTAATTTTGACTTTATATTCATTTTATAAATTTCTTAGATTTTTTTTATTTTAATTGTTTTTATATTCTCATTCATCTTATTTTTAAAAGATAAACGTGAATTATGTTTTATTGAAAATTCACTCTTAAGCGTCCCATCAATTTGGCTTGGCTAAAAAGGAACCTCCTCACCTAGAAATTTTCAAGGAGTCTCAATTGACTTTCTTGAAATTTCATCATCGGCATAATTCATACTTATTTCTTTTTTTATTTTTATTGTACTTTTATCTTCATGTCACATTTATTTATTTATTCATTCGTTTATTTATTTATCTAATTTTTATTTATATTTATTTAAGCTTAATCTTTATTTAATTTATATTTTTATTCATTTTATTTATTTATATTTATTTAATCTTAAAATAAATATGAATTATATTTTATTGAACATTCTCCAAAAAGTATTCCATCAATTTGGCTCAACTTAAAGAAGAATCCCCTCACCTAGTAATTTCAAGGAGTCTCAATTGACTTTCTCGATATTTTATCATTTGGTACAATTCGCATTCATTCTCTAAAATCTAATTTTCAACCTAATTCCTATTTCTTATTTATTATCCTTTTTATTTATCTATTATTTTTGTTTATGCTCATTTAATTTTAGTCTTTACTAATCAATTTTCATTCATTTCATTTCATTTATATCTATTTAATCTTAAAATAAATATGAATTATATTTTATTGAAAATTCTCCCAAAAGTATCTCATCAATTTGGCTCAACTTAAGAGAGAATCCTCTCACCTAGAAATTTCAAGAAGTCTCAATTGACTTTCTCGAAATTTCATCATTGGTACAATTCACATTCATTCTATAAAATCTAATTCCCAACCTAATTCCTATTTCTTATTTATTATCCTTTTATTTTTCTATTATTTTATTTGTGCTCATTTAATTTTTATTCTTTGCCTAATTTATTTTTATTCATTTCATTTATTTTATATTTATTTAATCTTCAAATAAATATGAATTATGTTTTATTGAAAATCCTCTCAAAAGTATTCCATCAATTTGGCTCAACTTAAGGGAGAATCCTCTCACCTAGAAATTTTAAGGAGTCTCAATTGACTTTTTTGAAATTTCATCATCGGCATAATTCGCGTTCGATTTTATAATTTAATAATTTTACATAATTTATAAATAATTTTTATTTACCAAGTAAATTAATATAAATTTGATTAAAACTAATTAATTCCCGTTAATCTACTCGGTTAAATTAATACTAAATAAGACAATGCTACTTAAATGATTTACAAAGAACATTACCTAAACTTAATAGCCAAACAAACATATAAACAAACTAAACGAATTAAATAATTATCCAAACTAAACTAATATAGTAACTTAAATTTACATAATGAATGCTAAGCACAATATAATATTAGTAAAAAAAAAATCAAACCTTTGACGAGGCCTTGCTCCGCTTCCTTTACCTTAACTTTGCAACTCTATCAGCATCCTTCATGTTTTCAACTTTTTTTCAATTTTTTGATGTTTAATTCTTACCAGATTGCATCAAGAAAGCCTTTGACGTGACTTTGCTCCACTTTCTTATTGACCACTTCAAACATGCAATTATGGAACCACACAAGACAACAAAGAGGACTTGACGTGGACAGCAACAATTTCTTGGTTCAACTCCTCTAGCTCACGATTCCAGTGCTTCAAAGTCTGATTCGGTACTACTTCAAAATCCAGCAAAGTCTCGCCCAGTTTTGTTGCTTCGAAGATCAAGTTCAACTCTGCTCTAACTTTCATGCTTCAACAACACGAATCGCATGCACCAGATTTTGTTATGCTTTAAAGAACAACACCTTCTTCTCTTTTATCTCGTCCTCCCTAGTTCTTCTTTTTTTCTCTGCAAAATAGAAAGCAACAACACAGATAGGGACCCACGAAACAAACCATAAACCGATCCTCCCTTCCTCTCTATTCTCTGTTTGTATTTCTCAAATTTATTTTTCTATCTCGATTTTCTTCTGCGTGTCCTCTACCTATTCGCACACATGCCACGCACCAGCAGACTGCAGCAACGTTGAACAGCTGCAACCGGAACCAGGATGCAGCAGTGATGATGGTTAAGATGTTGAAGATGCAGACAATAAGGATGATGTTGGCGGATGGCAGCTTTCGTGACTAAGAGCCAGTAAAAAAAAAATTTTTAGGGTTTCTTTTTTCCTCCCCCCTTCTCAATTCCCTCCGTCTGCTTTATAATCTTTTCCTCCAAGATTTCTAGGGTTTTCTCTTCTTTTGCCTGTGTGTTGCCCGCCTTTTTTATTTAATTTTCCTTCCTTTTTTTGATACGGGTATTAAAATAACTTTATTTCCTTTCCATCCATGCACCAATTTGAGTTTGACTTGTATCTTCATTGATTCTCACTTGATTCACTCATTAATTTTGATTTTCTTTCTAAAATTTTCAAATTTTTGACTTTGCCTTTGTTTTAAGATTCTGATTTTTTTTCCAAGTTTCCCTTCTTTGATCACTTTATTTTTGTTATTTTTTTCTAGTTTTTATTTTCTTTTCGTTTTTTTATTTTTTTAATAATAAACAAGATAGTAATACAAAAATTAGATTCATCTTCTAATTATCAAACCCAATAGGCCCAATAACATTAAAAGACCCCGGACAAAATGGGGTATCTACAATACTTCATTTCTGTTTTCTAAAGTATCAAACAAATATTTATAGAACCAGAATATTTTGAAATATGTTTTATAGAATAATGTATTGTATGGAGTATATGAAATTGGAGAATATGTATAAGAGTAGTAAATGATGAAAAGAGAGACGAGGAAGATAACAGCTAACCTGAATTATTAAATGAAAATGATTCTAAAATGAATTACTATAATAAATCGGTTGGCTGTAAAATGGTGTTAATGAAACAGTTATACTTAATCCAGCATATAAATTAAGATGATTGATATGCTGTGAAATATAAGTAAATGAATAAATCAAGGTGGAGTATGTGTTAAAATGATTTGATTATTAAATGTTTCGGCCTTGAGAATATATAGTGAAAATGACAAGACATGAGGATGAAATGTCCAAAATGATGAGAGATGTGTGATTAAAGAAAGAATCAGATGATATTCTCGATAAATTTTCAGAGTAATATAGATTGAGAGATCGAGTTAATATTGACTCGTTTATGAATTCAGAATTTATTTCTATGCTTACATCGGAGAACATAGAAGAATTTGAAAAGCTTAAGAAAACAACTCTGGAAAATTTTATGGATAATGAAATTCACTTGCATAAAAGGAATTGATAGAAATACATATGACATGATTTAAGGATGAATTAAATGGTGTATTAAATTTCTATTATGCAATCGAGTTCTTATTAAGAACAAATATTCATCTGTATGGAAATTGATGCCTTATTTGATTTAATCAGAGAAGTATAAGGAGTTTATAAGCCAATCTCTGTACAAGGCATCACTAGATGAAAAGTTGGAAATTGATGGTCATAAGATGATAATAATTAGAACTCGATATAATTTTTACGAGTTCCTATTGAGGTTTACAAGGTTAATGAAATACCTTGTGAGATATTTGAGCCTACTGAATGAGGCAACCATATATGAATAATATGATGAGCTACTGATACAGTCTAAGGCACAAATGGAAAATGAGCAGCATAGTGGTATAACCCACAGACTCTTAAAGACTGTGAATTATATGTTAAGAGTGGCAAATAGAAGATTTAGCTAGACAGTATCTCTTTCTAAGATATATGATCTCTAATGACAGAGCAATGCAGATCTGTCTAGGATGAAGAGATAATGATTGGGATACGAAATGGGCTAGGTCTAGCTAAATACTATTGCCAGTCTATGGAAGAGTCATTGGGTTAGCTGCTCTACTGATGTGATTAATAATGTAAAAGGTTAAAGTCAGTGAATAAATAAATATAAAGATGATATGTAAAAGGTTAAAAGAATTTAATAGTGGAATATTTTACCACTGAGGAATAGTGACCAAAATGATGATGAAGGAAAAGATGAATATGTAACAAGAGGATAAATATATGATGATGAGGAAATATGGATATGAAATAGTTTCCAAAGTTAAAAAAAAAAACTAAAAGTGATTTTTGTGGTTATCACATGATTATGGCTAGATGTAAGATCGAGCCAAACTCGATAAAGGAAAAGTAATCATACTCCAAGGAATAAAGAAATGATTTGGATTTTACTGTTAGTAATGTAAATGGAAAATGATAAACATATGTACCACTTCGAAAGGATGGAAATGGTGGAATTATATGGATAATGTGGTGATTAAATGAATAATTCGAGGGTTCAATCGTCGAATGACCATACTACATGAAAAGATGATATGAAGAGAAAATGATTGTCTCCTGATTCTATTATGGTAAAAGATGGTGAATAGTAAAGTCTGCAAATGAACTGCAGCAATTGGATGAAATAAATATGTAAAGAGTATTGAGGATAATAATGAAGAATCTAAAAGAGATATGATAATATAGAAGTGATTATAGACTGATAGTCTAATGAAATCACTTCTCCATTATCAAACTCTTAGATTCTTTAGTGCCATAGTCAAAATACGATTATAAGATGATGAGAATGTATGTGAAGTTCCAATGAGCATATATGTGATGGGAATCTCTGAGTAGCTATACGTTATGGGAAAAAGCAAAAGGCTCTGAGATTCCAAATTTTTAGACAGCACCGCTCCATACATGATGTAAATATCTGAGCGTAGAATGGAAACGCTCGATGATATGTTGAGAGAGCGGATGCATGAGACGTGAAAGCTACTAGACAATGACATACAATTGATTAAAATCAGTAAATGATAGTTACCAAACTATATCGACTTCACACTAATTGAGAAAACAGATGATGAACAGTATGAATCATATGGGATATGAAAAGGAGTGGAAATGGATGACTCCCAATTGATAAGAAATTTAAGGAAGTATAAGTATATGATGAAAGATGATATGCAATGGTATCAAAAGAGATTCTAATGTTGATGGTATACTGGCAGTATTAATTAAAAGATGATCAAGAGGTTAAGAACAATGAGTATACGAAACGGTAACCACCTTTAATTTAAGTAAAATTCGGAGGACCGAATTTCCTAAAGGTAGAGAGAAAATGTAAAACCCGATTTTACAGTACTGTTGTCACGACCCGTGACCACATTTTTCATCTTCTTATACACAACTTAACCGGTTGGGCTGTCTGCGATACTTCACTTGTACTGACTGTTAAACAATTTTACATAATATTGTTTATATTATACACATCCCCTATCGTAATTAATGAGATAAGTAGTACTGTTGACGTGTCTAAATACAGAGAATAAATGATCATACCTCAAATAATCAATTGGTCTGACACATTGTCCTTCGTGTACAGCCAGGATCCACAATCCACTGAACTCACATTCATCAAAACCTGAAATGTTGAAAATTAAGGGGTGAGCAAAACCACGGCTCAGTAAGAGAATTATATGCCTCACTTGATACTCAGCTTCCTATATGCTGAAAATCTTTTTCATTTTTCCTATGGGCTCTAGGCTCGCATGTAGGAAAGATACTACAGTCGGCTAGGAATCCGAATGGAGTAAGATAGGTATTTTAGAATACCATACTTGTTACGGAACCTAGAAGCAACTGTAGAGAGAATTTTTTTCTTTTTGTTTTGAATTAATAAATCCTTTTTCCTTTTTAAACTTTCATAACCTTTTTCATATTCTTTTCAAAATAATGCTTCTACGAAATAAAGCATTTAAATAGAATAATTAATATTCGTATATTCCTTGAAAAGAATATTAGTTAAATCATCATCTTATTTCTTTAAAACTCATTTCATGTTTTAATGTACTCTCTTAATTAGTACCGTCCTTTAAAAAGCAAAATAAGCTATTAAAATCTATTCCATTCTTAAGTTCACAAGGCATCATTCTTTTTATCAGTATGATTAAGTGTGAAAGAGACGAACATTCAAGTAGCACATGTTTGAGTGGCATATATAAACATAATCCGATATATCACACACATCATATGTCATGTGCACAAGATCTATTTCATCCTTCGACATTTGTCGCATCCCCATCAGAACTTAGACTGATTACTAACACATCATAACTCGTGTAGCACTTAGTTCCCGAAGGATTCTAGAGGTGGCTCACACGGTAAAATCATCGAGTCTTTGCTCGGTTTGGCCTTTACTAACACATTAGAACACGTGCAGCACTTAGTTCCCGAAGGATTCTAGAGGTGGCTCACACGGTACAATCATCGAGTCTCTGCTCGATTTGGCCTTTACTAATACATCAGAACACGTGTAGCACTTAGTTCCCGAAGGATTCTAGAGGTGGCTCACACAGTACAATCATCGAGTCTATGCTCGGTTTGGCCTTTACTAATACATCAGAACACGTGTAGCACTTAGTTCCCGAAGGATTCTAGAGGTGGCTCACACGGTACAATCATCGAGTCTCTGCTCGGTTTGGCCTTTACATCAAAACTCGTGTAGCACTTAGTTCCCGAAGGATTCTAGAGGTGGCTCCCACGGTACAATCATCGAGTCTTTGCTCGATTTGGCCTTTAGCACATCGAAGCTCGTGTAGCACTTAGTTCCCAAAGGATTCTAGAGGTGGCTCCCACGGTTCAGAAATCGAGTATTTATTTGGGTTGGCCCTTATGCCATATATTTCCCACTATCTTATCAGAACTCGTGTAACACTTATAATCTAATATTCCATTTCAATTCATGGTAAGAATGTTAGATTTATCAATTCTTCCTTTTTGAAAACATCTTACATGTTTGTATCTCATGTCTTATGAGAATCATCTCACAGTACTATAATCAGTACCGAAATGAGCATTTTGTAAAAATGTTATAATTCAATTGATTCTCTTATCATATTATATAAAACATGTTCTTTTCACATGTCACCCATCATGTATCACATTTTCCGGTTGGCATATTCCATCTTATGTAAAATACTTTCCTTTTTAACATATCACCTATCATTTATGGAGTCTAAGATAGACATCAATCTTATCATACTATAAACCTCGGAGGGTAAGGAAATACACCGGTCAAATCTATAACCATAACCTATATTGTCTTCGGTGAATCACTGATTAGGTGTCGATCGGGACTAAACATGTCACATATCATGCATCAGCATGATAGGAATGCCAACCAGTTTCAAAACTGTATTTTCATCATAAAATAAACCTTTATGGAATTTATATAAATATAAAATTCCATAATTTAAAACCATAAAGGTTAAAATCCTTTAGTGAATATTTATAAAAATATTCATAAGAATATTCACTATATTTCACTTCATCTTTCGTCTCGTAATTCGTGTAATTTCTCTATTCCGAGAATTTTCGGTGATTTCATTATCACCATTCTCGAATACATGAATATTCTAAAGTTCCATCTCATTATATTCATGTTTTATGAAATTTAGAAATTTCCTCATGATTTGTGATTTACTATCGAAATTCGGAAATAAAATCATTTAATATGATTTTATAAAGTTTTTCTAAAATTTTCGGCAGCATAACGGCTACCGATTTACTAACCTCCTGTACGGAAAATACAGTTTAAAATCTTTCAGCCAGTACTTCTTCCCAAATTATTTTCAGCAAATCATGCATCATAATAATTTTCATAAAATAATTGCATAAAATATTTCAATTTAAAATATGCAGGCTGAGTATCCTTACAGTGCTGCACATGCATCCCTTACCTTTTTCCGGGTCGGCGACTTCCGCTTATCGATCGCTCCCACACTCCATTTCTCCCGATTCCTTATCCCGATTGCTGAAAATAATTTCTGGAAATAAAATTCTAATTTTTTAGAATTTTTCATAATTTATTTAATTTTTCTGAAAATTAAATCTCAAGAAGATTTCTTATCGAACTTTGAAAAATCCCGGGTTGTCGAATTTTCGAGAATTTTCCGAATTCTCGAAATTCTCTTTTTTCCTCTTTTTCTTCCTTTTTCTTCCTTTTTCCTCTTTTTCTTTTCTTTCTTTCTTTTCTTTTTCTTTTTCTTTTTCTTTTTCTTTTTCCTTTCCCGGTCAGACTGGTTCAGACCGGTCCAACTCCTTTCCTCGCCGGTTCCTCGCCGGCGGCCGGTTCTCCAGCTATTCAGGCGTCCCTCAGTTGGCGGCTGCACGACGAACTTGCCGCTGCCCTCCGTTTGCTCTGGATCGGCGGCACGACGACGGATCGACGCGGTTTTGCCTCAGTTTCTTCTTCCTCTTCGCCGGCGTTCCTCCGCCGTCCATTGCACCTCCGGTGGCCTCCATCGGCTTCCTCTTCCTCTGGTGAAGCTTCGATGGTAGTGGAGGTGCTTGGATCGGCCGACACCGCCGTCCACCATTTTCTTTTCTTCTCGGATTTCTTTCGTTTTCCGTTGATTCCGTTTTCCGTTTCGCGCCGCCGACAGCTTCTTTCCTTTCTCTGGCCGGTGGCGTCTCTTTCTCCTTCCTCCCTCGCCGGCGGTAGCAGCTCCGTCGCCGTCGGCCCTTGGCTGGGGGAGGATCAGGTCTTTCCCGATTTTTCCTTCCCTTTTCTTTTCTGTTTCATTTCCTTTTTGGTTTTTTTGTCTTCTTTCTATTTTTAGTATACTATATACTATATATTATACAATATATTTTATACATATAATATATATTATATGTTATACATACATTATTTCATACATAATATTATACAATATATATTATATACAAAATACATATTGTACATTACAAAATACATGTCTAGTATATATGTGTATATTTATATATATACTTAAAATTAAGTAACATTTATATATATAAATTATATAAATGCTATAATAAAATATTTATACATATAAACTTTAATATAAAACCATACTTACTTTTCTTCTAAATGTATTTACATAATTATATATACACATAAAACATTATATTTATATACATATGTATTATTTGAATTTATGAAATAGTATATATATTTCTATATATATAACAACGTATTTCAAAATATACTATATAATATTTTGAATACATATGTATTGGTATAAAAATACATTTATATAATATATAATTATATAAATATATTTCATTTATTTTCTTATTCTCTTATTAAATTTTGGATTTTCATTCTCTAAATTAAATTTTTCTCTTCATTATTTCCCATAATTTTATCCTTCCCTTATTTCCAATTTATCAAATTTTAAATTCCTCACTTTCCTTAATTTTGATAATTTCAACGATATTCCCATCTCATAAATAAATTTTATTTATTTACTTTTATTTATTTATTTCCTCTTATCTATTTTCTTTAATATTTATTTTCAATATTTATTATTTTCAATAATTGAAAAATTTACGGTTATCACAACTATAGAAGTAATATATAAAAATAAATAAATTAAGTCAACTACATAAAATATAAAATAAAACAAAAATACTGCAGCAAGCTCACGTGGGAGCTTGCTGCATTGTTAAAAAAAAAAAAAGCTTGAATGAAGGGAAAAGAGGGGAAAGCATTCGTGGACATGTAACGTTATTTTATTGGATGGAATGTTATTAAAGGAAGCCATCTTAGCCCCCTTAACCGACCTTCTTCCTCTGTTTAGTTTGCTGCACCGACTTTTCTGCAACAGCCCATTTTGCTCTCATCTTTCCCTCACGCCACCTTCTTCATCATGCTAAATTATCCCTTCAAGCTTCTAATTCTTTAAAAGTCTTTGATAAACCTCATTCCCCATTTTTGGAGCTGGATTATGGTGGGAAATAGAGAGCAGAAAACAACGTGACAGGACTGGAATGAATCTGCTTCTGTTCGGCAAAGGTAAGGTAAGCTGACTTGGTATGTATTACTTGATTTTTGGTGATGGTTTTAGCTTGCTTATGGTTGGGATGATGTGTTTAGGACTTTAAAGTGAATTAAACGAAAAAAAAAAAGAGGGAGTCTCGGCTGAAGAAAGAAAATAAATAAAGAAATAAAGAATTTTGTTATGTTAATGGATGACTAGGTAGGAAAGTAATAGGACAGTAATATTAGATGAGGAACTTCAATGAATTTTATGATGGTTGCCAAAATAGCAAGGCTGGCGTGAATCTGGGTATTTCTTAGTAGAAATAGAACTGAACGATGGTGATGATGTTTAATGATTTGGAAGTGTTTGATGATAATTGCATGAGAGTGGAAAAAATTCATAAACTTAGACTTAAATGGAGCATAAATAACCACAAGGAAGAGCAACTAGAAGCTAACGTTCATGGAAGAAAATTGAAAGCTGCCGGCCATAAAGAATAAAACAGAAATTGCTTGAAACTTGGATTAAATGCTGAATTGCAAAACTGTAACGTGCAGAAAAATGGCGTGGATATGCTGTTTGGGAACAGGGCAGCCACGATGGTGAGTAATTGTGGTTGAAATTAACATGTTTGATAAATATACTAAGTGAAAAAAAAATTATTCATAAGGTTAGAGTTGAGAAAAGAAGAGAAACAAATGCTAAGGGTAGATTTCTGTCCTGTTCGAGCTCCAATTTAACAAATTCATTTTTGGGGTTTTAGAATGAAATAAATTCTAGAAAAATTATGAAAGATAGCCTTATGAATTAAGAAAAATTCAGTTTTGGAATTACCTACTTTGGAGTTGTGTAGCCTGAGATATAGGCAGATGAACATAGGACACTCAGTGAAATAGGGGAGATGCTCTGTGTCAAATTTGAAAATTTGTAGAAACTAGCACAATTTGAATTTGGCCGCAATCTTTATGTTGAAAGAAAGGTAAATGAGTTAAGAATAATATGGTTTTGAGTTTGCACAATTTGGATAAACGTATCTTGAGATATGGCCCAATTGGTACATAAAGATCAGTAGACAATATCCAGAATGCATCAGGAAACAGGGTAAATTTGAGAAATTATTAAAAATAATTCAGAAATGATAAAATTGTGAAACTCACTAGTGTGAATAAGGAATTGGATTATGATTCATATGGTCTTGGATTCATAATTTTTGGATATCCCTATAATCAGAAATATAATTTTTAATGTACAAAGGTCAGGAAATCATCCTGCCAAATGGGTCAAAATTTGGCTGAACTTTGGAAAATTGTGAAGAACAATATAGAATGAATTAGAAAATGGGCCTTATACTCCTGGATAGGGAATTAAGTCAGATTATATATAAAATTGACGGTGCATTAATCAGAATTCAATATTTTTTGTTATGAATAAAAAGGCATTGATAGGTCGAAAATTCTTATAAAGAACAATGCTACTCATACAATAAAATAGTGAAATTTTGGATAATGGAACTATTAATGAGTAGATATTCTAAGAATGCTCTGTGTATATATTTCAAAATTGAATGAGTATGACTCATCTTCTGCAGCTCCAAAGCTAAATAAACAAAATTGGAAAGGAGATGGAGAAGGACTTAATCATTGGTTCAAGGCCACAAAGTGTACGGTTTGAATGAAACGACACCGTACAGGTAAGGGATGCATGTGCAGCACTGTAAGAATATTCAGCCTGCATGCTTTTAAATTATAAAATATTTTATGAAAATATTGTGATGATTCATTGGTTGAAAAAGTGTGATGATGTACTGGCTGGAATTATAAACTGTATTTTTCGTCCAGGAGGCTAGTCAATCAACCGTCGTTATGCTGCCGAAAATTTTTAGAAAATTATGTAAAATCATAGTAAATGATTTTATTTCACGAAAAACGATATTAAATCACGAAAAACAAGAAAATTATTATTTTTCATAAAACATAAATATAATGAGATTGAATTTTAAAATATTTATGTTTTCGAGAATGGTGATAATGAAATCATCGAAAATTCTCTTGATATGTAAATTACACGTAATACGAGATAAAAAATGAAAAGAAATAAAGTGAATATTTTTATATATATTTCTGAAATATTCACTAAATGGTTTTATAACCTTTATGGTTTTAAATTATGAAATTATATATTTTTATCGACTCCATAAAGGTTATTTTATGGTGAAAAATACGGTTTTGAGACTAGTTGGCATCCTATCATGCTGATATGCGATATGTGATATGTGACATGTAATATGTGATATGTAGTCCCGGTCGACATCTGATTACTGATCCGCCAAGGACAATTATAGACTATGGTCATAGATCTGACATGATTATTTTATACCCTTCGGGGTCTATAGCATGATATGAGTAATGACCCAGTGGATGGGTTGGACGTGCCTTAGTCTCCATATATGAAAATGTTTTATATGATATGTGATACGTGAAATGAAAATGTTTTACATGATATATGATAAATCAAATGAAAGTGATTTACAACATTTTACAAAATGCTTATTTCAGTACTGATTTTAGTACTACGAGATGATTTTCAAATGATATGTAATATGAACATGTGATATGTTTTCAAAAGGAAAAAAGAGGAAATTAAATATAATATTCTTATTTTAATTTTAAATTGGATATTAGATTTAAATGATTTATATGTTATGCGAAAAAAGGTTTAATAGATTATTTTGCTATTTTAAAGTGCTGTACTAATTATGATTGTATAGTAAAACATGCAATGAGTTTTAAAGGAAAATGATTATAATTTAACTAATATTCTTTTCAAAGAAAATATGAATATTAGTTATTCTATTTAAATGCTTTATTTCATAAAAGCATTATTTTGAAAAAGAATATGAAAATGTTACGAAATAAAAAGGAAAGGATTTGAATTTCAAAACAAGAATGAAAATTACTCTCTACAGTTGCTTCTAGGTTCCGGGACAAGATAGGTATTTCAAAATACCTACCTTACTCCATTCGGATCTCTAGCCGACTGTAGGATCCTTTCTAAATGCAAGCCTAGAGCCCCATAGGAAAAATGAAAAAGATTTTCAGCATATAGGAAACTGAATATGAAGTATGCATATAATTCCCTTAGTGAGCCGTGGTTTGCTCACCCCTTAATTTTAACATTTCAGGTTTTCGAAGACTGAGAGTCTAGCACTTAAAGGATTTTTGACTGCGCATTTGGGGACGATGCGACAGGTCAATTTATTTAATAAGGTATGATCATTTATTTTCTGTATTTAGACTTATCGACAGTACTACTTTCTTATGAAGTAAAATAGGGGATGTAATTCATATTATAAATTTAATATGAAATTGTTTATATGTAAAGGAAAAGTAAAGTATCGCAGACAACCCAACCAAATAAGAGGTATAGAATAAGGTGAAAAATAGGGTCACGGGTTGTGACATCGTTGGACCGGTTCGCTCAAAATCGGACCGAACCAGTTTAAACCGGTGTGGTCCAAAATTTTTTTTATTTGATAAATTTAAAATTTTTATTGTTTAAAATTTATATTAATTTATTTTATTATATATTAATATATTTTTATAATTTAATCAAATAAATTTATTTTTATAATAAATAATGTTAATAGTTTAATTTAACAATAATTTATTATAAAGTTATTATAATTTATTTAATTAATGTAACAATAATGTGAAAATAAATTACTATAAAAATATCTAATAAAATTATTGTTATAATAAAATAAAGTTATATTATGGATATAATATTATAATAAAGTTATTATGATAAAATAATATTGATTCAAAATACAAATAATGATATTATGAATATTATTATTATATTCATTTTGTAATATCATTTTGCATATCATTATTTATAGTCATTTATTATATTCATTTTGTATTTAAAATAATTTATTATATTTGAAATATCATTTACTTAATATTTATTTAATATTTGAAATATCATTTACTTAATATTTATTTAATATTTGAAATATCATTTACTTAATATTTATTTATTCATTTATTTAATATGTTTTTAAAATATTCATTCATTTTGTATTTTAAATTTATTTTAAACATAGATAAGTATAACATTAATTAATTTGGTATGTAATAATAATAATAATAATAATAATAATAACAACAACAACAAATGAGAAAAAGGAGAGAGTAGGAGACCAAAGATTTTTTACATGGAAAATCCTTTCAAAAGTTAGAAAGGTAAAAACCACGGGATCATAGTGCATAAAAATATTTACTATGACTAAACTTATTTACAATTTTACATACAATTTACAAAAAAAAGATTATTCTCTATTCTTCATAATTTATACAGATTGCCTTAGAATTTTCTTCCTCCTCTTCTGAATTATTATCAGCGAATTTATTGGCCATTCCAAGTTCGACATTGCGTGATTTCGCATCAAACCAATCTTTAAGGCATGTTAACATGCACAATGAATCCGGATTAAGAGTGGTTCGATGGTCTCTAATAATTCTTCCACACATCGAGAATGCGGATTCCGAAGCAACAGAAGAAACTTGCACCACAAAAACATCTTGGGCCATGGAAGCTAAAATTGGAAATTGTTTTCGGTTTTCTTTCCACCATTGGAGAAGATCAAAGTTTTCATCTACAGAAAAATCTTGACTTAAGAAAAGTCCTAGCTCATTGAAGCTAGAACTTCGTCGAGTTGTTGATCCTAATCCACTGGCTTTTCCTTTTAGCTTCATTCTCTTTTTTACTGCTTCCTTAATTGCGTTTAAAATTCCTTTTCCTTTTTTGCTACTCTCGGTTTTTTCGTACGAATCTTCTTCTCCTCGGTTAAAGTTGAACTACTCCTTTTCTACTTCATAAACATTAAACAATTCTTGAAAAAGATTGTTAATTGAGGACTTTTGATCCTCAATAGAATCAAGACCAAGAAATTTGTTGGCTCTTATAGGCAATACCGAAAGGGGGGTGAATCGGTTTTTAGCTAACCTTAAGCCCATTTTTCGATTCTACTAAATTCTCTAGCCTATTTGATACTTTCTAAGTTCTCTAGGTTAGACAAGCATGCAATTCAAATTCAATGAAATAAACACAATATAAGTGCAAGTAAATAAAGAGTAGGGAGAGAGAGATTTACACAATCGATTTATAGAGGTTCGGCTACCTTGCCTACGTTCTCTACCTTGAGACGCTCCCAAGGATTTTCTCCAAATCCACTATCTTGAATTTGTGATTACAATCCCTCTTTTTCTTAGGCTCAAGAGTAACCTCCCTCTTTTTCTAGGCTCAAGAGAAACCTCTCTCTTTTTCTTAGGCTAAAGAGTAACCTCCCTCTTTTTCTTAGGCTAAAGAGAAACCTCCCCTTTTTACAAGGATTGAATTGGTTTACAAATGATGTAATCAAAGAAAGGCCTCTAGGTAGGCAAGTGATTACAGAAATTAAGTACAATGAAAAGCCTATACAATATTTTGTGCTAAGCAATACAAGAAATAGATGAATGATAGATGATGAAGACTTTGAAGCTCTTGATTTGTTGTTTGAGGCTTGAGGATTTGAGGAATATGTGTTATGGAGTTGCTGAGTAGTTCCCCTTTTTTCCTTTAGCTTCTAATCCTCTATTTATAGTCCCTTGGATGGTTTGTGGACGTTGGTTGGAGCCAAAACAGAAACTAGCCGTTATGTCTCACAGAAACTAGCCGTTGGGAGCTTTCTGGCATAAAGGGATCGATCCTTTTCTTCATTCTGGGCTTCCGGGGCATTTTGCCATAAAGGGATTGTCATAACGTCTAGGTCCATGAACCTAACCGCTAGACTTTAAAATTCTAAGAGTCGCCACCAACCATTCAAATCTAAGGTGTGATTGGTCACCTACTCTTGTCTAAGGATAAGGCATGGTCTACGTTCAAAGAATCTAGGGTTCGGGAGTACGGTTACGTGTGGGGAAGGATTAGCACCCCCACAACGCCCATTCTAAAATGGTACCACTTAGTTTTAAGTTTAGTCTAAATTTGCCTTTATGTTTGTATTAGTTTCGATAATTAAATGTTGAGAAAGTTTCTAAGACTATTCCATCAATCTGGCTCAAATCTTAGAAACTCCCCTCACCTCAAGATGTTCAAAGAGTACCAATCGACTTTCTTGAACTCCATCGTCGGATTGATTAAGTGTATTATGGAATTCTTATCTTTAAATATTTTCTAATCTTATTCTTAAAATTCCTATCTTTTATTTCTTATTTTATTTTATTATTTTAATTCTATTATTTTATATTTTGAAAATAAACATGACATATGGGTTATTGACAATTTTTCTTAAGTATCCCATCAATCTGGCCCAACTCAAGAAGAATCCTCTCACCTAGAAATTCCAAGGAGTACCAATTGACTTTCTTGGAATTTCATCATCGGCATATGTTATACTTAATTCCTTTATTTAAAGCATATGATTATTCTATTACCTTATCATCATGTTATTTTATATTCTTTATTATTATTATTATTATTATTATTATTATTATTTTTATTATCATTATATTTTAAAATGAACATGGACTATGTTTTCTTGAAAATTCTTCTCAAGTATTCCATCAATCTGGCTCAACTCAAGAAAAATCTTTTCACCTAGAAAATCCAAAGAGTACCAATTGACTTTTTTGGAGTTTCATCCTCGACATAATACATATTCATCTTTAGTATTTTATTTTCTTATTCAATTTTTATTCCATTTTATTCTTATTTGCATTTTCCATCTAATTTTATTTTTACTTATCTTGTTTATCTATTTTGCTTATTTTTCATAACCTAAAGATTTTCTCTAAAAGGTCACATTTTAAATTTCTAAAATTTTATCCTATAATTCATACCAATTACGTCATTTAATTAATTACCAAATTACACAAATATATAAATCGATATTTTATAGAACAAAGTATTACTTCCAAATTAATTATCACACCACACAAATCAATTAGGTCATACAAGTTAATAATTAAGTCAAACAAATCATAAAAATCATATCAAGCAATTGTTCAATTATACAAATTATTTGATCTCATGAATTAAATCTTATTAATTATGAAAATAATATTAATCCTAGCAATTACCATGCAAATTAATTTACTAACCAACTTATCAATTATTATTTCAACTAATTAATCAACTATCAATGTAATTAATTGTCAGTTGCCTAATTTATTAACCTAACAAATATTAATCTAAATAAATATAGTTGACTCACTATCTAATAAAATATCAAAACAAATGAACTTCAAATATATTTAATGCATGAAGAACATACCTTCAGTTTTTCCTTTATATTTCGTTTCTATTTCTTACCTTTTCTTTTTCACATTCACGTGAGCCCTCTTTTGCTTCAGTCTTCTTTCCTTCCTTTACTCTTCACGTGTCTTTCTTTCCTTCTTGCACTGGTTTTTCCTTGTTTTTTCTAGCTCTTGCTTTCTTACGTGGCAACCAAAGTTTAACATGCAGAATAGGCTCAGCCTTGCTTCTCTCAATCAAAGGCAACAACACGTCTAGTATTTTCAGCAACAGTCATGGTAGTAGGTTGGCAGCAACTCTTTCTCACGTTGCCAGCAGGTTCCAGTCTTAGCATCAAACAGCGATACACGTTCTTCAGTTCGGTCCACAGGCAGCAGCAGTGATCAGGTAAAGAGCAAAGGCAACGACGGTTCAAGGGCTATCTCTGGAACAGTGCAGCAACACTGAGAAGATGAGGACAGTGATGAACCGAATTGCAGCAGCAGGTTTCAGCGACAAAGTTGGCAGATGCAGGAAGACATGGACAACAATGATGATTCGCCAATTGCAGATGATGAAGGTGAGTAATGCACTTCGACGATGAATGGCAGAGCAGTGGGTGCGGTGGAGAAGACGATGTCAAAGCTTTGTTGTAGATACCAAGCTGTGACGTGAAGGTGATGGATGATGTTGTCAGAGATATGTGTTCTCATGAAAGACTCCCCTCCTCCTTTTATATACACAAGTAGTATCTATATCCTAGCCTAAGTTAATCTCTTTATTTTTATCTTATTTTTATCTTACTTTAATAATTATCTAACTCTAATTCTAATCTATCATAAACTCTAATAATATAAATCATAATTTAAATAATTATCCTAAAAATCTAATAATCTAATTATCCTATCTTAAAATTAATTTTATTTTTTTATTTTTTTATCTTTTCTCTTTCTTTTATTTTATTCCTAAATCCTATTTTAATTTTAATTTCCTAATTAATGTAAATTCTAAATCTAAAAATCCTTATTTAAATTGTTAAATTATTTAAAATACAATGTCACCCAATCCAATTAATTATTTTTTACAAGTTAAGACCCCGGACAAAATAAGGTGTCTACAGGAATCGATCCCTTTCCCTAGGGGATCGATCCTTTTCTTCCAAAAGGTATTTTTCCTGCACTTTTGGGTTAGAAATGATATGTCCTTTGATCCTAATTCAACCCAAAACATTTATAAGCTTTAAGGGAGTTTTTCTTGACTTTCTCTGATAAAAACATGGTCTAAATATTCATCAAGTGATTTTCTAAAATATTCAAAAACATTTATAGTGTATTAAGACCAATAAGAGTGTATCAATAAATCATGGTCCTAAGTTTGATATGATCACTTGAAAATGGATTGAGAAAATCATGTGTGATAAGGCAAATTTACAACATGAATTAAAACATTAAAGCTTACTTAAGTTTTTGTCATTTCAAAATATATATTGCAATTTAAAGCTAACAAAATTCTTTATAACAATAAAAAAAATCTCTATATTTACCTTACCTTGACTAGGATCTAGTAAAGTTGCAATACAATAAATAGGAGGAATTATTTCCCAATATTTTTTAAATTTTTCCTCCATATCATATACAAAAGAACTTAAAGTTTCATGATTCCTAAATTTTACAAATTTTTCAAACATTGTGTAGATAATAGGAACAAAATACAGTATAGTTTGACAAAATTGAGTTGAAAATCTTTCGGTTGCATCTTTAAAAATAGATAATAAAACAACACAATATTCAATAAAAGTCCAATCTTCTTCAAAAAGTGCTAAATGCATGCTACATGTATAATTGTTATAAAAAGGAGTAACAAGTTCTTTATAAGGTAAAATAGAAGAAAGCAAACGATGAAGTGAAGTCCATCTTGTGTCCACGAGAAGTGGAAACGCTTTAACAGGTATATTATTTGCTATACAAATTTGCTTCCATTCACGTTTATTACTTGGTGTGCGAATCCATTTTGCTAAAATTTTAATTTTATCAATTGGACCTCTGCCACTACCAGTACCACTAGAACTAAAACCACTTTGAACACATAAATTTATAATATGACATGCACATCTTGCATGAAAGAATATGCCTTGCATAACAGGGTTTAAACTTTTAATTAAATGAGGAATAGCTGCAGTATTACTCGAAGTATTATCAAAAGTAATAGCAAAAACTCTATTATTTTCTAGTCCATATAATTTACAAACTTTAGTAATATATTTATGATAAGTATATGAATTATGTGCTTCTTCTATTACATCTAAAAATAAAATTCGTTTTTGCATGGACCAATCTTTATCTATCCAATGACAAGTTATAACAAGATAACTTATATCATTAGTACTAGTCCATATATCACTAGTTAAACTAACGCTAGATGAAATATTACTAAGTTTATCAATTAAAGCTTGTCTATATTCTTTAAACATATCCATGCAATCTTTTTTTAATGTATGTCTAGAAACAAATTTATATGCGGGTTGTAAATATTTACAAACAAATTCTAAATATCCTGTTTTTTCACAAATTGTGAATGGTTGTTCAGTCCTAACTACAAATCTAACTAAACCACGTCTAGCTTGAACATTATCAAAATTAAAATTTTTTCCACCATCATGTGTATTACTTTGAGATTGTTTACCTTCTAAAATTTCATTTTCTTTGGCATCAGGATTAATTTTATGTATAGTAATTAAATATCTTTTATATGTACCTGTACTGCCACCGCCACCATCTCCACCGGAGTTATAAGAGTAAATGCCTTTGCACAATTTACAGATAGCACAATATTTATTCGTCTCACCTTCTTTTGCTACAATGTCGAAATACTCTCATACCCTGCCTGTTTTTTTTCGACTAAACTTCAGTCTTGATGATGTAGCAGTAGTGGTGGCAGCTGATGATTGTGTTTGAGCATGGCCTCTTCCACGACCATGACCACAACCAAACGATGGTGCCAAAGGAAGCTCCTCCTCCGGATGAATATCGGGTTCGTTTTCATTAAATGATTTGTCACCCAAATTAAGAATTTCAGTAGAACCAAAAGGTCGAGAAACAGAGCATGAACGACGAAAGAAATTTGATATTTTTATATTTTTTTGAAAATAAATATATGTTAAAAATTAAAAAAAATAGATGTATGATATATATAATATATTGGAATTTAGAAATTGAAACTTGAAAATTAAAAGTAAAATTTGTAAAGTTATAAAATAAAAATAAAAATGAAATTTAGAAAGGAAATGATAATATTATAAATTTGGAATAAGGGATATATATAATATATTGGAATTTGGAAATTGAAACTTAAAAATTAAAAGTAAAATTTGTAAAATTATAAAATAAATAGAAAAATGAAATTTAGAAAAGAAATGATGATATTATAAATTTGGAATAAGGGAATTTAAGTGAATTTGAGAGAGTTTGAGTGAATATTGAGAGAGTATGTGAGTGAAGAGAATAAGAGTAGATGAATGTAGATAGTAGATTTGAGAGAAAATATAGAAGAAATGTACAGAAAAATAGAAGATAGAATAGAGATATTTATCGGAAAAAAATTAAAATAAAAAAATTAAAAAAAAAGAAAGATTGATGGGCAACGGCCATTTATGGGGCAAGTCACAACAGTGCTGTGACTTGCCTATAAGAAGGCTGCCACTGCACGCTTCATTTTTTTTTAATTTGAATAGGATCGGTTCAACTGGAACCGGACAGTCCCGGTCCTTAATGGGCCGGGCCCTTGACGGGCCAGATTTTGATTAATAAGAACCGGCCCAGCCTGGTAACATACTGGGCTGGGCCGATTCCGAATCGATACTGTACCGGTTCGATTGTTGGGCCAGATTGACCCAATCCGGTTGCGAACCAGGTCGGGCCAACCCGGCTCAATAACCAACTCTAGTATACATGTTTCTGAATATATAGGAGAAGTGACGGTACCTTTAAAATTCAATGCACTTTGCCCCAATGTGCTTACTCGCAGCTCTATTTATCTGAGAGAGACCTCAAAATAACCTTGCAATTAATCTAGGAAGTTGAGAGATAAGGGGGTGAGCGAACCACATGCTCAGTAAAGGAACAGGTGATCGCCTTAAAGAAATACTGTTCAAAAGTGTAAATTCTCTGACTAACTCACTACAAATAATCTAGAAGGGAGAAAAGAGAGGGTTGAGCTTACGCTTAGTAAGAAATATGCATAAAAGAATACATACTATACAACTAACATGCATGTATCCTGAATATAACTAATTCATGTACATTTACTTTCTCTAACAGTGACATAGTGTTGAAACAGAACGATTTTCTATAATCAGTTAGGGATAGCTGAATATGGAAGGATGCTTTAAAACACCTCACTTGTCTCGGTCCCTAAGTCTAATTATAGGGGAAACTCTAAATGTTCTTCACAGAGAAGGAATTCATGCGTTTTAAACCAAAGTTCCATTACTTTAATAACTTTCATAATCATACTATGCAATGTAAAAAATTTAGTCAGCAAATCAACAATGACAGTAACCATTTAAATCATTTCAATAACGGTACAGTAAGCCATTTCATTTAAACAGTAAAACCATATCATTTGTATTAAAGCATTAAATTCTAATGAATAAGCTTTGAAAAGACATTTCATTTCATTTTATTTCAATAAAACATTCGATGGACACAATTAACAACTCAATAGAATCATGCGGCATTAATTCCTGAAAAGGAATAACATTAAGACAAATGGCCATAGTCAAGAGAGTCCACAGAGTATACTGATCAGGTGACGACTGTGGGTGCTGAGGATGTGATCAATGTCAAACAGCAAACATTACATTACATTAGCATGATTACCGATGCAACTACAAGAAGCCAATTTGTCTCAAAACAATCAAAAATTCATTTAATCTTTCAAACAAGCCAATCTCATTCAATTTTAACTGGATCAAATATAGAATAATACTTATCAAAATAATTTTAAGCTTGGGCAGTAAAATATCTTTAGTGGGTAGTCAACTTCCTTATTAATTTTTTCAAAATAGAATCGATTCTGACTTTAGGTAATTAACTGTTCTAAATGGACAATTGGCTGCCCTATAATAAATTAAATTTTTAAAATTTTAAATTTAAAGTCAATAAAGCGTTCTGAGTAAAAGGCAGTCAACTGCCTTATTTGGGCAGTCGACTATTTCTCAAATAGTAGCTAAATTAAGAAAATGTAGCTGATTGTCTTCTTGAGTAGTTGACTGGTTTTGAAACATAATGGAAATTCCTTAAAGCCAGTCAGTTGGTCCCATATGGTGTCGGCTGCTATGAAGTCAGTAGCTAATTTACGTAAATCCTAAGCTTAGGCAGTCAACTGCTCACTTAGGCAGTCAGCTATTGTTGACTATACTGAACTAAAAACTCACGTATTTTATTTCAAAACTCACTTGCACTTAACAAAACAATCCAAAATGCCCACAATTCAATTCCATGTATCCAATGTAATCATAGTATCTCCTAAATCCTTCAAACATATCCCTTACCACTGTACCACAGTTCACTATGGCAACTCTGCAGCACCAAAACAAATAGGTAAGTATATATTTGCCTGTTACTCCTTAACCTTCTAGGCTACAAAACAATATCAAAACATGATTGAAATTCAACATTCCTTTTACAAAGTATATTCTACTTCCTAAGACCTTCCATATTTTCTAACTCAACAATAATTCTGGTTTACTTTATACTAGTACCTATATTACAACTACAGTTAAAATGCATCCTTTTTCGAATCTAACTACACAAACAATCTTAAAAACATTTTAACATTATTCTTTGATCATTTACATATCAAATTGAGCATGGTGACACTAAGATCCTAGCTTAGTCGAACTCACCCTTATGCTCATTTTCCACTTTTAACACTATGTCTATCTCTATCATGCTTCCTACATCAATTTTATACCATTCATACATAAAATAGTCCATCACTCTCACTAAACCCCTTATGGCCAAAACCCTAAAGTCATGATACAATTTGATTTGCTTCATTCTAATCTCATAAACATGTTAAACAAGCACAAAACAATCACACATGTTTGATTGAATCAAAGAAGAGTTCATCTTCTCTTACCTCTCCTTATGGATGAAACTTGAGGGCTTGTATTCACTTAGCAAACAGCCACTACTAGTTTCCAAATTTAGGGTATAGATAGAGCAAAGTGAAAGAAACAATTCTTCTTTAGTGGAGGAATTGGTTTGAAGAGGTTTAAAGGGTGATTTTCTAGCTTTCTCTCTCTTCAAGACTTAGAACATTTTAGAGAGAATATGGTGACATGGTGGCCGGCTAACATGAAGAAGATGAGCAAAATATCCTTATTTATTTATTTATTCAAAATATCAATTGGTGGCTAATTACCAAGATGCCCCTTTATAATTCCCATAATACCTTTCATACCCAGTCTCATATAATATATTTTAATCCTTAAATAATAAATATAATTTATTTTTGATTTAATACATTTTATATTTATATAGTACAATTTAGTCAAAATATTGACTTTTAAGGAGGTTTGGCTGGCCATACTAAAATAGCCCTAAACAAAACTTTTGGGCTCATTCACGTTATTTTTAGCCTTTTCACGTGATTCAATCTACGGTTTGGAATTGCGTAAGCCATCTTCACACGAGGTTTCATCTAAGATAGTATATTGGTCCAAAGTGAAACTAAGTTGACCGTTATTCACAAAAGTAATTTTAGGCTATGGACAAATTCGTCATTATTGAATTTGTTGCACGCAAACCTTGGTATGCTCAAACGAAGGAATTTCGAAAAGTGGTCTTCTTATGAATTATGTAATTCGACCTCAAAATCCACAATTTGCCACTTTCATTCCCACCCGAGTTAAAGAGAATCCTATGGGTTTTCCCTTACAATTTCTCTAATACCTACAAGGCATAAGGTAACTTGATATCATTGGTTAATCTAGTCATTCTAACTTCAAATACAGTGTATATGTGGATAGAATATGTGAATCTCACAATTTGTCACAATAGATGTGAGCTATTGTGACGATGTTTTTTTTGTCACATATACCAATATTTTTAGACACAAAAATTTTGTCACAAAAAACGTTTTATTGTGACAAATTACTAAAAGTTGTCACTAAAGAAGTAGTGATGGTGTTTTTTGTGACAACAG
Organism: Heritiera fomes; assembly: GCA_032173925.1. Lineage (NCBI taxonomy): Eukaryota > Viridiplantae > Streptophyta > Magnoliopsida > Malvales > Malvaceae > Heritiera > Heritiera fomes. The sequence goes on from JAPDPM010000005.1 coordinate 14,559,515, forward strand.
GGGATGACTAGAAAATTTGTCACCAAAAATTATTAGTGACTAAATTTTATGTTTTTAGTGACCATTTTTTTCTCCACTAAAAACCTTATTTCTTGTAGTGATTTTTGTCGTAATCCACTTGATCTGGACTTATTGAAATAATTTGATAATTTCTTGGATGATTTTGTGAAATCCCCAATTTTCTATAATTTCCCATAATTGTATAGTATTCCAATTTGGAATAAGTAAATAAATATGAAATTTTGATGTATGAATAACATATGGGATATGGAAGGAATAATAAAATTGATAGTCAAATGGTTAAGGAATAAATTTTGATATTGTAAGAATAATTGGATTATGAGAAAAAAAAATATCAGATTTTATGGTGTTTAATGGATATGTGGCATATGAATGGAAGAAAGAAGGTCAAATATTAAATGGTCAAATAGTCAATGCCTGAAATGGTTAATTGGATAAATATACATTTAATGAAGTAATGAGTCATCATCACCTCCATCAAGGTCGGTAGCCATTGTGCTTTCCTCCAAACTTCCTCTAAGTTTTTCATCCTAATTACCTTGACAAACACTTAGATTCTGTTATCGAATCACAAAGCTTTAGTAACGAAAATCGATCCTTATCACTAGCTTTATCTATACTCGTAATTTGGAAGGCTAAATCAAAGGCCTTGAAGAGATCTTGTTGCTGTCAATTTTGGTCATTGACAAAGGTAAGAGAAGAAGTTAGTTCTTTCAATTCTACCTATGAATTGGAGTTATGTTGAGATGGTACAACATATTTGTAGAATTGTTTTAAAGATTGGAATTATCATGATGTTTGTAGCTTTGAAGAAGTGAAAGGCCAGGGTTGATGCAACCAAGCTAGTGGATTATTGGCTATTAAGGTAAGGAATATTTGTAATGGACGTACGGTGACTATGTCCGCATGTTTTGGATGTTTAGGGATGAAATACAAGTTGATTTTATGCAGGAAGTTTAAATTCAAGTTTTACTCTTAAGTTACTAAATGGCTAGGAGCAACCGACTGCCTTAAGTAGCAGCCGACTGCCTTAAGTAGCAGCCGACTGCCTAGAGATAAATAAAGCGTAAATTTTTTGAAAACCAATTCAAACCAGTCGACTGCTACTTTCTAGAAAGCATTTTGTTTCAAAACCAGTCTACTGCTATATGACTAGTTGACTACTATGTTTTCAGAAGTATTTTGTTTCGAAAGCAATCGACTGCCAATGAGCTAATTGACTGCCTTTTTTCGTAAAGCATTCTGTTTCGAAACCAGTCGAATGCCCTCATGTGTTTTCGGATTTTGAAATATTGAAATATTAGATTTTAAAGGAAATTAAATTCAATAAAATGATATAGGTGATAGCAGCCGACTGCTTTATGAAGCGAGTCGACTGTCCTATTTGAAAATGAGGTTTTAAAGCCTACTTTATATAAGCACAATTGTATTACCAAAGAAGTATATAACAAATGTTTTAAGATTATGGACTACTTAATGATAATGCATTATCTGTATCTGGCTGAGAGACTCTAATCAAGTCTTTAGTATCTGTATCTGTACTTGGTTGAGGAACCCTAGTCCGGTCCTCAGTGCCACAGATGTCACCTGACTAGTGTTCACTGTGGTTTATCGACATTGGCCAATTGTCTCTGTTATATGTTTGGCTAATGGAGGATTCCTGGTCTTTACATGGGTACGCCACCTGCCCTCACGAGATATTATCTAGTGCATGATTCTGTTGAAATGTTAATAGTCTCCACTTTATTTGAAAGATATCTGTATATGTGATTTTAAGTGATTTAAGGCATATGCAAGTATTTGAATAAATTGAATATATGTAAGAAATTTACATGATGATGCATATGCCATTATCTGATTTACCTGAATATGTATTACTGGATTTATTTGCTTGTACGAAAATGAATTATGAGATTTGATATTTGGTTTCAAAGGTTTCCATATGACATTATAGAGCCAAGTAGGAAACCAGCATATAGTGACAGTACGCTCTTTTATATATATTTCTTACTTAGCATAAACTCACTTTTTTACAATATTTTTCAGACTATTTGAAGTGAAATTTTTTACTCTCGATAGAAGAGCCTACCTTTGGATCTTGAAAGTATTCCTTCAAGGCACGCTTCTTAAACTTCTTGAAGGTATACTTACGTTATGTAAATTGGACAGTGCTACAGTACAATTATGTCTATAAGATTTCGGGGGATTTAGGTTATATAAGTTGTGTAAGATCCTGTGCTTTGGAATGATATGTATAAATATAATAATTATGCTTTACTTGAATTTAAGATCTTTATGATGAGCTATTTAATACCAAGCATAAGAAGAAGAAGGAATGACATTGACAAACAAGCCTAATCAAGTTGTATGTGAAAGAAAAAGTTATATGTTAATTGGTAGGGACGAGGATGTCACAGATTGGTATCAGAGCAGATTAGTTTGATGTTTGTCAATGTCAATAAGCTAGCATTAGTGTACATCCCCAAGTACTGTACTTGTCTAAATACATAAGCAATGTATAACTGTTTGAAGTTATACTAAATCACTCATTTTGATAGTGATATTGACAGAATGAGTACTAAAAGAAGGGGTACTGGTAGAAGAAGAGGACGGGGCAGAGCAGAATTGCCCCCAACACAATCTCTTCCTCCATCTCCATTGCATAGCCCAAACATTAGGCTAGCTAAAATGGAGAAGCATATGGAAACTATGGTCATGATGTTTACATAGTTTATGTCGAACTTTCCAAATGTGGCCACAAATGCACCAATAGTTCCATCTACCGTACCTTGCACTTCAATAGAAAACACTCCTCCTATATCTCCTACACCTATAGTACAGCCTCCCGCAGCCCAACTAGAATTACACCCACCATCCCCTATTCCTGAAAGGCGGGATCCTAAGGCTTATTGCAGTGTAATGTTGATTAAAGAATTTAAGAAGCTGAATACGCCTAAGTTCAAAAGGGAACGGGATCTATTGACCACTGAGAATTGGGTGAAAGTGGTCACTAAACTGTTTACATACATGACCTTTTCTGAGAGAGAGAAAGTGGGCTTGGCGACTTATTTGTTACTGGACGAGGCTGAGCATTGGTGGCAGTCCACAAAGACCGTATTGGTAGCTAGGCATCTAGAGGTAATGTGGGATATATTATTGGATGCATTTAATAGACGGTACATCCCACGCACTGATCAGACTTGGTTGAAGATTGAATTTTTGAACTTGACTCAGGGGACGATGTCGGTTAATCGATATGAGTCGAAGTTCATTACCTTAAGTAGATTTGATCCAGAGGTTCTAAGAAGTGAAGAACACAAGATCTACCGATTTATAGAAGGATTGAAACCTCCTATTAGATCCAAGTTGTATCCTATGGATATTACCACATATGACGAGGCAGTCCGTAAGGCTTAGCTTTGTGAGCAGGACTATGATTTTCATCATACCGACTTTCGAGCCAATGATAAAGGCAAAGAAAAGATGGATGATAGGGCCTCCAGTGATAGATATCGTTATAGAAGAACTAGGCGATATGAAGGGGCTTCAATCGGTAAGAAAATTAATTATAAGAGAAGGAATTTATGTTAATCTAATGGTTATATGGAAATGTATTAAAACTTGGAAACTTTATGATGGTGATGGTATAGGGACTCCTAGAGCTACCGGGATCAAGATAAGTGATGAAAGATCCTAATATTCAATAGGCAGTACCGCTAGCTCATCGAAGAATACAATGCAGTAATGTGAGTAATGTGAAAAATTTCATGGATCATAGTCTTGCCGGTTAGCGAGTGGTGCTTGTTTCAAGTGTAGTGAAATGGGGCATCAAATTAAGGATTGTCCTAAGAGGAATCTGAGAGAGTTCGAAGAATCAGGAAAGACCACCCAACCACAGCCAAAGGCCACAGCTACAGAGAAGGGAAAGAAAGCTGTGACTCAAAGACGAGTATTTGCTATCGATGAGGAGTCTCCCGATGCTTCATCTAGGTGATTAAAGGTAAGATTTACCTTTTTGATATAAGTGTTATTGCATTATTTGATCCAGGCTCCATGCACTCCTTTGTGTCTCCTATTATTGCTATGAGATTGCCTGTTGAACCTGAACCCTTAGGACACTTGTTACAAATAAGTATTCCGTTTATGGAATCTTAAATGACGAATTTAGTGTATCGCACTTGTAAGCTATGGGTAGGAAAGAGAGAATCAATAGCTGATCTAATCCTACTAAATATGTATGGTTTTGATGTTATATTGGGAATGGATTGGTTAGTTAAGAATCATGTGATATTAGATTGTTATGCTAAAAGTGTGATCTTCTCATCTCCCGTTAGGTATGTTGTAAACTTTACAAGTGTTTAATGCAAAAGTACAATTGCTAAGTAAATTATTTGAAGTTAGATTGATAGAATATATATTTGCTATGTGAAGGATTTATAGCATATGTGGTGGACACAGAAAAGAAACATCCTGCACTTCATGAAATTTCAGTAGTCATGGATTTTTCGGATGTGTTTCCGGACGATCTTCCAGGACTTCCTTCGGATAGGGAAATCGAGTTTCCTATTGATTTGGTGTCAGGAACTGAGCCCATTTCGAGGTCACCCTATCGGATGGCTTTAGTGGAATTGGAGGAACTTAAGAAGCAACTTCAAGAGCTACTAGATAAGGGGTTCATACGACCCAGCGTATCCCCGTAAGGTGCTCCTGTATTGTTTTTTTGGAAGAAAGATGGTAGTATTGAGGTTATGCATTGACTACCGATGGTTGAACAAGGCAACAATTAATAACAAGTACCCTTTTCCCAGGATTGACGATCTTTTTGATCAACTTAAGAGTGCACAAGTCTTTTATAAGATAGACTTGAGATCGGGATATCATCAATTGAAGATCTGAAGTGAAGATATCCCTAAGATGGCATTTAGAACGAGGTACGACCATTATGCATTCCTAGTAATGCCGTTTGGTCTAACAAATGCACCCACGGTGTTTATAAACTTGATGAACGATGTGTTCAAGCCATACTTGAACAAATTTGTCATTGTATTTATTGATGACATATTGGTGTATTCGAGATCCCGGGAAGAGCATGAGCAGCATCTGAAGATAGTTCTATAAACCCTCAAAGATCGGGGATTGTATGCCAAGCTAAGTAAGTGTGATTTTTGGCTAGATCAAATCTCCTTTTTGGGTCATATAATCAGTAAAGATGGAGTTTCGGTCGATCCATCGAAGATTGAAGCTGTGGTGCAATGGGGAGACAGAAAACAGTTACGGAGATTAGGAGTTTCTTGGGTCTAGCTGGCTACTATCAAAGATTTGTGGAGGGTTTCTCAAGGTTAGCTGCTCCCTTGACGCGCTTAATGCGCAAAGAGGTGAAGTTTGAATGGAATGATGCCTGTGAGCATAGATTCCAATAGTTGAAGCGCAGGTTGACTATTGCACCTATTCTCACCATTCCTAGTGGTTCTGGAGGATTTTCTATATATAGTGATGCCTTTGCACAAGGTTTGGGTTAGTGTTGATGCAACATGGTAAGGTAGTTGCATATGGTTCTCGACAATTAAAGGATCATGAGAAGAACTACCCAACTCATGACTTGGAGTTAGCTGCAGTGGTATTTGCTCTAAAGATATGGAGACATTACTTGTATGGTGAGAATTTTCAGATTTTTTCGGATCATAAAAGTCTGAAGTATTTGTTCTCTCAAAGAGAATTGAATATGAGACAGAAAAGATGGCTCGAGCTTCTGAAGGATTATGATTGTGAGATCCTATACCACTCGGGGAAGGCCAATGTGGTGGCGGATGCTCTAAGCTGGAAGTATGGGGGAATTGTGTCATACATGATGATCCGAGAATATGACTTACTGGAGCAATTTGTAAGCCTCAGCTTAAATGTAACACCTCTTGAGCAATTTGGAATGATAGCCAGTGTAACGATTGAGCCGGCGTTAATGGATAAAATTCGACTGGCTCAGAGGGAGGATGATCAGTGTATCGAGGGTATGAACCATATTCACTCAGGTATGCCATCGAAAATTGCCATTGGTGATGATAGAATTTTGAGGTTTAATAACCGTATATGTGTTCCTAATGATAAGAAGTTGAGAAAGTTAATTTTAATAAAAGCACATTCCATTAAGTGCACATTGAATCCGGGAAATACCAAGATGTATCAGAATCTACGTAAGGTGTATTAGTGGACTGGCATGAAAAGAGACATAGCTGAGTTTGTGGCGAAGTGTCTCGCATGTCAGCAGGTTAAGGTAGAGCACCAAAGACTGGCTGGATTGTTACAACCTCTACCTATACCTATGTAGAAATGAGAACACATTGCGATGGATTTTGTTATGGGATTACCCCAGACTAGAAGGAGTTATGATGGTATTTGGGTGATTGTAGATAGATTAACTAAATCCACTCACTTCCTACTTATGAAGTTTACGAATACACTTAGTGCTTTGGCAGAGCTATATGTGAAAGAAATTGTTAGACTACATGAGGTTCCAGTGAGCATTACTTCAGATAGAGATTCCAGGTTTACTTCTCATTTTTGGGAACATTTCCAAGAAGCCATGGGATCTCAATTGAGCTTTAGCACAACTTTCCATCTGCAGACTGATGGTCAGTCCAAGCACACTATTCAGATGCTCGAGGATATGCTAAGAACTTGTGCTTTGGACTTTAAGGGCTCCTGAGACGATCATCTACCATTGGCTGAGTTTGTTTACAACAATAGTTATCACTCAAGTATCGGGATGGCACCATATGAAGCGTTATATGGTAGAAGGTGTCGATCCCCTATTGGGTAGGAAGAAGTGGGCGAGCACAAGTTATTAGCTTCAGATTTAGTCAAGCAGGCCTCTGAAGATGTTAAGCTAATTTGTCAAAGACTTAAGACAACTCAGAGTCGACAAAAAAGTTATGCAAATGCTCAACGCTGACCACTTGAGTTTTTGGTTGGAGACTCAATGTTTTTGAAAGTTTCTCCATCCAAAGGAATCATGAGGTTTGGCCAAAGACGTAAACTTAGTCCTCGTTATATCGGGCCATTTGAAGTCTTAGATTGAGTTGGAGATGTTGCTTATAGGTTGGCACTACCTCCAGAGCTATCAGAAGTACATAATGTCTTTCATGTGTCTATGCTTCGAAAGTATTATCCAGACCCATCTCATGTCATCGAATACGAGCTTTTAGAGATTCGAGAAGACATGAGTTATGTGGAAAAATCGATTCAGATTTTGGACAGAAAAGAGAAAGTGTTAAGGTCTAAGACAATTCTATTAGTTAAAGTTCTCTGGCAATACCATACTACGGAAGAAGCCATATGAGAGCTAGAGAGCTTGATGAAAGAGAAATATCTGGAATTGTTTACTTGACAACTCGATTCAAATTTGGAGGACCAAATTTCTAAGTGAAATCCCCAATTTTCTATAATTTTTTCATAATTGTATAGTATTCTAATTTGGAATAAGTAAATAAATATGAAATTTTGATGTATGAATGACATATGGGATATGGAAGGAATAATAAAATTGATAGTCAAATGGTTAAGGGATAAATTCTGATATTGTAAGAATAATTGGATTATGAGAAAAAAATAAAAATATCAGATTTTATGGTGTTTAATGGACATGTGGCATATGAATGGAAGAAAAAAGGTTAAATATTAAATGGTCAAATAGTCAATGGCTGAAATGGTTAATTGGATAAATATACATTTAATGAAGCAATGAGTCATCATCACCTCCATCAAGGTCGGCAGCCATTGTGCTTTCCTCCAAAGTTCTTCTAAGTTTTTCATCCTAATTACCTTGACAAACACTTAGATTCTGTTATCGAATCACAAAGCTTCAATAACGAAAATCGATCCTTATCACTAGCTTTATTTATACCTGTAATTTTGAAGGCTAAATCAAAAGCCTTGAAGAGATCTTATTGCTGTCAATTTTGGTCATTGACAAAGGTAAGAGAAGAAGTTAGTTCTTTCAATTCTATCTATGAATTGGAGTTATGTTGAGATGGTACAGCATATTTGTAGAATTGTTTTAAAGATTGGAATTATCATGATGTTTGCAGCTTTGAAGAAGTGAAAGGCTAAGGTTGATGCAACCAAGCTAGTGGATTATTAGCTATTGAGGTAAGGAATATATGTAACAGACGTAGGGTGACTATGTCCGCATGTTTTGGATGTTTTGGGATGAAATACAAGTTGATTTTATGCAGGAAGTTTAAATTTGAGTTTTACTCTTAAGTTACTAAATGGCTAGGAGCAGCCGATTGCCTTAAGTAGCAGCCGACTGCCTAGACATAACCAAAGCGTAAATTTTTCGAAAACCGATTCAAACCAATCGACTGCTATATAAGCCAATCGACTGCTATTTTCTAAAAAGTATTCTGTTTCAAAACTAGTCAACTGCTTTATGATCGGTCGACTGCCATGTTTTTAGAAGTGTTTTGTTTGCGAAACCAATCGACTGCCAATAAGCCAGTCGACTACCTTTTTTCGAAAAGCATTCTGTTTCGAAACCAGTCGACTACTATATATGATCAATTGACTGCCCCCATGTGTTTTCGGATTTTGAAATATTGAAATATTGAATTTTAAAGGAAACTAAATTCAATAAAATGATATAGGTGATAGCAGTCAACTGCCCTATGAAGCCAGTCGACTGTCATGTTTGAAAATGAGATTTTAAAGCCTACTGTATAAAAGCACAATTGTATTACCAAAGAAGTATATAAAAAATGTTTTGAGACTATGGACTACTTGATGATCATGCATTATCTGTATCTTGCTGAGAGACTCTGATCAAGTCCTCAGTATATGTATCTATACTTGGCTGAGGAACCCTAGTCTGGTCCTCAGTGCCACAGATGTCACCTGACTAGTGTTCACTGTGGTTTATCGACATTGGCCAATTGTCTCTGTTATATGTTTGGCTAAGGGAGGATTCCTGGTCCTTACATGGGTATGCCACCTGCCTTCACGGGATATTATCTAGTGCATGATTCTGTTGAAATGTTAATAGTCTCCACTTTATTTGAAAGATATCTGTATATGTGATTTTAAGTGATTTAAGGCATATGTAAGTATTTGAATAAATTGAATATATGTAAGAAATTTACATGATGATGCATATGCTATTATCTGATTTACCTGAATATGTATTACTGGATTTATTTGCTTGTACGAAAATGAATTATGAGATTTGATATTTGGTTTCAAAGGTTTCCACATGACATTATAGAGCCAAGTAGGAAACCAGCATATAGTGACATAGTACGCTCTTTTATATATATTTCTTACTTAGCATAAACTCACTTTTTTACAATATTTTTCAGACTATTTGGAGTGAAATTTTTTACTCTCAATAGAAGAGCCTACCTTTGGATCTTGAAAGTATTCCTTCGAGGCACGCTTCCTAAACTTCTTGAAGGTATACTTATGTTGTTATGTAAATTAGACAGTGCTACAGTACAATTATGTCTATAAGATTTTGGGGGATTTAGGTTATGTAAGTTGTGTAAGATCCTGTGCTTTGGAATGATATGTATAAATATAATAATTATGCTTTACTTGAATTTAAAGATCTTTATGATGAGCTATTTAATACCAAGCATAAGAAGAAGAAGGAATGACATTGACAAACAAGCCTAATCAAGTTGTATGTGAAAGAAAAAGTTATATGTTAATTGGTAGTGACGAGGATGTCACAGATTTGAATGCTCTATTATGCTTGATTCAATGTCTAAGTCGAAGTCTGATTTGATTTAATCCAAGAGTAAGTGGATCACTTTTAACATTGTCATTTAGGTTAACATTGAAAGTCTATTTTTGTTTGAGACCCATTTAAATTTTTAAAAAACGAGACTTATTCAAGGCCCATTGAAAGCCCAAGTTCTAGATTTGGTATTATTTGGATAATTCATTTTTTTATTTTCGCAATTTTCATTATATATATAAAAAGTCCAAATAATTTTTTAAAAAAGTGAAAGTGAAAGTGAAAATGAAAATGAAAAATTTTTGTTTTAATTTTGGGGTTTCAGAACATTCATCAACCCCCTCTCGCAAAGAAAATCATCAATAAAAACTCAATAAAATACAAATAACAAAAAAAAGAAAAAGCAAAAATAAAAATACAGCAAGTTGCCACTACCCCCTGCCAACATAGCAACTACCCACACACAAACTTACTCGACAAACCAGAATCCACAGTCACCATTCCCATCCCCAACAACCATAATTGAAGCTCTACACACCACATCCCCATAACATTGAGAAACCTCCCACCAAATAGAAGCCACACATACAAAACACCCATGCAAAACCTGAGCCACCTCCACTCACCGAGGAGGGGGACAATTAAGGTACACAGCTCTTCCATACAACCAACAACACCTGACCCCTAGCAACACCAAGGACACACAACACAGCTGAGCCCCTATTACCAGCCACACCATGACCACCATATCCACATCGTACTGTCCAACACAAACACGATTCACAACCTACCACAAAACCAGACCACCAACCCTTAAGCAACACCAAGGGCACCCAGCATAGCTGAGCCCTTATTGCTAGCCACACCCACCAGTGCCAAGTTTAGCCCTATACAGGTTTAGCTCTTAAGACCTTATGCTTGAACAAACAACAACAGCTACTCCTATAGCAACCCACCCTTAAACGAGACCCTAAACCCCAATCACATACAATCACAAATAGAAATCCTCATTCCTCACCACTGGTGAGGAAGCCACAGAAAAAACAAAACAAGTAAAACCTTTGTCTTAAAAAAATAGAAAAAGAAAAACTAAGGCCTAAAATCATAGTTCTAAGATTTTAGGGATCATTTAAAAAGAAAATTCTAGGCTAGATTCGAGTTTATGATATTAAGAAGGCTTGGAAAAGGGCTTTCTTTTAGGGGAACGGTGATTAGAGGTGGGCGTTGGTGTGGTTGACATGACCGATTTTTAGATTTCAAAAAGGAGTCTAGTTGTTTCTAAGAGAGAGTGAGACAAAGAATTGAGAAGGGTGAAAATAAAATAAAATAAAAAAGATAATTTTAGGTTTTTATAATTTAAAAAAGAAACCACATGCTAGGATCCACTTATGGACTCAGACTTGACTTAGGTCCACGTGTGCCGAACCCGACTCCCATTTCAGGCATGCTCTTTAATTAATCGATTTATTTATTTATTATTATTAATTTCTTGGTTTTTTGTTTCATTTCTTTTTAACTTTAATTTAATTTAATCGATTATTATTATTATATTGTTGTTGTTGTTATTTTGTTTTAATGTAACTCTATTTTAATTTAATATATTGCAAATTTTTGGAATAAATAAAATAATATTTAAATAAGTAAAAAAGTCTAAATAAATGATTTGTCCAAAATGGTGGACAATATATGAATTTAATAAGTTGGAATTATTTTTCATAAAATAATAATTTTTGTAATTTTTTTCAAATAGTGAACAATATACGCATTTAATACATTTTAAACAAAAATAAATAAAGAATTATATTTTATGATTTGTCTAAAATGGTAGAGACATACGAATTTAAAACATTAATTTTTTTTAAGAATGAATGTCGAATTTAAAACACTAATTTTTTAGAATGAATAAAAAATAATAAATAAATAATTTGCCCAAAATGGTGGGTGACATATGAGTTTAATAAATTAAAATTATTTTTAGAAAATAATAATCTTTAGGACTGGTCCAAAATGATGAACAAATGATATGAATCTTACCGAAAAAAGTTGAGATTCAATGAAGAACACGAAGAACCCATGAAGAAAAAAAATAAGAATAAGTCAAAAACTCAGTAAAGTAAAAACAAAAGATTAGAGATAAAAACCAAGACCCATTGTGTAGAAACACAAAAACCTATGGTATTGGACTTATATCCGTTGCTTAGAAAAAGTAAGAACCTAATATATGAATTTGTGGAAAGTAGAAGAACGCCACAAGGAAAACTTTGATAAATTCAAGAGTTCTCAAGAGAATCAAAGAGAAAAAGTCCCTCAATATTATAACTCAAATCAATTATGTTCTACCCAAAGGGTTACATGTCTATTTATAAGCAAATAGCTGTTAGCTTTAAATTGACATATATATTTTGAAATGACAAAAACTTAAAGTAAGCTTTAATGTTTGAATTCATATTGTAAATTTGTCTTATCACACATGATTTTCTCAATCCATTTTCAAGCGTTCAGATCAAACATTAAGACCATGATTTAATGGTATATTCTTATGTGTCTTAATACTTTATAAAATGGTTTTCAATATTAAGTAATTTTCTCAAGAATTATTAAACATAAGTTTAGAAAATTACTTATAAGTTTTTGGACAATATTTTCATTTGAGAAAGTCAAGAAAAACTCCCTTAAAGCTTATAAATGTTTTGGGTTGATTTAGAATCAAATGCTATATCATTTCTAACCTAAAAGTGCAGAAAAATGGCTCTCTGGAAGAAAAGGATCGATCCCATAGGGAAAGGGATCGATCCCTTTTTGGCAGAATACCCTGGAAGCCTAGAATGAAGAAAAGGATCGATCCCTTTGGTGAAAGGATCGATCCCTTTAAGTCAGAAAGTCCCCAACGGCTAGTTTCTGTGAGATACAACGGCTAGTTTCTGTTTTGGCTCCAACCAACGTCCACAAACCATCCAAGAGACTATAAATAGAGGCTTAGAAGCTAAAGAAAGAAGAAGAACTACTCAATCAACTCCAATTCTCATTTTCCTCAAATCCTCAAGCCTCAACATCAATTCAAGAGATAAAAAGTCTTCATCTTCTTTCATTCATCTATTTCTTGTATTGCTTAGCACAAACTTTGTATAGGCTTTTCATTGTGCTTAATTTCTGTAATCATTTGCCTACCTAGAGGCCTTTCTTTGATTACATTATTTGTAACCCACCATTCCTTGTAAAAGGGGAGGTTTCTCTTAAGCCTTGAAAAAGAGGGAGGTTACTCTTTAGCCTAAGAAAAAGAGGGAGGTTTCTCTTGAGCCTAGAAAAAGAGGGAGGTTACTCTTGAGCCTAAGAAAAAGAGGGATTGTAATCACAAATTCAAGATAGTGGATTTGGAGAAAATCCTTGGGAGCGTCTCAAGGTAGAGGATGTAGGCAAGTTGCCGAACCTCTATAAATCGCTTGTGTAAATCTCTCTTTCCCTATTCTCTTTACTTTCTTGCAATTATATTTGTGCTCATTGTATTGAATTTGAATTGCATGATTGAATAGCCTAGAGAACTTAGAAAATATTTATATAGGCTAGAGAATTTAGAAGAATCGCAAAAACGAGCTTAAGATTAGTGAAAAACCGATTCACCCCCCCTCTCGGTATAGCCTATAGAGCCAACAATTGGTATCAGAGCTTGGGCTCGAGATTGATTTAGACTAACCTCTATCGAGCAAAACGATCTTAAATGGCTCACTTGAATATAGGCACACCCCTAGGAGAAGAGGGACAATCATTAGTTAGACCTCCACTCTTTAATGGTGAGAATTATTCATATTGGAAAACTAGAATGATGTTATTTGTACAATCAAATGATTATGAAGTGTGGAGGATTATAGTGAATGGTCCTAGAATTCCCATGAAGAAAGTAGATGGAAAAGATGTCTCTAAGAGTGAGGATGAGTGGGACACAAATGACATGAGATTGGCACAAATGAATGCCAAGGCTATGCACACCCTCTTTTGTGCTTTAGGTCCCAATGAGTATAATAGAGTCTCTTTATGTGAGAATGCTAAACAAATATGGGACAAATTGGTCATCACACATGAAGGGACCAATCAAGTGAAAGAGACCAAGGTAGGAATGCTCACACATGATTATGAGCTATTTAGGATGAAAGAAAATGAGTCCATTAGTGAAATGTTCACTAGGTTTAATGATATAATTAATAGACTTAAGGCATTAGGCAAGAGCTATTCCAATGTAGAAATGGTCAAGAAAATCTTGAATAGCTTGCCAAAATCTTGGGAGGCAAAGGTGACTGTTATAGAAGAATCTAAGGATCTTAACACCTTGTCTCTAGATGAACTTATGGGCTCCCTACTTACATATGAAATGAAATTAAAAAGAAATGAAGTGCCTTCAAAGAAAGTAGGGGTAGCACTTAAGTCTTCCACTCTTGAGATCCTTGAAGATGATAGTGATGAGAGTGGAAATGAGGAAGAAAAGGAACTGACAATGTTTGCCAAAAGATTTAATAGATTCATGAGGATGAAAGAAAAAGAAAATAATAAGAGACATCAAAAAAGGGAGTCAAGTAGAAGAGAAAAGGACCCCTTAGTATGTTATGAGTGTAATGAACCGGGTCATACTAAGTTAGATTGCCCCTTACTTAGGAGAGAAAAGGATAGAAAGCCTAAGAAGAAAGCATTTGTGGCTGCATGGAGCGATAGTGATAGCTCCGATGAGGAAAACGTAGATGAAGAGGTAGCTTACTCATGCTTTATGGCTATTATTGATGATGAGGCTAGTTGTAGTTCTAGTGAAGATAATGATTATACATTTGATGAACTACAAAATGCCTTTAATGAATTAGCAAATGATTTTCAATGCATGAACTCCAAATATAAGAAAATCATTGCTAAATTAAAAATAGAAAATGAAATGCTATTAAATGCCAAACTTGAATTTGAGAAGAAATTAGAAGAAGCAAATCTAGAAATAGATGAAGTAAATAAAAAGAACTTAAATTTGCATAATTCATTTTCTAGATTTTATATGGGTCAACAAAAGCTAGATCATATGTTGAGACCCAAAGAGCCTTCTTTGACAAAGATGGGTTAGGCTATAATGCTAAACAAAAAGAAACTCATCTTAAGAATTTCCTAGTGAGCAAAAATACTATGCATGATACATCTCTTACATGCTCACTATGCAATAGAATAGGACACTCTTCACAAGCATGCACATATAGAAAAACCACATTTAGAGGAAGAGTAGTTAGAAAAATGTGGGTGCCAAAGCATGCTGTACATAATGATGAATTGTGCTTGAAATGGATCCCAAAAGGATCAAAAATTATTTGTACTAACTCTCATGGACCCAAGAAAATTTGGGTACCAAAGCATGTTTGAAATTGTTTGATGTAGGAGGGTTAGAGCATGAGAATACAAAGAAACAATGGAGTTCAAATGCTCTACATACCCCCCATGGAGATTGTTTATGCCAATGAGAAAGAGGAAGAGCTTAAGAATCCATACTTGACAAGGTCACAACAATTCTTCAAAGAATGGCACAAGGTGGATTCAACAATTCAAGGCAAAGCATTCTCTAGCAAAGGAGTATTGTAAGCTTAATTTCTTACTCCTTAAACTTTTTATTTTGATTAGTAGTGCTTTGATGAGAAATGTGGTTGATAATCTTTGTGAGTTGAATGATTGATCAAAAGGCATGAAAAATGATTTTTGAGTGGTTGATGGATAGTTCTTGATGATTGAATGAAAAGCATGATTTGTGATTTTGAAATGATTATTGGTTTTCTACATCTTGAGCAAGTTTGATATGTTTAGATAATATATTTAGTTGCTCAAAAGCTGTCAAATATGTCATTTATGCAAAATGCCTTGTTATGAGCCTTAATGAAGAATATGCATGTTAGAAATCATGGCATGTTGTTCACAAGATGAATGTTTTAATGATATATATGCTTAAAATCTATGTGAACAAGTTTGTTTTGACATATTTATGTAATTCAATGCATTAGTTTTGTCAAAACATGCATAACTCTCAAAATGACCTCCTTTGAGCCAAAAATGCATTTATTGGTAAAAATTCCTCCAAAATTGCAAAATCTATTGTTAAATGGTTTTTAATCATGTTTTTCATTCATATAAGTCCAAAATCATGTTTTTCAAATGTTTAAACTCTTACTTGGACTTAAAATACTCAAAAACGAAGTTTTGGCACCTCAAAAGTTGGATTTTCTGTCAAAAAACTGCAGAAACAGGATGAGGGATCGATCCCTCAACAAGCAGGATCGATCCCTCCTTGAACAGAATGCAAAATATGTATTCTGGAGTTAGGGGATCGATCCCCCTCCTAAAGGGATCGATCCCCCCCAGGCCAGAAGGGCTTTCCTGCATGTTTTCAACCGAAATTAAGAAGAACTTTTCATTGTTTTGATACTTTCTCTCTTCTCAACTTAAAATTCATTGTTTTAACTTCTTTTTGATGATCTTTAAACTATGAAAATTCATTTTTCATTGATATCATGCCTCAACTCCATCAATTTGTATCATTTCCAACAAATGGTATCACTTTCAACAATCAATATTGAAGGAAACCGAAACAAACACGCAGCGGAATTTAAATCATTCGGCCTCCACCAGGATCGATTCGGAGAGTTGCCTGATTAGGGTTTCGATATTTTACCTAACGTTTTCTCTGATTTTCTGTCGTTGGTCAAGTCACAAGCAACAACTTTTCATTCCTGCCTTTATGGTATCCACACGAACGGATCTCACGACTCTTGAACGTCTCACGATCAGAAGCCTTAAAGAGCCTTTTTTTGATTTCTTATAACCGAATAACTAGCTTCGATTAAAAGAATATTTTGTTTTCTGTTTAATTAAGCGGCTCTGTTTTAGAAAACACAAAACATTCTTTTATAGGCAGTAAATTTTACCCTAAAATTTACTGTCAAACAGAACTCTAATCCTACTTAGAATAGGATTAGTTATATCCTTAATCCAATTCAGAATAGGATTAGTTATATCCTTAATCCAATTCAGAATAGGATTAATTAAGCTCCTCATTGATCCGTTCTAAGTGTGCGACCCAATAGGTTCTCAAAACAATGGCAATGACAAAATTGTTACACGCAATGAGCGGTATCTAGCAACACATCATTGCTACCCATGTAACGAGAATGTCAATGACTCGACATAACCTTACTCGTGATAGATGTTACCGTGTAGTCTAATCCCTTTATCCTTTGATGTCTTGATTAGACACAAGTCATGGAATGTGTCACACTTGTATAGTCTAATCAGCGTTTCTTGATTCCTGAGTAGACTAATTAAACAAATAAAATCAATATCTCATATTGACTTATTCGAGCACGGCCATGCATTTTTAGTCTCACTCTATCAAAGGGCCCAAGACATCACTCTTGTTATATAAGAGGGATAAATCCTATCTTGATCACTCAACATCCCTCTACATAGATCAAGGCATACCCAATTATTACCTTTATAGTCCATCCTGTTACGAATGACATCTAACAGCATTAAAGTATGCAATTCTCTATGTTGGGATCTCTGATGATCTCAAGTCAAAGGATCATATACATCATCATCACTATGAGAATCGCTTATGACACTCATATAACAATCCATGTAGCGTTCTCATGGAGGGTCGATCCAGTACATAGTTCTCTAACATGTACCTATGTGATGACTTGATATCCTATATCCATGACAATGGTCATCAGTCAACCACATACTAGTCTTATCGTATCATTGTTATCCTTGTTCACAATAATACTTGACTAGGGATATTTTAAGAATAGTGTGTTATTACTATTCTAAGGACATTATCATATAAGATTACATTACGCAGTTATAAGACAAATATAATAATGAACTATAAGTAAAATGTCATGATACATAAAAATGCCAAAGTCAATCATCTAATGAATGGTTCTAAGGGCATAATCCAACAAATATCATTTTTCATTGAGCTCACAAGTGCAAAATCAGTTTTCTCATTGAAGATGGTCATGAATTGCATAAAACATGAAATAATCTTGAATTTTATTTTCAATGAATGCTTAAACATAATTTTGAGATTTATTTCAATGATTTGTGTATATTTGAGAATTTGATGAACTTGTGCATAATGAATATTGTTCATTCCTTTTGTTCATCTTAGTCAAGCATGCTTATAGGATTATGTCTCTTAGCTTGACTTATCTATTCCACACTAGGTTACATGATAATTATACATCTAGTGGAAGAATAATTAAAACTTGACCTTAAGGATTGACTTCAAATATAAATTCAACAATTGGTATAAGGTCATAACTTTCCTTGGCCTACAATGTGTGATGATAAATGGATCCTAAATGTTTAAATGCATGAACCTTTATCATCCATGTACTTAAATTTTTCTTATGGCCAAACTATTAAAGAACTTGAGCTTTAATGACAACACCAACAATTGATATACATGCATTGAATCTTGATTGTTTTGATGTTAAACATGCATGTTTACTTAAGTTGAATGAATAATCATGCCTATGAGATGAGAATAGTTGTTTTCATGATATTATGTGCTTAACCTCACTCATAGTTTATGGATTTTAATGATAAAATATATTTTAGCTTGATAATATTGATTCTCTTAGGTGAAGCCATTTTAGTTAAAATAGCATATACCCTCTAGAACGTTAAATGATGATAACAACTAGGGATATGGCTCTTAATTGATTAAAATGGTAATTTTGAATTTTTCCTTGCTCATAATTGGTTAAGGACTTGAATTGGAAAATGAGCATAAGATTTTTGTGCTTGAAACCATGGAAGAAAATGTGTTTGCTTGAATACTTTATTGTTGTATCTTCCATATGGTATAATTTTGTGAATATGAATATGGATTAATGCTTTATGATAGTGTGCTAATGATTAATTAATCCATATGCATATTTGATGATATGTGTTGTGTTCTTGCATATTTAGAATGAGTATTTTCTTGACATGAACACACTACACATAGATATTGGATTCATGCAAAATGCCTAAGTCAACCATTAGTAGCAATTGGTATTTAGATTGAAATAACAATTAGTATCATTGGCAACCATATTTTCAACAATTGGTAGGCCAAAACTAAATTGCCAATTGGTATGAGCTTTAAATTGACAATTCTTCTTGTGCTCTTTAGTTTGAAATGACAAATAGAGAAGAATTCTCTTAGGATATTTTTGCATGAAACTCTTGTGTGCTAGAATTTGTAGTTAATTGCTATATATCTTGATTCTATGCACACTCTTGCTTGAAAATGATTTATGAGCACATGCATATGATATGTTATATAATTTTAGCTCATAATCATGATGTGTTGACATGCACCTTAGTTGGACTTTAGAGAATAATTGATATACTTAGGTGCTTATTAGGATTGAAATAAGCAAGTCATAGACCTTAGTAGATATTTATACTAAACTTGCTTCATTTCTTACCAATTGTGAACTTCTTGCAAAATTATTTATAAACAATTGGTATAGGATCATAAGTCATGTTCTTTGCATGAATATTTCATACTCTTTATGAACAATTGACTTATTAATTTGTGATATGAGTCCCATGTACTAACACATTTCTTGTTGGATGGAGCATATTTCTTCTCACATAGCCATAATTTTAGGAGGAGCATATTTTTTTTATTATTTTTCCTTCTTTTTGCTATGACTCAAAGGGGGAGAGATAGATATTAAAAGGGAGAGATATTAAGGGGGAGAGATAATGGGGGAAAAATAGTTTGAAAATTCATTTTCAAAACCCATGCTTATATTAAGAGGGAGCTTTATAAAATCCTGCTTTATTTGAGGGGGAGTATTTTATTAAAGAACTTTCAAAGCAAATTTACATTAAGTTTTATCATATTAAAAAAGGGGAGATTGTTAGCTTTAAATTGACATATATATTTTGAAATGACAAAAACTTAAAGTAAGCTTTAATGTTTGAATTCATATTGTAAATTTGCCTTATCACACATGATTTTCTCAATCCATTTTCAAGTGTTCAGATCAAACATTAAGACCATGATTTAATGATATATTCTTATGGGTCTTAATACTTTATAAAATGGTTTTCAATATTAAGTAATTTTCTCAAGAATTATTAAACATAAGTTTAGAAAATTACTTATAAGTTTTTGGACAATATTTTCATTTGAGAAAGTCAAGAAAAACTCCCTTAAAGCTTATAAATGTTTTGGGTTGATTTAGAATCAAAGGCTATATCATTTCTAACCCAAAAGTGCAGAAAAATGGCTCTCTGGAAGAAAAGGATCGATCCCATAGGGAAAGGGATCGATCCCTTTTTGGCAGAATACCCTGGAAGCCTAGAATGAAGAAAAGGATCGATCCCTTTGGTGAAAGGATCGATCCCTTTAAGTCAGAAAGTCCCCAACGGCTAGTTTCTGTTTTGGCTCCAACCAACGTCCACAAACCATCCAAGGGACTATAAATAGAGGCTTAGAAGCTAAAGAAAGAAGAAGAACTACTCAATCAACTCCAATTCTCATTTTCCTCAAATCCTCAAGCCTCAACATCAATTCAAGAGATAAAAAGTCTTCATCTTCTATCATTCATCTATTTTTTGTATTGCTTAGCGCAAACTTTGTATAGGCTTTTCATTGTGCTTAATTTCTGTAATCATTTGCCTACCTAGAGGCCTTTCTTTGATTACATTATTTGTAACCCACCATTCCTTGTAAAAAGGGAGGTTTCTCTTAAGCCTTGAAAAAGAGGGAGGTTACTCTTTAGCCTAAGAAAAAAAGGGAGGTTTCTCTTGAGCCTAGAAAAAGAGGGAGGTTACTCTTGAGCCTAAGAAAAAGAGGGATTGTAATCACAAATTCAAGATAGTGGATTTGGAGAAAATCCTTTGGAGCGTCTCAAGGTAGAGGACGTAGGCAAGTTGCCGAACCTCTATAAATCGCTTGTGTAAATCTCTCTTTCCCTATTCTCTTGACGTTCTTGCAATTATATTTGTGCTCATTGTATTGAATTTGAATTGCATGATTGAATAGCCTAGAGAACTTAGAAAATATTTATATAGGCTAGAGTTCACAAAAACGAGCTTAAGATTAGTGAAAAACCGATTCACCCCCCCCTCTCAGTATAGCCTATAGAGCCAACAATAGCAAACTTGCAAAATAAGAAATAGGAATCCTACAATACCTATTAAATAAAAAGGAATTGGGCTTAAATTAAATTAAGATAATGTTCAGCCCAATAGGACAAAACTAAATAAAATAAATATAGCACTTGACCCAATTGCACTAGGCCCAATTTATGCATCCAGCTTAATTACATTTCTGCCCAATACTTGTAAGTCTTCAAGAAGGTTGAACTTGGACTTGGATCATGTTGTAGAAACTTTGTCATCTTCTGTACTCAAGCTTTGTTGGGCTTTCTCTCTAGCAATATTAATGAAACCAACCAAGGCTTGTTGCATCCTCTTAGTTTTAGCTCTTGTCATTAGACCTCCACAGATGATCAAAGGATCACGATTATCATGAACATGACTTGGGCTTTGTGAGCTTGATGGATCTCCATCATTCTCCCTATCCTCGAAAGGATTTGTCCTCAAATCAAAATCACCTACATCAATCCACTCACTCCGTTGGATCTTTTACCACTACCTATTGAGGAGAGAGCTAGTTTGGATGGGGAAAAGAAAGCTGATTTGTTAAGTAATTGCATGAGAAGGTAGGCTAAAACATTGAGAAGAGGACTGAGCAATATGCTACTTAAGCCAACAAGCATCGCAAGAAAGATATCTTTGAATCTGGTGATTAGGTGTGGGTACATATGCATAAAGATAGATTTTCTGCCCAACATCATTCCAAGTTGCAATCTCGAGGAGATGGACTGTTTCAAGTGATTGAGAAGATCAATGACAATGCTTATAAGTTGGATCTTCAAGGTGACTATAACGCTAGTGCTACATTTAATGTTTTTGATATTTTTCCCTTTGATATTGATGTAGGTGATTCTAATTTGAGGACAAATTCTTTCTAGGAGAGGAGGAAAGATAGAGGCTTATCAAGCTCACAAAGCCCAAGTCATGTTCGTGATGATCGTGATCCTCTGAGCATCCATGGAGGTCAATGACAAGAGCTAAAACTAAGAGGAAGTAATAAGCCTTGGCTGGTTTCATTAATATTGCTAGAGAAAAAACTCAACAAAACTTAGGCATGGAGGATGACAAAATCTTCTACAACATGATCCAAGCTCAAGTTTAACCTTCTTGAAGATTTACAAGTATGGGGCTGTGAGATCCTCAATTTCCATGTATTCCTCCATGTATGTAAAGTATTCTAAGCTAATATGATTAAATGAACATGAAGTTTAATGTGTGAATGATGTATGCATGATGTGTAGAAGAAACAATGAAGTTGAATGTCAATAAGTCAAATGAAGCATGTTGATATCAGAAAATTAATTAAGGTATGAGACAAGAAATAAAACCAGAATTTTGATTTGGTGATTTAATGGATGAGTCATAGGAAGAAAGGAGAAGAGGAATTAATCGAGGGTCAAATAGTCTTGAGTCAAGGAGTAAGCATGGCTGAGATGGAGGATGAGATAAGAAGCAATTAATGCATCTTGCATGACTCATCACCCTCACTATCATCACCCCTACGCCAGCCCCTCTTCCAGCTCTCCCTCTCGTTCCATCCAATCTTCCAAGCTTTCATCTCTAGCTACCTTGCTAAACCACCTTATCCTTCCACTAATTCATTAAGTTCGTAGAACGAAAAATAATCCTTGTCACTAGACTAAGTGATATCCAAAGTTTGGTGGATTGATTTCAAGTATTGGAGGAGATCTCAAAGTTTGACATTTTGATCTCTAGTGAAGGTAAGAGAAATAGATGATTCTTGCAATTTCGTTCTTGGTTTGGAGTTGTTTTAAGTTAGTATAACATGTGTATGTGGTTTAAATTAAGGTTTGATGTGGTATGATGATTTTAGGTTGAAGAAGTGATAAGCTAGGGTTAACGCGCCAAGTGATCTTGCGTTCTCGAAGGAATCGAGGTAAAGAATTTATGTAACGGACGTAAGGCGGCTATGTCCGCATGTTTTATAATGTTTTTATGTGGTTTGGAAGAAGCACCAGTTGATTTTGTGCAGGAAAAGATGCATTTTCGGACTTGTTTCCTAGTATCAATTAGGCTAGGGGCAGCCGACTGCCATAAAGGGAAGTCGACTGCCTAGAGACAAACAAAACGCCGTTTTCCGAAAACCGATGCAAACCAGTCGACTGCTATGTAAGCTAGTCGACTGCTATTTTTCCAGAAGCATTCTTCTTTCAAACCAGTCGACTGCTATATGAGACAGTCGACTGCTATTTGCCAAATTGCATTCTGTTTCAAAAACAGTCGACTGCCCTATATGACCAGTCGACTGCTATTTCTTAAGAAGCATTCTGTTTGAAAACCAGTCGACTGCCCCCATGTATTTTCCGAAATGAAATTAATTTCGAGAAATAAAGTTATGAAGCAGCAGTCGACTGCCCTATAAGACCAGTCGACTGCCATGTATGAAAAGATGTTTTCAAAGCTTATTCGATTTAAACACAAAAGTGTTTTCTGAAAAAGTATATTATAATGTTTTGAGGCTATGGACTGCGTAATGATTATGCATTTCTGATGGCTGAGAGACTCTGATCAAGTCCTCAATAATATGTATGTTAAGTGAGGAACCCTAGTCCGGTCCTTAAGACCATTAGTGACACCTGACTAGTGCTCACTATGGTATTATTAAGGCAGGAGAGAATCCCTGACCTCTACATGGTATACCAATGTACTAATGCATGATTAGAGTCATATGAGTCATATGAATGGGAATGAACGGTTCATATGACGACTCAATCGCTTAAACATTGTACATAGTCTCCATCTATTTTAAAGTACAAGATGTATGTATAAAGAAATGTATGATGTATGTTTTAAAGTATGATATGAAGTATAATGTTTTAAAGAAAGTATGTTTGCCATGTCATTTTAAATGAATATGCATGGTTGCAAACAATGCATGAAAGAAGTATGATGCATGCTTTATAATGTTTTATATTACATTATAGAGCCAAGTAGAAAAAAAATGCATATAGAGGCATAGTACGCTCTTTTACATACTTTTCTTACTGAGCATAAACTCACCCTTTTACGACCATTTTTCCTACAGATTACCTGAAGTGAATCCCGCTCCGACTAGAGGAGCTTGTTTTTGAAGAATCAAGATGTACCTTCTTGATACGCTTCCCAGTTAGCATAGAAGGTATACTTATATGTTCATATGTAAAGTTAAATTGTAATCTAGCTACAGTACAGTACAAGTAAGAAATTTATGTATATAAGATGTCGGGGATGTAAGATAAGATAATGTATGAGATCCTGTGAAAATGGAATGATATTTATATATATATCATTTTATGTTTATGGAAATTGAAAAAAATTTCATAAGCTATTAAATGATTAGCTTAAGATTAAGGGAAGAACGACACTGGATAAACTAAATCTAAATAAAGAAGGAAAAAGATAAGTGATAAGATGAAGTGACGGGGACGTCACAGAGTGGTATCAGAGCAGTTTAGATTGAGGTTTGTCAGTGTCAAGAAGCTAGAAATAGAGTATATTCCCCAATTGTATTATACTGGTCTAAATACAAATGTATAGTATAGCTGTTTCTAGTTATACTAAAGAGCTCAATGATGATTATATTTACAGTATGAGCTCACGAAGAAGAGATACAAGAAGAGGAAGAGGACGGGGTCGCACTGAAGAGCCCCCAATTCCTTCTCCTCAACCATCTCCACCACATAGCCCGAATACGAGGCTAGCTAAAATGGAAAAGCATATGGAGAACATGGCCACGATGTTTACGCAGTTCATGTCTAATTTCCCGAATGTGGCCACAAGTACCCAAGCAACTGCAACTGTTATTCCTCCTACAGAAGTAACCCCACCAGTCCCAGTTACTGGAAGGCGGGATCCTAGAGCTTATTGTAGTGTGGCATTGATTAAGGAATTTAAGAAGTTGGATCCGCCCAAGTTCAAGGGGGAAAGAGATTTGTTGACAGCTGAGAACTGGATGAAAGCTGTCCTAAAATCTTTCGAGTACATGCCCTGCTCCGAAAGGGAGAAAGTAGGTTTGGCTGCCTATCTGTTGATTGATGATGCTGAATATTGGTGGCAAGCCACTCGGACCGTGTTAGAGGCCCGATATGAAGAGGTCACGTGGGACAGATTTGTAAAAGCTTTTAATGAACAATACATCCCACGCACGGATCAGAATAGACTGAAGATCGAGTTCCTAAGTTTAACTCAAGGTACGATGACGGTGAATCAATATGAATCTAAGTTCACCACCTTGAGTAGATTCGATCCAGAGGTCCGAAGAGATGAAGGGCATAAATCTACAGATTCATCGAGGGATTGAAGTCCCCGATTAGATCTAAGTTGTATCCGATGGATATCACCACCTATGGAGAAGCTGTCCGTAAGGCTTAGTTGTGTGAGCAGGACTATGATCTACACCATGCTGACTTCCGAGCCAAAGGTAAAGGCAAGGAACCAATGAAGCGGAAGTCAGATGAGAAAGCTTCGAGCGATAGGAATCCATTTCGGAGGAGTAGACAATCTGAAGGAGTTTCTATAGGTAAGTAAAGTATAGAAAGATGATCTTTAAATTAATTTAATAGTTATATGGAATTATATTGAAGTTGGAGTTATGATGATGATGGTAATGATATAGGTACTCCTAAAGCTACAGGAATCAAGATAAGTGATGAGCGATCCTGAAATCAAGTTGGAAGTACCGCTAGCTCACCGAAGAGTACGATGCAAAGATGTGAGCAGTGCGAAAAGTTTCACGGATCACAGCCATGTCGCTTGGCGAGTGGCGCTTGCTTTAGATGTGGGGAGAAAGGACACATGATTAGGGATTGCCCTCAGAGAGATCCGAGGATGCCTGACGAATCAGATAAGACCCCTAAACCGCAACCTAAGGCCACTGCTGCTGAGAAGGGAAAGAAAGCTGTGACTCAAGGACGACTGTTTGCCATCGACGAAGAGTCTGCCGATGCCTCGTCCAAAGTGATTAAAGGTACAATTTACCTGTTTGATGTAAATGTCATAGCATTGTTTGATCCAGGCTCCACGCATTCATTTATGTCTCCTATGATTGCTATGAAAGTACCTGTTGAGCCTGAGCATTTAGGACACTTATTGCAAATAAGCACACCTTTTAAGGAATCACAATTGACAGAGTTAGTATATAGAAACTGTAAGCTACGGGTAGGAGAAAGAGAATCTAAGGCTGACCTAATCCTACTAAATATGTATGGGTTTGATGTTATTTTGGGTATGGATTGGTTAGCTAACAATCATGTTATAGTGGACTGTTATGCTAAGAGTGTAACATTCTCTTCACCCGTTAGCTATGTTGTAAATTTTGCAAGTAATTAATATGAAAGTATGTTTGATTTTGATTTGTTTGCAATTGAAAGTAATGGATAATGTGTATGATGATGTGAAGGATTTATTGCTTATGTGGAGGACGTAGATCAGAAACGTCCCGGACTCAATGATATTCCTGTAGTCCAAGATTTTCCTGAGGTGTTCCCGGATGATCTTCCAGGACTTCCTCTGGATAGGGAAGTGGAGTTCACTATCGATTTGGTGCCGGGGACTGAGCCTATATCAAGAGCTCCTTACCGGATGGCTTTGGTAGAATTGGAAGAACTTAAGAAGTAGCTTCAGGAGTTGCTAGACAAGGGATTTATACGACCCAGCGTATCCCCTTAGGGTGCTCCTGTGCTTTTTGTCAAGAAGAAGGACGGTAGTATGAGGTTATGCATTGACTACCGGTGGTTGAATAAAGTGACAATCAAGAACAAGTATCCTCTTCCCAGGATAGATGATCTCTTTGATCAGCTCAAGGGTGCACAAGTCTTTTCCAAGACAGACTTGAGGTCGGGATATCATCAATTGAAGATCCGAGATGAAGATTTCCCTAAGACTGAGTTCAGGACACGGTATGGCCATTATGAATTCTTGGTGATGCCGCTTGGATTAACCAATGCACCTGCAGCATTCATGAATCTGATGAATGATGTGTTTAAGCAGTACTTGGACCAGTTTGTCATTGTCTTCATCGATGACATCTTGGTGTACTCGAGGTCATGGGAAGAGCATGAGCAGCATTTGAGGATTGTTTTAGAGACCCTCAGAGATAGAGGACTATATGCCAAGCTAAATAAATGTGATTTCTGGTTGAATCAAATCTCCTTCTTAGGTCATGTGATCAGTAAAGATGGAGTTTCAGTTGATCTATCAAAGATTGAAGCGGTGGTTCAATGGGAAAGACCGAAGACTGTGACGGAGATTAGGAGTTTCTTGGGTTTAGCTAGCTACTATAGGAGGTTTGTAGAGGGTTTCTCAAAGCTAGCTGCTCCATTGACGCGCTTGACGCGCAAGGAAATGAAGTATGAGTGGAATGAAGCCTGTGAATGTAGTTTTCAAGAGTTGAAGCACAGGCTGACGACTGCACCGATTCTCACCATCCCTAGTGGTTCAGGTGGATTTGCGGTGTATAGTGATGCCTCAGGGCAAGGTTTGGGATGCGTGTTAATGCAGCATGGTAAGGTAGTAGCCTATGGTTCCAGACAATTGAAGGACCATGAGAAGAACTACCCGACTCATGATTTGGAGTTAGCTGCAGTAGTGTTTGCCTTGAAAATATGGAGACATTACTTATATGGTGAGAGATTTCAGATTTTTACGGATCATAAAAGTCTGAAATACTTATTCTCCCAGAAGGAATTAAACATGAGGCAAAGAAGATGGCTCGAGCTACTAAAGGATTACGATTGTGAGATCTTGTACCACCCGGGGAAAGCCAATGTGGTGGCGGATGCTCTGAGCCGGAAGCATGTAAGTATGGTGTCTTATATGATGATAAAAGAGCATGAACTAATTGAGCAATTCGCAAGCCTCAACCTTAATGTTATGACTTATGAGCAAATTGGAATGATGGCTAGTTTAAAGATTGAGCTAGAGTTAATGGACAGAATCCGAAGTGCTCAAAAGGAAGATGATAGATGCATAGAGGCTATGAATCAGATGCAATCAGGTATGACCTCAGAATTTAATGTCAGTAGTGATGGAATTTTGAGGTTTAGAGGTCGTATATGTGTTCCTAATGATGACGAATTGAAAAAGTTGATCTTAATTGAAGCACATGCCACTAAGTACACGTTACATCCAGGAAATACGAAGATGTATCACAATCTTCGTAAGATATACTGGTGGAAGGGCATGAAGAGAGACATAGCAGATTTTGTAGCAAAATGTCTCACATGTCAACAGGTCAAGGTAGAGCACCAAAAGCCAGCAGGATTACTGCACCCTCTGCCTATACCTAGGTGGAAATGGGAGCACATTACGATGGATTTTATTATGGGGTTGCCCAGAACCAAGAAGAATCATGATGGTATTTGGGTGATTGTTGATAGATTGACAAAATCAGCTCACTTCCTACCTATGAAGTCAACTGATACACTCAATGCTTTGGCAGATATGTATGTAAAAGATGTTGTAAGACTACACGGTGTTCTAGTGAGCATCACTTCTGATAGAGATTCCAGGTTTACTTCCCATTTATGGGAGCATTTTCAAGAAGCCATGGGATCTAAGTTAAATTTTAGCACAGCTTTTCATCCGCAGACTGATGGACAGTCCGAGCGCACGATTCAGACGCTCGAGGATACGTTGAGGGCTTGTGCTATGGACTTTAAAGGCTCATGGGATGACCATCTGCCATTGGCTGAGTTTGCATACAATAATAGTTATCATGCAAGCATCGGGATGGCACCATATGAAGCTTTGTATGGAAGAAGGTGTCGATCTCCGATTGGGTGGGAAGAAGTGGGCGAACGTAAGTTATTGGCTCCAGATCTAGTCGAGCAAGCTTCAGAAAATGTTAAGTTGATTTGTCAAAGGCTTTAGACAGCTCAGAGTAGACAAAAGAGCTATGCAGATGCTCGACGGAGGCCACTTGAGTTCATGGTTGGAGATTTTGTGTTCTTGAAAGTTTCTCCATCCAAAGGAATCATGAGGTTTCGACGACGACGTAAGCTGAGTCCTCGTTACATCGGTCCATTTGAGGTCTTAGATCGAATAGGCGATGTTGCCTATAGATTGGCATTGCCTCCGGAGCTATCGGGAGTGCATAATGTGTTTCATGTATCGATGCTTCGGAAGTATAATCCGGATCTGTCTCATGTCATTATAATCCGGATCCGTCTCATGTCATTGAGTATGAACCCTTGGAGATAAGGGAAGATATGAGCTATGTAGAGAAGCCGATTCGGATTTTGGACAGAAAAGAGAAAGTTTTGAGGTCTAAGACGATCTCGTTAGTGAAAGTTCTCTGGCAATACCATACGATGGAAGAAGCTACATGGGAGCTAGAGAGCTTAATGAAGGAAAGGTATCCAGAATTATTTACATGACAAGCTAAGGCAAATTTGGAGGACCAAATTTTCTAAGGTGGGGAGGATGTGAGATCCTCAATTTACATGTATTCCTCCATGTATGTAAAGTATTCTAAGCTAATATGATTAAATGAACATGAAGTTTAATGTGTGAATGATGTATGCATGATGTGTAGAAGAAACAATGAAGTTGAATGTCAATAAGTCAAATGAAGCATGTTGATATCAGAAAATTAATTAAGGTATGAGACAAGAAATAAAATCAGAATTTTGATTTGGTGATTTAATGGATGAGTCATAGGAAGAAAGGAGAAGAGGAATTAATTGAGGGTCAAATAGTCTTGAGTCAAGGAGTAAGCATGGCTGAGATGGAGGATGAGATAAGAAGCAATTAATGCATCTTGCATGACTCATCACCCTCACTATCATCACCCCTACGCCAGCCCCTCTTCCAGCTCTCCCTCTCATTCCATCCAATCTTCCAAGCTTTCATCTCTAGCTACCTTGCTAAACCACCTTATCCTTCCACTAATTCATTAAGTTCGTAGAACGAAAAATAATCCTTGTCACTAGACTAAGTGATATCCAAAGTTTGGTGGATTGATTTCAAGCATTGGAGGAGATCTCAAAGTTTGAGATTTTGATCTCTAGTGAAGGTAAGAGAAATAGATGATTCTTGCAATTTCGTTTTTGGTTTGGAGTTGTTTTAAGTTAGTATAACATGTGTATGTGGTTTAAATTAAGGTTTGATGTGGTATGATGATTTTAGGTTGAAGAAGTGATAAGCTAGGGTTAATGCGCCAAGTGATCTTGTGTTCTCGAAGGAATCGAGGTAAAGAATTTATGTAACGGACGTAAGGCGGCTATGTCCGCATGTTTTATAATGTTTTTATATGGTTTGGAAGAAGCACCAGTTGATTTTGTGCAGGAAAAGATGCATTTTCGGACTTGTTTCCTAGTATCAATTAGGCTAGGGGCAGCCGACTGCCATAAAGGGAAGTCGACTGCCTAGAGACAAACAAAACGCCGTTTTCCGAAAACCGATGCAAACCAGTCGACTGCTATGTAAGCCAGTCGACTGCTATTTTTCCAGAAGCATTCTTCTTTCAAACCAGTCGACTGCTATATGAGACAGTCGACTGCTATTTGCCAAATTGCATTCTGTTTCAAAAACAGTCGACTGCCCTATATGACCAGTCGACTGCTATTTCTTAAGAAGCATTTTGTTTGAAAACCAGTCGACTGCTATATGGACCAGTCGACTGCCCCCATGTATTTTCCGAAATGAAATTAATTTCGAGAAATAAAGTTATGAAGCAGCAGTCGACTGCCCTATAAGACCAGTCGACTGCCATGTATGAAAAGATGTTTTCAAAGCTTATTCGATTTAAACACAAAAGTGTTTTCTGAAAAAGTATATTATAATGTTTTGAGGCTATGGACTGCGTAATGATTATGCATTTCTGATGGCTGAGAGACTCTGATCAAGTCCTCAATAATATGTATGTTAAGTGAGGAACCCTAGTCCGGTCCTCAAGACCATTAGTGACACCTGACTAGTGCTCACTATGGTATTATTAAGGCAGGAGAGAATCCCTGACCTCTACATGGTATACCAATGTACTAATGCATGATTAGAGTCATATGAGTCATATGAATGGAATTGAACGGTTCATATGACGACTCAATCGCTTAAACATTGTACATAGTCTCCATCTATTTTAAAGTACAAGATGTATGTATAAAGAAATGTATGATGTATGTTTTAAAGTATGATATGAAGTATAATGTTTTAAAGAAAGTATGTTTGCCATGTCATTTTAAATGAATATGCATGGTTGCAAACAATGCATGAAAGAAGTATGATGCATGCTTTATAATGTTTTATATTACATTATAGAGCCAAGTAGAAAAAAAAATGCATATAGAGGCATAGTACGCTCTTTTACATACTTTTCTTACTGAGCGTAAACTCACCCTTTTACAACCATTTTTCCTATAGATTACCTGAAGTGAATCCCGCTCCGACTAGAGGAGCTTGTTTTTGAAGAATCAAGGTGTACCTTCTTGATACGCTTCCCAGTTAGCATAGAAGGTATACTTATATGTTCATATGTAAAGTTAAATTGTAATCTAGCTACAGTACAGTAAAAGTAAGAAATTTATGTATATAAGATGTCGGGGATGTAAGATAAGATAATGTATGAGATCCTGTGGAAATGGAATGATATTTATATATATCATTTTATGTTTATGGAAATTGAATAAAATTTCATAAGCTATTAAATGATTAGCCTAAGATTAAGGGAAGAACGACACTAGATAAACTAAATCTAAATAAAGAAGGAAAAAGATAAGTGATAAGATGAAGTGACGGGGACGTCACAGGGGCCGATGCATAAATTTGGCCTAGGGCAATTGGGCCAAACGCTATACTTATTTTATTTAGTTATGTCTTATTAGGCTGAACATTATCTTAAGTTAATTTAAGCCCAATTTCTTTTTATTTAATAGGTATTATAGGATTTCTACTTCTTATTCTGCCAGTTAGAAAAGTAGGATTCCTATTTTTTATTTTGCAAGTTTGCTATTTGCCTATAATTAGACATGTAACCCTTTAGGTAGAACACAATTGATTTGAATTATAATATTGAGGGACTTTTCTCTTTGGTTCTCTTGATAACTCTTGAACTTATCAAGGTCTTCCTTATGGCGTTTTTCTACTTTCCACCAATTTATACCTTAGGTTCTTGCTTTTCTAAGCAACGAGTTTAGGTTTAATACCATTGATTCTTGTGTTTCTACATAACTGGTCTTAGTTTTTATTTTTAATTCTTTGTTTTACTTTGTTGCTTTTTTTAACTTATTCTTGTTTTTCTTCGAGTTTTCTTCGTTAAATCTCATTTTCTTTCGGTGAGGTTCATATCAACAAAATTCAATATAAATAATAAAATGATAATAAAAAAATAAAATAATTGATGATGGTGCCACTTCAGAGAAATTAAAAGGTTTCTTCAAATACTCTTGGGGTAAAAGATTTTTTTGGGGTTTGGTGAAAAATCTCAAAGAAATCTCCAATAAAGCATGTAAATAATAGTAAAAAATACTAAATAAAAACAAAGCGAAAATACCATTGGCAGAAGCATTTCGGAGGAATAAAAGAATTTCTTCGAATACTCTTAAGGTGAAATTTTGGGAGTTTCATTAGAATGGTGAAAAAATATCAAGAAAAGTTTAGTATTAGATAAAAGATCACTGAGTCTAGACCAATATTAAGATAACGCAAGATTAAATGGTACTATCCATCGGATAGGTGTCGTGGGGTGCTAATCCTTCTCCACGTGTAACCATACTCCTGAATTCAGTCTCTGAAATGTAAATTAGTCTTTGTCCTTGGAGTCAAATAAGGTTTCAATCACACCTATAGAGAAAAATATTAGTGGCGACTCCCTTGGTCAATCAAGTGACCAGATCAAAAGATTTATCTATAAGTCAAAGCGGTCAGACCCAAATGTTGCGAAAGTACTAATATGATGAACTATTAATGCTTGACTAGTCGTGTGTTTATTCTAGTGCATATGTGCGTAAGATATATGTAAGCAATGTTGAGATGAGATAAATATGTAAAAAATTGTTCAAATTTGATGCATGTTCAAATTGACTTGGTTGAGATGTCTTAAGCTGACTTATATTTGTATCTTGATATGCCATTTGATACCTAGGTGCTAAAAATCTTCTTGATCTTATCCTAAAAATGTTCTTGAATTGTTTGATCTGTTCTGTCTACTAGGTTTAAGTGATAAGTCTTGAATGACTTTAGATGGAATTGCTTAAAAAAATATTTGTTTTTAGCCAGGAAAATTGATTTTTAGATTGATTTGTGCACTACCAATAGGTAAAGGATCAATACCCTGCACATGGAATTAATACCTATATGGTAGAAAGGAATTAAAAACACAAAAAGTATTGATGCACATTCATGTGGTATCAATACCCGATGAACAAGTATTGATACACAATTAGGTAGAACGATAAAAATGCTAAACATAAGTGCATCTCTTCATTCTACCCTTCATTTCTCTCACTTTAAATAATATGCCTTCTTCTCCCTTCCTCGTTGAAAAGTTCTTCCTTATATTAAGTCAAAACAATCACTCACCACAAAATTAGGTGAAAATCATCATCACTCCTTTCTACCCCATGCGTGCTTATAAAAAATTTATGGGTAAATTTTTCCCTTGAACTTCTACTGTTGATTCATTTTTATGAAATAATATAGATTTTGTGATAAAAATTAATTGGGTTTAATATTATATATATATTAAGTTACTCATTTGTAGGAAATCATTTTTTACAATTCTTCACTATACCTATATTTACCCTTCTCAACCTCTCTGATAACATGTCTTCCCTTACTAGTACATATGCTTTTTTGCATCTTACTTAGATTATTACTTTTACACTTATGAAAGATTTTTACTTTTATACTTCTGAAAGTAAACAATGGTTTAATGAAAAATTTGAGTCCATATCTGTTCATATAGAATTTGTCTATCAACTTCTTAGATCTATTTCATAAACTTCCCTCCTCTCAATGTCCTTCTGTCCTTTGGCTACATATGAAAAATTTGAGTCCATATTTGTTCATATAGAAAAATTTGAAGTGTTTTTTTAGTTCTTGAATATTATGTAATATATTTTGTATTTTTTTTATCAAATTATTAATTTATGCGAAAGTCAGGATTAACATTTTACACTAAGTTTGAAAACAAAATTATTAATTATTACGATAGAGGGTTTATTAATTTTCTATAGTGGCTTGAGTTGGGATTATGATTTTTTATTAATTTATTGAGGTTATTAATTTAAAGGAGATTCATTTAAAAGGGTTCTACTATATTATTGTAAATAAACCCCTTAATCTTTCGAAATTATACAATTAAGTAGACATTAATTGCCATTTTTATTGCAAAAGTGGCAATCCACAAAGCTATCTACATTAGCTATCACGTAAGATGCGTAAATTGCAATTTTAAAAGATTGGGAGATTTATGTATAGTAAAATAAAAATTTATGAATTAATTTGTAAGTAGACCTAGCAATTCTTGACTATAATATGTTTTCGTGTCATGTAAAATCGTGTTCGTGTCGTGTAAAAAACGATAATTTCGTGTTAAAATTCGTATTGACATGAAAGCCAAAAACCTTATTTTTAGCATTTAACTTGTTCATATATAATTTCTACTTAATTTTAGCATGAGTCACCTTCATGTCATTTATTTAAATTGTTATTGTGTTGTGTCACCGTGTCATGTCTAGGATTGTTAAGTTTGTTTGTAAGTAATAAAATGTTAATGATTTACATATATTTTGTGGATTATTATTCTATCTATCGCTAGTAGAGTTTTTTAACTCCACAAGCAAGGTTAGGATGATAACATGTGTCATATTTTATTTATTTATTTTTAATATTCTTAAAAAACACTTGTCATCATCTTAACTTCAGTTGTGGAGTTAAAAAAAAAACTTCACTGGCGGTGGATAGGATAATAATCCATAATTTATTTATGATAATATCTAATACACTGCTAGTGGAGTTTTTAACTCAACAAGCATGATTAGAATAATAACACATATCTTTTAAACATATTTCTGACTGTTAAGCTAAAATTCTAACATTGCACATTCATACCACTGATGCCTTCATTTAGTGGTAAAGAGGAAGTCTTAGAACTTTAAAGTCCTAGCTCCAAAATTCGAATTTCATTAAATATAAGATCGTGTTAATTTGTTTATTGTTTGTTTAATTGTTGTTATTATTTGTATTTATTAATTTATAAAAAAATTCATTGTTACTACAAGAAAAAAAAATACACATTCATTATCATTAAAAGCTTAGGGTAAGGACCGTACGACGTGTTGTGGAATGTGGAAGCGCTCATGCGAATCCTGAAACGGAACTCTTCAATGATGCAACATATGCTTGTAATAATAAGTACATTATGTTATGTTTTTATATATTATACTAGTATTATTAATATCCAAAACTCTTTTTTTTAGTGGTAAGGAAGAAGTCTTGAAATTTTGAAGTTTCAAGTTTAAATATCATTAAGTGTGAGTTTGAGTTACTCCAGTTATTTACTAGTTTGTTTAGTTTGTTATAGTTGTTTATTAGTTTACCTAGTTTGAGTAATGTGATTTTCATAATTATCTGTTCATGAAATGTAATATACTAATTATGATTGTAATTTCTGATGAAAATATACTACTAAAAAAACTATTTATTTTTTTAAATTTTTTTTGCCATAGCAGGCCGGATAGAAATTGCAGGCCGAAAAAAGGGTTGAATAACAAAAGACCCACCCTAGAACTCAGAACAAAAAAAAAAACAAAGGGAATTTCTAAACACACCTTATCTTGTGCTAGGTGCACCCTAAGTAAAAAAAATTTTTCTTCAAAAAACTAATCATTGACAATATGACCATTATACCCTAAACTCAATATTAGCACACCGTAAATTCGACACTCTCGGTAATGAATTACCGAGAGCTACAATGCGCTCCCAGCAGCGAACTGCTGGGAGTGGATTAGGTTTCCCGGCAATTCATTGTTGGGAGACAAGCCATGGTCTCGGCAGTCTACTGCCGAGACCGTGTATACGATTTTGATGGAAAATTAATCTTATTGAGAAAATTCTTGATAGATCTTTTTATTTTGTAAATTGATAAAAAGACATAAAAGACTATTTTGTAAATTGCTATAATTTTTAGCACAATATCTATTTTTTTTACTTGTTTTGTTTGAATGGGATTTAATTTTTCATTAATAAAATTGGTTTTTGGTTGGGTTGATATATAATAAATACTGAAAAAAATTATTTAATCATGAGTTGCTTTTGGAGATGAGTCCAAGTAATTTTTCATTTATGATAAATAGTTGGCTTCTTTTTTTGTAACTAAGGAGTGAGATGATAAAAGTTGGACAATGCCCTTCCTTTATTTCGTAATCTTTTCATTGCTGAGCCGCTGACTTGGACCCTAGTGCTGCGAGATGCTTCAGAGTCGCGGCACTAGGGTGCTGCGACTAGCCAGAATGCACGGCACTAAAGTACCGCGCAATGGAAATACGCTCGCAGCAATTCATTGCCGCGAGCTGCAGTTCGACGCCAATCTCCAAAAATCAACATTTGAGTTCGTTTAAATGAAAACTAATGAATATTTAACATCTATAATTGAACACAAAAGCCATACGAATCTTATTAACTTCAAATACTCAAGGATTTGAGGAGGATTTGATGGAATAAGGGTTAGGGAAAAACTAAGAGATATGGGATTTGGGTGTGTTATGGGTGTGCCGTGGGTGAGGGGGGTAAAATAGGATTAGAATTTTGAGATTTAGGGTGTGGGTAGCAGAAAAGTGAAGAGAAATGAAAAGAATAGGGTGAATCTAGCAAATAGGGTGTGTCTAGTTAAAGTTTGGGTGTAAATAGTTGTTCTCAAAAACAAAAGACCCACCCTCAAGAGAGAAACGAAAACAAAAAGTAAAAAAAAAATTCAAAGGGAGGGCGGACAAGAAGAAGAATCACATTGTTTTAGCATTTGTACGGCTATGGAATCGAAAGCCAACAACGGAGATTTGCGTGCCTGCTCTTCTTCGTCGATCTGTAAGTTCTTCTTTTTTCGAATGTCATGTCCTGTTTCTTGGCCGCGTCAATTCAAATTTGAATCCCGGCTTTTTTAAGGTTTTCAGGGAAATTTCTAGGGTTTTTGGTTGGAGCTCTGGATCTTGTCATCCCTTTTCATTTACGAGGTTGGGAATTTCTCTAGGGTTTTGTTTATCTATCATTTCTGGCTAAATGTACCAATGTATGGAATGTATTTTCGAAATTAAGGTGATTTTTAAGGGGAAGAAGGAAAACTTTGCTCTTCAGTGCTAAGAAACATAAAGGAATGAGAAATGTGGGATTCGGATTTATAATTTCTTAGTGATTGAAGTTAGCGCTAGTAGATAAGGACAGTTAAGATATCAATCACTATTACCCTTACTTTTAAGTTGTCTAACATTCCCATTTTTGGTTTTCATTGAATTGTAATTGTTATTTGACCTTGATTTTTTTTATTGCGTAGTTGATTTGTACTATAAAAAGAAAAATGAAAAGAAATCAAATTCACCTTGAAAAGACAACCCTTTAGGTAAGTTTTCTTATATAAAAGAAAGGGGAAAAAATAAATGTTTCCAAAATTTAATAATTTTCTCTGAATCTCTTTTTTAAAAGTGAAAATAGCATTTGAAGCTAATTTTTTTTTTCTAAACTTCTTTTTTTTTAATTTTAAATAAATAAACCTTGGTCTCTTTTGTTTGGATATTTTCAGGTTTGGTAGATTCTTGCTTCTAGTACCTTTTTCTAGATCTATAGCACTTCATAATGACAGAACCAAGCTCAGTAGATGTGATTTTGGACTTTCTGAAGAGAAATCGCTTTACAAGAGCTGAGGCAGCTTTGCGGAGTGAACTCAGTAACCGCCCTGATTTGAATGGATTCCTTCAGAAACTTAAACTTGAAGAAAAGGACTCTGGCAAGGTACTAGAAGACAAAAATGGGAGAAAAATAGTTGGAGAAAGTCATGGATCAGGTTCTCGAGTCAGTGGTGAGGTTTCTAAGGAACTTATAGTGAAAGAGATAGAGTGTGGGGCTGGTAGAATTGGGTCTGAAAGCAAGCGGGGAACTACCGCCTCTACCAGGGAGTGTAATAAACCTATTGAAGCAAAAGTGACAAGTGATAAGAGTTTCACTTTCTCTAAAAGTACAGAGGATGCTTTACTCAATTTGCAGTCCTGGAACTCCAACATTAGCAATGGTCCTGATCTGTTCAAAAAGGATGGTTTTGTTTGTAGCACTAGCTTTTTGGAGCTAGAGAAACCGGATCAGTCAAGACATTGTACGGCTGATGCACCTGACAATAATAAAGGCAAGGTTAAATCTGGAGAAGAGATTTCCTTTTCTGGTGAAATGAAAACTTCATGGCTTGGAAATGCTAGCAAGGCTAATGTAGATTCCAAGTGTGACAAGTTTCGTACCAGTGAAACTAGGGACCTTGATCAGCAATTTAAGACTAGCAGTGCGTACTTGAAGGAAAACTTTCCTGATAACAGCAGATGGTCTAGAGCTGAGGAACCCACTAGTTCATCTTCAGAGATATGGAAAGATTGTTCTGTCAAGACTGTTTTTCCTTTCCCTAAGGGAGATGTATCAATTACTTATGATGCTGCTGCTGCTTCAGATAAGGGAGAAGGGAAGGAGAAAGCAGATGGACTTGGTGCTAGGGAAGCTATTAATGATCGGGTGGATGAGGTTGGAAGGGCTTTATTCTTTGGAAAGTCTCAAGGCAGTGGTGAGCAAAAAGGTATAAACGGGTTGGCATTCCCTCTTGCATCTGATAATCCAAAGGAAGAATTACCTAGGCTGCCACCAGTTAAACTCAAGTTGGAGAAGTCATTGAATATTAATTGGGAGGAAAAATATGAGCGTGATGGCTCAGATGCAGAGCTCATTAGTGCTGACAATACCTTCCTTATAGGGTCCTAT
Source organism: Heritiera fomes (assembly GCA_032173925.1). Classification (NCBI taxonomy): domain Eukaryota; kingdom Viridiplantae; phylum Streptophyta; class Magnoliopsida; order Malvales; family Malvaceae; genus Heritiera; species Heritiera fomes. Next base: position 14,598,381 of record JAPDPM010000005.1, read on the forward strand.
CTGGATATTCCCATTGGGCAAGAAATAAACTCTTCAGGTTAGTTGACATAATGATATGCTTATTTGATAATGTGCTTACAGATATATTTGATTTTCCTTAAATTAATGACAGCAAATTGTTGTCTAATTATCCAAACTTTCATTATTATTATTTTTTTTTACTTTCTCCTTTTCCGTACTTGATTTGCTATTTAATATACCTTTTGGTGGGACGGATGGATGAGGTACACATGTATCTATGTATGTATGTATGTATGTATGTTCTACGTCAGTGTGTATATATATTCGTCATCTAAACCTTACAAATATGTCTAATTTGTTGGTAAAAATCTTGGTTAACTTGAAAAGATGCCATCTTGGTTAGGTGGCAAAGTCTCATTGGTCGGCTTTGTGAATTTTGTTTGATGTATCTTTCCAGTAAGAGGAATTGATATTATGTTTCCATGAGTTTTAAAAATTTTCCTATGAGGTTTGTCATTTTCTGTTTGCAAGTGTTTTGTGGGTCCTTAAAAATCATTTTTAGATGCTGGGAAGATAGGTTGGACTTTGCTCAAGGTGACACGAGCTGTAATAATAGTAAAAATAGGTTGGATGAAACCCCTTCTAAGTGCCTCAATGTGAAACTCGAGTGGGAAGAAGTTTCTTTTTGGACACTGATAAAAAATTTTACTGTTAAGTGCAGTAGGAGAATAGGAGAACTGTAGCTTTGGAAATCATAATTTCTCCTTCGGAAAGGGCTGATGTAACTGAATTATTTGGTTGGTTTGGGTTGTAACATGGGAGGTTTGGGATTGTAGCCAATTATTAAATTCTAGTTTTAGGAATTATTGAGGTACTGGGTACTTTGAACTTCTGATCTGATATTATGTCAAGGTGGCAAATGGGTGGCTTCGAGTCTTCTCAGATTCAAATTGTTTAGGATTAGGGTGAGTTTTACGCTGTTTTAGATTTTATGCAACCATTCGACCTGATTTTCTCATTTGGGTTATCTCTGGTTTGGGCTTTTTTTTACCTTTTGGTCAACTTGGATCGGATTCAGGTTTGGGTTTAACTTATCACCTCTAATTGATTTTTGAGAAGATTTTCTAGGGACAATTCAAATCAGATTGTAAGTTTCAAATACTGCTGAACTTTTCAGGGGAAAGGAATAATAAAAACTCATGTCTCACTTAAAAACGTAGGTTTTACACCTAGTGTTAAGTTACTTAACGTGACCCTACGTTTTTGATTAATTGACTGAATCTTTTTTAGTTTTTAATTATTTAATTACCAAGGGAAATTTTGGGGGCAAGGGGATAGAAGATGCTGGGATGCCTGACCACATTAGCCAGAAAACACTAGGCTGAAGAGTGGTGGCTATTAATTTAAAGGAGCAATGAATGCATACAGGCTCCTAGTGATCTTTGTCCTACGGTAACAATAGACGAGAAAAAAAAGGGGTAAAGTTGGCTAATAATTTTGAACTTATTAGATTCGCATATTATCTTTGGGTGTCAAAATAGATGTCATCCATCTTCCAACATGTCACATGAATATCATTTCAGATGTTTTTAAGCATTTGTCAGTGCAATAAAAATAAGAAATAAGCTTTTGTTCTAATGGTCATTTATACACTAAACATGATAAATGCATTTATTGTCCATTAGCTTTGTACTGGCAATGGTTCAACTGATTATCTCTTGCCAAGTTCTAGATGTGGCATGCTTAAGCTTTTGCACTTTAGATCTTGATATTAATAAAAAGGATTCAACTTGTAGCATCCTCTGGTTCCCTTGGGTAAGATGCTAAGCTGTCTTTATCTGGCCTGAATCTCCTAAGTTCATTACGTTCGATGATCCTTTTGTTTATTTATATTTAGAGAGGTGTTTTTTTTTCTCTCTTATAACTCTGCTAAGTATATCTCGAATCGTGTTTATGACAATCCAGGTGGGAAAAGGAATGCTGGAGGTAGTTGGCTTTCTGTGAGTCAGGGCATTGCAGAAGATGCTTCTGATCTGGTTTCTGGTTTTGCTACTATTGGTGATGGATTAAGTGAATCCGTTGATTACCCAAATGAGTATTGGGACTCCGATGAATATGATGACGATGATGATGTTGGATACATGAGGCAACCTATCGAGGATGAAGCCTGGTTTCTGGCTCATGAAATTGATTATCCTAGCGACAACGAAAAGGGAACTGGGCATAGGAGTGTTCCGGATCTGCAAGAAAGATGTCAAACCAAGGATGAAGATGATGATCAATCATTTGCGGAGGAGGATTCTTACTTCTCAGGTGAACAATATTTCCAGGCAAAGAATGTTGAGCCTGCTGCAGCTTCAGTTGATCCTATAGAGCTGTCTGTAACTGAAATGTATGGCAGGACTCATGACAATGATTTAATTTCCCAATATAATGGACGGCTAATGGATGAAGAGGAGCTTAGTTTGATGCGTGCTGAACCCGTTTGGCAAGGATTTGTCACACAGACAAATGAACTTATCATGCTAGGGGATGGAAAAATTCTCAATGATTGTAGCAGATCTCGTCTGGATGATATTTGTATAGATGATGATCAGCATGGTTCAGTGCGGTCTATTGGTGTGGGAATCAACAGTGATGCTGCTGATATTGGCAGTGAAGTACGTGAAAGTTTAGTTGGAGGTAGTAGTGAAGGGGATTTAGAATATTATCATGATCATGTTGTTGCTATTGAAGGGTCTAGGCAAAGTCATCATAAGACAGACAGGAAATTTATTGATAAACCAGTTAGAGATAAAAGGAAAACTGGAAAAAATGATACCCATGAATGTTTTATTGGGAATGATATAGGTTGGAGCCCCCAGGTGAAGAATCTTGCAGATGGGGGATTTTCTTTTCCTCCACCGCTAAGAGATGGGCAGTTGGTGCAGGCAGGTTCTAGTAAGTCTCTGTGGTCAAGTAACTGCAATGCTGCTGGCGATGAACATGATGACTGTTTTAATGCTTTGATGGGGTCTGATGATATGCTTGCTACATGGAGACGGAAAAGCAGTGATTCATCAACCCCCAAAAGTTCTAGGGATGAAAATAATGCCAATGCTGTAAGATCAGCAAATTCTAGTCCTTCAACTCTCTCTAATTCTGGTTATGGTGAACAAGAGCAGACCAAGAAAGAAGAGGATGAGAAAATTAGGGGTGTGAGGGAAGAGGATACTGGGGCGTCACTCGAGGATGAAGAGGCTGCTGCTGTCCAAGAGCAAGTGAGACAAATTAAAGCACAGGAGGAGGAATTTGAAACCTTCAACCTCAAGATTGTGCATAGGAAAAACAGGCATGTCTTATTGTAGAAACAACTCCTATTTGTAATATATGTTCTGTGGTGCTAACAATTTTCGAAATTGCTCTGATACATAAATGGTGTGTTGTATCCTCACTCTTTCTCTTTCCTTGTGAGATATCAAGTATCCTTGAACCTCTCTGGGGGTGATCTCCACGAACTCTGTTGAGGTTGGAGAAGTGAAGCTGGTAGCAAGCTACCTCTTAATTTTCTGACTGACAAGTTTTTGAAGATATTTATTTTATATACTGTAATGGTTACTATCAAGGAGAAGGGACCAAGATCTTCATTTAACTAATCAGATATTCTCATTGTTGACTACTTTTCCTTTACCTAGTATTTAGCCAAGCTTATTTTTGTGTTTTTAGCTTAAATATTTCTTTAGATAATTTGTACTGAATATTTCACTTTGCTAGCTATAGAGCTTTTGCTAACAGATTTCCTTACGTAAGTCCTCGTTTTTGTTCCTCAGAACTGGATTTGAGGAGGACAAGAATTTCCACGTTGTTCTGAATTCTGTTATAGCTGGGCGCTATCATGTTACTGAGTATCTTGGGTCGGCTGCTTTTAGCAAAGCTATACAAGCACATGACCTGCACACAGGCATGGATGTCTGTGTGAAAATTATAAAGAACAACAAGGATTTTTTTGATCAAAGCCTTGATGAGATTAAGCTTCTCAAGTATGTTAACAAACATGATTCAGCGGATAAGCATCACATTCTCCGATTGTATGATTACTTTTATTACCGAGTAAGTAAATGTAGGCCATGAACTGTCTTTCTTTTTCCTTGTTCATGCTTTTGAATGTTCCTACTACATTTTTGCTTTATTAAAAGATACTGTGTATTTTTCTTTCTTTCTTTATGATTTCATTTGTGTTATATTCTTTACCTTTGGTTGCTCTAGTCCTGATTTTTGCATGCTTATATTGATACATGCATTTATTGGGGACTTTGTTCTGAATATGTCTGGCTTCTAGAGGCAAATGGTTCTATCTGTTGCTCAAGTTGGCATGTTCAGCGATTTATTCTCTGCTGGTGAAATAAAAAATTTATCTGTTGGCCAATGCATATAGTGTCCTTTACGTGAATGGCAGTGCATGTAGAATTGAGTAGCAGCTGACTCTTCTTAATTTTCCAGGAGCATTTGCTAATAGTCTGTGAACTTCTCAAGGCAAACTTATACGAGTTTCATAAATTTAATCGGGAATCAGGTGGGGAGGTTTACTTCACTATGCCAAGATTGCAGGTATGTGGAAAGCTATTTTCTTCAGAAGAGCATCTAATCTATGTCTTACTATTATATAATCTTCTCTTAAATTCTGTTGTGCAGTCAATTACCATGCAGTGTTTGGAGGCTCTTCAGTTTTTGCATGGCCTTGGCCTAATACATTGTGATCTGAAGCCAGAAAATATATTAGTAAAAAGCTATAGTAGATGTGAGGTGAAGGTCATTGATCTTGGGAGCAGTTGTTTTGAGACAGATCATCTATGTTCGTATGTTCAATCCAGGTCCTATCGTGCACCAGAGGTTATCCTAAGACTTCCATATGATAAGAAGATAGATGTTTGGTCACTTGGCTGCATCTTGGCAGAACTCTGTACTGGCAATGTAAGTGTTGGCCTTCTCTAGACATCAATTTCTATTTGCATCTTATGAAGTAAGGCTATAATATGTTTAAGGTTGGGAAATTCTATTTGCAGCCAGTTTTTTTATTTACCACAACTGATTTTTTTTTTCAAAAAATATTATGACAAAAATACCCTTAATGCTTCCTGGAAATTCATTTCCAAAAAACGTTAGAGCTTCTCGGAAGAGGATTTCTGGGAAGCATCAGAGCTTCCGGGAAGAGGATTTCTGGGAAGCATTAAAGCTTCCTGGAAGTAAATTTTCGGGAAGCATTAAAGCTTCCCGGAAATTCATTGATGGTAAGAAAAATTCAATGAGCATGTGTGGGGCCACTTCATTTTGCTGGAGTCTCTTCATGGTGCCACCTGGTCTTTGGCCATGGCCCTTGGTGTTAGCACAATTCAATGAGCATGCAAAAGATATCCATGCTACCACCTTGTGCCACTTTTTCAGGGACAAGCCACAGCCTTCATTTTAGCAGTCAACCTACGATTGTGTGCTTCCCGGAAATGGATTTCTGGGAAGCATACTAGCTTACTGGAAATTCATTTCCTGTAAAGCACAAAATTAAAAATTATTTTACTATGGGTATTTTTGTCATAAAATTACAAAAAAGAAAAAATAGGTTGTGAGGAGCAAATTCTTGGTCGTGAATAGAATTCCTCTTGAAGGTTTTCTTACACTCAAAGCTTTTTTAAATGTTTTTACTCTTTTCCAAAAAGTAACATCATCATCATGATCATCATCCACTTTTTCAGGGACATGCCATAGCCTTCATTTTAGCAGTCACAACTTACAATTGTGTGCTTCCCGGAAATGGATTTCTGGGAAGCACACAAGCTGACCGGAAATTCATTTCCAGAAAAGCACAAAATTAAAAATTATTTTATTATGGGTATTTTTGTCATACAATTACAAAAAAGAAAAAATAGGTTGTGCCACTTTCAGGGACAAGCCAAAACCTTTATCCCAATTCTAGGTAGGCTATCATTTAATAGAAATTCAATGGAAAAAGAACTTAGACTGAGCATTGACTTGGTTTTGAACTTAGAAAAAAAAGTTCTTGTACATTATATGCCCTCTTTTTAATTTCGTTCAGTGATGTTCTTGTCCATAAATGCTAAATGATCACATTCTGGGATTGGGATTGTCCATTTAGTCTCTGGTTCAAAATATCAGGAAGACTATTTGATTGAGTTGTTAAAGTGACTGCATGTAGGTTTCTTGACATAAGTTGGCTCAAACTTTGACCAAAAGGAAATGTTTCGTGCTATGGTATCATGATTTAGATTTTTGTGCATTCATTCTATTGCTATAAGATAACTTCGATTATTGATGTTATCGGAAAACATGCTTTCACTGTGCTACTTTCTTTTAATATATATGTGTTATTTTCTTGGAGAAATAAATGTCTTTTTCCCCTTTTACTGATTTTAGTTTTCTTCGTATCCTCAAGTGCAGGACACATTGAACATTACCATTACTAATTTACCTATTTTATTGCAGCTCCTATGTTATTAATTTTGGTACAATTTGGTTTTAATAATGTGTAGGTCCTCTTCCAAAATGATTCACCTGCAACATTACTCGCAAGGGTAATTGGAATCATAGGTCCTATTGAACAGGACATGCTTGCCAAAGGACGGGATACATACAAATATTTTACCAAGAATCACATGCTTTATGAACGTAATCAGGTTAATATTTTATCATTGTTGACTTACTGGTTATAAGTACTCTAGTCTAAACATTATTTTTGCAGTGCTTCCCCAATGCTTAGGGTCTTCTCACCCTATCATCTTATATAACTTGAATGCTGTTTTCATGTTTACAAATTTGGGTTTAAGGTGGTGTATATTTACATATATACTTCAGGAGACCAACAGACTAGAATACCTGATACCCAAGAAGACATCCTTGAGGCATCGGTTGCCTATGGGGGACCAGGGTTTCATTGATTTTGTTGCTTATTTGCTTGAAGTAAATCCAAAGAATCGCCCTTCTGCCGCTGAGGCTCTGAAGCATCCCTGGCTATCATACCCATATGAACCTATATCAGCTTGAGTGCCTGAAGATTTGCTTTATGAGACTTGCAGCAATCACCTGCCTTATTTCAGCTCTCTTATTGACCGGGAAAGGAGCTGCAAGGAGTTTCCCCCTTCACATGCCTGCAAAAAAGATGCATTCAAAGGTGTTTGGTAATATATATTTTTCCTTCCCTTTACCAAAGTAGTGTTTGGTTTTTGTTTGGTAATATATATTTTTCCTACCCTTTACCAAAGTAGTGTTTGATTATTTTCCATTATGAAGGATGTAATTTTGGAACAGTGTATCCTTGGAGTTGCCTTCATCACTGATTTAATCTGGTGGAAGGGGATCTAATCTTGTACATGAATGTGTGATAATTCTTTTAGGTTATTTAGTTTAATAGCTTGTGAAATAGTTGGGAACAAAGTTTTGGTATTGGATGCTGCTTGCAAGGCTGCTTTCCCAATGATTGCATGGTCTGAGGCTTTTGCCCGTTAGATATTCTTTTGTCATTCGCAGCGCTTTTCAGCAACTCGTATTGCACTGGGTTTGTCATCACAAGATATTGACTTAGTGTAAACCATGAGATATCATGATATTGATGAGAAATCGATATAATGATAAAATTTTTGGTTAACTTTAACGTACATCTCCTGTGGTTAATGCCTATCTCTCATATTATCTCTTGCAATTTTTTCACTTATAATCCTTTGAGCTACAACCGTTATCAAAAGGATGTAACAGCGTCAAAATTGATGTGAAATGAATATAACCTTTTTCTGTTGTTCATTGGAAATGAGTGAAATTACGTCAAAGAAAACAGCCTACAATTCCGGAGGAGGTGAAATCATCCAATCCCTAGGACATCTTTCAGATCTTGTTGCCTGAGCCGCCCAGTCGGCAACACTGCCTCTCTACCAACGTAACAAAAAGTGATGTTCATAAAACCTCTAATCAAGGAGAGAATGTCATCCTCAATAGCTTTAGTCTCCCACTGTTTAGAAACCTTATCTTATCTAAGGTGGTTAATAAGGATCAAATTATCAGATTCAACAATCACTTGAGACCACCCATGTTTGACAATCAAACAAGAAGCAAGACTAACAGCTTGGGCTTCCGCAACATCAATAGAACTAGTCTGAAAGCAGGAAGTCATACCATCCACAATACAACCAAATTCGTTTCTGCACACCGCCGCAACTCTTGTTCTATCGAAGCATCACAATTAATCTTATGGAACATTTGCGGGGGTTTTTGCCAGGACAAAGGAGGGTTATGAATTCTATCCTGGGGACAATGATCACCACCAAAAGCCTCCAAGAAATCAGTATAGTCACTAGTAGCTTGGTTCCAAACTTGAAGTGGATCCCCTGCTATTCCATCAAAAACAAAGGAATTTCTTGCTTTCCATAATTTCCAGCACACAAAACAAATTTAACCTTTGAAGCAAAATAAATTATCTTCAGAGGGAAGAGTGTCAATAGCCTCCCACCAGTTAGCAAATCCACTGAAGCCTTCCTTTGTCAGGCACTAGCTGAACCACGATAATCTCCACACAGCTAAAGCAAAAGGACAGAAGAACAGAATATGTTCAATGGATTCTGCTTCCTGCTCACATCTGCCACAAACAATAACTTTAGATCTGTGAATAAAGGCTTTCATATTAAGAGAATAATGTAGGCTAAATACTTAATTTAGCGTGCAATGGTTTGGGTATTTCTCAATTATAAATATGATATTTAATTATGCTCAATTAAAGACTAAGCATTTGTGAATTTGTTTTTTTTTTTTGTGTAAATCACAACTTTCTTCATCCATTTTAACGGTTTAAGACTAATCTTATTCGGGACTTTGTCATGGTTAAAGCTCTTCACCCTTTCCCAAAGATATATTTAGTAAAGGTCGAAACCGAAAACTCTTCTCACAAATTTAGAGAACTAAAACCTATGGGTAGAGGTGGCAAAAGTTGACTTGACCAGAAAAATCTGTCCAATTAACCCGAATCCAAACTCGATCGATCTGATTTGACTAAAAAAGTCAACAACCCAAATCCAATCCGATTTGAATCCGAATTGATCCGAAACCAAATTTATCCCAATTTACATTGATCCAAACCCGAATTTATCCGAATCCAAATTCATCCGAATTTAGATTAACCCGAACTCGAATTGATCCGAACCCAAATTGACCCAAATCCAAATTGATCCGAATCCAAATTTATCCAAACTTGAAAAGATTCAAACTTAATTTTAAATATTATCAATAAATATTTAAATGTTAAAATTAATTATCAAAGTATTTTAATATAGTAAAAATATATTTTTTTCGATAATATGAGTGTTATATATTTTTTTAATCTAGTTAAACTTAAATATTCACTTTTATATTGCATTCATTTGAACCTAATGTATAATTATTTAATGGCTAATCTATAATAGAGTATAGAAGCTATATTATCTACACTTAATATCTTCAATTATTCTATAACAAAACAAGATAAATTAAATAGATATATAATATCGATTTATGATATTTAGTAGAGATTATTAAATCACTTTGATTCATAAAATTATTAATTATTATAGATAATAAAAATAAAAAGAAAAATGTAATTAATTTATGAATATTGGTAAATATATTATAAAGAAAATTATCATACAGATTATTAAATATTTTGATTATTTCAATCTCAATTGTACTATAGGTCATGTAAGAAGAAATTTTATTTTTATGAGTTTTGTAATTCTTAGAAATATAGTTTCAATTGATTTCATACCAAATAAATCACATCGAGATGACCAAAGCTTAACCCAATAAACCTATCCGATCGACTCGAATCCAAATTCGATCGACTCGAATTCAAATCAGACTAACACAAATTGACTAAAAAAGTCAACAACCTAAATTCGAACCCGAATTAATCCTAACCCAAATTGATTCGAATTCAAATTGATCCAAATCCAACCTTATCCGAATCCGAAATAATCCGAATTCGAAATAAATCGATTTTTCCTTGACCCAAACCCAACTTTATCCGAATTCGAAATGATCCGAATCCGAAATGATCCGATTTTTCCTTAACTCAAAATGATTCGATCCAAAATGATCCAATCCAAACCTGATCCGAACCGTCCATTTGTCATCTTTACGTGTTATCGAATTTGTTAAATATAAGACATTTTAACAGTATGGAGGAACACGCTGTCTACAAGAGAGTGACTAGTCAATATGCCATAAATAAAAAGCTAAAATAATAAATAAAAGAAATTTAATACTAATTAAAATAAAAAAATAAAAGTGAATATGGCGATGGGCTTGATTTTTTTTTTGGTTACGTTTTCTTCTTCAAACAGATCCTTCTCATAAAATTCTTCTTAGTTCTAGCTCACACTTCTTTGCGTTTTGATCACCATTGGTACTTCAGCCTTCATTATTAGCTTTAGCCACTTACTTGCAGTTTTCATCACAACGAGTTCTAAGTTCCTCTATTTGTTTCAAGAAAACTGAAAAGCCCAGCATCTCCCTTCAACTTTGATTGTTATTGTGCTGTCTGTATGATGTGTATATCTGTATGAATTCTTGGTGTGCTTTGGATTATAGGTTTTCTATATGACATCGGGCTTTGGGTGATTTCTCCATTTGCTAATGAAGGCCAAAAAGTACATAAATGTCAAAGAGATAATGGCAATAAAGTGCCAAGAGAGTGAGTGACAAAAGGGAAAAGCAAAAGAAGAAGGAATGAGGAACCCAAAGGAAGATAGGTTCACATTGAGAAGAAGCCCCACAAGGAAAACTTATAAGTTTTACACCACACTCAAGAAGCCAAGACGCGAATTTCTCACAGTCATAGAAAAAAAATCCGTTGAACCTTCAAAGGAAACAGAAAGTTGGGAAAAAAAAAATCTCATATAGTACCATGCCGATGTTAATTTGAAATAAAGTTATAGTAGTCCCAAGAGCTTTTGAATCCATAACACTCGCTTTCAATGTATTCTCGAGCGTCTAAGTAGTATGCTCAATCTATCCATCACTTTATACGTAAGAAGCAGTGTTGGAACTCTATTAGAATTCCCATAGTCTCTTGAAGTCACTCTCAGATTAGAATGTGACATGGGAATCCATATCATAAATAATTCTCTCCGGAACTCAACATATCATCTCACTATTTCAAAAACAATTATCGGCTAAGGCACTAAGAAAATAATAGATCTGGTCACCGAGAAGTGTTAATTTACTCAATTCTTTAACATTATAGTTCTCCCGGTTCTTCAGTAACCTAAAAATAAAATCTCTCTCGATTGACTCCCTATTTCACATTGATTGGGTAGAGGCTACAATAAACTTGCAGACTCAAATGTTTAACTTCCATTTACTGTCTATGAAACATTCAGTATCGATCTCCATTATATCATCAACAGTAAATTTATTTATTTATTCCTCTGGGTATAATCAATTTTATCTATTAAGTTTGGCTCGAATTTAATCCTAGCCGTATACATATGATAGCCAGAGGAAATCACTTTCAATCTGGATTTGAGAATTTCTCTAACAATCCATATTCTTTAGGCATTCTATAACATACCTTCTTAATGCATATTTCACATTTAACTAACTTGTTACTTTAGTTACGTTTTTTCGAATAATATAATACTTCACAATTTAACTCCTTTGATCCTTTTTAAGTACTCCACTCACACATTTGATTTTTCTCACATGTGATTTATATAAGTGGAGCAGCTAATCCAACAAACTTTTCCATTAACCAGTTGAGTTATTCAATTAAACTCAATAGATTCTATATTTCAATTACTATCTTTGATCTCTCTCCCATTTAATATTAAATCTCAAATTTATGCGAATCCATCGTCGCTTTGTCATTTGAGATCAAATGCATCGAAAGGACATTCATCTATCCAATTGCACCATAAAGAACTTATAATAACTTTCCCAAGTCCTAATTATTGTCTTAAGGACATCAGTCTCTTAAATTTTAACCGACGGTACCCCAATTAATAGTTGATTTTAGAAAACAATGCAACCCCGAGTGGATCAATTTGGCTGTCAGTCCTGTGATGGGTGCATATTTATACTTGGTGATAATAATGTCAATTAGTCATTTATTGTTGTATACTCATATACCATCATTACTCTCTCAAACAAATAATATTGTTTTCTCCCATAGGTTTACATTAGAGGAAATAGATTCTTTATTCAATAATTTCCAAAGTTACTTCTTAAGCTTCTTCAATTCCAATTATGTCATCCCATAATAGCTTAGAAGTAGACTCCGTAACGATTATCTAGTCAACAATAAATTCGATATCCCGAATTATTGGTGATGTTTCATCTAGAAATATACTGGGAAAATTCCCAATCACATGCCTCATACCATTTTGGATATTTCATTTCTACATTCTTCACATAACCAATATTTCTGAAAACACCTACACCCAACTCTTAAACCATTTTAGTACACCTTCTACTTTGATTTATTTATTTATCTAACAGTTTCCACCATATTGCATTCAAAGTGAGAGAAGGTGATAAACTAAATATAACAATTCAAATTAATGTAACATGCAGCTAACCTATCCATTTCTGGAATCACACCGAAATCATATATGTTCGATAAACTTAGGTTAGTTGTCGTTTTTTGTCTCTCTTACAATCACCTTACAGTTTCTATACACCCTTTTTCGAAAATTGGTGATATTCAAAACAGTATTTTGTTCTATAAGGTATATCCCAAAATTCTCCAGTTCTACAAGCATCTGATTAGTACACACACATAGGACAAAAGAAATGTGTAGAACCAGAATTAGCAATGTTGATATTAAATCATCGAATGCACCAATCACATTCTCAATCATATTCAGTAGATATATCACTTTTCATATCATCAAACACTCTCTAACCAAATACCCCATTCATTCACATCTAAATTAGGCCTTATGGAATGCATAGTAAGGCCAACAATCTTGTGACCTCCCATTATGTACACATCAGGTCGCACTTGTCATCTGAACAAAGGTGAGGTCGATAATAGGGACTATTATACAAGAATTTTTTCATCACAATATCACAAAAAACATTCTTTACAAAATCCATTTCTCTATCACATTCATTTAGTTCAACTTCCAATTGGCTTACTATTATTCAAGGAGTTATTTTAAGGTAAGGACATATTCATCATTTCCAAATTTATCTCTCTTTCTTTTCAATTACATTTAAATAGGTGATCTTAGGATCTATCCACTGATGATATCCACATTTCACCTCAATACCATCATTTTAGAGTCTTATTTCGATTCGGTAAGAGAAAGTACTGGTGGGGCCCTCACCGAGTTCGTCCCTGCACCTTATCGAATATATCCTTCATAATTATCATAAGATCACCTATTTTACTTAGAAATCATTAGGTTACTACCTTTTTTATCTCACTAGCTTCTGCACAATCCTGACACTTAATCCCAATTTTTAGTCATTTAATTCATTTATACATTCAGACAATACAGTACTACAGGGGATGCTAACCACTTTCGACATTTTCGATGCTAAAGACATCAACAGACATTAGGCCAACCTTGCTTCGATACCATTTAATCTGTCACATCCCGTATATACAGTATTACACATTTTTTTTGCACATTTTATATGTTTGGGCTGTCTGCGATGCCTTACTTTTCTTTTTCTTTACATCGTAATAATTTAAAACCATAATTTATAACTAAAGAAATATTTACATATCGAGAATTTATTCATCATTTACATCCCTTGTTTATTTCACAACACTGTAGTATTGTAAAACATGTCTGAACATATAAAATAAGTGATTATACCTCCAGGATATAAGCTCGCTGCCTCGGGCACTAAAGGCACAGCCAACAATCTTTGGATACTAATCACACAATCACTAGAAGTACTCTGTAGATGTTAAAATAAAAATGTGAGCAAATCACAGCTCAGTAAGGAATTGTATGCAAAACTAGATATCTCAAAATCTACATGCAATAAAAATCCGTATTTTTCTATAGGTGCTCTAAGGACTAAAATAAGAAAGATACTATAGTCGGCTAGGGATCCGGATGGAGTAAGGAAGGTATTTTGAAATACATGTCTTGTCCCGAAACCTAGAAGCGACTATAGGAGTAAATATTGTCGTTGAATCAATCGTTTTCCACATCATTTCATATCCTTTTCAAAATAATGCTTTTATAAAAAAAAGCGTTTAAATAAAGTAAACTAATATTCATATATTCTTTAAGAGGAATATTAGTTTAAATATCTCATAATTCTCCTTTAACTCATTTCACATGTCACTGTATAAATAATAAATAGTACGATACTCCATGTGGTATAGAAAACTGTTTAAAATGTATTTTCCTTTTCATACAAAACATATTCACATACTTTTTCATTTAAACACATTTTTCCATATCATATATCATTTCATATCTCATAAAATTGAAGACTAAGGCATCACCCATAATATATATCATGCTAGAGAGAAAATACCCCGTAGGGTAATAATAATCATGTCAGATCTATGGCCATAGTCTAGGATAGTCCTCGGTCAAACACTGATTAGGTGTCAATCGGGACAAATACATATCACATGTCACATATCACGTATCACATATCACATATCGACATGATATGGGGCCAAGTAGTCTCAAAACAATATTTTCATAATCATATCACTTTTATGGAAATAAAGAAAATCAATAAATCTTCAATCAATCCATAAAGGATTTTGTTAAATCATAAAGTGAATATATATGAAAATAATTTACAAAATATTCACTTTTCATTTTGTCATCTCATAAACCATATCATATGGTGTAAAACATGTAAGAAGAATTTTTGTATTCTCACTTTCAGCCAAATTGGCAACATGAATATTTAAATAATATTTTTCGATATATTCATGTTTTATGAAAAAAATCAATTTCTTATTTTCAAGGCTAGGAATTTATCAAATCATGTAATTAAATATTTTCTAGTATTTTTAAAAAATATTCTAGAAATTTTTAGCAGTATAACGACTGCTATTATCCTAGCCCTCTTGCAATTCAAACACTGTTTTAATTTTCACAAATAGCCTCAATTCCACAGATTTTCATGCAATTCATCTCAAAAATATTCATCATGATTTATTTGCATAATAATTATGCATTCTAAATATCACTACAGCTTACATACGCATCCCTTACCTGTATAGTGTATCCGATATCTTTGGATGCACTACTCGCAAACTGTTACTCCCGGCTGCAGATAATTCCACCAACAATTCCATTACTATTATATTCTATTTATTCATTCTCATACCATAAAATTCACATTGAAATCTCATTGTCATACTTAAACTATACTCCTTCTCATAATCATAATTTAATCTCTTTACTATTTACTTCACTAATAACTTTGTTAATATTGATTACCTCATTCCTTCTCTAATAAACATTAAAATTCAACATAATCAACTTGTAAAACATACTTGATCAAGTATATCTTCATGCCTCAAAACTCATCATTTTGCACATTAGATTTTATGGACACTTCTTATATTTTTCTTACATTAATTTCACCACCATTAATTTCTAAAATTACTCCATCATTTTCATCCTTTTTGTCATGGCCGAATGGCCTCTATTTGAATAAATTTATTGTTTCATTTTAGCCATGAACCTAAATACATTTGCTGCCTTTCTTTGCTTGCATTTTTCTATCATTTAAGCATCAAAGTCAACATTCTTTCCTCCATTTTCTATAACCGGTTTCTATAACCGGTTGTATATGTTGACTAATTTGTGTCCGGATCAATTACATTTTATGGCAGCCACCATTCTTGACTCAAACTCATCTTTTTATCCCTTTTTAATTTAAAATTCATCATTATTAAAAATTATATTAACATTTCCTGTTTTTCCTTTTGTTTCCTTTCTTTCTTTCTTTCTTTCTTTCTTTTATGGAACCGGCAGCAGTTTCACATTTTTCTTCTCCCATAATCGACAACTTCAATTTCTGTTTTCTTATGTTTCTTTCATTCTTCTTCTTCTTCTAAATTTTCATTTTTTTTATCTCTTTTCTTTTTCTGTGTTTAGTTTTCTTTCTACTGCCGGCCAGCATGTATGACGCCACCATCAATTTTGCGTCATTCCCGTAAGCTGAAATTCAGCTTACCTTCATGGCTTTTCCCTTTATTCATTTCAATTTTCACATATATTATTTATTCACTTAAAAATTCCATCAAACATGTTAAATTCACTAATATTTCTTCGCCATCGTGACTGCCCTGTTTTGCCTCTAACCCTTCTTCATTCACGCCAATTAGCTGAGTTTGCCAAGATCACTAACTTAAGCTTCAACTAGTTTTCATGCATCATCCTCCACTAATTTCAACCTAGTATATACCAAATCACATTAATTTACTATTTTTCAAGTCATGACTGAAACCTACAGGGGAATCACATCTGATTTTATTTTCATTTTTTTTTTAGCCATAAACCAGTTTTTCATGCTTTAAACTACCAACTCATCAACAAGAATTAAACCAAAAATCATTCACTGCTCACCTCTCTTTTTGGCCGCACAAACCAATCACCAAAAACCCATTCGGTCAGCAGCCTTTCACGTCTGTTTCCAGCCATTATTTTTGGTTTTTAAACAGTTTATTTGATGAGGAATTACTCTTATGTATGAAGTCTCATGATTTGGTATATGGAAAGTGATAATTTTACATGGAGATGATGAAGAAACGAAGGGAAAAGAAGGAGAAACGTGGAGTTGCAGGGGAATAGAAAAGGAAATCGTGTAGCAGAAAATGGAGCAGGGAAAGTCGGTGGAATAAAGCTCAAATGGCTGAGTTTCAAGTCCCATTCATTTATGTCTTTTTTGGTTAACCATGATTTTGGTACAAAGGCCAGGAATCCTGAGCGCACACAAAATGGGTAATCCCTTCCCAGCATAGTTTGCTCGACAACAGTGACTAATCTCCGTCGGGGATCCTGAGCGCACACAAAATGGGTAGTCCCCTCCCAGCATAGTTTGCTCCATACCCAAGGCCAGGAATCGAACCCTGGACACTTGGTTAAGGGGCGAGAGTCGCTATCACTTCAATCAATAATAAATTGTCACATGGTCCACTAGTATATTTCTTTATTCAATTTCTCAAATTTTACACTTTTGCCATCACATATTTTATTATTTCTAATTTTTCAGATTTTAACTTTTTATTCTAATTAAATTTGATTTATTTAAGTTAATGTTTGGTCAATCTTTGACCAATTTGATCAATCTCATATTAAATGATCATTTTGTCCTTATGGTTCCGTTGGTGTAAAAACCATGTAAATGCACTCCAAATTTTCGGATTGCAGTTTCAAATGGTCATATTAAACATATCTTGATGATTAGAAATGGTTTCGTTAACGCACAGTGCACGAATAGTAAAAAATTACGATTTTACCCTCGTGACCCGCCATTGAATTTCTCACACTTCACCACCTTTTCCATAATTCTCTTGACACTATTTTATTCTCCTTTTTATGTAAAATATCTTGATATTTTTACTTCGTCCCAACTCATTTTAGTTTTGGCGTAATTTACGAAAATGCCCACGGGACGTATCCGTCATTTCTTAATTTGTTTGCCAACAACTCCAAATCGTAAAAAAAAATAATTTCAAGTCACTAAAATTTCCTCCTTATCATCATTTCACCATCTGTACACTATTCTCACATTCATAATTTCATCTGGGCGTGAAAAGTCAAGTAGGGCCCACATCCTTATATACTTACAACTTATAAAATATTTACAAATAAATCATTTATTAATAATAAATGAATAACTGTACATGTACAGTACAAAATAACTGGTTCTCACATGTTTGAGCTTGAAGATTTGCTTTCAAGATTGAAGATGATAGCACAATAATTCTTGTTGCCTCCAAACACTTTAATGCAGCTATTGATACCCCCATCAACTGCTGAGAAAGGTTGTTGAAGCACTTAATGCATATCTTCGCATTGAAACTCTTGAAAAATAGCCGTTGGAGGCTTTCTTGTGCATAGGGGATTGATCCCTTAAGGTAAGGGATTGATCCCTTAAGCTTTTTGTTTAAGGGAGATCAATCCCTATTGAGGGTGCATCGATCCTCTGCCTATCCTTACACTTTTTTGGGTTATTTTAAGTTGAAAAATGAATATAAAATGATTTTAAAATTATACCAAATTTATTTTTCAATCTTATTTAAATATTCCTTGATTAAACACATGAAAACGTAGCCCAAATATTTATCAAGTAAATTTCTAAAAGTGTATTCAAAAAAGTTATGAGAAAATTACTTAATGCAATATTTAAAAAATATTTTCTAAATAGATTAAGATCAATTAATAATATGCAGTTAAAGTATGGTCTTATACTTGATAAGAGTAGTTCATATGGTTTGTAAAAATCATGAATAACTTATGCAAATTTACAAATGAATTAAGCATTTAATAGTGCTTAAGTTTTTGTCATTTCAAAATATATATGTCAATTTAAAGCTAACAGGTTGGTTCAAGCTTGCTCTTTTGTGCTAAATAACAGTCGACTATCACTCAATGGGATCTTTTTTAATTTGTGTCCATGGAAGTCAGCAACAAGAGAAAGAAGTTAGTTTCAGTTTTTCCTGTTTTATGTTTTTATCTTCAAAAGAAAGAAGGACAATTGCGGATCCAGGTAAGAGGTCAGTGGTTTAACACTAGGATGAAATTGAAAGCAAGTGAGTGAAGTAATGGGGACCAGATGGAGAGAAGATTCTTATTGGAGTAAAGGGACTTGCTTAAGTACCTAGTAGAGATAGATTTTGCATCTCGTCTTAAGGGGTTGGTTCAAGCTTACTCATTTTTGCCATATAACAATCAACTATCACTTAATGGGATCTTGTTTAATTTGTGTCCATAGAAGTCGGCAGCAAGAAAAAGAAGTTACTCTCAGTTTTACCTGTTTTATGTTTTTTCTTAAAAAAAAGGACAATCGTGGATCCAAGAAAGAAGTCAGTGGTTTAACACTATGATGAAATTAAAAGTGAGTGAAGCAATGAGGACTGGATGGAAAGAAGATTCTTAATGTATAAAGGGGTTTGTTTAAGTATTTGGTAGAGATGGATATTGCATCACGTCTCAAGGGGTTGGTTCAAGCTTGCTCTTTTATGCCATATAACAATCAACTATCACTCAATGGGACCTTCTTAATTTGTTTCCATGGAAGTTGACAATAGGGAAAAGAAGTTAGTTTTAGTTTGTAACCTTTCCTAAATACGCTATTATGTGCAAATGTATTTATCAAATTTTTGACTGATTTAGGTTCATTCTTGGAATTTTTGGATAGATTGTGGATCGATTAAATATCATGATGATCTTTGTGATAACCGTAAATTTTTCAATTATTGGAAATTATACATATTGGAAATAAATATTGGAAATAAATAAATAAATAAAATTGTCAGAACGGGATATTGGTGAAAATCCCGAGAATTGAGAAAGGAAACGGATGGTGGAAATTCGGAAAATAAGTAAAGGAGAAAATTAATTTGGATAAATGGAAATCCAAATTAAATAAGAAAATGAGGAAAAGAAAATGAAATATATTTATATAATTTTAGATTATATAAATGTATTTTGATGTAAATACATATGTATTTAAATACCATATGGTATATGGTATCTAGTATATATTAAATATACATTGGTATATATAAGTATATATACTATTTGATAAATTTAAATAATACATATGTATTCAAGTATGATATTTTATGTATATGTAAGTATATACATATTTGAGAAAATGTAAATATTAAATTACATTAAAGTTTAAATGTATATATATTGTAAATACAATATATATGGAATTATAACATTTATATAAATGTTATTTTTTTTTGTATATAAATATACATATATATATATATATATATACACTAAATGTATATTTTTGTAATGTACAATATATATAATTTATATATAATATATATTGTATTTCATTATACATGAAATAATATTATATGTATAATATATGATATATGGTATATAATGTAGTATATACTAAATTTAGAAAGGAAAATAAAACCAAAAAGGAAAGGAAACAAAATACAGAATCGAGATTTCCCGATTCTGTCTTCCCCGATGGAGGCCGACGCCGTCAACGGCCATCGAAAAGGGAGAGAAGAGGGACGAGAAGCGTCGACGCCGGCTAAGGAAGAGGAAGCCGACGCCAATGCCGGCGAAACGAAAACGGAAACGGAAAAGGAAAAGGAGCGAAAATCGACGGAAAAAGTCGAGAAAAGGAAAAACCAGATCTGGTGGTTGCCCACGGAATTGGCCGCCGCCACCACAGCCGAAGCATCGGCGGAAGGAGAGGAAATGGATGGAGGCCACCGGAGAGGCTGGGAACGGCGGAGGAAGGCCGACGGAGGAGGAGAAGGAACCGAACCAAAACCGAGTAGATCCGTCGCCATGCCGTCGATTCGTGACCAACGGAGGCCAGATCCCGCTTCGTCGTGGTGCCGGCCAGCTGTGGAGCCACCAAACCGCCGGAGACCCAGCCACCGGAGAAGAACCGGCGGTAAGGGAGGTAGACCGGTCCGGCGGGAAAAGAAAGAAAAGGAAAAAGAAAAAGAAAAAAAAGGAAAAAGAAAAAAAAGAAAGAGAAAAGGAATTCTGGGAATTTGGAGAATTCCCGAGAATTCAAAAATTACGGGAAATCTCGAGAATTACGGGAATCGGTAAGAAATCCCGAAAAGTGTTAAATTATTTAAATAATTTATTTATTTAAATAATTATCGAAAAATTCTGATTTTTAGAATTTAATTTCCAGAAAATCATCCTCGATTACCGAGACGATGGAATCGGGCGAGGTGAACACGGGCGTGACCTTCAAGAGGCAGTCGTCGACCCGGAACAGGTAAGGGAGACATGTGCTGCCTGTAAGGATATTCGACCATGTTTTTAAATTGCATTTAATTTTATAAATGCTATTAATAATTATCGGTTTTTGGTGTGATGATTTATCGGTTGAAATTGTGATGAAACACTGGTTGAAAATATAAACTGTATTTTCTTTGCAAGAGGCTAGCCAAATCGGCAGCCGTTGTTTTCGAGAATGATGAAAAGGAAATCACCGAAAATTCACCCGATAGGTGATATTTCACGTGAAACGAGATAAAAATGAAAAAGAGACTGAAGTGAATATTTTTATAAATATTCTTAAATATTCACTTGATTTTACATAAAACCTTTATGGTTTTAATTATGGAAACAAATAATTATGAAAATTCCATAAAGCTTAAGAAATGATGGGAAACCATGATTTCGAGACTAGAGGTCTCTACACGTGTTGCTAGAAGAAAAACATGGTTAAGGGATTTTGAATTTGGAAAGTAAATAATTTATTTTTACATAAATTATGAAAATATTTGATTTGAATCCCGATTTATTTGAAAACCATGTTTTGGATAAAAAGCACGGGAAAGCGTGCATATGTGTTTTAAGGTGGAAAAAGACAGTTTTGCCCTTCTATTTTCACAGTGATGATTTTGCAAACTGTCTTCATCATATGAAAAACATAATAAATACCTTTATGAAATAGTTTGAAAAATGTTATTATTTTATAAATTTCATAAAGGTGATTATATTTACATATGAGCCTTATGGATATTTCAATTTACTGTATTTAAAATCCATAAAGGCTATGGTACGATTTATACTGTTTTGAGACTTAGGCCTCGAGTTTCATGCATCATACTTATACTGTTACTGTCATGTGGCTGATAGACCTGCCAGTCATCAGCGTCCCGGATGTCAGCTGGCAAGTGTACACCGAGGACACCATATAGATCATGGCCATAGATCTCACTGTTATACTGTTACTATGTCCCTTCGGGGATAATGATTACTGGTCCATTATTGGATGATGATAGCATGATTTAATTGTAGGTTGATGCCTAGTCTCACTTACTGTTTACTATTTACTAAAGGATTTACGAAATCCTGTTTACTGTACTGAACCACTGTTCACTGTTTACTGTTTACTGATGAAAGACCGTACCAAAACACTGTTTACTGAACTATACTATTTACTAAAATGGTAGCCATTGATTACTGTTACTGAAGAAGAAGCTACCAAAATACTGTTACTGAACTGTATTGTTTACTGAAATGGTAGCCATTGATTACTGTTTTACTCAACTGAAAGCTACCATTTACTGTTTACTGAATCGAAAGCTACCTTATACTGTTTTCTGAACTGGTAGCTACTGTTTACTGTCTACTGATTGAACCGTATCGAATTACTGTTTTACTGAATATACTGTTTTCTTGAACTGTACGATACGGTTACTGATTCGAAAAGAGAAATAAATGTTTATTCTAAAAGAATAACATAAGAATTATTTCTAAGAAAGAAATAATCGAAGAAGTAACTATCCAATGATTGGATATTTACAAATCACTGTACTATCACGTGTTTTACTGTACCGAAGAGAAGAGAAGTAAACCACTGTTTTTATTACTGAACTGTCACGTGTTTTAAAATATACTGATGTGAAAAGAAATAAGTGGTTTACTTTGTGGAAAACGAAAATTATATCGTTTTGAAAACAACGGAAATAGTACTCTCTACAGTTGCTTCTAGGTTTCGAAACAAGTCAAGTATTTCAAAATACCTGCCTTACTCTATCTGGATCCCTAGCCGACTGTAGTATCCTTCCTACATGTGAGCCTAGAGCCAGTTAGGAAGATTTTAAAGAAAATGAAAAAAATATTTTCAGCATATAGATAGCCGAATATCAAGTGTGACATATAACTCTCTTACTGAGCCGTGGTTTGCTCACTCCCCAATTTTAACATTTCAGGTTTTGATGATGGTGAGATCCAATATTTGTGGATTATGGCTGCACATAATGGACAATGTGACAGACCGACTGATTTATATAAGGTACGATCATTTATTTTCTGTATTTAGACATGTATATAGTACTGCATTTTTGTAAATAAGATAGGGGATGTGTATTATATTAACAATATTATATTAAATATGTTTAACATTAAGTGCAAGTGAAGTATCACATACAGCCCAACCGGATAAATTGTGTAAAATAAGGTTTAAAATATGGCAACGGGTCGTTACAGATTTAATGATATCAGAGCATGGTTGGCCTGATGTCTATGAATACTTTTGAAAGGAAAAGTATTAAACATCCCTGGTAGTACTGTGTCGTTTGAATACATAGAGAAAATAAATGATTGTAAATTGAGTAAAATGATTTAAAGGGAGTGAGAAAGTATAAATTGAGAATGTGAAAGAGGAAAATAGGCTCAGAAATTACCAGAAAATTGGTGATGTTTATAATCTAAATGAAGGCCTGTTCGGTGAGGAACCGAAAGGACTCGGTGAGGGCCCCACCAGTACTTTACGGTCTGAATCGAACGGAGACCTGAAAGTGATGATATAAGGAGGGAAATGACATATTATCATTAAACAGACTTTAAGATCACCGATTGAGGGTAATTTGAAGAGAGAGAAAATTTTTGGCCAAAAATGACCAAAATACCCCTGTCTCCAAAATTTTACAGGGATTTAAAATAGACCAACAGAGGTTGAATTTGATTGATTTGACAAAGAAAATGTTGATATAAAGCTGAATTACAAGTAAAATAATCCAATTGTGGATCTTAGTGGATTTCTCTGTCGAAATCAAATGAGATCTAAATTGCTGATATAAGTTTCAGAAAGGATACTATCAGCACATAGATGATTAGATCATTGATTTAAATGTATACTGAGAAGAAATAAATAAATGTCAAAATGACGAAAATGCCCCTATGTTGGGCGATGATTTGAATCGTGATAAAATCACGTTGTTTTTGAATCCATTGATGGTAATGGAATTATTAATGGCATAGAGGATGTCATATGAATATAACGATCCCTATTACTGATTCCACTGACACTTAGATGACGGACGCGAATTACGAGTGACCTAGTGAATGGGCTAGGCCTCATGACAAAACCTCGAGAGGTGACCTAGTGAACGGGCTAGGCATTCTCAAAGAGGACAGTAAAGGTGTGTACAGGCGAACGGCGGACGGGCCGAGGCCTTATATGATGCGATCCAAGAGTGTAGTGGAATGTTGTAAGATGATTGGCCCGATTATTAACTGTAAGGGCCGAAATTAAAAGTGTATTGAACGGGATCGTTGAATGCTATGAAAAGTGAAATGATTACAGGAAGTGACTGAGGTTCTATATATTTATACTAATTCTGAAGTATTAAAAGAATAATTAATTATAGAACCGGAGCATTTGAGATATGCCTTGCAAATTAATGTACTGTATGGAGTACTGTGAATTGGTGGATATATATAAGAACAGTAAAGTGATAAAAAGAAGATGACAGCTAACCAGAGTTTTCAGGACCCTTGAGACAAAACTGTGATGGGGGACCCAATGATGGTCAACCCGTAGTAGATCATGTGTTGTGAGGTGTGGGCGAACTATGTGGTCGCTGACTCACTTGTAAGGGTAAACCTGGGGCGCTAGGATCGCCTAGGGGATGCTCGCCGACGGCCGATACGAACGGGCGGGACTCTTACAATTGTTTTAATGGTAACACGAGTGAAAGGAACTAGGTACGTAAGAGTGCCAAGGTTCGAACCTCATGGATAATATGCTCAAGGGAGTTAAACCTGAATGTATTAAATGAACTTGATTCTAAAGTAAATTACAGTGGTAATAAATTGGTTAGCTATAACATGTGTTGATAACTGTTGTACTTACTACAGCTTACTGGAATGAGATTCGTAAGGCTGTAAAGTATGAGTAAACAATGAAATCAAGGTAGAGTATGTATCAAAATGAATCGAATAGTAAATGTCTCTGCCTTGAGAATACACATTGTGAATGAAAGGACATAAGAATGAAATGTCCAAGTTGATAAGAAATATGTGATTAAAGAAAGTATCGGATTTGATTTCCGATAGAACTTCCAGAGTTATATAAATGGGAGGAATCGAGATAACATTGACTCGATTTTGAATATGAAATCTGATTCTAAGCTTATATCGGAGAACTTAAGAAAATCCAAAAGCTTAAAAAAATCCACTCTGGAAAATGTGAGAATAATGGAATTCATGTGTAAAGGTCTGAATGACGAAAACACAGATAGTGAAATTGAGAATAATGAAGTTGTCTGTATGTGTAAATGAGAAAAATACAGATGACCTCGATATGTAGATGAATGAAAGTGATATAGTAAATGGTTACTATGTAATAAAGTTTTGTGAAGAACAAATATTCATCTACATGATGAAATAGACGCTTTATGGACCTGATTCGATATGCATGAGGAGTTAATAAGACTAGCCTCAGTATAAAGCGTCATTTGATAAAAGATTGGAGACTGATGTCCATAAGATGATGATTAGAACTCAGAGTGAATTTTACGAGTTCCTATTGAGGTTAAAAGGTTAATGATTTGCCTTGTGAGGTATATAAGCCTAAAGAATGAGGTATCCATACATGAGTAAATTGATGAAATACTGATAGAGTTTAAAGTACAAATGAAACATGAGCAGCATTGTAGTATAACCCTTAAACTCTTAAAGATTGTGGAATTGTGCTAAGATTTGTCAACTAAGATGTTTGGCTAGACAGTGTCTCCTTATAAGGGATATATGATCTCGAAATGACAAAATAACAGTGAATCTGTCTATAAGAGATAATGATTGAGATACGGAAGTAATGAGTCTAGCTAAATACTACTGCCAGTCTATAAAAAGGGTGATGAGATTAGCTGCTCTATTAATGTGATGTAATTAATGAAAGAAGTTAAAGTCGGCAAATGGATAAGTGTAAAGAAAAGATGGTATACAAGATTTTAAAAGATCTTAGCAGTATAGTACCATACCAATCGAGAAACCGACTAAAAGGACGAGAGTAAAAATATGAAAACGAAAATGAAAGTGGAATAAGGAAATAAATTGCATAATGAGTAGGGAACATGAAATAATTCCCGAAAATTCAAACTGAAAAGTGACTCGTGTTGGTTATCACATGACAGTGGCTAGATGTAAAATCAAGCTAAATTTGACAAGTGAGAGTAAGGGTACTCAAAAGAGTAAGATAAATGACAAGTAGTGTTTACTGCCAGTATCTAAATAGAAAAGTGTTATACATACACATAACCACCTTGAAATGATAAATGGTGGAACTATATGGATAATGTGGTGATTAAGTGGACAATTGAGGATTCAATAATCGAATGACCATACTACATGAAGAGAACATGATTGTCTCATGATTTATGATTGTAAGAGATGATTAATAGTAAAGTCTGCAATGAGATGCAGCCTTGGTAGAATAAATGTGTGAATATGAATACTGTGAATAATAAAGAGTCCAAAAGAGAAATAATGATATGGAAGTGATTAAAGACTGATGATCTAAATAGAATCACTTTCCATTATCGGAATTCTAGATTCTCTAGTGCCTTGGTTGAAGTATAAGTGTTAAACGCTATGAATGTGTATGTACAGTTCCAGTGAGCATTACATGTGATGGGAGTCTCTGAGTTGCCGTATGCTAATGAGAGATAGCAAAAGGCTTGAGATCCCAAGTGTACTGATAGCACCGCTCCATACTGATATATATACATATATGAGCGTAAGATGTAAACGCTCCATGATATTGAGAGAGCGTGTGTATGAGATGTGAAAGCAACTGGGGCACTTACATAAAACTTACTGATATGTGTAATTGATAGTTTTAAACTATATCGACTTGGCACTAAGTGAGAAAAATGGAGGATGAATAGCATGGATCAGCTATGATATGAAAAATACTGTGCATGGACTCTTATGTGAAAAGAGTGGAAATGAAAACTCCCGATTTAATTAATGAACTTACGGGAGTATAGACATATATGATGAAATACAGCATGTAGTGGTCTAAAGTATTTTTGATGTTGAAAGTGTACTGGTAGTATTACTTGGAGGATGACCTAGAGGTCAAAAGTCGTAAGTATACGGCATGTACCACCTTTGGACTTAAGTTAAATTCGGAGGACCGAATTTCTTAAGGTGGGGAGAATGTGATAACTGTAAAATTTTCAATTATTGGAAATTATACATATTGGAAATAAATATTGGAAATAAATAAATAAATAAAATTGTGAGAACGAGATATTGGTGAAAATCCCGAGAATTGAGAAAGGAAACGGATGGTGGAAATTCGGAAAATAAGTAAAGGAGAAAATTAATTTGGATAAATGGAAATCCAAATTAAATAAGAAAATGAGGAAAAGAAAATGAAATATATTTATATAATTTTAGATTATATAAATGTATTTTGATGTAAATACATATGTATTTAAATACCATATGGTATATGGTATCTAGTATATATTAAATATACATTGGTATATATAAGTATATATACTATTTGATAAATTTAAATAATACATATGTATTCAAGTATGACATTTTATGTATATGTAAGTATATACATATTTGAGAAAATGTAAATATTAAATTACATTAAAGTTTAAATGTATATATATTGTAAATACAATATATATGGAATTATAACATTTATATAAATGTTATTTATTTTTTAGTATATAAATATATATATATATATATATACTAAATGTATATTTTTGTAATGTATAATATATATAATTTATATATAATAAATATTGTATTTCATTATACATGAAATAATATTATATGTATAATATATGATATATGGTATATAATGTAGTATATACTAAATTTAGAAAGGAAAATAAAACCAAAAAGGAAAGGAAACAAAATACAGAATCGGGATTTCCCGATTCTGTCTTCCCCGATGGAGGCCGACGCCGTCAACGGCCATCGAAAAGGGAGAGAAGAGGGACGAGAAGCGTCGACGCCGGCTAAGGAAGAGGAAGCCGACGCCAACGCCGGCGAAACGGAAACGGAAACGGAGCGAAAATCGACGGAAAAAGCCGAGAAAAGGAAAAACCAGATCTGGTGGTTGCCTGTGGAATTGGCCGCCCCCACCACAGCCGAAGCATCGACGGAAGGAGAGGAAATGGATGGAGGCCACCGAAGAGGCTGGGAATGACGGAGGAAGGCCGACGGAGGAGGAGAAGGAACCGAACCAAAACCGAGTAGATCAGCCGCCGTGCCGTCGATTCGTGACGAACGGAGGCCAGATCCCACTTCGTCGTGGTGCCGGCCAGCTGTGGAGCCGCCGAACCGCCGGAGAACCGGCCACTGGAGAAGAACCGGCGGTGAGGGAGGTAGACCAGTCCGGCGGGAAAAGAAAGAAAGGGAAAAAGAAAAAGAAAAAAAAGGAAAAAGAAAAAAGAGAAAGAGAAAAGGAATTCCGGGAATTTGGAGAATTCCCGAGAATTTGAAAATTACGGGAAATCCCGAGAATTTCGGGAATCGGTAAGAAATCCCGAAAAGTGTTAAATTATTTAAATAATTATGGAAAAATTCTGATTTTTAGAATTTAATTTCCAGAAAATCATCCTCGATTACCGAGACGATGGAATCGGGCGAGGTGAACACAGGCGCGACCTTCAAGAGGCAGTCGCTGACCCGAAACAGGTAAGGGAGACATGTGCCGCCTGTAAGGATATTCGGCCATGTTTTTAAATTGCATTTAATTTTATAAATGCTATTAATAATTATCGGTTTTTGGTGTGATGATTTATCGGTTGAAATTGTGATGAAACACCGGTTGAAAATATAAACTGTATTTTCTGTGCAAGAGGCTAGCCAAATCGGCAGCCGTTATACTGCCGAAAAATTATAGAAAAATTACTGAAATTTACCAAAAATCACCGAAAACCAAAATAAAATATTTGATTTCACGTGAATCGATTTTCAGGTACGAAAATCGAGAAATTAAGTAAATTTCATAAAACATGAATATGCTGATATTTAATTTTAAAATATTCATGTTTTCGAGAATGATGAAAAGGAAATCACCAAAAATTCACCCGATAGGTGATATTTCACGTGAAATGAGATAAAAATGAAAAAGAGACTGAAGTGAATATTTTTATAAATATTCTTAAATATTCACTTGATTTTACATAAAACCTTTATGGTTTTAATTATGGAAACAAATAATTATGAAAATTCCATAAAGGTTAAGAAAATGATGGGAAACCATGATTTCGAGACTAGAGGTCGCTACACGTGTTGCTAGAAGAAAAACATGGTTAAGGGATTTTGAATTTGGAAAGTAAATAATTTATTTTTACATAAATTATGAAAATATTTGATTTGAACCCCGATTTATTTGAAAACCATGTTTTGGATAAAAAGCACGGGAAAGCGTGCATATGTGTTTTACTGTGGAAAAAGATAGTTTTGCCCTTCTATTTTCACAGTGATGATTTTGCAAACTGTCTTCATCATATGAAAAACATAATAAATACCTTTATGAAATAGTTTGAAAAATGTTATTATTTTATAAATTTCATAAAGGTAATTATATTTACATATGAGCCTTATGGATATTTCGATTTACTGTATTTAAAATCCATAAAGGCTATGGTACGATTTATACTGTTTTGAGACTTAGGCCTCGAGTTTCATGCATCATACTTATACTGTTACTGTCATGTGGCTGATAGACCTACCAGTCATCAGCGTCCCGGATGTCAGCTGGCAAGTGTACACCGAGGACACCATATAGATCATGGCCATAGATATCACTGTTATGCTGTTACTGTGTCCCTTCGGGGATAATGATTACTGGTCCATTATTGGATGATGATAGCATGATTTAATTGTAGGGTGATGCCTAGTTTCACTTACTGTTTACTATTTACTGAAAGGATTTACGAAATCCTGTTTACTGTACTGAACCACTGTTCACTGTTTACTGATGAAAGACCATACCAAAACACTGTTTACTGAACTATACTATTTACTAAAATGGTAGCCATTGATTACTGTTACTGAAGAAAAAGCTACCAAAATACTGTGTTACTGAACTGTATTGTTTATTGAAATGGTAGCCATTGATTATTGTTTTACTCAACTGAAAGCTACCATTTACTGCTTACTGAATCTAAAGCTACCTTATACTGTTTTCTGAACTGGTAGCTACTGTTTACTGTCTACTGATTGAACCGTATCGAATTACTGTTTTACTGAATATACTGTTTTACTGAACTGTACGATACGATTACTGATTCGAAAAGAGAAATAAATGTTTATTCTAAAAGAATAACATAAGAATTATTTCTAAGAAAGAAATAATCGAAGAAGTAACTATCCAATGATTGGATATTTACAAATCACTGTACTGTCACGTGTTTTACTGTACCGAAGAGAAGAGAAGAGAAGTAAACCACTATTTTTATTACTGAACTGTCACGTGTTTTAAAGTATACTGATGTGAAAAGAAATAAGTGGTTTACTTTGTGGAAAACGAAAATTATATCGTTTTGAAAACAACGAAAATAGTACTCTCTACAGTTGCTTCTAGGTTTTGGAACAAGTCAGGTATTTCAAAATACCTGCCTTACTCTATCTGGATCCCTAGCCAACTGTAGTATCCTTCCTACATGTGAGCCTAGAGCCAGTTAGGAAGATTTTAAAGAAAATGAAAAAAATATTTTCAGCATATAAATAGCCGAATATCAAGTGTGACATATAACTCTCTTATTGAGCTGTGGTTTGCTCACTCCCCAATTTTAACATTTCAGGTTTTGATAATGGTGAGATCCAATATTTGTTGATTATGGCTGCACATAATGGACAATGTGACAGACCGACTGATTTATGTAAGGTATGATCATTTATTTTCTGTATTTAGACATGTATATAGTACTACATTTTTGTAAATAAGATAGGGGATGTGTATTATATTAACAATATTATATTAAATATGTTTAACATTAAGTGCAAGTGAAGTATCACAGACAGCCCAACCGGATAAATTGTGTAAAATAAGGTTTAAAAATATGGTAACGGGTCGTTACAATCTTGGTGAAATTTGGTGGAATTCTAAGACTAAGGGAAAAAAGGTAATTTCACCATCCCAAGGTTTAAATTGAGTTTAAATACAATGTTTGGAGTTAGTAGAGAATTATGGAAATGAATAGGTAGCAAATGGTATTAAAGAGTATTAAGTTAAAGGTTATAAAGTAACTATGGAAAATTAATTAAGCGAAACATAAAAATGTTGGTAATTATTTTGTTTAACCTTAATTAGTTGCATATAATAGTGAAACAGCACACATTATCTATCTTCCAATAATGCTAATATGCCCTTAAGGAGTTAAAAAAAATTCTTACTATGTCCCCTCATAAAAATCGAATTTTCAAGACAAATAACCTTTAGTGTAAAGCATGCAATCAACTTCTTATCTTCTCTCATTCTCGGTATTGAAAGGAAACTAAGGGAATTCACGGGTTCTTAAGGAATTTAAGAGAGAAACTTAATTTCTTGTAAATTTATGGAAGGATTTTGAAGAGGCAACATGAGGGAAGCTTGAAAGGAGGTTGCATGTGGATTTTAGCCATGGTTTAGTGTGAAACCAAGAGGAGGAAGGGATTGAATATTTTGGTTTTCACAAACAAGATAAGGGAATTAAGTGTTTTATATGAATTTAGAGTTGTATTATTGTGAAATGGGCACTAATGGAACCTTGTATGTTGAATGTAGCTCACGGCCAAGCTTGAAATCGATAAGGAAATGAGTTGAGATTTCGAGTTTCAGGAGTTATGGTAAGGAAATTGTGTTATTTGGTTTGAATGCTAGAATTTACATGATTGAGAACTAAAATGGTTTTGTATGTTAATGTTAGTCTCAGCAAGGGCATGAAACTAAAGGGAAATGAAGGTTAGGTTTCGGTTTTTTGGAAATCTAAGGTAAGGATTGACTTCCTTCTCACTGTTGAGGCTTTAAATCTTATGAGTGAACATTAAAATGGGCTTGCATGTGGAATGTAGGTAAAAGAGGTTTGAAAATTGAGAGAGAGAAAAGCTTGAGCATTTAGTTTCAAGGAGTAATGGTATGAAAGATGGTGAAATCCTTAAGCTTGTGAATAGATTTTGTGAAATGGTGAAGTGATATTTGTGTAATGATGTAGCATAAGAAAAGACATTGGGAGAGTAAAAGAGAAGCTCTCGGTTTTGGATTCACTTGGTAAGAAACTTTGCCAAATCGGTAATTATGGTTTTAAGATTTGTATTGATTTTTGGAACTTATGGTGCAGTGGTACAAACTTGCTGGTAAAACAACTGTGGTATGCTAAGTGGTGTGTGAGAGCTTAAGTGGGGCTTGGTAAGTGACCAACACACTAGAATTTTGGTGTTATTGACACTCACGATATAACATATTAGTATTGAGATTGTCTTGGTATAATTGGTGTATGAAATTACCTATGGTGAGCATGTTAACGAATTGGCAAAATGATGGTATTGGTATGACATGCTTGCGACATTAGGCTCAAAATGTGAAATTGTTGTTTACCATAAGTTAATTGCATTTAGAAGTATATATAGAATTATACACAATTGCACCTTATCGAATCATCCTTAAGTATTCCAAAATGTATGCAAAAGGCTAAATAACACTAACATAGCATTTTTGCACATATGAAATGTTTAAGAAACCATCGCTATGTGTCACTATCTTATGATTCACATATTGCATGAGGTTAAGCCGAAAATGAATGTGGTGAAATAGATTTGGTTGTTATATGCTATATAGTGATTTGTCAAAAGGCTAAGGTCATTTGTGAACTTGGGAACATATCTAAAGGGGCTTGGTGATCTTGCTAGCTTGGGAAAGTATCATAACTAAACTTACAAGTGTATTGGTATGGGTTTGAAATGTTTGACATGAAATTTTTTGAGTTTGTGAATTGAGATTGCCATTAATGCTAATGCATATTTGGTTAGGACTTGAATTACTGAAGCTTTCCATTACTGAATTGTTTTAAATGCTATTAAATGGACAGAGAATCATTTGGCTTATGGGTTTTTTAAGCCTTATGCTTGCCTTTTTAAAATGCATTTTCATGTGGAACTATTTTTTTAAAAAAAGGGTTTAAACTTATAAGTTTTTAACATCCTTAAACTTTATAAAAGTCATAGTTTTCAAGGCATGTAACCTGTTTTAGTTTTAAAATTTTAACTAAACTCTCATAAAAAAGTATTTTATAAAGGATTAGCCATTGAAAGTGATTTCTTGGAAAGCTATTTGCAAATGATTTGATAGATTGAGATTGAGCCTTTTGGTAATTGAGACCACTAAAGAAATGAGACATTGAGATGTATAGGCATTTATGATGTCCTTCAGAGCAACTTGTTTCCTTGAGTTTAACCTAGGAAATGATTTGACTTGTGCAATATATTGTGTTTGGGTAAGTCTCGGGTTCATTCGATCAATGGATTTGGGGTAACTTGGTCTATGCGTCCTTTTTCGGGAGATTGTTACTGATAGCTATAATGGATTGTTATATAAGTTGTAGACACCTAATTTTGTCCGAACAATTTTTAAATAAAAAAAATCAAAAAAACCAAAAAAATAAAAAAATGATAAAAAGAAACAAGTCAATTTTGGTCAAATATCATGTGGAGCACATGCAAAATTCACACCTTCAAAAGTTGACTAAAGTTGATATTGTTGCCAAAAATAAAAGAAAAAATAATCAGTCATTAAATCAATGAATAAATTAAGGAAGAAAATAAATTGGGTGAAATAAAATCTGAAAATTGATTACCAAAAATAAAAAAAATGAAATGGAAATAAATTTAAAAAAAGAGGGAAAGTTAAACAAAATAAATGAAAAATCCCATGATCATGAAATCAAATATAAATTTTTGATTGCTTTCCATGAAATTTTGAGGCCATAAAAGCCAATGAAACGGAAGAAAAAACCTAGAGAAACCCTAGAAAAAAACCTAGAAGGGAACACGACTAGAAGAAAAAACCTAGAGAAACCCTAGAAAAAAACCTAGAAGGGAACACGGCTAGAAAAAAAAAACCTACAAGAACCCTAGGAAAACCGTAGCAAAAAAAAAAACCTAAAAGATTGGCTGCTGTTCTTTTTCTTCACCCGAGCTTCCTGCACAGCCACTGGTCATCGTTTTTTACCACCACCACTGCCCAGGCCCCCTGCCTTCCACCCTCACCGCCTCTACCATAAGCCAACGTTGCCACCATTCTCGCTTTGCTGTGTCACCACTACTGTCATCATCATCTTAAAGCTTTGCCTTGCAAGCATCATCATTGTCACGACTTCCCTTTGCTGTTTGCTGCATCATCTTCGCCAATCACCATCATCAGAGTCCAACCACTACACAAACCAAGCCTTCATCTTCCTTTAGTCAACATAGCCAAGCTCCAAACTGTTCTAGCCTCCATTCCGTTTCTGCATCAAACCACCACGGTTGTTACACCATCACCAAAGCCGTTCTGCACTCCATCGTTGCTACATGTTCTGTGATTTCCTTCGTGACCCGAAGCACCACTGCACCGCTTTGCTTCTTCACACGCTTCCTGCTCCTAAATAGTTTGGAAACCCACATTTGCCTGTAGCCCATTCTTGCCACCTTGTGCCCAGTGTCCCTACTGCGTCTTCATCATCGAGCTACTGCTACAGCTTTCCTCGTTGAAGCTAGCCTCTATATCTTCATCATTGCCTTGCATCCCAGCCTTGCTGCTCCTTACTGTTGTCACCTGTTCATTACTCTACTGTTTCATCTCCATTAAGTCTTGCACGACCATCACCTGCGCACTACTGCTTACTGTCGGCGTTGTTTGTTTTCGGTCATCTTAAGCAGCTGGTTGTTCATCGTAGGGCTGAGTAACACGTGCATTTGCTTGCTTCCAGGTAGTCTTCTTTTGCTACTATAAATGCTTGAGTTGATTTGTTTTGTTTTGCTTGTTTATCCTCTCACTTGTACGTGTACTGATAAGCCTCTCCATCTTATTATTTATTTATTTGTTAACTATTCATTTGCTCATTTAACAGTTTAAGTTGACTAAGATAAAAGAAAAAAAAACTTTTGATGGTTATATCCACGTGTAGTACTTGATTGGCTATACTTTTGTTTAGATGATTAATTGAATACTTGTATGCTTGTTGGTTATATGATTAATATTGTTAATTATAATATAATTTGTAAAATAAAAGAATATAAAAAATTGTCCGATGATAGGATTTCTTAGAAATCGCAAGTAGCGATTATTTGATAATCCTTATGATCGAAATAAAATCTTTAATGTCACCAGCGTATTGGGACATTTAAATGATTTTATTTCGATATAAAGAAAATATTAATAAGATTTCTTAGTATAAAAATAAATATAAAAATGGTAATAAAAATAATAATATAAAAAAATAGGTAAATACAAGAAAATAATAAGTGAATAGAAATAAAAAAAAACTTTTAAATAGGTACAAATTTAGGAATTAAAATAAATAAATAAATAAATGTAAATAGACATCTTAAATATAAAAGGTCCCCGATGATAGGATTCCTTAGAAATCACAAGTAGTGATTCTTTGATTATCCTTAGGGTCGAAATAAAATATTTGAATATTACTAGCGTATTGGGGTATTCAAATAATTTTAGTTCGATATTAAGATTTCTAATATAATCAACTTATATGAAATAAACTAACACTAAAAAATAATAAATAAATAAATATTTAAAATAAACAAATAAACAAGACTTCAAAATAAAGAGTAAAACAAATTAAAATAAATAAGATATAAATAATTTTCGATGATGGGATGTTACGGAAGTCACAAGTAGTGATTCCTAACTGATCCCTAGGTGAGAAGAGTCGTACTAAACGTTATCAAAAGTATTGAGGTATTTAGTATGATTTTTCAATAATTTAAATTTTTGAAAACAAAATTGAATTTTTTTTAAAATTAATAATAAATTTTAAATTTAAATAAATGATTTTCCGATGATGAGATGTTTCGGAATTCACAAGTAGTGATTCCTAACTGATCTCTAGGTGAGAAAAATATGCTAAATGTTACCAGCGTATTGGAATATTTAGTATGATTTTTCAATAAAAACAAGATTTTATAAATATAAATAAATTACAAAATAATAATATAAGTATAAATGAATAATGGATTTCTCATGTGCATCATCTATATTTTGATTGCATTATTTGCATCCATGAAATTTCAAAATAAGTGTGAATCTCCCGAGGATGGGATTTTATAGAAATCGCAAGTAGCGATTCTTAAGAAATCTCTAGGTGAGTAAATTATCTGAAATGCTACCAAAAGTATTGGGGTACTTCGGAATAATTTTCAATACAAAAGATTTTCACTTATTTTAAATTAAAAAAATAAAACTTAAATATTCCAAAATAAAACAAATAATAAAAATGGTTTCAAATAAATGGAGTTCTTTTTAAATGTTTAATTAAGATCATTTTATTAAGATTGAAAGATAAGACATGATTAAGTGGTACCGTTTTTTTTAACGGGCGTTGTGGGGGTGCTAATCCTTCCCTACACGTAACCGAACTCTCGAACCCAAACTTTGTTTTCACAGACCAAAAATTATTTTTTTGGTAAAACTTAATTAATTTTAAGATTTTATTGAAAAGATAAATAATTTTAGGTGGCCAATCACACCTAGTCAAAAAATATTGGTGGCGACTCCATTTTGTGTTTCTTTTCAAAATCATCTAGTGATCGAGTCCCCGGATGAAAATCGTTATGACAGCTTTGGCGACTCCACTGGGGATATTAGAGAGTCGAACCATAATTAATCATGTCTTATTCAAAATCTTAGTTAATGGTCTTAATAAATATTTAATAAAACTCTTCATAAAAAAAAACATAAAAAAAACAAAAAAAACAAAAATAATACAAACAAAGAAAAATGTGTGAATCATTTTCATCATTTGTGTTTTGTTGGGATGCATCTTAAATTTTATTCCTTTGCATACATGACATATTCATTGCATACATCAACCCTACACCCGGGTTTATCCTTTTTAGGAGAGAGTATAGTACCTTTGCTCTCGTGAGGTAATAACCTCCGCAATGGCAAGTGAAATACTCTCACTCAAATTGAACCCTTTCCGTCTGGAGCCTATCATGGGTGAGGATTGGGGTGCCTTAATAGTCTAGTATGGACATCAGTAAGGAACAATTTGGGAACCTTTTGTTCTTTAGAACTCCAAAGCATACATATAGTAAACTTAAGAGGACCAACTTGGGATAGAGTCATGTTAACCCTATTACTTAGGATATATCTTTGATCATGTATGTTTGCTTTTGTTTGACATGTGAGACACTAATAGGGAATCATAGGTTCTTTAGCAAAACATTTCTATGCATGATTTTTCCAAACACATGTAGCATTTTGTTCATCCCTTCATCTTCATTCATTTTTTTTCAAGCATCACCACATGTGAAATGATAAATTCTTAATTGTGGTAATAAAAGATTCGAAGATAGCTCGACCAAAGGTTCATTCACACATCACTCGTCATCGAGCTAAGATCATGGAAGAAGAGCAAAGCATTTGCATGGAGAAGATGAAAAAGCTCAAGATGATATAAAGGGGCAATTGGCCCAAATTACTGAGTTGTTGAGAAACTTGGGTAAGGGAAAGGCAGTAATATAATAAGTTGTCGTTCAAAAAGAGATTTGTCTTATGGGGGCATGAAGGGTTCTAGCCATGCGATATTGAAGATTTATAAATTCTAGTTTTATTTTTTGCTTTCTTTTATTTCTTTAAGTAATGCAAGAAAGTTTTTGAAAGTGCTTAAGCCCATAAGTATGAGATAAAGTTTTATATATGAGCTAACTCTTACTTATTTCCCTTTCAATAAAGCGACTAGTGTGATGCACTGTCAATTTCTCATTCATTCTATTCATTTGCCATTTCTCACATACTCACCATATCTTTCATTCACAAGTATCCAAATAATGAACATGATGATAATGATGTCAATAAATCTGGGATTCAAATT
This sequence comes from Heritiera fomes, assembly GCA_032173925.1. Lineage (NCBI taxonomy): Eukaryota > Viridiplantae > Streptophyta > Magnoliopsida > Malvales > Malvaceae > Heritiera > Heritiera fomes. The sequence goes on from JAPDPM010000005.1 coordinate 14,636,359, forward strand.
TGAAAGAACCACTTTTGCTAATGGATTGTCAATCTGCCAAGGTGTCCAAGTAAGAAAGAAGAAAATTTGTTCACAATTTTCATCCAATTTGATGGTATAAGAAAAGGTGAATCTCTTATAGAAGTTTCTAACAAGTTTGTATTTGTTCAGTAAATGACCTTCAAGGAGAATATTTGCATTTGAAATGATAAATGGCCTTCTTTCACCATCCTTCAAGCGAGAGTAAAATTATCCCTTGATTACCCCTTTGAGCCTATTATGTTTTTTTTTTGTGATGTAACCTACCAAGGATCACCCTCCATAATGGGGGTAAGATAGATGAAAAATTATTCATGAGGGGCAAAAGAAAGAAAAAAAAGTGCCCATTTATGTGAAAAAAAAAGGGAGAAAGAAAATAAGAAGAAAAGGGTTTGAATACAAAGAACCCTAAAAGAACAAAAAAAAAGAAAGAAAGAAAAAGATATGACTGAATTAGAATGGGGCAAAATGCTCAAATGATTTACTTCATAAGAAAGTGATCCTTTGGTTTGTAAACCTTGAAACACATTTTGGGCCTATTTGATCCTTTTCTTGTAAACCTTCACCCGAGCCTACATTACGTGCCTTTAAAAGCCCATTTTGATCAAATGTAGATGCTTGAATTGAAGAATCATGCGTTGAATGAAAACATACTTGTACAATGAGATAATGATCCTTTGAAGGAAGTAGATCAAGTTGAATGAAGAAATCCACGAGCTTTGGAAGATATCTTGGATCAAAATCAATGACGCCTATTAGGGTCGTGAATTTGGATTGAGCATTGAAGTTTGTCAAAGCTAATGAAGTTGAAATAAAAAAAAGAAATAGATAAAAAAAGAAAAAAAAAGAAAAAAAAAGGAAAATGAAAAGGAAAAAGAAAAAAGAAAAAAAAAGAAAAAGAAAAAGGAGGATTCAAATTGAAAACCTGAAAAGGCAGTTTGGATCAAAAGAGGGGGAACCTAAGTTGAAAACCTGAAAAGGCAACTTAGGAAAAGATCATCACCAAGAGTTTTGATATAGAAGCAAGATTGGCAGGCCTAACATGAATGAACATATCAATAAAAGTGGGCTTTTTGGAAAAGAATTCTAGATTGACTTGATTGAAATTGTCAGAATGTTTATTAAATGGATATTGAAAACCCTATTCCAAACAAACTGGCCCATTGATTTTTCTTGATTTCATGTTCCTTTTCTAAGAATGAATACCCATATCTCTCATGATTATTTTAAATTCATTCCATCCCTATAATAAATTGAGAAGATGTATGAGTGCATTACATTGGTGGTCGAATTGGAAGGAAAATAAATAAATGTTGGTAACCTTTTTTGGGTAAATTTTTGAACAAAAATATTCTTTTGAGAAATCTTGCATTACTAAAAGAGAGAAAGAAACAAAAATAAAAAAATGATGGCAAGTCTTCAAGCATAATAGGACCAAGACTCATTAGAAGGTGGGATGAGAAGTGGAGATAGAAGATTTGAATAAGAAGAATCCAGCAAATATGTGGAGCTTGAGGAAAATAAGATGAGCTTGAGAATCCTGTTACCACAATTGAGATTGCATTTACATACATTCATGAAATAATTCAGTGGCCATGACATTGACATATGCATAACATTCATAACATTCATGGTATTCATGGCATTCATTATATTCATGACATGCATGGCATTTCAATAGTGCATTCTGACATTGAAATATTTAAGACATTGGGATAAGAAATTCTGAATGATGAAAAATTTTGAGGAAAAGAGAAAATATAAGAGATGGTAATTTGAAAAATGATGAGAAGATGATGAAAAAAAAAACTTTTTGAAAAACCTTAGATGAGAGCAAAGTCCAGTTCAGCTGGCACCTTAAAGGAGGATGAAGCCCAATATTGTTGGCATCAAAATGAAAGTTAAGCCCAGTGAAGCCCATGCTAACTGGCATTCTGAATGAAATCTTTATTTTTCAAAAGTCTCATTGCCTCTGTTGAGAGGAGCTTTATTTTTTCAAAGTCTCATTGCCTCTGTTGAGAAGAGCTTTATGTTTTCAAAAGTCACATTACTTCTGTTGAGAGGAGCTTTTTGTTTCAAAAGTTTCATTGCCTCTGTTGAGAGGAACTCTTTGTGTTTCAGAAGTTTCAAAGCCTCTGTTGAGAGGAGCTTTTATTCCATGATCATCTTGCATTCCTTAGTCTTATGATAGGAGAGACTAGGAATTTCACTTTGCATTCCTTAATCTTATGATAGAAAAGATTAGGAAATCCCATTCACTTTGCATTCCTTAGTCTTATGATAGGAGAGACTAGGAATTTCACTTTGCATTCCTTAATCTTATGATAGAAAAGATTAGGAAATCCCATTCACTTTGCATTCCTTAGTCTTATGATAAGAAAGACTAGGAATTTCACTTTGCATTCCTTAATCTTGTGATAGAAAAGATTAGGAAATTTTTATCTTTCATTTCTTTAGTCTTATGATAGGAGAGACTAAGAAAAATTCATTTTTTGCATTCCTTAGTCTTATGATAGGAGAGACTAGGAGATTTTATCTTTCATTCTTTAGTCTTATGATAGGAAAGACTAGGAATTTCAGTTTGCATTCCTTAATCTTGTGATAGAAAAGATTAGGAAATTTTTATCTTTCATTTCTTTAGTCTTATGATAGGAGAGACTAAGAAAAATTCATTTTTTGCATTCCTTAGTCTTATGATAGGAGAGACTAGGAGATTTTATCTTTCATTCTTTAGTCTTATGATAGGAAAGACTAGGAATTTCAGTTTGCATTCGTTAATCTTATGATAGAAAAGATTAGGAAAATTTCATCTTGCGTCCCTTAGTCTTATGATAGGAGAGACTAGGAATTTCACTTTGCATTCCTTAATCTTATGATAGAAAAGATTTGGAAAATTCATGTTTGTATTCCTTAGTCTTATGATAGGAGAGACTAGGAATTTCACTTTGCATTCCTTAATCTTATGATAGAAAAAATTTGGAAAACTCATGTTTGTATTCCTCAGTCTTATGATAGGAGAGACTAGGAAATTTCACTTCCCATTCCTTAATCTTGTGATAGAAAGGATTAGGAAATCTCATTCTATAGTCTTATAATAGGAAAGACTAGGAGAATTCATGTTGTTGCATTCCTTAATCTTAAGATTAGGAAATTTCATTCTTTAGTCTTATGATGGAAAAGACTAGAAAATTCCATTCTGCATTCATTTCCTTAGTTTCATGATAGAAGAGGCTAGGAAACTTCATTTTGCATTCATTCCTCAATCTTTATAGGAGAAGAAGATTAGGAAACTCCATTTGGCATTTATTCCTTAGTCTTATGAGAGAGAAGACTAGGAAATATCATATTTTACAAAGAATTCATTGATAGGTAGTGCATTCGGACAAAATGGTTGTCTATGTCTTTGCACAATTACTGTTTCACAGCAAAGCGCAAAGAGGGGCAGCTGTAGACACCTAATTTTGTCCGAACAATTTTTAAATAAAAAAAATCAAAAAAATCAAAAAAATCAAAAAAATAAAAAAATGATTAAAAGAAACAAGTCAATTTTGGTCAAATATCATGTGGAGTACATGCAAAATTCTCACCTTCAAGAGTTATCTAAAGTTGATATTGTTGCCAAAAATAAAAGAAAAAATAATCAACCATTAAATCAATGAATAAATTAAGGAAGAAAATAAATTGGGTGAAATAAAATCTGAAAATTGATTACCAAAAATAAAAAAAATGAAATGGAAATAAATTTAAAAAAAAGAGGGAAAGTTAAACAAAATAAATGAAAAATCCCATGATCATGGGATCAAATATAAATTTTTGATTGCTTTCCATGAAATTTTGAGGCTATAAAAGCCAATGAAACGGAAGAAAAAACCTAGAGAAACCCTAGAAAAAAAACCTAGAAGGGAACACGGCTAGAAGAAAAAACCTAGAGAAACCCTAGAAAAAAACCTAGAAGGGAACACGGCTAGAAAAAAAAACCTACAAGAACCCTAGGAAAACCGTAAAAAAAAAACCTAAAAGATTGGCTGCTGTTTTTTTCTTCACCCGAGCTTCCTGCACAGCCACTGGTCATCGTTTTTTACCACCACCACTGCCCAGGCCTCCTGCCTTCCACCCTCACCGCCTCTACCATAAGCCAACGTTGCCACCATTCTTGCTTTGCTGTGTCACCACTACTGTCATCATCATCTTAAAGCTTTGCCTTGCAAGCATCATCATTGTCACGACTTCCCTTTGCTGTTTGCTGCATCATCTTCGCCAATCACCATCATCAGAGTCCAACCACTACACAAACCAAGCCTTCATCTTCCTTTAGTCAACATAGCCAAGCTCCAAACTGTTCTAGCCTCCATTCCGTTTCTGCATCAAACCACCACGGTTGTTACACCATCACCAAAGCCGTTCTGCACTCCATCGTTGCTGCATGTTTTGTGATTTCCTTCGTGACCCGAAACACCACTGCACCGCTTTGCTTCTTCACACGTTTCCTGCTCCTAAATAGTTTGGAAACCCACGTTTGCCTGTATCCCATTCTTGCATCGTCGAGCCCATTCTTGCCACCTTGTGCCCAGTGTCCCTACTGCGTCTTCATCATCGAGCTACTGCTGCAGCTTTCCTCGTTGAAGCTAGCCTCTATATCTTCATCATTGCCTTGCATCCCAGCCTTGCTGCTCCTTACTGTTGTCACCTGTTCATTACTCTGCTGTTTCATCTCCATTAAGTCTTGCACGACCATCACCTGCGCACTGCTGCTTACTGTCGGCGTTGTTTGTTTTCGGTCATCTTAAGCAGCAGGTTGTTCACCGTAGGGCTGAGTAACACGTGCATTTGCTTGCTTCCAGGCAGTCTTCTTTTGCTACTATAAATGCTTGAGTTGATTTGTTTTGTTTTGCTTGTTTATCCTCTCACTTGTACGTGTACTGATAAGCCTCTCCATCTTATTATTTATTTATTTGTTAACTATTCATTTGCTCACTTAACAGTTTAAGTTGACTAAGATAAAAGAAAAAAAAAACTTTTGATGGTTATATCCACATGTAGTACTTGATTGGCTATACTTTTGTTTAGATGATTAATTGAATACTTGTATGCTTGTTGGTTATATGATTAATATTGTTAATTATAATATAATTTGTAAAATAAAAGAATATAAAAAATTGTCCGATGATAGGATTTCTTAGAAATCGCAAGTAGCGATTCTTTGATAATCCTTAGGATCGAAATAAAATCTTTAATGTCACCAGCGTATTGGGACATTTAAATGATTTTATTTCGATATAAAGAAAATATTAATAAGATTTCTTAGTATAAAAAATAAATATAAAAATGGTAATAAAAATAATAATATAAAAAATAGGTAAATACAAGAAAATAATAAGTGAATAGAAATAAAAAAAACTTTTAAATAGGTACAAATTTAGGAATTAAAATAAATAAATAAATAAATAAATGTAAATAGACATCTTAAATATAAAAGGTCCCCGATGATAGGATTCCTTAGAAATTACAAGTAGTGATTCTTTGATTATCCTTAGAGTCGAAATAAAATATTTGAATATTACCAGCGTATTGGGGTATTCAAATAATTTTAGTTCGATATTAAGATTTCTAATATAATCAACTTATATGAAATAAACTAACACTAAAAAATAATAAATAAATAAATATTTAAAATAAACAAATAAACAAGACTTCAAAATAAAGAGTAAAACAAATTAAAATAAATAAGATATAAATAATTTTCGATGATGGGATGTTATGGAAGTCACAAGTAGTGATTCCTAACTGATCCCTAGGTGAGAAGAGTCGTACTAAACGTTATCAAAAGTATTGAGGTATTTAGTATGATTTTTCAATAATTTAAATTTTTGAAAACAAAATTGAATTTTTTTTAAAATTAATAATAAATTTTAAATTTAAATAAATGATTTTCCGATGATGAGATGTTACGGAATTCACAAGTAGTGATTCCTAACTGATCTCTAGGTGAGAAAAATATGCTAAATGTTGCCAGCGTATTGGAATATTTAGTATGATTTTTCAATAAAAACAAGATTTTATAAATATAAATAAATTACAAAATAATAATATAAGTATAAATGAATAATGAATTTCTCATGTGCATCATCTATATTTTGATTGCATTATTTGCATCCATGAAATTTCAAAATAAGTGTGAATCTCCCGAGGATGGGATTTTATAGAAATCGCAAGTAGCGATTCTTAAGAAATATCTAGGTGAGTAAATTATCTGAAATGCTACCAAAAGTATTGAGGTACTTCGGAATAATTTTCAATACAAAAGATTTTCACTTATTTTAAATTAAAAAAATAAAACTTAAATATTCCAAAATAAAACAAATAATAAAAATGGTTTCAAATAAATGGAGTTCTTTTTAAATGTTTAATTAAGATCATTTTATTAAGATTGAAAGATAAGACATGATTAAGTGGTACCGTTTTTTTTAACAGGCGTTGTGGGGGTGCTAATCCTTCCCTACACGTAACCGAACTCCCGAACCCAAACTTTGTTTTCACAGACCAAAAATTATTTTTTTGATAAACTTAATTAATTTTAAGATTTTATTGAAAATATAAATAATTTTAGGTGGCCAATCACACCTAGTCAAAAAAGATTGGTGGCGACTCCATTTTGTGTTTCTTTTCAAAATCGTCTAGCGATCGAGTCCACGGACAAAAATCGTTACGACATAAGTATCTGTAAGTCTAGACGTATTGCCTCATCTCAGGTTTATTATGTTTTTGATATGGATTGATTGAACTATTTGAAATGTTGAGTACTAATATAATCAATTTTGGTATGCATGATTGAGATAGAAGTGGTTTGAAAACCTTGGACATATGTCATGTAGTTTATGTACTTGTATACATGATATATTTTATGATTGGTATGTATGCTAAGATTATCAAAATTTTGTAAAGATGCATGATTTTATAAATTGATTCATTTGTACTGTTACTTATTGAGCATTAGCTCAGCCCTTACTTACTCTTCCTTTCAGATTGAGTTGCAAGTACTACATCCAAACATTAGCCCCAGATTGGTTGGCTCCTCTGAGGTTGTTTTGTTTCCAGTGGTAAGGTATATGGATGTACCGAGTTTATATTTGAGACACAGACTTTGTTACACATTGTATATATAATATATTTGAGTCTGAGATGTAGATGGTATAGTTGGTTATTTTGATATGAATTGCTCAGCTATAGTATAGTAGACTGAATTGGCCTGTAATGTTGTGATAGTTTAGGTTTTGTTAATATAGTGGTGAATTTCATATCATGTATGTATATAAGTGTGATGTTATATTGCTCGATGTTTTTGGATTAACTATGAGATAGTTGAAAAGATGAGTATGAATTATGCTATGGTTGAGTGTGAAGTCATATGTATGCCTAATTGAAGTGTGTATGTGGTAATGTATTAGATTGCATGTATGTCATTGGTAGGACACATGTGGATGGCGAATATATATAGATATGCCTAATTGTTTGTAGTAATGGGATGATCTAAATGCACAGAAAAGGATGAACGAAGCATGTGGGAATGACTAAGAGACATTATTTAATTGAAATTGGAATAGTAAGAGAATAACAATTTTTGTAATAAGAGTAGAAGCATTCGGCTTAGGAAGTAATGTAAGTTTAGGCAAGATACAAGCATGTCAATAAAGGTATACAGATAAAGGATGCATAAATGAAAGTATTATAGTTGAAATTGGAGACTTTAGTAAAAGCCTAAGACATAATTCATAGTGAAATAAGTCGTTATGCGCACAAAGAGAGCAATATTATGATTTGAAATGGGACCTAAATATCATTAGAATTGCTTATATAATTCTAACACTTATATGAATCAGTAACATACACAGTCACTAACAAACGTGTTAAGTGAATAAGCAAAAGTGAAAAATTTGCCCACAAATTTTAGCTTTCGAAGTTAGGATTGTGACATAGTTTTACCTTTTTTATGTTTTTTCTTCAAAAGAAAGGACAATTGCAAATCTAAGCAAGAAGTCAAGTTTATTCACTATAGAAAGATGAATCTTAGATGGAGAAATGAAGATAAATAGAAAGTTGTGTCCAACTTTAGAAATGTTGAAAGAGCTTGACAAAGCTCGTCTAGAACCTAAGAAAAGGCCTACCCATTGACCAGTTTAAATGGAGCAATGTTCCAATTAGACATCTTTATGGAAAGCCAAGACATGTTTGATTATGTGGCCGCAATGACTTGAGTTTACAAGCATAGTTTCATTCACATCATCAACATCAAACTTGTATCTATTACAGATTTGCTTCAAGACTGCATGTGTATTTATTGTTCAGATTTGAATAAGTCAATCAGTTGTTGCTATTCTTTAGGAGTAAGTTATAGTCTTTAGGAGGAAGTTAGCTTTTCTTTAGGAGGAAGTTAGCTTTTCTTTAGGAGTAAGTTATGCAACTGTGGATTATGATGTGAGTTGTTAAGATTTTCTGTTTTTTAAGCACTATAAATGTAAAGGATGACTGATGAATGAAATAAGAATTCCTTTGCAGCATATCGTTTCCATCTTTCTCTTTAAGCTTGTTAATTCTTTTCTTCTTTCAATCTTGATTCTCTGTTTTTCTAAAACTAACAAACTGGTATTCGAGCCATCTTTTTAAGGGATCTGTGGAATGGAAGCTGAAGGCAATCTTTCACAAATTGCTCCTCCTATCTTTGATTGAGAAAACTATCAGCTCTGGGCAGTGAAAATGGAGACCTACTTGGAGGCTTTGGATCTTTGGGAAGCTGTGGAAGAGGATTATGAAGTTCCTCTGCTGCCAAACAATCCTACCATGGCCCAAATAAAAAATCACAAGAAAAGGAAGATCAGGAAGTCAAAGGAGAAAGCGTGTCTATTTGTTGCTGTCTCAACAACCATTTTCACGAGAATCATGTCTCTCAAAATAGCAAAAGAAGTTTGGGATTATCTGAAGGAAGAATATGCAGGAGATGAAAGGATAGGAGGTATGCAAGTGCTGAATTTGATAAGGGAATTCGAGTTGCAAAGAATGAAAGAGTCTGAAACAATTAAAGAGTACTCAGACAGATTGCTTAGCATTGTCAACAAGGTAAGGTTACTTGGAACCGAACTTCCTGATTCTATAATTGTTGAAAAAATTCTTGTAACACTGCCTGAAAGATATGAAGCATTTATAACCACCTTGGAGAACACAAAAGATCTATCCAAGATCACTTTGGCAGAGCTATCAAATGCCTTGCAAGCTCAAGAGCAACGGAGACTTATGAGGCAAGATCGTATTATTGAAGGGGCCCTGTCAGCCAAGCATCAGGAAGGTGGAAAGAACAAGAAGAAAAATTACAAGAAAAAGCAAGCGTCAAGCAGTGAAAATTCTGGAGACAACCAGAACCAAAGCAGGGGTAGAAACTTAAAGAGAGACTATCCACCTTCTAAGCACTATGGCAAAAAAGGACATCCATCATTCAAATGTTAGAAGAGACCAGATGCAAAGTGTAGTAACTGCAATCAACTTGGACATGAAGCCATGATTTGCAAAAGTAAAGTTCACAAGCAAGAAGCGGATGCCCAAGTCGTCCATCAAGATGAAGAAGACCAGTTGTTTGTGGCAACCTGCTTTTCAACCAGGAGCTCTTCAGAATGTTGGTTGATTGACAGTGGTTGTACAAACCACATGACTTATGACAGAACTCTTTACAAGGATTTGCAGCTCACTAGAATCATGAAGGTCAGAATAGGGAATGGTGACTATCTTACAGCAAAAGGAAAAGGAACCATTGCAATTACAACAAGTTCAGGTACAAAGCTAATTTCAGAAGTTCTTTATGTTCCCGATATTGACCAAAATTTATTGAGTGTGGGTCAGCTGATAGAAAAAGGATTCAAAGTATCTTTTGAAGATAGGCATTGCCTTATCTACGACACTATCGGCTAGGAGATTTTAAGAGTCAAAATGAGAGGTAAAAGCTTCTCATTTGATCCAACTGAGGAGAAGTAGACAGCTTATTGCAGTAAAGTTAGTATCACGCAGATTTGGCACAAAAGACTTGGCCATTGTCATCTTCAAAGAATGCTGAAAATGAAGAAGAAGAACATGACAAGAGGTTTACTGGTACTTGCTGATCATTTGCCAAATTGTAATGCCTGTCAATTTGGTAAACAAAATAGGCTACCATTTCCTAAATCAACTTGGAGAGCCTCTCAAAAGCTACAACTCATTCACAAGGATGTGGCAGGACCTCAAAGAACGCCATCTTTACAAGGTAGCCTATACTACATTCTTTTTATTGATGATTTTACAAGAATGTGCTGGATTTTTTTCTTGAAATTCAAGACAGAAGTGGCTGGAGTATTTTGGAAGTTCAAGAAAATGGTGGAAAATCAAACTAGCTACAAGATTCAATTTCTAAGGTCTGATAACGAAAAGGAGTATACTTCAGCAGAATTTAATTTATTCTGTAAAGAAGCTGGCATTGAACATCAGCTTACAGCTCCCTACACTCCGGAACAAAATGGAGTAAGCGAAAGGAGAAATAGATCCGTGATGGAGATGGCAGATGTATGTAGCATGAGAAGGAGTTGTCGAAAAAATTTTGGGCAGAGGCAGCCAACACAACAGTCTTTCTACAGAATCGTCTTTCCACTAAAGCTTTGGAAGATAAAACTCCATTTGAGGCCTGGTATGGCTATAAACCATCACTAAGCTTCCTTAAAGTGTTTGGTTGTGTATGTTTTGCTCATGTTCCACAGGTCAAACATGACAAACTTGACAAGAAGGCAATTCCAGGCATCTTTGTAGGTTATAGTTCAGTTTCTAAAGCCTACAAAGTGTATCATCCACAATCAAGAAAAATGACTATCACTAGAGATGTACACTTCAATGAGGATGAGTAATGGGACTCGAAGAATCTACAAAGAACAAGTGAGCTCTCACAAGATCCAAAAAACAACTTTCCTGAAGAGCAAATAATAGACCATTGGCAAAATAAGTTGGAAGATGATCCTTCTATAAGAGGTAGAAAGCTGCTTTCAGACATCTATCAGAGATGTAATGTGGCAATATGTGAACCAGCTGGTCATGAAAAAGCACTCAAAGATCCGAAATGGAAGAAAGCAATGGAGGAAGAGATGTCAATGATTTAGAAAAATAACACGTGGAAGCTGGTTGACAGGCCTGAAGACAAAAAAGTCATTGGTATGAAATGGGTATTTAGAACAAAGCTCAATACAGATAGCTCCATCAACAAATACAAGGCCAGGCTTGTAGTTAAAGGGTATGCACAAATTTTTGGTGTTGATTATTCTGATACTTTTGCTCCTGTGGCCAGATTAGATACAATCAGATTGCTGCTTGCAGTAGCAGCACAAAAGGCTAGGAAGTGTTCCAATTAGATGTCAAATCAGCTTTCTTAAATGGTGTATTACAGGAAGAAATATATGTAGAGCAGCCAGAAGGATTTGTGAAGCAAGGTGAAGAAGATAAGGTCTACCTACTTAAAAAGGCTCTCTATGGCCTAAAACAAGCGCCAAGAGCCTGGTACAGCAGGATAGATGAACATTTGTTAAGCCTTGGCTTTGTAAAAAGCTTATCAGAGTCCACTCTTTATATGAAAGATAAGGGAAATGATTCTCTCATAGTGTCCCTCTATGTTGATGATCTTTTATTGACATGAAATAATAAAAGGCTGGTTGAGGAGTTCAAGCAAGAAATGATGCAGGTTTTTGAAATGACAGATCTTGGTCTTATGACCTATTTTCTTGGAATGGAAATCAAACAGAGCAAGAATGAAGTTTTCATCTACCAGAAGAAATATGCGAGAGAAATACTGAAGAAATTTAAGATAGAGGAGTGCAAACCAATAAACACACCAATGAATCAAAAAGAGAAGCTGAGCAAGAAAGATGATGCGGATAAAGTTAATGAAGGTTATTATAGAAGCTTGATTGGGTGCTTGATGTATCTCACTACAACAAGGCCAGATATTCTGTTTGCTGTAAGTCTCTTATCTCGATTTATGCATTGTGCTAGTGAAATACATTTAAGAGCAGCAAAAAGAATATTAAGATATGTCAAAGGTACTATTGATTATGGTGTCAAGTTTGAGAAGTGTCAAAACTTCAAGTTATGTGGATTTTCGGATAGTGACTGGGCAGGATCCATTGATGACATGAAGAGTACCTCGGGTTATTGTTTTAGCCTAGGTTCAAGAGTTTTCTCATGGAGCTTAAAGAAGCAGGAGATTGTTGCACAATCCACTGCAGAGGCAAAATTTATAGCTGCAACAACAGCAGTGAATCAAGCTTTATGGTTGAAAAAGGTTTCCTATGATTTGCATATGGAGCAGAAGAATAGCACAGAGATTTTTGTTGACAATCAAGCAGCAATTGCAATCTCAAACAATCCAGTGTTTCATGGGAAGACTAAGCATTTCAATATCAAGATCTACTTCTTAAGGGAGGTGCAGCAAAATGGAGAAGTAACTTTAGTTTATTGCAAGTCAGAAGATCAGTTGGTAGATCTGTTCACAAAGCCACTTCCAGCTAGCAAGTTCGAGTCTTTAAGGCAGAGAATTGGAGTTTGTAGTTCTTAAAGCAAGGAGGAGTGTTACAGATTTGCTTCAAGATTGCATGTGTTTTTATTGTTCAGATTTGAATAAGTCAATCAGTTGTTGCAATTCTTTAGGAGTATGTTATAGTCTTTAGGAGGAAGTTAGCTATTCTTTAAGAGTAAGTTATGCAACTGTGGATTATGATGTGAGTTGTTAAGATTTTCTGTTTTTCAAGCACTATAAATGTAAAGGATGACTGATGAATGAAATAAGAATTCCTTTGCAGCATATCGTTTCCATCTTTCTCTTTAAGCTTGTTAATTCTTTTCTTCTTTCAGTCTTGAGTCTCTGTTTTTCTAAAACCAACAGTATCATTCCTATCATGATTGATGGTTCAACGATATTACACGCATACCATGCAACTATTGTTAAAGCTCTGTCTTTGCCTCTCACTTTGTATCATGATAGTCATTTGAACTCAAGAACTTAAGACTCTATCTATATTGAATGTGCATTCCATGACAGCTAATCGAGTCTGTTAGCGAAGCTTCATCTTTATTGACTATGTAAATGTTAGATTTTCTTAAACCCTAAGACTTGCCAACCTTAGGGTTTCTCTGAGAGAAAGTTCTTCTCAAAACTATCTTTAAGAAATTCAACAAGATTTTCTTTAAGAAATTGTCAACCATTAAAATATGTTTTTTCTTTAATTAAGTAACTGTGAAAATCATTTTGTTTTAAGACTTGAGAATTAAGTTTATAGCTGTTTTCCTCCATTGTTACTTTCAAGTTGAATAAAATTTTTTATTAATTATTTATATATGACGAAAGAACAATTGCCATTTAGAATAAAAAAACGTAGTCTAATTAATAGATAAAAGCACTATCCTCTACCTTTGACCAAAGTCTAATATCATAAACATACCACAATAATAAACGAAAGCTAATATAATTGTACTTGAAAAAGGACTACGCTAAAATAAGCCACGACAGAAAAACGTAACTTTTTATATTTGACTATATTTTTTAATTAAACATATTCTTTGAACATTTTTTTATCTTTAGTTAAGAAAGGTGGAGCATATTCTCTTGTTACCTTCTCTAGTCAAGTTAACTTTACGACACTAACTAAGATATGAAAAAGGTTACATATCCAAGACAACAAGAATTAGGCTAGAAAAATGATAGTTTAATTCCTATTGTTTATTTTAATTTGTTTTATATTTGGCTAACTCTACTACATGTAAGATAGCCTTTTTTTTTTTGGGTTACAAGTTGCAACATAGAACACAAACAAGGCATACTTTAGCCATGAAAGCCCTTAGTGACATAGGGTGGGTTTGGATTCCACCGCACCAATCCTCCCACGACAGAGAAAAAACTTTCAGCTAGAGACAATTTTAGAAAGGGAAATGTACTTTTTTATTCATTTTTTAAATATTTTTTTATTATTTTTTCACAATTATTTTTACTTAATAATTATTTTACATTTTTCAATCTCACTAGAACCAATCTTATCGCCTATCCAAACTAGCCCATAATTGACCTCAGTCAACTTAGCAGCCCTAGCCAATCCAACCCAACCCTTCAACCTTACTCTTTACCAACTTCTAAGCTTAAAACCAGCCCAATAAACTCGTTTTCTATCCAAATAAAGCACAAATAAGATCCAACCTCCATCAAATTAAGCTTACTTAAGCCCACACTCTACTCAATCAATCCAAACATTGCAAAAATTGATCTTTCACAGGTCTCCTACTGTTGTTACTAAACCTAATGTTAAACAGGTCAACTTTGGTGAAATCTATGCCCAAAATTTATTTTTATTCAAAGCATATAATATATAAACATGTGACATAAACATCCTCCATGATCATTCACCATATAAGTTTAGAAATGTACGATGACATGCTACTTTGCCATGCATATAGTTTTACTTCAGATAATAACGATTACCATGATTCATTTTATAGCGCCTTCTTTCCATAAGTTAGACAAAGTTGAGAGATAGTTTTTTTTGTTATAAGAGAAATATTAAAATACCGAGGATGGGGGGAGGTTACTCAAATTCGAACTCAAGTTTTACAATATTCCACAACTCATCCTTAACCCCTTGATCAAGAGGTTGTTGGTAAGTTGAGAGATAATTGCTTTATCATATCATCATATATTCCATCATCTCCTTCTTTCTTTTGGTGTAAGCACATGTTTATTGTCACGACCCGTGACCACATTTTTTTACCTTATTGTACACAACTTAACCGGTTGGGCTGTCTGCGATACTTCACTTGTACTGACTGTTAAACAATTTTACATAATATTGTTTATATTATACACATCCCCTATCGTAATTAATGAGATACGTAGTACTGTTGACGTGTCTAAATACAGAGAATAAATGATCATACCTCAAATAATCAGTCGGTCTGACACATTGTTCTTCGTGTACAGCCAGGATCCACAATCCACTGAACTCACATTCATCAAAACCTGAAATGTTGAAAATTAAGGGGTGAGCAAAACCACGGCTCAGTAAGAGAATTATATGCCTCACTTGATACTCAGCTTCTTATATGCTAAAAATCTTTTTCTTTTTTTTTCTATGGGCTCTAGGCTCGCATGTAGGAAGGATACTACAGTCGGCTAGGGATCCGAATGGAGTAAGGTAGGTATTTTAGAATACCATACTTGTTACGGAACCTAGAAGCAACTGTAGAGAGAAATTTTCATTTCATTTTGAATTAATAAATCCTTTTTTTTCTTTTTAATCTTCATAACCTTTTCATATTCTTTTCAAAATAATGCTTCTATGAAATAAAGCACTTAAATAGAATAATTAATATTCGTATATTCCTTGAAAAGAATATTAGTTAAATCATCATTTTATTTCTTTAAAATTCATTTCATGTTTTAATGTACTCTCTTAATTAGTACCATCCTTTAAAAAGCAAAATAAGCTATTAAAATCTATTCCATTCTTAAGTTCACAAGGCATCATTCTTTTTATCAGTATGATTAAGTGTGAAAGAGACGAACATTCAAGTAGCACATGTTTGAGTGACATATATAAACATAATCCTATATATCACACATATCATATGTCATGTGCACAAGATCTATTTCATCCTTCGACATTTGTCGCATCCCCATCAGAACTTAGACTGATTACTAACACATCAGAACTCGTGTAGCACTTAGTTCCCGAAGGATTCTAGAGGTGGCTCACACGGTAAAATCATCGAGTCTTTGCTCGGGTTGGCCTTTACTAACACATCAGAACACGTACAGCACTTAGTTCCCGAAGGATTCTAGAGGTGGCTCACACGGTAAAATCATCGAGTCTTTGCTCGGTTTGGCCTTTACTAACACATCAGAACACGTGCAGCACTTGGTTCCCGAAGGATTCTAGAGGTGGCTCACACGGTAAAATCATCGAGTCTTTGCTCGGTTTGGCCTTTACTAACACATCAGAACACGTGCAGCACTTGGTTCTCGAAGGATTCTAGAGGTGGCTCACACGGTAAAATCATCGAGTCTTTGCTCGGTTTAGCCTTTAGCACATCGAAGCTCGTGTAGCACTTAGTTCCCGAAGGATTCTAGAGGTGGCTCCCACGGTTCAGAATTCAATTATTTCCTATGCATAATGCATTCCTCAAAATGCAAGCACTAAAAAGTATACAATTTATACCTTCAATAACCACAACCAAACTATAACATATAACATGCAAGTCATAAACAAGATTTCGTATCATGAAAAACACTTTCCTTTTTGACATATCACCTATCATTTATGGAGTCTAAGATAGACATCAATCTTATCGTACAATAAACCTCGAAGGGTACAAAAATAAACCGGTCAAATCTATGACCATAATCTATATTATCCTCTGTGGGTCACGGATCAGGTGTCGACCGGGACTAAACATATCACATATCATGCATCAGCATGATAGGAATGCCAACCAATCTCAAAATCGTAGTTTTCATCATAAAATAAACTTTTATGGAATTTATATAAATATAAAATTCCATAATTTAAAACCATAAGGATTAAAATCCTTTAGTGAATATTTATAAAAATATTCATAAAAATATTCACTATATTTCACTTCATCTTTCGTCTCGTATTTCGTGTAATTTATCTATTTCGAGAATTTTTGGTGATTTCGTTGACACCATTCTCGAATACATGAATAGTTTAAAATTCCATCTCATTATATTCATGTTTTATGAAATTTAGTAATTTCTTCATGTTTCGTGATTTACTATCGAAATTCAGAAATAAAATCATTTAATATGATTTTATAAAGTTTTTCTAAAATTTTCGGCAGCATAACGACTGCCGATTTACTAACCTCCTACACGGAAAAATACAGTTTTAAATCTTTCAGCCAATACTTCTCCCCAAATTATTTTCAACAAATCATGCATCATAATAATTTTCATAAAATATTTGCATAAAATATTTCAATTTAAAATATGCAGACTAAGTATCCTTACAGTGCTGCACATGCATCCCTTACCTTTTTCCGGGTCGGCGACTTCCGCTTATCGATTGCGCCCATACTCCATTTCTCCCGATTCCTTATCCCGATTGCTGAAAATAATTTCTGGAAATAAAATCCTAATTTTTTTAGAATTTTTCATAATTTATTTAATTTTTCTGAAAATTAAATCTCAGGAAGATTTCTTACCGAACTTTGAAAAATCCCGGGTTGTCGAATTTCCGGGAATTTTCCGAATTCTCGAAATTCTCCTTTTTCCTCTTTTTCTTCCTTTTTCTTCCTTTTTCCTCTTTTTCTTTTCTTTCTTTCTTTTCTTTTTCTTTTTCTTTTTCTTTTTCCTTTTTCTTTTCTTTTTTCTTCTTCCTTTCCCGGTCAGACTGGTTCAGACCGGTCTAGCTCCTTTCCTTGCCGGTTCCTCACCAGCGGCCGGTTCACTGGCAGTTCAGGCATCCCTCAGTTGGCTGGCTGCACGACGAACTTGCCGGTGCCCTCCGTTTGCCCTGGATCGGCGGCACGGCTGCGGATCGAGGCGATTTTGCCTCGGTTTCTTCTTCCTCTTCGCCGGCGTTCCTCCGTCGTCCATTGCACCTCCGGTGGCCTCCATCGGCTTCCTCTTCCTCCGGTGAAGCTTCGGTGGTAGTGGTGGCCACCGATTCGGCCGGCACCACCGTCGGCCATTTTCTTTTCTCTTCCGGCGTTTGCTTCTATTTTCCCTTCGATTTTTCTCCGTTTCTTCACGCCGTCGGTAGCTTACTTCTTTTCTCTGGCCGGTGGCGTCTCGCTTACCTTTTCCCCTCTCGTCGGCGGCGGCGGCTTCGCCGCCGTCGGCCCCTCTGGCTGGGAAGGTCGGTTCCCGATTCCTTCCTTCCGTTTTCTTTCCTCTTTTGTTTTTGTTTTTGTTTTGGTTTTTATTTTGTCTTATTTCCATATTTAGCATATAATACACTATATACTATACACTATAAAATTATATTTTATACATATAATGTATATATACTATATATTATACATATATTATTTCATATATAATGTAATACAATATATATTATATATAAATCATATATATTGTATATTACAAAACATATATCTAGTATATGTATGTATATTTATATACTTTAAAATAAATAACATTTATATATAGAATCATATAAATGTTATAATACAATATATATACTTATAAACTCTAATATAAAATAACATTTACTTTTCTTATATATTCATATACTTTTATTTAAAATAATATATATATATTTCATATATATATGTATATCTGTACATATATATTTATAATTATATAAATACATTTTATAATATACACATGTATTTATTTAAGACAAAATAGTATATATTTCATTTTATAATATATACTAATATTCATATACATACGTATGTATTTATATAAAAACATGTGTAAATATATTTATATAATTTAATTATATAAATATATAATATACGCATTTTTATTCTATAAATTTTAGATTTCCATTAATCCAATTTAAATTCCTCCTTTCCTTATTTTCCATAACTCCGATTTTATTTTTATTTTCATTTAATTTCCTTCACACGAATTTCCTTATTCATCACTTCCTCATTTCTCAGGATTTTCACCAATATCCCGTTTCTCGCAAATTTTATTTATTTCCCCTTATTTAATTTCTCTAATATTTATTTTCAATATTTCTAATTTCCAATAAATGGAAAAATTTACGGTTATCACATCCTCCCCACCTTAAGAAATTCGGTCCTTCGAATTTAACTTAAGTCCAAAGGTGGTACATGCCGTATACTTACGACTTCTGACCTCTAGTTCACCCTCCAAGTAATACTGCCAGTACACTTCCAACATCAAGAGTACTTTAGACCACTACATGCTGTCTTTCATCATATATGTCTAAGCTCATGTAATTTCTTTTCTCAAATCGAGAGTTATTCACTTTTATTCTTTTCATATAAGAGTCCATACACAATATTTTTCATATTACAGCTGGTCTATGCTGTTCATCATCCATTCTTCTCACTTAGTGCCGAGTCAACATAATTTGGTACTATCATGTACTCATGTCAATCAATTATATGTAAGTGTCCCAGTAGCTTTCACATCTCATGCACACGCTCTCTCAATATCATGGAGCGTTTACATCTCACGCTCATATATATAAATATATATCAGTATGGAGTGGTGCTATCAATACACTTGGGATCTCAAAGCCTTTTGCTATCTCTCATTAGCATATGGCAACACAGAGACTCCCATCAAATGTAAGGTTTACTGGAACTGTACATACACATTCACACCGTTTAACACTTATACTGCGACTAAGGCACTAGAGAATCTAAAAGTCTGATAATGGAAAGTGATTCTATTTAAATCATCAGTCTTTAATCAGTTCCATATCATCATTTCTCTTTTGGACTCTTTATTGTCCACAATATTCATTTTCACATTTATTCCATCAAGGCTGCATCTCATTTGCCGATTTTACTATAGATCATCTCTTACGATCATAATTCATGAGACTATCATATTCTCTTCATATAGTATGGTCTTTAAATCTCTTTTCATAATTTAGATTCTATGATTGAATCCTCGAATTATCCATTTAAGCACCACATTATCTATACAATTCCACCATCTCTATCGTTTCGAGGTGGTTATATGTATAAACATTTTACTGGCAGTAAACATATCAATTATCTTACTCCTTGGAGTATCATTACTTTCACTCATCAATTCTGGCTTTGGTTTTACATCTTGCCACAGTTATGTGATAACCAACACAATTCACTTTCAGTCTTAACTTCAGGAACCGTTTCATATCGATGTTCCCTTCTCAACATGCAATTTATTTCCTTATTCCACTTTCAGTTTCGTTTTCATATTTTTACTCTTATCCTTTTTGTCGGTTTTCTCGATTGATGTGGTATTATACAACTAAGATCTTTTAAAATCTTGCATACCATCTTTTTCTTTACACTATCCATCTACCGACTTTAATTTCTTTAATTAGATCTCCTCTATAAAGCAACTAGTCTCATCACTCTTTTATAGGCTGACAATAGTATTTAGCTAGACTCATTACTTTCGTATCTCAATCATTATCTTTATATCATAAACAGGTTCACTGTCATCCTGTCATCTCGAGATCATATATCTCAAGAGGAGATGCTGTCTAGCCAAATTTCTTAGTTCCTAATCTTAGCATAATTTCACAGCCTTTAAGAGTTTAAGGATCATATCACAATGCTGCTCATGTTCCATTTATACTTTAGACTCATCAGTATTTCATCAATTTACTCATGTAAGGATGCCTCGTTCTTTAGGCTTATCTACTTCACAAGGCAACTCATTACCCTTGTAACTTCAATAGGAACTCGTAAAATTCACTCCGAGTTCAAATCATCATCTTATAGACACCAATCTTCAATCTTTTGGCTAAGGACTCTTTATATCGAGGCTAGTCTTATTAACTCCTCACATGTCTTTAATCAGCTCCATAAAGCGTCTGTTTTCATGTAAATGAATACTTGTTCCTCACCAGAACTTTATCAATGATAGGAAATTAATACATCCTTTTTAATTCATCTACAACTCAATATCATTTGTATTTCTCTCATTTATACTTATACAAACAATTTCATCATTCTCAATTTTTCATTATCTGTATTTTCGTCATTCAAACCTTTACACGTGAATTTCATTATTCACACAATTTTCAGAGTTATTTTCTTAAGCTTTTCGGATTCTTTCTACATCCTCCGATATAAACTTAGAATTTAACTTCATATTCAAAATCAAGTCAATGTTATCTCGATTCCTCTAATTTATATAACCCTGGAAGTCCTATCGGAAATCTAATCTGATACTTTCTTTAATCATACATTTCTTATCATCTTGTGATCATCGTTCTTCAACTTTTCATCTGATTATGCCTTTTGCAAAGATTGCTCTTATAAGCTCCTTATACATCTCTGATTAAATCATATTTAAGGCATCACTTCCATATGATATTTATTTGTTCTTCATAAGAACTTTAGTGTATAACCAAAAATTTTAATACATCATTTAATTCATCCTCAAATCATATCATTTGTATTTCCATCCTTTACATCGATACATGCGAATTTCATCATCCACAATATTTTACAAAAATTCTTTTCTTAAACTTGTCGGATTTCTTCCATATTCTTCGATATAAGCTTAAGAATAAATTTCATATCCACGATCGAGTCAACATTAACCTGATTTCTCAATCTATGTTACTCTGAAATTTATCGGGATTCTCATCCGGTAGTTTCTTTAACCACACTTCTTTTATCATTTTGGACCATCATTTCATAGTGTCCCATCATTTCATAGTGTATTCTCAAGGCAGAGACATTCAATATTCAAATCATTTTGATACATATTCTACCTTGATTTTATTACCTAGTCATACTTTACAGCGTTACGAATCTCACTCTGGTAAGCTGTATCAAGTACAATGGTTATCAACACACTTTACAGCTACTCGTTTCAATTCAGTTATTCACTTTAAAACCATTTCCATTTACTGAATTCAAGCTTAATTCCCTTGAGTATATTATCCACAAGGCTTGAACCTTGCCACCCTTACGTACCTAGTTCCTTACTCTCGTGTTACCAGTGAGACAATTGTAAGAGCCCCGCCCGTTCACATCGACCGTCGGCGAGCATCCCCTAGGCGATCCTTTCGCCCAAGTTTACCCTTACTAGTGAGTCGACGATAATATAATTTACCTGTATCTCACAACACATGATCCACTACGGGTCGTCTATCATTGAGTCGCCCGTCACAGTTCTATCATCAAGGGTCCTGAAGAACTTAGGTTAGCTGTCATCTTCTTTTTATCACTTCACTGTTCTTATAATTATTCTCTAACTTACAGTACTCCACACAGTACTTCATTCTGTAGCACATATTTCAAGATATGTCGGTTCTATAAAAGATTATCAGTTTGATACCTCAAAATAGTAAAACGTATAGAACCATAAGTAACCACACCAGTATGTATTTCATTATCTGTACTTTTCACTTCATCAGTCAATTCCTGAAATCATTTCACTTTTCATAGTATTTAACGATCCCGTTTAGCACACTCTTAATTTTTCGACCCTTACAGTCAATAACCGGGCCAAACATCTGATGACATTCCACTACACTCTTTGGATCGCATCATACCATTTTATTGTGAAGCCCCGGATTTACCGTTTCTTTCAGGGATTTACTGAGCCACTTCACTCATCCGTACTTGTTTTATTATAAGGACCGGGAGTGCCTGGATCTCCGTTAACCAGGGATTTAGCACCCCAGTGCCTTACTCATCCGTACTGTCCGCTCTGGGTTCTAGAGGTGGCCCCCGTCACACAGACGTGGCACTTAGTCCCTCACGGATTGTTTTATTGTAAAGCCCAGGATTTACCACTATGGCCCAAAGTCCACTCGTGGGGGAGCCCTGGCCGCCTCACTCAACCGTACTGTTATCCCCTATGGCCCACAGTCCACTCGGGGTTTTTCTTTCGCGTCCATAATCAAAGTGTTAGTGGAATCAGTAATAGGGATCGTTAGATTCATGACATCTTCTATGCCATTAATAATTCCATTACTATCAATGGATTCCAATTCAGCTCGGTTTTAACACTATTCTGAACATCGCCCAATATAGGGGCATTTTCGTCATTTGACATTTATTTCTATCTCCTCAATATACATTTAAATCAATGAACTGATCATCTATATGTTGATAGTATCCTTTCTGATACTTATAACAGCAAGTTAAATCTCATTCGATTTTCGACAGAGAAGTTCACTAAAATCCACAATGGGATTAATTTACTTGTAATTCAGCTTTATAACATTAATTTCTCTGTCAAATCGGTCAATTCCAACTTCTTGTGATCTATTTTGACTCTCGATAAAATTTTGGGAGTAGGGTATTTTGGTCATTTTTGGATAAAAATTTTCTCTCTCTTCAAATTACCCTCAATCGGTGATCTTAAAGTCTATTTAATGATGATATTTCATTCCCCTATTTTATACCATCACTTTCAGATCTCAGTTCGGTTCGGACAGAAAAGTAATGGTGGGGCCCTCACCGAGTCCATTTCTGTTCCTTACCGAATAGGCCTTCATTTAGACTAGAAGAATCACCAATAATTCGGTAATTTCTGAGCCTATTTTTTTCTTTAACATTCTCAGTTTATACTTTCTCACTCCCTTTAAATCATTTTACTCCATTTACAATCATTTATTTTCTCTATGTATTCAGACTACACAGTACTACAAGGGATGTTTAATTCTTTTCCTTCCAAAAGTATCCACAGACATCAGGCCAACCATTGCTCTGATACCATTAAATCTGTCACGACCCGTGACCACATTTTTTTACCTTATTGTACACAACTTAACCGGTTGGGCTGTTTGCGATACTTCACTTGTACTGACTGTTAAACAATTTTACATAATATTGTTTATATTATAGACATCCCCTATCGTAATTAATGAGATAAGTAGTACTGTTGACGTGTCTAAATACAGAGAATAAATGATCATACCTCAAATAATCAATCGGTCTGACACATTGTCCTTCGTGTACAGCCAGGATCCACAATCCACTGAACTCACATTCATCAAAACCTGAAATGTTGAAAATTAAGGGGTGAGCAAAACCACGGCTCAGTAAGAAAATTATATGCCTCACTTGATACTCAGCTTCCTATATGCTGAAAATCTTTTTCTTTTTTTTCTATGGGCTCTAGGCTCGCATGTAGGAAGGATACTACAGTCGGCTAGGGATCCGAATGGAGTAAGGTAGGTATTTTAGAATACCATACTTGTTACGGAACCTAGAAGCAACTGTAGAGAGAAATTTTCATTTCGTTTTGAATTAATAAATCCTTTTTTTTCTTTTTAATCTTCATAACCTTTTCATATTCTTTTCAAAATAATGCTTCTACGAAATAAAGCATTTAAATAGAATAATTAATATTTGTATATTCCTTGAAAAGAATATTAGTTAAATCATCATTTTATTTCTTTAAAATTCATTTCATGTTTTAATGTACTCTCTTAATTAGTACCGTCCTTTAAAAAGCAAAATAAGCTATTAAAATCTATTCCATTCTTAAGTTCACAAGGCATCATTCTTTTTATCAGTATGATTAAGTGTGAAAGAGACGAACATTCAAGTCGCACATGTTTGAGTGACATATATAAACATAATCCGATATATCACACATATCATATGTCATGTGCACAAGATCTATTTCATCCTTCGACATTTGTCGCATCCCCATCAGAACTTAGACTGATTACTAACACATCAGAACTCGTGTAGTACTTAGTTTCCGAAGGATTCTAGAGGTGGCTCACACGGTAAAATCATCGAGTCTTTGCTCGGTTTGGCCTTTACTAACACATCAGAACACGTGCAGCACTTAGTTCTCGAAGGATTCTAGAGGTGGCTCACATGGTAAAATCATCGAGTCTTTGCTCGGTTTGTCCTTTACTAACACATCAGAACACGTTCAGCACTTAGTTCCCGAAGGATTCTAGAGGTGGCTCACACGGTAAAATCATCGAGTCTTTGCTCGGTTTGGCCTTTACTAACACATCAGAACACGTGCAGCACTTAGTTCCCGAAGGATTCTAGAGGTGGCTCACACGGTAAAATCATCGAGTCTTTGCTCGGTTTGGCCTTTAGCACATCGAAGCTCGTGTAGCACTTAGTTCCCGAAGGATTCTAGAGGTGGCTCCCACGGTTCAGAATTCAATTAATTCCTATGCATAATGCATTCCTCAAAATGCAAGCATTAAAAAGTATACAATTTATACCTTCAATAACCACAACCAAACTATAACATATAACATGCAAGTCATAAACAAGATTTCCTATCATGTAAAACACTTTCCTTTTTGATATATCACCTATCATTTATGGAGTCTAAGATAGACATCAATCTTATCGTACTATAAACCTCGAAGGGTACAGAAATAAACCGGTCAAATCTATGACCATAATCTATATTGTCCTCTGTGGGTCGCGGATCAGGTGTCGACCGGGACTAAACATATCACATATCATGCATCAGCATGATAGGAATGCCAACCAATCTCAAAATCGTAGTTTTCATCATAAAATAAACTTTTATGGAATTTATATAAATATAAAATTCAATAATTTAAAGCCATAAGGATTAAAATCCTTTAATGAATATTTATAAAAATATTCATAAAAATATTCACTATATTTCACTTCATCTTTCGTCTCGTATTTCGTGTAATTTATCTATTTCGAGAATTTTTGGTGATTTCGTTGTCACCATTCTTGAATACATGAATATTTTAAAACTCCATCTCATTATATTCATGTTTTATGAAATATAGTAATTTCCTCATGTTTCGTGATTTACTATCGAAATTCGGAAATAAAATCATTTAATATGATTTTATAAAGTTTTTCTAAAATTTTCGGCAGCATAACGACTGCCGATTTACTAACCTCCTGCACGGAAAAATACAGTTTTAAATCTTTCAGCCAGTACTTCTTCCCAAATTATTTTCAGCAAATCATGCATCGTAATAATTTTCATAAAATATTTGCATAAAATATTTCAATTTAAAATATGCAGACTGAGTATCTTTATAGTGCTGCACATGCATCCCTTACCTTTTTCCGGGTTGGCGACTTCCGCTTATCGATCGCGCCCGCACTCCATTTCTCCCGATTCCTTATCCCGATTACTGAAAATAATTTCTGGAAATAAAATTCTAATTTTTTTTGAATTTTTCATAATTTATTTAATTTTTCTGAAAATTAAATCTCAGGAAGATTTCTGTTAGCTTTAAATTGACATATATATTTTGAAATGACAAAAACTTAAGTAAGCCTTAATGCTTTAATTCATATTGTAAATTTGCCTTATCACACATGATTTTCTCAATACATTTCAAGTGATCATATCAAACATTAAGACCATGATTTAATGATGCATACTCTTATTGGTCTTAATACTTTGTAAATGTTTTGAATATTTTAAAAAATCACTTGATGAATTTTTAGATCATGTTTTCATTTGAGAAAGTCAAGAAAAACTCCCACAAAAAAGCCAAAATGTTTTGGGTTGAATTAGGATCAAAGACCACATCATTTCTAACCCAAAAGTGCAGGAAAAATGCCATCTGGAAGAAAAGGATCGATGCCCTAGGGAAAGGGATCGATCCCTTTTTGGCAGAATGCCCCGGAAGCAAGAAAATGAAGCATGGGATCGATCCCCTAAGGAAAGGGATCGATCCCTTTGTGTCAGAATGTCCCCAACGGCTAGTTTCTGTGAGATACAACGGCTAGTTTCTGTTTTGGCTCCAACCAACGTCCACAAACCATCCATGGGACTATAAATAAAGGCTTAGAAGCTAAAGGAAGGAAGAGGAACAACCAAGCAACATCTTTCATCATCTTATTCATCTTCTCAAGCCTCAAACAACAAATCAAGAGCTCCAAAGTCTACATCTTCTATCATTCATCTATTTCTTGTATTGCTTAGCACAAACTTTGTATAGGCTTTTACTTGTGCTTAATCTCTGTAATCACTTGCCTATCTAGAGGCCTTCTTTGATTACTTCTCTTGTAAACCAATTCATTCCTTGTAAAAGGGGAGGTTTCTCTTTAGCCTTGAAAAAGAGGGAGGTTACTCTTTAGCCTAAGAAAAAGAGGGAGGTTTCTCTTAAGCCTAGTAAAAGAGGGAGAAGAGGTTTCTCTTGAGCCTTGAAAAGAGGGATTGTAAACACAAATTCAAAGATAGTGAATTTGGGGAAAATCCTTGGGAGCGTCTCAAGGTAGAGGATGTAGGCAAGGTAGCCGAACCTCTATAAATCGATTGTGTAAATCTCTCTCTCCCTACTCTTTATTTACTTGCAATTGTATTGGGCTTATTGAATTGAATTTATATTGCATTATTGAATAGCCTAGAGAACTTAAAAAATATTCATATAGGCTAGAGAATTTAGAGAAACCGAAAAACGAGCTTAAGGGTAGTTAAAAACCGATTCACCCCCCTCTCGGTATTGCCTATATGAGCCAACAATTGGTATCAGAGCTTGGGCTCGAGATTGAATTAGATTAACCTCTATCGAGCAAAACGATCTTAAATGGCTCACTTGAATGTAGGCACACCCCTAGGAGAAGAGGGACACTCATTAGTTAGACCTCCACTATTCAATGGTGAGAATTACTCTTATTGGAAAACTAGGATGATGTTATTTGTGCAATCTAATGACTATGAAGTGTGGAGAGTAATAGTTAATGGTCCTAGAATCCCAATAAAGAAAGTAGATGGAAAAGATGTCCCTAAGAGTGAGGATGAGTGGGTTACCAATGATATGAGATTGGCACAATTGAATGCCAAGGCTATGCACACCCTCTTTTGTGCATTAGGTCCAAATGAATATAATAGAGTGTCCCTATGTGAAAATGCTAAGCAAATATGGGACAAACTAGCCATCACACATGAAGGGACAAATCAAGTTAGAGAGACCAAAGTAGGAATGCTCACACATGATTATGAGCTTTTTAGAATGAAAGAAAATGAGTCCATGAGTGATATGTATACTAGATTTAACGACATAATCAATGGACTTAAGGCATTAGGCAAGACCTATTCCAATGTAGAAATGGTGAAGAAAATCTTGAATAGCTTGCCACAATCATGGGAGGCAAAGGTAACCGCAATAGAAGAGTCTAAAAATCCAAATACCTTGTCTCTAGATGAACTTATGGGCTCCTTACTTACATATGAGATGAAATTGAAAAGAAATGAAGAGCCTTCAAAGAAAGTAGGGGTAGCACTTAAGTCTTCCACTCATGAGGATGATAGTGATGAAAGTGGAAATGAGGAAGAAAAGGAAATGGTAATGTTTGCCAAAAGATTCAATAGATTTATGAGAATGAAAGAGAGAGAGAGTAATAGGAGACACCATTGGGGAGAAACAAGTAGAAGAGAAAAGGACCACTTAGTGTGTTATGAGTGTAATAAACTAGGTCACACTAAGCTAGATTGCCCTTTACTTAGGAAAGAAAAGGATAGAAAATCTAAGAAGAAAGCATTTGTGGCTACATGGAGCGATAGTGATAGCTCCGATGAGGAAAACATAGATGATGAGGTAGCCTACTCATGCTTTATGGCTATTAGTGACGATGAGGCTAGCTCTAGTTCTAGTGAAAATAATGATTTTACATTTGATGAGTTACAAGATGCTTTTAATGATTTAGCAAATGAATTTCAATGCATGAATTCTAAATATAAGAAAATCATTGCTAAATTGAAAATAGAAAATGAAGCCTTGACAAATGCTAAGCTAGAATTTGAAAAGAAATTAGAAGAGGCTAACTTGGAGATAAATGAGTTGAATAAAAAGAACTTAAACTTACATAACTCATTTACTAGGTTTTATATGGGTCAACAGAAGCTAGATCATATGTTAGAGACCCAAAGAGCTTTCTTTGACAAAGATGGGCTAGGATATAATGAAATACATAAAGAAACTCATCTTAGGAATTTCTTAGTGAGCAAAAATACTATGCATGATACATCTCTCACATGCTCACTATGTAATAGGATAGGCTACTCCTCACAAGCATGCACATATAGAAAAACTACCTTTAGAGGAAAAGTGGTTAGGAAGATGTGGATGCCAAAGCATGCAATAAATAATGATTTGAGCTTGAAATGGATCCCAAAAGGATCAAAAATTGTGAGCACTAACTCTCAAGGACCCAAGAAAATTTGGGTACCAAAGCATGCTTGAATTTATTTGTTGTAGGAGTGGTAGAGCATGGAATTACAAAGAAACAATGGGGATTGAATGCTCTACACACCTCATGGAGATTGCTTGTGCCAATGAGAAAAAGGAAGAGTTTGGAAATCCATCCTTAGCAAGGTGACAACAATTTCTCAAAGAATGGCTAATGGTGGATCCAACACCTCAAGGCAAAGCACTCTCAAGCAAAGGAGTTTTGTAAGTTTAATTCTTAAAACCTTATTTGATTATTTGTGCTTTGATGAGAAAGTTGGTTGATGATTCTTGATGCATTGTGAGTTGAATGATTGAACAAAAGGCATGATAAATGATTTTTGAGTGTTTGATGAATAGTACTTGATGCATTGAATGAAAAGCATGATTTGTGATTTTGAAATGATTATTGGTTTTCTGCATCTTAAGCAAGTTTGATATGTGTAGATAATATATTTAGTTGCTCAAAAGTTGTCAAATATGTCATATATGCAAAATGCCTTGTTATGAGCCTTAATGAAGAATATGCATGTTAGAAATCATGGCATGTTGTTCACAAGATGTATGTTTTGATGTTATATGTGCTTAAAATCTATGTGAACAAGTTTGTTTTGGCATATTTGTGGTTTCCAAAGCTTTGGTTTTGACAAAATATGCATAATGCTTAAAATGACCCCCTTTGAGGCCAAAAATGCATTTTATTGTGTAAATTCTTCCAAAATTGCAAAATCTTTTGTAAAATGGTTTTTCATTCAGATTTTTCATTCATACAAGTCCAAAATCATGTTTTACAAATGTTTAAACCTTTACTTGGACTTAAATTACTCAAAAACGAAGTTTGCGCACCTCAAATGTTGGATTTTCTGTCAAAAACTGCAGAAACAAGATGAGGGATCGATCCCTTAGCAAGTAGGATCGATCCCCCTTGAGCAGAATGCAGGAAATCTGCATTCTGGACTTAAGGGATCAATCCCCCTCCCAAAGGGATCGATCCCCCCAGGCCAAAATGACTTTTCTGCACTTTTTCAACCGAATTTGAGAAGGATTTTTCACTTTCTTGATATCTTCTTTCTTCTCAACTTAAAATCCAGTATTTTAACTTCTTTTTGATGATCTTTAAACTATGAAAATTCATTTTTCATTGATATCATGCCTCGACTTCATCAATTAATTTCATTTCCAACAAATGGTATCACTTTCAACAATCAATATCATTTTTCTTGAGCTCACAAGTGCTCAATCATTTTTCTTGTTGAAAACATTCATGAATCTTGAAATAATCTTGAAATATATTTTCAATGAATGCTTAAACATAATTTTGAGATCTATTTCAATGATTTATGGATATATTTGAGAATTTGATGAACTTGTGCATAATGAGTGTTTTTCATATCTTTTGTTCATCTTAGTCAAGCATGCTTATAGGATTATGTCTCTTGGCTTGACTTATCAATTCCACACTAGGTTTCATGATAATTTTACATCTAGTGGATTGATTCCAAATGTAAATTCAACAATTGGTAATAGTCATTGGCCTATAATTTGTGATGGTAAATGGATCCTAAATGTTAAAATGCATAAAACTTTATCATCCTTGTACTTAAAGAACTAGGGTCTTAATGACAACACCAACACTCAAAGATGAATGCAAACTTGAACAAATTTAATATCCATGCATTTATTATTTGAATATTTCCTTGCTCATAATTAGTTAAGGACTTGAATTAGAAAATAAGCATAGGATTTGTGTGCTTGAAACCATGGAAGAAAATGTGTTTGCTTGAATTCCTTGATGTTTTGAATCTTCCATATGGTATCAATTTGTGAATATGAATATGGATTAATATTTTATGATTGTGTACTAATGTTTAATTGATCCATATGCATATTTGATGATATGTGTTGTGTCCTTGCATATTTAGAATGAGTATTTTCTTGACATGAACACACTACACATAAATATCGGATTCATGCAAAATGCCTAAGTCAACCATTAGTAACAATTGGTATTTAGATTGAAATAACAATTAGTATCATTGGAAACCATATTTTCAATAATTGGTAAGCCAAAACTAAATTGCCAATTGGTTTGAGCTTTAAATTGACAACACTTCTCATGCTCCTTAGATTGAAATGACAAATAGAGAAGAATTCTCTTAGGATACTTTTGCATGAAACTCTTGTGTGCTAGAATTTGTAGTTAATTGCTATATGTTTTGAATCTATGCACACTCTTGCTTGAACATGATTTATGAGCACATGCATATGATATGTTATCTAATTTTAGCTCATAATCATGATATATTACCATGCACCTTAGTTGGACCTTAGAGAACAATTGATATACTTAGGTGCTTGCTTAACTTCTTACCAATTGGAACCTTCTTGCAAAATTACTTATCAACAATTGGTATCAAAATTATTTATAAACAATTGGTATAGGATCATAAGTCATATTCATTGCATAAATATTTCATACTCTTTGAGAATATTGACTTATTTATTTGTGCTATAAGTCCCATGTACTAACATGTTTCTTGTTGGATGGAGCATTTTTATTTGTTCTCACATAGCCATGATTTTAGGGGGAGCATATTTTTTCTTCTTTTTGCTATGACAAAAAGGGGGAGAGATAGATAAAGGGAGAGATAGATAAAGGGAGAGATATTAAGGGGGAGAGATAATGAGGGAAAATTCATTTTCAAAACCCATGCTTATATTAAGGGGGAGCTTTATAAAATCCTGCATTATTTGAGGGGGAGTATTTTATCAGAGATAATGAGGGAAAATTCATTTTCAAAACCCATGCTTATATTAAGGGGGAGCTTTATAAAATCCTGTATTATTTGAGGGGGAGTATTTTATCAAAGAATTTTCAAAGCAAATTTACAGTAAGTTTTGTCATATCAAAAAGGGGGAGATTGTTAGCTTTAAATTGACATATATATTTTGAAATGACAAAAACTTAAGTAAGCCTTAATGCTTTAATTCATATTGTAAATTTGCCTTATCACACATGATTTTCTCAATACATTTCAAGTGATCATATCAAACATTAAGACCATGATTTAATGATGCATACTCTTATTGATCTTAATACTTTGTAAATGTTTTGAATATTTTAGAAAATCACTTGATGAATTTTTAGATCATGTTTTCATTTGAGAAAGTCAAGAAAAACTCCCACAAAAATGCCAAAATGTTTTGGGTTGAATTAGGATCAAAGACCACATCATTTCTAACCCAAAAGTGCAGGAAAAATGCCATCTGGAAGAAAAGGATCGATCCCCTAGGGAAAGGGATCGATCCCTTTTTGGCAGAATGCCCCGGAAGCAAGAAAATGAAGCATGGGATCGATCCCCTAAGGAAAGGGATCGATCCCTTTGTGTCAGAATGTCCCCAACGGCTAGTTTCTGTGAGATACAACGGCTAGTTTCTGTTTTGGCTCCAACCAACGTCCACAAACCATCCAAGGGACTATAAATATAGGCTTAGAAGCTAAAGGAAGGAAGAGGAACAACCAAGCAACATCTTTCATCATCTTATTCATCTTCTCAAGCCTCAAACAACAAATCAAGAGCTCCAAAGTCTACATCTTCTATCATTCATCTATTTCTTATATTGCTTAGCACAAACTTTGTATAGGCTTTTACTTGTGCTTAATCTCTGTAATCACTTGCCTATCTAGAGGCCTTCTTTGATTACTTCTCTTGTAAACCAATTCATTCCTTGTAAAAGGGGAGGTTTCTCTTTAGCCTTGAAAAAGAGGGAGGTTACTCTTTAGCCTAAGAAAAAGAGGGAGGTTTCTCTTTAGCCTAGTAAAAGAGGGAGAAGAGGTTTCTCTTGAGCCTAGAAAAAGAGAGAGGTTTCTCTTGAGCCTTGAAAAGAGGGATTGTAAACATAAATTCAAAGATAGTGAATTTGGGGAAAATCCTTGGGAGTGTCTCAAGGTAGAGGACGTAGGCAAGGTAGCCGAACCTCTATAAATCGATTGTGTAAATCTCTCTCTCCCTACTCTTTATTTACTTGCAATTATATTGTGCTTATTGAATTGAATTTATATTGCATTATTGAATAGCCTAGAGAACTTAGAAAATATTCATATAGGCTAGAGAATTTAGAGAAACCGAAAAACGAGCTTAAGGGTAGTTAAAAACCGATTCACCCCCCCCCCCTCTCGGTATTGCCTATAGGAGCCAACAATTTCTTACCGAACTTTGAAAAATCCCGGGTTGTCGAATTTCTAGGAATTTTCCGAATTCCCGAAATTCTCTTTTTTCCTCTTTTTCTTCCTTTTTCTTCCTTTTTTCCTCTTTTTCTTTTCTTTCTTTCTTTTCTTTTTCTTTTTCTTTTTCCTTTTTCTTTTCTTTTTCTTTTCTTTTTTCTTCTTCCTTTCCCGGTCAGACTGGTTCAGACCGATCCAGCTCCTTTCCTCGCCGGTTCCTCGCCGGCGGCCGGTTCTCTGGCGGTTCAGGTGTCCCTCAGTTGGCCGGCTGCACGACGAACTTGCCGGTGCCCTCCGTTTGCCCTGGATGGGCGGCACGGCGGCGGATCGAGGCGGTTTTGCCTCGGTTTCTTCTTCCTCTTCGCCGGCGTTCCTCCGCCGTCCATTGCACCTCCAGTGGCCTCCATCGGCTTCCTCTTCCTTCGGTGAAGCTTCGGTGGTAGTGGCGGCCACCGATTCGACCGGCACCTCCGTCGACCATTTTCTTTTATCTTCCGGCGTTTGCTTCTGTTTTCCCTTTGATTTTTCTCTGTTTCTTCACGCCGCCGGTAGCTTCCTTCTTTTCTCTGGCCAGTGGCGTCTCGCTTTCCTTTTCCCCTCTCGCCGGCAGTGACGGCTTCGCCGCCGTCGGCCCCTCTGGCTGGGAAGGTCGGTTCCCGATTCCTTCCTTCCGTTTTCTTTCCTCTTTTGTTTTTGTTTTTATTTTGTCTTATTTCCATATTTAGCATATAATACACTATATACTATACACTATAAAATTATATTTTATACATATAATGTATATATACTATATATTATACATATATTATTTCATATATAATGTAATACAATATATATTATATATAAATCATATATATTGTATATTACAAAACATATATCTAGTATATGTATGTATATTTATATACTTTAAAATAAATAACATTTATATATAGAATCATATAAATGTTATAATACAATATATATACTTATAAACTCTAATATAAAATAACATTTACTTTTCTTATATATTTATATACTTTTATTTAAAATAATATATATATATTTCATATATATATGTATATCTGTACATATATATTTATAATTATATAAATACATTTTATAATATACACATGTATTTATTTAAGACAAAATAGTATATATTTCATTTTATAATATATACTAATATTCATATACATACGTATGTATTTATATAAAAACATGTGTAAATATATTTATATAATTTAATTATATAAATATATAATATACGCATTTTTATTCTATAAATTTTGGATTTTCATTAATCCAATTTAAATTCCTCCTTTCCTTATTTTCCATAACTCCGATTTTATTTTTATTTTCATTTAATTTCCTTCATACGAATTTCCTTATTCATCACTTCCTCATTTCTCAGGATTTTCACCAATATCCCGTTTCTCGCAAATTTTATTTATTTCCCCTTATTTAATTTCTCTAATATTTATTTTCAATATTTCTAATTTCCAATAAATGGAAAATTTTACGGTTATCACATTTATTCATCATTTTACAGTCTAAGATTAATATTGTTTGAGTTGAGAGTGGTAAATGGTAAAGCCCTCTCAAGAGTGGGACTCTAGGATTTGAACCCTTCTCAAATGCTTGGGGAATAAATCCACTTCCACTTCTTCCAACCACTTATTGGCATATTCCATCATCTCCTCCAATATTCAAATTGAATGTAAAACTTATAAGTAAAAGGTTTCAAAATCCTAGCTATCATTATCATTGATATGTCAGATTAGAAACAGAAAACAATATTTACCTTTTCTCATTAATTTAAAGTTTTCAAGTTTGATCAGAATTGAAGGATCATAACTTGAAGAAGACTTCTATTTTATGGAATTATTATGTCGTTTTAGAGTGTTATTGCACATTTAACAATCAGATAAGAGAAATTAGAGAGCTAGATACATAGAAAAACAACAGGGAAATTAGGCAAAAGGTTCAATCATCACTTTTTCTTTCTTCTAGACAAAAAACCTTTAAATTATTAATGTTTATTATATGTATTTGATAAAATCTCGATTAATCCAACTGTACAATTATAAATATGTCCTCATTTATTGTGAATAATATCTCGCAATTGTAATACTCTTTTATTCATCATATATAGAGTATGAATAATTACATAGCATATGTATGTCCATACATACATACATACATATATATATGTATGTATGTATACATACACATGCACATACATATACTAAAATATTTTTACATCACTTCGATTTATTTTGTACCCAAAATATGCATCACCTTTGGTTAGATCATATATCCTTCGTTCCATATGTAATTGAATATTATGAACTACTAAAGTCATTACATACGGCCACCTTGGATTGCATCACTATTTCCTTTTCTCTCATTCAGACACATTGGATTATTTCCTTGAATTTTGTATTTTATTCATGTAAATCATGCATGTCAAATATTAAATTAATTGAAGATATCTAATTATTTATTCTATAATAATAAAATTTCAATTGTTAATATATATATATATATATATATATATATATATTGAGAAACATGTCATTTTCAATTTAAATAATAGGCATATTAGATTGATTCAAAAATTTACTTGCATGATATATATGAGTAGGTTGAACGATTTGTTTGCAAAAATATGATCTTATGAAGTTATAAAAAATTTATAAAGTAATTTGTTTTACACTGGTATAAGTGGATTTTTCCTCTTTCTCCTCCTATATATATGTATATATATGAAGAGAGATCCACTTATCTATGTGTAAAACTAATTGTGTTTTTACACACCTTCATATATATATATACACATACGTGTGTGTATATCTTGGGATAACTATTACACTGAAGCAATACTCAACAAAATAGAACTATCCAACCAGCTGCTCACAAATATTAGAGCTGTATATCTATAAATTGAGATGACAATATCTATATCTATATCTATGTGTGTGTGTGTGTGTAAGTGAAACATGTAAAGTGATAAAATAGAGGAAATAGAGTATCTGAGATGATGGGTTCTGGTATAATTAAATGAAGTTATACCTAGACTAGCTATGAGTATTACAAGAATTACAGAATACTCATTTGCTTCGAGAGGGAGAGATCAGGCAAATAGAAGAAGAAAATGGTTACATTTTACAGAAGAGGATCATGCAAACTAATTTGTATGAAAAGAACATGATTTCAGGCCAAGAAAAGAAAAAACTGAAAATGATTTTTGTGGTAATTAAACATTCATGATCTCCATTGAAACGGGTTTCACAGCAACAGTTTTTGAGTAAAGCCCCAACTATAGCACACAAATTTTCATAGTTTCTATGTAATGCCTAAATTGCCTCATATTTTTTAATTTCTTAAATATATTGTGTCAATTAATGAAGTCCCAACATCTACGCAAGCTTGCAATTAGTTCCTCCCTTTTCTCTACAATGTGTTTATGCAATTGATGATTCTTTTCTACAGAGATGTATAAGTCATTAATTGTACTTGAAAGATCGAACTCGAGACACAAACGTCACGAGGAGCTTCCCACCGATAAGAAATCAACGAAGGAAGCCTCAGCTTTGCTATGTTGTTCCAAGTCTCCCTGATCCACCTCCTCATCATCTCGCCTGGCGTTGTCCGTCACTTCACTTTTATTAGAGTCCGTATTTACTTGAAGGAAATCATAGAATTCAACTGGCTGATTTTTGTCTGCAATTAATATATACAATTAATATATAATGTTAGCAGGTTTACGGTTTTATGCAGGTAATTATATAAATATATATTACAAACCTTGAGTGATTGTAACACAATGCCTTGGATTCTGAGAGTAGAACTGTCTGAAAACATTGGAAGCATAGCCGTGAGGGAACCCTTGCTTGTATTTGTCGAAAGGTGGGGCAAAACTATGAGTTATGTGAGAGTGAACAGCTAGATCTAGTGGTGTGTAGGAAGGTTTTTGGTCGTTGGGAAGGGTAGTGGTAGTGCTGTTAGAATGGGGAGCTGATCTTTTGGCATAGAGCCTGGATCGTTCTCTGCATCTGCGAGCCATGATGACATGCCAATGGTTCTTGACGGCGTTATCAGTGCGGCCAGGGAAAAGCCTGGCGATAACAGCCCATCTATTCCCGTGGATTCTGTGCGAAGCCAAAAGCCGTTCTTCTTCCTCTTCTGTGAAAGGGCTTCTGTTGATCCTCGGATCCAGCTGGTTGAACCATCTCAGCCTACAGCTTTTTCCTGGTTTCATCAAAATTCGCATATGTCATCCTTGGTTATTTTCATTTAGCTACAAAGCATGTGGGTGTTTTTTTTTTTTTTGGGGGGGGGGGGGGGGGGGGAGAGGTGGGGTGTTTACAAAGCATGTGGGGTTTTGGATGTGCTGTTAACATGAAAATTGAAACCCTAGCCCAGCTAGCTAGACAAACTAGATTTTGTTAACAAAAGTACAAAGAAAAATTATTACACTAAAAATCAAAGGGTAATTAAAGAAATGAAATAGGGCATATCGTTTAGGGCTTTTCACCTGATCTCCCTTGGAGCTTTTCGGCTATGGCGTTCCAATTATGAGGACCGTAGCGTTCCACCAACTCCCGGAGCCTTTCATCTTCAGCAGGCCTCCAGTGGCCTCTGGTGCACATCTGATCTACGCTGGTTAATACTACAACAACAAGCAAGCTATAAAGATTAAAGATACAACCAACCCTTGCTAGCTATAATAGGAGCACCGGGAAGGGAGGATCCGCAGAAATTAACTTCGTGATGATCTCTTAACTTAACAAAGCAGCTGAAGCCATAAAGTTACAAAGAAAGGAATTAGAGGGTATTGAAATCAGATCATAGAAGAAAGAGATGGGTGCGGGTGGGCAAACAAGACAAGAAGAGAAAGTAGATGAAGATAATATAAGAAGGAGATGGGTAAGTGTTTTCCGTTAGATAGTTGGAGGGTTTGGACAGAGCAGTATCAGCGATTGATGCAACGTTTAGGCTAACAAACGCTTATAAGTCATCCATCAACTTTTCACACAAAGAAAGAGAGAGAGAGGTTGCTTGGTGGGGTGAATTTCGTTCTCCTTTCAACGTCTCTACAAGTTTCTAACCTACAAACTCTACTTATAACCCACCTAGCTACAAATTAGCATTACATCTCTACCGTACAAAGTTTGTATACAAACCACAAGTAATTACTTACGATTCGTATATATTTAAAACCAACATTTTAACTTCATTCTTTCATTCATTAATTTTATCAATGATCAAGTACTCATAAAAATCTTAGCAACATAAATTAAGAATAATGAAATTATAATGCCTCCAACCATACCCTAAAAAACTGAGTTAAAATTTTGAGAAAATTCATAATGTTATATATACAGAGATTTAGGTTTTGTTTGAATGCCTAGTGGGCATTGGCAAGGTGCGATTGAAAGAATAAGAACAAAAGAGGGTAACCCTCTTGCCCGTGCTATTAATTTTTTATCATTTTATTGAAAAATATATACCTTTGAGCGTTTTTTCTATTATTTTCAATCCTTTTAGAATCAATTTCACTGCTCTTAGCTCTTAAACTGATTTATTTGTGAGATATACATATACAAAACAAAATCATAAGACTTTCAAATTAAAATTTTTGAATATAGATAGATATATACACGGGGCAAGTTTTTCACAAAAATAATATATATTGATCAAAGTATAATTTTTAAGATAATGAAAAGATATCAGAATCCAAATTTTCCGATGGAGAGATTGAAACACGTGGTGCGGAAACATTGAATCAAATATTTTGGTGTAATGCAAAGTTAATCTAAATTAATTCTCTTCTTATTGCAAAGTTTGATTGTTTTTGGGTTAAGTATAAATGTGATAGCATGCAGCAATTGAAAGAAAAGGGGTTGGTGTTGTTTTTGTTCGATATTTACATATTACGTGATGGGTTTGTAATGCAAGCATGGGAATTGTAGGTTTATGATAACCTTTCAGACCTAACTAACATTAACAGCTTAATTAAGCTTAAATTGGGTTGCAAGGACTATTGCACGTGGACACTTTGGTGCTATGGGTATTCTTCTCTAGCAATATTAATTAACTAATTAAATCCCTTTTTCCGTCAAACGCTTGCTTCCTTATTGCTGTGAAAGGTGAAATTCCGAATTTTCTTATTTATTCTTATCCACCATACTTGGTGAAACCACTTTTATCGACCTTATCTTAAAGTATTTTCAACGGTAATTCATGTGCTCAATAGGTAAATCGTAGAAATAATTGAGTTCGGTTAATGAGTGTTTGTGGAAAGAATTGTTAAATCATTATGTTAAGATATTTTTTTGTATTTAATGTATTATTTTCATCAAATTAAATAAAATAATAATACATAAATTATATATTATAAAATTTAGAATTATTTTTTAAGTTAATTCAGAATTCCAAGTATTACGTTTTTTTTAAATTTTTATAAGCCAAAAAAAATTAGTAACCAAAGATAAAGCTATCAACTAATAAAACTGAGAAGAGACAGTAATTAGCGGACTATATAAATATATATATATACACATACGCGCGTGCGCACAAACACAAAATAAAAATTAATTATATTTATATATAAACCATACATTATTATTTGATACACTACATACTAATTAATGAAGTTTTTAAAGTTAACAAAAATTTATTATGTGTTTTTTATAGTAACAAGAATTTTATATGTTTAGGTTTGATGTTTCTGTGCTGTTTTGAGGTGATTATAGTTATCTGTTACGTGTTGTGCAGGGACTTCCAGTTGTATTTATCCTTTTATCAATGAAACTTTTATTTGGCTGAGAAAAAAAAATTTTAAGAAATATGTATCATGTTCTAATTTATTGATTTAAACATCAACAAATTCTCGCAGACATTTGAACATTTTAAATTCTGATTTGTACTACGCGACCATACGCAAAGAGAAAAGAACAATAATATATAAACGAAATTAAAATCTTCAGTTTAGAGCCAATTAAAAGCATTCTGCCCTAAAACAGAATAGGATGGATTTATATAAATCATATATTTAATTAACTGAGTCTTGGTTTGACTGTTGGCCTAACATCGTCCAAGTTGTAGAATTATTTGCTTGTTTAAAAAGTGAGGGAAAGCCATCTTCCATATTTCGTCCTTCACCCGCCACTTGTCTACGGCTAATCAGCTACCCGCTGGGACGAAAGAGATCAGTGGTAATCATCAACTCTTTGACCTGACCTTATCTCTCTCTCTCTCTTTATATATATATAAATTTTTTTATAATTACAAGTATTCTTATTTATTTTATGATCTGAGATTAATTATGTTAGGATTATCTGAAAGTGATAAATGATAAAACCGTCACAATATTTCAAAATTCGAACTATGTTCAAATGTTTGGAGAAAAAATTCATTTCTACTTTTTTTTAATTACTTGTTGATTATATATATATATATATATATATATATATATATATATATATATATATATATATATATATATATGTATACCCACACACACTAAATTGAACAGAAAAGCTAGCTTATCTAATAATGCAATTTGCCAAACCTAAATTAACTTTAACTTCACAGAGAGGCGAAAGCCCTCAAATTTGCTTGCTTATTAGACTGTTCACCTATTTTACCTACTTCTCCTCACAAACAGATCATGTCTTGTTGCGGCTGCAGTACTACTGCTTTTTCCCAAGTCCTAACGACGTCGACCAAGAAGGCAGACGACGGGATAACTTAAATACACACATTTTCATCCTTAAACCAAAATCCTACCTAATCCCAAGCTTTATATTCTTTCTCCTTATTATTTACCTTCTGTTTTTTTTATTTTATGAAAACAGCTATAAAGTAAAAGTATAAAATAAAAATTAGTCCTCTTTGCTTTTGATATTGTAAAGCTAGAGATGAGCTTTTTACTGGAACGATTCCTTTTTAAGTTTCACGTTTTTAGGCATTGTTGATTTTAGTTTTTTTCTTTCTTTCTTTTCTCTCCTTTATGTAACTTATTTGGTTCATTTATAAAGAATTAGAATTAATTGCCACTAGATAAAGTTTAATAAAATCAAATAATTACATCTTTTCAATACAAGCATGTATTCTAGAAACACTATTAGAAAAAACTCAGACTACATTTAAAAATGTAGTCTAAAAGAAAAGACTATGTTTTTTTAACTGTAGTCTATTTTGGCATAGTCTTTTTTTTTTTAGGTATCATAAATTAGGGTTTTTGATAGGTCACACTTTAGGAAAAAAACTGTAGCATTACTTATAGAAAATATATAGTTTACGTAGTCTGTTTTTTAAAAAAATTATGTAGTTAAATTTTTTTTATAAATTTTGATTTATTTGAAATTAAAATCAGTCGACTATGCATATTAGATAAACTGTGTTGTTTTATTTCATTTAACAAAATATTACAAAGTAATTACTATAAAAAATTATTACACTATATTTTCATGCATATGAATTGTCTTCAAGACTTCTACTAAAAAAAATGAATCATCTTCAAGATTTCAATACAAAATATATGTGAAGATTTTCCTCCTACAATGAACATAGTGCTGAAGCTCTATCCTTTGCTACTTCTTCATTAACCTAGTTTATCTACCATTTTACTCGAAAGGGTAGGTTGTTGATAGGGAGTAGAAAATTAATTTTATATATTTATAATTATTCTTTTAATTATGTTTTGTGCTTAAATGAGCTTATTAATGTTTATTTTATGTTTTAGGTATCAAACAAAAACTTTGGGAGTCAAATGAGCTAAAATAGTAGATTTGAGATTTTCTGACCTATCAAGGGTGTAATGGTAATTTGACTATCTTAACGACTTTAGTTGAATATGAAGTACGCATGAAAGTTAAAGAGGACTTCTCAAACTTTTCAAAATATACAAAATCGCAAAAATTCAAGTTTATATGATGGGTCAAAGTGGAAAGTCAACTTAAAATTCTGACTACAAATCCTAATAGGATTAGGATTCCTAGTTGGCTATATAAGGACTCCTTATGCACATCAGATTTAAAGAGTTTTATTGGAGATCAATTATAAGTACGAGAGCTCCATAAGAGGTGGGCTACTACAAAAACACTCCAAGACTTTATTTTTTTTTGAAATAGGAATTGCTTTAATTCTTATTGCATGAACGAATTTACATCAGTTTTAAGAATATCATGCAAAAAAATAGGATAGCTTTCGACCCAAACAGTTTCCTGTGTACAAGTTACCCCGAATTTCGCTAAACCATGTGCCACTCCATTCCCGTTGCGCCTGGTGTGCTCGAACTGGCAGAAAGGAAATCTGGAAGCTTTGGTCTTCAATTCCTCCACAAGGGTTCCTACTGCAGAGAAATCCAATGAGCTTCTCTGTAGTTTATGAATTAAACCCAGCACATCTCCCTCGAAAACAACCTTTCTAAGTCCCATCATCCAAGCAAAATCCATAGCCCTCACAGCAGCCAGTGCTTCAGCCACTTCTGGGTCTACAATCCATGATAGTTTGTCGGCAAGTGCACCCATTACCTCCCCCGCCGAGTTTCGAGCCACCACCCCAATTCCACCCAATCTCTTGTTTGAATCACTACGCCATCAAAATTCACCTTATATGTATCCCCAATCGGTGGTCTCCAATTCTGCGTGAGGTTACCCCGTTCTGCACCAATGCTCATTGTGGCTGAGTTATACTCTACGATATAGCT
Source organism: Heritiera fomes (assembly GCA_032173925.1). Taxonomy (NCBI): domain Eukaryota; kingdom Viridiplantae; phylum Streptophyta; class Magnoliopsida; order Malvales; family Malvaceae; genus Heritiera; species Heritiera fomes. Next base: position 14,679,176 of record JAPDPM010000005.1, read on the forward strand.
TTGGATAAAACTAGCAGTGGTAGCTGCTTCTCCCTTCTCATGATCGTATACTTCCCTGTTTCTGGCATTCCACATGGCCCAAGCTGTAAAAATAAACTCCTGAAGCTTACTTTTATCTAAACCTTGCAACATCCTAAACAACCATTGAGAATGATCGCCATCGTTCGGAAACCTCCATGCTGTACTCATAGTCTGCCATACTGCTGTTGAAAAGGAACACTGAAAAATAGCATGATCGATATCTTCCTCTATCAAGTTACACCTGGGACATATCGACTCCGATAAGATTTTCTTCCTCCTTAAGTTCCCTTTTGTTGGTAAAATCCCATGCAGTAACCTCCACAAGAATATCTTCATCTTGGTAGGGGCTGATATTCTCCAAATTGTCTTCCAAGCATTACCTTCTCCTCTGTCTGTTGCAGTATTTGTAGCGATCTCATTACAGAGAAGTCTGTAGCCACTTTTGACAGTAAAAACTCCATCTTTGCTAAAGTGCCAAATCCTAGTGTCTGGACATTCAATGTTGCTTAACGGGTTACCCATTATTTTCTGCGCCACATCCGAAGGAAATAGTTCATCAACTTTGTCCTGGTTCCAGCTCCTTGTTTGCTTGTCAATAAGAGAGCTAACGCACTCCTGTTCGTCTTGTATGGTGTCTCTCGGCATTGGTATTGTTGGTCTCTCCCCTGGTACCCATCTATCCTTCCAAATCCGGATACAATTACCATTTCCAACTCTCCATCGACTCCCATTTTGGATGACTGATTTGGTCTCGTGTATACTTCTCCAAATAAAACTTGGGTACCTTCCTAATCTAGACTCCATGAAGTCAGCTGTAGGAAAATATTTTGATTTTAGGACGTCATGAGTTAACTGGCCATCACCTCTTAGAAGACGCCACCCTTGTTTGGCAAGCATGGCTTTGTTGAAAAGGTGCATGTCTCGAAAACCCATCCCTCCCTTATCTTTGCTTGCACACATTTTCTTCCAGCTTATCCAATAGATCCCCCTTTTCGCGATTTTCTTAGACCACCAATATCCACTAATAATATTATTCAACTCCTGGCAAAGGGATTGAGGCAACAGAAAGCAACTCATCGCGTAAACTGGTACAGCTTGCAAAACAGCCTTGATAAAAACCTCCTTACCACCTTGGGATAATGTACGCCAGCTCCAGCTTTTGATTTTTGCCCTTAGCTTATCCTTTAGTTCCCTGAATGTTTTCCTTCTGTCTTTACCTACCATTGTGGGGAACCCCAAATACTTCTCTGGACTAGTAACAACTTGGATACCAAATCTGCCTTTGATCTCCTGAATACATTGGTCATCAGTATTACTGCTAAAGAAAAGTGAGGACTTGTCGAAATTGATAATTTGCCCAGAGCTTTTAGAATATGTCTCTAGCACGTTTTTCACCCTCTTGCTTTCGCTGGCATCTGCCTTAGCAAAAAGTAAGCTGTCATCAGCAAAGAATAGGTGATTCACTCTGGGGCCTCTTCGACACGCCCTGACACCTTGGATGGTATTTTCTTGTTGGCACTTCGTAAGCATAGCAGACAGACCTTCAGAACAGATCAAAAACAAATAAGGAGATAATGGGTCTCCTTGTCGAAGACCCCTCTCTGGAAAAAAAGTATCAGTTAACTCACCATTAATCAATAGGCTATATAAGACAGAAGTGATACAATTCATGATCAAATTACACCATCTATTACGAAAACCCATCTTTCTCATCATCTTCTCTAAAAAACACCACTCCACCCTATCATAGGCTTTACTCATATCTAACTTTAGAGCAAAAAATTTATCTCTCCCTGATTTCTTTCTTTTTAGAGCATGTAACAATTCATATGCTACTATAACATTGTCTGTAATTAATCTGCTCGGTACAAATGTGCTTTGGGTATTACTTATACATGTAGGGAGGATTACTTTAAACCTATTCGCAAGAGTTTTTGCTATTATCTTATAAAGCACATTGCTTAAGCTGATAGGACGAAACTGGGTAATTCTCTTTGGGTCTTTGTTTTTCGGGATTAAGACAATTTGGGTGTGGTTGACCTCTCTCAGACTTTTGTTACCATTTAGCACTTCAAGGCAAAAAGTTATAACATCAGTTTTAACAATAGACCAAAATTTTTGATAGAAAAAGGCAGGCATACCATCAGGTCCCGGAGCTTTTGTGGGGTGCATTTGGTTCAAAGCTAGCTCGATCTCTTCCTCATTGAATTCTGCAATGAGGGAGTTATTCATCTCATCTGTAACACAATGATCGACTGTCTCTAAGATCTCATCAGTTTGGGTTGAACCCTGAGATTGGAAAATGTTTTGAAAATAGTCAGTGGCAATCTTTTGTATTTCATGTATATCCTCCTTTAAATTCCCACTATCATCCTCTATACCCCGTATTACATTTGTTTTCTTTCTCAAAGTAGCCTGTGAGTGGAAGAACTTTGTGTTTTGATCCCTCTCTTTCAGCCAGCTGATTCTCGACCTTTACAACCAATATACTTCTTCTTTTTCAAGAAGCTTGTTTATTTCCTCTCTGGTTGCCTTCTCCTGTGCTAAAGATGCATCGGTCGTTTGTTGCCCATGCAATGATTGTAGTTCCTGTTGCAGGTTCGTAATTTTCTTCCTATCTCTCCAAAAGGTGTCACAACTCCATTTCAACAACTCAACACCCGTGCGTTTAATTTTCTCTGTCACCATTGGTTGCTCTGATGCATCCCACACCTGACTAATTATTTCTTTGCATGATGCATCCTTCACCCACATTGCTTCGAATTTAAATTTTCTCTTCTTTGTTCTACACCTTTTCCTTTGAACTGCTTCTGTATTCAGTAAAATAGGGACATAGTCTGAAGTTGAGCTTGTTAAATGGTAGAGTGCCCCACTTCCAAATCGTTCACCCCAGCTTCTTGTTACACAGCACCGATCGAGTCTTTCCCTAACCAGAGTTGCTTCGGACCTACCCCGCTGCCATGTGAACCAGTCTCCTATATAACCTAAATCTTCCAACTCACAATCCTCCAATGCTTCTCGAAAATCTATCATCTATCTTTCTCGCCTCAGACATTGTCCCGACTTCTCATGGTCCCAAAGAATTTCGTTTAGTCGCCCAGCACTGCCCATGGAGTCCCATTTCCATCAGCTAATCTCCTCAGTAGTGACCAAGATTCTTTACGAATGTTCGCATTTGGTTCCCCATAGAAGCCAGTAAGTCGCCAATGGTTGTCATCTGCCTCCTCCACTACTCGCATATCTATGTGGTTCCTAGAATAACTTTGCAGCTGCAAGTTAACCACTACAACAAATTTGGCAATATGTGACGCATGAAATAATGTCACAAAATATTACTTTTTTGTCACCAATAGATTTTGGTGACGACATTTTTATCGTCACGACGATCGTCACCTTTGCGCCGTCGCTAAAGATCAAACGTGACGATCTTATAATTTTCGTCACCTATGCGTAACTCTAACGTGACGATAACATAAACTGTCACCTAATAGTTACTCTTTTGTGACATCTGAATGCGTCATAAATTAATAGAAAAATTTGTCACTAAATATCGATATCGTCACCAAAGATTTGATAAAATTTTATATATTAGTGACGAAATATCAAATCGTCACACTATAGGTGACATAAATTTTTGTCACCTATGATAGTATAATAACGTCATAAAAATCTTCTAAACGTCACTAAAAATAGTTAAAATATTAGGCTTTGTGTGACAAAATATCAATTCGTCACCATATAGGTGACATAAATTTTCGTCACCTATAGTAGTATGATAACGTCATAAAAATCTCTTAAACGTCACTAAAAGTAGTTAAAATTTTAGGTGTTTTGTGACGAAATATCAATTTGTCACACTTTAGTTGACATAAATTTTTGTCACCTATAATATTATAATAATGTCATTAAAAATGCCCAAATGTCACTAAAAAATAATTACAAATTTAATTTTAGGTGACAAAATATAAAATCGTCACGCTATAGGTGATATAAATTAACGTCACCTATATTAGTAAAGTAATGTCATAATAAAATCTCAAATGTCACGATTTTTTGATTTTATAATAGTGAAGAAATATTTAATGTCACATTATTATGCATCACATTTCTTTAACTATAAATAATATTTATATTTTCTGAAATAATTAAATAAAAATAGTATTATTCATGCAAGATCTCGCTTAAATAATATTGCAATATAAATAACTGTTTCGGTATTTGCATTGGTTCTCAAATGTAATTAATACCTTCAATAAAGTCAATGTAAATCACATAGAAATAATATTGTTTAAAATAAAGTAAAGCTAATATGATCCAAATTATCTAATATTCAGAAATATAAATAAAAATGAAGATCACCTAATAAGTTTGAAAGTTTGAAACAAAATATACCAAATCTAGGAAATAGCTAGAACAAACTTGAATTGTAGCTCTCAATCCAATTCTTGAGTCGAGGGTGATTGTGTTGATTGTGAGTTAGTGTCACTTGAAACTGCGACAAATAAATATTAAAAACTATCAATACAATATATTACATAATTTGATAAGAAAAATAATAAATTATTATTAAAAGAAAATAAGAGCAATAATCTACGACTGATCGTAAAACTTTGTCAAAAATACAGCAATTAAAAAGCAATACACATATATTTCTATTATGAATTTCATAAATACAAAACCAATGTAATAAATCAAGCAAGCTAATGTTCCAAGGTGTAATGCAAAAGCAATTTGTAACAATAATTGTAATATAACAATTGTAAATCTACCAACAAATTTTCAGCAACAAACAAGCTCAAATTCCCAAGTATAGTACAACAAGTAATTTATTGCAGTAATTTTAATATAGCAATTGTAAATATAACAAACAATTTAACACAACAAACAACCTCAAGTTCCCTGGTGTAATATTGTAAGCAATTTATAGCAATAATTGTAATACAACAATATACGACCAATTTAATGCAGTAAGCAAGCTCAAGTTCATAGGTATATTACAACATGCAATTTGTACCAGTGATTGTAATACAGTAAGATAAATAAAATAATGTAAAATAGCAAGCTCAGGTTCCAATGCAATAATTTAATTGAATATAACAAACTAAGAGAAAATATAGCAAACAATTTGTAGCAGACTTGCTTTTCTCACTTTCAAGATCATGCGGGTTTGTCATATTGTTGAAGTTCATCTCAAATTTAAACCACAAGTAAAATTATAAATTAAACAAACTTCATTCTTTCACTATGTAATAATGCTGAATGGTCTAATCATTTATCTTAAATTCTAAATGCCTAGATTTATACAATGGCATTTAGTGTACTTTATGCTAAAAAAAGTGTGAGAAAAAAAAATACCTGAAGATTGGGGGATAGGGACTTGAATTCCAGCAGCTATCAAAGCATTTTTCATTGCTTCAATTTGGCTTTCAAAATGCCCAAACTTTGATTTATAGTCTTGAAGTTCATCTTGTGTTTTTTTGAGAGTTCCTTTCAACTCTGAAACATTTTCTTTTGAGCTGTTCTTAGTTGGCTTAGGTCCATAACCAAGTCCCTTGATGTATCCCGATTGAGTACCAAGGACCTCATCCACTATAGCATCAATGGTCTTAGGTTCTATTCCTTCCTCAGTAGGAGTTGATTCTAACTCCACCATTTTCTCCTAACAATTAAAATAAATAATATTAACTAAAAGAATCATACTATAACAACAATAAAATTATAATTCTTACATAAGCCTCTTGAGCCTCTGGTGTTGACCATCCTTTTTCCTCAGAATAATGAGTCGCTTTAAAAAATTCTATCCTATTGGGTTCTTGGTCATCTTTACGCTACATAAATACAACAATTCTTTAAAAAAAGGTAATAATATAAAAACATATAATGTTTTAGAACTTTTAAAATATAAAAATTTACCATTGAATAGCGACTAGCCACAAAGGCCCTCGATCCTTGGTTATGGATTAACTTGACTTTGCTTCGAACTCTAGCATTTATCTCACACCTCCTCTTCATTTACATAAAAATGCAAAATAAAATATAAAAACATTCATGGCATATGAATATTACTGTGCATAAATATGAAAAATAAATCTTCCAAATACAAAATTGATGTGAATAAGAAACAAACCTTGTACGCAGGATCATTAAACAAATCACAAAGTTTTTCCCAATTTTCTTGAGACAAGTTATACTTTGGAGGGTTATTTTGACGTGCCACTTCATCGTTTGGAAACTTTTTATAGTGCAAGTGTAGCTTATATCTCTCATTTCTTGACAATTTGGACAAAATTGCCAAGATTGATTTTTTAATAGTTTCATCATCCAATTTCATCTCGAACTTTGTCTAAAATAAAAAAAAATCAAATTAATTGCGACATTTAAAAAATAAATAGAAAAAAATCTACATTTAATCTATGTAATAAATTTTTTACACTTACATTAAGTCTCTCAAAGGCATGCAACTTGTCTGTAGCACTCATATCTTTCCATTTTGTTGGGACCGGCATGAATTGTCGAGTAATGACTCCAATTTCAGATGATAATTTAGCTGATTGAACTTCACAAATAGGTCTACCTTTATTTGATGGTATATCTATTACCATCTTATTTTTTCCTTTGATAAATTTTTCTAGTCCAATCCCTCGAGTTGGGCCACGTACCTTTGTAGAGGGGATAGAATCTACACATATTAAAAAAAAAACATTAATGATATGCAAAACAATTGTAGATTCGAAGAATTTTCTATTATTGGTTGGACTTTTAATGTTTGATGACTATACTTTGTAGCCCCAATAATCAAGATGTTCTTTGTGAAAATGCTTATAGGCAATAGCTGATATATCTAAAATGCGAGGTGGATAGAATCAAAAAAGAAATTCCCTGAAAATCTTGTACTATTTTTTTTTCATTTCTTGTATCACTAAGTAAATGACCTAAAATTAATTAAACATGGCCTACAAACTCCTAAAACAGTGAGTACACAAAAACTGGACAGGAACACTAACAAAGACGCCTAAAGAGGAAGTTTGATGCAAAATGTGATGTAAATGCTATCAAAAAATTTCCCAAAGCTCCCTAAAAATCCTAAGATAGGTACTCACGTCTCAAAACTAATGAAATGCACCTAAATTAAACACCAAACAGCCATGAAATGGTAAAACAATACCTACAAAAATGATCAAGAAATCAAGATACAATGCATGAACAAGCTATGAAATGACTGAGCATACTAATTCAATATGACTCCTAAAAATTCCTAAAAATTATATGATGTAATTATGACATTAAAATACTAGGAATGAACTTGAAACATGAAACTAATATTGATGATTAACTACTTAAATGACACCTTAAATGGACTAAAAATGCAGCTAAAGATCCTAAGAAATGACACCAAAATTGACGGAAAATTGTAAAAACAAAATGACAATAGAACTTAATTAAATGCTACCGAAAACTTTAATCAACACCTAATGAACTAAGTCCTAAATGCATGAAACTAATACCAATTAATAAACAACTTAAAAGACATTAAAAAGAAACAAAAACAGAACCCAAAAGCTCTTTAAAACCAAACCAAAATCTACTTAAAACATGAGAAAACTGAAACTACTCCCATGACTACACCAAGTTCACGCCATTTCCAAACAATCTTTGATTTTATTTGGATTTTTGTTTTATAAGAAATTTAAAAACTGACTTAACAAATTAAAATAAACTTTAAAAACAGTAGATGAAAAAATACCAAAAAATCTTTTAAATGCTCTAAAATAGAAAATAAATATTGCTAAAGAAATGAGCTTTGAGCTTTGAGTTTTTGTAACGTTTGAGAGTCCATTTTTCCTAGCATGGATCCCTTCGTCTGACTCTACCCCAACATTCCTTTGTTCTTTGTGAAACTACAGAGAGTTTCTCATGGTGTTAGGACTCTGATATATTCTAGTACATGTGCAACATATGGGGGGCCTGAAAAGATGCCAATCACTGAAGAAACCCCACAGGCAAGTTGCAAACTTGGTTTTATGCTTAGTTATTTTCTAAATTTTTGTTTGAGATCAATAAATTAAAGGATCAACCTTTAACAACTTGTTTTCAATACATATGCTTTTATAATACAGGGCAACTGACATTTGTTTTGAACCAACTCAGGTTCCAATCAATCCATATGGAAAAGCTAAGAAGATGGCAGAAGATATCATCCTGGATTTCTCTAAGAATTCAGATATGGCAGTTATGATCCTAAGGTTTGTATTTTAGTTTACTTTTAGAAGTTTTGAGAATCTTAGCAATGATTTTTTACCTTTTCTCGTTATGGTTTTCGTAAATTTAGTAACTTAACAATATCACATAAGTCTTCCACACCTTCAACCTAAACTAAGTATTTGTATAGGGATTGTAGATTCTTATGCTTTTTCTGTAATTGGAGGGAGTTAATTCTTTTTTGTTATGATTTTCTGGCAGCTAACAGCTGCATATATAAGACATATACATGGAAGGTTTAGGCTACTTATTCCTATTTGTAACACAGGCATTTTGTAGTTCAAGATCATAGGGAAAATGATGTATCATATTCAAAGTCTAGGTTCTGACCATAATTATTCAATAGTTTTCCAGTGGTTATGATATTTTTGGTGAATATCTTTCAGATACTTCAATGTGATTGGGTCAGATCCTGAAGGAAGTTTAGGTGAGGCTCCCAGACCTGAGTTGCGTGAGCATGGACGAATTTCAGGTGCTTGTTTTGATGCAGCTCGTGGTATTATTCCTGGTTTAAAGGTATGCTATTCTTTTTACCCCTTGACTTTGCTCACCTTCGGCAATTTTTACAGAGTGTTGAAGAGAAAGAAAGTGAAAGAATGGAGCAGAACCTGGAAACTGGAGCTTACCCTCTCTCTCTAAGGGGGATTCAAATTCTTTGCAGATGGGTTCTTATTCATGGCAACTATAGATACCAAAACTGTAGAGAAAGCTATGATGAAGAGGATGAAATGGCACACGAGGAAAGTGATCTAGAAGAAGATGATTATTTTTATGATTCTGATGATGGAGATGGCAGTGATGATGGTGACAGAGAGAAATGAATGTCATGTCATATAAACACCAAATTAACGAGTGAGAGAAATGAGTCAAAATCTTAAAATCAAAGCCAAAACATAAAAGCTCAACAATCTTCAGAAGGATCAAATCCTAAGAAAAAAACCCTTAACAAACATCAGTAGGCTTTAGAAAAAAAACACGTGATTCAAACACAGAACAAAACTTAATCTACCAGAATAAAAATTAAACTTCACAAGTAGAGTTATAAGGTGACATATAACCCACAAGAAAAGTTTTACTTCACAAACAAGATTATAAGATGACATTGAATATATTAGAGAATTTATCTACCAAGCAAATCTTGACATATAGATCACTGCAAAGCAAGTAATCTATGAAGTTCACTCTGCACAATCAAAATCAAACCTTAACTTTCGAGCACAAAAAAAAGGCTGATGTAATGAAAATGTTTCAGATTTTCTAAACTTTTAATCATTGGTGAAAGGGAAATACCACAACAACAAACTTAAACAGCAGTTAAACTTAGTTCTGCAGAGGTTACGTGATTTATTTCTTGTTTAACATCTTCCAGAAGAGGCTGATCACAACCAGAACAGAACCAAATAGAAAAAAAGAATGGCAAATCAGGAAAACATAGACCAAACCAATCTCAATTGATAAAAATCAAAGTTCAAGCTGAGCACACCAAGTATAGCTATTTCGACTAATTCTCAAAAAGTTGTCCTCTTAAATCCTTAAGAGCATCAACAACTTCATAATTGAAGTTGTAACAAAAAAAATTCAGAATTAGGCCACAAGTATTTTGATTTTAAACATTCCAATGTCTTGATCTATTTGTTCATGTATCAAAGATAGCAAAGTTTCATGCATCAATAATGAATACAATAATGGTAAATGCAGTAACCAAGGTAATACAGCAAGCAAGCTCAAGTTCGTAGCTATATTACAATAAGAAATTTGTTGCAGTAGTTTTAATACAGCAATTGCAAATACAAGAAACAATGTCATATAGCAAGCAAGCTCAAGTTCCAATGCAAAAGTTTAATTGAATATAACAGACGAAGGAAGAATATAACAAACAATTTATATACCAAATAGTTTGTAGCATACTTGCTTTTCATGATCAAGGTCATACCAAACAATTCATATTGCTAGTAGGAATATAAATCTTATATTCTAAATGTACTAGATACCAGAATTTTCAGTGGGTGAATCTTGATCAGCTTGTGGTGATTGCATTAGGTTATTAGCAGAACGAACTTGATGCGATGTTTCCACCGGATTATTTTGTTGTGATATAAGTGAAGGTTGCACAGATGATTGGACTAACTCTTCCATAGCGTTTCTTTTTTTCCCTCTTTTTCCCGGTGCCATCCTAAAGTATAGACAAAGAAATTGTAAATGATCATATATACTTTAGTTAAATCAAACAAAAAAATAACAAAAGAATATTAAAAGAATAATTACCTTCATGAGTCAAAGATTTTAAACCAAGTTGGAAAACATGATACAAAAATAGTTACCAATGAAATAATCAAACATAACATAAAACAACTATCATTGTAAATAAAATTACTTCATAACAGCCAAACTTAAATAGTTACATAAGTTCTCATGAAAATAACATAAATATTTACAACATAGGATCTATATCACTATCATATTCATCAGAATCATTTTCCTCCTCGTTAATGTCATCTTCAATCCCTTCCTGATCATCATGATCGGATTCTTCCATGTAAGCATCATCAACTATTGCTTGAGTATTTTCCACAACCTCAAGAGTAATGACAGCTGGAGCAATATCATCCCTATTCAATGGTCCTTCATTTTCTTCATTTTGCATAATCCGTTCACTTTCAAAAATTTCAATCTCTTGATCTATTTGATCTTCATCCACATCAAACATTTCACTAGTATTCACATGTTGCATATCTGGAACATCATACAAGTGTCTATGATGAAACTTTTGTACCACCCACCAATCTTTCCCTAACTTGTTATCATCCAAGTAAAAAATTTGGTTTGCTTGAATTGATAAAATAAACGGGTCATTCTCATACCAATATTTGTTAACATTGATACTTAATAAATGACCATCCTTATGAATTCTTTTCCTCTTACCATCAAGGTCAAACCACTCACATCTAAACAAAACAACTTGGCAATCTTTTATGTAATCTAACTCAATGATATCTTTTACAACACCGTAAAAGTCAATTAGTTCATCTTCATGATAGCCTTCAACCATCACACCACTATTTTGAGTTCTTAAATGAAAATCACGCTCTTTCGTGTGGTACCTTACTCCATTAACTATGCAACTTGTGTACCTTCGAACACGTTTATCAGGACCATAAGCTAAAGAAAATAACTCATCAGAAATTTCTGGTGAATCTTGATCTCGCAACAATGTAACCTATCATTTAAGAAAATATAAATCAAATATAATGATTTTACAATGTATAGTATCTTTGATTTCAAAACATTTACTTACGTGACTTTTAAACCATAAGGGAAATTGCTTTTTATGTCTTTCTTCGATAGACAAACAACCCTGCAACTCAAGCTCTGTTTTATGTTTTCTATAACATAATAAAATAAATGAAATAAAAGTTAGCTTAGTTGAAAAAAAAATAGCTTACTTCAATAATTTAGTATTAAAATCAAACGACTTACTCTAAATATGGTTCGACTTCATCACAATTGTTCAGTATATACCATTGAATCATTTCGAACTCTTTTTCTGATAAGATATCATATTTTGATGATCCAAAGGGGCGAACACTTTTTGAAAAAACAACTAGCCCTTTTTCATTCCCTTCCTTGTCTCCATCATAGTTTCTCTCTTCTCGATTAAATTTAGTCTCTATCCCAAAGAGGTACATTGAACAAAAAGTTAAGCATTCACTAGAAATATATGCCTCCGCTATACTTCCTTCAGGACGAGCTTTATTTTTTGCATACTTCTTGAGTTTACCTAAAAACCTATTAGTAAACAAATAAAACTTTTTTTAGTGAAACTTTATTCTAATTGAACACTTGAAACTTAAATTAGTAAAAAATATACAACCTTTCAATGGGATACATCCAACGATAATGCACAGGTCCTCCAAGCATGACCTCGTGTGGCAAGTGTACAGCCAAATGCACCATCACATCAAAAAAAGCTGGAGGAAAAATTTTCTCCAACTTACACAAAATGATGACAATATCTACTTTTAAATCCTCCACATCTTTCTTCTTCAATGTTTTACAACATAATCTTAAAAAGAAATTGCCCAAGTCATCTAGTGCTCCAAAGACATCTTTCGGTACAAACTTCCTAATTCCAACTGAAAGTATTCTTTGTAAGAGAATATGGCAATCATGAGTCTTCAATCCCGAAATCTTACCATCAATTACATTAACACATCGTGAGATGTTTGATGCATACCCATCTGGAAACTTCACTGATTTTAAAAATTCACAAAATTCCCTCCTTTCCTCCTTTGATAAAGTGTAACACGCATGAGGCATCAAGTAAGAACCATTTGAGAGTTTTTTCAACTGCAGTTCTTTCTTTATTTTCATATCCTCTAAATCTAACCTCGCATTTATTGTATCCTTTGTCTTCCCTTCAATGTTCAACAATGTCCCTAAAACATTATCACAAATGTTTTTCTCAATGTGCATGACATCAAGATTGTGTCTTAACTTCAATGTTTGCCAATAAGGCAACTCAAAGAAGATGCTCTTTTTAGTCCAATTTAATTCTTCACGGGTACGCTTTCTCTTCCTCTTGTTTGGATGCTTTCCAAAACTAATATCTTTCACGGCCTTTAATTGTTGTAACAACTCACTTCCAGATAAGTCCTCAGGCTTTGGCCTATTTTCTACCTTACCATCAAACATTTTGCTTTTTCGCCAAACATGGTCAGGAGGCAAGTAACGGCGATGATACATATAACAGATTTTATTTCTTAACTTTCGTGAAGGAGCATCATCGTTACAAACGGGACATGCCAAATATCCTTTTGTACACCAACCTGATAAATCCCCATAAGCTGGAAAGTCATTTATAGTCCATAAAACTGCAGCATGCATTTGAAAATATTCCTTCTTGTAAGCATCATAAGTCTGAACCCCACTTTCCCATAGATCTTTCAACTCATTTATCAATGGTCTCAAATAGATATCAATATCTTTTCCTGGAGAGTTTCGTCCAGGAATAAGTAATGACATCATCATGAAAGGCTCCTTCATCGATTTCCAAGGGGGAAGATTATAAGGCATAACCACAACGGGCCACATGCTATAGGTAGAGCTCATGATCCCAAAAGGGTTAAAGCCATCGGTTGCTAGGCCAAGTCTAACATTTCGTGGATCATGTGCAAACCAACCATTCTCCTTATTGAATTCTTTCCAGGCATTCCCATCCGCTGGGTGTCTTAGTGTATCATCATCAACACGCTTTTCTTCATGCCACCGCATATCTTCTGCTGTTTTCTTAGACATAAACAATCTTTGGAGTCTTGGTTTCACTGGAAAATAACGCAAGACTTTCCATGGAATTTGCTTCTCAACAACCTTCCACCTTGGTGTCCCACACGTAGGACAACTTTGTCTATCTTTAAACTCCCCCCAAAATAAAGCACAATCATATTTGCATACATGAATTGGCATATAATTTAATCCTAGGTCTCTCAAAGTTCTTGTTGCCTCATAATACGATGAAGGAATTGTACTAGTAGGGAAAGCCTCCTTCAATAATCCCAATATCATATTTATTGCCTTGTTGCTCATTTGGCAGTAAACTTTTATATGCAACAATTTTACAATAAATGACAACTTTGACATGTTGGTGTATTCAGGTAATAATCCACATTGCGTCTCATTCAAAAGTTTGTTGAATTTTTCAGCTTCTTCCTCACCTAAATTAGTACTCTCATTAAGACCATCTTCATCCACTCTAGGAAAAACATCTTCTAATAGATCATACATTCCATCATCCAAAACATCATTAACTATCATTGCATCTGAACTAGTACTCTCATTAGCTACATTTCTGAAAGTTGGCATCCTAAATTCAGATTGCTCACCATGATAAATCCAATTAGTGTATCTCTCTGATATACCTTTCAAAAGTAAATGATCTTCTACCTCATCTTGACTTCTACTAAACACATTTAAGCAATCTCGACAAGGACAACGAATCTTACATTGTTCTCCCATTTTGAGACGTACAAAATTCATAAATTGTGACACTCCTAAAGCATACTTGTCAGAATATTTGGACTCCATCATCCAACTTTTATCCATGTTAATAAATTGCTCCTAAAATAATTTAAGCATAAAAAGAATTACATTGTGAAAAATAGCAAAACATTTCATGTAACATAGATATAAATTACCTTATGAAAACAGTAAAAAAAAATTAGTAAAATCTTTTATGCATTTCTGTTCTATCTAGTTAATGGAGAAACCATTGTTAATGTAATTTTTCACAGCCCTAACCTTATCAATAAACTATAGCATGATTAATTCACTTTTTTTTCATCTAGCCTAGATAAGACCCTAGGAAATTAGGGTTCCTGCATCTTCCTGTACTAATAAATTAATTTTTGTTTCTTTTTCTGTGTTGAAGCTTAGAAGTTTCTAATATTATTTATATAGAATGATGAAAACAACATTAATTAATCTGAGGTACTACTACACTTGGCTTAAATTGATTGGTTCCAATCATAATTTGTAACATTAATTTCCGTTTTGTCATTTCCTGATCAAGAGCAGTGCATAAACTGCTTTCACTATTCATAAAGGGGCCTCTCTACAACATTTTCTCCAGTAACTATAGTCCATTAACTAAGAATGGTGATGAGGTCTTTTGGTTGCTGAATTACCAAGGCTTGTTGGGTGATTGTTACGTGTAATATCTAGGAATGTGTTGAGATTTTTATAGTGAAAAGTAGTTTCTTTAATTATTTGCTATTTTGGATCAAAAAAAAATTATCTGCTATTCTTTAATCTTTGTAATCACTACATCTACATCTTTACAACTAAAGGCATGAAATCCTAAAATATTCTTCATATATACATACATGAGATTTAAAAAAAAAGGTTATAAACCATATTTACAGCAGCCTATGGTGGTAGATGTTTTAAGTATAGCTAATGTTGACAAATTATCACAAAGAAAGCCCATTTCACAGATTATCACACTCTAAACCCACTTCAAAGCCTAAATTAATTATCTAATCTCCTATGCATATTCATCACATAACATCCTAAATTAAATTTACAGAGTAGCTATAGACAGAATCAATTACAATTGATTAGAACTCTAAAATAGACATTCCATACCAAAAAAAAAAACCATTGCAATCAATCAATAAAAAAAGAGTGATAGCCAAAAAATGTAAAACATTTATTGAATCGGTTGCAAAGGATATGGATATAATACACACCTTGATGAGAAAAATCAACCACCTCTGATTAAAATTGCTTCTTACGCCTTTTGAAGGGAGAAACGAGACTTAGCAGAGAGTTTATTCTTTGAATTCACAACAGCACCACTGAGTAAAAGAGGGCGAAAATTACATCCTAGCTAGCATATAGACAACAAGCTTAATAAACAAAATTGTAACTTCCTTCCAATCACCTTTGTCCCCTATGTTTATTCACTTAAATAAGGCCCTAAATTTGGTAGTTTAATTTCCTTAAAAGCCATCACACTTCAAAGTACAACTAAAAATGCAAATGAGAGTCGCATTCAAGTGTCACTCTCAATCCTTCTATGTCATCTTACACCACTTTCATTCAAAAAGATTTTGGCTCTACCTATGCTATTCCTTTCACACCATTGGCATATGCAAAGTAAAGCATTTATCTAGAAAGACATGTAATCCCATCTCTAATTAAGAGAACAAGACTAAAGCTTAGGAGTTAAATTTTTATCTTGGGAGAAAGATTATTAATTCACCACAGTGTGATTATAATACACTCAAATAAACAAAAAATAACAAAATAGAAACAAAAGAAAGCCACCTCGCCTGTATTATTATCCTAATGAATTAGGATATTTAATCTAAATCTAAAAATACAGGCTTTAATATTACCAAGCTTCTTTTGAAACATATAAGTAACTTATTAAAAAAAAAACTTTAAAAAAACATATATTGAATCCTTGAAGAACAGTCTTGTAGAACCTCAAGACTAAGACAAACCCAGTATCATGAAATAAACAAGAAGTTATTAAATATAGGAACTTTAACAAAATAAGAAGTAAAAAGATATTCTCTCATTGCAGATGATGGAAGAGACAAGACAGAGAAGGTGAACAATTGCTAGCAAACAAAATAAACCCAACATTAAAAACCCTTAATATCTATTGAAGGGGATGAAAACAAATAGCATAAAAAATTGGGACTTACATTACTCCTCTGATTGCAGAAGATGGAAGACAAGCTGAAGAAAGGGAAATGGAGCCCGTAAAAGAGTTCCCCAGCTATGTAACTGTAAAATATTTTGGAGGGAGAGGGAAAGCAAAATAGAAAAACGTGGTAGTATTAAGAGTTTTGGTTTAATCAAATACTTTTTGCAATATCTTTTGAAATAAAATTAATAATTAATTAAGTGATTTGCACCAATTAAATCAGATAAAAAAAGATAATTATGTGATAAAACATAAAATAATTATGTATATATTGAAAATTATTTTAACAATACAAGAATTTCAACTTTGGATAAAAAAATTAATGAAGACATTTCACGGCTACAAATGACAAAAAACTTACAAATTGTAACTAAAAAAAAAAACTTACAGAGGAGAGACAATGAGAAGGAATCGAAGCACAATGAACCTGCGCATGCTAACAAAAAAAAGGTTGAGAGAAATCATCAAACAGATGGAAGGCAAGAAAAATCAAAATATAAAAAATGAGAAAACCAAAAAGTAAGAAATATACTCTGGTTCCAGGCACTGGGCTGCAAATTTGATGCTCGAAAATTCGGGAAGAGACATTGTTGGTTTTAAACATTAGCTTGAAATCAATCCTGACAGATGCTTAAAAATATAAAAATCCTGACAGATGCTTAAAAATATAAAAATCCTGACAGAAGCTTCAAGAAAATGGAAATCTCGAAAAAAAATTGAGATGGAAAATGGAATGGAAAGTTTGATTTATTTTGTTATCATGGAGAAATGGTACAGCAACAAAATAAAAATACCTGGTGACAAATGGGAGTTAGGCGAGAAAGCCCAAGGTGTCAAGCGTCGACATAGCTAATGGGAAGGCGAGGGAATGATGAGAGACTGTGAGAGCGTTGAGTCGGAGTGTGGGGGTGCTTGTGACTGTGAGTGAAGCAGATCTCTTTTTCCATTTGGGCAAAACCCTTAATCAACGGGGTTTGGCATTTGGGCACGTCGTCCAACAGTGGACCAATCCACTGGCATTACACCACAAAAGTGTCCGTTATCCATTTATTCTTTTTGGTACTACTTTTGTTTTAATGTCTGTTGATTAATTCATTTTCATGTTTTCTTTTTTTTTGTCTAAGTCATTCATTTCATTATTGCTCTGTTGACGTTTGCACTTTCACTTCCGCCCATTTTGGCATTCTCCAAATATTGTTCATCTTTTTTTTTCATTTGTATAATAATAATCTTATTATGTTAAACAAATTGTTGTTTATTGGATTTCTTCAAAAAGAGTTGTTTGTTGGATATTAAAAGCCTTTATCTCAATATATATATATATATATATGTATAATTTTAAAATATATATTTTAAAATAATATAATTTACTGCATATATGGTATATGTGTGTGTATATATATATATATATATATATATATATATATATAGTTTTTTTTGGTTAAAAACAATATTCAAGTTAACTCTAACTATGAACAATTTCTCAAAATGGAAAAAAATTATAGGTACATTATGCTTTTGATTAATTTGGAGTTATAAATTTTTTTATTAGATTTTTTTGAGTTATAAATTAAATATTAAAAATTTAATAATCATATAATTACAAAATTAAGTAAATAATAAAATAAAAGCATAAAAAATTGTATTTAAACAAATGATATTGTTGTTTTTCTTATCTATCTTTGATCACTGAAAAGGTAAAATAAATTGCCAAATTTGTTGTAGTGCTGGTCAAATTTGTGTTACCTTTGATGATATAAAATCATTTCATAATTTTAAATATAGCTATGGAATGTTTAATGATGATTTGACTAAAAATTAATAAGATGTAAATAACCAAAGTTTAGACTGGTAGTTGATATCCCTCTTTAAGAGAAATTAGATACAGGATTCAAATTTCCTTTCTCCTTTGTACCTCAAATGAACTAAAAAAAATGTAATGATAATTTTAAGATGAAAAATACCAATGCCAAATTTTGGTTGGTATTAAACTATCATAGATTCATACTCTTTTCTTTAATTCACTGTCACAAAATTTATCAACAAGATTTAATTGTAAGAAATGATATTTAAAATCAAATATTTTATGACAAATAAACAAATGTCACAAAAAAATTAGAAATCGTCACAAAAAAGTTTCCCACCAATATATTTGGTGGTAAAACTTGGCACCAAATATTTCATGACGCTATAATGTGACGTTTTTATATATCATCATATAAAATATTAAAACCGTACAGAAGCGTGACGAATTATAAGCGCCATGTTTTTGTCACCATTTTTGTTTAAAATAAATGACAAAAACACAAACGTCCCCCAAAGTAAAAGAAAACGTCACAAAATTTTTCCCACTATTTATATTTTGTATTAAAATTTAGTGCTAAATATTTAGTGACACTATTATAAAATGAGACGTGATATAATTCGTCAGGTATAAAGTGCTCATTTTATGACAAATAAACAAATATCACAAAAAATAAAAAATCGTCACAAAAAAGTTTCCCACCAATATATTTGGTGGTAAAACTTGGCGCCAAATATTTCATGACGCTATAATGTGACGTTTTTATATATCATCATATAAAATATTAAAACCGTAGAGAAGTGTGACGAATTATAAGCGTCATGTTTATGTCACCATTTTTGTTTAAAATAAATGACAAAAACACAAACGTCCCCAAAAGTAAAAGAAAACGTCACAAAATTTTTTCCACCATTTATATTTTGTATTAAAATTTAGTAATAAATATTTGTGACGCTATTTATAAAATGAGACGTGATATAATTCGTCACATATAAAGTGCTCATTTTATGACAAATAAACAAATGTCACAAAAAATTTAGAAATCGTCACAAAAAAATTTCCCACCAATATATTTGGCGGTAAAACTTGGCGCCAAATATTTCGTGACACTATAATAAGACCTTTTTATATATCGTCATAAAAAATATTAAAACCATAGAGAAGCGTGACGAATTATAGTGTTTGTCACACATGATATACTTTGCGTGACAAAAAATTATGCGTCACTTAGAAAAATCGTCACAAATTGTCAAATTTGTTGTAGTGAACCTCTGCAACCCAGAACATTGCTAGACCTCCTCTACTTCCTTCAGCACTCACACTAAAACCATTGGTCATTTTACATCCTCTTCGAATTCTATCCATTCTATGTTCATGTAGTTTTGTTTCACTCAAGAAAACCACATGGGGATCTTGCTTCCTTATGAGCTCTTTTAGAGCTCTAACTGCTCGTGGGTTCCCAAGCCCACAGCAGTTCCATGCCAGGCCCCTCATTGCTCTCGGCAGGACTGGAACCCAGTCTCCGCCGATGAAGTTGTTGATAGTATTGCCTCTGTCTCACTCTCCTTGCTTTTTTTTTGAATTTGATCAATATCCATTAAGTCTGTGGTCCAATTTACTAACTCTGATTTCCTCTTCCCCATTTGTAACTCTTCTCCAGATTTTGAGTGATTAGCAGCTCGGGCCTTCCTCTTCCATGTTTGCCTATTCTCTGTACCTTTCGGTTCTCCCATCATCGATTTAGAACCTTTCAAGCTTGCCATTTTTGTTGACTCATCCATGTCCTTGCCCATGATTCCTTCCACGTCACCCAACTTTGCTGTGTCCTCATGTGGGCCCATTGTTGTTACCTGTGGAGATGTGCTGCTACCTTCTACTCTAGTTACGTAACTGCTGCCACTATCCTTATGGTTATCTTCAGCCATCTCTTTCGCGGCATTGCCTCTCGAATCATCAAGATAAGCGAGATTTTGAAATTCTTCTCTATCCTTGCCAATCTGTTCGCGGTTACCCAACTCCAGCCGCCTCCTCACCAACCCGCCACCTTCCTTCGATATCTCTTTTTCAGTAACTTTTCGGGGCTCCGAATTCACGCCGTTCAGCCCTTGCTCCACTTATTTCCAATGGTTCTTGAACCTTTCCTCGGATCCACCAGTCGTGATATGCCCTTTCCGAGTTAACGGAGAAGCCCGTAACCATTCTCCGTACTGTTTGATCCTGTTGGGTTCTTCCTCCGCCTCCTAACTGAGGACACATTCTACCTCGGTATGACCAATGATCCCGCATTCATAGCAGAAAGTGGGTAGCCTTTCAAAGCTCAGTCGACATCGGATGCTTTCCTTCCCCTTCAGTCCTGAGAGATTCACAAAACGCCTTAATGGTTTTTTGATGTCGACATCCACTCTGATTCTAAGAAATCTCCCCCAGCCATGATAAGACTTATTCTCATCCAGACTCTTAAAGATCCCTATGCTCGACCCCAGAGCTTCTGCAACTTCTCTGTTCATCATTTTTAGTGGTAAGCCATATACTCGAACCCAAAACAATGCACTGTCTAGCTTATACTCACTGGGACTAAGATCACCATCATACTCTTGGAATATCATCAAATGCTTATCAAAAGACCATGGAGAGCCCTCCAAAATTCTCTGCTTGTCTCTTTTGGTCGCAAACTTGAAAAGGAAAAGGTTAGAGTCTAGGCACGACATCTCAGCATCCTGGGATAGCCTCCAAACTACTTTCATGGTGCCAAACATGGCGTCCTTGTTAAAGAACCTTATCGTGCACAGCTTTGCTACAAGCCATTTCTGACTTTCCTCGTCCTTCTCATCACCTTTAACACCCTCCAAAACTATTGTATCCTCCTCGTCCTCTGTGATCTTCAGATGTTTCCATACCTCCTGGAGATTGTCTGCCATTGTCCCCTTTCTCCTGAAAACACAAACCCTCCCTTCACTCTTTTCTATCTCCTTCTCTTTTTACTTTTTTCTTTCTTTTTTTTATATGTATTGGAAAAAACAAAAGATAAAACTGGAACTGAAGAATGACAGGATAAAAGAAAACAAGAAGAAAGCCACCAACTAAACTACAAAAACCTAATGCCAATCTCAAAGATCATCGATGATGAACCTGAGACAGAAGAACTTGTACTACGACAAGACTATAGCAACCTTCCACAGAACCCAAGTTCAGAGAACCCGAGTTCAGAGAAGACTAAAAAAATAATACTCCAAGACTTTATTAAATAAGCTGCCGAGAGAGTTTAATCAAAGTAGGATTCTAAAGTAAAGAAATTTAATTGGAGAAAAAGCCATGTAATTAGAGGTTTATTCTAGAATAACTTCTTGTCAATTTAGAATTGTAATTAGCCTATTTAAAGGCTATTAAGCTCCATAGACTGGCCATGAATGCTTTAGCTTTGTACTTTACATTTTCTATGTTAACTTTTATAAAGTTATCGATTTTCCTTCAATTTTATAAAGTTGCCGATTTTTCTTGTCTTTTTAATATCGTTTCTGATTTCTTCTTCTTCCTTTTAATATTATTGCAATTTCTCTTTGTTTTTATAATTATAAATCGATTTTCCCCCGTATCTTTGTAAAAATCGACTTCTTTATAAATTTTATAATTTTTGTTGATTGCTATAATATGAGTGGCTAAGTTTTTTTATTCGGTTATAAGGTAGTCTATGTTTTCTTGGATGCATGTTTTGAGATGTATGATCTTAATATATAATTATTGATTAAGTCTATGAGATTTTCTGAGCATATTACCATGATTATGGATTTGATTTCATATGGTGCACACTATTTAGTTGAACTTAATAATCTATTGCTAGATTAAAACTTGAGTCCATAATTGTTTGATGTTTTTAATCACTGGAGATTTAGGAGAATCAAAGTCTAAGTTATATAAACTAAGCTTGTGTGTTTATTGCTTAATTTCAATCACTATCTTTGTAGTTACTAATGTTGTTACAAATTATCTCTAGAGAGTTTGTTCTAAGTAGTTTAGTAGTTAAGGATTAATTGAAGAACTTATTTCAATTAATGACTCAATAAGGAAAGATGGTGTATGCTACGATTGAATGCTTAATTGATTTTTTTTGAATTCAATGATCAACATCAAAATCCAATAATAATTAGATGCCTTGTAATCGAAGCATGTTTATATTTGTCAAAACTGATTTCTTTATAGTATACTTATTTTAATATTTAGTTTGATTAAATAATTAAATTAAACCCCTCTTTACTTTTTGTTTTTATTTAGACATAATTTTATAAATAATTTAATTAATTTCAATTTTTGTGGGATTAACCTTTACTCCAATATCTATAAAATAGTTTAATAGGGAAATTTCTTTTGGTACATTTGACACGTGTTAAATTTTGGCGCCATTGCCGAGAATTGATATTTTAATTGAGTTATTTATTCTAATTATAGTTATATTTTTTGTTTTTTAGGTTCGTATGTCAAATGAATATCCTAACCAAAGTCTTTAGAGGATAAGAAGCTTTGTGCAAGCAAACAAAGAAACGTTGCCACAACCACCACCACTACCACTCTCTTTCAATCCAAATTCAACCGACATCACTTTCACTCCATCTCTTGAATTTTCAAGTGATTCAAGAAAGGAAGACATGGCTTAAAACACGAACAACAGAAATCTAAAAGAGTTGGCAACTCCAACCATGAACCAACAACCCCTTTGCATTGCTTTTTCTAATTTAGATGCTCCTTTTGAATTAAAATCTGGTTTGATACATCTCTTACCATCTTTTTAGGGTCTTGTAGGTGAAGATCCACATAAGCATCTAAAGGAATTCCATGTGGTTTGCTCAAGCATTAAACTTGTAGGAGTCATTGAAGAGCAAATCAAGCTTGGAGCTTTCCCTTTTTCATTGGCAGACTCAGCTAAAGATTGGCTCTACTACTCATCTTTAGGGACTATCACCACATGGGAAGAGATGAAGAAGCTCCTCTTAAAAAGATAGCTTCCTGCTTCAAGAGCTATTAATATTCGCAAAGAAATTTGTGAAATTGGATAATATAATGGAGAATCTTTGTATGAGTATTGGAAATGATTTAAAAGGCTTCGTGTTAGTTGCATACATCACCAAATTTGCGAGCAACTTCTAATCCAATACTTTTATAAAGGTCCCACAAAAAGAAGCATGATAGATGCGGCTAGTCAAAGAACTTGATTGCAAACATGACTACAAACTCCCAACAGTTTTCCATAGCCATGATCCACCTCCAAAGCAAGTATATAAGGTAGGTAATGCATCCCTTGAAAAGCAAATTACTGATTTGACCTCTCTTGTGCGACTAATGGCTGAGATAACATGCAACAAGCCAAAGCTTTTGATATTTGCTCCAGCATCCACCTCATTGATATGTGTCCAACACTCCAAGGGATACCATGGTGTAAGCAAATGCTATAGGTGAATTTCTAGGGCAGCCACAACGAAAGTATGATGTTTACTCCAACACTTACAACCAAGGATGGAGAGATCATCCCAATCTTCAATATGGAAATCAATAGGCCCTTTATATTCCACCTTATATTTGGCCAAACAACTTCCAGTAGGCCAAACCTTAATTTTGAAAAAGGACCAAGCTCCAAATCAAAATCTAGGTTTGTCTCTTGGAGAAGTTGTTAAAAATCTTGCTTCTATTAGTTTACAATTTCGAAAGGAAACAAAGATGATCATCAAGAACTTGGAGAAACAAATGAGTCAAAAGGCAACTACTATAAGTAATATGCTGGCTCAAAATTTTGGTAAGTTACCTTCCCAAACTGTGGTTAATCTAAGGGATAATACTAGTGCCATAGTTTTGAGAAGTGGGAAAGAAGTAAAAGACAAGGAATCTTCAAGCAAAGATATCGGCACCAAATATAAATATGGATAAGAGGAAATAAAAAAAAAAGACTCCTACACAAGGTAAGTGATAAACGTGTTCCATTTAATATTGGCACTTATCCTCCTCCTTTTTCTAGTAGATTTAAGAGATCCATGAAGGAAGACCAAGATAAGAAAATCTTGGAGATGTTTAGAAAAGTGGAAGTCAATATTCCTTTGCCAGATGCTATTAAGCAAGTACCATAATATGCGAAGTTTTTGAAGGTGTTGTGCACCAGCAAGATAAAATTGCAAGGAAATAAAAACTGTGGGGGAGTGTTTCTGCTGTTATCAAAAGAAAAATTCCTCCTAAGTGCAAAGATCCTGGTATGTTTACTATCTCTAGTAAAATAAGTAATATTAGGTTGAAAAAGCCATGATAGATCTAGGAGCTTCTATTAATGTTATGACACTCTCAATATATAATTCTTTGAATCTTGGACTTTTAAAAGAGACTGGTGTAATAATTTAATTGGTTGATTGATCTAATGCTTATGCTGAAGGAGTAGTAAAAGATGGACTTGTGCAAGTTAATGAGCTAATGTTCCTTGCCCATTTTTATTTATTAAATATGGAGGATGACAATTCTCCTAATGCAGCACCAATATTGTTAGGGAGACCATTTTTAAAGACATTCAAAATTAGGATTGATGTACATAATCGTACACTTACTATGTAATTTGATGGTGAGTAATCAAATTTAATATTTATTAAGCTATGAGATATCCTAGTGATGTGCATGCAGTTTTTGGGATTGATATTATTAATGATCTAACCTAACAATTTTTTTAGTTAAGAGGAGAAGACAAGCTAAAGGTGGCCATAAGTCACAATATTAAAAAGAAGGAAATCGACAATCACTCTAGGAATGTTATTTTAATAATTGCCTAAAAAAGGAAGTTTTGGCTCTAAACTCTTTACCTGAAACAAGGTATGAGTTTTTGAAATATGAATTGTCGATTTCTTATACAAAACTTATTCAATCTATTGCAGGCTCCTAATGTAGAATTGAAGTCATTACCGGATCATCTCAAGTATGTGTTCTTGGGAGAGAAAGAAACTTTACTAGTAATAATTGCAAAGAACTTGACATCCATGTAAGAAGAAAAACTTGTTCACGTGCTTAGAGAACACAAGACAACAATTGGATGGGTTATTAGTGACATTAAAGGAACAAGTCCAACCATATGTATGCATTAGATCTTGCTTGAGGAAGGTTCAAAACCGTCTAGAGAAGCTCAAAGAAGATTGAACCTTCTTATGATGGATATAGTGAAAAAGAAGATCTTGAAGCTACTTGATGTTGAGTTATCTACCCTATCTCTGAAAGTAAATGGGTGAGTCCAATACAAGTTGTTCCTAAGAAGTCGGGCATCACAATGGTGAAGAATCAAGATAATGAGTTGGTTCCTACAAGAATTCAAAATGGGTGGCGAGTTTGTATTGATTATAAAAAACTAAATGTTGGAACTCGCAAAGATCACTTTCCTTTACCTTTTATTGTTCAAATGCTTGAAAGATTGGCAAGTAGAACTCACTATTGTTTTCTTGATGGCTATTTAGGTTACAACCAAATTGTGACTGCACTTGAGGACCAAGCAAAGACCATGTTTACATGCCCACTCAGTAACTTTGCATACCGACGCATGCCCTTCGGTCTTTGTAATACACCAGCCATATTTCAAAGGTGTATGGCTAGTATATTTTCTGACTTTGTTGAGAACATCAAAGAAGTTTTTGTGGATGACTTTACAGTTTATGGAAACTCCTTTGAAGAATGCTCCTTGCACTTGTTCTTGAAAGATGCATGGAAACTAATGTGTTACTAAATTCTGAAAAATGTCGCTTTATGATAGAACAATGTATAGTTTTAGGACATGTGATTTTATCTAGAGGAATAAAAGTAGATAAATGTAAGATAAACATGGAGATAGAAGCTAGGATTAAGAGAGTTTAAACTAAGCTGAGTGAAGACTAAATACATGGAATGTAAATTTAGTTCAAAGAAAGAGAAAGAGTAAAATGTAGTGATGTTAGATGGGGTGGTGATGCCTAAGCATGACCATTTTTTATATATAAGGTCGATAGTATAGATAAATGGAGAAATTGATGGTTATACCCATAAAATCCAAGCTAGATAGGTAAATAGAGAAGTGCTATAGGTGTTCTGTGCAATGAATGAATTCCTATATGGTTGAAAGGCAAGTTTTAAAAGATATTTGTTAGAGCAACATTGCTATATGGTAGTGAATGTTGGGAGGCTAAGAGACTACATACACAAAACATAAGTGTAGCAGAAATGCAAATGTTGTGGTGGATGTGTGGATGTACAAGAAATGATAGAATGTGAAATGAAGACATCCATAAAAAGGTTGGAGTGGCACCTATTGAAGACAAGATGTGTGAAAGTCGTTTATGTTGGTTTGGACATGTACGACGTAGAGCTGTAGATGCTCTAATTGAAAATATCTTTGACACATATTTGTGTATTGGGATTTATGCCTTCACTAACAAAATTCCATCATTGAAGGTAAAACTCTTGAAATTTTTTTCATCTATCGTCCCTTTAATTTCTCTTTCTCATTGAACTAAACAACCCTCTCACTCTCTAATTTTCCTCTATTTTACTTTCTCACCTGCAAATCTCTCTTTCACCCTAAATCTTCTCCTCCATCACTACTGCCGCCATAAACTATTTGTCGCCCCTTGTCGTCAGCTTTACTTCTCCCTCCCAATAATCTCTCATCTTTTTTTTTCTTTTTTGGTCGTTTGTCATACAATCTTTCTTTTTTGGTCGTTTGTCATACAATCTTTCTTTGGTTTATAATCTCTCATCTTTCATAGCCATTTCTACCATTGCTATCCCTTTCACTGTCCCTACCGAGCTGCCTTCGTGTGAAAACCACAATTCTCCTATAAATTCCCTAAGTTAAGGATTTACGGAAAAGAACAAGTGAAGGTTATTAGCTAAGATTTTCTATAGTGAAAGTGTTGAATGAATTGGGCACAAACTGTGAGACCTCGTATTTTAAAGCATTAATTAATTTTATATATAATTACTAATAGTTAATAATTTATAATTAATAATTTTTGGAATATACCTTAGGTATATAGGCAAAGCAGCAAGTGGGCCCATAAACATTTTAAGGTCTAAATGAAGGTAGAACTTCAGGGATTAGATAATTAGGGCTGAAAATTATAAACGTAAGAATCCCGACCTTAAACTCAATTGTTTTTGTATATTTTGGAAAATATGCAACAATTTGAGAAATGATGGTTTAATCTATAGATTGTCAGAATTGTCAGAAATAACAGTCAAATTAAAAGGACTTTTGACCCATTGTCTAAAATAAATAATTCCTTATGAAATATAGTTTTAGAATATCTAGGTAGATGGAAGAAACTAGATGTAAAAGCAGAAATTTACACAATTTTACGATTAGGGGTATTTAAGTAATTTCACCTAAATCGATAACCAAACCTTAACAAAAGCTTCACCAAACATTAGAGCAAGTTAAATAGAGTTGATCTATGATTAAGTAAAACATTTTGGAGGTTAGACAGACTGTTTTCAACAAAGTCAAACTTAAGGGGAAAAATTGGAATGTTTCATTAAGAAGGGCATTTTGGTAATTTAGCATGAAATGCCTTCAGAATTCTCTACAGAATTCTACACCTTGTAGCTGGCCATCTTCAACCTTTTGCCAAACCACCATAGCGAAAAGCTTAAGAGAAAGAAAAATCCCTTAAAAACGTAGTGAAAATAATACCGAAATTGAAAAATTCCTTAATAAACACAGTCTATTTTTTAGTGCTCTTCCTCTTGGTACCAATATCTTCATCGAAAGTGGACAAAATCATATCTTAAGTTCACCCAAGTGGTTTGGCCAAGGTGAGTTTGTGGGGAACCTTGGAATTTTTCATGGTTTTCTACTTATTTACTACATGATTAAGATGTTTCCATGTTAATTCTAGCTTGAATCAAATTATAAGCATGAGTTTAGATATTGGAGGGTTTTGTCCATGGCTAGGAAGACTTGAACATGTTGCCGTTTCATGCAAAACTCATGTAGAAAATAATGCAGAAATTAAGAAAAACATGAAATTAAGTTTAGATATGCTTAAATTGAAGAGACGTAATATGTTGGGGGAAGAAGACCATCCAGCCAACACATTGGGAGCAAGATTTTGTTGTTATTCATTGTGTAATCTATGTAGAAGTAGTGTAGAAAAATAGTAGAATTAAATTGGAATTAAAAAGGGAGCTAAATTTGGAAAAATTCAATATGTAGAAAGAGAGGGAGTTTCTACCATCAGAAAGGGAGGCTGAATTTGTACCAATTTCAATACAATTTAGAAAATAAAATAATGTACAAATTATTTTGAGAATTTAGGCTCGATTGGAATCGAAAACGGAGTAAAGTAGCAAAAGTTGTAATTCGCACTAGTAGAAATAAGATTGCATTTATAGAATTTCACAAACAATGCACTAGCATTTAATTTATTAAATATTCTTTTAATTAAAATATAGTGAATTTATCAAGATTTAAACGGTGAATTGCAGCCTCAAAATCCGAAGCTGCTATCAGTGCTGACGAGGCGTTTACCAAGAAATTAAGAGGTAATGGATATTTGTATGAAACGTAGGGATATTGCGTTGCATAATTTTGATAAAATTATTGTTTGGTGAAATTGGATTTGATATGTTGGATTGAAAATTTGGAACTGGAAATTGTGGTTTGAAGCTAGTTTTTGTGTAGGAAGGTTCGATTAAAACAAACTGTTATGCTGCAGAAATTTTTCTAAATTAGTCTAAGCTATTAAAACTATCATTTTGGCATAAATTTGAAATATGGGAAAATTGATTTTTATAGATTTGAATCTAAATACTTAAATATGAATTTACATAATTAAATCACAAATTCAATATATGCCTTAATAAATCATGGAATTTTATTTTGTAAATTGTGTTCGAATATCATTCCAACATTGTGGAATTTATATTGAATATTTGAAAAGTTAAATAATGTTTTGATAATATGTTTTGTGAATTAATATTTGATTTATATGCTTTATGAAATTTATTTCTTATGAATTTATTTATGACATATTTTATCTATTTTATCTCCGTAAACAACTTTGAAATATTTATTGAAATTTTTGAGACTGTGGCCTCGTAGCTACCTGCGGATACATGCATTTCCGTTCCGTTCTGATTGCTGTTGACTCTAGCCCAGTCTTCTAGCTCCCACAGGTGTCACCTGGCTGGTGTATACACTGTGGTACCCTGACTATGGCCATCCATCTATTATAATGTATGTGTCTATGGGGTGTAGCCTAGTCTCTACTAAAATTATACTGGTGTAGTAAATCCTTGGTTAACTTAGATCCAGGCACTCCCAGATTTGATATATTTTCGGTTATGATTTATTTGTTTCTATATATTATGATTTGATATTTGATTATATGTTTTAAGGAATTTACTTATTTGATACTTGCTAGACAATGATTTAAATATGCTTTATAATGTTTATGGAGAAATTGCCGAAATTTGATGTAAGTATGCAAAGTTTCTCAAAATGTTGCATTTTAGTTGAATTTGTGATTTAATTAAATCTATAGAAATTCCCTATAGTGGACTTGGATACCGAAACACGTAAGGCACTTTAAAGTACCTCCCATACTCTTATGGTTATCTAATCCACTATAGTATCCTTCCTGTTAGATCGTGCCTATTTAATTTACATGTTCTGAATTCATGGTTTCGTATAAATATCCGTTTATTTAAATTTCATATAGGATACGCTGTATCAACTTTCGTATAGATATTCCTTACTGAGCATATTCGCTCACCCCTTTATTTTTCACTCCCAGATTATTTGCAGTGAGATTGGGTTTACTTTCTTGGAGGACCTGATTCCCGGTATTCCTCAAGCAACCTTTCTGATTCGTTGAGGTATACTGATTTAACTTTTATGTATTCAGACTTCTTGTACAGTGTTACGTTTATATATAATAAACTTAGGATGTAAATATTTGTGTTTTAGTTATGAAATTGAATTTTTAATCCTGGGTTTGTGTAAAAATAATAAATTTTATTCTGAATTTTGAATTAGACATTGCAGATGAGCTCAACCTATATGATTTGTATATGTGAAATTAGTAAAATATACAATATTCTAGACCGTGACACAAACCCACGCGAAAATCGTTATGATCTGAAAATGACTTCGAAAGAATAAATTAATTATAGTCAGAGTTTGATTTGTCAGTAATGTGAAACTTATCTCAATTGGATTATAATTTGAAGTACTCTATGAAGTTATAGTTAATGCTATGCTTTATGAGTATAGTAGAAAATCGTAAGGTTGGCCCCACAAGATTTTTCTTAACCTGGATGGGGACGAAAGTTCCAAATTATTAATTTTGAGATCAAAATACAGAATCAGTCAGAAGACCACTTTTCAAAATTCTTTTGTTTGCGACTACCTAGGTTTACGTGCAATAAATTTGAAAATGACAGTTGTGTCCATAGGCCGGGAAAACTTTTATGAATAATGGTCAATCTAGTTTGACTTTTGACTCACATACTGACATAGTCAAACCCTCGTGTGAAGAAGTCTCACTCAATTTCAATTCGTAGACTGAATCACACGAAAATGCCAAAAACAACGTGAATGATTGCTTATGGTTATTTTGGAAATTTCACAACTTTGACAGGTCAACGCCCATCAAAAATCAATTGTTTGACTAGATTATGTTAAATATATATTATTTGTGTGAAAATAAAATAAATCTGAATTTTTATTAATTATATTAAATAATATTATATTGTGAGGGATATGGATGGAATTGTTGGAATTTTAAAAGGGCACTTCAGTCAATTGTCCTAAAAGATATTTTAATATAAAATATATAATAAATGAGATATTTTAAACATCTCCTTCATTTTAGCTGGCCATCCCTCCATCATTTTCATTTCTTTCACTAAGTTTCCTAAAGAGAGTGAAAACTTGAGAAACTCACTTCTACAAGCTTCAAACCCTCTTCCACCTTAAAGGAAACTTGCTCATCTCATCACCCTCTACCACATATCTTGGAAGCAGCATTTGGAGAGGAAGGAATCATGGTGTTTTGACTAATCAAAGTGGCAGCATAAGGAAAGGTGAGAGAAAGAGCTATGGGTTTTTTTATTTCAATGGTTCTATACGATTTTTTAGAATTAGTTTAACATGTCTATGGGATTTAATTGTTGCAAAAAAGAGTGCATGGATCTCATAGGGTTTTGGGCACTTAGAGTTCCTAGAGTAAGTGTGCTTTGTTTGATGAAAAAACCAAGATAGAATGATGTAGAGAATGTGATAAAGATGACTATGGTGTTAGAATTATAATGTATGTGTGTGAATTTGACCAAGCTAGGTTTATAGTGTACCGTGCCTAATTTGATAGTTTGATGGTTATGAAATATTGTATAAATGGTAATGAGACTGTTGGTAAAGTCAGAATTGAATTCTAATAAGTTTTTACTATAGCTGCAATAATGGACACTGGTAAGAAGTAGACCTATTTTGCTGTTGTATTAGGAAATTTGAAAGGTCTTTAAGAGTATTACATTTTTTTGTAGAAACAATACGAACAATTGATTGTGTTTGAACTGTTTTCTATAGCCTCAAAGTTAGTTGAGTGAAATTGGAAAGTAGGCAAATGAATGTCTACCTACTGGTTTGGTTCTGCAAATTGGACTGTACGAATGACATTGACACTGTATAGGCAAGGGACATATATAGAAGACGTAGGATGATATCGTGTTTGCATTTAAAATGATTTTAGTTTTTGAAAAAGTATATGAAATTAATTGTTAAGGTTTGAATAAATGACTTATCTTTTCAATATGATTGAGGTTCTAAAAGATGGGTTTAAATTATCTATTGTTTTGATTGAAGGAAGTTTTGAAACTTAGTCATTGTAACTGTATTAAAATCAATTGGTTGTGTTTATATAAAATGTGTTTGATTTGCAGGAGGTTTTTAAAATATAATACCGATATGCTGCTGAAATTTTTAAACAAAATGACTTTAGTTAGAATGCTTATTTTTTTGAAAGGATTGGTTATATTGAAAGAAAGTATTGAAATGACAGAGTTTTATAGCAATTTTAATGGTAAATGTTTAAAAGTATTGATTTGGCTTATTGAGTGGAAGTGTACCAAAATGACCGTATTGATCGTTGAAATTTGAAAGATTGAATTAAGTACTTGTTATTGAGTTAAAAGAAATGTTTTTGGAAATTATTTTATGTTTTTTTAAAAGGTAAATGCTTGGGCTTTGGAAAACGTATTGAAAATGTCGGAATGGAAATGAGATAAACAGTATAGAATTGAGAGTGAAATGATAAAGTATAGGCATGTGTCTAGGCATGCATATTGTATTCCTCATGTGCATAGTCTTTGTTTGATGGTTTTTCAATTGTTATGCATACTAGTTTTGAAGTTACTAATTTGAATGTTTTGAATTGAATTGAACTTATTGAATAAGATATATTGATTTTGAACAACATGATTTTAAAATGAAACTTGGTTCCCAAAAGTTAACAGGTGGTAAATCCCTGGCCAATCCAGGCACTCCAATGCATTCACAATAAAATGCACATTTATATTATTGTATTACGTACTGAAACATAAAATTTGGTTTTATTGTTTTCATGGGAACTGAGTAAATGTTTTGAGATTGTTAGCTCCTATAGTTGTCGTTGGCAATCATGCATTATCGATCGACCAACCGACCGATTGTTAGCTGCTTGACCTTAGTCACGTCATTAGTAACCACAACTGTCACCTGGCTAGTGCACACTATGGACCCTTTGATTGTGGCCATAAGTCTTATTTATATCCCTCACGGGAACTTTATCGCATGATTCTATCAGGATGTTAATGGTCTCCACTGAATGTTTTATCGATTGATTGTTTGATGAAATAAAGATGTGATCGTTTTACTTATAGAAATGAAATGTTTGATTGTCAAAAAAGATATTGATGATTTGACTGTATTGATTGAAAGTGAAAGTGTTTATTTAACCACATTTGATATAATTGTTTGACAGGATTCATTTTTTATGATAGTTATCAATTGAAATGAATGATTGTTTACCATCTGACTGTTTTTTATTTGAAAGTCAAATTTTGAAATGAAATATCTATAAGATGCATTGTTAGGGTTTCGAAAGTAATAAACTGCATTGTTATGGTTTGAAAGAAATGAACCATATTGTTATGGCTTGAAAAGTAGCGACACTGTATTGTTATCGTTATTAAAGCAATGAACTGCATTTACACTGATATTGCAAAGCATGAATTCATCGTCTATCAGTCTCATTAGGACACATGTAGTAGAACCTAAAGACTGGGACAAGTGAGGTAATCTAAAGTATCTTTCTGCACTCAACCCAAAATCCTTAACTGATTATAGTATTCGTTCCTTTCGAGTCTATGTTAAGTTATTGATAGTGTGAGAACCTCAATTTTCTAATATTTGATATAAGTTATAGAATATAAAATAAATAAATAAATAAGTAAATAAATAGATAAATAAATAAATATCAATTGTTAAAATATATAATAATAATAATAATAATAATAATAATAATAATAATAATAATAATAATGTAGCAAGCTTCACGTGGAAGCTTGCTGCAGTGCCAAATTAAAACAAAAAAAAAAGGAGGGATATTTTAAGGAGAATGATATCAATTGGACATGTGGTAAATTTCTATTGGTTGGAATATAAATAAAGAGGATAAAATAAGCCAAAAACTGAGTAGAAAATTCATCTTCTTCACCGCCTCTCCCCTGCTTCTCGATTCTTCTCTCGTTTCTCCATGGATTTCTTACGTTGGTCTTGCAAACTTCTTTCTTTCTTCACCAATCGGCCTTACCCCCTTCGTAAGACATGCTCCTTACATCAACAACATTTTAATCTCATAATTTAAAGGGTTAAACAGCAGCAATCGACACTGGTTTGGGAAGCCAAACAGTACCATTTTTGTTGAAGAAGGTAAGGAAGAATTAGTTCTATTCATTCTTGCTTGTTATTTATAGTTGTACTAAGCTAGTAGAAGGTATGTATGGCATTGATTTGAAACAAAATTAAGTGTAGAAGGGCTGGACAGAACTGAACGTGGAAGCAAAATGGTGAAAAGTGGTGATGATATTAATGTATTTTGGGTATAAATAAGTAGTGACTGATGAGTGAAATGGGTTGGGAACTTGGTTGAAGCTTTGATTTAATAATGAATTTTAAGACGTGAAAATGGCGTGAATGATGAGTTTTTGGACCAAAAACAGGGGCTGAATGATAGAGATGAATTTTCATGCAAGGGAGATATTAATGTATTTCCTAGATGAATAGAAAAAGGTTTATAAAACTAGAATTAATTTAAGAATGGCAAAAACTATGAGGGAGCTATTAGAACTCTCGGCTAAACAAGGAAAATTAGGAAGATGAGTCCCTATGGTCATTCAGTCATGAATTGTGGCTGAGTATTTTGTGTTGAAAATTTGTTATGGGCTATTCGGTTATGCATAGGCTGGGTGATGATGACGATTTTTTGATGAATTAAAGATAACTGATGAAAGTTCTATAATAGTAAGAGTGATTATAAGATGAGAATTTAGGGAAAAGGCATGAAGAAAAATCATAGAGAAAGAGTAACGTAGCAACTGGCTATTAAGAGAAAATAAAGAAATGATAGTGATTTTGCTGTGTAATGAACATGGCGTGGATGTATGTCATGATGAGTTTGATTGTTTAAAAGATATTTGAAAAAAAAAATTCCTAATTGAAGTAGGTAAAACTCTTATGTGGAATTAAATGGAAAATAAATGGAAAACAATATGAAATAAAATAAGCTATCATGAAAGTGATAATCAATGGACAATAAGAAGTAATAAAAATTATTGGGGATAAAGATATGAATTATTAGGGGAATTAAAATTGGGAAAAAGACTCCAAGTGTGGTAAAATTAAGGCATTTAGTAGGAAATTAAAGAAAGAATAAGATATAATTGAAATTATATTTTGGTATTTAGTAGAAATAAAATAAATAAATTGTTGAGGATAATAAATAGGAAATAGAAATAAAAGGAATATTTATTAGAATTACGACATGAGATTTTAAATATATTTGGAATTTTTATGCAGTGTTAAATTCGGGAAATAAGAAGATGTGGAGGCGTCAATGGATTTTTATATATTGTGAAATAGAGTTAAGAAACATGTATAGGAGTTGTATAGGATATGTTTTACTTGCAATTGAAAAATTCTTGAAAATCTCGTTTTAATCGTTTCTTATCAAATTTTCCCCGAATACAAGAAATAGGAATTATCTTTAATTCCTACAAGTTTAAATAGTTCATTATATGAAATGTTTTACATGAATTAATTTAAATGAAATGACTTATATGCATTGAATTATATTAGATGATTTACATGAAATGAGTACATAATATGATTTACACAAATTAAATTGCATGCAATGACTTACATGAATGGCATTATCTGAAATGATTTATATGAATTTCATTATATGAAATGAATTACATGAATTAATTTACAAGAAATGATTTACATGAATTGAATCGCATGACATGATTTACACAAATTGAATTACAAGAAACGGTCTACATGAATTAAATTACATGAAACGATTTACATGATTTGAATTATATGAAGTGTTTTACATAAATTGAGGTTCGTGAAGTGCTTTATATGAATTGAACTACACAAAATGATTTGCATGAACTGAATTTCATGAAAGGATTTATATGAAGTGATTTATATGGAATGACTTACGAGTATATGAAGTGATTTATATGGAATGACTTACGAGTATATGAAGTGATTTTATGAAACCGATGTCTCCCTAATGATCGTGCATACGAGACAGTGATGATTAGGCTGGGAGACGTCCCAGACCTTCCCCTTTACATGATACGACTGTGGGAGTTATGGTCAAACCTCACAGGTTTACACAGTGAGCACCTGACCAGTGCGTGAGTGATTGACAGTGGCCATTGTTACGAGGTCCCTACGAGATTGTGCATGAATCTCTGGGAGATTATTTTCTATCGATAAGTGATATTTGACAGATAATTGATTTACTGAATGATTTAATTTACGAGAATAGTGAATGATTTGATTTACGAGATTAATTCATGAATTGATTGAAAAGTGACAAAGGAAGTGATGCAAATTTTACAGTATATGTTTTTCGATACAAGTGCATTTATCTTATTTTAATGCTTTTAAATAAATTGTTTTTCTTGTTGAATAAAATGTCTGAAATTATTGCATTATCTCTTGACTTTGAAAAGATTATCGTACTGCATACTGAAAATTGCATCATGGTATTTTATGCATTTTAATATTTAGTAAAATAAATGATTTCTTTAAGTGCATTTAGTACGCACTTTTATATATATTTCTTACTGAGCTTTCCCCAAAGCTCACCCCCCTTATTTACCATCCCAGATAGCTTATCGATATACAAAAAGTCCATTGCTCATAGTTAGTCGAAGGAATTGCTAGAAGTTAGAAGTACCAACTGATCAAGTAATTGTTAAATGTTTATTTATATTCAAACATATATTTGCACAGTAGTTGTATTTATGAAATAGAGCATAAATATGCATCAAAAATTAGTGGGATGTAGTTTACGTGAAGTTCATTCTGAACAGAACCGTAGTTATTATATTATAGTATGTATTTAATTTATTATTATTAATTGAATAAATGGTATATTGAATTGGTTGAATTGAAAAGATGAATTGTACTTACACCGATACCGAATACAAACCTATTGTTACCGATTAATTGAAAGAAAAGATAGTATCGGAAAGGAAAAATTTGGTTCGAAATTTTCTAATTTTAGACGTTACAGATAGTCAATAGTTTATTAAATGAAAGAATTGCATTTATTTTGTATTGTCACGTAGAGAAACATGTATAGGATTCTTTCATATAGTTAGCATGACATCCATTCTTTTATATGTATTTCTTACTGGGCTTAAAGCTCACTCCCTTACTCATCCTCACAAATTCTCATTATTATACACGGTAACTACTACTTCAAGGTTAATTGAAGAGGATTATTAGAAGCCTAATGTATTGAGTAAAAAGGTATATGATATGTGTTATGCTTTTGTATTTAGACAATAAGTGCACAGCTAATGTATTCATAATATGAGATGTAATTCGTATAGTGTAGCATCAAAGAAAGTCAAAAGAACTAGTAAGATGTACTTGAATTAAGTTGATATTTATAAAATTATCTGTTACGATATTTTGGTTATACTTTAATGACATGTTTAACATTCACTGTTAAATAATCTGATGGCAGAAGGATTGATAGCAAATGAAAGTTATAGAGTGAACTTACACTGACACAAAATGCAAACCAAATGGTAATGAATGTTTAAATGAGAATGATTGTATTGAAAAAGAAAAAGTTAGATAGAAAATTCACATTTTAACGTGACAAAAGTGGTATTAGAGCAGGGTTTGTCTAGTCCATGTCTGCGTAAGTAGGCTAGAAATAATTTACATCCTATAGTGATATGCATTGTCTAGATATAAATTGTGAATAATATTTAGAATTTGTACGAAAACGTTTTTTTTTGCATAGGAAACTAATGATCGATAGGAATGTCTAATTGGATTTTGAATGACCGGTATAGATATCATCTAGAAATGTTATTGAGATAGATATTGGATGATTGATAATGATTGATGGAGGTATGCATTGTTTTGAAGGTAATAGAATGAACGTAGAGGATATGATTGATATGGATCGATAGATGTAAGAGGATCATTAATGAACGGTATAGACATTGTATGGAAGTATTGATATCAATTAGTGAAAAGATTGACTGCTAAGGATAGATATTGAATTGATAAGTCTTAGGTAGAGCTGTCAGTGGGTCGGTTCGATCCGGTTCTGGCCCACTAACAATAACAACCGGTCTGAACCAGCATGCGAACCGGTTCGAGCCGAGCCGGGCCAGTTCGCATTATATGTAGATGCGAACCGGCCCAATTCGGTGAACCGGTTCGCTTCAAAACCAGACCGAATCGGGTTAAACCGGTTCGGTCCACTTTTTTAAAATTTAAAATTTTTATTTTGTTAAATTTATATTAATTTATTTTAATAAAAATAAATATATATTAATATATTTTTATAATTTAATTTAATAAATTTATTTTTATAATAAATAATGTTAATAGTTTAATTTAATAATAATTTATTATAAAGTTATTTTAATTTATTTAATTAATGTAAGAATAATGTAAAAATAAATTACTATAAAATTATCCAATAAAATTATTGTTATAATAAAATAAAGTTATATTATGAATATGATATTATAATAAAGTTATTATGATAAAGTGATATTTGATTCAAAATATAAATAATGATATTATGAATATTATTATTATATTCATTTTGCATTTAAAATGATAAGTAAGCGTATCATTTTGCATTTAAAATAATCTATTATATTTGAAATATCATTTATTTAATATTTATTCATTTATTTAATATGTTTTTAAAATATTCATTCATTTTGTATTTTAAATATTTATTTATTTTAAACATAGATAAGTATAACATTAATTAATTTGGTATGTAGTAATAATAATAATAATAATAATAATAATAACAACAAAGGAGAAAAAGGAGAGAGTAGGAGACTAAAGATTTTTTACATGGAAAACCCCTTCAAAAGTTAGAAGGGTAAAAACCATGGGACCGTAGTCCATAAAAATATTTACTATGACTAAACTTATTTACAATTTTACATACAATTTACAAAAAAAAAAGATTATTATCTATTCTTCATAATTTATATGGATTGCCTTGGAAATTTCTTCCTCCTCCTCTAAATTATTATCAACGAATTCATTGGCCATTCCAAGTTCGACATTGCGCGA
The DNA here is from genome assembly GCA_032173925.1 of Heritiera fomes. Classification (NCBI taxonomy): domain Eukaryota; kingdom Viridiplantae; phylum Streptophyta; class Magnoliopsida; order Malvales; family Malvaceae; genus Heritiera; species Heritiera fomes. The sequence continues at coordinate 14,718,359 of JAPDPM010000005.1, forward strand.
TTCCGCATCAAACCAATCTTTAAGGCATGTTAACATGCACAATGAATCCAGATTATGTGATGACCAGTATCATGTGGGGCCGGTCGCACTCAACCGTATTGTCCGCTTTGGGAGTATCATGTGGGGCCCCCTCACGGATTTCTTTGGCGTCCGCCGCTACTCGAACCCTTGACATCCAAGCGATTCGAGTAACGACTAACCATTGGACAATGGTTAGTCGTTACTCGAATCGCTTGGATGTCAAGGGTTCGAGTAGCGGCGGACGCCAAAGAAATCCTTGAGGGGGCCCCACATGATACTCCCAAAGCAGACAATACGGTTGAGTGCGACCGGTCCCACATGATACTGGTCGTCACAAAAAAATGCCCGTTTTATTGTGACGACCAGTATCATGTGGGGTCAGTCGCACTCAACCGTATTGTCCACTAGGTCCAATGGTTAGTCGTTACTCGAATCGCTTGGATGTCAAGGGTTCGAGTAGCGACGGACGCGAAAGAAATCCGTGAGGGGGCCCCACATGATACTCCCAAAGCGGACAATACGGTTGAGTGTGATCGGCCCCACATGATACTGGTCGTCACAGATTAAAAGTGGTTCGATGGTCTCCAATAATTCTTCCACATGTCGAGAATGCGGATTCTAAAGCAACAGAAGAAACTTGCACTTCAAAAACATCTCGGACCTTGGGAGCTAAAATTGGAAATTGTTTTTGGTTTTTTTTCCACCATTGGAGAATATCAAAGTTTTCATCTACAGAAAAATCCTATCTCATTGAAGATAGAACTTCGTCTTGTTGTTGATGATCCAGATCCGTTAGCTTTTCCTTTTAGCTTTATTCTCTTCTTTACTGCTTCCTTAATTGCGTTCAAAATTCCTTTTCCTTTTTTATTGCTACTCTCGATTTCTTCATACGAATCTTCTTCTTATCGATTAAAGTTGAACTATTCCCTTTCTGCTTCATAAATATTAAACAATTCTCAAAAAAGATTGATAATTGAGGACTTTTGATCCTCAATAGAATCAAGACCAAGAAATTCTTTATAACAATAAAAAAAATCTCTATATTTATCTCACCTTGACTAAGATATAGTGAAGTTGCAATACAATAAATAGGAAGAATTATTTCCTAATTTTTTAAAATTTTCCTCCATATCATTTACAAATGAACTTAAAGTTTCATGATCCCTAAATTTTACAAAATTTTACAAAATTTTCAAACATTGTGTAGATAATAGGAACAAAATAAGGTGTAGTTGGATAAAATTGAATTGAAAATCTTTCGATTGCATCTTTAAAAGTGGATAATAAATCAACACAACATTCAATAAAAGTTCAATCTTCTTCAAAAAGTGCTAAATGGGTGCTACTTGTATAATTGTTATAAAAAGGATAACAAGTTCTTTATAAGGTAAAACAGAAGAAAGCAAACGATGAAGAGAATTCCATCTTGTTTCCACAGGAAGTGGAAACGCTTTAACATGTATATTATTTTCTATACAAACTTGCTTCCATTCACGTTTAATATTTGGCGTGCGAATCTATTTTGCTAAAATTTTAATTTTATCAATTGGACCTATGCCACTACCAGTACCAGTAGAACTAAAACCACTTTGAACACATAAATTTATAATATGACATGCACATCTTGCATGAAAAAATACACCTTGCATAACTGGGTTTAAACTTTTAATTAACGAAGGAATAGCTGTAGTATTACTCGAAGCATTATAAAAAGTAATAGCAAAAACTCTATTATTTTCAAGTCCATATAATTTATAAACTTTAGTAATATATTTATGAATAGTATATGAATTATGTGCTTCTTCTATTACATCTAAGGATAAAATTTGTTTTTGCATGCACCAATCTTCATCTATCCAATGATAAGTTATAACAAGATAACTTATACCATTATTACTAGTCCATATATCACTAGTTAAACTAACCCTAGATGAAATATTACTAAGTTTATCAATTAAAGCTTGTCTATATTCTTTAAACATATCCATACAATCTTTTTTTAATGTATGTTTAGAAACATATTTTATATGCGGGTTGTAAATATTTACAAACAAATTCTAAATATCTTACTTTTTCACAAATTGTGAATGGTTGTTCAGTCTTAACTACAAATCTAACTAAACCACATCTAGCTTGAACATTATCAAAATTAAATTTGTTTTCCACCATCATTTGTATTAATTTGAGATTGTTCGCCTTCAAAAATTTTATTTTCTTCGGCATCAAGATTAATTTTATGTGCAGTAATTAAATGTATTTTATACGTACCTGTACCGCCACCACCTCCACCGGAGTTATAAGAGTAAATGCCTTTACACAATTTATAGATAGCACAATATTTATCCATCGTACCTTCTTTTACTACAATGTCGAAATACTCCTATACCCTGTTTGTTCTTTTTCGGTTAAACTTCGGTCTTGATGATATAGCAGCAGTGGTGGTAGCTGATGATTGTATTTGAGCACAACCTTCTCCATGACGACGAACAATCGATGGTGCCAAAAGAAGCTCCTCTTCATCTGAATGAATATCGAGTTCGATTTCATTAAATGATTCGTCACCTAAATTAGGGATTTCAGTAGAACTAAAGGTTGAGAAACAGAACATGAACGATGAAAAAAATTTGGCATTTTTATATTTTTTTGAAAATAAATATATGTTAAAATTTTAAAAAATAGATGTAGGATATATATAATATATTGGAATTTGGAAGTTGGAACTTGAAACTTGAAAATTAAAAGTAATATTTGTAAAATTATAAAATAAAATGAAAAACGAAATTTAGAGAGGAAAATGATGATATTATAAATTTGGAATAAAAGATTTTAAGTGAATTTGAGAGAGTTTGAGTGAATATTAAGAGAATAAGAGTGGATGAGTGTTTAGATTTGAGAGAAAATAGGGAAGAAGATGTAAAGAAAAATAAAAGGAAATGAATGGGTATTTATAGAGAAAAAATGAAATTTTAAAAAATTAAAAAAAATTAAAAAAAAGATGGAGCAACTAGTGATTTAGGACGTTGCCCATCAACCAGCAGACCTGCCACTGCGCCCTTTCTTTTAATTTTTTTTTTTAAATTGAACCTGGTCAGTTCAACCAGAATCGGTTTGGTTCGAGATCGGGACCGGGACCGGATGGGGACGACGAACAGGAATTTTCTTAACTCGGATGGGGACGAAAGTCCCAAATTGTTAATTTTGAGATTGAAATACAGAATTGGTTAGAAGACCACTTTTCGAAATTCTTTTGTTTGACCTTACCTAGGTTTACGTGCAACAAATTCAAAAATGACGGCTGTGTCCATAGGCCAAGAAAACTTTTATGAATAATGGTCAATCTATTTTGACTTTTTACGCACAGACGGTCATAGTCAAACCCTTGTGTAAAGAAGCCCTACCCAATTTCAATCTGTAGACTAAATCACACGAAATTGCCAAAAACAACACAAACGATCGCTTAGGGTTATTTTGGTAATTTCACCATTTTGATAGGTAAACACCCATCAAAAGTCAATTGTTTGACTAGATTATGTTGAATATATATTATTTGTGTGAAAATAAAATAAATCTAAATTTTTATTAATTATATCAAATAATATTATATTGTAAGGGATATAGATGGAATTGTTGAAATTTTAAAGGGGCACTTTAGTCAATTGACCTAATGGATTTTTTAATATAAATATATATTAAATGAGATAATTCAATCATATCCTTCATGTTAGCCAGCCATCCCTCCACCATTTTCATTTCTTTCACTAAGTTTAATAAAGAAAGAAAAAGCTTGAGAAACTCACCTCTATAAGCTTCAAACCCTCTTCCACCCTAAAGGAAATTTGCTCATCTCATCATCTCTACCACATATCTTGAAACTAGCCATGGGAGAGGAAGGAATCATGGTGTTTTGGCTCCTTAAAGTGGTGGCATAAGGAAAGGTGAGAGAAAGAGCTATGGGTTTTTTATTTCAATGGTTCTATGCTATTGTTTAGAGTTAGTTTAACAAGTCTATGGTATTCAACTATTGCAAAAAAGAGTGTAAGATCTCATAAGATTTCAGCCACATAGATTTCCTAGAGTAAGTGTGCTTTGTTTGATGAAAAAACCAAGATAGAATGATGTAAAGAATGTGATAAAGATGACTATGGTGCTAGAATTGCAAAATGATGAGTATAGCGTATGAGTGTCAATTTGGCCAAGCTAGGTTTATAGTGTAACCATGCCCAATTTGATAGTTTGATGGTTATGGAATATTGTATAAATGATAATGAGACTTTTAGTGAAGTCATAATTGAGTTTTGATAAGTTTTAACTATAGTTACAGTTATGGACACCAATAGGAAGTAGATCGGTTTTGCTGTTGTATTAGGAAATTAGAAAGGTCCTTAAGAGTATTATTTTTTTTGTTAAAAGAACACTGACAATTTATTGTGTTTGAACGGTTTTCTGTAGCCCTGAAGTTAGTTGAGTGAAATTAGAATGTAGGCGAATGAATGTCTATCTACTGGTTTGGTGCTGCAAATTGGACTGTACGAATTACATTGACATTGTATAGGTAAGGGACATGTATAAAAGACATAGGATGATATCGTGTTTGCATTTGAAATGATTTTGTTTTTTGAGAAAGTATATGGAATTAATTGTTAAGGTTTGAATGAATGACTTATGTTTTCGGTATGATTGAGGTTCTAAAAGATGGGTTTAAATTGTCTATTGTTTTGATTGAAAGAAGTTTTGAAACTTAGTCATTGTGACTGTATTAAAATCAACTTGTTGTGATTATATAAACTATGTTGGATTTTGTAGAAGGTTTTTAAAATATAGTATTGATATGCAGCCAAAATTTTTAAACAAAATGACTTTATATAGAATGCTTATGTTTTTGAAAGGATTGGTTATATTGAAAGAAAGTATTGAAATGACAGAGTTTTATAGCAATTTTAATGGTAAATGTTTGAAAGAATTGATTTAGTTTATCAAGTGGAAGTATACCAAAATAACCGTATTAATCATCAGAATTTGAAAGATTGAATTAAGTACTTGTTATTAAATTAAAGGAAATATTTTCTATGTTTTTTTAAAAGGTTATGATTGAGCTTTGGAAACTGTATTGAAAATGTCGAAATGGAAATGAGATAAACAGTTTAGAATCGAAAGTGAAATGATAATGCATATGTGCGTAATTGCATACCTTACGTGCGTAGTCTTTGTTTAATGGTTTTTCAACCGTTATGCGTACTGGTTTTGAAGTTACTGATTTGAATATTTTGAATTGAATTGAACGTATTGAATAAGATATATTGATTTTGAACAGTATGATTTTAAAATGAAACTTGGTTCTCAAAAGTTATATTTTGAATGTTGGGGTGGTAAATCCCTGGCCAACCCAGGCACTCCCATGCATTCACAATTAAATGCACATTTATATTATTGTATTACATATTGAAACATAAAATGTGGTTTTATTATTTTCATGGGAACTGAGTAAATGTTTTGAGAATTTTAGCTCCCATAGTTGCCGTTGGCAGTCATGTATTACTGACCGACTGATTGTTTGCTGATTAACATTAGTCACATCATCAGCACCTACAGCTATTACCTGACTAGTGCACATAGTGGACCTTTTGACTGTGGCCATAAGTCTTATTTATATCCCTCATGAGAACTTTATCGCATGATTCTATCGGGATGTTAATGTTCTCCACCAAATGCTTTATGGATTTATTATTTGATGAAATAAGGATTTGGCCCTTTTACTAATGAAAACAAAATGTTTGATTGTTAGAAAAGATATTGATGATTTGACTTTACCAATTGAAAGTGAAAGTGTTTATTTAATCGTATTTGACATAATTGTTTGATAGGATTCATTGTTTATGATAGTTATCAGCTAAAATGAACGATTGTTTATCGTTTGACTGTTATTGATTTGAAAGTCAGATTTTGAAATGAAATGTTTGTAAAATGCATTGTTAGGGTTTTGAAAGTAATAAACTGCGTTGTTATGGTTTGAAAGAAATGAACTGTATTTTTATAATTTGAAAAGTAATGAAACTGTATTGTTATGGTTGTGAAAGTAATGAATTGCATTTACACTGATATTGCAAAGCATGAATTCATCATTTATCAATCTCATTAGGACACCTATAGTCAGACCTAGGGATTGGGTCAAGTGAGATATTCTAAAGTATCCTTTTGTACTGAACTTGGTATCCCTAACCGATTATGGTATTCCTTCCATCTGAGTCCGTTTAAGTTATTGATAGTCAATAGTTTATTGAATGAAAGAATTGCATTGACTTTGTATTGTCATGTAGAGAAACATGTATAGGATTCTTGCATATAGTTAGCATGATATCCGTTCTTTTATATGTGTTTCTTAATGGGCTTAAAGCTTACCCCCTTACTCATCCTCACAAATTCTCATCAGTATACACGATAACTACTGCTTCAAGGTTAATCGAAGAGGATTATTAAAAGCCTAATCTATCGAGTAAGAAGGTATATGACAAGTGTCATGCTTTTGTATTCAGACAATAAGTGCACAGCTAATGTATTCATAACGGGATGTAAATCATATACTGTAGTGTTAAAGAACTAGTAATATGTACTTAAATTAAGTTGATATTTATAAAATTATACGTTGTGGTATTTTGGTTTATACTCTAATGACATGTTTAATATTCATTGTTAAATGATCTGATGGCATAAGGATTGATAGCAAATGAAAGTTATGGAGTGAACTTATGCTAACACTGAATGAAAACAAATGGTAATGAATGTTTGAATGAGAATGATTATATTGAAAAAGAAAAAGTTAGACAAAAAATTCATGTTTCCGGGCGAGACACTTCGCCATTACTGAGTTGCTGCTATTGTTTGTCCTTCCTCCTCCCTTTAGTAGTTGTTTATTTTTTATTTTACTTAATTAAATTTATTTATATTATTTGATATTGTTTTTAATATTGTTTGAATAGTGTTTAATTTTATAAATTCATCAAATATGTAAATAATAATTTATTGATATATTGTTTTTTATATAGTTTGAATAAAATTTCGTTTTATAAATTGATATATTGTAGTTCAATAATTTTAATTATTGTGTTTTGTAGATATTAAATGTTTTAAATTAATTATTTGTATTATTGTTAACAATTATAATTATGTCTAACAATATTTAAATTTTGTTTATTTAATTGTAGGTTTATTTTAAAATTCAACAGTATTCGATGAAATAAATTCTTGATAATTTCAATTTAATTTTTCTATTTTGAGTAGTAATAAATTCTGTTAATTATATATTATTGAGGGTGGATATAGTATATTCTTTGAAAATTATTTTATAAATTAAAGTAAAGATTACTTGTGTTTGATAAGTCACTTTAATTATTAAAGATATGACATATAATGATTAAACTAAATCCTTTTTTGTGTTTCATTGGAGAATTTTTTTTTTAAGTAATTAAACTAAAACTTCTTATTGTTATCTTATTGCTTTCAAATTTTTAATTGAACGTGCTAAATGGGTAAAGATAGGTCATGGATGTACTATCGGTTAGATAAATATCAGTACATCACAAATGAGTTTTTGAATCGAGTTGAAGAGTTTGGTGCTTTTGTTTTTTCTCATCTAAATGTAATTAGTGGAAATTGAATTAGATTCCCTTGTACGAACTATAAGAATAATGGCTTTTTGGAAGTCGATAAGGCACGTAAGCACCTTTACTACAAAGTATCACTTTTGGTTAGGCCACTTGGGATAAACAAGAGAAATTAAAGGACACTCTTCAAGAAATAGAAATAATTTGGTCTATCTAGTGTGTAAAGTTCGACCTGAGGAACAAAATCCATATGTTAGAATCATTTGGATCCTTTTCATCCAAATGTTGACTCGGTTGGTAATTATGTGAATGAGCCCATTTTTTATACGAAACTACTTAATTCCTCCGCTATGTATTTTTATTCTCTTTTGAATGGTGTGGATGAACCATTATGGCTTGGTTGTTTAATGCACACAACACTATCTGCTTTGTCACAACTTATGAACTGTAAGTCAGAGTTTAATATAAGCGAAGTATGTTTCAAGCGCTTGTTGGGGATTATCAAGGATATGTTACTAGAAGATGATAGTTTACCACAAACCTTCTATGAAATGAATAAGAAGTTAGAGAAATTGGGCTTTAGTTATGCTAGAATAGATGCATGCAAGAATAATTGTATGTTATTTGATAAAGAGTATGAAGAGTAGGAATATTGTAAGATATGTGGTCATCCTCGATATAAACCTATCTCAACAACTGGTGGAAGAGGAAGAAAGATCCTTTATAAGATTTTGAATTATTTGCCATTAATTCCAAGATTGCAAAGGCTTTTTATGTCATCGGGAACTGCTAAGTTTATGACATGGCATGTTGAAGCTCAAAATAACACGGGAGTGCTAAATCATCCTGTTGATGGGGAGGCATGGCAGCAATTCGATCGTATTCACCAATCATTTGCTACCGATCCTTGAAATGTGAGACTTGGTTTGTATGCTGATAGCTTTTGTCCTTATGGGCCAGCAGCAAGATCATACTCTTGTTGGCTAATAATGCTTGTTGTTTACAATTTGCCTCCATTAATGTGCGTAAAGCACCCATATTTGTTCCTTAATATGATAATTTCGAGAAAGAATAGTCCATCACAAAACATTGATGTTTTCTTGCAACTTTTGATTGATGAGTTGAATATGTTATGGAATCAGGGTGTTAAGACTTATGATGCTCATAGAAAATAGAATTTTTGTTAAAGGCTACATTGTTATGGACGATTAATGACTACTTTGCTTATAGAATGTTGTCTAGTTGGAGCACCCATTGTAGATTATCTTGTCTTTACTACATGGAACATACAAAGGCCTTTAGGTTGCAGCACAAACGAAAACCCTGCTTCCTAATCATCCTTTCAGGAGGCAATAAGACAAATTTAGTACAAGGGTCGATCATGATCCTCCAGTCTGAAGATTGTTAGGCAAAGAAATGTTGCAGCTACTATAGGACACAACATGTGGTAAACAAAAACTTCAGGGATTCAGGGTATCTCATAAGTGGTTGAAGAAGAGTATATTTTAGGAGTGCCTTATTGGCACACCAATCTTATTCGACACAATTTAGATGTCATGCATATTAAGAAAAAAAATGTGTTTGACAGTTTATTCAACACCTTGATGAATGTCAAGGGTAAAACGAAAGACGATATGTAGACGAGAATGAATGTCGCATTAATTCTCAAAAGAAAGAAATTGGAATTGGTGATAAGCAGAAAAAACATTCAAGCCAAAAGCTTCATTCACTCTAACGAATGACAAATAGAGAACATTGTGTCTTGGTTAAAGGGTTAAGGCTTCCTAATGGATTTGCATCTAATATAGCTCAATGTGTAAATGTCGATGAAGGCAAATTCTACGAAGTGAAAAGCCATGACTGTCACATTTTATATACTGCTTACCTCCAATAGTCGTTTGTGATCTTATCCCAAATCCAATTTAGGATACAATCACAAAGTTATCTCATTCTTTTTAGACATATGATCACCAAAAATACGCATAGATCACATGCAAGTTTTACAAAGGAACATTGTAGAAACCAATTGTAAACTAGAGAAGATCTTTTTTTTTTTTGTTCTATGGAGCATCTTCCAATTCACTTGCCTTATGAGGCTATGGTGGGTGGCCGTATGCAATATAAATGGATGTATCCCTTTGACAGGTATGTAATAATTAAGTTATGATTAATCACTTTCATATTAATATACATTATCTGAAAAATTCTTATTCCTTACATTTACTAATGTTGACTCATGGTATTGACTTTAGGCTTTTTCATCACTTAAAAAAGAAAATGAAAAATTCAGCACGTCCAGAAAGTTTGATATGTAAGGCATACAAAGGGAAGAGATTGCATCATTTTGTGCCTTGTATATTGAACTCGAAGTTTAAACAAAATTGACCTGTCCACCACATAATGATGATGGAGGAGATGTTAATCCCATAAGACGTTTGTCCACTTTTAGACATTCAGGTCAACCAATTGAGCCAAAAAAGAATAATGCCTAATACTTAAAGGAAATGAGTACGATGTTGCTTGTATATACATGTTAATGAACTATAAGGAAATAGTCCCATATATTGAGTAAGTTACCTTAATTCTAACCAATATAAAGATTTTGAAATAGCTATTAGAAATTGTTCTCTAAGTTAGTACTTTAAATCATGGTAGAATATTTGATAACATTTTGAACAGAGATCATTCGAAGATCAGTGATGCTCAATTAGAGAAAGCATGTCATGATCATTTTCCAAAATGGTTTAAACAAGTTGTAAGTATTGTAAAAGAAATAGACCGATACTATATCTCTTCTATTCATTATATTGGTTGCTTTCAGGGTTTCATGTAAATGAGTGTGCCAACCAAATTAATCTATGTATTACTGAGATACGTTATGGTCCTGGATGTATTAAAGGGACTTATCAAGGTTATTTTGTAAATGGTTTCAAGTTTCATATGTTATATTATGGTAGATCTCAAAAAACAATGAATAAATGTGTTTGTATGAAAGGAAATTATTACAATGATTTTAAACATGACTTTTATGGCATATTGATAGATATAATCGAGCTAGAATACTTTGGAATTGGAAATAAAATTGTGTTATTCAAGTGTCATTGGTTTGACATAGGAAAAGGTCTTCGCATTGATCCCCGTCATGGTCAAATGTCATTGGTTTGACATAGGAAAAGGTCTTCGCGTTGATCCCCGTCATAGTCTTGTTGATATCAAGCATAAATATACGTGTGAAGACCGCAACTTTTCTATATCGGATTTGTGAATGAATATATCAATTGAATAAATTAAATGTTGAGGTGTACTCTTCAGAACTTTTGTTATTGTGAACTGATGAAATTAAGTATGTGAGTTGGTGTTAAATAAAGAAAGTGTATATTTAAAATTTCACGTTAATTAAATAAGGAAATTATATCTATATATATATATATATATATACATACATGCTTGCCAAGCATAATTCGTATGTATAAACAAGAGACTAGATAAATAAAGAAAATTTCATGTATAGATATATAAATATATATATATATATATGTAAATGAAAGAAATTATGTGAATACAGAGTAATTAAATGGAAGAAATACTTATAAGAAAATAAATAAGTAAATATGTATAGATTAAGAGAAATAAGAAAAAAATATTTATATTTAAGTATATAGAAATATATATATATATATATGTACATATATCTAGATTAAAATATATGGATATATATAGGTTTAAAATATAAAATATATATTAATAATAACAACACAAATGTTTATATATAAATACAAATATAAAGTATTAACCGATTGGCATCCTAAGGAAGCCAATCGGGTGTTACCTGCTCCTACTAACGTGGGAGATAAATTTAAGCTAAAGAAAAAAATGGAGAAAGAGAGAAAAGAGAAGAGAAAAGAGAAGATGGAAAAGGGAGATAAGCTCCCTAATGAGGGAGATGAAATGGGAAAAAGGGTGTTGAATCGTGGCTTTAAGGGACTGTTGTCAGACGTGAGGTAGAAAGGCCTGAACAGAGGAGGATTAAGGCAGGAGAAACCGAGATAAATAGAGCAAAGAAAGAGGCAGAAATGTTGCTGCTATGTGGCACTTCATGTTGCTAAAGGGTGCTGGAATAAGGGTTACAAGTGGACTGTTGGGTGTTGGATTAAGGCTTGAAACAAAGGCTAAATGAAAGATCAAAACAAGGGACGATGGTGGCCGTAACAAGGCAAGTCAATGGTATTCAGGGTAGTCTTGGAAGGCTATAAATGGTTGATTAGGTTGGCTGTTGTTTGAGCAATATTGGGCACTGATTTAAGGAATTGAAACGTGATTTTCGGGCATGTACGTTAGAGCTGAAATGAGGGGGTTTAGGTACTGGTCAGACTGGTTCTTTAAGCTTGATTTTGTGGTTGTACAAAGGCTGATTTTGTGGCGTTAACTCCGCCTGTATGAGTTAAAGCAGCTGATCCTAAACCCAAATAAAGGATGAGGGTGGTGATAGGTATGGACAATCGGCCATAAAAACTAGTCCAATCTCAAGAAATGAACCAATATCAGAACATCGTTTGGGCGTCCCCTCCTCAGCAACGTGCTGCATCGGAGCCTAGGTGTAGTGAAATGTGGGCAAGGGTTTCTAGGCCGCCGGCCGAAAGCGACACGCCACATTGACGTCTAGATGCGGTGTTAAATAGACAAAAGTTCCCACATCACAATGGACAGGGGTGGATAAAGAAGTTCGTCCATAACCATAAGCTTAGGCTAGGATCTTATAATATAGGTATGCTTAGTGGTAAGTTAGATGAGATTTGTAAGATTATGAGTAGGAGGAGGGTTAACATCTTATATCTTCAAGATTTCAAATGGGTTAGGGAAAAGGCTAGGGAGATAGCACATTGGCAATAAAAGCTTTGGTGCACTAGGAAAGATAGAGATCAAAACAGTGTAAGTATTATCATAAATAAAGAGTACCATAAAGATGTTGTACAAATTAGGAGACAAAGGAATAGGATTTTTTTGTTAAGCTAGTTCTAAGAGTAGAGGTGTTGAATGTCATTAGCGCGTATGCACCCTAGATAGGACTTGATCAGGGTAGTAAACAATAGTTTTTGGAGGATTTAGATAAAGTAGTATAAGAAATGCATTTAGGAGAAAACTTTTTTATTAGTGGCGACCTTAATGGAGAGCGTACATAGGGGTTTTAGTTATGGTGTAAGAAACGAAGGTGGGGATGCTATCCTAGATTTTGCTTTATCCTATGACTTAAATCCTAGTAAACACACTATTTAAGAAGAGAGATTCTCATCTTATAACCTTTAAAAGTGGACCAAGAGCAAGTCAGATAGATTTCCTTTTAACTAGGAGTAAGGATAGACATAGATGTTTTGATTGTAAGGTTATCCCAGGTGAGAGTGTTACGACGCAACATAGATACATAGATGACATCGAAGGAACCAACAAAAAGGAACTGAAAGGATTCGATGGTGGAAGCTAAAACAAGATTATCATACAATATGTAGAGATAGTTGGATTCAAAAAAAAGGATTGGACAACAGAAAAGAACCCAAATATATTATGGAACAAGATGGCAAAATGCATTCAGGATGTAGGCAAGGAGACATTAAAAGTATCAAATGGAAGAGTGCTGACTGGAAAGGATGCAACATGGTGGACTACAGCAGTAAAAGATGCTACAAAGACTAAGCAAGAGTGTTACAAGGCTTTGAAGAAGAACAATACAGAAGAGAGTTTTATGGAATATAAGTTAGTTAGAAAGGAGGCAAAGAAGGGTGTCACAGAAGCTAATACGAAGGTTGCGAAAGAGATTTTTGACAAGTTGAACACAAAGGAGGGAGAGAAAAAGATATATAGATTGGCGTGAGCAAGAGGAAGGAGGAGTCACGACCTAAGAGTCGTGAAATGTATTAATGATGAGCATCAAAGAACTCTTGTTAAGGACAATAACATTAAGGATAAATGGCATGATTATTTTGATAAATTATTTAATTACGAAAAAAATCAAAATTTGGATAATATCTCGGTGCCCCTCAAGGATTTGAATAGGTGCTTTACACATAGAATCAAAAAGACAGAGGTAAAAGAGGCACTAAAAAGGATGAAGATTGGAAAAGTTGTTGGACTTAATAACATTCCAATTGAAGTTTGAAAATGCCTTAGAGATGTAGGAGTTAGGTGGTTGACAAATCTTTTTAATAAGATTTGAAGCACTGACAAAATGCCTAAGGAATGGAGGAAGAGTGTTTTGATACCTCTTCATAATAGCAAGGGAGATATTCAAAGTTGTGCCAACTATCAAATAATAAAACTGATGAGTCACACGATGAAAGTATGGGAGAGAGTGATAGAACGAAGATTAAGAAAGAATGTAGAGAAATCGGAGAATCAATTTAATTTTTATGCTTGGTTGATCAACTATAGAGACAATATATTTGCTTAAAGTGCCTAAGAAGGTACTATGGTGATCCTTAATGAAGAAAAGAGTTCCTTTGAAATATATTGAACTAGTTACGGACATGTATAGAGATGCAAGGATACATGTGGAGGGCAAACAAGTGAGTTTTCTATCATAATGGGATTACAGTAAGGGTCAACTTTAAGTCCATTCTTGTTTGTAGTAGTTATGGACGAACTGACAAAATCTATCCAAGATAAAGTGCTTTGTGTATGATGTTTGCAAATGATATTGTTCTATGTGCGAAAACTAGAGCGAAGATCAATGCAAAGTTCAAATTATGGAAACAAATGTTAGAATCAAGAGAATTTAAACTAAGCAGAGTGAAGACTGAATACATATAGGGTAAATTCCGTTCAAGCCAAGTGGAAGAGCATAATGTAGTGATGTTAGATGGGGTGGTGATATCTAATCAGGACCATTTTCGATATCTATGGTCAATAGTACAGATAGATAAAGGATCAATTGTAATAGTCCAAATGTACAGTATAACACATATTTTAGATATAATTTACGGTTTGGTCGTCTGCAATGCCTTTAACACTTGAACAGTAACAGTGATAAACAGTAAACTTTAATTAATTTATAACATCCGAAATATGTAATTTAACATTATTCCTTATGCTTTACATCCCCTATCACTGCTTTACATCCCCTATCCCTACTTTACAATTTAAGTAGTACTGTACAATAAATCTGAATATATAAAAGAAAATACAAATACCTCCAAGATCGACTCTACGCAGTCTCGGGTAACCCAAAACACAGCCGATAACCTCGAAATGGTATACCTCTTAACCAATTATAATATCTTGTGAAGTGGAAAATAAAGAGGTGAGCGAAACGTGCTCAGTAAAGGAATCGTATGCAAGATTGATATAACGAAGACTATATGCTCAAAAACATTTATTAACCTAACAGTTAACTAGGCACAGTAAATCGGAAGGATACTATAGTTGGCCAGGCAACCGAATAGAGCATGGAAGGTATTTTGAAATACTTATGTTGTCCCGGAAACCCAAAGCGACTATAGAGAGTAATCGATAAATTGTTGATATAAATTAATTTAATAATATTTTCAATAAATAAATGGTAATAAAACCATTTAATTAAACACTTCAGTATATACTTGAATCACATAACAGTAACAGTAGTAAAGACAATACAGTAAACAGTTTAATTAAACAGTAGCAACAGTATAAAAATCAGTTCAATGACAGTATGATAAAATAGTTCAGTAAATAGTGGAAAACAGTTCTGTATAGTAAACATTTGAATTTCACATCACAGTACAGTTCAGTAAACATTTTAAATTAGTAATAATTCCATAAACGTTTTCAATTCAGTAAACAGTAATATTTCAGTGCATTTTAGTAAACAGTTAATAGTAAATCACAGTTCAGTAAATAGTTAACAGTAGGTTGAGACTAGGCAACACCCTAAATAAATCATGCTATAATTATCCTTGAAGGGAAATAGTAACAGTAAACAATAAGATCTATGGTCATAGTCTATAAGGCGTCCTTAATGAACACTGATCAGGTGACACTAGGACGCTAAAGATACGATCAATATCAACAGCACAGTAACAGTACAGTAAACAATGAGCATGATAATAGGGCCTAACAGTCTGAAAACATTTTATAAACAGTGGAAATACCTTTAAAGAAATTAAATAAATATCATTAAAATTATTAAAATTCCAAAAAGGTATTTAAATTCACATTTAACAGTACAGTGAAAACAGTCAATAAAATATTCATGCTTTAGTGAGAATTCCCATAAATGTTCTAATTTACAATAAAATATTTTAAAGAACGTATTGATAGTCTCACTTTGATAAAATTCAATTACATGAATATTTAAATATTATATTTCTATAAAATACCAATTTATGGAAAATATTGGAAATAAATTCCAAAATTCACAATTTCACTCAATTTATGCTTATAAAATATTTCATGATATTTTAGAAAATTTTGGAGGAAATTTCAGCAACATAACAACTGCGAACACCTTAACCTCCCTACACTCCAAACACAATTTATATGCCAGCCAAAAACCACAATTTTGCATGATTTCAAAGGCAATTAAATACTCAATAATTTCATAAAATTATATCCATAAAAATCATGCATTCACTATATCCTTACTGCTTCCACACTCATCCCTTACCAATCTTGTGTTACTGAACTTCTCGATAGCACAACACATGATCCACTTAACCCGACTGCAAAACAATTTAACAAATAATTTTAATTAATTTTCCTCTAATTTTTGAACTATTATTCATCACTAAATGCAGCCACATTGTACACTGCTTATGCCTAACCAGTGTAATTTAAACAGATAGTAAAACACAACTTCTCCATTTTAACTCCGATTTCATATTCGATTTCACCATTGATCTTCTCTTAATTTCTACATTAAGGTTACAGTCCAAATGCACAATATAACACACATTCTATACATAAAGAGTAGTTCTAAATGCACCCTATTTGTTGTTGGACACACCCTAACTACTAAAACACCCTAAGCCTATTTTCTCTCACTTTTCTTTTACTTCATACACCCTAACATACTTCCTAAATTAACCTTTTTCTTCAAATATTCATCAAACCCTCCTCTCATCACTAGTTTCAATCTTTGAAACTACTCAAATCTTCAAGTTTGGCAAGCTTTCAAGGTAAATATAACTTACATTTGCTTTGGAATATGTTTATTATTACGTTTTCTCGCATCAAAATATTGTAAAATGTTGAAATTGTTGAAAAATCAGTATTGGCGGCAAAATGCTGTTTTGGGCGATCAGGGTCGAGACTCGCGGCAAGGAATTGCCGCGGGTTTTAAGAGGCACGCGGTAGAGAAAAGCCGCTCGCCTCTTAGAACTCGCGGCAACATCGTGCCGCATGATTCCAAATGTTAGCGGTATCCTTATGCCGCGAGGCTTTAGGAATCCGCGGCACATCGATGCCACAGTGCTCTAAAGTCTCGTGGCATAAGGATACCGCAAACGCTTGGAATCGTGCGACATGATGTTGCTGCGATTCATAAGAGGCGAGCGGCACGATGTTGCCGCGAGGCTTGTGAGGCTCGCGGCACAACGTTGCCACGAGACTTATGAGTCTCGCGGCACGATGTTGCCGCGAACCCTGTGAGGCTAGTGGCACCCTGATGCCGCGAGCATCACCAGGCTAGCGGAATGCTGCTGCCGCGAGGTATCTTTTGGAACTTTTTTAGTTGTAATAGACCTGTTTTGTGAGTATTCATGTTTTTAGTGATAATTTCGATACTTTGAAGCACTTTTCACTGTTATCCGATGATTTAAGTGCTTTTTTGTTATGATTTAACTGATTTGGTTATTTCATGTGAAAGAGTTTAATTGCTTTCTTGTATGTGATTTGATTTATTGTATCTTGCCACAGATGCCATCACGTAGACATAGACGTGATCATAGCCGTCCGCCCACTAATACATCAAGGAGGCGGCCCACTGCATCTGAAAGGAGACGCATGATGTCTGAGGCAATAGCGGAGGAGGATATACCAGGGGAGAGATTGCATGCGACTACAGCTGGTGTCGCACCACTTTCTGAAGAGATGCAGCATGCTGAGCCAATAGCTACATCTGAGGCGTTGCAGGCCAGTTCATCTGTTGAGACATCAGCTACAGTTGATAGGCAGCATGTCAGTACATCTGCTGAGGCATCAGTTGCGACAGCTAGGCAGCGGGTGAGTACATCTGCTGAGGCATCAGTTGCTACGGCTAGGCACCAGGCGAGTACATCTAGTGGGGCAGCAGCTAGTAGTGGACCGTGTCCTGGTGGTCCCATTGATCCATCCCTTTTGATCAGCTATCGAACGCATGTTGCTGCAGCTATTTGGCAGCGGAAGGTATATTTGATCGTTATTGCTTAATGTAAATTACTTAATAATATTCTCATTATTTTTTTGGTTTTCATATAGGAGCGAGGAGAGTTAAAGGTTCTTAATCACGGTCCAAAAGTTGGTACGTGGCCTTTAGATACGAGTCGGTCACACATCCTGGCTTTTGTTGAGCGAGCAGGGTTGGCACCACTTATGCGGTGTAGTTATCATACGTGCAATAAGACGATAATTACCGCTTTTACAGAAAGGTGGCAGCCAGAGACAAACACGTTTCATATGCCTTTTGGAGAGATGACCATCACTTTAGATGATGTGTCTACACTACTTGGCATACCAGTGGTTGGGAGGATGATATCATATGATACTGTCTCGATTGATGAGGCAAATGAGATGCTAGTGCGGCTACTTGGGGTCGACACAGATAAGGCTAGGGAAGAGACGGCCTCCACTAGAGGACCACAGGTCAGGATGCAGTGGTTGAGAGATATGTTTTTTACGGTGACCAACTTTGATAGCGCTGAGAGGATAGAGTGCACAGCTCGCGCATACTTATTATTTCTTCTTGGTTGTACTATTTTTGCTGACAAGAGTTCTACTAGAGTACCGGTCGCATTCTTATCATTTCTAGAAGATCTTTCGACCGTTGGTGAGTTTGCATGGGGTGCAGCTTGCCTTGCTTACACGTACAGACAGCTGGGCCTTGCTAGTAGAGCCGAGTGTCATTCGATAGCTGGTTATATGACACTTATTCAGGTCCTTAATATTTATTTAATAAAAATCATATTTATTTCTTTAATCTGTATTGGCTTATGTTTAATTATATATATTCCTTTTGTTTTATGCAGGCATGGATTTACGAGCATTTTCCCTCGTTAGATCCAGTACAAGACATGTCATACAGAGAGAGATTGCCTCGCGCTCGTCGGTGGAAGCCACTCAGTTGCAATATGCAGCTACAGATTTTGAGGGAGCGACTTGATGACCTTCAGTATCATCAAGTCACTTGGGATCCGTATGCAAATAGTAGACAGCATCATCCTTTGCCAGAGATTACTTTCTTTTGCAGATGCATTAAATTCGATCAGATTGTAGAGCCTTACCATCCCGATAGAGTTCTGCGACAGTGGGATTATGTGCAGAGCATTCCACGGCCACCTCTTACCCCATATCGTGCGGAACGAGGAGCCAGGGCAGTTAACTATGATGTGCAGTATAGCTTTCAGCCTGGTTATTGGGATAGTTGGGACTATCATTTGATCACTGAGGACAAGAGAGGTGCGCGATGTAGGACCCCTGGAGAGTGCACAACAGACTATATGATTTGGTATATCACAGTTTCTCATAAGCATGTCCAGAATCCTGCATATAGATTGACGGAGCAGCATACAGCGATAGACTATGAGGTTAGTTCTTTGGTTATTAAAAACTTGATAATAATGCACTAATTTTTTCAAAGTTGATGTATTTATGTACATTTTATCTTGTAGCGCATCATGGAGCATATACGTGATCGTCTTGAGACAGTGGAGTTGGGTGGAGACGATCAAGGTGTTGATGTTTGGCGGCAAGCTGTGCATGATGTGTATGCCATGATAGCGAGATTGCCAAGGCGTGCACCAGCACGTATACGTCCAGTAGCATCATCGCCTCCACCTACAGTATCTTTATCTCAGCCTCCACCTCCTCCACCATCTCCATCTCCACCAGCAGTAGTGCCACCAGCAGCAGTGCCACCATCATCTCCAGCTCCACCAGCTGCAGTGCCACCACTATCTTCAACAGCATCACTTCCTAGATCTCCATCAGTATATGTCAGACAAAAGAGGAAGAAAAGAGAGTAGACATTATATTTTATTTTTTATGTATTTATGTTTTTGTAAGAAATGATATTTATCCAACTTATGTGTACAATGTTAGGTTGTTGCCCTTATTGCACACCTTTGTCTTATTATTATCCCTTTGTCTTATTATTCTTTTTACTTAGAATAATAATAATAATAATAATAATAAATTATTATCATATGTTAATAATATTCAGCTATATATCCAACACATAATCATAAATAAATGATGTATAATTGTTCACAAATCATAAAATGAATAAAATAGACTTAATCTAAAAAATATGATTACAATGCTTACAATCATATTTTACAACGCTTACAAAAATATATCATATTTTACTTAATACATCATAATTCATCTAGATTGACTGTCTCTTGTGTCGCAACATCCGTGTTTGAAGAGAATAATAATCTGAAATCTTCGATCCGAGGGACATATGGAAGCTCCCACTCTCGAGCCCATTCAGATCGATACCTGTGCCAGTTGCATGCAATCGGAGGTATCGGTGCTCTCAGATCTAACAAGACCTGCAATAATGCATTAATTTAATTAAATCTGAATGAAAATAGTAAATAATGATAAACTTTCATCGTGATCTATACCTGAACAAAATGACAATTGTTCACAAATCCAATAGCAATTAGCCTATGTTGCAGTGGGGGAGGTGCAATAGATCTGAGTGGAAGATATGTCAAGCACTGTCTTGCAGATAAATGGACAAGCACGACGTCATACCGTGACGATATCAAATGACCCATGTCTGGTAAGGTCATCCAATTATCCTTATAAGCAACCGTGTCGAAACACGCCAAGGAATGAAGCAATTCATCAACACGCTCATCACATCCATAAAGCTGCACATAATCATATCGGTACCTGCTTAACTCATCCATCAAATTTTGTCGCACTTGTGGCCATGCGTCTACACCCATACCCAACAACCCTGCGATAGCTCTAAATCCACAATGTCCATCAGACTCGACATCAATAACATCATGAATGAATGGACATATCTCAACTGGAAAAGAATCAATATATCGAATATTGGCACCTTTACGATACACAGGTAATTTCATCCTCTTCTTCGACATTTTCACTGAACTTACCGTTGTGGGAGAAACGGTACTGTCATGACCAGACTCGACAATCTCAAAATAAAAAGGTTCCCGTCGAGTTGATTTGTCCATCTTGAATACTCGAGTACGACCCTTTGTCTTAGCCTTTTCATTTGGAGGAACTAAGAATGTTGTTGTCGGATCACCTAGTTCTCTTAACTTTTTTTTCAAGGCTAATTTTCCCGAAATATCACACGCGTCGAACTGTTTGACAATTATCTCCCACTCAGCATCCAATGTTAACTGCTGCACCTCTTCATTTGTGGACTTTGTTAAGTCCAATTTTGACCAATGTGGATGCACGGCAGATAAGGAGATTGGTCGTCCAAACCTTATATATTCAGCAATTTCATGCGCACACGGCAACCCATGTGTCAATCTCATTACACAGCCACAAGAGTAAATATCAATATTTGCATCCTTTACTCGCTCCGCCTCCCTTAATATCATATGCAAAGCTGTTCTTGACACCAACCCCCGTAACTCCTTAAATAATGATGGCCTAAAATTGTGTTCAACAATCATAAGGCTTGCCTCAAATGAAGCCTTTATGTCCGTATGTTGCAGCTCAAGCAAGGAGTTGATTATGTTCCAAGATGATTCAAAATCACCTTGAGACGATCCAAGGTGTCGTTTCAACTTCGCATGTGCACTCTCCGCTCTACAATACAAATAAAAACATGTATTAATTATAAATTCAAAAAATTATTGAAAACAAACATAAACTTAAAAGATGATAATGAACATACCTATTGGTTGTCACATTACCAAAATGCAATACTTTATCTGTCCAAGCTGCAACGAATTGCTCCTTATACTTATCCAACCATGTCTCCTTCACATATTGCAACGCTATTGGATAACTATGGTAATCCATGTACATTGAGCTTAAATGCCTCTTATACTCCTCTTCTGTCAATGAAAACATTAAAACACTCCATGATGCCATGAACGCATCCCACCTCTCTTTGCGCTCAAAAAATTTTTTGCAGTTACCAAGCACATTCTTCGATATATGCCATCTGCACAACAGATTGGTTGTAGAGGGAAATACTGCTTGAACTGCATTCATCAATGCCAAATCTCGATCTGTGACAATGACAGATGGTGATGCAACACCTGTCATTAAACTCTTTAACTTTTGCAACGCCCACATGTAGTTTTCTCGACGCTCGGCCTCCATATAGACAAATGCAACAGAAAACGTCAAATTTGTTGATGTGACACCAACAATCTCCAGAAGTGGCAACCGATATCTATTAGTTTTATACGTGCAATCCATTATCAACACATATGGGAAAGCATGCAACAAATCAATCGACCCAGGATGTGCCCAAAACAAGTCTTTCACAATATCAGTTGACTCATCACTCCGATGCCACTCAACATACTTACACTCATTTAACTGTTTCATCAGTTGTTGCATTTGCGACCTACCAGCTTTCTCAATCAATTTGTAAGCTTGCCGTGCATTGTAAATGGTCTTCACAGTGCTTACGTTGTTCTCATTCTTGTTTTTCAACGTTATAAGTATATTTCGTGGTTTTACCATGTTCTTTGTCATATCAGCCACGATTTCCTTCTCCTCAGTTGACAATCTTGCAGCAAATGGATGTCCCTCAAAATACCTCGCAGGCACATGATTGTGCATCCCACTCACTACTTGAACTTGCCACTCATCATCTCTTTCTAATTTCACACCTAGTAGCTCGAATGGACAATCACATTTTTTCGTTCCGACACTCTTACGAGTTGCTTTTTCTGTTATTGCCTTTTTCTTCTTCGACTCTCTAAATCTTCCACTTCGTTCACAACTGAGTCGTAATCTAGGTTTTCTTGAAAAAATTTTTGCCTCAGATCCTCGAATCACAACGATGAATCCTACATTTCTACCTACCTCCCTTGCCCACGAGATTAACTCATCTCGAGTAGAAAAAACCTATACAAATATACTAAATATGAAAAATAATCGACTTACATGTACTAAATATAAGCTTAAAGCTCAAATTATCATACCATGTCCGTCGTAAATGCCTCGGTGCAATCAAATTGAAAGGACTCTGCTTCTTGTTGGTAAACTACTAATCTTCGATCATCCTACAAATATTAACAAATTCTTAGTTTTATTATATAAAAAATTAATATAGCAATTAAATAAATAACATAGTTTGAACTTAATATAGCAATTAAATAAATTAATATAAAAAATTAATATAGCAAGTAAAAAATTAAATAAATTCTTAGTTTGAACTTGGCCTCGGCAACATCCTGCCGAGGATATATACTGAAACTAGGTAGCATACTACAGAGGCAATATCACAAGCCTCGGCATCATGATGCCGTGGAAATGGTAATAGACTCGGCATCTTGCTGCCGTGGAAATTGTAACAGCCTCGGTATCTTGCTGCCGAAGCCATTTCATAAGTCGCGGTACTTGATACCGCGGTAATATGACACATCTCGGTAGCTCGATACCACGGTTACATTACAATACTCGGTATGATGCTGCCGAGAATAAGTGAAAGCCTCCGGCAGCATGTTGCTGAAGCTCTTTGCAATATCTTGGCAATGAATTACCGGAAGTTACATTGCATTTCCGGTAATTTACTACTGGGAGTACAATGTAACTCCCGGTAATTCATTACCGGGAGCATCGAAAATCTGATACTTCTAAATCCTAACCCAGAAAAATGAAAAAATTTCTCAAAATTTAGTAATAATAACATACCTCTACTGGAATATGGCACATTTCATCAACATCTTCGTCCATGAATATATTCTTGCTTGAATCATGATCAAAATAATCCATCGATTGCAATTTTTTGTTGGATGGATTTTAGTTGTTTAGAGTTATACGAGGAGAAGAAGAAGAAGGTGAGTTTAGGGTGTGTAAATGGATGTGAGGGTATAAGAGGAATATTGTTAAAGTTTATTTCTGTAAAAAAAAAAAATTTTTAGGGTGTGGCTAATAATACATAGGGTGTGTTTAGAATTTCTCATACATAAATTATGGTTGTGCTGTTTGCGATGCCTTTAACACTTGAATAGTAATAGTGATAAACAACAAACTTAATTAATTTATAAAATCGGAATCTGTAATCGTACAATATTCTTTACACTTTACATCCCCTATTCCTATATTATAATTTAAGTAGTACTGTACAATACAGCTGAATGTATAAAAGAAAATACAAATACCTCCCGGATTGACACAATACGATTTTGAGTATCTCAGCATGCAACAGATATCCCCAGAATGTATACCTCTTAATCACTTATACTATCTTATGGAGTAAAAAATAAAGGGGTGAGAGAAATGTGCACAATAAAGGAATCGTATTCAAGACTAATATAACGAAATCTATATGCTTAAAAACATTTATTATCCTAACAGTTCACTAGGCAAAGTAATGGGAAGGATACTATAGTCGACCAAGTAATCGGATGGAGCATGGAAGGTATTTTAAAATACCTGTCTTGTCCCAAAAACCCAAAAGTGACTATAGGGAGTAATCATTAAATTGTCAATATAAAAACAATTTAATGTATTCTTAATAAATAAATGGTAAAAAAACCATTTAATAAACACTTCAGTATTATTCAAAATTATATGACAGTAAATAGTAATAAATGACAGTACGGTAAATAGTTTCGGTGAACAGTAGTAACAGTACAGTGATAATACAAAAAATAGTGAAAATAGGATTTAACACAGTAAACACTTCGGTAAAGCAGTAACCAGTTTAGTGAATAGTTTCACTTTAACAATTAATTTTGGTAAACACATTCAGTTGTGACAGTTTAGTAATCAGTAGTAGTTTTCCAGTAAATAGTGACAGTTCAATTCCAATTCAGTAAACATCATAGTGAAGTGAGCAGTTTCAGTAAATAGTAATAGGTTGAGAGACAGTAACATGTTCATTTCAAAACATTAACAGTTCAGTAAAACACTTTTAATAAAATTTGGTAACAGTAACCTTTTTAGTACCAGTAAACAATTCAGTAATGGTACGATAGGCAGTTTAGTAAACAGTGTGTAACAGTCCAAAAGTATAGTAATTAACACATTTTTCACATAAAATTACGGTTGGGCTGTTTGCGATGCCTTTAACACTTTTACAGTAACAGTGATAAACAATAAACTCCAAATAATTTATAAATTCGGAGTATGTAATTTAATATTATTTCCTTACAGTTTACATCCCCTGTTTCTATTTTACAATTTAAGTAGTACTGTACAATACATCTGAATGCATAAAAGAAAATACAAATACCTCCCGGATCGACACAACGCAGTCTCAGTAACCCCAAAACGCAATCAATATCCCCATAATGTATATCTCTTAATCACTTATACAATCCTGTGTGGTGGAAAATAAAAGGGTGAGCTAAACGTGCTCAGTAAAGGAATCATATGCAAGACTAATATAACGAAGTCTATATGCTAGAAAACTGTATTTTCCTAACAGTTCACTAGGTACAATAAACGAAAGGATACTATAGTCGGCCAGGCAACCGGATGGAGCATGGAAGGTATTTTGAAATACCTGTCTTGTCTCGGAAACCCAGAAGTGACTATAGGGAGTAACTATTAAATTCTCGATATAAAACTGTTTAATAAAGTTTTCAATAAATAAATGGTAATAAAACTATTTAAATTAAACACTTTAGTAAACACTTGAAAACACTTACAGTAACAGTAGTAGAAACAGTAAAATAAATTGTTTAATTAACAGTAATAACTGCATAGAAACAGTTCAGTAACAATACTATGGTAGTACGGAAAACAATGAAAATAGAATTTTAAATCAGTAAACTCTTCAGTAAAACCGTGACTAATCGATTCAGTAAATAGTTTCACTTTAACAATGATTAATTTGGTAACACTTTCAGTTGTAACAATTCAGTAACAGTAATAGTTTCCAGTAAACAGTAACAGTTTTCAGTAAACAGTAACAGTTCAGTAAACAGTAGTGGTTCCAGTGAACCATATAGGTTTAGAGACAATAAAATGTTCATTTTGAAACATTAACAGTTCAGTAAAACACTTCAGTAACAGTTCGGTACAGTACTCTATGCAGTAAGAGTAAAAACAGTTCAATATTGGTACTATAACAGTTCAATAAACAGTGTAAAAACAGTTCAATACAATAAACACTTAAGTTTCACAATACAGTAACAGCTTAATAAACATTTCATAATCAATAATAATTTCCCTTAAATGCTTTCAATTCAGTATAGTTCAGTAAACAGTAAACAGTAATTTACAGTTCAGTAATACAATTAACAGTAAATCACAGTTTAGTAAAACAGTTAACAGTAAATCACAGTTCAGTAACAGTAAACAATAGGTGGAGATTAGGCATCACCCTCTGTATATCGCGCTATAATTTCTGTAGAGAACAGTAACAATAAACAGTAAGATCTATGGCCATAGTTTATAAATTTCCTCGATCGTACACTGATTAGGTGTGAACCGGGATGTTGAAGATAGGATCAGTATCAACAGCTTCACACAGTAATAGTACAGTAATACACGTGAGCATGATATGGGGCCTAACAGTCTCAAAACATTTTATTTACAGTGAAAATACCCTTAAGGAAATTAAAGAAATATTATTAAAATTAATAAAATTTCCAAAAAGGTATTTAAATTCACATTTAACAATATAGTGAAACAGTCAATAAAATATTCATGTTTCATTGAGAAAATTTATAAACGTTCTAATTTATTGTGAAATATTTCAAGAAACGTATCGGTAATCTCACTTTAATAAAATTTAATTACATGAATATTTAAATAATATTTTTCGATAAAATTCCAATTTCTGGAAAATATTGGAAATAAATTCCAAAACACATAATCTCATTCAATTCATGCTCATAAAATATTTCATGATATTTTAGAAAATTTTGGAGGAAATTTCGGTAGCATAACAGCTACGACTATCCTAACCTCACCGCACTTAAACACAGTATTCATGCCACCCGTAAACCACAGATTTGCATGATTTCAAAGGCAATTCAATACCAAATATTTTCACAAATTTAAAACCATAAAATCTTGCATTCGGTATATCCCTACGGCTTTCACACTCATCCCTTACCTGTCTCGTGTTACCGAACTTCTCGATAGCATCGTACATAATCCATTTATCCCGGCTGCAAAACAATTTTACCAATAATTTTCATTAATTTTTCTCTAATTTTTGAACTATTATTCATCACTAAATGCAGCCACATTGTATACTGCTTATGCCTAACCAGTGTAATTTACACTTGTAGTAAAACAACTTTCCTGTTTTAACTGCGATTTCATATCTGATTGCACCATTCTTCTTCTCTTAATTTCTACATTATTTTGACATATGAAATACATGAAATGCAGCACATTATCACCTTCAAAGAGCCTTGGTTGAAACCTCCCATATGCCAAGCTTATTGATTTTCAACAATCTAACCTTTCTAACCTTTCTAACCTTTAAATTTATGTCCATTTTATCATTTTCCATCATTTTCATGCAAAGAATTACATGGTTTCCCTAGGTCCTTAAGCAAACCGAAACCCCCTTTAATGGTGGATTTTTATTTAGCCAATGTTAAGCAAATCTAATGCTAGAATCATAATGTACACCCTTGAATTAATCAAAAACCACCCTTGAAATTAACCAAACATAATGTATGAAAGAAATCTTACCTTGACATAATCTTCCTCTTCCCCTTTCTCCTTGTATAGTCACTTATTCAATATATTTTTGGTTGGGTTTGATAGAGCTCAAGATGTAGATCAATTTTGTTAGAAAAAAGGCTAGTGAAATAATGGTGTTTTAATAGGATTTTTGTTGATTTTTGTTTTCTTCTCTTTTTCTTCTTCAATGGAGGGACGTGAGATGAGGTTGAAGATGAGTGGGGTGGCCGGCTGAAGAAATAAAGAATATCTGAGAATATTCTAACTAGGGGTAAAATTACCAAAATACCCTTGGTTATGCAGATTTCGGATAATTTTACCCTTAATGTTCCGCAGTTGTAAAAACCCTGTAAACGCATTCCAAAATTTTGGATTCCATCACCAAATAATCTTATTAAATGTATTTTGATGATTGAAAGTGGTTTCATCGACTCGTGGTACACGAATAATGAGAAATTACGATTTTACCCTCACGAACTGCCAGCAAAATTTTCTGATTTAACGATCGATTTCACGAAATCTATTGACATTGTGTTACACTACCTTTCATGTAAAATCTCATAATATTTTTACTTCATCCCAACTCATTTTAGTTTGGACGTAATTTACGAAAATGCCCTCAGGACGTAAACGTCATTTTCCAATTTGTTTTCCACATTTCACAAAATAATTCCAAGTAATTAAAAATAATATAATTAAATGATTTTAAACCTCAAAATCATCATATTATATTTATTACACCACTGTACACTTTATTATCATTCTCAAGCCCATAAGAACACCCTAAAAATAAGTGGGGCCCACATTACACTTTCACTTATAATCACACAATATACTAAATTTCGCTTTATAAATAATCATATATGACATATACAGTACAGAAGAAACGGGTCTCACAGAGTGTGAAAAACAGTTCAGTACAGTAAACACTTGAAGTTCACATTACAGTAACAGTTCAATAAACATTTCATAATTAGTAATAATTTCTATAAAACATTTTCAATTTAGTAAACAGTAATAATTCAGTACAATTCAATAAATAGTAAACAGTAATTCACAGTTCAGTACAATTCAGTAAATAGTAAACAGTATTTTAAAGAACGTATTGGACATCTCACTTTGATAAATTTAATTACATGAATATTTAAATAATAATTTTCGGTAAAAATTCCAATTTATGGAAATTATTGGAAATAAATTCCAAAACACATAATTTCACTCATTCTATGCACATAAAATATTTCATGATATTTTAGAAAATTTTGGAGGAAATTCCGGCAGCATAACAACTACGATTTCCCTAACCTTCCTACACTTAAACACAGTTTTATACCAGTCGTAATCCACAGATTTGCATGATTTCAAAAGCAATTCAATACCAAATAATTTCATAAAATTCAATTCATAAAAATCATGCATTTGCTATATTCCTATGGCTTCCACACTCATCCCTTACCTGTCTCATGTTATCGAACTTCTCGATAGTACCACACGCACTTCGATTATCCCGGCTGCAAAAAAAATTCACCAATAATTCTCATTAATTATTCTCCAATTTTTGAACCATTATTCACCACTAAATGTAGCCACATTGTACACTGCTTATGACTAACCACTGTAATTTACACCGGTAGTAAAACACAACTTTCTCGTTTTAACTCCCATTTCAGATCCGATTGCACCATTGATCGTCTCTTAATTTCTAAATTAATTTGGCATGTTAAACTCACGAAATGCAACATTTAAACATGGCCAAAACACTATGGCCAAATGGGGTTCTCTAGCTTTCCATGGCTTTTTCTTCAAACTATGGTTACTTAGTGATTTAATCACGCTCATTAAGCTTTTTGGCATCCTTTTTATGCAAAAATCACCATATTTTCCACATGCCCTTATGCAAACCGAAACCCCATGGCCACCATTTAGCATGATTCAATGAGATTTAAGTAAAACTAACACTAGATCCTTGCTTAGCAATGTCAAAAACATAGAAATTTAACTTTAGAATTTAAACAACTAAAATGTGTGAAGAAATAGTACCTTGGCCGAACTCTTCTCCTTTCCTTTTATTCTTATTTTCTTCCTTATTTGATGATCTAATGGTATGAATGAAGAGAGGAGAATGTGGGGAATGTTTTTCTAGTTTTGATCTAGGTGAAAAAATGAAGTTTTCCTTATATTTTTGCTTGTTTTATTTTATTACTTTTCTTTCCTCTTCAACAATGGTGTGTGAGCTCTTGAGGAA
This sequence comes from Heritiera fomes, assembly GCA_032173925.1. Lineage (NCBI taxonomy): Eukaryota > Viridiplantae > Streptophyta > Magnoliopsida > Malvales > Malvaceae > Heritiera > Heritiera fomes. The sequence continues at coordinate 14,748,215 of JAPDPM010000005.1, forward strand.
GAAATTGAATAGTGCCAGCTGCAAGTTGGCTGAAATTTAAAGAGTCTTCTAGAAGGGTGTGAAATTACAAAAATGCCCTTGGTTATGTAAATTTTGGACAATTTCACCCTTAAGCTTCCGTAATCGTAAAAACTATGTAATTAGCTTCTAAAATTTTGAATTCCATCGCTAAACAATCTTATTAAATGTGTTTTGATGATTAGAAGTGGTTTCGTTGACGCACAATACACCGATTGCGTGAAATTACAATTTTACTCATAGCGGACCGCCAGCGAAAATTTCTGATTAAACCACCAATTTGATAAATCTAATGACACCATTATAACCTCCTTTTTATGTAGAATATCATGATATTTTTACTTCATCCCAATTCACTTTAGTTTGGGCATAATTTAAGAAAATGCCCTTGGGACGTAACCGTCATTTTTCAATTTGTTTTCCACACTTCACAAAATAATTTAAAATAATATAATTCAATGATTTTAAACCTCAAAATCATCATATTATATTTATTACACCACTGTACACTTTATTATCGATCTCGAGCCCACCAGAACACAAAAAAATAAGTAGGGCCCACATTACACTTTCACTTATAATCACATAATACATTAAATTTCACTTAATAATTAATTACATATCACATGTATAGTACAGTAGAAATGGGTCTCACAATTAATTTGGCACATTAAACTCATAAAATGCAGCATTCTAACCTGCCAAAACACTATGGCCGAATGGTGTTCTATGGCTTTCCATGGCTTTTTCTTCAAACTAAGTTTACCTAGTGATTTATTCATGCTCATTAAGCTTTTTGGCACCATTTTCATGCGTAAACCACCATGGTTTCCCTATACCCTTATGCAAAATGAAACCCTAAGCTCACCATTATGCTTGATTCATTTAGATTTAGGCTAAATAAACACTAGATCTAAGCTTAGCATGGTAGAAAACATAAGAATCTAACATTAAACCTTAAAGGATATGAAGGCACCATGAAAGCTTACCTAGGCCGAACCTCTTCCTCCCTCTTTTCTTCTTGTTTTGTTCCTTATTTGATGATCTATGGGTATGAATGAAGAGAGGAGAGTGTGGGGAATGTTTTTCTAGTTTGGATTTTATTGAAAAAAATAAAGTTTTCCTTTACTTTTTCCTTGTTTTCTTTTCTTTCTTCTTTTTCCTTAGCAACGGCATGGGATAGCTTTGAGAAGATCATGAATAGTGGTTGGCTACCATGTTGGCTGAATTTTAAAGAGTCTTCTAGAAAGGTGTAAAATTACCAAAATGCCCTTGGTTATGTAAATTTTGGAAAATTTTGCCCTTAAGCTTCTGTAATCGTAAAAACTATGTAATCGTACTCCAACATTTAGGATTCCATCACCAAATAATCCTATTAAATGTATTTTAATGATTAGAGGTGGTTTCGTTGACACGCGGTACATCGATTGCGTGAAATTACAAATTTACCCCAACGGACCGCCAGCGAAAGTTTTTGATTAAACCACCGATTTGATAAATCTTTTGACACTATCTTATACTCCTTTTCATGTAGAATATCATGGTATTTTTACTTCATTCCAATTCATTTTAGTTTGGGTGCAACTTACAAAAATGCCCTCGAGACGTAACTGTCAATTTCCAATTTGTTTACCATACTTCTCAAAATAATATAAAATATTATTAATACATGATTTTAAACCTCAAAATCATCATATTATATTTATTACACCCACTGTACATTGTATTATCAATCTTAAGCCCATCAGAACATGTTAAATTAAGTGGGGCCCACATTACACTTTCACTTATAATTATATAATACATTAAATTTAACTTAATAATTAATTACATATCACATATACAGTACAGTATAAACAGGTCTCACATTTTCTCCCCACCTTTAGGAAATTTGGTCCTCCAAATTTCACCTGGACCGATCACTAAAATAGCTCTGGATACTTTTCACACATTAGGCTCTCTAACTCCCAAGTAGCCTCCTCTTCAGTGTGATATTGCCAAAGCACTTTTACCAAAGGAATAGTCTTAGACCGTAATACTTTATCTTTCCGATCCAAGATCCGTATCAGTCTCTCCACGTAACTCATATCCTCCCTGATCTCCAATGGCTCATATCGAATTACGTGGGAAGGATCTGGATGGTACTTTCTTAGCATCGAGACATGGAGCACATTTTGCACTCTTGACAACTCTGGTGGTAGTGCCAACCGATATGCCACGTCTCTTATGCAATCTAAGATCTCGAACGGTCCAATATACCAAGGACTCAACTTTCCTTTCTTACCAAACCTCATTATTCCCTTGGACGGTGAGACCTTCAAAAATACATAATCACCCACAAAAAACTCCAATGGTCGACATCTAGTATCTGTATAACTCTTCTGTAAACTTTGAGCCACTTTTAACTTTTCACATATCACTTGTACATCTCGAGAAGCCTGCTCTACCAAATCAGGAGCCAATAGCTTACGATCTCCCACTTCTTCCCATGCTATCAGGGATCTACATCGTCTGCCATATAATGCTGATGCTTGCCTGATAGCTATTATTATAAGCAAACTCTGCTAAAGGTAGGTGATCATCCCAGGAGCCTTTAAAATCCAATGCACACACTCTTAACATATCCTCGAGCGTCTATATCGTACGCTCGGACTGTCCATCAATCTGCGGATAAAAAACGGTGCTGAAATTCAGTTGGGATCCCATGGCCTCTTGAAATCTCTCCCAAAAATGAGATGTGAACCGGGAATCCCTATCAGAAGTACTGCTCACTAGAACACCATGCAACCTCACTATCTCCCTGACATATAAATCGGCTAAGGCACTAACTGGATCAGTAGATTTAAGGGTTAAGAAATGAGCAGACTTTGTCAATCTATCCACAATCACCCAAATAGCATCATAACCTCTCCGGGTCTTGGGCAAACCCATAATAAAATCCATAATAACATGCTCCTATTTCCACGTAGGGATCGGTAGAGGTCGTAACATACCTGCAGGCTTCTAATGCTCAATTTTTATTTGCTGACATGTAAGACATCTTGCAACATGCTCTGCAATGTCTTTCTTCATTTTTGGTGACCAATATACTCTTTGTAAATTCTAGTACATCTTAGTACTGCCAGGATGCAGAGTGTACCTGGAGGTATTGGCCTCTAACAATATCAAATCCCTCAGCTGCTGATCTCTGGGAACACAGATCCTACCCCTGAACCTCAGAATACCATCGGTGCCAATGCACACCATTTGGATACAACTCTATCCCCACTCAATCTTCTTGCACATTCTATTTAGCATGTGGTCCCTTTCCTTACTCTAGTTCTGGAGTAAGTGGTCTTCAAGAGTACAATGCAGATGTCCAGCATTTAAAAGAGGACATGCAAGAAATAAAGCTCAGGTTCAGTAAATTGAGAAGTACATTCATTGATTTTATGGTCAAATGATGAGTTTCATGAATGCTAACAAAGGAGAGCTTGGACCTGGATTATCTGGATTGCGAGACCACACTAATTAGTGAGACCTCGATAATGATGGTGATGATGATGGATTTTTTTATTTTGTATGATTTATGGATGATATTGATTATGATGATGATATGGATGATGATTATGATGTTCATGTAGATGATTTTGATTGTTTTTTAATAAATATTATTGATTCATTCGTTATTTTCTGCATATATTACTTGTATATTGAATTATTTTAGGTACCCATATTTGAGTTGAAAATACGCTTTCACAATAAAACAATATATATATATATAAAAGAAATTCAAAAAATAAAAAGTAAATTTTCAGTGATCAAATTCCATCTATAAAAGCCTTTAACAACTGAAAAAAATAAAAAAATAAAATTAACAAAATATACTTACAGTGACAAAAAAATAAAATATATAAAAATTAAAAAATAGTTTCAATAACAAATTTCGTCTCTAAAAGCTTTTAATGACGAAAAAAATCAAAATAGATAAAAACTAAAAACATACTTTCAACAACGAGATTCTGTCTCTGAAAGCTTTCAGCTATAGAAATAATATAAAAAATAAAAAATACTTTCAGTGAAGGAATTTTGTCTCTGAAAGCCTTTAACGACGTAAAAAATCAAAAAATATAAAAAATAAAAAATGCTTTCAATGACGAAATTTCATCTTTGAAAGCCTTTAGTGATGAATAAATTTGACAAATTAAAAAATAACAAGCATACTTTCAGCGATAGAATTCTGTCTCTAAAAGCTTTCCGCGATGAAAAAATTTGACAAATTAAAAAAAATAAAAAAACAAAGACTTTTAGCAATGTAATTCTCTCTAAAAGCCTTCAACAATGGAAACATTTGACAAATTAAAAAAAAAAAGAAGACTTTCATTGTCAGAATTCCATTGTTAATACCATCAACAACGAAAGAAATTAATATCGAAATTACTGACAAACTCTTTGTTTAGCGAGGGAGGACTTTCAGTGACAACGAATTTTTTTACAGAATTAGCAACCGATTTTCTGTCTTTAATTCCATCACTAAAAGTCATTTGCGCCAGAACCTTAAACTTAGCGATGGAAAATCTGTCGCTATTGGTTCTTTTTCTCGTAGTGTGTTTATGTGTTTAATTTCATTAATTTTTGCTTAATCCTCATTAAAATGATAATTTATCCCCTAAATATGTTGAATTTCCCTAATTAGGTGTTTACTAATTTTAGAGTGCTTATGAAGTTGTTTTGGATGAAATTTGATAAGAAATTTGAAAAAAAAAGTGACTAAATTGACAATGTGAAAATTTCCAACACTGAGGACAAAATAACTAAATGTGGCTTTTGTCTTGTAGTGCCAGCATTCTCTTTCATCCACTAAGAAGCCAGTTGTAATCGTCACATACATTTCTTGGAGGCTAAGCACATGGACCACATGCCACACACATTGATGGCACATGTCTTTGCCATATGGGCTATTAAGTGGATAAGAAAACAAATGGAAGAGGCTAGAAAGTGTGAAATGATTGTAGGCTGAGTTGGACATGAAGATGACATGAAAAAGCTCTTAAAATATGAGCAATCACAAAAGGACAAGTGGCAAGAGGTACCAACTCCTCAAAAAATCAAAAAAGACCAAATTGTACCACTTTGTGGTAATTTAAGCAATAGGATGGGGAGCATTGGGAGGCGGTTGTCTACCCCCCCTCCCCTCCCCAAAGAGATTTAGAGTTGATTCTATTAGTTCTTAGGTTGCACATTTCCTTTCATGTTCCCTTAAATTTCCTAGCTCTTTACCTTGCTTTCCTTTAATTTTCATTGTAATCACTTCAAATTTCCTCCTTGTCATCGACACTTTCTTTTAATTTTCTAGCAAAGAACTTTAGTTTTCTTTTACATTTCTTGCCAGTCTATTTTAAAAACAAGTTTTATGGATATGGGAATTCAAGAGGTTGAAAAGACACCTCTATGGTTCTTGTGCTTGAGCCTTATTCAATGCAATCTTTCTTCTCAACTTTCTTTATTGTTTCTATGTTTTTATTTTCTGTTTTGAATTTTAATATGGTTCTTCATTTGATTTTGATTTCAAGTTCAATCCATTTAAATTTCTTGTTGGTTTGTTTAATTTTGCGTTAATATTGTTTTGCTTGCACAAGATTTAATTTTTTTCCCCTTAATTTCCTTAAAAAACCATTCACCATAGAGTTACTGCCCAATTTCTTTGTTGTTGTTTGAGTGTGTTAGTGTGAGATTCCTAATTTTCTTAATTCCTTCCTTACCTACATAGTATTTTAAGTTAGAATGATTGGATAAATTGTGATGAGAAGTTGCATTATGTCTTATAGGTGGGCCCTACAACAATTTGTGTAACCCGGATGGACACAGAAATGGCAAATTCTTAAATTTGGGCTCAAAATACATAACTGGTAAGAAGATCATTTTACGAAATTCCTTTAATTGAGCATACTTAGGTTTACATGCAACAAATTCGAAAATGACGATTTTGTCCACAAGCTAGGAGAACTTTAATGAATAATGGTCAATCTAGTTTGACTTCTAACCCACAAACTGTCATAGTCAAACCCTCTTGTGAAGATGTCCTAGATTATTCCAAGCCATGGACTGAATCACTTGAAATGTCAAAAATTATGTGATTGTACAATTAGGGGTATTTTGGTAATTTCACCCCTATTACCACCCAACATATACCCTTAAAGTCAAAGATTTGACTTCTTCTATTATTATAGGATCATAATCATGGAAAATGAAAATAAATAAGAATTGAATAGAATAAGTAAATTGATATTATATTGCTTGGGATACAAGTGGAACTGCTGGAATTTTGAAGGGACAAAATGGTCAAATGGCAAGAGAGGATATTTTAATGATAAAAATGAATAAAGAAATGCATTTTGTCTTCATCTTCATCATAAGGGCCAACCATCACCATTGCCATCCATTTCTCTCAAAACTTACTAAGTCCTAGAGTGAGAAAGCTTAGGAAACACCTCCCAAACTTCATCCAATCAACTTGCATCTTAAATGAAAATTGTTCCTCTTGTTTAGCTTAGCTACACTTGGAGTATGGAAGCTTGAATCAGCCATTAAAGGGTTGTTTTGGCTGCTGCAAATTCAGTTGCTATTGAAGGTGAGGAAAGATGAAGTTTTACTTGATGTTAGTCATGGTTCTTGATTGTTTTAACATTATATAATTTGTATATAGCTTTGAAATGAATCAAAATTGAGCATAGGGGTACTATAGGGTTTCAATCAAGAGAGGGTTCATAGAAAAGTTGTATGATTTATATACATGGATGGTTTAGAATTAAAGTGGTGAGTGAAGGAAATATGGCTATGGTGTTAGTGTGGAAAGAAGTTGAGTTTAGCACTTAGGGTGCACTTAGTTTGATAAGAGAAAAAGATTGGTGTTAAGGTTGATGACTTAAAGGTTATAGAATAATGTTTAAGTTATAGTAAGATGGTTAGTAATGTAAATTTAAAAGAGAATGTGGTTTTGATTGAAGTTGTTATTGTTTTGCAACATTAGCTTTGGGAACTAAGGAGGATCATTAGTGCTGCAAAGTATTGTGTTTCTGTAGTATTTGAGGTAAGAGATGTATGTAAAAGGGAATAAAGGTACTATGCCTGCATTGTGGTTTATTGGTTGAATGTAAAATGGAACTATTTTATAAGTGCAAAAAGTTTGAAATTCGATTTCCTAGTATTGATTCTATCTATGAGCAGCCGATTGGCCTACAGGGCAGTTGATAGCTCAGACATAAACACGACGTACTTATTTCTAAAACTGACTTAAACCAGTTGACTGCCCATCTCTATAATTGACTTAAAACCAGTCGACTGCCTTAAAGATAAGTCGACCACTTTTATTCCGTAGTATTCTATTTCAAAACCAACCGACTGCCATAAAGGCCATCGACTACCTTTTTCCCAGAAACATTCTATTTGCACACTAATCAACTGCCACATAGGCCAGTCGACTGCATTTTATCCAGAAGCATTCTGTTTCAAAACTAGACGACTGCCTAAAAGAGCAGTCGACTGCCCCTCTTTGTATTAGATTTTCTAATATTTCGAAATTAATTTTAGAAAATAAATTAATTAATTGAAGAAAGTGCACAGCAGTCGACTGCCCTAAAAGAGCAATCGACTATCCTCTTTTGAAAGATTGCTATGAAATTCTTATTTGGTACAAATGTGTTAGTTTACAATTCAAGTGTTTCAAGAAAAGGGTTTTTAATATGTCTTGATGATTTTAAAAGTATTGGTTTGATAATAAATGTTTTGAGATTGTTGGCTCTCGTATCATGCATTTAGATTGTATTAATTGATAGCTGTATGACCCTAGTCAAGTCATCAGCTCCCACAGATGTCACCTGACTAGTGTACACTGTGTGATTGTTTGACGATGGCCATTAGTCTCTGTATTCGTAGGATTGGCTTATTAAGGGTAAAAACCTAACCCATACCATGGGTATGCCATTTCCTATATTGTATTGCTTGTACATGATTCTATTGGGATGCTGACGTCTCCATCAAATGTCTACAGTTTGACAGATTACAGATTTGAATGCCTTACATTTAAAGAAATGTTGGATCGATTGAAATGTTTCATGATTGAAAGACAAGCTTGATTTTATTGATTTAAGTGTATTTGAAGTATACATATTCTCTATAGTCATTTGCATTCATAATTAAATGATTGTTTTAAATTCAGTAATAAAGTTTCAATATCCTTAGAATATCATATTACTTCCTTATAGTCGAATTTAGGACTTAGGACAAGTGAAGTGCTTCGAACATCCTTTCATACTTAGCCTGGTTATCCTAATCGGCTACAGAAATTCCTTATCTGAAAAGATTGTATAGATATTGACCGTTGTATATCATTGTAGAGCCAAGTAGGAATCATGCATATTAGTTGTGTAATATCGCACCTTTATATACATCCTCTTACTGAGCATAAACTCACCCCTTCTTTTCCTTCCAGATTATTTGTATTGATCCCGCTCACTTTAAGAGGAGCTTATATTTTGGAATACAGTATTCCTTCAGGGGAGCGTCTACGATTCCTTAAAGGTATATTGTTGATTTAAATTATATTTCAGATTTTGTACAATACTAGAACCTAGTTATACGTAGTGGGGGATGCAAACTTGTATAGACGATATTGTGTACAGTAAATAATATGTTAAACTTGATCATGTATCGATCGGTGGTTGCTAAATAATAAATAAATGTAGATGTTAATGTTATTGCAGCATTTGAGGAGAATGGAAATATTATATGGATATTGAAATAATCCTACAATGCATGTATTGTAAGTAAGAAAGACAAATGACACGACAAACAGTCTAACCAAATCGATAAAAAAAAAGAAAAAGTTAGCTCGTATTTTGATAAGAACCGGACGTTAAAGTTAGTGTTCCTTAAATTTCAATTTTGGGATTTTAAAAATGTGTTTTAGGGTTAAGATGATTTTGTGTTAAAGTAGCTTTTGATTCCTTGTTAGTTTTCATGCTTATTTAATTTTTCCTTCTTTCTTTTCCAAAACCATAATTGTCAATTTTTTGCACCATTTTTAAATTCTGATTTTGGTATATTTTCAGCATTTAAATTCATTTTTTAATGCTTAAAAGTCATGTTAGGTTAGTCCATTGTTTGGGTTAATTGTTAGCAATTTAATGTTACTTGCTAGCAATTTAATGTTACTTGCATCTCCTTTTGTTTTGTCTTTGAATCACTCACTTTCAAAACTCTTTTTCTGCATTTTCCTGCACATGTCATTTGGGTTTTTGGGGTTTAAATTTGATATTCAACTAATTAACATGTCATTTAGGGTTAGAGGTAAAGGGTAGTTATTTAGGTTTAGCTTAAATTTCATTCATTAGCATTTAGTTAGTTTAGTGCTTAAGTTTTCCAAGCATGTAAATGGTTTCAATTTGATTTTAATTTTTTGTATTAGCAAGCATTCATTTATGTTTACATTTTAGTTTAGGGGTAAGTTTAGGTTTACAAATTTAGGATTTAAGCTTAGTTTGCATTGCATTTAGTCTTTAATTTTCAATGCACTAATTTTACTTCTTTCAAATTTTGTTTAATTCCATCAGTTTTAATGTAGTTTCTAGAACTGCATCTCAGCCCCATTGACATTTTTGTTCTTTTTCAATTTGTCTTATTCATATTATAGTTATTTACAATTTTGTCACTTAGTTTTTTGATTTTTACATTTTTTGCCTCTTTAACATCTTTGTATTTCTTTTCTGCACTTTTATTTTATGTTTTTACTTTAATTGTTTTTATTTTACTTCTTTTTAATTACATGTTTTTGTTTCCACAAATCACGAATTACAATTGTTTGGATATATCTAGGATGTGTAGGTTCATTACTTAACTACGTTAGTTTCTACGAATTACAATTAAGGACTCACATTATATTACTTGTTTGATTGTGTGCACTTGCATGTTAGAGACCATTTAAAGTCAATAGTAACACTAAATTAAATTGCGTGCGCACGGACACACAAACATATATATACACACATATTTATTAAATCGAAATACGTATCGTGAATCGAAATTTTATTTTTAAGAATTGAGTATCAAATATCGTATCGTATCATAAGATACGGTAAATAATTTTAAAATTAATTATAAATAATACATATACATTTAAGATAAATAAAAAATAAAAAATATTTTATATATATATATATTAGTAGGATTAAGTGAGTATATGGTAAAAATTAAAAAAAAATACGATTGTTTACAAACTTGTAACATACTCATTAATAGTATATATTTTTAAATATTATTTTTTATTTTTAATTTACTAACTAAAAGTTTAACTTTTTTCAAGATTAAATTATGTAAAGAATATGTTTTTAATTTTTTTAGGTTAAAAAAATAAAAAATATTATACATATTAGTGTGATTAAGTGAGTTATGAAAAAATAAAAAATATGATTGTCTGCAAACTCTTAAAATGCTCATTAATAGTATATATTTTTTAATAATATTTTTTATTTTTAATTTACTGACTAAATTAAAAGTTTAACTTTCTTTTTCAAATTTTCAAGATTAAATTATGTAGAGAGTATGTTTTCAAGTTTTTTTAGGTTAAAAAAACTATTAAAATTGCATTTTTAGTGAATTGGGTCAGATCAGATTTTGATTGGGCCTGACCCAATTTCAATATAAAGTGTATTGAAGTGTATCGGTGTATTGTACGATATACATCGATTCACTTGTGTATCGATAGATATGCTACCGATTCATTATAAAATTGATTCTTTGTATCGATACATATCAGTTTATAGTAAATTGTATTATATCGTACGATACGTATCGTGTATCGTATAATTTTTATAACTACGTATGTGTATGTGTATAATACCAAAGCTCTCAATGTAGCAGTGACGTTTTGCTAGAATAGAACTTTAGAAAGAGGATAAGTCCGAGTCCTTTTCATGGATACCTTTTCTATTTAAAAAAATAATAAAAAGTATGATTTTTTAAATCTTAAAAATCAATGAATCAAATTGATTTAACCAATAGAATTTGAATGGAGTGAATTTGATGTTTATGTCTATTCAAATCGATTTCAATTTGATTTTTTGAAAAAAAAATAATGTTCATTGATCGATTTTTTATTATTATTTTTTTAAAAATTGAATCAAAATCGAACAGCTATGAATCCTAAAGTAATAAGTATTCTATATGTGGTGGATTTTTTACCAAATTATCGTTTTTAAAAAAATTTATTCCCAAAATATTGTAACTGAAAACTTATTTATCAATATATAATAGTTTTTGACATGTCATATTTTTTTAATACTTAAAAAAATATAAACATATATCAATTAAAACTGAATTAAAATAATCTAAAATAAATAAACGACTCGTCTTTTTTACCACTAACTTTTTTTTGTTCTTTCTCTATCTATTTGGTTTTTTATTTTTTTCTCCATCTTGTTGGTTTCTCACCATTTAGTTGTTGATAATAGAGGTAATTTTATTTTTTTTGCCAAGTTCACTGAATTCAATATTTAGTTTAAATTGAAATTTATTTGATTCGTTTTTTTGGGTTTACTCTATTTTCTATTATTGTATCTAATATGGGGTTTTATTAAATCCTTTTATCTAGTTTTTATTGATGTTAAAGCGCAATGTGCATTTTGCATCTTCTTACAAACATTTCAGTTTCCTCTATATTCTTCCATAGCAACTCCGGTTTTTTAAATCACCAATAATGTTAAACAAAAGAAGGAAAAGTAAAAAAAAAAAAATTAGGTAGATAATAAAAAATGAAAGATTGAAATTTAGACTGCTTGTTGATTCTTACTGTTTAGGATCTAAAAGAGTAAAACTGATTCTTACATGTCTGACGGCCATGATTTGAAAAGAATAAGTGAAGTTTTTGCTTTACAATAAACTTTACAAGAAGAAGAAGTTGTTTAACGTTTAGCATTTATTATTTTAGTATTTATTTTAAAAATTAAAAAAAATAGCATATTGATGACATGGCAAAAACTGTTATATATTGGTAAATAAGTTTATAAATAAGATACTTTAGAAAATAAGATTTTAAATTACAATATTCAGATAAAAAAACTCTGGATTAATACACTCTTTTTTAATAGAACACACTGTTTAGGTAAGGTACATGCTACACCGTCTGATCCTTCTGTACACTTTTCATCATAAAAAAATTTTAATTTCTTCAACAGAGATAAATCAATTCTCCTTCGGTAGGCATTGAGGCTTTCGCATCTACAAGTCACTATGCTATCCTATTCATCATGTATCCTTCGGACTATTCTATGACTCTATAATGTGCTGCTCAGTTATAAGCGATTCATTAATTGACTAACATGTTATTAAAGTCCATCTAAGCATCTCGTGATTATAGCTGATTTGAGACAAAACTTAGTCTATGACAGCATTTTAAACAGCATTGTAACTTTTTTTTTTCAATTTAAGCTATACTTTTTCTTTTATATGTTGTTGCACAAAACAACAATAAATGTATGCTGATGTCGGTGTTCGTACTCAGTCTCCACGTGTCTCCAAGAAGCTTCTGTAAAACAAGAAAAGTCAGAGAGACGCAGGGGTGGTTCTCTGCGTAGACACTCCGATGCATAAGTCAGCCAAAAGTTCTTCAGAATTGGGAAGCGTAAAAGCCAGTAGTCAAAAATTGAGGAATAAGGTTATACCTGAAACCTATTTATAGGCAAATATTCTAGGTTAATTACCTGGGGATAAGTACGCAACTTTGCCAAGAGTTTGTATCCAGATGTAATACAAATTCCTCGTACAGATAAAATCGGACTTTGTCGCTGGCAAGAGACCATCTTGCGAATCACGTTAAGGCGTCAGGGGTCTGTCGTCAATCGGTAGGCGGAGAAGATGCCATGTGTCGCCCTGTCACGTCAGGTGATAGGCTAAGAGTCTATCGCCAGGCGATAGGTGTGATGCAGCAACCAATGTGGTCTGTCGTAGGTCGGTAGACGGATGATGCCACGTGTCGAGCTGCGACTTTAGGCGATAGGTTGAGAGTCTGTAGCCAAGTGACAGGTGTGATGTGGCAACCTATGTCGTCTATCGCCGAAGGCCATGTGGCCCAGTGATCTCCCGCCACGTGATGGTCTTGATGAACCTTGGGCCTAGCCCAAACAAAGTATACTTCGTCATATCAATTGCTCCCCACTCTCTTGTTGGATTTTTTTACCAAGAGAGTATAAATATGTGTTTTTTTTTTTTGGGCTTCAGCCCACCCTGAATAGTCTTCTCTATTTTTTGCCACTTCTTCTGGTATTTTTTGCAGGTGAAAAAGTTTCAATCTGCAACAGACGTGATCGGGCGCGATGTTTGGCATTCCTTGTCGCGGCTATATAAACCGCTCGGGGCTCGTCGAGAGAGTGCACGAAAACCTCTGAGCAGCCGTCTGTCGCCCACCTTTCAGCTCTCTCGTCAAAAGAGTCTGTCGCCTAAAAGAGTCTGTCGCTCTCTCGCCAAGATCTCTCGCTCATCTCAGTGACAGTAAGTGCATATCTGTCGCCTTATTTATAACCTTTTCGCATTCAGATTTAGGCCTCCTACAGGTGTTTTTATTCTTCCGCGTAGAGCCTAGGTCTCCCGCAGGTCTTTTGTTCAGAGGGTCTGTCGCCCTAGTAGGTCTGTCGCCTATTAGGTCATTCCTTTGCCATGTCCTTGCTACACCCAGGTAAAACACTCAGAACCGGTGGTGTTCTATGTTCTTTGACGAATGCTGACTTAGAGGATTTTAGGACTCGTTTCCCCCTTCCGTCAGGTTATAGTTATAGACTTCCAGTCCAAGGGGAGGCTACACCCGACTTGGTTAAAAATGGTGTAGCCGTTCATAAGGCCTCTTTATCCTTCGGTTTTCGCTTCCCTCTTCCAGAGTTTGGTGAAGCGTTTCTTAGGTATAAGGACATCGTTCCTTGTCAACTCCATCCCCACGCGTGGGCCCAGCTGGCAGCGTTTTTCATAGTGTGTTATCACTTGGATATTGTCCCAACTGTTCCTCTTTTAAGCGTCTTTTTTAAAGTTCGTGGTTTGAAACGGATGATAACGTTCTCTCTCCAACGGTTGAAGACCGACGAGTTTCCTAATAATAAGATTTTCTCTGATCTTCCCAATAAACTGCGTGGCTTTGAAAGTGAGTGGGTCGTTGTCGAGATTTCAAGCGACCTACGGATCCGCAAGAGATGGAATCGTGATACCTCTGACCACTCACAGCGCTCAGAAAGATTCAAAGCAGAAACCTTGAGAGACCAACTTGATGAGCTTATTCGGCGGATCTGTTCTACTGGGGAGCATAACTTATTCTCCCTTTTAACCCCGGAGAATATCGCCGCTGCAGGCTGGGGGGTAAGCAGGACCGTTGTTGGGACTTACGCTGCCCCGTCTAACTTGCCTGCGACTCCACGTGTTGATGCTGGTCCTAGTCAGCCATCTCCGGTAGTCGTAGCCGAAGCGTCCGCCCCTGTAGGCCATCTTATAGATGAATCCTCTTTGGATTCGGAGGATGAGACCCCTGAGGCTGCGGGTACTAGCGATCAGTCAGAGGAGAATCCTGAGTGGGCTCGGGCAGATGCCTTTGGGAGTCCCTTCGTCGATTTCCCTTGGATTCATCCTTGAATAGTTTAGAGGATATTGGTGGTTTTTTAGTTCTTTAATTTCCCTTTTTACTTCGTGGGTGTGGCGTTTTACTTGGTCAGCTAATTCCTTCCTATGTCGTGCAAGAATGAACTTCTAGGAGTTTTTGCGTAGGAGGGATGCCAGTGATGCTGCTCGAGCGGCTCCTGCTTCTCAGTCGCAAGCTGGAGCTTCCTCATCTGGACCGGCTCGTGCTCCCTCATCCGGGTCAGCTCGTGCTCCCTCCTCCGTACCAGCTCGTGCTCCTACTGCCCCTCCTCCTACCGCTGGTGTATCTGGCCATCCTACACAAGAGGCCGGGAGAAATAAACGAAAGAGGCCTCTTGTCCCTGATCGTGGTTAGGACGACCGCGAGAGCTCAAATTCCCAGAGGAGTGATTCAGCCCGTCAAAGAGGGTGGATCTCGTGTTGCTGAGGATAGGTCTGTTCCTCGCCAGCCTAGGCGCAAATACAGGAAGAGGCTAATTATAGAAGCCACAATGCCTACAAGACCAATTTTGCCTAAGGTGGCTGATCCGACTTTGAGGCGCTATCAAGTTGATAGCGGGGTCTTTGTTGGCGGAGAAGACTTCCAAACCTATCCCGGGGTGAATAACAACGATAGCATTGAAGATGCCGGGATAGCATCCCGTCTGGCTTGGAGCACCATTCTCCCTTGTGACGAGGCGAAGCTTTTCACCAATCTGACTGAGGCAGAGGATAATTCCGACTACCTCGCGATGAAGGTAAGCTTTGTGCTTGTTTGGTAATTAGCTTTTTCCTTTTTATGCTTTTTCGTCAGGTTTGTTGAGCCTTTGTTTGTTTGCTTTTTGTCTTGTCAGACGGCTCAGCAAATTGCGGCTGTTAATGCTCGACACAGGGCCCTTAGGGAGCAAGCTGATAAGGACATTCGTGAGCTTCGAGAGCAAAAAATGGAGCTTATGAACGAGGTTGTCCAGCTTCGCCCCTATCCTAAAAGGATGGAGGAGCTAAATAAGAAGAGCGCTGATCTCGAGCGAAGGAATGCTGATCTTGAGCGAAAGCTCCAGGAAGAGAAAGCGAAGGTGGCTTCCCTTCAGAGGTACCAAGAAGCCTATAATAAGGCTGTCAATGACCGGGGAGCCATGGAGAGACAACGGGATGAAGCCATTGAGGAGCTACACAACGTACTGGACCATCAGAGAGAGATTCAGGCCGAGGCCGTTCGTGAGTATCGCTTGTCCCAACATTGCTATGATAAGAAAGCAATGTTCGCGGCGGGATTCATCAAGTATGGTTTTTATTTGGCTCGTTCGTGGCTGGAGAAGCATCGGCCTGGCGAGACTTTTTCTGAGTTACTCTTTACTGAGCAGACCAAGTACTACGCAGCTCCTCCTTGGACTAAGTACGAGCCCGACTCGCAAGGTCCGGATGCCTATTTAGAGGAGGGTGCTGGGGATGAATTGGACAATCTTGAGGGCCCATGGCCTCCCCGACAGCCACAATGTCAGCCTGAGTCTTCTGGCGCACATGATCGAGTCGAACCTTCAACAGTGCAAGACGTTCTTGAGGCTATTGAGGCGGGCGATCAGCCTGAGTCTATCGAGGCACTTTTAGGGTTGGATAGTGATGAGCTCCAGATTTCTGATTCCACAGCCGTTGATCCTGTGCCAGACTCCGCAGCTGTGGTCGGGCCCTCAAGTGATGATCCTTCACCCGGGACGGCTCCTTCGGCTCCCCAGGATCCTGGTGCTTCGGTTCCTCAAGTTTCTGATCCCCCGGTTATTGAGGACTCTGGTGTCAAGGTGGCTTCTTCTCAGCCGGATGACTTAGTACTCAGCGTAGATTAGGATTTTTTGTATTTTACTCTGTGAACATTCAATGAAAAGTGCATTTCTTTTTGCAGCTTTTTGTATTTTCCTCTGTTTGTAAATATTCAATGAATATTCAATGAAAAGTACGTTTCTTTTTGTAGCTTTTTGTATTTTCCTCTTTTCTTCTCTTTACACCATGTTGCTCCCCGAGTTCTACTTTGAGACAGCGTTGTCACTACTGTTCAAAGATGAACTTTTCTCGAGTGTGGTGCTTATCTCGCGCTCTTTTGGCTCGTAACATGCTATATAATTTGTATCTTTGTGTTATTTGGTTTTCGTACATGTCTGTTTGCTTATTGCTTGATGATTTCATGGTTTGCCTTTTTCGCGCCCTTTTCACGTCTTAAGGTCTAGTTTTGCCCGTTTTCGTACTTTTTTGTGCTTAGGGACTTTTGTATGCCCGTTTCGCGCATTTTTCGCTTAGGGACTTCAGTTTACCCGTCTCGCGCATTTTTCACGTAGGGACTTTGGTTTGCCCATCTGGGGTCTTATTTTGCCCTTCTAGCGTCTTCGTCATGCTTAGGGTCTTATTTTGCCCATCTAGGGTCTTATTTTGCCCTTCTAGCTTCTTCGTCATGCTTAGGGTCTTTTTTTGCCCGTCTAGGGTCTTATTTTGCCCTTCTAGCGTCTTCGTCGTGCTTAGGGTCTTATTTTGCTCGCTTGGGGTCTTATTTTGCCCTTCTAGCGTCTTCGTCATGCTTAGGGTCTTATTTTGCCCACTTGGGGTCTTCGTCATGCTTAGGGTCTTATTTTGCCCGCTTGGGGTCTTATTTTGCCCGCCTAGCGTCTTCGTCATGCTTAGGGTCTTATTTTGCCCGCTTGGGGTCTTATTTTGCCCGCCTAGAGTCTTCGTCATGCTTAGGGTCTTATTTTGCCTGCTTGGGGTCTTATTTTGCCCTTCTAGCGTCTTCGTCATGCTTAGGGTCTTATTTTGCCCGCTTGGGGTCTTATTTTTCCCTTCTAGCGTCTTCGTCATTTCAATTCCTCTTAAACACATAATCTGTCTAACAAATTGCATTAGAGAATATAGAAAGCGAATGGCTGGTCTTTATTCAGGAGTCAGATGATCACAAAACGATAATATCTATAAAGTAACATAATAACAGATGGATAGATAAAGACAAGAATCATAAGAGGTGTACGATATTTTGCTGCCAGTACAGCTTGAGATGGTTGGCATTCCAAGTCTTCGAGATCTTCTTCCCTTACAATTCTCTGTTGTTAACCCCTACAATGTAATAAGTGGCCACCTTCTGTCTCTTCATCCGGTTTTGGCTTAGGCGGTTCTTCGATGGTAAGGGTTTTCTTCCTTTTAATCCTCTTACACGTGGTGGACGCGATATTACACGTCCTAGCCTTCTTTTGGTTTCCTCTCACTTGTCCGACACCATAAGGAGTTTGGAATTTCATTAACAGATAACAAGGATGTACCACCGCTCTCATATTATTCAACAATGGTCTCCCGAAGATCATGTTATATGCTACTGACATCGACTTCACCACCATGAATAATACTTGACGAATGACACACTTCAGGCTTTCCCCTAATGTCACAGATAGCTGAACTGCCCCTTCCACCTTCACCTTTTCTCCTGAGAAGCCATACAGCGGCGTGGGTACTGGCTTCAGCCTATCCTTCGAGATGTTCATTTTCTCAAAGCAACTCCAGTATATCAAATTCACCGAACTCCCATTATCGACCAGGATGCGACTTACTGGATGCTTTGCTATCACTGCTGAAATTACCATTGGGTCATCGTGAGGGATTATTATATCTCCTCTGTCCGCTAGCGTAAAAGTAATGGGCTCTTCATCATGCTTTTCCTTCATTACTGAGTTAATCTGATGAGCTTGTCGGGCG
Source organism: Heritiera fomes (assembly GCA_032173925.1). Taxonomy (NCBI): domain Eukaryota; kingdom Viridiplantae; phylum Streptophyta; class Magnoliopsida; order Malvales; family Malvaceae; genus Heritiera; species Heritiera fomes. The sequence continues at coordinate 14,766,587 of JAPDPM010000005.1, forward strand.
TAAGACTTCCGAGACGAGGAAGAAGAACCAGCTAACGATTCACCTCCGGATATCACATTAATAGCTGGCCCCGTAGGTTCATTATCTTCCTCTCTGTTCCTTCTATCTGTCCTCCTGTCATCATCATTTTGCCTTACAGTTCCCCTGTTTTCGCCTCTTCGGTCTCTAAAGTTGTCTCTGAAGTAGTTTCCTCTATTTCGTGCAGGATAGGCGTTCCTGTCACTTCTCCACACAAATCGATTTATTTTTCCATCACGTGCTAGCTTCTCTAGTTGATTCATTAAATCCCTACATTTCTCTGTCGAATGCCCATGTGTTGAATGGTAGTTACAATAAGAATCTGTGTCACGGCCCATAGTCCCGGATGCTTTCTTCGGGAGTTGTATAAGACCTAATCCCTCAATAGCTGCTAACACCGAAGTTCGAGATTTAGTAAGTGGGGTGGTATACTTCGTTGTAGAGGTTTTGTCAAACCTCCTTGACTGACTAGAGGATGTTTCAGGGATTTCTCTTCCCCTTTTCCTTCCTTCGTTGGATTCTCCGTTACCCACCATTTTCATCACTTCTTCCTGGGTGACATATTTATTTGCCCGGGTAAGTAGGTCTGAGATCGTGATTGGCTGGTCTAGTGACAGGGATTCTTGCAGTTTTTCAGACCTTGTTCCTTGTAACATGGCTGCCACAGCTATACCGACTTGTAGGTCCCGCACTTCCAAAGTAGCATCTCTGAACCGATCCACATAACTTTTCAATGACTCCTTAGCGCCCTGCTTAATAGTGAGCAAATAGGTCGGTTCCTTCCTTCTCTGACTATTTACCGCAAACGCCTTGAGAAACTCGCTTCGCAGTTGGTCAAAAGAGATAATGGACCCTTCAGGCAGGTTATTAAACCATTTCATCGCATGTCCGGACAGAGTTAAGGAAAAGGCCCTACACATTATTTCGTCTTCCCATCCATGTAACAACATTAGGGCCTCATAATTTTGCATATGGTCGTATGGGTCCATCTTTCCGGTGTAGGCGGTCATCTGCGGCATTTTGAACTTTGGGGGCAGAGGTTTTTGCATGATGGTCGTGCAGAACGGTACTCTCCTCTTCTGGCTCTTTTCTGCAGACACTAACTTTTTCTCTTCCAGTACCTGTTCTATCATCTTCTTCATGTCCACGGGGGGAGCGAGCTGATTTCGAGTATGAGACGAATCAGGTAGGTCTTCGACTACTTGCTTGCCCTTAGCTTGAGGTGCATTTGTCCGTACCATTTGCGTGTACCAAGTGGGGTCAAATTCCGACCCGATTCCCCAAGTGCTTTGATCTTCGACCCCATTCTTTCTAGCACCTCCAATACCATGGTCTAAATTAGCACCATCAAAAATTGACAAGTCATGGTGGTGGGCGGTAGATCCTGTCGCCCGGTCATCTTCCTGTCGCCCAGACACCTGTCGCCCTACATTTGGAGTCTGTCGCCTGACCCCTGCCGCAGGATACAAGCCTGCTGCTTCCTCAGTCTCTTACCGGGTGCCTGCGACAGGCCTCCCGCTCCCATGTCGCATGACTCTTGTCCCGGGCTCTAAACCAAATGCTTCCTCAGTCTCTCGCTGGGTGCCTGCGACAGGCCTCCCGCTACCCTGTCCTGCCGCACCCAGATGAATGTCGTGCTCTTCTACAAGGGGAACCTCTTGCCGACGAGAGGGGTCTGCCGCTATCGTGTCCTCCTGTCGCCCAAACACCTGCGGCGGGACACCTCTATTGGTTCCTCCTACCAAGTTCTGCACCGCAGTCGGCAGATCCAATGCCGGGAGAACTCCTTGGAACAGATCCACCATGGCTCGCAGCGCCTGGGTAGTTTCTTCGCTCTGTCGCCTCAGAGCTTCGAATTCTGTCACTGACACAATAATTCTTTCTTCCTCCCTGTTCACCTGGTTTGTCTGGCGAATCTATTCTTCAGGGGAGCTCACAGAGTTTTCCTCACTTCCGGTCCTTACGTTTGTAGATCTTGTTCTCACCATCTTAGAGAATCTTGGCTTTTTATACGTTTCCCACAAACGGCGCCAATTGTTGTTGCACAAAACAACAATAAAGGTATGCTAACGTCGGTGTTCGTACTCAGTCTCCACGTGTCTCCAAGAAGCTTCTGTAAAACAAGAAAAGTCAGAGAGACGCAGGGGTGGTTCCCTGCGTAGACACTCCGATGCTTAAGTCAGCCAAAAGTTCTTCAGAATTGGGAAGCGTAAAAGCCAGTAGTCAAAAATTGGGGAATAAGGTTATACCTGAAGCCTATTTATAAGCGAATATTCTAGGTTAATTACCTGGGGATAAGTACGCAACTTTGCCAAGAGTTTGTATCCAGATGTAATACAAATTTCTCGTACAGATAAAATCGGACCCTGTCGCTGGCGAGAGACCATCTTGCGAATCACGTTAAGGCGTCAGGGGTCTATCGTCAATCGGTAGGCGGAGAAGATGCCACATGTCGCCCTGTCACGTCAGGCGATAGGCTAAGAGTCTGTCGCCAGGCAATAGGTGTGATGCAGCAACCAATGTGGTCTGTCGCAGGTCGGTAGACGGATGATGCCACGTGTCGAGCTGCGACGTCAGGCGATAGGCTGAGAGTCTGTCGCCAAGCGACAGGTGTGATGTGACAGCCTATGTCGTCTGTCGTCGAAGGCCATGTGGCCCAGTGATCTCCCTCCACGTGGTGGTCTTGATGAACCTTGGGCATGGCCCAAACAAAGTATACTTTGTCATATCATATACGAAATACTGCAATATTATATTTTAACACTTTAATTTCTAGCAATCATACTACGTTTCAATTACTCCATGATAAAACAGCAAACATCACAAAGTGCTTAACTTAAAGCATAACTTAGAGATGTTCAAGTGAGGAAAGAAATCATGTTCACTACCGATAACTTTTTGATTGATTGGTTAAGAATGAGTTGTAGCAAGATGTCAGGTTTGAGTTCAAATTCAAATAATTTTACTTTTATTTTCGATTATTTAATAATTTTTTTTGTAACAGAAAAAAAGGATTGCCGCTATAGCTAGGAGTACGTGGAAAAACGGCCCTAGCATTGAAGAGCTTGAGGCACAAATGATTAAGATCGAATACGGGAGATTGAGATAGCCCAACGGTTTTTGGATGCTGTGAACTCCAACAGCTTGGGCAATGAGACAAGTGACGTTGTGAGCATTCCCCAAAGTGAGATTGGAGAGCTTAGGCTCAAGTGAATGCATTGGCGATAGTTTGTGGGTAAGTCAACGTTATGCAAAGTGCTCAGCAAAGCTCATTCTCATTTTAGCAAAGTCAAACGACAACAAAATGCGTGTACTCAGCAGTCAGCCTTAGCTCCATCTCCTACTAACTTCAAAGAAACAAGTTCCCACGTTTCAAATTCCAACTTGTACAAGTTTCCAGTCTACAGATGCAAAACTAAACTACCCACCCAAGGATAAGATAATGAAAAAAGGATCGGTTTGGGTGACCAGTGGGCACCGTTGCGGTCCAGTGGGCAAGAAAATGACAAAATAGTAGGGGATAGTTTTACCTTCCTAGCTCTGTTTTTAACATTTTTAATTTTTTTTTATTTTCAATCTCACTTAAGTCATCTAGCGCAAATCACAAGCATGAAGAACCTTTGTAGGAAACTTTTTCCTCGGGAGACCGTTCCACATGTTTGACTCAAGATGAAACGTTTCCTAAACATGCAACCGTCAGAAACTAACTTATAACTATTCAAAGGCTTCCTTTTATTTCTTCAGATGAACTCGAGGAAAGTACACCTACCTGCCAAGTACCAACTACCAACCCACGCATTTCTATTCTAACTTGTAAAGTCCTTTCCTTTCCCTATATTTTTCTTCTTTTCGATAACTTATTTTGCCATCAATCATATAACTATATATTGCTTATTCTGCAGATAACAAGATACCCTTTCACTAATACCTTGACTCTTACTGTTTGAAGAAAGTGAAAAGTCTATTTCTTTGTGGAAACCATGGGAATCAAAATGGAAAGGCTTCTTTGAGTGCAACTCACTTAAAAAGCTTGTAGGTAATAGTAGCCATTTGGTAGAGGACAAGGATGTTGGCATGGAATGGGATGGATACATCCCTTTAAATGGATTTTTATACTAACTTGATGGAATATTACACCTTTGCACCATCTAATGCCAACTAAATGCCCTTTAAAACATGCCTAAGGCATCAATGAATGAGATTTCCTATTGCTTTTGATTGGGAAGAGCAGATCTCATCTGATAGAGTCATATGAACTACATTAATTTTGTATCAAGGCATGTCTCATCTCAAGATCATGGCTCCAAACTACATGCATCTATTAGCACCATTTTTTCTTTTTTTGCCACACCCTCCCCACCACCCCCCCCCCCCCCCCCCCCCCCCAAAAAAAAAGAATACTCACAACACGATAGGGCGTGTAATAGAAGAAAACTTTTGCTTTATAGTATATAGAAGTAGGGAATTCTATCAACATAATGCAGAATAAATGCACTAAACATCCATTTCTTTCGGCTGAAGTGTTGAAAAGCAATAAAACGGACATGTCAGTGATGACAAACCTTTTGTCATGTTTAAAAAATGGCTGATGAATAATATACAAAAAACAACTAGCTTGTGTCTTGTGTGACACACTAGTTAACATGAAATGAAATTGAAAAAAAAAAGGACCAGTTTAGGAGTAAAGTAGAGAATTTGTTGAAAAAATATGTAGATTATTAAAAATTTACTTTAAGAAATATAAATTTAAAATGTGAGAGATTGTGAATAGTTAATTTTAAAAAAGTGAAAGGTAATGAGTAGTTAGTTTTAAATGTCCTATGTGTCATCAAAAGAAAATATTCACGTAAAGAAAGATCCACGTGGAAGATCTTATTAAGTAAGTTTGTATAATAAAATATAATATAATATAATTCTCACTTCAACAACCAGAAGCGAATATCATCTGGGATCTTCAAAAAGTGAGGCCACATTCACTAGTAGTCAATAATATGATGACATGCTCAATCCCAAATCACAAGTATGCAATAGCTCAAATTGTCAAATTTCAACAACAGAGCATCCCACAAAACCAGAAATCATTACATGCCAGCATGTAGGCGAAGCAAAACCCACAACTCTCTTGTTTCACACGATTCTTTGTTTTGATGCATGTAATGGTTAATGATATATGATACTTATCTAAAATAAAACACAACATTCAGAGCATTTGATGACATAGAACTTACTTCTTAGGAATACATTTGGCAGCTGATAGTTTAAGCATTATAGGTTTATTCCATCTATGCTACATGGATTCTTTCTTTCCATGTTATCAATTTTTCACAAGCCACGCTCCTTTTTTGAATATATGTCCTTTCAAGTAATTTTTTGTGCATAAGATGATGAATAAAATAGGATGACAATCATCCTATCTTATATTTGATGCATATTGAAATAAAGATTGAATTGTAAAAAGCATTAGTGATCCTCTTAATATAAGATGATTTAATCCTCTCCAAAATGTAAAGATTATTTCTAATCCCGTGAGATTAGAAATAAAAAATCATATTTTATTTATTTTGTCCTTAAATTGTATTTAAAAATTAGCTTACACATTTAATAAAATAATAAAGATGATTGTTTAACTAATTAATCCAAATTATTTTTTCTTCTTTTTCATTTTTTTACTTTTTTTCTTTCTTTTCCTCTTTTTTTCTTTTTTTTCTTGTTTTTGAATAAAGAAAAATTATAACTTTGATAAAAACAACATTTTATTGAACAACTCTTTTTTTTTTTGAAAATAATAAAACATTTTAAGTAAATAAATTCTCAAACATAAAAATTATTATAAAACATTTTTAACTAATTTTTTCTTAGGTTCAAATTTTTTTTTCTTCTCTTTTTATTTTTTCTTTTTTTTTTTGCTTGTAGGAAAAGAAAAGAATAGGTAGAAAGGAAAGAAAAATAATTTTTAATCATAATACATGTTTTAGTTTTTAAAGTTTGAATTATTAAATTTAACTTACATTTTTTTCTTTTTTCTTTTTCCTTCTAATTAGCAAAAAAAGAAAGAAGAGAAAGAAGCCATAAAATAAAAAAAAATTAAAACTTTTCATTTTGAAAAATTAATGTAATTAAAAAAATCAACCTAAACAAATCCAGATTTGAGCTGTCTTGATCTCTTTCTGCCAATGATTGTCTCTACTAATGTCTACTTCATCCCTTTCTCCTCAAACTAATTCATGGATAGATGTTTTTTTTTTCTCTAGCAAATCATATAAGTCTCTCTCTCGCTTTGGGTGTTCTAAAGAAAAAAAAATAGGCAATCAAGTGGGTTTGCTGTTTTCATGTAGTTGAAAGAGAAGGATAAGCACACGGAGAGCGGGAAAAAAAAAGGGGCTAACTCCATTTCGGTGACTAGCAGAGGTTAAAAAAAAAATTAACTGGAGTCTATAGAGTTGAAAGAAAGGATAGAATAGAAAGAAACAAAAAATGGAGGCAACAATTCCCAGTATCTCTGTCCTTTTTATTTTCAGTGACATGAGGTTGAGAACATGACAAGTATTTCATTGAACATAAAGTGGAACAAACAAAGATGAATTGTTGTCATTGAAAACTCAAAAATCTTTTCTTTTTTTATATGTAAGAAGGAAAAAAAGTAAAGTAAAGTAAAGAAGAATGATGACTGTGAGTGAAATATGAGAGATGAGTTTTCAAGGTAACTTTTTCATGTAATGTCAAAATAGAAGCGAAGAAAAAACGGAAAGCAACGCAGCGAATGGAGATAAAATAGTTCAACAAAGTTCTTGTTACAAGTGAAATAATTATTTTATAGCTAAAGCTTATTAGAAATTTCAATATTCAATTCCACAATTATTGAAGGTTATAAAATTGTCTACATCCATTGTAGGATTTCTCTAATGAGTTCCAAGCAAAGTTACTATAGAGCAGTAGATATTGGCAAACAAGAACATATTTACATGTAAAGTTGACTGATAAATAAATGATGCAACTTTCTTCTAATTTGGCAAAAAAGGCAACATGGTTCCACCAAAACTATGGAGATACTTTACAATAGAAGTGAAGTTGTCAGGAAAATTTGCGAAGTACCATGATACACTAATAACTTAATTACAACAATTTTGTATACAGACAATGAAAAATAATGGCATTTCATTTTTCATGCGTACAGGTATCGGCACGCAAAAGGATGCGGAAGCCATAATTTGATACTTTGATACTCACGAGGCTTAAAACTCAACTTCCTGAGTGCAAGGCCGATACGCAACAAATGTGCTAATAATGCTATCATCTGAGAAGGAACCCGGATTAAACCAAGTAATTCCAGTGTATTTGAAGGCCTTCTGCTCACTTCTATCACCTAAAACGATCTGCAAGGAAAGACCATGGAGGAAACAATATCAGATATTTTCTCTCAATATAAATCGTAAAAGCAGAGATGAATCTGACCTCCCAAGTGCATCCATTACAGACTAGTTCAGCTTTTAAAAAATACCATACATATCCTATGAATTAATGCCACCTCCTATACGGCAAGCTAATAAATAGCAGCCTAGGATAGGTTTTAGATAGGATGAGAAACACTTAAAAACAACTTCCTCAACTGCTAAAATGTTATTCAGTTACATTCAGTTTTTGCACTTGTTCATCCTTTTGCAATATAACATTGCATAATGCCTAAAAGCATAATAATCCTACTAATTCCAAATGGTGGGCCGACAAGATCCTCACCATATGTGGAGTAGGATATGGATGGAGACAATGGTCATAATTCCAAATGATGGGTTGTACAGAGAGAGGGAGCGGGCACAGATGACTTTGATGGGTTATGGTTGCAACAAGTTGCAAAAGAAACTTAACCAATTAATCTCGTGACAACAAAAGAACAAACAAATCGGATAGTCACAAATAATTAACAAGAAGAAGACGGGGAAGGTTACATGTTCAAAAGGATCATCAGTTTCTTCAGTAGAGGGGGAAATCAAAGAGGAATGATGCATTCTATACAGCAGATCCTGACGAAAGAAGACAATTTCCTTGGTATAGAACTTTATTCAGCATTAAACCAACAGCAGCTTTTGCAAGTTAAGGTATCAAAGACACATTAATCCCATATTCTGAAAAGCAAAAATGAGCTTTTAAAAGGTCACCCCTTCATCTACTGTTAATAACTGACTTTTGAAATCACAGAACGTGATTTTAAATACCACCAAATCTGGACTCAGAGGAAGCTCTCCATAAGCATTAAGCCTATTTTTCCACGTACTAAACAATCTGAGATTAGAAAGATTAACCTGCAGGGATTACTAGAAAATATGGCATTTGGAACATGCTTCTGGAGCTCTTCAGTTAGATATTTTGGTAAAGCACAGCAGGGTAGTACTGCTGATGGACCTGAAATTATCAAAAATAATTACTCTAAAATGATGCAACTATTTTGGGAACAAGCAATTATTATGAGGTAATACTTTAATATACCTGCATCATCAGGACCTGGAATAAACAAAAACCTGCTCTGCTTTTTAAGTGGTGGATGGGCTTCAATCATTTGGCCTAATTTGCCAAATTGCAATCTGCACATCAAAGTAGCAAGTTATTTCTCGAGTCAATTTTATTTCCCAAAAATGACAACTATATAGAAAAACAAGAATAACTTAATTATCCCTCACCTGAGACTTGAGAAAGAATGAAAGCAGAGGTTACATGGGTGAGAACAAAAGTTTCCCATGAAAACAATTAAGGAAGGAACAATTTCCACACTCTCAAATCCATTAAGGACAGTCTCCAGCTTTTCCATAACCTTCTCTACAGACAAGACATTGGTATATATTATTTCAAGTTATTCTGCAAACAGATCACATCAAAATGACTGGAGCATGTGAATTACCTGTTCATTGTCTAGACAAATGTCAGACAGTATAACAAACATATCATTCACTGCTCTCTTTTCCAGATCTGCAAGTCTGAGCTATTAAGAGGGTACAGGAAACTATTATCAGTTCATAAGAATTTCAAACCAGTACCAGAAACTTCAAAGAATGAGTTAAGGCATTTCTCCAAGTAATGAGCAACAAAAAGGGAATAATTAGGACACCGTCTCCTCTTTTGTTAGTGTATCACCACCAAAGAAGTCATTCCCAGCAAGTATTTTGAGTGATTTATCTCTATCCTCTAAGGGAGGAAAACCGCATGTGATTACCTTCATCACATAGAAAAAGTCAGTGCAACCAGAAGAAATCAATTTCAGTATAAATCTTCAAATTATATAATTTTGAAACCATGTAAATTTCACAAACGTTCTAAACCAATTACATAGTTTCATAGGGAGGCAATGATGCTCAATGTCTTGCAATGTCTGCACTGTGCTTTGAAAAAAAGGGTTCTATTGCAAACATTACAGATGTCTCAAGAAAAAGTATAGATGGATGCTGACATGGCAAGTGACATCAGATATTTGTAGACTCCAATAAAGGAATATTCAAACTGAACATAGATACCATACCCATCAATTATGTAATGACCTTAAATCATATTAGTTACAAAAATGCCGTTTCATATTCATAAAAAGTAAAATTAAAAATTTGAGCTCAACTTGTTATGCTAGGGTACGAACAAAATTTAGTTTGCGAAATCAAGATCTGATTTGTGAACTTGTTTTTTAATATCTGGAGAATTAAAAAAGAAAAGGTACTAGTTACAAGCTTTACACAACTTTCCAATTTAGTTCAGACTTAAGCTAAGTAAAAATTTTTATTATATTTTAAGAAAACCTAGCATGTCAACCTACCTAGTCACCAGTTGTTGATTTCACGGCAGGGAACATCATCAAAAGGAGCTCTAGTGTCAATCTTAGTAGATCCAACATCTTTCGCACCACTGTTTTGTTTGTGGAAACTCTACAAGCCAATCAAGATTTAATTGTCGTGAATACTACTAGTTATTTCATGTTGAGACTTTTCATTATTTGAATTTAATAATATGAGGTGTTTCTTTATTCATAAATTGTGTAAATAATTGTGATTTTATACTTATTTAAACAAAACCCATGGAAAATAATAGTTTTGCAAAGAAGTGAAAAAATTACAAAATGTTGTAATTATCAGATCCTTTTCCATCAAAACATTGTTTCTAAACTACTAACGATCACAGTATTGTCAAGGTAGGACATTGACAATGCTCAAAGATGGGCATATGCTAAACCTTCTTACTTGGAAAGCAAACAACCAATCTAATAGATTGAAATATAAGTATGTTTGAGGACAGCATGCATATGCCTATTAAAGTATAAGTTTACTGTGGAATTTCAGAATATTTTTATTTCTGAATCTTACTTGAATAATACAACTTCAAAGGATTATATACAGCTACTGTTAAGCAGTAAAATAGGAAACTTAAATCAGTCTAAATCTAATTCCCATAATTGAGGAATTGTCTAACCTTAATTCTAGGGATATAGATATTTACACATTTAATATAGTTGACTTTTCCACACTCCCCCTCAAGCTGGCTTGAAGATATCTTCCATGGCAAGCTTGCTCACTAGATTTTCAAACTGCTTCCTGTGCAATCCCTTTGTAAGAACATCAGCAACTTGGTCACTTGTTGGTATATATGGCATGCAAATTATTCCATTGTCAAGCTTCTCTTTGATAAAATGCTTATCTACTTCTACATGCTTCGTTCTATCATGGAGCACTGGATTGTGAGAAATAGAGATTGCAGCTTTATTATCACAGTAGAGCTTTATCGGTGAGGGATTAGAAACCTTCAAGTCTTCAAGTAGTCTTTTAATCCACATTACCTCACAAATCCCATGGGCTATTGAACGAAACTCAACCTCGGCACTACTTCTGGCTACTACATTCTGTTTCTTGCTTCTCCAAGTGACAAGGTTTCCTCCCACAAATGTGCAATAGCCTGAAGTTGACCTCCTATTTGTAATACTTCCTGCCCAGTCTGCATCGGTATAGGCTTCTACTTGTAGGTGTCCATGGTTTTTGAAAAGCAATCCCTTTCCAGGCGTTCCCTTTAGGTACCTTAGGATTTTGTAGGCAGCTTCAAAGTGTTCTGAGCTGGGTGAATGCATAAACTGACTTACCACACTTACTGCAAAAGCTATATCAGGTCGTGTATGTGCTAAATAGATGAGTCTACCCACAAGTCTTTGGTATTTCTCTCTATCCACCACGTCTTTGGTTTCAGCAGGCTGAAGTTTCAAGTTGGGCTCTATTGGGGTTTCAGCTATCTTGCAACCAAGCATTCCTGTCTCACTAAGCAAGTCTAGGACATACTTACGTTGGCTAACAAAGATACCCTCCTTTGATCTTGCAAATTCCATGCCAATGAAGTACTTTAAGGCTCCTAAATCCTTTATCTCAAAGTCATGTGCAAGCCTTCTCTTAAGTTCTCCAATTTTTGCACTATCATCACCAGTTATTATTATATCATCCACATACACAATTAAAATAGCTAGTTTACCATTTCTAGAGTGCTTGAAGAACATTGTGTGGTCAGCTTGACTCTGAATATAACCATAGCTCTTCATTACATTTCCAAACCTTTCAAACCATGCTCTTGGTGATTGTTTAAGACCATACAAGGATTTTTTCAATTTGCACACCTTGTTGGTTCCGAGGTTTTTCTCAAATCCAGGTGGGAGGTCCATAAACACTTCTTCCTCTAAATCTCCATTAAGAAAGGCATTTTTTACATCAAGTTGCTGTAGAGACCAATTGAAATTAACTGCTAAAGAGAGAAGTACCCGGATTGAGTTTATTTTCGCAACTAGAGCGAAGGTCTCTTGGTAGTCAATGCCATAAGTTTGAGTGAACCCCTTGGCAACAAGTCTTGCCTTGTACCTCTCTATGCTCCCATCTGCCTTACACTTCACAGTGAAGACCCATTTACATCCTACAGTTGTCTTGCCTCTTGGTAGCTCCATAATCTCCCAAGTCCCATTCTTTTCAAGAGCGTCCATCTCTTCCTTCACCGCTAACTTCCAATCCGGATCACCTAGGGCATCCTGAATAGATCTTGGTACATGCAAGTTAGAAATATTTGAAAGGAATGCTTTGTGGTTATTGGACAACTTTTGATACGACAAATATTTTGCAATAGGGTGATTGGTACATGATCTTACTCCTTTTCTGTTAGCAATTGGGACATCTAGATCAGAAAAATCAATATTTAGAGACTCAAGGGAAGAAACTAAAGGAGCAATTTTAGGATTAACCTGAGTTTGAGGAGGACCATCCCTCAAAGATTCCGGTTGAACAGGTGGTAGAGAAATAATTGGATTAGTAATATTTTTATGAGATTTTCTCCTGGTATAAACCTGAAGCTCAATATTTGGATTATGTGAATCCGTTTGAAGTAATTCTCCCCCTGTTTCAGATTCTTCAATACTTGGCACCTGTTGACTAAGAGAGTCCTTGTTTTCATTATTTTTAACGTCCATTTCCTTAAATTGTTTAATAGACTGAATTGGTGACTCAATGAGGCTTGGTAGTGGTGTAGAGAATTTCCAAAAATTATCTTCTTCTTCTTTATTCTCCCCCTGAAGAAGATTTTTGCTGAAATAGGGTTGATTTTCTAGAAAAGTGACATCCATACTAATGTGAATTTTCTTTGTCAAAGGATTAAAACACTTATACCCTTTTTTATTTGGAGCATAGCCAATGAAAACACATTTTTCAGCTTTAGGATCCAATTTGGATCGAAAAATTTGGGGAATATAAACAAAGCAAGTGCATCCAAAAATTTTTAAAGGTAACTTAGAGTATAAACGAAATGTTGGGAAGTATTTTTTGAGAGTATTCAAAGGTGTTTCAAAATGTAAGACACGAGTTGGCATCCTATTGATTAAGTAAGATGCAGTCAACACAGCATCTCCCCAGAGGTATTTTGGAATGTTCATAGAAAACATGATAGCTCTAGCTACCTCAAGTAAATGCCTATTTTTCCTTTCAGCTATTCCATTTTGCTGGGGTGTGTCTCGACATGTAGATTGGTGTAAAATACCTTTTTCTTTTAAAAAATTTCCCAAACATTCATGAAAGTACTCAGTTCCATTATCTGTTCGAAGGATGCAAATTTTTGTTTTGAATTGGGTTTCAATCATGCAACAAAAATCTTTGAAAAGTTTTTCTACATCAGATTTTTTGCTTAGTAAGTAAACCCAACACAATCTAGTGTGATTATCGATAAAAGTTACGAACCACCTTTTTCCAGACAAGGTAACCTTTGAAGGTCCCCAAACATCAGTATGAAACAAGTAAAATGGTTTTGATGGACTATAAGGTTTTGAAATATATTTAACTCGATGATCTTTAGATAAAAGACAACTTTCACATTGAAAAATAGAGCAATCCACTCCTTTAAACAAATTAGGAAATAAAAGTTTTAAATAAGGGAAACTAGGATGTCCTAACCTAAGATGCCATTGCATTATTTTATCAGAAACAGAATTTGAATTGGTACTACTAAGCCCTTGAGCTTTTTTATTACCTAGGAAATCCTCACTGAAATAGTAGAGCCCATTTATTTCTCTAGCACTGCCAATCATCTTCCCTGAGTTTTGGTCCTGAAATTGACAAAGAGAGTCAAAAAAGATAACACGACAGTTGGAATCCTTTGAAAGTTTACTGACAGATAAAAGATTACAAGCAAGTTTAGGAACATGAAGTACAGATTTAAGATCAATACTTTCAGAAAGTTTAATAGAACCCTTGCCTGCAATAGGTGAAAAACTACCATCTGCTATTCTTATTTTTTCATTACCAGAACAGGGAGTGTATGAACTAAATAGATTCGACAGGTTAGTCATATGATCAGATGCTCCTGAATCAATGATCCATGGAGCAGAATTAAAGACACTGGATAGGGCTAATGGATTTCTACCTGAATGAGCCAATGAACTATTAGATGTACCAGATGTCGGATTGGACTTTAGTAGTTTCAGGAGTTGATCGAACTGCTCTTTGCTGAAGAAACCCATATTTGCTTCATTGGCAGAGGGTTGTGACTGCTTCTGCTTCGGCTTCCAATTTGTTGGCTTTTCATGGATGTGCCAACAAGTTTCTCGAGTATGGCGTGGTTTGTTGCAATGGTCATACCATACTTGAGGCTTGTCATCAATCTTACGCAAATCAAGGACATTTGGTCCACCAACATTAGCTTCTGCCGTGACCAATGCAGAGTTCTTGATCAAACTACTGGTATGAGGAGTAGAATTTACAACTGAAGTAGAACCTGACATGGTGGTAAAAAACAGCAGCGGCTCTTGGAAAAATATGGTGATTTAGGGTTTGGCAAGAAAGAAAAGTTCTTGATGAGAAAGTGGCTATGAAGGCCTAAGGTAAAAAAAAAATCAGCAATGAAGGCTGAAGAAGAAACTGTAGAAAAATCAGCAATGAAGGCTGAAAAAGTGACTGATTTCCAAGAAAAAACCTAAAGCTCTTGATACCATGTGGAATTTCAGAATATTTTTATTTCTGAATCTTACTTGAATAATACAACTTCAAAGGATTATATACAGCTACTGTTAAGCAGTAAAATAGGAAACTAAATCAGTCTAAATCTAATCCCCATAATTGAGGAATTGTCTAACCTTAATTCTAGGGATATAGATATTTACACATTTAATATAGTTGACTTTTCCACATTTACTAAGCATGATCCACCATGAGATCTTCATTTGATAATGTCACTCGAGTGTCTATAGTATATGCTTGTCAATAGTGTCAGTAATCATTTGATTTGAAATGCTAGGTCGTCTTATGTGTGAATTGTTACGTTGAATTTCACCTCTACAGGTTGCCAGCTGCCCAAAAAGAATGACTTTGGATATACCATGAAGCACATGTAGATAGATGAGTGATCAAGAAAGGATTCATCACTCCAATTGACTAAAGAGACATATCTCATTTGTTCCTAACTCATAAATCCTTAGTCAAGGCATGTATGCAATTAATATTGGTAGCTATAGGACTATTATCAAAATACATTAAAGTAGACATTATCTCATTTTTATGTCTTTTGAGATATTTTAATGAAAGGATCGAATTACACTATTATATTGCACACTGAATAGGCTAGTCAAACCATATTGACTCTCTCAACATTTTAGTAGCCATGATGCACTATAAGATGCTTATCACGATCTATGAATTTAAATTTGGATTCTAATTCATTGCCAACATGTTAGAAACCTAATGCGTGAAATACATAAAAGTGGTAATTTTTTTTTGGTGAAATCACAGGTATCTCCATCCGTTTTACGGTCTGAGACTATCCTATTCGGCCCGCAAGTGGTAAACGATAAAACTCTCCCAACAATGATGACTCCAAGATACATAAAAGTGGTAACTAATTAAAATGGTTGAATTTGTTTTAGGAAATTTAGAATCTATTAGGAATGATTATAATTAGTATAATAACTTAATTGAAGAGTTTAAGTAAGTTCTAGGAATTGTAATTTAAATAAGTTTAAGGTTAAAGTATAATTATACCAAAAGTTAGACCATGCTTACCCTCTCTATAAAAGCCTTCTTGTGATTGACCCCCTTATCCCTAATTTTGTATTGAGATTTGCGAGAAAACCCAGAGGTTTTGCTGCCCCCTTGTGTGTTTCCTTTGCTTCAAAGAAAAATGTTTTCTTCTTTGCTGTTTGAGCTCAAGAAAAGTGAGACACCATTAGATGGTGAGTTTGAGAAACTCAATTTAGTAACATAGAGACAGTCACAACACAATCCAACTTCTAGAAGGTTCTACTATCACTTATGCTATCACCATTAGATGCTGAACAATTGGACTACTTTGGTTTGCTACAACCAAGACTTGATGTGTAGAATCAAATGGAGAATCAAAATCTTAAGATTACAGCATCCTGAGATAAGGTATGATATATTTTAAACTTCATTGTTGCCTAGAAAATAGCTATGTCGATTTCTATGTATGATTTTGGAATCAAATTGATCCTTGTGGTTTCAATGCTTTTATGATTAACTTTCGCTGCGTTATTGTATGCCTTATTTTTTATGTTAATTGCATGAGCTGAAACCAACATGTTTTCAATAAACTCCAAAGAAACAAGCTACAATCACTCAAGCAACAACTTCAAGCAGTGTTAATTTACATAATCAAAGTGTAAAGAAAAAAGATACACCAAAAAGGCTATCTGATTATTTTACCATGAGTTGGTGTAATAGAGGAAAAATACACCATAAAGGCTATCTGATTATTTTACCATGAGGAGTTGAAGCACAAAGGATACGTGATAAGCCCATATGTTGGATCCGAGGATAAAAAAAAAAAATCAAGCTTCAATTACCTGGTTAAAGTACGTAAATGTTGATAGGTGAAAAATCTGGTTGATAGGAGAAAAATCTTACTGATTGAAAAGAGAAAAATCAGTTGTAAATATAGGTCTAATTTGTTCCTGATTTGTAGGTTCCTAAGTTGTAGATTCTTCTTATTTTTGTGTCTATGTAATTATCCTATACAAACGATCTATGTATACTCTGTTAGAACGATATAAGTAATAAAAATCACTTGTATTTCTATCTTAGTTGGCCAAATGGTATCAGAGTTGGTGAACTGCTTTTACGGTTCTAACCACCACACAGCCACTATGAGACAGTCTGTGGAAAAGTTAACTATATTAAATGTGTAAATATCTATATCCCTAGAATTAAGGTTAGACAATTCCTCAATTATGGGGATTAGATTTAGACTAATTTAGTTTCCTATTTTACTGCTTAACAGTAGCTGTATATAATCCTTAGAAGTTGTATTATTCTAGTAAGATTCAGAAATAAAAATATTCTGAAATTCCACACAGTCACTAGTCTCTTCTCCAGTCAACCCTGACCCTAGCCGACCCTCTCTGGTCAGTTTTCTATCTTTAATCAGAGGTCAATAGACTTGATACAGGCCATTTTTTTCTTCAATATGTCTGACCTTACCCTAAATACAACCCAAATCCAAACCCAAACACCCAAATTTCCCAAAATATAAATACAGAAACTTCTTCTGTTCAAATTACCACTATTCAGCTAAATGGTGATAATTTCTTGTGCTGGTCTCAATCCATCAGAATCTTTTTACAAGGACATGGGAAAATAGGCTATATCACTAGTGAGATAAAGGAACAAGAAAAATCTAACCCAAAACATCCGACCTAGGATGCTAAAAATACGATGGTGATGACATGGCTTGTAAATTCTATCATGGAAGAGATTGGATCCAACTATATGTGCTACTCCACTGCCAAAGATCTTTGGGACAATGTTAGTCAAATGTACTCTGACTTGGGTAATCAGTCCCAAATTTATGAAATTACTTTAAAGCAAGGAGAGGTCAAGTAAGGGGATAATACAGTTACCCAATACTTTAGTGCCTTAAAGAAGCTTTGGCAAGATCTAGACCTATTCAATGATATGGATAGAAATTCCCTAAAGATAGAAAGAGACCATTACTAGAAAATCAACCCTATTTCAGCAAAAATCTTCTTCAGGGGGAGAATAAAGAAGAAGAAGATAATTTTTGGAAATTCTCTACACCACTACCAAGCCTCATTGAGTCACCAATTCAGTCTATTAAACAATTTAAGGAAATGGACGTCAAAAATAATGAAAATAATGAAAACAATGACTCTATTAGTCAACAGGTGCCAAGTATTGAAGAATCTGAAACAGGGGTAGAATTACTTCAAACGGATTCACATAATCCAAATATTGAGCTTCAGGTTTATACCAGGAGAAAATCTCATAAAACTATTACTGATCCAATTATTTCTCTAGCACCTGTTCAGCCGGAATCTCTGAGGGATGGTCCTCCTCCTCAAACTCAGGTTAATCCTAAAATTGCTCCTTTAGTTTCTTCCCTTGAGTCTCCAAATATTGATTTTTCTGATCTAGATGTCCCAATTGCTAACAGAAAAGGAGTAAGATCATGTACCAATCACCCTATTGCAAAATATTTGTCGTATCAAAAATTGTCCAATAACCACAGAGCATACCTTTCAAATATTTCTAACTTGCATGTACCAAGATCTATTCAAGATGCCCTAGGTGATCCGGATTGGAAGTTAGCGGTGAAGGAAGAGATGGACGCTCTTGAAAAGAATGGGACTTGGGAGATTGTGGAGCTACCAAGAGGCAAGACAACTGTAGGATGTAAATGGGTCTTCACTGTGAAGTGTAAGGCAGATGGGAGCATAGAGAGGTACAAGGCAAGACTTGTTGCCAAGGGGTTCACTCAAACTTATGGCATTGACTACCAAGAGACCTTCGCTCCAGTTGCGAAAATAAACTCAATCCGAGTACTTCTCTCTTTAGCAGGTAATTTCAATTGGTCTCTACAGCAACTTGATGTAAAAAATGCCTTTCTTAATGGAGATTTAGAGGAAGAAGTGTTTATGGACCTCCCACCTGGATTTGAGAAAAACCTCGGAACCAACAAGGTGTGCAAATTGAAAAAATCCTTGTATGGTCTTAAACAATCACCAAGAGCATGGTTTGAAAGGTTTGGAAATGTAATGAAGAGCTATGGTTATATTCAGAGTCAAGCTGACCACACAATGTTCTTTAAGCACTCTAGAAATGGTAAACTAGCTCTTTTAATTGTGTATGTGGATGATATAATAATAACCGGTGATGATAGTGCAGAAATTGGAGAACTTAAGAGAAGGCTTGCACATGACTTTGAGATAAAGGATTTGGGAGCCTTAAAGTACTTCCTTGGCATGGAATTTGCAAGATCAAAGGAGGGTATCTTTGTTAGCCAACGTAAGTATGTCCTAGACTTGCTTAGTGAGACAGGAATGCTTGGTTGCAAGATAGCTGGAACCCCAATAGAGCCCAACTTGAAACTTCAGCCTGCTGAAACCAAAGACGTGGTGGATAGAGAGAAATACCAAAGACTTGTGGGTAGACTCATCTATTTAGCACATACACGACCTGATATAGCTTTTGCAGTAAGTGTGGTAAGTCAGTTTATGCATTCACCCAGCTCAGAACACTTTGAAGCTGCCTACAGAATCCTAAGGTATCTAAAGGGAACACCTGGAAAAGGATTGCTTTTCAAAAACCATGGACACCTACAAGTAGAAGCCTATACCGACGCAGACTGGGCAGGAAGTATTACAGATAGGAGGTCAACTTCAGGCTATTGCACATTTGTGGGAGGAAACCTTGTCACTTGGAGAAGCAAGAAACAGAATGTAGTAGCCAGAAGTAGTGCCGAGGCTGAGTTTCGTTCAATAGCCCATGGGATTTGTGAGGTAATGTGGATTAAAAGACTACTTGAAGACTTGAAGGTTTCTAATCCCTCACCGATAAAGCTCTATTGTGATAATAAAGCTGCAATCTCTATTTCTCACAATCCAGTGCTCCATGATAGAACGAAGCATGTAGAAGTAGATAAGCATTTTATCAAAGAAAAGCTTGACAATGGAATAATTTGCATGCCATATATACCAACAAGTGACCAAGTTGCTGATGTTCTTACAAAGTGATTGCACAGGAAGCAGTTTGAAAATCTAGTGAGCAAGCTTGCCATGGAAGATATCTTCAAGCCAGCTTGAGGGGGAGTGTGGAAAAGTTAACTATATTAAATGTGTAAATATCTATATCCCTAGAATTAAGGTTAGACAATTCCTCAATTATGGGGATTAGATTTAGACTGATTTAGTTTCCTATTTTACTGCTTAACAGTAGCTGTATATAATCCTTAGAAGTTGTATTATTCTAGTAAGATTCAGAAATAAAAATATTCTGAAATTCCACACAGTCACTAGTCTCTTCTCCAGTCAACCCTGACCCTAGCCAACCCTCTCTGGTCAGTTTTCTATCTTTAATCAGAGGTCAACAGACTTGATACAGGCCATTTTTTTCTTCAATATGTCTGACCTTACCCTAAATACAACCCAAATCCAAACCCAAACACCCAAATTTCCCAAAATATAAATACAGAAACTTCTTCTGTTCAAATTACCACTATTCAGCTAAATGGTGATAATTTCTTGTGCTGGTCTCAATCCATCAGAATCTTTTTACAAGGACATGGGAAAATAGGCTATATCACTAGTGAGATAAAGGAACAAGAAAAATCTAACCCAAAACATCCGACCTAGGATGCTAAAAATACGATGGTGATGACATGGCTTGTAAATTCTATCATGGGAGAGATTGGATCCAACTATATGTGCTACTCCACTGCCAAAGATCTTTGGGACAATGTTAGTCAAATGTACTCTGACTTGGGTAATCAGTCCCAAATTTATGAAATTACTTTAAAGCAAGGAGAGGTCAAGTAAGGGGATAATACAGTTACCCAATACTTTAGTGCCTTAAAGAAGCTTTGGCAAGATCTAGACCTATTCAATGATATGGATAGAAATTCCCTGAAGATAGAAAGAGACCATTACCAGAAAATGGTGGAGGACCATCATATATTTAAGTTTTAGGCAGGACTTAACATGGAGTTTGACGAAGTTAGAAAGAGAATCATTGGCCGACAACCTCTTCCTTCACTTAATGAGGTTTTTTCTGAGTTTCATTGTGAGGAGATCCACATGCTCAGAAAAAAAGCCTGTTGGAGGCTTTATAGAAGGCTCAACCTTAGCTATATCTGAAGCTAATGTGTCCAGACAATACAGCCCCACAAAAATCTGATGAGCAAGGACCCCATGTTTGGTGTGATTTTTGTAATAAGCCATGCCATACCCGTGAAAACTGTTGGAATATTCATGGTAGCCAACAAATTGGAAGAGCAACAAACAGGGACGCAGGTGTAATCGTGGGTATCCCTCTACTAATGAGACCGACACAGGTGTGTTTGGTAAAGAACAAATGGATTAACTCCTTAAACTACTAAAATCCAATTCAGCATTTGGTATTCCAAATGCTTCTCTTGCTCAAGCAAGTAATAATTATAGAGCCTTATCCTTTCCAGTAAATTCTGCTCTTTGGATCATGGATTCAAGAGCCTTTGATCATATGACTAGTTTTTCTCATTTATTTTCTACCTATTCACCATGTTTTGGTCATCAAAAAATTCGTATTGTAGATGGTAGTTTTTCACCTATCGTAGGCAAAGGAATAGTTAATCTCTGAGAATATATATCTTAAAAGTGTTCTCTATGTCCCAAAATTGACATGTAATTTTTTATCTATTAGTAAATTATCTAAGGATTCTAATTGTTGTGTCAACTTTTTTGATTCACATTGTCTCTTTCAGGACCAGAGTTCGGGGAAGATGATTTGCAGTGCTAGGATGGTTGATGAACTTTACTATTTTGATGACAACTCCTTTGGTAATAAAAAAGCTTAGAGCTTGAGTAGTATTAGCTCTATTTCTGTTTCCAAACAAATAAGGCTGTAGCATCTTAGATTAGGCCATCCAAGTTTTCAATATCTTAATTCGTACTTTATTTAAGGATGTGGATTGTTCAAATTTTCAATGTGAAAGTTGACTTTTATCAAAAAGCCATCATACAATTATAATTCCCAATTTTTTTGTGCATAAAGACCATTTTATTTAATTCATAGCATATTTGGGGACCCTCCAAGATCCCTACTCTATTTAGAAAAAAATGGTTTGTCACTTTTATAGGTGATCATACACGTTTATGTTGGATATATTTGCTAAGTAAAAATCTGATCTTGCAAAATTGTTTCAGGATTTTTATCACATAATTGAAAATCAGTTTCAAACAAAAATCAACATATTTCAGTCTGATAATGGAACGGAGTTTTTTAATGAATGAATGGGCAATTTTTTAAAGGAAAAGGCATTCTGCATCTATCCACTTGTTGTGATACACCTCAACAAAATGGCATTGCCGAGCCAAAAAAAAAAGACATTTACTTGAAGTGGCTCGTGCCATTAAGTTCTTAATGAATGTTTCGAAATATTTGTGGGGCAATGCAATTTTAAATACAAAACACCTTTGAAATGTCTTAAAAATGTTTTTCCAATGACTAGAATATATGCTGATTTATGTCTGAAAGTTTTTGGTTGCACTTGTTTTGTTCATATACCCAGTATGTTTTGATTCAAATTGGACCCTCGAGCTGAAAAATGTATATTCCTTGGCTATAAATGTTTCAATCCTTGGACCAAAAAAGTCCATGTTAGCATGGATGTTACCTTTTTGGATAATCAATCTTTTTTTAGCAAAAATTCTCTTTAGGAGGAGATTGAGCAAGAAGAAGAAGATAATTTTTGGAATATTTCTATTTTACCAACTCCTGTTTTTTCATCTAATTCCTCCAAAAATCAACAAATTGTTCAAAATATTGAAAATACAGAGAACCCTATTGAGTTGATGCCAAGGATAGATGTCTCAAAAATGGGGGAAGAAATACTTCTTAAAGATAAAAAAAAATCATGATTCTAAGTTTCAAGTTTGTACCACAAAGAGAAATCGTAAAAATGGTAACAATTCATAAATTCCTCTAACGCCAGTCCAATCATCACTAAGAGATGCTCCTACCAATAATCCAAGTAATTCTATTTCTAATCCTTCCTCTACCACACCTAAAAATTCAGAATTAAATCTTGCCACAAATTCAAAATTAAATCTTCCCATTGTTTTTAGAAAAGGTGTTCGAACTTGTACTAGTTGTCTAATAAACATAAAACTTTTACCACTAGGATTTCTAACTTGCTTATTCCAAGAAACTTTCATGAAGTCATTAATGACCTGAATTGGAAATTAACAGTTATAGAGGAAATGAATGCTCTTAATAGAAACAACACTTGGTAGGTTGTTGATTTGCTGAGGGACAAGAAGACAATAGGTTGTAAGTGGGTGTTTACTGTCAAAGGCAAGTCTGATGGAAGTATAGAACAATAAAAGGCACAGCTGGTGGCAAAAGGTTTTACCCAAACTTATGCAATTGATTATCAAGAAACCTTCGCTCCAGTCACGAAAATCAATTCCACACGAGTCTTATTATCAAGAAACCTGAATTAAAAGAGGGACTTGGTAAACGGAAGATATGCAAGTTGAAGAAATCCCTATATGGCCTTAAGCAGTCTCCAAGGGCCTGGTTTGAATGTTTTGGGAAAGTTGTAAAAGGCCATGGTTACTATTAAAGTCAAGCTGACCATACAAAGTTTTACAAACATTCAAAAGATGGGAAAGTTGCCATACTAATTGTGTACGTTGATGATATAATTTTTGTTGGAAAGATTAGGAAAATCCCAGAATTATTAGGATTTGATTAGGGTCAACTTTCTGATTTTTTATTTTTGGTAGTTTCCTGTTTTTCATTCTTAGAATTAATTGTGTCTATTTTAGGATAGTTCTCCTTCTATAAAAAAATAAAAATAAAAACCCTACTGTATGTCAAAGATATAGAGAAAATTATTTTCTAAACCTCTTGTTCATCTTGTCAGAGCCGGTATTCCTGCTGGCATATTCTTCTTTCTGGCCTTTCATACTTAACTAGAAGACTGTTAAGAACAATGGCTGGTACTGCCCAATCCTCATCTACAGCGGAATTCCTTGCTGTTTATAGCCATCAAAAAAATTCTTTACCCTCTTTATCATCTTCCCTAGACACTCATTCTCTTCAAATAACCCAGCACAAACTCAATGGAACAAATTTCCATGAGTAGTTTCAATCTATTGTTTTAGTAATTAAAGGCAAAGGGAAGATGGGCTACCTAAGGGGTGCCATTCCTATGCCTTCAACTACTGCAGAAAATTTCAGTACTTGGGAGGCTGAGAACTCCATAGTCATGGCCTGGTTGATCAACTCTATGGAACCTAGGATTGGTCGAACCTACCTGTTCTACAAGACAGTGAAGGAAATCTGGGAGGCAGTCCAGGAGATGTATTCAGACCTTGAAAATACTGCTCAGTGTTTTGAGATCTGTTCAGCCATTCGCACTACTCGACAAGGAACAATGTCAGTCACCGAGTACTATAATGTTTTGTCTGAATTGTGGCAAGGGATGGATTTGTTCTATAGACAAGTTGGAAGTGTCCTGAAGATGGTGTGAAGTACAGCAAGATGCTAGAGAAAGAACCTGTGTTTGACTTCCTTCAAGGTCTCAATAAGGAACTTGATGAAGTTCATGGACTTCTCCTTGGAGCCAACCTCTTCCTACCATCCGAGAAGCATTCACTGAGGTTAGATGTGAAGAAAGTTGAAAGAGAGTGATGCTTCACATGCCTTCCAGCCCAACTGCAGAGGTGACACAACAGAATTCTGCTTTGGCTACAAACCGAAGTGAGTCTTCCAATCCTCAAGGCCAACGGTCTAAGGATAAGCAGTTGTGGTGTGACCATTGCAATAAACCTTATCACACCAAGGGGACGTGTTGGGAAATTCATGGAAAACCTGCAGATTGGAAACCTCAAAGTCAAAGAAAATCAAACTGGTCAGCCTATACTACCAAGTCTGCCATAGACTCTAAAAACCAAGGCCAACTTCCCTTCACGGCAGAATAGATGGAGCTCTTGAGGAACCTTTTGAACCAATCAAAACCTCTTAAAGAGTCCGACCCTGCTACACCATCCTCCACTGCCACTGTTGCACAATGAGGTAACACCAAATCATCTTATTTATCAGACAAAGTTACAGGGATAATTGATACTGGTGCCTCAGACCATATGACTTGCTCTTCTTCTGCTTTCTTGACTTATGAAGCATGTGATGATGACCTAAAAGTTACAGTTGTTGGTATGAAGATACCACCAGGCTTTGAGACAAAGGAGGAAATGGGCAAGGTGTGTAAATTAAAAAATTCCCTAAATGGTCTGAAACAGTCACCAAGGGCATGGTTTACAAGGTTTAGCACAGCCATGAAACAGTTTGGATACAAATAGGGGCAAGCTGATCATACTTTTTATTAAGCAAGCTAAAGATGGGAGGAAGTCAATTCTAATAGTTTATGTTGATGATATAGTAATCACAGGTGACGATATTCAAGAGATTGATGAACTTAAACGGCGATTACAATCTGAATTCCAGATGAAGGATCGAGGGAAGCTTCGGTACTTTCTTGGGATGGAAATAGCAAGAAGCAAACAAGGTATCTTCATCTCCCAAAGGAAATACACTCTTGAATTCCTAAAAGAAACCGGAAAACTTGGTTGTAGACTTGCTGGAACTCTTTAGAGCGAGCCTGGAAATTGGAAACTACTGAGGAAGATCCACCTGTAGATAGGGAAAGGTACCAGTGTTTGGTTGGAAAACTAATATACCTATCTCTCACAAGGCCAGACATTGCCTTTAGTGTAAGTGTTGTAAGTCAATTCATGCACTCACCCACAAGGAGGCATCTAGAAGCAGTGAACCAAATTCTTCGTTATCTAAAGGGAACTCCATGTAAAGGACTTCTATTAAAAAAAATGAACTAAGGGAAGTTGAAGGTTTTGCTGATGCTGAATCGGCAGGGTTGGTTGAAGACAGCAAATCTACCACAAGATATTGTACTAAACTATGGGGAAATATGGTGACTTGGAGAAGTAAGAAGCAAACAGTGGTTGCTCGAAGTAGTACAGAAGCGGAATATAGGGCCTTTGCTCAAGGGGTTTGTGAGCTAATCTGGTTGGAAAGGATATTAAAGGACCTAAATATACCGTTATCAGGTCCTATGAAGTTATACAATGATAGCAAATCTGCCATCAGCATTGTTCACAATCCTATTCAGCATGATAGAATGAAGCACGTGAGAATTGACAGAAATTTCATCAAAAATGAGATTGAAAACGAGACTGTTAGCTTGTCTTATGTATCAACTAAGCCACAAGAAGCTGATGTTTTGACTAAAGCCATGTCAAAACCGGGATTTGATTCTTTTGTAAGCAAGCTTGGAATGATTGATATCTATTCACCAGCTTGAGGGGGAGTGTTGAAAAGATTAGGAAAATCCCAGAATTATTGGGATTTGATTAGGGTCAACTTTCTGATTTTTTTATTTGTGGTAGTTTCCTGTTTTTCATTCTTAGAATTAATTGTGTCTATTTTAGGATAGTTCTCCTTCTATATTAAAAAAAAAACCCTACTGTATGTAAAGAAATGAGTAATTATGAAAGCTGAACGATTTGTTCGAGCTTCTATTGGTGCTTGGGAAATAAAGAAATGAGTAATTATGAATGCTGAACGATTTGTTCGAGCTTCTATTTTTATTCCACTGAAGTATCTCTATTTAAAGAGATATTGGTTACATAGAATATCCTGAAAATCAGGATTACAAATAGAAGATAAGGTTGGATATTCTGATCCTAATCACTTGGATATTATCCTAAAATTTTAAAAAACTATCCTAGACTTATCAGCATCTATTTAAAATAGAAAACAGAAAATAAAGCTGGAATTTAAATAATCCTACACTCCCCCTCAAGTTGGGTTGTAAATGTTTAACATACCCAACTTGTTAACAAATTTTTCAAACAACCCCCTAAACAAAGCTTTGGTAAAAATATCTGCTACTTGATGACTTGTAGAGATATATAAAGAGTAGCAATTCCTTGTTCAATTTTCTCCTTGATGAAGTGTCGGTCGATCCCCACATGCTTTGTCCGATCATGGTGAACTGGATTCTTAGCAATACTGATAGCTGCCTGATTGTCACAAAACAGTTTAACAGATTCATTTAAAGGCATCTTTAGTTCTGCGAGAAGTCTTCTTAACCACATACCTTCACACACACCTAAAGCCATGGCTCTAAACTCTGCCTCTGCGCTGCTTCTTGCTACCACAGATTGCTTTTTACTTCTCCAAGTAACCAGATTTCCCCATAGGAAAGTACAATAACCTGAAGTTGATCGTCTATTAGTCACTGAGTCGGCCCAATCTACATCTGTGAACACTTCGATACTTCTACTAACACCCTTTTTAAAAAATAAACCCAAACCTGGAGTCATCTTTAGATACCGTAGAATACGGTACACAGCTTCAAAATGTTCTTCATTTGGGTTGTTCATGAATTGACTGACAACACTTATTGAAAAACTTATATCAGGCCGAGTATGAGACAGGTAGATAAGTCTTCCCACTAATCTTTGATACCTTCCCTTGTCAACAGGGGAACATCCTTCCTTTTTTCCAACTTTACAGGTTGCATCCATAGGTGTATCAGCTGGTTTACACCCTAGCATACCTGTTTCTTTAAGTAAATCAAGGGTATATTTTCTTTGAGACACAACAATGCCTTTTTCTAATCTTACCACTTCCATTCCCAAGAAATATCTTAGTTGCCCTAAATCTTTGATTTCAAATTCTTTTGCCAACATAGACTTTAATTTGATCATCTCTTCAATATAATTTCCAGTCAAAATAATATCAACATAGACAATAAGAATAGCAATGTCACCTATAGGGGAATGTTTAGTGAAAAGGGTGTGGTCGGCTTGTCCTTGTTGATAGCCTTGATGCTTGAGTACTCTGGTGAATCTTTCGAACTATGCCCGTGGAGATTGCTTCAAACCATAGAGAGATTTCGTAATTTGCAAACCAAATTTGAATTATGCTCTCCCTTGAACCCAGGTGGAACCTCCATATATACCTCTTCCTCTAAGTCTCCATTAAGGAAGGCATTCTTCACATCTAGTTGTTGTAACTCCCAGTCCAAGTTTACTGCAATAGAGATAAGTACTCGTATAGTATTTAGTTTAGCAACTGGAGCAAATGTCTCTTGATAATCAATGCCATTGGTTTGAGTGTAACCTTTGGCAACTAACCTGGCCTTATACCTTTCAATACTCCCATCAGCTTTATATTTCACATTGAATATCCACCTGCATCCTACTGGGGTCTTTCCTTTTGGCAGCTTCACCATTTCCCAAGTACCATTTTTCCTCAAGGCCTGAATTTCCTCATTGACTGCTTGTTTCATTCTGATTTCCTAAGAGCTTCTCCTATTGTTTGTGGAATCTCAACATTGGACATTTTAGTGGTAAAAGCTCTAAATTTAGAGGATAACCTTTCATAGGATAGGAAGTTAACTATAGGATGTTGAGTGCAAGTCCTAACTCCTTTCCTCTTTGCAATAGGAACATCAAGACCATCAAATTCAGATTCAATAGGGAGTACCTTGGTGTTACCTGATGTGAGTTCCTGGGTTTTGGAACCTGGTTCAGAATCATGGTGTTGACTAGGAGTAGAATCAGACTCTACCTTCTCACAAGTCCTTGGTCTCCGTGTGTATACTTGGATTTGAGGAGGAAAAATTTTGGTTGCAAAAGGCTTGGTCTGGGTTTCAGGTGCAGTTGGCTGCTTTGTTTGGATTTCAGGCTCTGTTTCAGGTGCTGTCTGTTGCTCTGCCTGGATTTTTGGCTCTGTTTCAAGTGCTGACTGCTTTGTTTGGATTTCAGGCAATGTTTCAGGTGCTGTTTTAGGTTCAAGACAGTATGTGGGTGATTGGGTTATTGTGAACGGAAGTACAAACTGATATTCTTGTTGTTTGGTTGTGTTATTCTCCCTCTGAATATCAGTTTTTGTATAGTATGGCTGATGTTCAAGAAAGGTCACATCCATGGTATTATAAAAGCGATGGTTGGTTGGTGAGTAGCATTTATATCCTTTTTGGTTTGATGAGTAGCCAAGAAATATACATTTGGTAGCCTTTGGATCAAGTTTGCTATGATTTTGGGAGTGGATATGAACAAAGGTGGTGCAGCCAAAAATTTTAAGTGGGAGGGTAGTGAGGAATCTGAGTTGTGGGTAGGCATTCAAAAGTGATTGGTATGGGGTTTGAAATTGTAATACCCTGGAAGGCATTCGGTTAATTAGATATGTGGCGGTAAGAACAGCTTCCCCCCAAAAATGTTTTGGAACATTATAGGTAAATAGAAGGGATCGGGCAACCTCTAAAATATGACGGTTCTTTCTTTCAGCTACCCCATTTTGTTGTGGGGTGTCAACACACGAGCTTTGATGGATAATTCCATTGGCTAAGAGATATTTGTTTAAGTTCAGGTTGAAATAGTCTTTGGCATTGTCAGTTCGAAGGACCTTTATTTTGGTTTGAAATTGATTTTGGATCATGGTATGAAAGTTTTCAAATATGGTTAAGTTTCAGATTTATCTTTCATCAAAAAGACCCAAGTAATTCTAGTATGATCATCTATAAAAGAAACAAACCATCTAGAACCCGTAATGTTTTTAACCCTTGTAGGTCCCCAAATATCACTATGAACAACATTGAATGGCTGGGATGCTTTATATGGCTGGGTTGAAAAAGTAGCACGAGTATGTCTAGATAAATGGCAAATTTCACATTGGAAAGGAATCTGATTTTTATTAATCAAAGATGGAAACATCTTTTTCATATACTGAAAGGAAGGATGACCCATGCGATAATGCCATAAAGAAATAGTACTACTTTTATCGGGAATGGAACAGGAAAAATACGGTGTAGGAAGGGCATTGCAGGCTGTTCGAAATGGGGACTTGGAGATGTCAGCTTGTAGAAGGTATAGCCCAGCCCTCTCTTGAGCACTACCAATCATCTTCCCCGAGTCCAAATCCTGAAAGTCACACCAAGTAGGATAAAATTTAATAACACAATTCATGTCTTTTGTGAGTTTATTAACCGAAAGTAAATTACACTTAAGGTTAGGGATATAAAGAACAGAATTTAAGACTAGATTTAAAGAAACCGTTATTGTCCCAACACCCTTTACACTGGACAAAGATCCATCTACAATTTTAACTGATAAACCACTGGGGCACGAACGAAGCTCATGAAATAAAATGGCATTACCAGTCATATGATCTGACGCTCCAGAATCAACGATCCATTCTTTCTGTTTATCCAGTTCAGCATTAAAGGCACTCAAAAAATTACCTCTTTGGGCTACAGAACCTGTGCTGATGTTGGGGTTGGATTGTACTTGTTTAAGTAATTGCTGGAGGAGATCCATTTGTTCTTTTGAGAAGACAGAATTCTCAACATCAGGTTTTGTTGTGGTGGCTGGTTCAACCTCGACATTGTAGCTGCGGCTGTCTTGAGATCCTTTGGATGGTTTCCAATCTGCAGGTTTCCCATGAAGCTTCCAGCATTTGTCCTTGACATGGCCTGGTTTTTTGCAGTGTTCACACCAAGGACGCCCCTTTCTTCTCTCTGTTTGACTTTGAGAATTGTTGCCTCTAACAGCAAGGGCAGATCAATCCACTCCTTCGGAGGGAGTTTGGTGCAGCATAACCTTTTTCCTGCTTTCTTCTCTTCGTACCTCAGAAAATACTTCACGGATAGAGGGCAATGGCTTTAGACTTAGAATTCTTCCTCTGACTTCGTCTAAGTCTTTGTTGAGACCCAACAAAAACGTAAAAATCCTCTCCTTCTCTATAATTTTCTTGTATAAGATGATATCATCCGTGCATTGCCACTTGTATTCCTCGAAAGTGTCCAATTGCTGCCAGGAACGAGTAAGGGAATTGAAATAAGTGGTGACAAAGTGTTCACCTTGCCTTAGATCATGGAGCCCTTTGATCTCAAATAATTCAGCAGTATTATTTGTATCTGAGTACATTACCTTTGCTGCATCCCAAATTTCTTTGGCTGTTTTGTAGAACATAAAGTCTTGGCCTATATCATTCTCCATGGTATTGATGAGCCAGGACATCACCATATTATTCTCTGAACGCCAGATTTTAAACTTCGGATCTTTTGGTGAAGGAGCAGCAGCAGCTCCAATGAGGAAGTCATCTTTATCTTTTCCACAAATGAACATCATAACGGATTGAGACCACTGGATATAATTTTGACCATTGAGCTTATATCCAGTGATGGGCAAAGAAGTCTCAGATAGCCCATGATGAGAAGTTGTTTGCCCATGAAAAGGTGCTGTAACAGCAGGAGTTGAACCCGAGGAACCTGAGGTTACCTCGGCAAAAGTCTATCTGTCTGATGTCATGCCGGCTTTTGGCATTTTCAGATGATCAGGTCCACTTCTGATACCATAAAGAAATGAGTAATTATGAAAGCTGAACGATTTGTTCGAGCTTCTATTTTTATTCCACTGAAGTATCTCTATTTAAAGAGATATTGGTTACATAGAATATCCTGAAAATCAGGATTACAAATAGAAGATAAGGTTGGATATTCTGATCCTAATCACTTGGATATTATCCTAAAATTTTAAAAAACTATCCTAGACTTATCAGCATCTATTTAAAATAGAAAACAGAAAATAAAGCTGGAATTTAAATAATCCTACAGTATGTCAAATATATAGAGAAAATTATTTTCTAAACCTCTTGTTTCAATTTTGACAGGTAGTGATTACACAGAGTTGCAACTTCTGAAGGAAAAATTGGCTAAAGACTTTGAGATCAAAGACTTAGGCTGGCTCAAGTACTTCCTTGTTATGGAGTTTGCAAGATCCAAGGAAGGCATATTCATTAATCAGCAAAAATATGTTCTTGACTCATTGGGAGAGACAGCTGTGCTGGTTTGTAAGGCTGCTGAAACTCCTATTGAGCCAAATCTAAAACTGCAGCCTGCCACTGCTAAAAGTGTTGTGAAGAGGGAGCGGTACCAAAGGCTGGTTGGGAGGTTAATTTACTTGTCTCATACACAACCAGACATAGCATTTGCTATTAGCGTGGTAAGTCAGTTCATGCACTCACCAAGAGCAAAGCACTTTGAAGCAGTATATAGAACCCTAAGGTATTTAAAGGGAACTTCAAGAAAGGGTCTACTGTTCAAGAAGCTTGAACATGTGCAGATAGAAGTTTATACAAATGCAGATTAGGCTAGGAGTGTTACTGATCACAGGTCAACATCAAGCTATAGTACATTTGTTGGAGGTAATTTGGTAACATGTTGAAGCAAGAAGCAGAATGTAATAGCTAGGAGCAGTGCAGAAGCAAAATTCAGATATTTTGCTCATTGAGTTGTGACGTAATGTGGATTAAGAGACTATTAGAAGACTTAAAGATTTCTACTGCTTTATCTATGAAGGCTTACTATGACAATAAGGCAGCAATCTTAATTGCTCACAATCCAGTTCTACATGATAGGACCTGTTAATGTTTAGGGTTTGAATTGTTGTTTATTGAATAAAATGTTTGTTTATATACACAAGGGCTCTAGCACTAAATCAGGAAACTACTCCTAATACTAATTGAAATCCCTAAACTTACGGGATCTCAATAAATACATAATTACAACTAAATATATACACTTGATTCTAGGAAATATTTATTTTCCTAAAATAACACGGTTTCCCACACTCCCCCTCAAGCTGGTGAATAGGAATTTTCCATTCCCAGCTTGGATATAATTCTCTCAAATGCCATGCTACTCAACCCTTTGGTGAGGATATCAGCAAGTTGCCCATGTGTTGACACATATGGAGTACATATCAAGCCACTGTCTAACTTCTCCTTGATGAAATGTCTATCCACCTCGATATGCTTCGTTCGATCATGCTGTACTAAATTATGAGCTATGCTGATTGCTGATTTATTGTCACAGTAGAGCCTCGTAGGCCCTTCCCATTTAATCTTTAAGTCTTCTAGGATGATTTTCAGCCAAAGTAGCTCACACACACCTTGTGCCATTGCACGAAATTCTGCCTCAGCACTAGAACGTGCTACTACACTCTGTTTCTTGCTTCTCCATGTCACAAGATTCCCTCCAAGAAAGGTACAGTACCCGGAGGTTGATCTCCTATCGATGATCGATCCTGCATAGTCAGCATCGGTATAGGCTTCAAGTGTCTTACTCCCATTCCTCTTGAACAGAATTTCTCTTCCTGGTGTTCCCTTTAGATACTGCAAAATTCGGTGGGTAGCCTGCAAATGAACCTCTCTTGGACTATGCATAAACTGACTGATTAAGCTCACCGCATAGGCTATATCCGGTCTGGTATGTGATAAGTAAATCAGTCTTCCCACGAGACGTTGATACATTTCCTTGTCCACTGTGGCATCTTCCTCTGCTTTTCCTAGCTTAAGGTTTGGGTCCATAGGAGTACTTGTGGGTTTGCATGCAGTTTTGCCCGTTTCCTTGAGCAAATCCGTAACATACTTCTGTTGGGATATAGAAATCCCTTTTCTGGAGTGCGCAACTTCAATTCCCAGAAAATATTTCAATCTTCCCAAAGTCTTAATTTCAAACTCCTTAGCCAAGCATTGACTCAATATTTGCTGCTCCCTTGTGTCATCTTCAGTTAATATAATGTCATCCACATATACTAACAGTGTTGTTACTCCCCCTGAAGCTGAATGTTTGATAAACAATGTGTGAACCCCCTAACTTTGTTTGTATCCCATGGCCAACATGACTCTAGCAAATCTTCCAAACCAAGCTCGAGGAGATTGCTTCAGGCCATACAAAGCTTTGTTCAACTTACATACAGTATTGGCAATCACATTCCTTCCATAACCTGGTGGAATCTCCATATAAATCTCCTCCTTAAGCTCCCCGTGTAAGAAGGCATTTTTCACATCAAATTGCTGTAGTTCCCAACCAAAATTGGCGGCTAGAGATAAGATTACTCTGACTATATTCATCTTAGCAACTGGAGCAAACGTCTCTAGGTAGTCAATCCCATAAGTCTGTGTATACCCTTTAGCTACCAACCTCGCCTTGTATCTCTCAATTGACCCATCTGCCCTGTATTTCACAGTATAAACCCACTTGCACCCCACCGGTCTTTTTCCTGCTGGTAACTTCACCAACTCCCAAGTTTTATTCTTCTCTAGAGCCTCCATCTCCACATCCATGGCTTGTTTCCATTTTTCATTAGACAATGCCTCATATAAGGTAGTAGGAATGGTGGTGTTCTTTAGGCTTACAAGGAAGGCTTTGTAAGTTGGTGAGAAATTTTTAAATGATAGGTAGTGTGAAAGAGGATATAATGGCTGTTTTGTACACTTTCTGGTCCCTTTTCTAATAGCAATTGGAAGGCCCTGGTCATCTTCAGTAATTTGGGCTTTGGTTTCACTTTGTAATGCTGGAAAGTTAGTAATTGTTACCTCATTTGAAGGACTTGAGTTGGACTCTTGAACTTGCATAGATCCTGGATTGGCCTTTTTCTGCCTTGAGTACACCAAGTTTTTACCAAATCTCACATCTCCAAGAGCAGATTCGGGGTTAGGTACTAGTTCGGGTTCAGACACATTTGGTGCAGTAGGAGTGGTCTCATTTGACTTAGGTTCAGGTTCACCAACAACTGGAGCATTTGACTCAGGTTCAGACTCAACAGACAGTTAGGGCATATGATTGGGTTGAGACAAAAGTGAAAGATCAGGCAACCCAAGAAAACCTTCCTTATCTTCCCTAAGACTCTCCCCCTGAAGATAAGGTTGAGTGAAATAGGCCTCTTGTTCATTGAATGTTACATCTCGTGACACATAAAATTTTTTGGACGGAGGATGGTAACACTTGTAACCTTTCTGAGTTGAAGAATACCCAATAAAAACACACTTTAGAGCTCTAGAATCTAGCTTCTCCCTGTCTTGACTATGGATATGAACAAAGGACACACACCCAAAAATGCGAGGTGTAAGATTGTTTGTGGTAGAGAGGTTCGGATAGAATGAAGAAAGCACATCCATTGGACTTTTGAATCCTAGAACTCTAGAGAGTAATCTATTGATGAGATGAGTGACTGTGAGAACTGCTTCCCCCCAGAAACTTTTTGACACATTTTTTTGATACAACAGTGCTCGGGTTTGGTCTAGAAGGTGCCCATTTTTTCTTTCGGCAACTCCATTTTGTTGTGGTGTTCTCACACAGGAAGACTCGTGAATTATTCCCTCTTTTTGACAAAAAGGGGTAAGAATTTGATTGAAATAATCCTTGGCATTGTCTGACCTAAGTTTTTTAATACTCACACCAAACTGGTTTTTTACCATGGAGAAGAAATTAGGGAACACAGTGCTAACATCTGACTTATGTTTAAGCAAGAAAACCCAGGTAACTCGGGTACAATCATCAATAAAAGTCACAAACCATCGTGCCCCTGACACATTAGCAACAGTAAAGGGACCCCAAATATCAGTGTGAACAAGATAAAAAGGAAAAATGCTTCTTTTATTGCTTATTGGAAAAGGTATACGCTTGTGTTTGGTAAGTTCACACACCTCACAATGAAAACTGTCAATATCCAACTTTGTAAACAATGAAGGAAACAGAATTTTAATAACCCTAAATGATGGATGTCCTAACCGACAATGGTAAAGAAAAACTTTCTCCTTACTAGATAACATAAACTCGGACATGAATGAGTGGGGTGATCTGCTCTCGAATATGTTTGACTTGTTTGATTCCGCAAGGTAGTAAAGACCATCCCGTTCTCTAGCACGTCCAATCATCCTCCCCGAATCCTTGTCCTAAAATAAATAATAACTACTGTGAAAAGTCACATTACAAAGCAAGTCTTGTGTGAGTTTCTGTACAGAGACAAGATTTGTGGATAGCTTAGGAACATGAAGGACATTTTTCAGGGTTATGGATGGGTTTATTCGAACATCTCCTATACCAGCTACGGTTGCTAAGGATCCATCAGCTATGGCTATTTTCTTATTGCTTGAACATGGTGAGTATGTGGAAAAATGTTTGGATGAGTGGGTCATGTGATCGGTGGCTCCTGAATCCATGATCCAAGATTGAGTAAAGGGTGTTTCTGAGGCATTTAATCCAAATGAAAATAGACGCTTACCTGAATACGCCGAAATACAAGTACCTGTAGGTTTCTCGAGGTTACTTAAGAATGATCTCACCCTTTCCACCTCCTCTTGGTTAAGACTTGCTGGTTTATTTGGTGCTGCAGTGGTTGTTGCTGCAACTACTGACATCTTTTACAAATCAATACTTGCTAAAAGACTGGTGAGAATCAGGGATAATTCGGCAACAAAGGCCAGGCAACAAAGAGAAATCGCCAATGATGAAGAACAAAGGAAAAATCCAGTTATGAAGGCTGGAAAACGAACACTTGAAATACTCTGTTTTTTCTTTAGAAAATAGAGCAGAACAGAGCCAAAAAAATGGCTATGAAGGCTGGATGAGAAAATGGCTATGAAGGCCTAAAGCAAAAAATCAGCAATGAAGGTTGAAGAAGAAACTGCAGAAAATATCAACAATGAAGGTTGAAAAAAAAACTGCAGAAAAATCAACAATAAAGGCTGAAAAAGTGACTGATTTCCAAGAAAAAACCTAAAGCTCTGATACCATGTTAATGTTTAGGGTTTGAATTGTTGTTTATTGAATAATATGTTTATTTATATACACAAGGGCTCTAGCACTAAATCAGGAAACTACTCTTAATACTAATTGAAATCCCTAAACTTACGGGATCTCAATAAATACATAATTACAACTAAATATATACACTTGATTCTAGGAAATATTTATTTTCCTAAAATAACACGGTTTCCCACAGGACCAAACATGTAGAAGTGGGCAAAAGAATTCCATCAAAAAAAAAAACTTGACAGTGGAATAATCTACATGTCATATATTCCAACTACTGATCAGGTTGCAGATATACTCAACAAGGGCTTACAAAAGAAACTGTTTGACAATTTAGTAGGCAAGCTGTCCATGGAAGATATCTTCTAGCCAGCTTGAGGGGGAGTGTCGAAAGGAGAAAATTTTGGTCGATTGAAAAGAAAAAATCTGCTGTAAATATAGGTCTAATTTGTTCCTGATTTGCAGGTTCCTAATTTGTAGATTCTTCCTATTTTTGTGTCTATGTAATTATCCTATAAAAAGGATCTGTGTATACTCTATTAGAACAATATAGTAATAAAAATATCACCCTTATTTCTCACCTAGCAGTCCAGAATAAAAAAATTTGTTTCATGTGTTTCATTTTTGTTAGCTACAATGGTCGAAGAATTACAAGCCATTTCATGTGAGAGCCTTGAGGCCCAATATGATATGAAAGTGGTATGATATGAAAATATGAGGAAGCTCAACCCTGATGATCATTACAGGAGCACAGCCCTCGTAACATCAACATGGTTTCCATATACAAAGAAGAGGGAGTAGTCTCACATACTACCCCTTCCATCAGAGAAGATTTGCTCAAGGGATGATAATACCTCAGCATCTCAAGGAAAAATTCTCTCGAACAAAGGGAGTATGGCTCAAACCAAAGTACTCAAAGAAAAAATATCCAATTTCCAAGAAATTTGAAAAGATAGTCTTTATTTGATGTTAGATTGGTTTAGGACATTATTTAATCTAGAATAGATTTTCTAGTCTGATATGTTTACGTTTCCTCAGGTTTTGCAAGTTTACTATTTGCTTTGTTTTCATTGGTATAATGTGTCACGAGGATTCTAGTACTTCTACAATATATGGAAATTTGAAACTCTCAAACCCAAAGGTTCATTCATGGTTGCCTTCTATTATTATGCTTCCCTAGCTCCCTTTACAGTTTAGAACTTGTTTGAGTCAACTTTGGTGGTTTTGTATTTCGGCTGCTTTATAGTATTGAACCAATGAAAATAGTCCAAATCAGTATCAGTGCATAGTGCATATCATGCATGCCAAATATAATATATATTACTCCGTATGCATAAACTCTGTCAAAAAATAGAAGAATAAAAGCATATATGTTCTAGAAGAAAAATTCTGCAGGAGGTATCACAAAGCAAAGTGTGATTGTAGCAACTGTAGAGAGAATTAAAAATAACACTGACCTGAAAAATTCCCTCAGAGAGCATTTCACCTTCAGCTACAATTATGGTGTTCTCTGTAAAAAATCCTGTAGTTATTTTGTATTGGCTGTCAAAGAACGCAATGATTTTCTGCTTTTCAATGTGATTTGACATAAACAATGATAATCTCCAAATTCAGTTCTTATGAAGAAATAAGAAATTTAATGAAATAAAATCAATATATGAGTAGATATGATTAGGCAATTAACCAAAAGGATATAGCTTTGCAGAAGTCAATTTCAACCGCAGCAGTGAGGTCTTCCAAGTAAAAATGACCATCCTCCAACTGTAAGATGACACCCATCTCCTCCCTCTTTGCCCAACAGAGACTGTATTGGAGATAGCTGTCCAGCAAGATTGTTTTTGTTAGTCACATATAAACACAAATTCTCTCTCTGATCTTAGAACACAAAAAATTTGAAATTGAACGCCATTTTATTGAATACATATATGGAAAGAGAAGGGAAGCACACCTGACATCTTTGAGAGATTTCATCATCAATATTAAATGCGGGTTGAATAAAATGTTGATCACGAGAAACCCTCTGGAACAGCAACCGAAACCTATCTCTATAGACAGCAGCTTTTGCAGAAGCCTCCCCATGGATGGGAAGACTATCAGCATACCTAAAATATCATACAAGCTTTAAAATTCAAATATGATAAAATAATTCCCAAAAGAAAAAAAAAGGAATAAAACAGTTTACGTACTGAAAGAAATGTTTCTTGACTGGATCGTATCGAAATTTGGGGACGAGAAAGGCATCAATGACGCGAATAGAAGAATGAGAAGTACGGCATTCCTCCTCAACTGCTTCTGTTTCCAATAGAAGACTAATTACCCGAGCCACCTCCCCCTTGTTGATTACGGAAGATTTCACTGCTCCCAAAAAAACCCAATTACTGAGAATTTTTCCTTAAAAAAACCCTAAAAAACCAGAAATCATAAAAATTACAGGATTGGTGATCAAGCTGGTAGAGGAGGAGATCGATGGCCTCATCCTGGGCCTCTTGGAAGCGATTAGAAAAGGAAAGAATCTCCTCAAGACCATCTATCTTCAGGCCCTATCCTCTTATCTTAAACTTCTTCTGAATCTTCTTTTGAGTTCGCCCGCTCATTTTTCCCTTTTTCCTTTCTTTCGAGATTGTAAATGGGAAATAGCAAGTAGCAAACAGCAAACAGAAAAGAGAATTTGGCAAACGGAGGAGGGAGGGTTTTTTACTTTCGCTGCTTGCTTTTGGCGGGAAAATTGACGGTGCTTTTACTATTTGAGAGGCACTATTTCCGTTTTAAGGCTTTGTTTGATAAGATGGAAATAAACGGGTGAATAAGAAAAATTAATTAATCAAATGATTATATTTCATAACAATTTTTTTACTTTGTAGCTTAATCATTTGATTAACTAATTTTCTTTCCTCATCCCTTTTTTTTTACCATACCAAGTAAAGCCTAAATGTCTCAAGGCACATCCTATTTAGGTTGGCAATAGGTACCCTACAATCGAGTACCTGGTCATACTCGATTCGATTATACCGAGTTAGGGTACCCTATAATCGAATAATTATCAGGTTAGGGTAGAGATATTACTACTCGTATCGAGTTCGAGTAGGGTTTAGGTACCACCCCTTGGGTACCATATACCCAAACCTGATTATGATATAACCGAGTAGTTAGGATACCCAAACTTGTTTAATCTTTAACGGGTACCTTAATCTGTTACCCGTTTATGTGCACAAATAAATGGCAAAGTATAACTCATGAGACTTGAATGTGCACAAATAAATGGCAAAGTATAACTCATGAGACTTGAACCTAGCCTAAAAAACACTTGTGCATATGTCTTACCAACTGTACCAATGTTCTTATTTGACATAACTTGTTATAAAAATATATTTGGCAACAAATAATAATGAAATGTTGTTGGCAACAAATAATAATAATAATAATAATAATAATAATAATAATAATAATAATAATACGATTATGCTTAATTATGCTTAAGATAATATGATTTTTAAAATCTATATATAAAATATTGAAACTAAATTATGAAAAATTTATATAATAAGTTGAGATAAATTTCTAAACATATCTGATATTTTAGTATAATTTAAATATATATATATATATACA
Source organism: Heritiera fomes (assembly GCA_032173925.1). Lineage (NCBI taxonomy): Eukaryota > Viridiplantae > Streptophyta > Magnoliopsida > Malvales > Malvaceae > Heritiera > Heritiera fomes. The sequence goes on from JAPDPM010000005.1 coordinate 14,806,385, forward strand.
CACACACACACACATACACACAACTTTATTATAATATATAAATCTTAACATATATAAATTTTTATTTGTATATTGTTTAATTAGAATAGATTATAAACATAGTCATTAAACAAGCTAATCTCAATTATATAAACATATTATATGAAATTATATTTTGAAATTAAAAATAATAATATATTCTAAACTTATGAGAAGAGATTAAAATGAAAAATATTTGAAATTAAAAACAATTGTATACTATTAACATTAACATGTACAACTTATTATGATAAGATATACATGATAACAAAATTACTATAATCTATAATATACAAATTATTATGACAAGATAGTAAGATGTAGATATTACAATGTAATATTAACATATACAAATTATTATGATAAAATAAATATGATAAGATATTATTATAATATATAATATACAAATCATTATGATAAGATAGTAAAATGCACATATTACATTGTAATATTAAAATATACAAATTATTATGATAAGATATACATGATAAGAGATTACTATAATATATATGATAAGATACACATGATAAGAGATTACTATAATTATGCTTAATGAATTAATTGTGATATTATAGTATATGTATTATAGTATTTGTGTATAAATAGTATAGTATATGTATATTATACATATACTATATATATAATCATATATTATAGTATATATGTAAATACATCAATCTAATCTTTTAATATTATGATCATTGATCAAATTAATCAAGATTACATGAATATATCATAAGAAATCAAATGTTTGAAATTAGATATACAATATTATATTCTAATCTATGATAATAGATTGAATTGAAAACATTTTGTATTAAGAAAAATTAATTAGCATGCAACATGTGGATCATGGATATAGCATTTTGTTATTATAAATTTATCAACTATTCTTGAGAGTTAAAATTATTTTAGAAAAAAATTAGTGTAGCATATAAAATTAAATTAGTTAATTATCTTTTGTACATATAAGGTATATTAAAGTTATAAAAATTTTATAATAAGTTAATCTATTATTCTTGCACACTCATAATAAATTATCTAAACTCTAATTAAAAAAATTATAGAAATAATTTATTAAAAAATAAGCTCATAATATAAAAAAATATTTATGTATATACTATAAACTAATATTATATATTTATATATACTATAGTATTTCGTTTTTTCTTAAAATGATTCAAAAAAAACCAAAACGACATCTAGTCACACTGCTACAACAGGCTACATTACATCTCTTTTGTTTTTGTTTTTGCTTCTTTTTCGGCAGTTCTTCACTTTTTCTTCTTTTTCGACAGGCTACATCTCTGTTCTTCATAGGCTACATCTCTAATCTAACCATCCATCCAACGGCGATTGCAGCAGCAGCTTTCTCCGGTGGCGACAGCAGCTCTCTCCAGTGACGACAGCATCTTTTCTCTCTTCAAGGGCTGCGACAAGCTTCATCTTCTCCCTTTAGCACCGACAAGCTTCTTCTTCTCCCTCCATCAACGGCGTACTCCGGTGGTGAACTCTATTACTGTTCCGGCACCGCCCATTTACCGTACACCAGTAACACCACAGTCTCCTCCGGCCTCAAGGTATAATCTAACAAATATTTGTTGTTTTGTTAAAATTTTTATAAGTAACCTTAGATTTATATTAAATAAGCTTAGATCTAGGTTAAATAAGCTTAGATCTAAATTAAATAAGCTTAGATCTAAGTTAAATAAGCTTAGATCTAAGTTAAATAAGCTAAGATCTAAATTTAAAAAGTTTAGATCTAAGTTAAATAAGCTTAGATATAAGTTAAATAAGTTAAATAAACAAACTTTTCCTGTCCTATTGGCATTCTAAAACACCAATGAAATAGAACCCAAGCATGATTTTTCCTTTTTTGCTGAGAAAACTAAACAATTCAAAAATAACGGAGATTATCCATTACTGTTAGCAGAGATTCAAATTGATTGTCTATATCAAATGGTAAAATATAATGCACTTAACCATATATCTTGATTCAAAGCAATAAATATAGATATACATCGATAATTCTGAACCCTTTTGCCATAAAAATGAAGAAAAAGAAAAGTTCCATTTGCATTATATGTATAGATCATGGATTATGCATTATATGTGGATTTTTTATGGAATGGATTATGGATGCCTTTGTGACAGTAAACAAAAAATATATATTATATGTATAGATCATATTAAACTAGTTTATATATGTGTATTTTGTTTGGGTGTTAAAATTAATGTTTGATTGGAAATGCTTGTGAGTAGTGAGTAATCATGGAAGTAGGCTTCATCCGGATACTTTAGAGGCATTGATGTGCTCTCAAAATTGGTTAAGGAATGAGTTAGGAGGTAAATAATTCACTTACTATATTTTTATTTCATTTATTTTTTATTTAAAAGTAGAATATATTATTATATTTCATTTCAAGGGTTCTAATAAAATTTTATCTATTTTATTTGTGTAGGAGGACTATGTGCTGCTATAGATTTCATGTTTGTTGGTGATGAAGAATAATTGTTGATTAATGATTGAAGGAATTTTAAATGTTGCTGGATTGATTTTTATTAAATTATGCTTGTTTTTATTTTCATAAATGGATTTCTATGAACTTGAAGTTGTTGTTTGTTGTATTTTTAAAGTTGTTTATTGTATTTTTAAAAATGTGTTAAATTATGGACTTTATATTTTTATTTTAGTTATTGTTTGATTTTGTTTTTAATTAACAGGAAAATAAATTTCTTGTCATCTCGGGTTCAGGTTCAGATTAAATAGTTGACATATATTGAAATTATTTGAAAGTCAAAATTTTGACTTATTAAACGGGTAATTAAACAGGTTCAGGTAATAAATTGGTAGTGTCAAAATTATTAGGGTAGGGTTCGGGTACGAAGAAAAAAAATATCCGGATAATTATAGGATTCGGGTAGTGTGATATATAAACGGGTTCGGGGTAGGGTACCTCAAAATTAACGGGTACCCTACCCGTTGCCATCCCTACTATTTACTACCCACCCCTTAAATCTCCCATTTCTCTCAACCTTTCTATGAGAGTCCTCTTTTTTCATATTTGATATAAGTTATTGTGTGTAGGAATTTAAAAGAGAAAATTTATTGTTAAAATATTTAAATAAAGGGTTTGTTCGATAAGGTTCAGGAAAATACTTAATGTGGGCTCCACAGAACTTTCTCTGTCCAGATCGAAGTGAGATCCTTAAATGATGATATTTGAGGTGAAATATGAATATAGCAAGAATCTGTATCTCAAAATTATCACATTTGAGTATATGTTGAAAAGAGTGAAACAATTTCAAAAAATGACGATTAAGAATATAGGCCGGAAGAATTTTCATAAATTACAGTCAAACTAAGATGACTTTTGACCAGTTATCAATGGTGAATAATTTTTTCATATAACAAGATCTTAGACCATGTGAACTGATAGAAGAAATCAAGTGTGAAAGCATAAATTTACAAGATTTTACGGTTATGGGTATTTCAATAATTTCACCAAAATAAGTTATCGAACCTCAATGAAAGCTTCACCATACATTAGAGTAAGTTCAAAAAAAAGGTGATTTATGATTAAATAAAATATTTTGGAGATTAGATAGGCTGTTTTCAATAAAGTCAAACTTTATGGGCAAAATTGGAAAGTTTCATTAAGTATAAGGGCATTTTGGTAATTTTGCAAGAGATATTTCAATTTGGATTTTTCTATAGATTTCTACACCCTTTGGCCTGCCATCTTCAACCTTTCTCCCTCACCTCCATAGCTTTCAAGATCCAAAAACATAGTGAAAATAATACTGAAACCAAAAAATCTATCAACAAACCTTATCTATTTTTCAGTGCACTTTCTTTTGGCACCCAAATCATAGCCCAAAGTGGTCATTTGCATAGAAAGATCTTAGCCAAGTGATTCAACCAAGGTGAGATGTTGAAGAACCTTGAATTTTTTTCTTAGTTTTCTAGCTTTTTACTATGTGTTTAAGTTGTTTTCATGCCTCTTTAAGCTCGAATCAAATTAGAATGATGAAATTGGATCATCAAGGGTTTCGATCACTATTCATTCTTCAAGAACATGATATGTTTTGATGAGATTTTGATGTAGAAAATCAGGTAGAAATTATGAAATGTATGAAAATAAGCTTAATTAAGCTTAAATGGAAGAAACCACAAGAAAATGGATGATGATGCTATTCGGCCATGGCTAGGGAGACAATATTTTGATGCCACCTAATGTGAAATTCATGTGAAAATGTAGTAGAAATTTAATGGAATAAAATTGAGATAAGTAATGTCTCTAAATTTGAAGAAAAACCAAGCGTAGGGAAGAACAAGGCATTCAATGTTGAGAAGGAGAGACTGAAATCATGCTTGTTTCAATTTAATTTCAGTTCTGAAATAATGTATAAATTATTCTGAGACTGTAGGGGCAATCATAATTGAAAACGGAGTTGTGTAGTAAAAGTTGTAATTTTAGTACCGGTAGAATTTAGATTAAATTTTAGAGCTGCGACAAACAATGTGTTAGCATTTAATGAGTTAAACATTATTGTAATTGAAGTGTGGTAAATTTACCTATTATGTATGGTAAATTGCAGCTCCGAGATCAGAATGGATGACTGGTGCTAATAAGTAGAACAACGATCATTTAAGATGTAAGGGACATATATAGGAGACATAAGGATATTATGTTTCACATCATGACTTGATTTCCAAACTTTGATATCTAAACTCTGAATTCTAAAATGATTTTGGTTGATCTAGATTTGAATTACTTTTGAATTTTTGATATTCGAACTTTGAAAATTTAAAATGGTTTTGATATTGAATATGATTCTAAATCCGATATGAGTTTTGACATTGACTAATATGAATTTAGAATTAATGAACGGTTTGGCTCTGATTTAATACGCATGAATTCCTTCTCTGTTCGTTCACTCAAGATTCTCTATAGATAAAAGAGTTATGGAACCAGGACAAATAAGGTGCTCAAAGCATCCTTCCATAATCACCCAACTTCCTAACTCGCTATCGAGATTATCCTATCTAAATTTTCTATAAATGTTTATTAGTTTTATTCCAGTATCTAGAATATATGGTTAATATTTCAGTTAATGATGGGTTTCGTATGGAAGAAATTCAGTAATTGATGGGTTATAAGGATGATTATTTTTGAATGATTATGATTTGATTAATGGATCTAAGAAATGCTTACCATTTGTGGATTAATGAAAGATGAACCAGGCTGTGGAGATATTGATTTGTACCATTTGAACTTAACCAAGGTTCCGATTATAGAAATGTATGGCTGCTAAAAATTTTTATAAATGGTTTGGAGTAACAATATTATGAATTTCAGAAAAATGTTGGACGTATAGTGTTGATTTTAAAAATATATTTTGAAAGTACTAGAATAGATTGATAGAAATGAGATATATATTTAAAGAGTATAGGACTAAACTGTGAAAAATATTTAGAGATAATTAACTCATATTAAATTGATATCGGAAAGTATTTGACTGAATTTGGATGGAACGAATTAATATATGAAAGTATGTGACTGATTCTTGTATATTGATTTGATAATTTATGAAATATATCGAAAATTCTGAGATCGATCCTATACAATGAGGTATGAATTGAAAGTGAATAAAATCACATATTTTGTTATTTAATTTATGAATAAAGCATAGTTTTATATATATGTCAAATTTTGAATATGCATGATCTCTAATTTATTAATACTTATAATAATGATTTGTATTTGATTATTTTAAAGTTGGTCTAATGCCATCACATGCATTCTGGTTTATGAAATGTAATATTTTTTGTTTTCGAATGCCAGTTGAAATAATATTACTAATTATTTGGATTTATTAAATATACTGAATGAAATGTTTATTTTTTGAATAATACATTTTGAAATAAAGCCTGGTTCCCAAAACTTATATTTTGATTTCTGAGGTGGTAAATCCTTGGTTAAAGTAGATCCAGGCACTCCCAAAATTTGAAACTAAAATGTGCGTTTATATTACTCTATTTAGTTTTGAAGATTTATTGAATTCTTTGGTTTTCTTTTGGAAATAAATTGAATGTGTGGTGATTATTGGCCTCATGGCTACCTACAAGTACATGCTTTCTATTCAATTCCGATTGCTGTTGACTTTAGCCAGGTCTTTTAGCTCCCACAGATGTTACTTGGCTAGTATACACACTATGACCCCCTGGACTATTGGCCATATGTCTACCAGCATAAGTCTACTGGGTGAAGCCTAGTCTTTACTATTTTATTTATACTGGGAGGGTAAATCCCTGGCTAACTTAGATCCAAGCACTCCTAGGCATTATAAATATTTGATTTCAATGTTTGATTAAATATATATTTTTTTATCTCTGTACCGTTATTGGAAATAATTTATTTTACTGGCTTAAATGAAAGCTAATTGCTAGTGTTTATTAAACTTTGCGACTAAATAAGTATAAACGAATTTTCGATTTCGATACTGATTTTCGTTATTGATTTTAGCATCCTTGGCATTGAACTTAAAATAATTCTTACATATAGTTACATAATAGTAGTTCTTTTATGCATGTTCCTTACTAGGCTTTTCCCAAAGCTCACCTCTTCTCTACCTTCCAGATTTATTTGCAGAGATAGTAGTCTGTTGAAAGAGATTCTTAATGAGATGCCTATGGGATTTCGATGTGTACTTTGCAAGTATTATATTCAAACATTTACCGTACAATACTTTAACATGCAAAAGGGATGTAAACAGTAAATTTAAAAGTTATATAAATAAATCATGATATTTGTTATAAAAGTATTTATGTGAGAAAAACAATATGTACTTGAATTTTGTGTACTAGGACCTACATTAATAAATAAATATTGTACTCGCTAAATAATTTTAGCATAAAGTTAGAATGAGGACGTTAGGCACTGCCCAACCATTTGTGTGAAAATAAAAAAAATCAGTTTCAATTTTCAAAAATTGGGACGTGATAAAGTTGGTATTAGAGCAAGCTTTGTCTAAAATGCATTGGTATCTATAAGTCAGAAATGATTTATATTCCTTAAATACAGTACATGTCTGGATACAAATTGTGAAAGATACTTGAAATACACATGGAGATAACTGTTCTATATAGAAAAGTGATAAAGTACATCAATGATACAAAAAAATAGTAACATTGAACTAATAAAGTACTTGGATCGAATTTAGAGGACCAAATTCCTTTTAATGGGAAGGATGTGAGAGCCATGTTTTCTTCATATTTGATATAAGTTACTGAGTGTAGGAATTTAAAAGAAAAAAATTTATTGTGAAAATATTTAAATAAAGGGTTTGTTCGATAAGGTTCACAGAAGTACTCGATGTGGGCCCCATCAAAACTTTTTCTGTCCAAATCAAAGTGAGACCATAGAAGGATGATATTTGAGGTGAAATATGAATATAGCAAGAATCTGTATCTCAAAATTATCACGTTTGATTATATTTTGAAAAGAGTGAAACAATTTCAAAAAATGACGATTAAGGACATAGGTCGAAAGAATTTTCATAAATTACAGTCAAACTAAGATGACTTTTAACCAATTATCATTGGTGAATAATTTTTTCATATAAAAAGATTTTAAATCGTGTGAATTGATAGAAGAAATCAGGCGTAAAAGCAGAAAATTTACAAGATTTTATGGTTAGGGGTATTTCGATAATTTCACCCAAATAAGTTACCGAACCTCAACGAAGCTTCACCAAACATTAGAGTAAGTTAAATAGAGGTAATTTATGATTAAATAAAATATTTTAGAGATTAGATGGATATGGATTGTTCAATAAAGTCAGACTTTAGGGGTAAAATTGAAAAGTTTCATTAAGTATAAGGGCATTTTGGTAATTTTACAAGAGTATGTAAAATTGGATTTTTCTACAGATTTCTAAACCCTTTGGCCAGCCATCTTCAACCTTTCTCCCTCACCTCCATAGCCAAAAGCTTTCAAGAAGAAAAACCCTCTAAAAACAAAGTGAAAATAATACTGAAACCAAAAAATCTCTTAACAAACCTTGTCTATTTTTGGTGCTCTTTCTTTTGGTACCCAAATCATAGCCCAAAGTGGCCATTTACTTAGAAAGAGCTTAGCCAAGTGCTTCAGCCAATGTGAGACGTTGAAGAACCTTGAATTATCTTTGGTTTTCTAGTTATTTCCTATGTGTTTAAGTTGTTTTCATACATCTTTAAGCTTGAATCAAATTAGAATGATGAAAATGGATCCTCAAAGGTTTTGATCACTATTCATTCTTTAAGAACATGATATGTTTTGATAAGAATTTGATGTAGAAAATCATGTAGAAATTATGAAAAGTATGAAAATAAGCTTAATTAAGCTTAAATGGAAGAAACCACAAGAAAATGGATGATGATACTATTCGGCCATGGCTAGGGAGACAAGATTTTGATGCCACTTAATGTGAAATTCATGTGGAAATGTAGTAGAAATTTAATGGAATAAAATTGAGATAAGTAATGTAGCTAAATTTGAAGAAAAACCAAGTGTAGGGAAGAAGAAGGCATTCGGACTTGAGAAGGGGAGACTGAAATCATGCTTGTTTCAATTTAATTTAAGTCCTAAAATAATGTATAAATTTTTCTGAGACTGTAGGCGCAATCGGAATTTAAAACGGTGTGCGTAGTAAAAGTTGTAATTTTAGTACAGGTATAATTTAGACTGAATTTTAGAGTTGTGATAGGCAATGTGTGGGCATTTAATGAGTTAAATATTCTTGTAATTGAAGTGTGATAAATTTACCTAGTCTGTATGGTAAATAGCAACTTCGAGATCAGAATGAACGACTGGTGCTAATAAGTAGAACAATGAGCATTTAAGAGGTAAGAGACATATATAGGAGTCATAAGGATATTATGTTTCGCATCATGACTTGATTTTTGAAACTTTGATATCTGAACTCTGAATTCTGAAATGATTTTGATTGATTTGGATTTGAATTACTCTTGAATTTCTAATATTTGAACTTTGAAAATTTAAAATGGTTTTGATATTGAATATGATTCTGAATCCGATATGGGTTTTGACATTGACTGAAATGAATTTAGAATTAATGAACGGTTTGGCTCTGATTTAATACACATGCATTCCTTCTCTGTTCGTTCACTCAAGATTCTCTATAGATAAAGAGTTAGGGAATCGGGACAAGTGAGGTGCTCTAAAGCATCATTCTATACTCACCCAACTTCCTAACTCGCTATAGAGATTATCCTATCCAAAATTTCTGTAAACGTTTATTGGTTTTATTCTGGTATGTAGAACATAGGGTTAATATTTCAATTAATGATGAGTTTCGTAAACGGAAGAAAATTCAATAATTGATGGGTTATAAGGATGATTATTTTTGAATGATTATGATTTGATTAATGGATCTAAGAAATACTTACTATTTATGGATTTATGGAAAATGAACTGAGCTATGGAGATATTGATTTGTACTATTTAAACTTACCAAAGGTTCCTATTCTAGAAACGTATTGCTGTTGAAAATTTTTATAAATGGTTTGGAGTAACAATATTATGAATTTCAAAAAAAATGTTGGACGTTAAGTTTAATGTTGATTCTAAAAGTATATTTTGAAGGTACTAGAATATATTGATAGTAATGAGATATATATTTAAAGAGTATAGGACTGAACTGTGAAAATATTTGGAGGTAATTGACTCATATTAATTTGATATTGGAAAGTATTTGGCTGAATTTGGATAAAACGAAATAATATTTGAAAGTATGTGATTGATTCCTGTATATCGATTTGATAGTTTATGAAATGTATCAAAAATTCTAAGATCGATCCTATACGATGAGTTATGAATTGAATGTGAATAAAATCATATATTTTGTTATTTAATTTATGCATAAAGCATAGTTTTATATACATGTTAGTTTTTGAATATGCATGATCTCTAATTTAGTAATATTTGTAATAATGATTTGTATTTGATTATTTTAAAATTAATCTGATGGCATCGCATGCATTCTAATTTATGAAATGTATTATTTATTGTTTTCGAATCTTAGTTGAAATAATATTACTAATTATTTGGATTTATTGAATATATCGAATGAAATGTTTATTTTCTAAGTAATACGTTTTGAAATGAAACTTGGTTTCCAAAACTTATATTTTGATTTTTGGGGTGGTAAATCCCCGGTTAACATAGATCCAAGCACTCCCAAAATATGAAAATAAATTGTGTGTTTATATTACTCTATTTGGTTTTGAAGACTTATTGAACTATTTAGTTTCCTTTTGGGAATCAAGTGAATGTGTGGTGATTGTTGGCTATGTGGCTACCTACAAGTGTATGCTTTTCGTTCTGTTCTGATTGCTGTTGACTTTGGCCAAGTCTTCGAGCTCACACAGCTGTTACCTGGCTAGTATACACACTGTGGCCCCTTAGACTATTGGCCATATGTCCACTAGCATGAGTCTACTAGGTAATGCCTAGTCTCCACTGTTTTATTTATACTGGGGTGGTAAATCTCTGGCTAACTTAGATCTAGGCACGCCTAAACTTTATAAATATTTGATTTCAGTGTTTGATTAAGTATATTTTCTGATCTCTGTACTGTTATTGGAAATAATTTATTTTACTAGTTTAAATGAAAGCTAATTTCTAATGTTTATTAAACTTTGCAACTAAATAAGTGTAAACGAATTTTCGATTTCGATATTGATTTTCATTATTGATTTTAGCATCCTTGGCATCGGACTTAAAATGATTCTTGCATATAGTTACATAATAGCAGTTCTTTTATATATGTTCCTTATTGGGCATTTCCCAAAGCTCACCCCTTTCTCTACCTTTTAGATTTATTTGTAGATATAGTAGTATGTTGAAAGAGATTCCTGATGAGATGCCTATAGGATTTCAATGTGTACTTTACAGGTATCATATTCAGATATTTACCATATAGTACTTTAATATGCAAAAGGGATGTAAACAGTAAATTGAACAGTTATATAAATAAATCATGGTATTTGCTATAAAGTATTTATGTGGGAAAAACAATCTGTACTTGATTTTTGTGTGCTACGACCTACATTAATAAATAAATATTGTACTCACTAAATAATTTTAGCATAAAGTTAGAATGAGGACACTAGACACTGCCCAACCATTTGTGTGAAAATGGAAAAAGTCAGTTCCGATTTTTAGAAAACAGGGCGTGACACTTTCTGCTAGTCACACCCTAAATCCCAAATTTCTCACTCAAATATATCCCTTCACCTACAGAACACCCACAACCCTCACACCATAAATCGCATCCTAACCCTCATTCCCTCAAATCCTTGAGAATTTCAAGATAATAAGTGTAGCTTCTACGTTCTATTCCGTATGTTAAATGTTCATTTTTTTCTCATTTAAATGAATATAATTGTTGAATTTGAGTAAAATGGATTTGTGGGCATTGATGGAGTCAGTTCTGCAACTTGCAACAATAAATTGCCGTAAGCTTCCTAAAGGTTGCGGCAAGGAATTGTAGCGACCTTCGAAAAGCTCATGGCAACTCCTTGCTGCGAGCCTTTACTTTATGCCGCAATCTCGACTGATCTCGCGGCACCCTGGTGTCATGAAATCAATTGAACTTGTGGCACACTAGTGCCGCGGGCTTAATTGAACTCACAGCTCTAGGGTGCCGCGACATCCTTTAGACTCGTGGCACCCTTGTGTCGTGAGTTCAAAGAAGACAGCAGCACTTAGCTGCCACAACATTTCCTTACCTCATGGCACTTAAGTGCCACAACATGAAAAAAATAAAAAAACAATTTTAACTTGTTTTATTTTTAATTTAGGTTAAATTACGTTTTAAATAAGGTTAATTGAATATGAATTGGTTATTTGATCTAAATTGGTTTAAAGAGATGTGAATTCAATTAAGATGAATTGTTTCTTACATGTGAAATGGATTATTGAATTGAATTGGCATGCGAATTGGTTTCTTATATGTGAAATGGTTTTTTGTGTGTTTATACAGATGCCACCACGTACACGAGGAGCAGGGTCATCTAGAGGTGAGAGGAGGAGACGCATTGAAGCTTTAGTGGATACAAGGTGGGTACCCACTCGTATCTATTGAATCTGAGAGGAGACGAGCTCTAGAGGCAGCAACTGCTGAGTAGAGCTTGCATGTGACTATAGTTGATCACGCAACAGTACTTGATGACATGCAGCATGTTGATGTTGTACCTAGGGAGGCAAGGCAGTAGGCCAGTGTATCTACCGAGGCACTAGTTACAACAAAGAGGCAGCAGTCGAGTACATCTGGTGAGGCACCAGCTACTAAGCAAGCCAGTACATCTACTAAGGCAACCTCTTCTACTAGATCGTATCCTGGTGGTCCAGTTGATACATCTTTTCTACTTAGTAATGGATTGCACGTTGTTGCAGCTATTTGGCAGCGAAATGTATAATTAAACCTTATTACATATTTATTGTAATGTAAATTAGACTTAATAATATTCTAATTATTTATTTGGTCTTGTTACAGAAGCAAGGGGAGTTGAAAGTTATTAATCACGGTCCTAAAGTTGGTACATGGCTATTAGATCAGAGTTGGTTACGCATCCTTTCCAGGATCACACAATCAAGGTTGGTTTCACTGTTGTGGTGTAATTATCTCATGTGCAACAAGACTATTATTACCACATTTATCGAGAGGTGGTAGCCAAAGACGAACACATTTCACATGCCTTTCGGAGAGATGACCATCACTCTGGATGATGTGTCTACGTTGCTTGGCATCCTAGTGGTTGGGAGGACTATATCTTTCGGTACTTTCTCCAATAAAGTAGCAAATAGAATGCTAGTGCGGTTACTTGAAGTGATTGAAGAAAAGCCAAAGGAAGAGACGACTGCCACTAAAGGACCACAAGTTAGGATGTAGTAGTTGAAAAATACATTTTGCATGGTTACCGACTCTGATGGGGAGGAGTAGATAGAGTATGCAACTCGCGCATTCTTATTATTTCTACTTGGTTGCACTCTATTTGCTCATAAGAGTGCAACACGAGTACCGGTCGTATACTTATCTTTTCTGGAGGATCTTACTACCTTCAGTGAGATTGCATGAGGCGTAGCTTGCCTTACTCATATGTATAGACAGTTGGGCGAAGCCAACAGAGTGGAATGCCATTCGATAGCTGGTCATATGACATTGTTTTAGGTATTTAATATTTATTTAATAAGAATAATATTTATTTATTTAATATTTATTAGCTTATGATTTGAGTATAAATATCCCTTTTATTTTATGCAGGCGTGGATTTACGAGGATTTTCCATCACTAAATCCAATGCAAACATGTCATACAAAGAGAGGCAGCCGCATGCTTGACGATGGAAGCTACTTAGCTGTAGCATCTCTCTACAGATACTGAAAGAGTGACTTGATGACGTTTAATACCATCAAGTCTGTTGGGATCCATATGCAGACAGTAGAGAGAGACATCCATTGCCAGAGATTTCATTCTTTTGCTTATGTATTAAGTTCAATGACATCTTGAAGCCGTACCATCCGAATAGAGTTCTTCGGCGATGGGGCTATGTGCAAAGCATTCCACGTCCACCTCTCACCCCATCTCATGTGAGATGAGGATCGAAGCTAGCTAATTATCATGTGTAGTATAGCTTTCAGCCTGGTTACTGGGATAGTTGGAACTATCATGTGATTAATGAGGAGAAGAGAGGTACGCGATGCAAGCCATTAGAGAGTTCACAGCGGATTACATGATTTTGTGTATGACCATTTCACATTGTTATATCTAAAATCCTGCATACAAATCAATAGAGTAGTACCGAGTGATTGACTAGGAGGTTAGTTATTCATTTCTTATTTAATGTTAATAATGTCTTTTTGTCTCGAAATTGATGTATTTATATTTTCATTATTTCCTAACGCATTGTGGGACACATATACGATAGACTTCACACAGTAGAGGTAGATGGAGATAATTAGGACTTGGATGTTTGGTGGCAGGCTGTGCATGATGTTTATGCATGGTAGCGAGATTGCCTAGGCATATTGTCGTGCCCCCACATCCTCTATAGACATCATCTTCATCGCAACCTCCACGTCCACCTCCATCCTCAGTTGCTCTACCTTCTTCCTTAGCTGCTCTATTGTGTTTGCCAATAGCATCAGCACCACCAACTACACCTTCAGCTCTACTAGCAGCAGCTGCACCCAGTAGCACCAGCTTCACCACCTTTAGCACCAGTTGCACCACCAGCACCAACAGCTTCACCACCACCAACACCAACACCAACAACTTCACCAACATCAGTACCAGCAGCATCACCACCACCACCGTCAACACCAACTGCACCACCAACATTTTTCCTATCACCTTCTACATCTCCTTCCGTATATATTAGTTTTAAGAGGACAAGAAGATAGTAGATATTGTATTTTATAGTTTGACTTATACTTTTGTAAGAAATGGTAGATATATTTATGTATATATCTAGGTTAATTTTGTCTCATTACTTCGTTCATCATAGTACGTTCATCAAGTCATTTGAAACAACTATTTCTTTTTACTTAAAATAATAATTATAATAATAAATTATTATAATATATTATTAATAAGTCATTAAATAATAAATGTATTATAAATTATATTTTCATAAATTATTAAAATAAAAATTAGTATATTAATAATATTTATATATAACTAACGCATAATGATAAATAAGTGGTAGATTTGGTAAATCAATTAAATTCTAATGAATAAAATAGACTTAATCCAATAAAACATGATGATGTTTAAGTTACATAATATAATAATCAACGCTTGCAACAATGTATTATATTTAGCTACTTAATATATCATGATTCATATAGATTGATTGTCTCTTGAGTTGCAACATTTGTGTTTGATGAGAATAATAATTTGAAATCCTCAATCCAAGAGACGTATGGAAGCTACCACTCTTAAGCACATTTATAATGATACTTGTGCCAGTTGCATGCGATCGAAGGTATCGGTACTCTTGGATCCAATAGTACCTGCAACAATTGTAAGATCTGATTCTACACTACTGTAGACCCTAAATTCATAAAATTGATAATGAAAATTAAATAAATAATGAACATTGATTTTCCACTTGGGTGAAAAGCTCCTTATCATAAGATGAGAATGGAGCAATTTCGGTGAAATAATGTATGGGCGAGAATGTTGTTAAGCTCGCCAATGGGCGAGCAAGGTAGGACATTTGCCAATGGGCGAGCAGATCGCCAATGGATGATGGCGAAGGCGAATATTGAGTTCGCCAAGCTATGGTGATTCGAGCGAGGGCTTCTGATCGCCCGGATGGATTGAGTAAATTGAAATGCTAAATAAAAATTGCCAATTTGTGAGGAATCATAGCAATTGGCGAGTAGAGCAAAACATGGTGATCGCCAACAATTGAAATTGCTATAATCGCCAAACCTCTATGTGATCGCCAAGGAAAGGATATTATTTTGTAATGGCCAAATACTAAGTTGGCATCAAAACAAAGTGGCGACCTGGTGTAAGTAGAGGGCGAGCTGATAATTTGCTTAGTGTTGGCGAGTCAGAAATAATAAACCGTGTAGCCAAATTTAACTTTTGTTGCTATTGTGATAAGGTTGAAGAAAAGTCTAACAAGGGATGAACTTTATTGGCTTAAGTAGCCATCAAAGGTTGGCAAACAAAGTCAATAACGTGTAGGAAGAAAAGAGTTCCAGTTGACTTCTTTTGTTGCAATGGTCTTCATGAATTAATGCAACAAATGATGCTTAGAAGAGAAGGAGAATGGAAGTCAACAAAGGTGTAGCAAAAGTGGACTTTATGACACTTTGCTACTGCTACACGTTATTTCCTTCAATCTATTAAAGGCTGGTCAATTCTTCATGAGACAAGAAATTAATTAAAGGCTGACATGGCTGGAAAGCTATTGGTAGAAATATAGAACAAAGTCATTAGAAGAAGAAAGAGGCGTGTGGAAGGAAGACTTTCACGCCAACATGAAGTGCAGCTTGTCTGCATGCATTTAAGGGATGTCTGACCCATGAAATGAGGAAAGAAACGAAATAAAGGCCAAGTGATGAGTTTTGATTGGATGAGCATGGCTATATAAGCAGAAACACTTGAGGAAAACCCATTTAGCAAAATTTCATTTTTTCACAAGAGCTATGCAACTGCAAGTTTATATTCTGATTTTCTCTCAATTCTACCATGCTCGATTTAATAAGAAAAACAGCTTGCAAAACCTTTTCCCCATAGTTGATGAGCTAAAGGATTAAGCAAAGTAAGGCCAACATGAGACAAAAAGTGATCTGTGTTGGAAGTACAGTTGATTAAGGTGAGATTTAATGATTAAATGATATATTTCTATGATTTCAAGCATGAGAAGCATGATAATTGTCTTGCTTTTGATTTATTTTTTATTAGATCATAGAAATAGAATGAATTCATAATTTGAAGTAGATGAAGAATAAAATGAAACTGGGTTGAAATGGTGTAAAAGTGATGAGAGTGGCGATTATGGTGATCGCCCGTGTTGAATGTTAGTAACCGCCAATGTGGCAAGTAGGCAATATGAACTCGCCAAGCCTAAGAGAGCGAGGTCGCCCAACTTAGTTTAATTCATGGGCGAACTGATAAATGGCGAGCTCAGCCATCATTGGCGAACTAAATAAAGCGAAGTGTGTTTGTGGGCGAGGTCGCCACATGTTAAGTCATTGGCGAGCCCACCTTAGACTAAAAAGCCTTGTCGGGCGAACTCACTTGAAGATGTGTGGCAAACTGATATTGTGGGCGAGCTCCCACAAAGAAGCCACTATATGAAAAGAAAGCAAGAATGTTGGGCGAATGGCGAGCTCTTCATGAGAAATGTAATGTCAAGTCTTGACAAAGAGTAGAAATATTCGAAAATGAGAATATTAATGGAATGTACAAATTATTTTGCAGCCGAAAATTATGTACTTGGTAAATGTGATCAGGAAGGCGAGCAGGAAGCAAGGCTTCATTGAACCAGGTAAGGGAGATGTGTGTGAAGTGAATGCATGTCCTGTGGAGTAAATTTTATGAAAATATTGAGATAAATGTTTTGTTTTCTGACATGCATTGGTTTGATAATTGTTGTGTTAATGGGTGTGAATTGGGCGAGCTAAAATCCGACCATTATGTTATAATTGGGTACAGAGCGGGCGAGCCCTTGTTTTCTAAGATTGGGCGAACTGTTACGGCGGGCGAGCCAAAACTTTTATCGTTTTGGGCATAGAACCCTTTTATTATATTTTGGGTGAGTGGCTTTGTTTTAGATAGAAAAATCTAGGCAAGCAAATTGGGCGAACTCTTTTAATGTGGTTTTGGGGCGGGCGACCCCTGTTTTCGTGTACAGGGTGAGTTGACCATGGAGTGCTGCTTTTGGGCGAGTTGACCATGACAACTTTATGGTGGGCGAGCCACTGGGGCAAGTCAGTTTTACTTGTTTTTAAAAGTAATGGTTGGCGGGCGACTACTTGTCACCCCACTTTCTAATTTACCATGAGCGAGCCACGATGGGCGAGTTGACCATGGCGAACAGAGTTCTATTTACATTTTCTCAACAAAAAATGAGTTATTTTTAAGAGCTTTAAAAATAGAAAATATGAAACCCTTTGATGGGCGAGTCGACCATGGGCAAATTAGCCATGGCGAGCCAGTTTAACTCGGGACTTTCTCACACGGAATTCAATGAAATTACGGGCTGTTTTTAGAACCTTTTTGGAAAGAAAATCATTTTGAGTAAATGATGAATTTATAAAGTAATTCCTTAAAGGTTTTCATGAGATATAAAGTGATTTTGAGACTTTAGGCCCCTAGTTCATGCATTATTATTGAGTGACCCGCCTGGGGCGGTGGCTCGGTCGATGGATCTATGGCCATAATCTATAGGTGGTCCTCGGGTCGACTTGCCAAGTGACCTCGAGAATTAATGTAGAATCGATGATATTAATATGGGTTTTGTATAGTCTATATGTTTTGGGAGAATAAATATTAGTAGTAACTTGATATTTGAGGAAGTCAAGTGTTTGAGTAAATGCGGACGCAAAAGAAAACCTTGAGATGGGCGAGCTCGAGCACAGTTGGAAGGACCGGGGCGACGAGGCTTTCGCCAAAGAGGACAGTATGGATGAGTAGCGTTGTCACCTCAATCGTTGTTGATGGGCCCAAAAAAAAGGGGGGTTGCCATGGCTGGTTGGGCTGGTTCGTTACGATATCATAGAACCGAAATATTATGAAATACATGTGAAATGACTTGAAATTGATATATATATGTTTGGAGTATATATATATGGTGGATCTATTGGATGTAAATAACGAGATATTCAAGATGATATGAGTTTGTGAATTAGAAAGTATTGGATGAAATTCTATGTAAATTTTGGGATAACGTGGATTCGAGAGATTGTTGACTCGATTCACAACATGGAATCTGTTTGTAAGCTTTTACCAGAGAATCAGAAGAGCTTGAGAAATAAACTGTTTTGGTATAACTGGTGAAAACAAAAAAATTATATTGTTTTGAAAACAATGGGATTAGTACTCTCTACAGTTGCTTCTAGGTTCCGGAACAAGTATGGTATTCTAAAATACCTATCATATTCTATCTGGATCCCTAGCCGACTGTAGTGTCCTTCTTATGTGTGTGCATAGAGCCAATTAGGATGATTTTAAAGAAAATAAATATGTATATTGATATAAGTAATATTGTTGAATAAGGTGTGGAAAACCTTACTGTTAAGTCAGTGAATATGAGTTCAGATTGAACTCTGTACATTAGAGACGTGAGGTCTCAAATAAGTGAACATTGAAGTTGTATGAGTAAAGGATCTTACTACTTAAGTGAGATTAAAGTATGGTTATTGAGGTATAAAATCTATGAGCTGTACCCATATGGTATAAATGAATGGTTGAAGAGTTTGTGGAATTTGCTACCTTACTGATGTGATACATACATGTGAGAAAGTGAACGTGAATGGGTATGCGTGAGTATAGTATTTAAAATGGTTACGAGATTATAACGGTAAAATGCTATATTAAGTGGGAAAACGATAGTGGTGAAGAAGGGCAAAGAATGAAAATGTCTTAAGAGATAAGTCATATGATGACTAGGGAACACAGGTTATGAGGTAGTTCCCAAGTATAACAATGAATGTAATTTCCTTTGATCATCAGGTAGTTATGGTTGGAATTAATAACACGCCAGATTTGGACAGAGGAAGTTTGTTATACTCAAAGGAGCAAATACAAGAAGTATTACTAATTCTGAAAAAGAATATACATATGTGTATATGTGTACATAGTGGGACTGTGAAATTGTTTAAGTAAAGTGAGGACGAAATCTGAATGATGATAAATTCAATTTCAGAAATTGAGGTGAGGAAATTATACTCTTAAATATATTCTCTAAGTAGTGACATTGTATGTACTAGGAGAATAAGAGATAAAATGATAACTCGATATGAAAAGAAGTTATCGAGGTAAATGATTACCTAAGACGTAATCGATGGTTAGTATTAATATCTGCAAAAGAATGGTAGTCATAGTCTAACCATGAGATAATTGTTGTGGAATGGTAGAGAATCTGAAAGAACCAAGAGGATATAGAAGTGATTATGGATTGAGTAACCAAATTAATTCACTTCATCATCAGGTTTAGAGATGTCTTGAGTGCTTTAGTCGATAAATATCAGTGAAACAGTGAGAACGTATGTGAAGTTCCAGTAAGGAAGTACATGTGATAGGGATCCCTGAATTGCCACATGCTTTGAGAGGATAGCAAGAGGCTTTGGGATTCCAAAATTTTTACTGTCAGCACCGCCTCTGATTGATGTAGATATCCGAGCGCATTGTGTGGACGCTCTAGGATATTGAGAGCGGGTGCGTTGTAGTTAAAAGACTATTAGGACAATTACATACGATTGATTAAACCTATCTAAATGATGGTCACCAAATTATTATCGACTTAGCACTGAATGAGATGATAATTGGTAAGTAGTATGAATGAGTTTCTGTGTAAAAGAAGTGGAAATTTGTTAACTCCCAAGGATGATAAAAGATTTCAGGGAGTATGAATTGATTTTGAGAGAAGAAGCCCGAGTCAGGATCCTTGAATAAAATCCGGGATGGCGACCCATGAGATGGGACGATCGCTCAACACCGGATAACATGATGAGAGATGTGGGCGAACTAGGTGGTCGCCAACTCACTTGAAAGAGTAATCCTAGAGCGCGGGAGAGCGCCAAAAGGATGGTTATTAATGGCTTGAAAAGGCGGGCAGTACTCTTAAAAACAATAAGAAGTATAAAGAGATATTCGTGGTCTCATATTATAGACGAGAATAAATAAGAGTTGAGAAAGTGATAAGGAAGAAATATACCTATATTAGAGGAACTTCCTATACTAAGTGAAAATTGAAAAGAGTATAATGCTATCTGGATAGTTGTGGACATATTGAGTAAGTCTACTTATTCCTTGAAGTGGAATTTTTGAGTCAAATTATGCCTTGGTCGAGTTATATGTCAGGGAAATGATGAGGTTATACAGGATGCCAGTGAGCATTACATATGATAGGGAATCCCGCTTCGTATCTCAGTGTTGAGAGAGATTTCAGGAAGCTATGGGATCCCGATTGAGTTTTGCACTGCAGTTTATCCGTAGACTGATGGACAGTCCGAGCATATGATACAGACGCTCGAGGATATGGTGTGAGCGTGTGCATGTGATTGTATAGGCTCTTGGGATAATCCTCTACCCTGGTAGAGTTGTTTATGATAATGGCCAAAGGAGAGTATAGGCATAACACCTTAAAGGGTTTAGTTAGCAGACAATATAATCCACGATAGCATTAAAAGACAAGAAATTGAGAATTATTTTTGACTTGGTCGAACAGACTTCTTGAGCTATACAAGAGATTATGTATATTAAAGTCTTACTAGTTAGAGGCATAATGAGAGGGAAATTGAGCTCCGACGTATTGGATTATTAAATATCTTAGATCATGGGGGAAATGTGCACCACCCCAAAGTTGCCAGAAGTATCACATGTCTCGAGGGTTGAGAAAATGTTATCCAGATCTTTCTCACGTAATTCGACATGAGTCCTTAGAGATCAGAAAGGACATGAATTATGTTGAGAAACCGGTACGGCTTCTGGATAGGAAGGTTAAATGTAGTAACAAAGTGATTGTGATCTAAGATTAATCCTTTGATTGGAATGCTCTGATAATGGAAGTCTACTAGAGAGTAGAGAGCCTTATAAGTGAGAAATATCCAGAGCTTTATAACTGATAGGTCAAGTTGAAATTTGAATGACCAAATTTCTTAAGGTGGAGAGAAAGTGTAAGATCTGATTCTACACTACTGTAGACCCTAAATTCATAAAATTGATAATGGAAATTAAATAAATAATAAACATT
The DNA here is from genome assembly GCA_032173925.1 of Heritiera fomes. NCBI lineage: Eukaryota > Viridiplantae > Streptophyta > Magnoliopsida > Malvales > Malvaceae > Heritiera > Heritiera fomes. Next base: position 14,827,908 of record JAPDPM010000005.1, read on the forward strand.
GATTTCCACTTGGGTGAAAAGCTCCTTATCATAAGATGAGAATGGAGCAATTTCGGTGAAATAATGTATGGGCGAGAATGTTGTTCAGGTCGCCAATGGGCGAGCAAGGTAGGACGTTCGCCAATGGGCGAGCAAATTGCCAATGGATGATGGCGAGGGCGAATATTGAGTTCGCCAAGTTATTGTGATTCGGGCGAGGGCTTCTGATCGCCTAGATGGATTGAGTAAATTGAAATGCTAAATAAAAATTGCCAATTTCTGAGGAATCATAGCAATTGGCGAGTAGAGCAAAACATGGTGATCGCCAACAATGAAAATTGCTATAATTGCCAAACCTCTATGTGATCGCCAAGGAAAGGATATTATTTCGTAATGGCCAAATGCTAAGTTGGCATTAAAACAAAGTGGCAACCTGGTGTAAGTAGAGGGCGAGCTGATAATTTGCTTAGTGTTGGCGAGTTGGAAACAATAAACCGTGCAGCCAAATTTGACTTTTGTTACTATTGTGATAAGGTTGAAGAAAAGTCTAACAAGGGATGAACTTTATTGGCTGAAGTAGCCATCAAAGGTTGGCAAACAAAGTCAATAACGTGTAGGAAGAAAAGAGTTCCAGTTGACTTCTTTTGTTGCAATGGTCTTCATGAATTAATGCAACAAATGATGCTTAGAAGAGAAGGAGAATGGAAGTCAACACAGGTGCAGCAAAAGTGGACTTCATGACACTTTGCTACTGCTACACGTTATTTCCTTCAATCTGTTAAAGGCTGGTCAATTCTGCATGAGACAAGAAATTAATTAAAGGCTGACATGGCTGGAAAGCTATTGGTGGAAATATAGAACAAAGTCATTAGAAGAAGAAAGAGGCGTGTGGAAAGAAGACTTTCACGCCAACATGAACTGCAGCTTGTCTTCATGCATTTAAGGGATGTCTAACCCATGAAATGAGGAAAGAAACGGAATAAAGGCCAAGTGATGAGTTTTGATTGGATGAGCATGGCTATATAAGCAGAAACACTTAAGGGAAACCCATTTAGCAAAATTTCATTTCTTCACAAGAGCTATGCAACTGCAAGTTTATATTCTGATTTTCTCTCAATTCTACCATTTAGAAAAACAACTTGCAAAACCTTTTCCCCATAGTTGATGAGCTAAAGGATTAAGCAAAGTAAGCCCAACATGAGACAAAAAGTGATCTGTGTTGGAAGTACAGTTGATTAAGGTGAGATTTAATGATTGAATGATATATTTCTATGATTTCAAGCATGAGAAGCATGATGATTGTCTTGCTTTTGATTTATTTTTTATTAGATCATAGAAATAGAATGAATTCATAATTGGAAGTAGATGAAGAATAAAATGAAACTGGGTTGAAATGGTGTAAAAGTGATGACAGTGGCGATTATGGTGATCGCCCATGTTGAATGTTAGTAACCGCCAATATGGCGAGTAGGCAATATGAACTTGCCAAGCCCAAGAGAGCGAGGTCGCCCAACTTAGTTTAATTCATGGGCAAACTGATAAATGGCGAGCTCAGCCATCATTGGCGAACTAAATAAAGTGAAGTGTGTTTGTGGGTGAGGTCGCCACATGTTAAGTCATTGGCGAGCCCACTTTAGACTAAAAAGCCTTGTCAGGCGAACTCATTTGAAGATGTGTGGCGAACTGATATTGTAGGCGAGCTCCCACAAAGAAGCCACTATATGAATAGCAAGCAAGAATGTTGGGCGAATGGCGAGCTCTTCATGAGAAATGTAATGTCAAGTCTTGACAAAGAGTAGAAATATTCGAAAATGAGAATATTAATGGAATGTACAAATTATTTTGTAGCCAGGAATTATGTACTTGGTAAATGTGATTAGGAAGGCGAGCAGGAAGCAAGGCTTCGTTGAACCAGGTAAGGGAGATGTGTGTGAAGTGAATGCATGTCCTGTGGAGTAAATTTTATGAAAATATTGAGGTAAATGTTTTGTTTTCTGACATGCATTGGTTTGATAATTGTTGTGTTAATGGGTGTGAATTGGGCGTGCTAAAATCCGACCATTATGTTATAATTGGGTACAGAGTGGGCGAGCCCTTGTTTTCTAAGATTGGGCGAATTGTTACGGCGGGCGAGCCAAAACTTTCATCATTTTGGGCGTAGAACCCTTTTATTATATTTTGGACGAGTGGCTTTGTTTTAGATAAAAAATCCGGGCGAGCTAAATGGGTGAACTCTTTTAATGTGGTTTTGGGGCGGGCAACCCCTATTTTCGTGTAATAGGCGAGTTGACCATGGAGTGCCACTTTTGGGCGAGTTGACCATGGTAACTTTATGGTGGGCGAGCTGCTGGGGCAAGTCAGTTTTACTTGTTTTTAAAAGCAATGGTTGGCGGGCGACTACTTGTCACACCACTTTCTAATTTACCATAGGCAAGCCACGATGGGCGAGCTGACCATGGCGAACAGAGTTCTATTTACATTTTCTCAAAGAAAAATGAGTTATTTTTAAGAGCTTTAAAAATAGAAAATCTGAAACCCTTTGATGGGCGAGTTGACCAATGGGCGAGTCGACCATGGGCGAATTAGCCATGGCGAGCCAGTTTAACCTGGGACTTTCTCACACGGAATTCAGTGAAATTACGGGCTGTTTTTAGAACCTTTTTGGAAAGAAAGTCATTTTGAGTAAATGATGAATTTTTAAAGTAATTCCCTAAAGGTTTTCATGAGATATAAAGTGATTTTGAGACTTTAGGCCCCTAGTTCATGCATTATTATTGAGTGACCCGCCTGGGGCGGTGGCTCGGTCGATGGACCAACGAGTGCACCTCAAGGCGTCACAGGGCTGATGGACCTGCCAAGTTATCAGCGGTCTCGAGGTCACTTGGCAAGTCGACCCGAGGACCACCTATAGATTATGGCCATAGATCTAGCAGAGATAACCGTCAGGGGCGATGGCCCACGAGTGCACCCCAATAGCGGTAGATTCCGTTCTCGCAAGGGGGAGGGAGAACGATGATAGCATGAATTATTCGTAGGGTGATGCCTAGTCTCAACTTGTTGATTTCTGTTTACTGAAAGGATTTGTTAAAATCCTATTTGCTGTTTAATCTATTTTATTGTAAATTGTTGAGAAAATGATTTGAATGACGCATTGAGAGTACTGGTTGATATAACTACTACTTTCCTATTTGACATGATTTTAGGAAAAACAAATTTATTGTGGTATATGGCTTTGGTTTTGTAAAGCAGCATATGTCTCCTTTACTAAGCAAATGAATTGCTCATCCCTTTGTTTTAACTCCACAGATAAAAGACACAGAGTTAGAGAAGTAGCTCCAAGATGGATGATTAACATTACAGGTACAATCCCTTCTCTTCTACATTTCAGACATGAGTATACAGTACTACTTTAGTGAAACAAAGTCAGTAGGAGATGTCAGATGTAAGGAAATAAATAAAAGAATTTTATATTTTGTATTTGTTAATAAATGTTTATCACTTATTATTGTCACTGTTGAATGTTAATGGCATCGCAGATAGCCCAACCGATAAAGTTGAATAGAAATTCGTGAAAAAGGTGGTAACAGGATGTTACAACAATGCATTATATTTAATTAAATCTGAGTGAAAACAATAAACAATAATAAACTTTCACCATAATCTATACCTAAACAAAATGATAGTTGCTTACAAATCCAATAGCAATTAACCTATGTTGCAGTGGGAGAGGTGCAATAGATATAAGCGGAAGATATGTCAGGCACTGTCTCGAAGATAAATAGACAAGCAAGAAGTCATACCATGAGGATATCAAATGACCCATGTCTGGTAAGGTCATCCAATTATCCTTGTAAGCTACTGTGTTGAAACACACTAATGATTGCATTAATTCATCTACACTCTCCTGACATCTATAGAGACGCATATAATCATCTCGGTGTCTGCTTAACTCATCCAGCAAATCTCGTCACACTTGTGGCCATGCATATGCACTCATACCTAACAACCCTGCTATAGCTCTAAATCTACAGTGTCCATCAGACTCGACATCAACAACATCATGAATGAACGGACATATCTCGAATGGAAAAGAATCCATATATTGAATCTTGGCACTTTATGATACATGGGTAATTTCTTTTTCTTCTTTTCTAGTTTCACTGAACTTGCCGTTGTGGGTGAAATGGTACTGTCATGACCAGACTCGAAAATCTCAAAATAAGAAGGTTCCCATCAAGTTGATGTGTCCATATTCAATGCTCCAGTATGACTCTTTGTCTTAGCCTTTTCAACCGAAGGAACTAGGAATGTTGTTGCCGGATCACTTAGTTCTCTTAACTTTTTTTCCAAGGCTAGTTTTTCTGAAATATCACACGCATCGAACTATTTCACAATTATCTCCAACTTATCATCCAATGTCAACTATTGCACGTCATCATTTGTGGACTTCGTCAAGTCTAATTTTGACCAATGTGAATGCACAACAGATAAGGGGATTGGTCATCCAAATCATGTATATTCAACAATTTCATGAGCACACGGCAACCCATGTGTCATTCTCATTACACACCTACAAGAGTGAATATCAATATCTGTATCTTTTACTTGCTCTACCTCCCTCAATATCATATACAAAGCCGTCCTTGACACCAACCCTTGTAACTCCTTGAATAATGATGGCCTGAAATTGTGTTCAACTATAGTAAGGCTCGTCTCAAATGAAGCCTTTATGTCCATATGTTGTAGCTCAATCAAGGAGTTGATCATGTTCTAAGATGTTTCAAAATCACCTTGAGATGATCCAAGATGTCGTTTCAATTTTGCATGTGCACTCTCCACTCTACAATACAAATTAGAACACGTATTAATTATCAATTCAAAAAATTATTAAAAATAAATGTAAACTTAAAAGATGACAATGAACGTACCTATTAGTTGTCACATTGTCGAAATGCATTACTTTATCCGTCCAAGCCACAACAAATAGCTCTTTATACTTATCCTACCAAACGTCCTTCACATATTACAGCGTTTTTGGATAACTATAGTAATCAAAGTGCATTGAGCTTAAATGCCTATCATACTCCTCCTCCGTCAATGAGAACATAAGAACACTCTGTGATGCCGTGAATGCATCCCACCTCTCCTTGTGCTTAAATAACTTTTTGCAATTCACAAGCACATGCTTCGATATGTGCCACTTGCATAGTAGATTGGTTGTAGAGGGAAATACTGCTTGAACTACATTCATCAATGCTAAATCTCGATCTGTGACAATCAAAATTGGTGATGCAACACCTATTATTAAACTTTTTAACTTTTGCAACCCCCATGTGTAGTTCTCTTGACGCTCGGCCTCTATGTACACAAATGCAACCGAAAAAGTCAAATTCATTAATTTGACACCAACGATCTCGAGGAGTGCAATCGATATCTGTTCGTTTATATGTGCAATCCATAATCAACACATGTGGGAAAGCATGCAACAAATCTACCGACGTAGGATGAGCCCAAAACAAATCTTTCACAACATAGTTTGACTCATCACTTCGATGCCACTCAACGTATTTACATTCATTCAACTGTTTCATCAATTGTTGCATTTGTGACCTACCAGCTTTCTCAATCAATTTGTAAGCTTGCCCTGCATTGTAAATGGTCTCACAGTACTTACATTTTTCTCATTCTTGTTTTTTAACATCATGAGAATATTTCGTTGTTTGACCATGGTCTTAGTCATGTCCCACAACTTCCTTCTCCTTAACTGACAATCTTGCGGCAAATGGATGACCCTCAAAATGCCTTGCAAGTGCAAGATTGTGCATCCCACTCGCCACTTATAATCCTTTTCTAATTTCACACCCAGTAGCTCAAATGGATAGCCACATTTCTTCACTCCAACACCCTTATGAGTTGCTTTATCTGTTTTTGCTTCTTTTTTTTACTCTCTAAATCTTCCACTTCGTTCACAACAGAGTCGCAATCTAGGTTTTCTTGAAAAAAAATGCTAGTTCAGATCTTCTAATCACAACTATGAATCCTACATTTCTACCTATCTCCCTTGCCCATCTGATTAACTCTTTTCGAGTAGAAAACACCTTGTCCCTCTTAAATGACTCGATGCAATCAAATTGAGAAGACTCTGCTTCTTGTTGGTAAACCACTAATCTTCTGTTATTGTAACATCTCGTTACCACATTTTTCACGTATTTCCATACAACTTTACCGGTTGGGCTGTCTGCGATGCCATTAACATTCAACAGTAACAGTGATAAATGCTAAACGTTTATCTATTAATTATGGAATATGCAATTTTTTTTTTCATTATTCCTTTTATCTAACATCCCATATTAACCTTTATTTCACTAAGGTAGTACTGTATACATATGTCTGAAATGTAAAAGAGAAGAGATTGTACTTGTCACATTTAACGTGCCATGCCTCAGTGCTTTATGCATAGCTATATCCATCTGAGAGCTAATTCTCTCAACTCCGGGTACTTCTTATCTGTGGAGTTAAAACAAAGGGGTGAGCGATTCATACGCTCAGTAAAGGAAACATATGCTGCTTTAAATAAAGCAAAACTATATATATCATAATGCATTTGTTCTTTTCTTAACAATAACCCAGTAGAAAAGACAGTGGATATATATAGTAAACAACTCTCTTAAAACACCATTCAAATCATTGGCTAAACAGTTTACTTTAAAATGCAGTAAACAACACATAAGATTCAATAAATCTTATCAGTAAACAGAAATCAACACGTTGAGACTAGGCAACAAATAAATCATGCTATCATCGTTCCCCCTCCCCCTTGCGAGAACGGAATCTGCCGCTTTTGGGGTGCACCCGTAGGCCATCGCCCCTCACGGCTATCTCAGATCTATGGCCATAATCTATAGGTGGTCCTCGGGTCCACGTGCCAAGTGACCTCAAGACCGCTGATGACTTGGCGGGTCCATCAGCCCTGTGATGCCCTGAGGTGCACTCGTTGGTCCATCGACCGAGCCATCGCCCCAGGCGGGTCACGCAATAGTAATGCATGAACTAGAGGCCTAACGTCTCAAAATCAAATTATATTTCATGAAAACCTTTAAGGGCTTATCTCACCTACATTATCATTTACTCAAATGATTTAATTCCCGAAAAGGTTTTAGGTTTTCTGTTTACAAAACACTTTGAAAACTTTCCAAAATTCTCAACTTTTAAAACCTGCCAGCCCATGGTCAGCTCACCCGTTATGGCTTGCCCATGGCAGCTCGCCCATGGCGGAGAACATGTGTTCGCCCGCCCAACTTTGCCCCTTTAAATCTTGAAAAAAAAACCGGCTCGCCCTCAGTGGCTCGCCCAGTAATCAACTAGACAAGACGGTGAATTAGTATTCGCCCGCCACTTAGCTTTTCAAAACAGAACTCTCTCGTTGATAGCGGTTCGCCCACCTTAAATTTAAAACAAAGGGCCGCTCGCCCAAACACATTAAAATGGTTCGCCCGACTATGGCTTACCCGGATTTCTCTTTAAAACAAGGGCACTCGCCCAGTTTCTATGAAAGAGAGCTCGCCACTTGGCTCGCCCCAGGTTTCTGCTTACAACAAAGATACTCGCCCGCCTTCATCAGTTCACCCAACAAAACAACATATGGCGGTTAGAAGCTCGCCCGCGATCAAATAATTTTTTTAAAATAAATACATGCCATAAACCAAAAATAATTTCTAAATATTTTTATCATATTTCTACTCCACAGGGCATGTATGTTACTTCACATATATCTCCCTTACCTGTTCGAAACGAAGCCTTGCTTCGCCCTGCTCTCTGTTCGCCCATAGCCATTCCCAATCGGCTGCAAATTATATAAATTCCATTAATATTTTCTTTATAAATATTTTTATATTACTTGGGCGAAATTGAAATAAATCAAATCACTACTCGCCCAAATACAGCTTCACTAGTTCGCCCAGACGAGCTCGCCATTCACCATATGGCTACCACGTGTCATCTCGCCCGCCAGGCAACTCACGAGACCTTCATTGGCCTAATTGTGGGAGTTCGCCCACAATCCTATTCGCCCAACGCTTCTGCATTTGAGCTCGCCCATGAATTCATTTCACTAGAATTGGGCGTTCTCGCCCCTTGAACACATGCTTTACCTTGGCGAGTTCCTCATTATCTACTCGCCTCATTGGCGATTACTAGATTTCGACAATGGCGACTACAGACATTGGCGATCACTGTAGTCGCCATTGTCATTACTTATTTCATTATTTTCCTTGTTCTCATGTTCTCTAAGGATCTAACTAAAACAAGGTTGTGTTCTATGTTGTAAATATATAAGTCTACCCTTGAATATCAAGAACACCTAAGAAATATGAAACTCACCTCAATCAACTGCACTTCCAGAACAGACTGCTTTCTGTCTCACGTTGGCCTCCTTTGCTTATTCTTTTAGCTCAACCAACTAAGAAGGAAAGATTTGCAAGCTGTTTTGCTTGTTTAGCCAGCTTAAGGGTGAAGCCTATTAGATCAACCATAGCAGAGAAATGGAAGAAGCAGAGAAATGGTTTTCGTGAAGAAGCTGAAATTGGCTAACTCGTTTTTCCTCAATTGTCTCTGCTTATATAGCCATGCTCAGCCAATCAATAGCCGCCGCCTGCCTCTTATCCTGTTTCTTTCATCATTCCTCACGTCTATCATGCGTTTAATGCATGAAGAAAATCTGCACTTACAAAGGGCGAGAAAGTCTTCCTTCCACACTCTTTTTCCTCTGCTGCAGACTTTGTTTACTTCCTCAACCAATAAGGCTAATTCCCTTATTGACTTTAACTTTCCTTCATTTATTGTCCTCGACCGTATATCTCACAAAGTCAATCTTGGCTGCTAATGGTTCTGAAGCCATTTTCCTTGTCCACACAAGCTGATTCCCGGTCTCCACCTCGTCTGTTCGCCACACTTGAGACTTAGCGAATGGCAGTTGCCTTCTCGCCAACTAAGCTATTCTTTGCCCCTCTGTATGTCGATCACAAGTTCTCGCCCTTTTGGGGCCATCACCAGGTATGGCTCAACTCGCCAATCCTTATCCTGATTCACCTCAAACGTTGGCGAAAACACCTATTCGCCCACTCCATCGTCCAACTCGCCATCACCATTGGCGATCACACCATTACCTTGCTCGCCCATTGGCGAGCCGTTTCCTCATGGTACTCGCCCATCGAGTATTTCACCTAATTGGCTCCGTTCTCATCTCAAATAAAAGAGCTTCTCACCCTTTTGGAAATTAACATTCATTATTTATTTAATTTTTTTATTATCCATTTTATGAGATTAAGGTCTATAGTAGGATAAAATCAGATCTTACAGTTATCCTACAAATATTTAACAAATTATTAGTTTTATTACATAACAATTAACTTAATAATTAAATAAATAGCAAATTTCTAAATAATTAAATAAATTATTACCTTTAAAATAAGGCTCGGTAGGACACTACTAAGCCTTTAATATGATGCTTGGTAGGAGATTGCCAAGCTCATAGCATAAGGCTCGGTACTCGACTATCGAGCCTTTGTTATAAGTCTCGGTAGCCGAGTGTCACAGCCCGTGACCCTATTTTTCACCTTATTCTATACATCTTATTTGGTTGGGCTGTCTGTGATACTTTGCTTTTCTTTTACATATAAACAATTACATATTAAATTATAATATGAATTACATCCCCTATTTTAATTCAGAAGGAAGTAGTACTGTAGATAAGTCTAAATACAGAAAATAAATGATCATACCTTATTAAATAAATCAAGCTGTCACATCGTCCCCAAATGCACAGCCGAAGTCCTTTAGATGTCAGACTCTTAGTCCTCGAAAACCTGAAATGTTAATATTAAGGGGTGAGCAAACCACGGCTCAGTAAGGGAATTATATGCCTCACTTGATACTCAGCTATCTATATGCTAAAAAACTTTTTCATTTTTTCCTAAGGGCTCTAGGCTCGCATGTAGGAAGGATACTACAGTCGACTAGGGATTCGGATGGAGTAAGGTAGGTATTTTGAAATACCTATCTTGTCCCGGAACCTAGAAGCAACTGTAGAGAATAATTTCCTTTTCGTTTGGAATTTTAATCCTTTTTACCTTTTTATTCCATAACATTTTCATATTCTTTTCAAAATAATGCTTTTATAAAATAAAGCATTTAAATAAAGTAACTAATATTCATATATTCTTTGAAAAGAATATTAGTTAAATTCTCATCATTCTCATTTAAAACTTATTTCATGTTTTACTGTACAACCATAATTAGTACAATATTTTAAATAGCAAAATCAATTATTAAATCCTTTTCGTATAACATATATATCATTTAAATCTAATATATTCAATTTAAAAATTATAGTAAGAATATTAGACTTATAAACTCTTTTTCCTTTTGAAAACATATTACATGTTCATATCACATGTCATATAAAGATCATCTCGTAGTACTAAAATCAGTCCTGAAATAAGCATTATGCAAAATGCTGTAAATCACTTTCGTTTAACTTATCACATATCATGTAAAACGTTTACATTTAACATATAACATATCATATAAAACATTTCTCATATATGGAGACTTAGGCATGCACGCCCAGCCCATCTACTGGGTCGTTACTCATATCATGCTATAGACCCCGAAGGGTATAAATAATCATGTCAGATCTATGACCATAGTCTATAATTGTCCTCGGCAGATCACTGATCAGGTGTCGGCCGGGACTACATATCACATATCACATATCAGCATGATAGGATGCCATCTAGTCTCAAAACCGTATTTTTCATCATAAAATAACCTTTATGGAATTTATAAAAATATATAATTTCATAATTTAAAACCATTAAGGTTATAAAATCATTTAGTGAATATTTAAGAAATATATATAAAAATATTCACTTTATTTCTTTTCATTTTCCATCTCGTATTACGTGTAATTTACATATCAGGAGAATTTTCGGTGTTTTCATTATCACCATTCTCGAAAACATGAATATTTTAAAATCATTTTCATTTTATTCATGTTGTTATGGAAAATATTTATTTTCTCGATTTTTGTGGTTGAAAATAATTTCTCGTGAAATAAAATCATTTATTATGATTTTATGAAATTTTCTAAAAATTTTCTATAATTTTCGATAATTTTTCGGCAGTATAACGGCTGCCGATTGGCTAGTCTCCTGCACAAAAAATACAGTTTATAATTTCAACCGGTACTTCACCACAATTTTCCAACCAATCATTCATCGCAATATTTTCATAAAATATTTCATAATTAAAATCATGCAGACTGAATATCCTTACAGTGCTGCACATGCATCCCTTACCTTTTCCGAGTCGGCAATTTCCTCTTATCGGTCGCGCCCGTACTCCATCTCTCCCGATCCATCGTCTCGATCGCTGAGAATAATTTCTGAAAATTAAATTCTAAATTTTAGAATTTTCATAAATAATTTATTAAATTTTTTACTCGAAATCATTTTTCGGAATTCTTATCGAATTTTCGTAATTTCCGAGTTGCCAACTTCCCGAGAATTTCTGGAATGAGAATCTCTGAATTCCAGAAATTCTCATTTTCCTCTTTTTCTTCCTTTTTCTCTTTTCTTTCCTTTCTTTTTCTTTTTCTTTTTCTTTTTCCTTTTTCTTTTCTTTTTCTTTTTCTTTTTCCTCTTCTTTATTCCCAGCTGGACCGGTCACCCCCCTTACCGCCGGTTCTTCTCCGATGGGCGGTTCTCCGGCGGTTTGGTGGCCCCTCAGCTAGCCGACACCGCGACAAAGCAGGATCTGGCCTCCGTTCATCTCGAATCGACGGCACGGCGACAGATCGACTCGGTTTACCTTCGATTTCTTCTCCTCCTCCGTCGGCCTTCCTCCGTCGTTCTCCGCCTCAACCTTGGCCTCCCACGTCTTCCTCTTCCTCCGGCGAAGCTTCGGTGGTAGTGGTAGCAACCAATTCCGCCGGTTCACATTTTTCCTCTTCTTTTCGATTTTTGCCGAATTCTGCCACTGTTTCCTTCCCAATTTTCCTTCTGTTCTTCTCTTTTCTCGCCGCCAGCAGCTCCTTTCTCCTCCTTTCCTTTGGCAACAATTCCCTCTCTTCTCTCCCTCACCGCCGACAGGGTCGGCCTCACCGGGGAGATCGGGTTCTCCCGATTTTCCTTTCCTTTTTTGCTTCTTTTTTCTATTTTTAGTATATAATATACTATATACTATATAATATATTTTATACTATACATATAATATATACTATATATTATACACATATTATTTCATATATAATATAATACAATATATATTATATATAAAATATATATATTGTATATTACAAAATATATGTCTAGTATATATATGTATATTTATATGTTTTAAATTTAAATAACTTTTATATATATTTTCAAACTTTTATATCAATATTTACATTTCTCAATTATATGTATATACATTTATATATACATAAGAGATTATACTAAAATACATATGTATTATTTAACTTTATAAAATAGTATATATATATTCATATATACAAACGTATATTGATATATACTATATAGTATTCACATACATATGTATTTGTATAAAAATACATTTATATAATTTGTAATTATATAAACATATTTTATTTTCATCTCTCATTTTCCTTATTTAATTTGGATTTCCATTTATCCAAATTAAATTTCCTCTTTTCATTATTTTCCATAATTTCATCCTTCTCCTTATTTACAATTTATCCAAATTTAAATTCCTCAATTTCCTCACTTCCTAAATTTTTGAAATTTCAACAATATTCCATCTCGTAAATAAATTTTATTTATTTACTTTAATTTATTTATTTCCTCTTATCTATTTTCTTTAATATTAATTTTCAAAAATAGAAAATTTACGGTTATCACACTGAGTGCCAAGACTTATATATTGGTCTCGACAAGCATTTGCCCGGCCCTTGTTAAGGGTCCCAACAGCCGCCTATCGTGACTATAAAAAGGTCTTAGTCGAGACCTATAATGTCTCCTGACATGGAATTGCTAAGAGATACAATGCACTCCCGGTAATTCATTACTGAGAGTACATTGTAACTCTTGGTAATTCATTGAAATTATATTTATCTAACCCTAAATTGGAAAAATGAGAAAAAATTTATCAAAATTTACTAATAGGAACATACCTCTTCAAGAATTTGACACATTTCATTTATATGTTCATCCATAAATGAATTTTTTGCTAGAATCATTATCAAAATACTCCATGAATTAGATTTTCAGATGAGTTTTAATTGTTTGAGAGTTCAGGGTGAGCTAAGATTGGGGGGTATAATAGTAATGTTGTCAAAGGTTAGTTTTGTAAACAAAGAATGTCATTTATTTAGGGTGCACCTAGCACTCCTTAGGGTGTGTTTAGAAATTCTCTACTACTTTTATTTTCATCCTTTGAAGTTAAACTCATGGTGCTTATGGGGTGAATTGGTCTGGTGGTACACGCAGATTTAGTTGTTGATGTGCAAGGAGGAATTTTCTTTTTCACTTGTATTTCTGTTGTACTATTTTTTCATGTCAGACATGTTTCTTTTACACGTCTGATTTAGCTAGCTTAGTTTGACCATAAATATAGGAATACATAGTGAAATAGCATTCTACTGGCCATATTGCATAATTCTTCTCTCTCTAAGACTACCTCTGCCTCTCTCTCTTTCCCTCTCAACTTTCAGAATTTCAAACCATACCATACCTGGCTGTTTATAGACAACATCCTCCTGTCCATCTTCCCTATATTGCTAGTGATTTTGTTATGGAAGCAGTGGATCAAAGTCTTGCAGCTAGGAAAGCAACTATCAGACTTCTTCAATTTCACTTGTCAATGGCTCAAAACCGCATGAAGCAACAAACTGATAAGGGTAGATCTGATAGGAGCTTTGACATTGGTGATTATGTTTATGTTGAACTCCAAACATATCGACAGAAGTCTGTGTTTAACCATTTGTGTTTGAAAATGGCTACCAAGTGTTATGGTCCTTATAAGGTGTTGAATAAGGTTGGTTCTGTGGCCTATCATCTGGAGTTGCCTTTGAATGCCAAGATTCATCTCATCTTTCATGTTTCTTAGTTGAACATGTTGGCTCTCATCTTATGCAACATCAATTGCCTTTATTGGAAGAAAATGGTACTTTGGCTAAAGAAGAGGTTTTGGTTCACTGGAACAATTCATTTCCGGAGGATGCGACATGGAAGATTGGTATCAACTTCAACAGCGTTTTCCTCATTTTAATCCTTGAGGACAAGGATTTGCTTAAGGGGGAGGCATTTGATACACGCAAATTCCAATTGTTGATGTGTAACGAGGAATTTTCCTTTTGAGATGTATTTTTGTTGTATTGTTTTTCTATGTCAAACACTTGTCTTTTACACGTTAGCCATAGCAAACTCAATTTGACTGTAAATATATTAATATAGAGTGAAATGTAACGACCCGTTACCACATTTTTCTTCTTATTTTACACAATTTATCCGGTTGGGCTGTCTGTGATACTTCACTTTTACTACTCATGTTAAACAATTTCATAAAATATTGTTTATATTACATACATCCCCTATCTTACTTAATAAGCAAGTAGTACTGCATACATGTCTAAATACAGAAAATAAATGACCGTACCTCATATAAATCAGTCGATCTGTCACATTGTCCATTATGTGCAGCCGTAATCCACAATATTGAATCTCACCACTATCAAAACCTGAAATGTTAAAATTAAGGGGTGAGCAAACCACGGCTCAGTAAGAGAGTTATATGTCACACTTGATATTCAGCTATCTATATGCTGAAAATAAATTTTTTCATTTTCTTTAAAATCTTCCTAGCTGGCTCTAGGCTCACATGTAGGAAGGATACTACAGTCGGCTAGGGATCCAGATAGAATAAGATAGGTATTTTAGAATACCATACTTGTTCCGGAACCTAGAAGCAACTGTAGAGAATATCGATTCCGTTGTTTTCAAAACGATATAATTTTCGCTTTTCCACAAAGTAAACCACTTATTTCTTTTCACTTCAATATACTTTAAAGCACATAACAGTTCAGTAGTAAAAATAGTGGTTTACTTCTCTTCTCTTCGGTACAGTAAAAACAATATAATACAGTGATTTGTAAATATCCAATCATTGGATAATTACTTCTTCGATTATTTCTATCTTAGAAATAATTCTTATGTTATTCTTTTAGAATAAACATTTATTTCTCTTTTCAAATCAGTAACCGTATCGTACAGTTTAGTAAAACAGCATATTCAGTAGAACAGTAATTCGATACGGTTAAATCAGTAACAGTAACAGTAACTACCAATTCAGTAAATAGTATAAGGTAGCTTTTAGTTCGGTAAACAGTAAATGGTAGCTTTCAGTTCAGTAAAATAGTAATCAATGGCTACCATTTCAATAAATAGTACAGTTCAGTAACACAATGTTTTGGTACGGTCTTTCATCAATAAACAGTAAAAATAGTGAACAGTGGTTCAGTACAGTAAAACAATACAGTAAACAGTAAACAGTAAACAGTAAGTGATAAGCAGTAAGTGAGACTAGGCAACACCCTACAAGTAAATCATGCTATCATCGTCCACTAAGGGACACAGTAACAGTAATGAGATCTATGGCCATGATCTATAATGTCCTCGGTGTACGCTTGCTAGGCGACAATCCGGGACGCTGATGACTAGCTGGTCAATCAGCCACGTGACAGTAACAGTATATGTGATGCATGAAGCTCGGGGCCTAAGTCTCAAAACAGTGTAACCGTACCATAGCCTTTATGGATTTTAAATACAGTAAATTAAAACATTTCACAAATATCCATAAGGCTCACATGTAATAAATCATCACCTTTATGAAATAATTAAATTAAAATAACATTTCTCAAAATATTTCATAAAGGTATAAATCATATTTTCCATACGGTGAAAACAGTTTATAAATCATTACTGAAAATATAGAAGGGCAAAACTGTCCTTTTTCCACCGTAAAACACATATGCACACTTTTCCGTGCATTCAATCGAAAACATGGTTTTATAATTATCGGAATTTCAAACAAATCATTTTTATAATTTATGAAGATAAATTATTTATTTTCTAACTTTAAATTCCCATCACCATGTTTTCTTCTAAAAACACGTGTAGAGACCTCTAGTCTCGAAATCATAGTTTTTCTTCATTTTTTTAACTTTTATGGAATTTTCATAATTAATTATTTCCATAATTAAAACCATAAAGGTTTTATATGAAATCAAGTGAATATTTAAGAATATTTATAAAAATATTCACTTCAGTCTCTTTTTCATTTCCATCTCGTTTCACGTGAAATATCACCTACAGGGTAAATTTTCGGTGATTTCCTTTTCACCCTTCTCGAAAACATGAATATTTTAAAAATCAAATATCGTTATATTCATGTTTTATGAAATTTACTTAATTTCTCGATTTTCGTACTTGAAAATCATTTCACGTGAAATCAAATCATTTATTTTGGTTTTCGGTGATTTTCGGTAAATTTCAATAATTATTTGATAATTTTTCGACAGTATATCGGCTGCCGATTTGGCTAGCCTTCTGCACAGAAAATACAGTTTATACTTTTCAATTGGTATTTCACCACAATTTGAAACCAATAAATCACTACAATTTCCAAAATTAATCATTATAAATTGCATTTATAAATTAAATGCATAATTTAAAACATGTGGCCGAATATCCTTACAGGCGGCACATGTCTCCCTTACCTGTTTCGGGTCGGCGACTACCTCTCGAAGGTCGCGCCCGTGTTCACCTCGCCCGATTCCATCGGCTCGGTCGTCGAGGATATTTTCTGGAAATTAAATTCTAAAATTTAGAATTTTTCCATAATTATTTAAATAAATAAATTATTTAAATAATTCAATACTTTTCGGGATTTCTTACCGATTCCCGTAATTTTCAAATTCTCGGGAATTCTCCAAATTCCCGGAATTCCTTTTTTTCCCTTTTTCTTTTCTTTTTCCTTTTTCTTTTCTTTTCCCGCCGGACCGGTCTGCCTCCTTCACTGCCGGTTCTCCTCCGGTGGCCGGTTCTCCGGCGGCTCAGGGGCTCAGCAGCTGGCCGGCACCACGGTGAAGCCGGATCTGGCCTCCGTTCGTCACGAATCGATGGCACGGCGGCGGATCTACTCGGTTTTGGTTCGGTTCCTTCTCCTCCTCCGTCGGCCTTCCTCCGCCGTTCTCCGCCTGAACCGTGGCCTCCATCGTCTTCCTCTCCCTTCGGCGAAGCTTCGGTGGTAGTGGCAGCAACCGGTTTGGCCGGCACCGCCACTTTTCTTCTCTTCTCCTTCTCGCTTCCGCCGGGTTTTTGCCTCTGTTTCCGTTTCGATTTTCCTTCGCCGGTCGTCCTCTTTCCTTCCTTTCTTCGCCGGCGACATCGTCTCTCCCTTCCTCTCTCTTTTCCCTCGCCGGCGGTGGCAGCTCCGCCACCGACGGGTCTGGCTGGGAGGGTCGGGATCCTTCCCCGATTCCTCCTCCTATTTTCCTTTCTGTTTCCTTTTTTTCTTTTTTTTTTATTTATTTAATTTTATTTCATTTAATTATATACACACACATATATATATTATATATATACAAAATACATATAATAATATTATTATATATATTATAGCACTATAGATATTATATATATATATATAAATGTGTATATATATATTTCATGTATTAACAAAATACATATTTAGTATATATATATATGTTGAATTTAAATTACATAACATATATATATTTATATAAATGAAATAATACAATATATATTGTATGTACAATATATATATTTTCTTCTCATTTTCTTATTTAATTTGGATTTCCATTATCCAAATTAAATTTCCTTCTTTCATTATTTTCCATAATTCCAACCTTATTTTTCCGATTTAAATTTCCTTCACTTAAATTTCCAATTTCATCACTTCCTCAATCCTCGGAATTTCCACCATCCATTCCTTTCTCGATTCTCGGGATTTTCACCAATATCCCGTTCTCATAATTTTATTTATTTCCAATATTTATAATTTCCAATAATTGGAAAATTTACGGTTATCACATGAAATGGCATTCTTTTAGCCATATTACATAATTCTTCTCTCTCTCTATAACTACCTTTGCCTTTCTTTTCCTCTCAACTTCTAGAATTTGAAACCACCATAACAGGAGCTAATCTTGCTTAGTCAATCACTTTTGGATGTATCAACTAGAACCAGATCGTATTTGATCCAATAATTTTAGATTAGAAACAAAACCTTTTACAGGGATTCGATTTCTATTTCAATTCAACTGTTAAACCAATTGTAGTTTTTTAAAAATGAAATTCAAAATTGATACCAGTCCGATTTTGTAAGAGGTTGGAATAGAAAGTTTTGGGTCATTTTCAATTTCGAATCACAACTGGTTCGATTGCAACAACTATATACTCATTGTTTATTGCTTTTTCTAAGCTTATAAATTATCACTTTCTCATTTTTATTTTTTCTACACCAAATGTTTCCCATTTTCTCATATTCTCTCTGTTGTTGCCAAAAACAACAATAAATGTTTGTTGACATCAAATCCTTGATCTTCGTGTTAGTTTGTCTTCAAGAATTCTGCAAGAGAGAAAACCATCAGGGGGCGCAGGGGTTTTCCCCTGCGCGCGCACTCCGATGCTTAAGTCAGACAGGGTTTTGACAGGGTTTCGACAGGGTTTCAGTAGGCAAATAGAGCTTAGGGTTTAAGAATGATACCTGTGACCTATTTACAGGAGTTATTTTGCGCGTAATTACCTTTAAGCCCCACAGCTTAGATAATAACCCAGTGGATCATTTATGGGCCTTCTGAGTCCTGTTTCCTCTTGGGCTTAGATTATCATTTGGCTCAATGGTCTTCAACTTGATTTATAGAAAAGCCCAGTAATAATTGACCTAGTCCACATCAATTGCTCCCCACTCTCTTACAAGGTTTACCATGTGAAAGAGTATATAAAGAATGTGCTTTTCAAATTCTTTTGCTGCCCTCTTCCTGGGATTATCACAAGAATCTTTTCATCTTCACTTGAGGGCTTAACTAGTGAACTTCATTATTATTTGTAGCAGAAACGACGTCGTGTCATCATTTCTTTTGTCAAGTGTCTTTGCAGAACACTACCAGGATACGTTTTTCTCCTCTGAGCCAAATGCTTCTCCAGTGGAATATACCACCCTTCTTTTCAAATTTAAGGTCTTAGCTGACCGAAATCAAGAGCTATAAGGAGAAATTACAAGATTGCAGAGCCACCAAAGCCTTTTATTGGCCCAGAGGAAGAAAACCAAATCTGAGTTAAAACCATGAAGGCGCATCGTCAAGAAATGCCACAAGAGGATGCATATGCTCTTAATTGGTTTCATCAGATGCGATTTGTGCTTGGCATGCTCCTGATTGGTTGAAGCTTGATCCAAATGTTAAGGATTTGGAAACTTTTCTGAGGATAGGCATTTATAAAGATCTATCAGATCTTACCAACCCTTAAGAGCCTTTTCGTCAACCCGAGATAGTCGGGTTTCTCAAAGGCTCGGACAAAGATGATTCAGATAATTATAGCACCTCATGGCGTACATGCTTGGGTTTCGGTTAGTATCGATGCTCCTTTGAGGCAGAAGTTAATCTAGAGTGCTCCCCATTTTTTTTGTGAAAGAGCTTAGTCTTTTACAAACTGATCAACACATTTTTAAACTTATCTACAGAGGCAACTACACATTTACCTTGTATTAGTTTTACGTAATCATCAGACTTTCCTCGTGCACTTTTTGCTTTAAGTTCTTTTACATATGTGGCTTATGCCGCTCAATTACTGCTTCAAGCACAAGCACTTCATGCATGACTTACGTCACACATTTTTCACTTCAGGCTTTTTTCTCTGAGTACGTGGCTTACTTCACGCATTTTTCGCTTCAAGCCCTTACACTTTACGCATGACTAACACCACATACTTTTTCGCTTCAAGTACATGCATAGCTTACATCGCGCATTTTTCGCTTAGGGACTTTTTGTTTGCCCATCTCGCGCATTTTCGCTTAGGGACTTTTAGAATTGATAAGACTATAACATTATTTATATCCGAAATGCCAACATAAAATGTTAAATGTAATTTGTCAACCAATTGCAGCACGTATCCAATGATAAATTGTGACATACCTCGTAACATAACTCACAGCCATACCTTGTTTAGAGATTTATTTTTGCCCGTCTCGCACACTTTTGTGCTTAGGGACTTTTGATTTACCCGTCTCGCGCATTTGTCGCTTAGGGACTTTTTGTTTGCCCGTCTCGCGCATTTTTTGCTTAGGGACTTTTTGTTTGCCCTTTTAGCGCCTTCGTCATGCTTAGGGTCTTATTTTGCCCGCTTGGAGTCTTATTTTGCCCTTCTAGCGTCTTCGTCATGCTTAGGGTCTTATTTTGCCCGCTTGGGGTCTTATTTTGCCATTCTAGCATCTTCGTCATGCTTAGGGTCTTATTTTGCCCTTCTAGCATCTTCGTCATGCTTGGGGTCTTATTTTGCCCGCTTGGGGTCTTATTTTGCCCTTCTAGTGTCTTCGTCCTGCTTAGGGTCTTATTTTGCCCGGTTGGGGTCTTATTTTGCCCTTCTAGCGTCTTCGTCGTGCTTAGGGTCTTATTTTGCCCACTTGGGGTCTTATTTTGCCCTTTTAGCGTCTTCGTTATGCTTAGGGTCCTATTTTGCCTGCTTGAGATTTTATTTTTCACCTCTAGTGTCTTCGTCATGCTTAGGGTCTTATTTTGCCCGCTTGGGGTCTTATTTTGCCCTTCTAGCGTCTTCGTCGTGCTTAGGGTCTTATTTTGCCCGCTTGGGGTCTTATTTTGCCCTTCTAGCGTCTTCGTCCTGCTTAGGTTCTTATTTTGCCCGGTTGTGGTCTTATTTTACCCTTCTAGTGTCTTCGTCATGCTTAGGGTCTTATTTTGCCCGCTTGGGGTCTTATTTTGCCCTTCTAGCGTCTTCATCATGCTTAGGGACTTATTTGTGCCCGTCTCGCGTCTTCTTCACGCTTAAGGTCTTATTTGTGCCCGTCTCGCGCATTTTTTGTTAGGGACTTATTTGTGCCCGTCTCGCATCTTCTTCATGCTTAAGGTCTTATTTGTGCTCGTCTCGCGCATTTTTCGCTTAGGGACTTATTTGTGCCCGTCTCGCGTCTTCTTCACGCTTAAGGTCTTATTTGTGCCCGTCTCGTGCATTTTTCGCTTAAGGACTTATTTGTGCACGTCTCGCGTCTTCTTCTATTTCTGCAACATGTCTATTAAACATGAAGGATTATGATAGCACAGATAAAAATAACTGGCCTTTCATTTCATAATGCAGTATTTCCAATTAAATGGAGTAAGTAACAATATAATTGCGGCAAATGTTAAAACAATAATAGCAAAAGTTTACTACCAGTACCATTCTAAGTCTTTGTCTTTGTAAAATCTGTAAAGTACGAGTGCTAAGATGTTTTGCTGTCAACCATGGATTGTGCACTAAGTCGTGCCTTGGTACCAGCAATCTACCTTCACGAGCTTGCCACAAGTTGTTTTCGATCCAATTATATCGAACAAAGCTCTCCCTGGCTTGTTGCCTTGCACGACAGTGGCTAGTGCCTGTCTCGGACACCTGCCTAATTCAGTCACAACTGTTAGAGTGGACAAGAAAATTGAAATCATCATACGAGAGTACCTCGAATCTGGCTACCACCCGTATGTCCCTGCTTGGTCGATGAAGATTATAACAATGTGTAAGGGACTTTATTAACCTTACATCCAAGCAATTGGCCGCGTGCTCGCTCTTTCTTTTTTTTGCTGTCAATTCTATCTTCCCAGGTATTAAATGGGTTTGAGTTTTCAGGTTGACTGGGAAAGAAGAAGCGTTGGAAAGTGAACTGGCATTATCGGCATCTTGACCCAAGAGCTTAAGAACTGCTCTCAAATTTTATGTTACCTCTTTTGTTGAATTAAACAGGTCTCCCATTGATTGAAGTTCAGTCAAATCTCTTTCCTCAACCTTAGGTTCATCATGATGCACCCTTGACTCAAAAGCTTGAATCAGTTTCGATACTCCTGGTGCAGCCAATTTACTGCTGGAGCGCTGTAGAAAGGCCAAATGAGAATGCATTTGTTCGATTGCCTTTTCAAGATTTTGTAGCTTTCTCTTAGCCTCCTTTAAGCATCCTTTCAAGACACAGTGGAGATTTCAGGATCTTGCTTCAAAGGGATTTGGTTGGAATGTCCATTGTCAGTTGAGTTTTCATAGACCCCGCTATCCACATCCAAACTTTTTACTTGACTCCCAGCTTCAACATTGTGGATTTCCCTGCTATCAATTTCCACTATCTTGGCCTTATGCATGTCCAGACTGGTATTAAGAAAACTATTTTCCTCCATTAGCTGCTCTAGGCGTACTGTTACTTCTTTTATATTAGCCTTAAGTTGCATGCGTTCCCCATGTACTGTGGTTGAAGAACAAGCAACTCAGAAACAAGTCTCTCTTTCTCATGGAAAAAAATACTCTTTCTCCTCCTCAAGCTTCTTCCTCTCCTCCGTAACTAAAGCAAAGTTCCCATTCAAGTTAGACACTTCAACTTGTAGAGCAGCTAACAAACCCTTACACTCTTTCAATTCAAGAGCTGCTTTATCTTTCCCTCGTGCAAGAATCTCCTTTTCTTCTTCAAGCTTCATTCTCTCTTCTGTAATTAGAGAAAGATTCTTGATTATGTCAGAATGTTCCACTTGTAAAGCTGCAATCAAATCCTTGCAGTCAGCTAATTTTGTCAGTAGCTTCTCATTCTCATGTTCTCGTCCACAAGTGTCTTTCTCTAATCGGTCAATGAAGCAAGACTCACATTTAATTGCTCACTCTCCTTCTGGAGACTGACCACCAAATCCTTGTATCTAGATAACTCCATTAATAGTTTATCATTCTCATGGACAGAAGATTCCTTTTCCTCTAAAAGGGTTTTTCTCTCCTTAGTCAGCGAATAAAGAGACCTATTCGAGTTCTCATTATTCGCTTGTAAGGTAGCCACCTGATTCTTGTACTCAGCTAATTCATATAAGAGGCTTGATGAATCCTCTTGTGACCTTACCAGTTCAATCTGCAACTCATTTGTTCTAGAAGAAAATTCCTCAGCTTGTGCCAAAGTAGTATGAAACTGGTTTTGCAGCTCCTCCCTTCCATTAGCAAAATCCGTGCTTGGGAAATGCTCATCAAGTGCTACAGTGATTGGATTATTAGAACATGCTAAGAAGCCAAACTCCACTCCTTCCTGAACATGTTCAGGAAAATTAAGTTTGGCTTTGCTTCCTTTAAACTTTAAGACAGCCGCATCATAAGCAGCTTCTGCGGTGTCAGTCGTTCCCAGCCAAACTCTAGCTACTGCAGCTTTGGTGGAAGTCTTGAGTTGAGCCAAGTATTAGCTTTTTCACTGACGGCAAGGCTATTTATGAGGGACAGAGATATACAAAGAAATTAAATAGTGAACAAATGTTAGAACTATTGGAAGCAACCTGTCAACCTTCGTCTAAGACAGAGAGAAACGTTCTCAAGGTACAAGAATCTATGTGGCAGCATTTATTGTTTAGTTTCTTAATTCAGAATTGTGAATTCACTAGGCATATCATGTTGTTGCAGGTTATGGAGATTAATAATTATGTGGAAGATGATTTTGTAAATACGGAATTTGGAGTTCAAGTGAAAGAAGAACTTGTATTAGTGCGAGAGCCACTCTCTCGCCAAGGGAGACGTAACATGCGAGAGCCACTCTCTCGCTAACACACGTTGCATGCGAGATTCACCCTCTCGCCCAAGCCTGCTTGCCAAGGAGGCGTAACATGCGAGAGCCACTCTCTCGCCAACACACTTTGCACGCGAGATTCACCCTTTCACCCAAGCCTGCTTGCCAAGGGAGACGTAACATTCGAGAGCCACTCTCTCGCCAACACACTTTGCACGTGAGATTCACCCTCTCGCCCAAGCCTGCTCGCCAAGGGAGACGTAACATGCGAGAGCCACTCTCTCGCAAACACACGTTGCATGCGAGATTCACCCTCTCGCCCAAGCCTGCTTGCCAAGGGAGACGTAACATGCGAGAGCCATTCTCTCGCCAACACATGTTGCACGCGAGATCCAACCTCTTGCCCAAGCCTGTTGTCGCGAGAGCCACCCTATCGCCTAATGTTGTCGCGTGCAAAAGGCTCTCTCTCGAGCCTGTCCGGTGCGAGAGCCTATCTCGCTTGTTGGGGTCGCGTGAGCCTCGCGCTAGCTTGAGACAGAGTGTCTGTCATGTCCGTGCTTGCGAATCGTTCTCTCGCGTGCACCTTGCGCAACAGAATATTTGTCGCATGAAATTTTTCCTGCGACAGACCGTCTGTCGCGTGTATATAATTTATTATTATTATTTTTATATTTAAGGCGAGAGACACTTTCTCACCCAAAAGGCTCTCGCGAGCAGGACCTATCTTTTGCAGGTAATCGGTCTCTCGTAGCCTGTCGTAGATTTTTATATTTGGCTTTTTTGTTTGGTTCCCACAGACGGCGCCAATTGTTGTAGCCCAAAACAACAATAATTAATTACTGACATCGATATTGTCTTCTTTCTCCACGTGTCTCCAGAAAAGTTCTGCAAAATAGGAAAAGTCAGAGGGTGCAGAGGTTTTCCCCTGCGCGCGCACTCCGATGCTTAAGTCAGACAGGGTTTTGACAAGGTTTCAGTAGGCAAATAGAGATTAGGGTTTAAGAATGATACCTGTGACCTATTTATAGGAGTTATTTTGCGTGTAATTACCTTTAAGCCCCACAGCTTAGATAATAACCCAGTGGATCATTTATGGACCTTCTGAGTCTTCTTTCCTCTTGGACTTAGATTATCATTTGGCTCAATGGTCTTCAACTTGATTTATAGAAAAGCCCAGTAATAGTTGACCTAGTCCACATCACTCTCAAAATTTTTTATTATATATTTTATATTTATTATATATAATGTATTTACTTACTTACAAATTCTCTATTTTTTACGCAATGTCCTTTAATATTTTTTATTCTACAAATTAGAATTGGCAAGTTTTCATTATTATCCACGTCTCATGTTCTTACTCACATTCTTGAATTAGTAGAAGAGTCTTTCAAAGAATTTGAAGCTAAATCTTACATGAAAAAGAGGTTATCAACCAAGATCAACAAATACAATCATCTATTGTCACTACGACTACAATATCTTCTAATTAGAGGTGGTAAACGGGTCGGTTCGGGTGGGTTCGGTTCGAGTTATCTTCAGGTTCGGGTTATTTCGGGTTCAGGTCATTTCAGGTTTAGAGTTTTCGGTTTCGGGGTTTTTTGGATTTAGGTTTTTTCGAGTTCGGGTACTTTTGGTTTTTGATTTTTTCAGTTTTGGACATTTTCGGATTCGATTAGGCTTTGATCGGGTTGGTTTAGCAAGCTTAGTTAATTTATTTTGAAATTTTATAAGTTTTTCCTAATTTTGAATAAAATAATTAATTTAATTTTGTATATGGTTAAATAAAATTATAATAGAATTGCTAAAGTAAAGTTAAAACTTAGTAAATATTCATATAAGTATAAAGTTTTATATTTTAATGTTTTTATTACTTGATAATGGTTATTTTTTTAATTTCTTACAATATTCACATTTGTTATAAAATATTTAACTATATATTAATAATTATATAAATATTTATTTTTTAAGTGAGCCAAATGTGTATTTATAGTAAAACTAAAAAAAAGTGAAAATCCGAAAGTATTAGCTATACAAATAAATAACTAACAAATTATAAATAAATCACACTAAATAATTAAACATTTATATAAATGGCTTTATACACTTAACAATAACTTATTGGGTCATTACATTGTTTTGGGTCAAAGTTGGGCCATTGAAATTTGGATACGCTTAGTTCAATAATTTTTTTTCACTTTGTTTTATTAGCTTTTTTAATAATTATATTATATTTTTATTAAAATTATAAATTTTTAAGAATTTTTTTACATTTATTTTGTTTTTAAATACCAAAATAATTAGTAATTAAATTAAATCTAACCGTATAACTAGTTAACTAATTATTCAATACATTAAATAAATATTTAACATTATTAATAATTGATCAACTAATTACCTTATTTTATATTTATTTTGTTTTTGGTTTGAACATAAATCATAATATTAACATTATTACATTAAATATAATCGTACTCGTACACACTAATTAAACAAATATCTTATTAAACTTTTAGAACATTGAATTAAAAAAGTTGTATACAACAATTGACATTATATTAATAAATAATAATATTTGATATACATTAATTGATCGAATGTCTAATTAAAATGTTAAATAATAGATATTACTAAATTAATTAATATAATGCTAGTTATTTAAATATAATTAATCATAATATTATTAAAGTATAAAAAATAAATTTTATTAAAATTACTGCTGGCACAATAATACTACTATAGTATATTATTTACTATTAGAAATATTATTTTTATCTACAATTTAATTTTATATTTAATAGATAATAAATAAATTATTTTTAACAAAATTAATTCTATCATAATAATACTTACGCATTAAGATATTACATAATTTATTCTTAAAAGATTATTATAATATAATATATAAATCATTGTTATAAGATACCAAATTGGAATCCTATTAATATAACAAATAATTAATTACAATAGCTTGATTTATTCATATATTTTATTTAAATTACCGCTTACACAATAATACTACTATAGTATATTTTTAAATTACACTTTACTATTAGAAATAATTATTTTTATCCATAGTTTAATTTTATAATTAAAAAAGTATATCAATTATTTATTTATTTTTAAATAATAACCACATAATTCTAATTCTAATTTTTTCGGGTTATAAATTTAGTTTTTTATAGGTTTCAGATCGGATCGGTCTCGGTTTCAGATTGTTTCGAGTTCGGGTTATGTTGGGTTGGGGTTTTTCTGGATTCGAGCTTTTTCGAGTTCAGGTTTTTTCGCTATTGGATTTTTCAGTTTTGGGCTTTTTTGGTGTCGAACTTTTGACTTTTTTAATCAATTTAAGCTGGTCTGGGTTCTGTCTCGAGCAGGCTCAAGCGAGTTTTTGGGCTTGGGCCAGCTTTTGCCATCTCAACTTCTAACTTTGCTAAGGGAAGTAATGTATGAGTTTATTTTGATCTTGTGTAAAAAGAAAGTACGTTCGAATGTTGTGCTATTTGTAAATTATATAAAATTATTATGCTTATAAAATGGGGGAAAATGCGAGGTATGGTCCATGTAAAAAATATTTAGTTAAAAAACATAATTTAGAATAAAATATATTACAACCACTAACTAGGGAGGGTACTCAAACAAAATTTAATTCACAAAGTGTAACTAGTTGATATTTAAAATGACAAAGCTCAACGAAGTTTAATTAGGTTTGTAATTAGATGTGAACAACCTTTTGAACAAGAATCAAGAGTGATTTTTCATTTTTGACACTAAAAAACATATTAAGGCATGTTTCAAGCAACTCAATCGTTCATTTAAACATTTTGGCACCATTATTTAAGAGAGCTAAAGCATATTCATTTCTAACTTGTTCAAACATAATTAAATCATACATGCACCAAGATTAACATATATTCAATTTAATCATTCAAGGTGCATCAAGTGTACAAGTAGTGTCAAGAATTTCACCACCACTTCAAATGTATTCAAGAAATTATGCATG
The DNA here is from genome assembly GCA_032173925.1 of Heritiera fomes. Classification (NCBI taxonomy): domain Eukaryota; kingdom Viridiplantae; phylum Streptophyta; class Magnoliopsida; order Malvales; family Malvaceae; genus Heritiera; species Heritiera fomes. Next base: position 14,855,704 of record JAPDPM010000005.1, read on the forward strand.
AAGACCATTAAAGGTATATAAAATCACTTACATTGCTGATTTGCTTGGAGTGCTTATTTTAACCTTATATATTCAAGTCCAAGTTGAGCAATTCTTTAATGTGATATGACTTGATGATTGCATGCTTTGTTAGATGTCCAAATGCAGAGTTCCTTCTTCCGTGCTTATAGTTGCACAAGCTTGTTGGTATCTTAAAATGTAAACTTATTAGTAGCACTAAAATTTATAAGATAAAACATATTTTTTAACCATTCAAATGCTACTTATTTAAATCCAAATAAACAATTTTTTTAAGCAATAAGCCATTAAACATAAGCTCTTCAAAAACAAGTATTCAATAAAAACAAGCACAATATATTAAGTTGAACTATAGGCCATATGCCATATCCATATAAATCAAGGGTGGCACTAAAGCTAAAGTTCTCAACTCAATCAAAGCACAAATTTCGGCTATATGACAACAATAAGCACATGAATGACATATTCAGCATTTAAGAATAGTGTTCAAAAAATTTTAACGTTATGATGGTTATGTCATGTCACACTTCGATTCCTGAAAATCAGAATTAACTTTTTTTTTTATTTTCACTCAATTGGTTGGGTTGTGTTCAGTATCCTCACTCTGACTTTATGCCAAAATTATTTACTAAAGCAACAAGCAGTTATTTACATTGGTCTCAGTACACATAATCAAAGTACGCATTTGTTTTTCTATATAAATAATCTATAATGAATACTATAATTTACATTCAAACTTCTTCAACTTATTATTTACATCCCTTTACACACTAAAGTATTATACAATATATGTCTGAATACCATACCGGTAAGGTCTGACATCGAAACCCTCATAAGCATCTTATCAGAATCTTCTCTCAACAAACGACTAATTCTGCAAATAAATCTGGAAGGTAGAGGGGTAAGCTTGGGGAAGCCCAGTAAGAAATATATATATATATATTTATATATAAGAACTAATATGTGAGACCCAATTTTATAATACTGTGCACTGTATTTTCGTAAATCTGTGATAGTGGAAATAAATTATTAAGTGAAATTAAATAAATATTTAATTTGGATTTCCACTTTGGATTTTGGAATTATTAGAATTATGAATTATAATATGGTGTATAAGAGTGGAAATGAATATAAATGAATGAATGGAAGGTATAGAATAAAGGAAATCAGAAAATTTAGAATGGAAGTGTTATTTTCATGGCATAAAATGTCAACAAGTATAATTATAAGAGAAAGAAATTATTTATTGTGTATGTGAATTATTTTCATGGGATGAAATAGCTAGCAAAAGAGGCCAAGAAAAGTCAAGAAAGTGCAGCCAAGTGTGGATGACAAGCCTTCTTTTTTCTGTCTTCATGCGTGACCAGCTGGAGATTTTCTTGAGTTTGATTATGAATTGTATACAATAAAAGGCCCAGTTAAAAATATATTGTTGGCTCTTATAGGCAATACCGAGAGGGGGGTGAATCAATTTTTCACTAACCTTAGGTTCGTTTTTTGGTTCCTCTAAATTCTCTAGCCTATATTGATATTTTCTTTGCTCTCTAGGCTACTCAATTATGCAATATAAATTCAACACAATAAACACAAATATAATTGCAAATAAGTAAAGAGAGTAAGGATAGAGAAATGTACGCAAGTGATTTATAGAGGTTCGGCAACCTTGCTTACGTCCTCTACCTTGAGACGCTCCCAAGGATTTTCCCCAAATTCACTATCTTTGAATTTGTATTACCCTCCCTCTTTTTCTAGGCTAAAGAGAAACCTCTCTCTTTTTCTAGGCTAAAGAGAAACCTCCCTCTTTTTCTTAGGCTAAAGAGAAACCTCCTTTTTTTTGTTATGCTAAAGAGAAACCTCCCCTTTTACAAGGAATGAATTGGTTTACAATGGGTGTAATCAAAGAAGGCCTCTAAGTAGGTAAATGATTACAAAGATTAAGCACAAGGAAAAAGCCTATACAATATTTGTGCTATTCTATACAAGGAATATGAGAGTGATAGAAGATATTGAATTCTAGCTCTTGAACTCTTTGATTTGCTTGAAAAGATGAAGAAATTGACGAATGATATGTCTTGGGTGCTCTCTCTCCTTTCTTCAGCTTTCAAGCCACTATTTATAGTCCATTGGATGTGTTCTAGACGTTGGTTGGAGCCAAAACTTGAATATGACCATTGTGTCTCACAAAACTAGTTGTTACAGCACTTTTTCGTCACGACGGATCGATCCCATGCCCAAAGGGATCGATCCCTTTAGTCCAGAATCTTAATTCTTAGCTTGAGGGACCTTGGAAGCCATTCTACCATAAAGGGATCGATCCCTTTTCTTAGGGGATCGATCCCTTTGATCAAGGGATCCATCCCTTCAGACAGGGGATCCATCCCTTTGATCAGGGGATCCATCCCTTACAATATTCATTTGCCTTTTCTAGGTCTTTAGGCATTAAAAACATTCTAAAACCAATTTTGAGTATTTTTAAATAGGACATGACTTTAAAAACATGAATTTAGGTCCAAAAAATTTATCAATTAATTTTCTTAAAATATATTCAATAATTTCATAAGAAAATTACTTAAACCAATAATTAAAAAATGTTTTCTAAATTGATTAAAGCCAATAAAGATAATCAATTAAATCATGGTTTTATATTTGGTAAAAGCACTTAGTATGGTTTGTGAAAATCATCATTGATAAAACAAATTTACAATATGAATCAAACATTTAAGATTACTTAAGTTTTTGTCATTTCAAAATATATATGTCAATTTAAAGCTAACAATCTCCCCTTTTTTGATATGACAAAACTTAAGGTAAATTTGCTTTGAAAATTCTTTGAAAAAAAAAAATACTTCCCCTTAAATAAAGCATGATTTTGTAAAGCTCCCCCTTAATATAAGCATGGTTTTCAAAAGAAGTTTTCAAACCTCATTATTTCTCCTCCTTTTTGTCATAGCAAAAAGAAGGGAAAAAAATTGTGCTCCCCCTAAAAATATGGCTTAAAGAAATGTGAGAACAAAGAAATATGCTCCAATCAACAAAAAATATGTTAGTACATGGGACTCATAGCACAAATAAATAACTCAATATCCTAAAAAATGAGATGTTTAGGCATGCAAAGGACATGGCTTATGTTCACATACCAATTGTTTATAAATAATTTTGCAAGAAGTTCACAATTGGTAAATGATGAAGCAAGTTGTTTATAAATTATCTACTAAGTTCGATAACTTGCTTATTTTAATTCTATCAAGCACCTAAGTATATCCATTGTTCTCTAAGGTCCAACTAAGGTGCATGACAATACATCATGATTATGAGCTGAAATTATATAACATATCATATGCATGTGCTCATAAATCATTTTCAAGAAATATTGTGCCTAGAATTAAATCATACATTAATTAATCACAAATTCTAGCACAAAAGTGTTTAATACAAAAGTGTCTTATATGAATTCTTCCCTATTTGTTATTTCAATCTAAGGAGCATGAGAAGAATTGTCAATTTAAAGCTCATACCAATAGTCAATTTAGTTTTAGCTTACCAATTGGTGAAAATATGGTTACCAATTATACCAATTGTTATTTCAATCTAAATGCCAATTGTTACTAATGGTTGACTTAGACATTTTGCATGAATCCAATATTTATGTGTAGTGTGTTCACGTCAAGAAAATAATCATTCTAAATATGCAAGAACACAATCACATATCATCACCAAATATGCATATGGATCAATTAATTATTAGCACACTATCATAAAGCATTAATCCATATTCATATTCACAAATTTATACCATATGGAAGATTCAAAAAATCAAGGAATTCAAGCAAACACATTTTCTTCCATGGTTTCAAGCACAAAAATCTTATGCTCATTTTCCAATTCAAGTCCTTAACCAATTATGAGCAAGGAAAGATTCAAAATTACCATTTTAATCAATTAAGAGCCATATCCCTAGTTGTTATCATCATTTAACGTTCTAGACGGTATATGCTATTTTAACTAAAATGGCTTCACCTAAATGAATCAATATTATCAAGCTAAAATATATTTTATCATTAAAATCCATAAACTATGAGTGAGGTTAAGCACATATGTCACAGCATGTGACCCTATTTTTCATCTTATTCTATACATCTTATATGGTTGGGCTGTCTGCGATACTTTACTTTTCTTTTACATATACACAATTTCATATTAAATTATAATATGAATTACATCCCCTATCTTAATTCATAAGGAAGTAGTACTGTAGATAAGTCTAAATACAGAAAATAAATGATCGTACCTTATGTAATAAATCAAGCTGCCGCATCGTCCCCAAATGCGGAGCCGAGATGCTCGTATGTCAAATCTCTTAGTCCTCGAAAACCTGAAATGTTAATATTAAGGGGTGAGCAAAGCACGACTCAGTAAAGGAATTATATGCATACTTGATATTCAGCTATCTATATGCTGAAAAACTTTTTCATTTTTTCTATGGGCTCTAGGCTCGCATGTAGGAAAGACACTACAGTCGGCTAGGGATCCGGATGGAGTAAGGTAGGTATTTTGAAATACCTATCTTGTCCCGGAACCTATAAGCAACTGTAGAGAGTAATAAATTTCTTTTCGTTAGAAATTTAAATCTTTTTCCTTTTTTCTTTATTCTATATCAGTTCATATTCCTTTCAAAATAATGCTTCTATGAAATAAAACATTTAAATAAAGTAACTAATATTCATATATTCTTTGAAAAGAATATTAGTTAAATCATCATCATTCTCATTTAAACTCATTTCATATTTTATTGTACAATCAAAATTAGTACAGTACTTTAAATAGCAAAATAAGCTATAAATTCCTTTTCGTATAACGTATAAATCATTTAAATCTAATATTCAATTTAAAGTTTAAAATAAGAATATTAGATTTATTTTCCTCCTCTTTTCTTTTTAAAACAAATCACATATTTATGTCATATATAGTCTAATATTTAATTTAAAATCATAGTAAGAATATTAGACTTATAAACTCCTTTTTCTCCTTTTGAAAACATATTACATGTTCATATCACATGTCATATGAAAATCATCTCGTAGTACTAAAATCAGTACTGAAATAAGCATTTTGTAAAATGTTGTAAATCTCTTTCATTTAACTTGTCACATATCATGTAAAACATTTACATTTCACATATCACATATCATATAAAACATTTTCATATATGGAGACTGAGGCACGCCCAGCCCGTCCACTGGATTGTTACTCGTATCATGCTATAAACCTCGAAGGGTATAAAATCATCATGTCAGATCTATGGCCATAATCTATAATTGTCCTCGACGGATCACTGATCAGGTGTCGGCCGGGACTACATATCACATATCGCATATTACATGTCACATATCACATATCAGCATGATAGGATGCCAACTAGTCTCAAAACTGTATTTTTTATCATCAGTAAACCTTTATGGAATTTAAAAAAATATATAATTTCTTAGTTTGAAACCATAAAGGTTAGAAAACCATTTAGTGAATATTTATAAAAATATATATAAGTATTCACTTTATCTCTTTTCATTTTCCATCTCGTATTACGTGTAATTCACATATCAAGAGAATTTTCGGTGATTTCATTATCACCATTCTCGAAAACATGAATATTTTAAAATCACTTTCATTTTATTCATGTTTTTGTGGAAAATATTCATTTTCTCGATTTTCGTGGTTGAAAATCGTTTCTCGTGAAATAAAATCATTTATTATGATTTTATGAAATTTTCTAGAAATTTTCGATAATTTTTCAGCACTATAATGGCTGCCGATTGGCTAGCCTCCTACACGAAAAATACAGTTTATAATTCCAGCCAATACATCATCACAAATTTCCAACCAAAGAATCATCACAATATTATCATAATTAAAAACATGCAAACTGAATATCCTTACAGTGCTGCACATGCATCCCTTACATGTTTCCGGGTCGACGACCGCCTCCTTCGTCACGCTCGTGTTCACCTCGCCCGATTCCATCGGCTCGGTCGTCGAGGGAATTTTCTGGAAATTAAATTCTAAAATTTAGAATTTTTTCCATAATTATTTAAATAAATAAATTATTTAAATAATTTAGCACTTTCCGGGATTTCTTACCGATTCTCGTAATTCTCGGGTTTTCGAATTCTCGGGATCTCTCGTAATTTTCAAAATTCCTGAATCCCGAAAATTTCTCTTTTTCTCTTTTCTTTTCTTTTCTTTCTTGTCTTTCTTTTTCTCTTCTTTTCTTTCTTTTCTTTTCTTTTTCTTTTTCTTTTTCCTTTTTCTTTTCTCTTTTTCCTCTTTTCCTTTTCCTAGCCGGACCAATTCAAAACGGTCAGATCCCCTTATTGCCAATTCCTCGCCGGTGGCCGGTTCTCTGACGGTTCGGCGGCTCCACAGCTGGCCGACGGCACGGCGAGTCTGCTGGTGGTCTCCGTTAGGCTTGGATCGGCGGCACGGTTACAGATCGACTTGGTTTACCTTCGGTTCCTTCCGCCTCTTCGCCAGCCTTCCTCCGCCGTTCACCGTGCCTCGGGTGGCCTCTATCCTCTTCCTCTCCCTCCAGGGATGCTTCGGTGGTAGTGGCGGTGGCCAATTCCGTCGACACCGCCAGATCCTCTTTCCTTTTTTTCCTCTAGGCTTTCGCCGGTTTCTACCTCTTTTCCATTCGTTTCGCTTCATCTTTCTGTCACTGGCCTCCTCGCTTCACTTCGCCGGCATCATCTCCTCCCTTCCTCTCTCTTCTCATCGCTGGTAACGGCAGCTCTGCTGCCGGCGACCTCTGGCTGGGAAGGGATCGGGCTCTGTCCCGATTCCTTCCTATTTCTTTTTTTTTTGTTTTAATTTTATTATATACATATTATACTATATATAATTTTATATATAGTATGGTACTATATATATGTATTATATACAAAAATATGTATATATATTATATATTACAAATATATATCTAATATATATTATGTATACATATATACTTTAAAATAGAATAACATTTATATATATTTATATGATGAAATAATACAATATATATTGTATGTACAGTATATATATATTTTCTTTCTCATTTTCTTATTTAATTTGGATTTTCATTTATCCAAATTAATTTCCTCCATATAATTTATCAATTCCTTAACTTCATTATTTATGGAATTTCCAACAATATTCCATTTTGTAAATAATTCCTTTATTTACTTTAATTTATCTTTCGCATTTAAAATTAAATTTTCGAATAAGTAATATAAAAATTCAGAAATTTGCAGTTATCACATTCTCCCCACCTTAAGAAATTCGGTCCTCCGAATTTAACTTAATTTCTAAGGTGGTAGTGTTCTGTATACTCATCATTCTTGACCTTTTGATCAATTTCCATATTATACTGCCAGTATGCCTTTAAGATTATAATCACCTTTTATACCACTGTATATCATTTCTCATCATATACTTATACTCCTTTAAATTTCTTATCAGTTGGGAGTTCTCCATTTCCACTCCTTTTCATATCACATATGATTCATATTATTCATCATCCATCTTCCTTATTTGGTGCCAAGTCGATACATTTCGATAATTATCATTTACCGATTTAAATCAATAGTATGTAATGGTCTAGTAGCTTTCACATCTCGTGCATCCGCTCACTCAACATATCATTGAGCGTTTCCGTATTACGCTCAAACATTTTTACATCATGTACGGAGCCTGTCTATAAATTTGGAATCTCAGAGCCTTTTGCTATTTCCCATTACATATAGCTACTCAGAGATTCCCATCACATATAAAGCTCACTGGAACTTCACATACATTCTCATCATTTTATAATCGTATTTCGACTATGGCACTAAAGAATCTACGAGTTTGATAATGGAGGAGTGATTTCATTAGACTATCAGTCTATAATCCTTCCATATTATCATATCTCTTTTAGATTCTTCATTATTATCCTCAATACTCCTTTCATATTTATTTCATCAACTGCTGCAGTTCATTTGCAGACTTTATTATTTACCACCTTTTACCATAATTGAATCAGGAGACAATCATTTTCTCCCCATATCTACTTCCATGTAATCTCATCATTACATCTCTTATTCTTATGGTATACTCTATATCACTTAGGTTTTAGAATATACCTGAGAATATACTCTTTTGCTAATTTAGATTCCATCATGGCATCATCAAATCATAATTTAATCTTCTCATTATTTAGCTTCATCATTGAATCTATAATTATCAATTTAATCATCTCATTGTCCATATAATTCCACTATTTCCATTATTTCGAAGTGATATATATTTATCATTTTTCTATTTACATTACTGGCAGTAAAATGTAGATCATTTCTTTACTCCTTGGACTATGATTACCTTTGCTTTATCGAGTTTGGCTCGATCTTATATCTAACCATAATCATGTGATAATCACAAAATCACAGTTAGCTTTTAACTTCAGGAACTACATCATATTCGTGTTCCCTCTTTATCATGTACTTATCCTCTTTTTTTACACATTCATCTTTTCCTTCATCATCCTTTCGATCACTCTTTCTTCAGTGGTAAAGTATTTCGTTATTAACTCCTTTAACTTTTTACATATCATCTTTACGTTTATTCATCGACTGACTTTAATTTCTTTACTTATTAATCACATCTGTAGAGCAGCTAACCCATAACTCTCTTAAAGACTGGCAATAGTATTTAGCTACTCATTATCTCTTCTTCATTGACAGATCTACATCGCTCTGTCATTCTAGATCATATATCTTAGAAAGAGATACTGTCTAGCCAAATCTTTATTTGCCATACTTATCATATAAATCACAGTCTTTAAGAGTCCAAGGGGTTATACCACTATGCTGCTCATTTTCCATTTATGCCTTAGACTGTATCAGTATCTCATCCTTTTATTCATATATGGTTGCCTCATTCATTAGGTTTATATACCTCAATATGAACTCGTGATAATTTTATCGAGTTCTAATTATCTTAGGGACACCAATCTCCAACCTTTTATCTAAGGACGCTTTATGCTGAGGCTAGTCTTATTAAACTCCTCATGTATTTCTGATTAGATCGATAAGGCATCCATTTCCCTGTAGATGAATACTTGTTCTTCATGAGAACTTTATTAGATAGTAAACATTTACTATATCACTTTATTTCATCTACATCTCAATATCATCAGTGCTTCTCTCACTTACACTTATACAGATAACTTTCTTATCCTCAATTTACGTTATCTGTATTCCCTTCAATCACACCTTATACACGTGCATTTCATTATTCTCACATTTTCCAGAGTGAATTTCTTAAGCTTTCAGATTTTCTTAAGTTCTCCGATATAAGCTTAAAATCAGATTTCATATTCAAAATCGAGTCAATGTTATCTCGATTCCTCCAATTTATATAACTCTGAAAGTTCTATCGGAAATCAAATCTGATACTTTCTTTAATTACACATTTCTTACTGTGTTAGACATTTCATCCCTATGTCTTATCATTTCACTGTACATCCTCAAGGCAAAGACATTTAATATTCAAATCATTTTAACATCTACTCCACCTTGATTCACTTGTTTACTTATACTACACAGCATATCAATCCTCTTAATTTGCAATGTTGTATTAAGTATAACCGTTTAATTAACACCTTTGATAGCTAACCTATTTATCACTATGTTTTACTTTAGAGATCATTCTCATTTAATAATCTCAAGTTAGCTATCATCTTCCTCATCTCTTATCATCACTTTACTGCCCCTATACATATCTCCAATTTCATATACTCCATACAGTACATTATTCTACAAGACATATTTCAAAATATTCCGGTTCTATAAATGTCCATTTAATACTTCAAAAATTGTATGATTGTTTAGAACTAGAATCAATCGTACTGCTATGGATTTCATCAACCATACCGATCACTTTCTCATTCATCATCAGTAATCATTTTACTTTTCATCATATCCCATGATCCCGTAATTATATCCCGTTAATACACTTTTTAATTCAGACTCTCAAAAATCAATAATAGAGTCGCTCATCCTACGACTTCCCTATAACCATATGGGTCACATCAGCACTCCAAGTGTAGTGAAATTTATAATCGGGATCATTATACTCATTTTATGTCCTTTATACCCTCAATAACTCCGTTACTATGAATAAGTTCAAAATCGACTTGATTTATCACAATTCAAAACATAATCCCATATAGGGGCATTTTTGTCATTTCACATTTTTTTATTTCTCCTTATTATACATTTAAATTAGTAATCTTATTATCAATTTGCTGATAGTACCCCTTTCTCGTACCAATATCAGTATTTTAAGATTTTATTCGATTTCTACAAAGAAGTCCACTAGGATCCATAATTGAATTATTTTGCATGAAATACAGCTTTACATCATCAATTTCTCTATCAAATCAATCAATTTCAACTTCTGTTGTCTATTTTGACTCCTGGTAAAATTTCAAAGGTAGGGGTATTTTGGTAATTTTTGGTCAAAAATATTCTCTCTCCTTATAATACCTTCAATCGGTGATCTTAAGGTCTATTTAATGAAGATATTTCATTCCCCTCCTTTATATCATCACTTTTAGGTCTCAGTTCGATCCGGACAGAAAAGTACTGGTGGGGCCCTCACCGAGTCCATTTCTGTTCCTTACCGGACTGACCTTCATTTAGATTATAAGATCACCATTTCAGGTAACATTCCTGGGCCGTTTTCCCTCTTTGACATCCTTAGTTCATAATTCTCAGCCCCTTCCAAACACTTAACTCAATTTACAATCATTTATTTCCTTTATGTATTTAGACTACACAGTACTACAGGAGATGTTAACCTTTTTTGACACATTTTCTTTCCAAAAGTATCGACAGACATCAGGTCAACCGTGCTTTGATACCATTAAATCTGTCACAGCCCGTGACCCTATTTTTCATCTTATTCTATACATCTTATATGATTAGGCTGTCAGCGATACTTTACTTTTCTTTTACATATACACAATTTCATATTAAATTATAATATGATTTATATCCCCTATCTTAATTCATAAGGAAGTAGTATTGTAGATAAGTCTGAATACAAAAAATAAATTATCGTACCTTATGTAATAAATCAAGCTGTCGCATTGTCCCCAAATGTGCAGCCGAGATGCTCGTATGTCAAATCTCTTAGTCCTCGAAAACCTGAAATGTTAATATTAAGGGGTGAGCAAAGCACGGCTCAGTAAGGGAATTATATGCATACTTGATATTCAGTTATCTATATGCTGAAAAACTTTTTTCATTTTTCCTATAGGCTCTAGGCTCGCATGTAGGAAAGATACTACAGTCGACTAGGGATCCGGATGGAGTAAGGTAGGTATTTTGAAATACCTATCTTGTCCCGAAACCTAGAAGCAACTGTAGAGAGTAATAAATTTCTTTTCGTTTGAAATTTAAATCCTTTTCCTTTTTTCTTTATTCCATATCAGTTTCATATTCCTTTCAAAATAATGCTTCTATGAAATAAAGCATTTAAATAAAGTAACTAATATTCATATATTCTTTGAAAAGAATATTAGTTAAATCATCGTCATTCTCATTTAAACTCATTTCATATTTTACTGTACAATCAAAATTAGTACAGTACTTTAAATAGCAAAATAAGCTATAAATTCCTTTTCGTATAACGTATAAATCATTTAAATCTAATATTCAATTTAAAGTTTAAAATAAGAATATTATATTTATTTTTCTCCTCTTTTCTTTTTAAAACAAATCACATATTTATGTTACACATAGTCTAATATTCAATTTAAAATCATAGTAAGAATATTAGACTTATAAACTCCCTTTTTTTCCTTTTGAAAACATATTACATGTTCATATCACATGTCATATGAAAATCATCTCGTAGTACTAAAATCAGTACTGAAATAAGCATTTTGTAAAATGCTGTAAATCTCTTTCATTTAACTTGTCACATATCATGTAAAACATTTACATTTCACATATCACATATCATATAAAACATTTTCATATATGGAGACTGAGGCACGCCTAGCCCGTCGACTGGGTCGTTACTCGTATCATGCTATAGACCCCGAAGGGTATAAAATCATCATGTTAGATCTATGACCATAGTCTATAATTGTCATCGGCGGATCACTGATCAGATGTCAGCCGAGACTACATATCGCATATCACATATTACATGTCGCATATCACATATTAGCATGATAGGATGCAAACTAGTTTCAAAACCGTATTTTTCATCATCAGTAAACCTTTATGGAATTTATAAAAATATATAATTTCTTAGTTTAAAACCATAAAGGTTATAAAAATATATATTTATAAAAATATATATAAAAATATTCACTTTATCTCTTTCCATTTTCCATCTCGTATTACGTGTAATTCACATATCAAGAGAATTTTCGATGATTTCATTATCACTATTCTCGAAAACATGAATATTTTAAAATCACTTTCATTTTATTCATGTTTTTGTGGAAAATATTCATTTTCTCGATTTTCGTGGTTAAAAATCGTTTCTCGTGAAATAAAATCATTTATTATGATTTTATGAAATTTTCTAGAAATTTTCGATAATTTTTCGGCAGTATAACGGTTGTCGATTGGCTAGCCTCATGCACGAAAAATACAGTTTATAATTCCAGCCAGTACATCATCACAAATTTCCAACCAAAGAACCATCACAATATTTTCATAAAATATTTCATAATTAAAAACATGCAGACTGAATATCCTTACAGTGCTACACATGCATCCCTTACCTGTTTTCGGGTCGGCGACAGCCTCGTTCGTCGCGCCCGTGTTCACCTCACCCGATTCCATCGGCTCGGTCGTTGAGGGAATTTTCTGGAAATTAAATTCTAAAATTTAGAATTTTTTTCCATAATTATTTAAATAAATAAATTATTTAAATAATTTAGCACTTTTTGGGATTTCTTACCGATTCCCGTAATTCTCGGGTTTCCGAATTCTCGGGATCTCCCGTAATTTCCGAAATTCCCGAATCTCGAAAATTTCTCTTTTTCTCTTTTCTTTTCTTTTCTTTCTTTTTCTCTTCTTTTCTGTCTTTTCTTTTCTTTTTCTTTTTCTTTTTCTTTTTCCTTTTTCTTTTCTCTTTTTCCTCTTTTCCTTTTCCTGGCTGGACGGGTTCAGACCGGTCAGATCCCTTCATTGCCGGTTCTTCGCCGGCGGCCGGTTCTCTGGCGGTTCGGCGGCTCCACTACTGGCCGACGGCACGACGAGTCTGCTAGTGGTCTCCGTTAGGCCTGCATCGGCGGCACAACGACAGATCGACTCAGTTTACCTTTGGTTCCTTTCTCCTCTTCGCCGGCCTTCCTCCGCCGTTCACCACACCTCGGGTGGCCTCCATCCTCTTCCTCTCCCTTCGGTGATGCTTCGGTGGTAGTGGTGGTGGCCAATTTCGCCGACACCGCCAGATCCTCTTTCCCTTTTTTCCTCTCAGCTTCCGCTGGGTTCTACCTCTTTTTTGTTCGTTTCACTTCATCTTTCCGTCACCGGCCTCCTCGCTTTACTTCGCCGGCATCATCTCCTCCCTTCCTCTCTCTTGTCATCGTCGGCGACGACAGCTCTGCTGCTGGCGACCTCTGGCTAGTAAGGGATCGGGCTCTGTCCCGATTCCTTCCTATTTCTTTTTTTTTTGTTTTAATTTTATTATATACATATTATACTATATATATTATACTATATATAATTTTATATATAGTATAGTACTATATATATGTATTATATACAAAAATATGTATATATATTATATATTACAAATATATATATCTAATATATATTATGTATACATATATACTTTAAAATAGAATAACATTTATATATATTTATATGATGAAATAATACAATATTTATTGTATGTACAATATATATATATTTTCTTTTTTATTTTCTTATTTAATTTGGATTTCCATTTATCCAAATTAATTTCTTCCATATAATTTATCAATTCCTTAACTTCATTATTTACGGAATTTCCAACAATATTCCATCTTGTAAATAATTCCTTTATTTACTTTAATTTATCTTTCGCATTTAAAATTAAATTTTCAAATAAGTAATATAAAAATTCAGAAATTTACGGTTATCACAACATAATATCATGAAAACAACTATTCTCATCTTATAGGCATGATTATTGATTCAACTTAAGTAAACATGCATGTTCAACATCAAAGCAATCAAGATATAATGCATGTAAATTAATTGTTGGTGATGTCATTAAAGCTCAAGTTCTTTAATAATTTGGCCATAAAGAATTAAGTTTATGGATGATAAATTTTCATGCATTTGTACATTTAAGATTCATTTACCATCACAAATTATAGGCCAATGACCATTACCAATTATTGAATTTACATTTGAAATCAATCCACTAGATGTATAATTATCATGAAACCTAGTGTGGAATTGATAAGTTAAGCTAAGAGACATAATCCTATAAGCATGCTTGACTAATCTGAACAAAAAGTAATGAAGAATATTCATTATACACAAGTTTATCAAATTCTCAAATATATCCATAAATTCTTGAAATATTTCTCAAAATTATGTTTAAACATTCATTGAAAGTATATTTCAAGATTATTTCAAGATTATTTCAAGATTTATGCAATTAATGACCATCTTCAATGAGAAAACTGATTTTGCACTTCTGAGCTCATTGAAAAATGATATTGATTGTTGAAAGTGATACCAGTTGTTGGAAATAATATGGAATTGAGGCATGATATCAATGAAAAGTGATTTTTCATATGTAAACATCATCAAAAAGGGGTTAAAACAATGAATTTTAAGCTGAGAAGGAAGAAGATATCAAGAGAATGAAGAAAACTTCTCAACTAAGGCTTAAAAATGCAGAAAAGGCATAAATTGCCTAGAAGGATCAATCCTATGAGCAAGGGGATCGATCCCTAAACTCCAGAATCTAATTTTCTGCATGTTTTTCCAAAGGGATCGATCCTGCATGTTGAGGGATCGATCCTTCATCCTGTTTCTGCAGATTTTTGACAAAAAATCTAACCTTTGAGGTGCCAAAACTTTTTTTTGAGTATTTTAAGTCCAAGTAAAGGTTTAAACACTTGTGTAACATGATTTTGGACTTGTATGAATGAAAAACATGAATTAAAAACCATTTAACAATAGATTTTGCAATTTTGGAAGGATTTTCACAATAAAATGCATTTTTGTGCTCAAAGGAGGTCATTTTGAGAGTTATGCATGTTTTGGCAAAACCAATGCATTGAATTACATAAATATGGCAAAACAAACTTGTTCACATGGCTTTTAAGCACATATATCATTAAAGCATATATCTTGTGAACAACATGCCATGATTTTCAACATACAAATTCTTCATTAATGCTCATGACATGACATTTTGCATAAGTGACATATTTGGTAATTTGAGGCAAGTAAATACATTATCAACACATAGAAAACTTGCTCAAAATGCATAAATTCAATAATCATTTTAAAATCATAAATCATGCCTTTCATTTATCCATCAAGAATTGTCCATCAAACACTTAACAATCATTTATCATGCCTTTTGCTCAATCACAATGCATTAAAGATTATCAAGCAAATTTTTCATCTAAGCACAAATAATTTAATTAAATAAAAACTTCAAGGAATAAGAAATTAAGCTTACAAAACTCCTTTGCATGAGAGTGCTTTGCCTTGATGTGTTGGATCCACCATTAGCCATTCTTTGAGAAATTGTTGTCACCTTGCTAAGAATGAATCTCCAATCTCTTTCTCTTTCTTATTGGCATAAGCAAACTTCATAAGGATGTGTTGAGCATTTAAACTCCATTGTTTCTTTGTAACTCCATGCTCTAATACTCTTACAACAAACACATTCATGCATGTTTTAGTACCCAAATTTTCTTGGATCTATGAGAGTTAGTGTAAACAATTTTTGATCATTTTGGGATCCATTTCAAGCATAAATTCATCATCATTTATAACATGCTTTGGGATCCATATCTTCCTAACTACTTTTCCTCTAAAAGTAGTTTTTCTATATGTGCATGCTTGTGAAGAGTGGCCTATCCTATTACATAGTGAGCATGTGAGAGATGTATCATGCATAGAATTTTTGCTCACTAGGAAGTTCTTAAGATGAGTTTCTTTTTGTTTTGCATTATAGCCTAACCCACCTTTGTCAAAGAAAGCTCTTTGAGTCTCTAACATATGATCTAGCTTTTGTTGACCCATATAAAACTTAGTAAATGAGTTATGCAAATTTGTATTCTTTTCATTCAACTCATTTATCTCTAAGCTAGTCTCTTCTAATTTCTTTTCAAAATCTATCTTAGCATTTGTCAAGGCTTCATTTTCTATTTTTAATTTAGCAATGATTTTCTTATATTTGGAGTTCATGCATTGAAATTCATTTGCTAAATTATTAAAGGCATTTTGTAACTCATCAAATGTAAAGTCATTATTTTCACTAGAGCTACTACTAGCCTCATCATCACTAATGGCCATAAAGCATGAGTAGGCTACCTCTTCATCTACATTTTCCTCATCGGAGCTATCACTATCGCTCCATGCAGCCACAAATGCTTTCTTCTTAGGTTTCCTATCATTTTCCTTCCTAAGTAAGGGGCAATGTAACTTAGTATGACCCAGTTCATTGCACTCATAACACACTAAGAGGTCTTTTTCTTTCCTACTTGATTCTCCTCTCATTACCCCTATTCTTTGATGTCTCCTATCATTCTCACTCTCTTTTATTCTCATGAACCTATTAAATCTTTTGGCAAACATTGCCATTTCCTTTTCTTCCTCATTTCCGCTTTTATCACTATTATCTTCAATGACCTCATGAGTGGAAGATTTAAGTGCTACTCCTACTTTCTTTGAAGGTACTTCATTTCTTTTCATCATTATTTCATATGTAAGTAGGGAGCCCATAAGTTCATCTAAAGACAAGGTATTTGGATCCTTAGACTCTTTTATTACGGTTACCTTTGCCTCCCAAGACTTAGGTAAGCTATTCAAAATTTTGTTAACCATTTCAACAGTGGAATAAGTCTTGCTTAGAGCCTTAAGTCCATTAATTATATCATTAAACCTAGTGAACATTTCACTAATGGACTCATTTTCTTTCATCCTAAATAGATCATAATCATGTGTGAGCATTCCTACTTTGGTCTCTCTAACTTCATTTGTCCCTTCATGTGTAATGGCTAGTTTATCCCATATTTGTTTAGCATTCTCACATAAAGAGACTCTATTATACTCATTGGGACCTAAAGCACAAAAGAGGGTGTGTATAGCCTTGGCATTCATTTGTGCCAATCTCATGTCATTTGTGTCCCACTCATCCTCACTCTTAGGGACATCTTTTCCATCTACTTTCTTCATGGGAATTTTAGAACCATTCATTATAATTCTCCACACTTCATAATCATTTGATTGTACAAATAACATCATTTTAGTTTTCCAATATGAATAATTCTCACCATTGAAGAGTGGAGGTCTAACTAATGATTGTCCCTCTTCTCCTAGGGGTGTGCCTATATTCAAGTGAGCCATTTAAGATCGTTTTGCGTGATAGAGGTTAGTCTAAATCAATCTCAAGCCCAAGCTCTGATACCAATTGTTGGCTCTTATAGGCAATACCGAAAGGGGGGTGAATCGAATTTTCACTAACCTTAAGTTCGTTTTTCGATTCCTCTAAATTCTATAGCCTATATTGATATTTTCTTTGTTCTATAGGCTACTCAATTATGCAATATAAATTCAACACAATAAACACAAATATAATTGCAAATAAGTAAAGAGAGTAAGGATAGAGAAATGTACGCAAGTGATTTATAGAGGTTCGGCAACCTTGCCTACGTCCTCTACCTTCAGATGCTCCTAAGGATTTTCCCCAAATTCACTATCTTTGAATTAGTATTACTCTCCCTCTTTTTCTAGGCTAAAGAGAAACCTCTCTCTTTTTCTAGGCTAAAAAGAAACCTACATCTTTTTCTTAGGCTAAAGAGAAACCTCCCCTTTTACAAGGAATGAATTGGTTTACAATGGGTGTAATCAAAGAAGGCCTCTAAGTAGGCAAATGATTACAAAGATTAAGCACAAGGAAAAAGCCTATACAATATTTGTGCTATTCTATACAATGAATATGAGAGTGATAGAAGATATTGAATTCTAGCTCTTGAACTCTTTGATTTGCTTGAAAAGATGAAGAAATTGAAGAATGATATGTCTTGGGTGCTCTCTCTCCTTTCTTCAGCTTCCAAGCCTTTATTTATAGTCCATTGGATGTGTTCTAGACGTTGGTTAGAGCCAAAACATGAATATGACCGTTGTGTCTCACAAAACTATCGACCCCATGTCCAAAGGGATCGATTCCTTTAGTTCAGAATCTTAATTCTTGGCTTGAGGGACCTTGAAAGCCATTCTGCCATAAAGGGATTGATCCTTTTCCTCAGGAGATCGATCCCTTTGATCAGTGGATCCATCCCTTTGATCAGGGGATCCATCCCTTACAATATTCATTTGTCTTTTCTAGGTCTTTAGGCAATAAAAACATTCTAAAACCAATTTTGAGTATTTTTAAATAGGACATGACTTTAAAAACATGAATTTAAGTCCAAAAAATTTATCAAGTAATTTTCTTAAAATATATTTAATAATTTCATAAGAAAATTACTTAAACCAATAATTAAAAAATATTTTCTAAATTGATTAAAGCCAATAAAGATAATCAATTAAATTATGGTTTTATATTTGGTAAAAGCACTTAGTATGGTTTGTGAAAATCATAATTGATAAAGCAAATTTACAATATGAATCAAATATTTAAGATTACTTAAGTTTTTGTCATTTCAAAATATATATGTCAATTTAAAGCTAACATATATAATAAGGAGAAGTGAATACATAAAATAAGGAATAAATTCTCATCGGATGAAGGCTACATAAAAAGAGTGGAATGAGTCCATAAAAGGTGCAGCAAAGTGGACTTCAACGCCACTTTGTTGCTGCTCTCATACCATTTCTGTTTAGCCATTAAAAGGTTGATAAAAATATAAATTTTATATTATAAAATATAAGGAAATATGGCTTAAAAGATGGAGTATTAAAGGTACTAGATAAGGAAATTTTATTGGCTGAAATAAAGTAAAGAAGAGTGGAATATATGACAAAACCGATCAGCCAAGAAGAGTGAACAACACGTCAGTGGGTTGCTGCCTTGGTGTCGTGAATTTCAGCTGGAGTTTTAAAGAAATTCATCCATGATTTTATGGAATAAAAGGTGATATAAATAAAATAAAAGATAAGAGAAATTACAATTTATCATGTGTATAAATTTTTATTGGCTGAAGCTTTCAAAAAAGAGAATAAAGGAGGGTCAACCGAACAGCAACAAGAAACCATCTCCACCGTGCTTTATGCTGCAGATTTCTTCAGCTATTTAATGCAATTTAGGGCAAGAAATGATGAAGAAAAATATGATAAGAAGCTAAGTGGTGCATGGTTATTGGATACAGTGAATAAAAAAAGACTAAGTGAAGAGAAACTTCAGCAAATGGCCACCTTCATCACCGATTGTGCTATCTTACGAGAACCAGAAATTGTTTCAGTTTTATGCTCTGTTTTAGCCATCGTTCCTCCAAGAAAAAAATTCACCAAAAATTATACTTTGATATCTAACCATCTAAGCCTTCACCATAATCCTTCCTCCATCAAGTAAACCATCAAAGAACTAAGAGAAAAGGCTGAACTTGAAAACAGAAACTTGTTCTATTTTGGAGGGGACAATCGTTCAAGGTAAGTTCAAAGATTTCCATGGTTTTGTTTATATTCAATAACTTATTTCTATGTTTCTAAACATGAGAAGCATGATTATAACATTAAATTTAGTTAAATCAAATTAAATCATGGAAGTAGCATAAGTTGTGATTTTGGTATAGATTTATTAAAACAAAGAAATTATGTTAGAAATGGTATGAGGATGATGAGAAATAAATGATAGAGTATAAATAAAATAAAGAGGAAACATGGAAATTGGAAAGGATGAAGAATCCAAATTTGACAAATTTTGGGAAGTTTCGATTGGCATGAAAGGATGAAAGAAATTGTGGTTTCATGCAGATAGAAGGCAAGGAATGTACTCGTGAACCATAAAGAACCAAATGGAAAACAAGAAAATAGAAGCAAAATGTTGAAAAGTCAATGACCATGGCCATTAAGGGATTCGGCCATGACACTTGGAGGTACAAAATATACTGAAAAATTAGGGGTTTTGGAAAAGAATAATTATAGAAATTAAAAGAGAAGAATTGGTGAAATTAAAACCGAAAAAGAAACTTAAATGAACAAGTTGAGCTTTAGCACCAGTATAATTTATATTGGTTGTGCTTATAATATGACTTTGGTGGCCTCATTTTTGAATATTAGTGGCTTAAAAATAAGAAGAAGAATTTTAATAATCTTTGATAAAATTATTTTGCAGCCCAGGTTGACGGAATTCGGTTAGCATAACCGGGAAGCTCAACTTCATAAGACTAGTAATGAAATGTATGTTTTATCAAGTTAAATTTTATGGAAATATTGGAAGTATGATTTGGTTTAAAACATGCAAAGATGTTGTGGTTGAAAAGCTGGTTTATAAACTGTGCTCGTATGCAGGAGGTTTGGAATCTGCAGTTGTTATGCTGTCGGAAAAATTTCCAAAAATATTATAAAATATTTTAGAAGCATGAAATGGTTTAAAATGGAAATTTAAATATAATTTCCACCAATTTTCCATAAATTGAAAATTATGAGAAAGATATGAGAAATTAAATATTCATGTTTTATATTTTTATTAAAGTGAGAATTTGATTTATTTTATATGACATTAAATATTCAAATTGAATATTTACTTACTTTCTCACTTGATACATGAATATTTACTGACTGATTTACGGTATGTGAAAATGGGAATAAATACCTCTTCAGAAGTAATAATTGAAATAAATGATTTAATTTAATTAAACTCCTTAAAGGTATTTTTATGGGAAAGAAATGAATTTTTATACCTTTATGGAACTATATACTGATTTTATTTAATTTAAATTTTCCATAAAGGTGATTATATTTAAAATTGTGAGCCTTATGGATAAACATGAAATATTTCAAATTACTTTGAATAAGATCCATAAAGGCTATGGTACGATTTTTATACTGTTTTGAGACTTAGGCCCCTAGTTTCATGCATCATACTGTTACTATTACTGTCACGTGGCTGATTGACCTGCCAGTCATCAGTGTCCTAGATGTCACTTGGCAAGTGTACACCGAGGACACCCTATAGATCATGGCCATAGATCTTAATATATACTGTGTCCTTTAGTGAACGATGATAGCATGATTTAATTGTAGGGTGATGCCTAATCTCAACTTACTTATTACTATTACTGGAGGGATTTACTGAATCCTATTTACTGTATTGCACTGTGAATTATTGTTTACTAGACTAAACCGTACCAAAACACTGTTTTACTGAACTGTACTGTACTGAGAGATACTGTTTACTGAACTGGTAGCTACTGATTACTGTTTACTGAACTAAAAGCTACTGATTACTGATTTTTGAACTGGTAGCTACTGATTACTATTTACTGAATGGAAAGCTACTGATTACTATTTACTGAAATGAAACCTACTGATTTCTGTTTACTGAATTGAATTGTACAAAATACTGTTTACTGAACTAAATTGTAAAAAATATTGTTTACTGAACTGAAAGGAAATTACTGTTATCGAGAAAGAATACTTTGAAAATTATTTCTTAAATAGAAATAATTACTGAACTGTTATCCAGTGATGTGGATATTTATAAACTACTGTACTAAAAGACTATTTACTGTAACTACTGTTTTATCACGTACTGTCACGTGTTTTGGAAATTGGTGTACTGAAGTGATAAAATAAAATGGTTTATACCATTTTCATAATTATGTGAGAAGAGAAGGAAATTGTTTTTAAATAAAACGATTTATTTATTACTCTCTATAGTTGCTCTTAGTTTCCGGGACAAGACAGGTATTTCAAAATACCTTCCATGCTCCATCTGGATTTCCTGGCCGATTATAGTATCCTTCCCTACTGTGCTTAGTACACCGTTAAGAAATAAATGTTTTACAACATATAGTTTTCATTATATCAAGCAGCATACGACTCCTTTACTGAGCATATGGTTCGCTCACCCTTTACATTCAAATCTTCTAGGTTAATCACAAGGATTATTTAATGGCTTCCTCAATTAAATATAACTGCGAGTAGCCCACTAGGACGAAGAGTATTGAATTTAAAGGTACATTCACTTCTCTTATATATTCGGACACTTGTATACAGTACTACATTATTGTAAAATAGAAATAGGAGATGTAAAGTTTATGGACTATTGTAAAAAATTTTATATTCCGAAATTATTGAATAAATAATTACCATTTATTATTGTTAATGATCAAGTGTTAAAGACATCACAGACAGCCTAACCGGTAATGATGTGTAAACTACTAGTAAATATTGTGTAAAAATGTGCACTCAGACTGTTACATAATACTATATACCTGTATGCATATTTCGAACACATTTTTATACATATATAGTCAGTACTAAAATAGTGATGAGGCACTCTATAAGAAAGGATACTATAATTGGTTAGGTCATCAGGCTGAGTATGGAAGGATGCTTTAAAGCATCTCACTTGTCCTGGTCCCTGTATCCGACGATAGGGAGTTTCTAAGAATTCAAGAGAGAAATTCATGTGTTATCAAGTCAATATTAAACTTTTCAATCCTAAGTAGTAAAACTATAAAATTAACAAACATTTTTAAGTCTTTTATAAATTAAAATCAATAGAAAATGATAAAATATTTAAGTATATTAAGTAAGAAATTAGTAAACACTACAATGTATAATTCATGTGATTGGTTCAGTAAACATTCAATAAATCAGTTAGAAAACTTTTCAGTAAAAAGTTCAATAATTTGTTTAGTTAACATTTTAGTAAATCATTCAGTAAATTTTCTAGTAAAAGATTCAATAAAATATATAGTAATTCATTTAGTCTAAGTTCGATAAAACATTTAATAAATCAATATATAGTTCAGTAAAACATTCAGCAAATCATTCAATAAACAGTTTAGTAATCAATAAAATGGTTAGTTCAGTAAGCATATTAGAAAACATTTCAGTAACCACTACAATAATCAATTTAGTTAAACAAGCAATAAATAATTCAATAGTTAGTTCAACAGATCAATTGGTAAACATTTTATTACACAATATAGTAACCAGTTCGATAAATCACTCAATAAACTTTTAGAAAACAATCAATGAATAGTTCGGTAAATAGATCGGTGAATAGTCGGTGAACAATTTAGAAAATCAATAAACGTTTTAGTAAAACAGTTTAATAAACATTTCAGTAGAAAAATCAATAAGGGATTAAAAAGTTCAAATAGTCATTAGTCGATTCCATAAACAGTTCAGTAAGCAGTCAGTAAACTATTCTATTTAGTAAACGTTAATTAAACAGTCAGTAATGGTTTAGAAAATAGTTAATAAACAATTAATAAACAGTACTTTAATAATTCAAAATCAAATCAATAACAATTCGATAAACAGTTCTGTACAGTTCAGTAAACAATTTAGTAAAACAATATTGTGACAGTTTAGTAAACAAATCAGTAATCTATTTAGTAGATAGTTCAACAAACATTTCAGCAAATCCGTTCAATAAATAGTTCAATAAATAACTCAGTAAACATTCCAATAAAAATTTCAATAAATAGTGTCATCACAGTTTAGTGCAAACCTTGCAATATCCCAATATCATCATGTAGTTCGGTATCCTAAGAAGGAAGTAAACAGTAACATTAATCAGTAACAGTAAGACATATGGTCATAGTCATAATGGTGTCCATCCACTGTCACGGAGCTAGTGACAATCTTTAGGACCACTGAAGACTTACTCATGGTCAATAGCTAACAGTACACCTCACAGTACCACTGAGCAGGTGATGCAGAGGTGGCTGTAGACTTGTTCAAGGTCTAATAGCAACAGTACAGTATAGTAATCATGATATTGGTGCCAACAGTCTCAAAACATTTACTCGGCTCCTAAGAAAACAATAAAAACTTTTCTAATGTTTTCAAAGTATAATACAGTAATACAATTCAAATATAAATTTTGGGAACCAAGTTTCATTTAAAATCGCCTTGTTCAAATCAATATGTTTAAATTAAATTCAAAACATTTAAATTATTTGCTTTAGTCATAAAGAGAATATTTTTAATTAAAACAGTGTCAGTTAATGCAAAACAATCATAACATATATTTCACTTAAGCACTTAAGATATTTACTACTTAAGATATTTACTTCAATTAGAAATCAAAACATTCCATATTCAGAGTCAGCCAATCTTAAACGCTAACTTAAGTCAATCATTTAAAAGATCAATAATGCAATTCACAACTAGTTGGAAAACACTTTACATTCATTCAGTATTTTATCAAAACATATCTTTAGTTAATTCACAAATTAATAAAATCAATGATAAAACCTCTAAATTTTAGTTTAGGGTTTTTGTGTTATTTTACGAAATTTCGGCAGCATAATGGTACTATTTATCCTAACTTTCCTGCATTTAAAACACAGTTCAAATACCACAACTTCAGTTTCCCAATGTCATTCAATCACAATATCAATCATCCAGTCAGTTATTCATTTGAAATCATTCAACTCAGTCAATCAATCCCAAAATAACTTCAATATTCGGTAATGTAAAATTTTCAGTAAACAATCAATCAATCCTATCAATGTAGTCACACATATATATATATATATTTATTTATTTATCCCTTACCTATTTTCTTCACAACATAGTCTACCATTACAACTCCAGTAAGCAATTGTAGATAAGTGATCACACATTTTGTCACAGTCTATATACACAGTATTTCACGTATTTCCACACAAACAGTAACGGTTGGGCTGTCTGTGATGCCTTTATTTACCACTTCATTGAACAGTAAACACTTTAATACAATATTTTATTTTAATTTACATAAATAAGAATATTTACATTATATATCAACATTTGTTTAACAGTTACATCCCGAGTAGATCCGCCACCGTGCTGCCGATCCAGGTTGAACGGCGACCACCAACAGGTTCGCTGTGCCGGCGGCCAGCTGAGGAGCTGCCGAATCGCCAGAGAATCGACTGCAGGAGGAGAACCGGTGAGGAGGGGAAATGGCCTGTCTGGCCAGGAAAAAGGAAAAGGAAAAAGAAAAAGAAAAGAAAAGAAAAGAAAAAAAAGAAAGAAGGAAGAAAAAGAAGGAGAAAGAGAAAAGGAATTTCGGGATTTTGGAAAAATCCCGAGAATTCGAAAATTATGGGAAATCCCGGGAATTACTAGAATCGGTAAGAAATCCTGAAAAGTGTTAAATTATTTAAATAAATTGAGAAAAATTCTAAAATTTAGAATTTGGTTTCCAGAATTGTTCTTGGTGAATGAGACGATGGAATCGGGAGAGGTGAACATGGGCGCGACCTTTGAGAGGTAGTCGCCGACCCGAAACAGGTAAGGGAGACATGTGCCGTCTGTAAGGATATTCGGCCACATGTTTTAAATTATGCATTTAAATTTTATAAATGCAATTTACAATGATTGGTTGAAAACTGTGGTGATTTATCGGTTTGGAAATTGTGGTGAATTACCGGTTGAAAATTATAAAATTGTATTTTCTGTGCAGGAGGCTAGCCAATCGGTAGCCGATATACTGTCGAAAAATTATCGAAACATTACTGAAATTTATCGAAAATCACCGAAAATCATAATAAATGATTTGATTTCACGAGAAACGATTTTCAGGCACGAAAATCGAGAAATCAAGTAATTTTCATGAAACATGAATATATGGAGATTTGATTTAAAAATATTCATGTTTTCGAGAATGGTGAAAATGGAATCACCGAAAATTCACCAGGTAGGTGATATTTCACGTGAAACGAGATGAAAATGAAAAAGAGACTGAAGTGAATATTTTTATAAATATTCTTAAATATTCACTTTATTTAATATAAAACCTTTATGGTTTTAATTATGAAATAATTAATTATATAAATTCCATAAAGGTTAAGAAATGATGAAAAACTATGATTTCGAGACTAGAGGTCTCTACACGTGTTTTTAGAAGAAAACATGGTGATAGAATTATTGAAAATTGGAAAATAAATAATTTATTTTTCCATAAATTACAAAAATATTTTAATTGAATTCTGACGATTTTAAAAACCATGTTTTTGATTGATTGCATGAAAAGGCGTGCATACATGTGTTACGGTGAAAAAGACACTGTCATGAGATTTATTTTACAGTGTGATTATTTTATAATTGTTTTCACTATATGAAAAATATGATTAATACCTTTAAGAAATATTTTGAGAAATGTGATTTAAATTATAAATTTCATAAAGGTGATGATTTTATTACATGTGAGCCTTATGGATATTTGAAAAATATTTCAATTTATTGTGTTTAAAATCCATAAAGGCTATGGTACGGTTTTATACTGTTTTGAGACTTAGGCCCCAAGCTTCATGCATCACACATACTGTTACTGTCATGTGGTTGATTGACCAGCTAGTCATCAGCGTCCCGGATTGTCATCTAGCAAGTGTACACCGAGGGCATATTGTAGATCATGTCCATAGTTCTCATTATTGTTATTGTGTCCCTAGTGGATGAGATAGCATGATTTAATTGTAGGGTGATGCCTAGTCTCACTTACTGTTTACTGAAAGGATTTACGGAATCCTATTTACTGTACTGTACTATTTACTTTACTAAATTGCTGTACTGTTTACTGTTTACTGATGAAAAACCATACCAAAACACTGTGTTATTGAACTGTACTGTTTACTGAAGTGGTAGCCACTTATTACTGTTTTACTGAACTGAAAGCTACCATTTACTGTTTACTGAACTGAAAGCTACCATATGCTATTTACTGAATTGGTAGCTAATGTTTATTGTCTACTGATTGAACCGTATCGAATTACTGTTTTACTGAATATAATGTTTTACTGAACTGTACGATACGGTTACTAATTTGAAAAGAGAAATAAATGTTTATTCCAAAAGAATAACATAAGAATTATTTCTAAGATAGAAATAATCGCAAAAGTGTTTATCCAACGATTGGATATTTGCGAACCACTGTACTGTCACGTGTTTTTATTGTACTGAAGAGAAGAGAAGTAAACCACCGTTTTACTACTGCACTGTCAGGTGTTTTAAAGTATACTGAATGTGAAAGAAATAAGTGGTTTACTCCGTGGAAAAACGAAAATTATATCGTTTTGAGAACAATGAATATAGTACTCTCTACAGTTGCTTCTAGGTTCCGGAACAAGTTAGGTATTTTAAAATACCTGCCTTACTCCATCTGGACCCCTAGCCGACTGTAGTATCCTTCCTACATGTGTGCCTAGAGCTAGCTAGGAAGCTTTAAAAGAAAGTGAAAAAGTTTTTCAGCATATAGTTAACCGAATATCAAGTGTGACATATAACTCTCTTACTGAGCCGTGGTTTGCTCACTCCCCAATTTTAACATTTCAGGTTTTGATGATGGTGAGATCCAATATTTGTGGATTACGGCTGTACATAATGGACAATGTGACAGGCCGACTATGATATATGAGGTACAATCATTTATTTTCTGTATTTAGACATGTCTACAGTACTACTTGTCTAATTAATTAAGATAAGGGATGTGTATAATATAAATAATGTTATGTAAAATTGTTTAACATTAAGTACAAGTGAAGTATCACAGACAGCCCAACCGGATTAGTTGTGTGAAGTATCACAGACAGCCCAACTGAATTAGTTGTGTAACATAAGGTGAAAAATGTGGTAACAAGTCGTTACAATAATCCTTGTAGGGAATAGTAACAGTAGATATATGAGATGTATGGCCATAGTCTATAGTTGTCCTCGATCATACACTGATCAGGTGTTAACCGGGATGCTGAAGATATGATCAATATCAACAGCTTCACACAGTAACAGTACATTAAACACGTCAGCATGATACATAGCCTAACAATCTCAAAACAGTATTTAAATAGTAACGTCACCTTTATGGAAATCAATAAATTAGGTAAAATTTTTAGTTAGTCCATAAAGGTTATTTTATAATATAGTGAATATTATAATGAAAATAATTTATAAAATATTTACTTTTCAATTCTTCACTTTATAAATCACTTATTACACTATAAATCACTTAGGAGTAATTTTTGGTAACTTTACCTTGTTTAAATTCGATAACACGAATATTTAAAAAATGTTTTTCAGTATATTCATATTTTATGAAAAATATTAAATATCTCATTTTTGAGGCTAGAAAATCACTCAAATATGCACTAAAATATTTTACGACATTTTTGGAAAATTTTTCTAAGAAATTTCAATAGCATAACGGCTGCTAATACCCTAGCCCTTTTGCAATTCAAACACAGTTCAATACTAGCCAAAAACCACAGTTTTCACAATTTCCAAGGCATTTCACTTCTAAAATATTCTCATAAAATTATTTGCATCAAAACCATGCATTCGAAATATCCCTACAGTCTACACACGCATCCCTTCCCTGTCTGACTAATCCGACTTCTTCGATTGCACCACTTGTAAACCGATACTCTCGGGCTACAGATAATTTCACCAAAAATATTAACTCACTTAATACTCATTTTAAGTCACTTTTCATGCTTAATTGCAGCCACATTGTATACTACAAATATTTATGCAGTATATTTTTTACTGGTAGTGAAACTTAACTTCTTCGTTTTAAGTCGGATTTTAAATCCGATTATACCGATAGACTCCTTGTAATTTCTACAGTCTAATGGCATATCAAACACATCAAATGTAGCCATGGAACTACGTCCCCTTGCCTAGGTTGAATTCATCATCATGCCACACTTATTGTTTTTCAACAATTTAACTTCACATTCATGTTCTATCGTGCTCAATCATCAATTTGGCACCAATTTCATACATGAAACACCATGAATCCATGAAATCCTAAGCTTGGCCAAAGCCCCCCTTTAATGGCACAATTCGATTTACTTCATTTCTAATGAATCTAATGCCATAATCATGCTTAGGATGCCTAAATTAATCATTCTACACCATTGAAACAAAATGAAAGGTCATGAATGGTGAGTAAGGTACCTTGGTTGAATCCTTCAAGTCCTCCTTTCTCTTTGTTTTGTCACTTGTTTAATGATCTATAGGTATGGTTAGATAAAGGAGAGAAAATAGATTAATTTTGATAAAGACAAGTTGTAAGATTGTGTGTGTATAAAGAGAAATTGAACCTTTTTTTTTCTTCTCTTTTTCTTCTATGGTGGCGTGAAGGAGCAAGGTTGGGGATGATGAATAGTGGCTGACAGCCTTTGGAAGAATATAAAGAGTCTTCTAGAAGGGGGTGAAATGACAAAAATGCCTCTAGTTATGAGAGTTTCGGATAATTTTGCCCTTAAGCTTCCATAATCGTAATAACTATGTAATTGCACTCCAAAATTTCGGATTTCATCACCAAATACTCTCATTGGATGTATTTTGTTGAATTATGGTGGTTTCATCAACGTGCGGTACACCGAATGCGTGAAATTACGAAATTACCCCTAGCGGACTGCCAGCAAAATTTTCTGATTTAACCACGATTTGATAAATCTATTGACACTATCTTAAACTCCTTTTCATGTAAAATATAATTATATTTTTACTTCATTCCAATTCATTTTAGTTTAGGCATAATTTACGAAAATACTCTCGAGACGTAACGGTCATTTTCTAATTTGTTTGCCACACTTCCCAAAATAATGCAATTAAGGTATTTTGGGCCTCAAAATTTCCATAGTATAATTATTACACCTTTCGTACACTATTTCTTCAGTCATACATTTGGACACAAAATTCAAGTGGGCCCACATCACTATTTACTTATAATTTCAAAATATATCAAAAGATTGATTAATAATTAAATATTTATACATGTAAGTACAATATAATCGGTTCTCACACATTTGCTTATCATTTCCTTTGCACCACTACTTTGGGGCTACAAACAATGTTAGAATACAGTTAAATTTCAACATTCCTTCCTTTGTAAAGAATATTTTAGACACTAAGGTCTTTCACATTTCCTAATACAATGACAAATCCGGTTTATTTCATATTGAATGCCAAAACTACAACCACTGTCACAACTCATCCTTTTTGAATTCTGACTTTACAGACAGTCTTATTATCATTTGTACAGTATTCTTTAACAATCAAATCATTGAATTAAGCATGAATGCTCCCACATTCACACTAGGCCAAAAACATAGCACATGGCAAAACTAGTCATTTTTCAATTCTGACACTATGGCTAGCCTCTACACATTCTGTACATCAGTATAAAACCATTAATACATGAAAAATTACATGATTCCATAAACTTCCTCTCTTGGCTGAATTTCTCAAGTAGTCTTATACTCAAATTTGTCTCAATTTAATCACATATACAGACTATACTAGCTCAGAACAATCGTAAACAATAGACAGAATTAATAGAAGGTACACTTTCTCTCACTCATGTTATGGTCAAATTCTTGAGGAGCTAATTCACCGTGATTTTGGCTACTTCAACACTTGATTTTGGTACCAAGAGATAGAGCATGGAAAACTGGACAAGGGTGACGAAGACGGTTTTTTGTTTCAGGGTGTTTTACTAGGGTTTTTGATACTTTCTCTCTCTAAACCCATTTTTAGAGTGAGCAAGCTTGATGTGATAACCGTAAATTTTTCAATTATTGGAAATTAATATTAAAGCAAATAAATAAATAAATTTATGAGAACGGGATATTGGTGAAAATCCCAAGAATTGAGAAAGGAACGGATTAAGAAAATGGTGTGAAGGAAAATTAAATCGGAAATAAGTATAAGATGAGAAATTATGGAAAATAATGAAGAAAGGAAATTTAAATTTTGAATTATGGAAAACTGAAGAATGGAGGAAATTTAATTTGGATAACTGAAAATCCAAATTAAATAAGAAAATGAGGAAGAAAATATATATTGTAAATACAATATATATAGTATTATTTCATTTATATCAAAATATATAAATGTAATTTAAGTTAAAAGTATATAGATATATATTAAATATATATGTGTTAATATATAATATATATCTATAAAATATTATATAGTATGTACTATATAATATAATATTAATATTATATTTATAAAGTAAATTATAAATATAATATATAACAAAAATATAATAAAAATAAAACAAAAAAAAGAAAACAGAAGGAAACAAATCGGGAGAAACTCGATTTTGTCCCCCAAGTGGCTGCCGGCCACTGTCGCCGGAGAAGGAAAGGAGAAGAGGGAGGATCGACGTCGCCGGCAAGCCAAAAAATGGAAGAGATGGTGACCGGCGACAGAAAACGGAAGAAACAGAGTCAAAAAACGAGGGAAAACCCGACGGAAGCCGAGAAGGAGAAGAGAAGAGAAAGTGATGGCGCCGGCCAAATCGGTCGCCGCCACTGCCACCGAAGCTTCGCCGAAGGAAGAGGAAGACGTGGGAGGTCACGATTGAGGTGGTGAACAGCGGAGGAAGGCCGACGAAGAGGCGGAAGAAACCGAAGGAAAATCGACTCGATCCGTCGCCGTGCCGTCGATCCAGGGCAAACGAAGGGCACTGGTAGCTTCACCGTGCCGTCGACCAGCTGTGGAGCCCCTGAGTCGCCGAACAACCGGCTGCCAGCGAGGAATCGGCGAGGAAGGAGGCAGACCGGTCTGACAGGAAAGGAAAAAGAAAAAGAAAAAGAAAAGAAAGAAAAAGAGGAAAATGAAGAAAAAGAGGAAAAAAAGAAGAAAAGAAAAGAGAAAAAGAGAAATTTTCGGGATTCGGGAATTTCAAAAATTACGGGAAATCTTGAGAATTTGAAAAACTCGGGAATTACGGGAATCGGTAAGAAATCCCGAAAAGTGTTAAATTATTTAAATAAATTATTTATTTAAATAATTATGAAAAAATTCTAAATTTTAGAATTTAATTTCCAAAAATTCCCTCGATGA
This sequence comes from Heritiera fomes, assembly GCA_032173925.1. Taxonomy (NCBI): domain Eukaryota; kingdom Viridiplantae; phylum Streptophyta; class Magnoliopsida; order Malvales; family Malvaceae; genus Heritiera; species Heritiera fomes. The sequence goes on from JAPDPM010000005.1 coordinate 14,887,965, forward strand.
TCGAGCCGATGGAATCGGGTGAGGTGAACACGGGCGCGACCTTTGAGAGTTAGTTGCCGACCCGAAACAGGTAAGGGAGACATGTGCCGCCTGTAAGGATATTCGGTCACATGTTTTAAATTATGCATTTAGTTTATAAATGCAATTTATAATGATTAGTTTTGAAATTTGCGGTGATTTATCGGTTTCAAACTGTGGTGAAATATCAGTTGAAAAATATAAACTGTATTTTCTGTGCAGGAGGCTAGCCAAATCAGCAGCCGTTATACTGCCGAAAAATTATCGAATAATTACTGAAATTTACCGAAAATCACCAAAAATCATAATAAATGATTTGATTTCACGTCAAACGATTTTCAAGTACGAAAATCGAGAAATTAAGTAAATTTCATAAAACATGAATATAATGATATTTGATTTTAAAATATTCATGTTTTCGAGTACGGTGAAAAGGAAATCACCAAAAATTCACCGATAGGTGATATTTCACGTGAAACGAGATGAAAATGAAAAAGAGACCGAAGTGAATATTTTTATAAATATTCTTAAATATTCACTTGATTTAATATAAAACATGTGATAAATAATTATATAAATTCCATAAAGGTTAAGAAATGATGGAAAACTATGATTTCGAGACTAAAGGTCTCTACACGTATTTTTAGAAAGAAACATGGTTACGGGATTTATGAATTTGGAAAAATAAATATTTTATTTTTCATAAATGATTGAAAAACCATGTTTTCAAGTGAAAGCACGGAAAAGCATGCATACGTGTTTTACGGTGGAGAAAGGACAGTTTTGCCCTTTTATATGTTACATTGATGATTTTGCAAACTGTTTCACCATGAGAAAAACACGATTTATACCTTTATGAAATATTTTGAGAAATATTATTTAAATTATAAATTTCATAAAGGTGATGATTTTATTACATGTGAGCCTTATGGATAATTGTGAAATATTTCGATTTATTGTATTTAAAATCCATAAAGGCTATGGTACGGTTTATACTGTTTTGAGACTTAGGCCCTGAGTTTCATGCATCACACTTATACTGTTACTGTCACGTGGCTGATAGACCTACCAGTCATCAGCGTCCCGGATGTCACCTGGCAAGTGTACACCGAGGACACCATATAGATCATGGCCATAGATCTCACTGTTATACTGTTACTGTGTCCCTTCGGGGATGATGATTACTGGTCCATTATTGGACGATGATAGCATGATTTAATTGTAGGGTGATGCCTAGTCTCACATACTGTTACTGTTTACTGAAAGGATTTACAGAATCCTATTTATTGTATTGTATTGTACTCTTTACTGTTTACTGTTACTGATGGAAAAAAACTGTACCAAAACACTATTTACTGAACTGTACTGTTTACTGAAATGGTAGCCACTGATTACTATTTTACTAAAGAAAAGGCTACCATTTACTGTTTATTGAACTGAAAGCTACCGTATACTATTTACTGAATGGGTAGCTACTGCTTATTGTTACTGATTGAACCGTATCGAGATATTGTTTCACCTCACGTAGCATCCCCTTATCATTGGTTACAAGCAAAATATCATCCACATATAGCACAAGGAAACAAATCTTGCTCCCACTGACCTTCTGGTATATACATTGATCCATGATGTTCTCAACGAAACCAAATGATGAGATGACTTCATGGAATTTTAAATACCATTGGCGGGAAGCTTGTTTCAACCTATATATGGACTTCTTGAGCTTACAGACCAAATGCTCACCATTAATAGAGGAAAAACCTTCAGGTTGTTTCATGTAAACCTCTTCCTCTAGATCACCATTGAGAAATGCCGTTTTCACATCCATTTGTTGCAACTCTAAGTCAAAATGTGCAACAAGCACCATTATGATGCGGAGAGAATCTTTCTTAGAAACAGGAGAGAAGGTCTCCTTCTAATCGATTCCCTTCTTTTGAGTGAATCCTTTGGCTACGAGTCTTGCCTTATAATGCTCAATATTGCCTAATGAATCAGTCTTGGTCTTAAAGACCCATTTACAGCCTATAGCCTTAGCCCCATTAGGCAACTCGACAAGATCCCATACTCCATTAGATGTCATCGAATCCATCTCATCCTTCATAGCATCGAACCAAAGTTTTGATTCTTTGCTGTTCTTGGCTTGTGAAAACGTCTCTGGATCATTAACGGGCCCAATATTGAAATCATACTCTTGTAAATACACAATGTAATCACTAGAAATAGCTGATTTCCTTTCCCTAGTATACCTTCTTAATGTTGGTTCAACATCTCCGAAGGATCATGTTGTTCAACTAGTTCCTCATTCAATTCTAGTGTATCCAGAGGAGCCCCGTCTACTGGTAAGTTATCAACTACTTGTGGATCTTGAATGATTGGTTGTTCGATGTCCAGCTGTACTGAAGGGACATTGTTCATGATAACCAATCCTTGACTCGAATTAGAGCGTTGATCTCTCACAGAAACTAGTTCTTGAGATTGATCGCTCCCACTAACTAAGACATTTTCAAGAAACTTGGCGTTCCTTGATTCCACTATTCTAGTGCTATGAGATGGATAATAGAATCTGTAGCCTTTAGACTGTAAGGCATATCCAATGAAATACCCACTTATGGTCCTAGGATCCATTTTCTTTTCCTTTGGGTTGTAAACTCTTATCTCAGAAGGGCATCCTTAAATACGCATATGATACAAACTCGGTTTCCAACCTTTGAATAATTCAAAAGGCTTCTTTGGAACAACCTTGGTTGGAACCTGGTTCAATATATATGCTGCCGTTTTAAGAGCTTCAATCCACAAAGACATAGGCAACTTCGAGTTGCTAAGCATACTACACACCATTTCCATCAAAGTTCGGTTCCTTCTTTCTGCAACACCATTCTGATCCGGTGAACCAGGAATGGTATATTGGGCAACAATCCTATTTTCTTGAAGGAACTTCGCAAATGGTCCAGGTGCTTGTCCATCTTCAGTGTATCTACTATAATACTCCCCACCTCTATCAGTTCTTACTATCTTTATGGGTTTTCCACATTGTTTCTTTACTTCAGCCTTAAAGATTTTAACAGCGTCTAATGCTTCGTTCTTGTTATGAAGCATGTAGAGATACATAAACCTCTAGTAATCATCAATAAAGGTGATGAAGTACTTCTGACCATATACATCAATGTCTGGACAACATATGTCAGAATGTATGATTTCTAATATGGTTGAACTCCTATTGGCACCTTTCTTAGACCTGTTGGTTTGCTTATCCTTAATGTTATCCACACAAGTGTCGAAATCAGTAAAATCAAGAGTACTAAGTATTCCGTCATTTACCAATCTCTTAATTCTATTTATGGAGATATGCCTAATCTTCAGTGCCATAACGTGAAGGAGTCCTCATCCATATTTAATTCAAAACAAACATAGGAGAGTGGATTACCTTTCTTAACGAGCCATTGTTGAAGCTTAGCACAGTCCTTCTTCATGTGTCCCTTCTTTTTATAGAAGAAACACTTGGACTCTTTCTTAATGTCAGCTTGGGCAGGGATTTTCCCTTTTCCCTTGTTCTTGGCTCGATCCTTGCTCTTTCCTTGGCTTGCAAAAATGCACTTTCACCCAATTCCATAAGCAGTCTTCCCTCCTCTTGAACACACATGGTCATCAATTCATTGATGGTCCACTTATCCTTATGTGTGTTATAGGATGTCTTGAATGGTCTATACTAAAGTGTTCAGTATATAGTGCACAAGGAAAGATTCAGACATCTTCACCTCTAGCTTCTTGAGTTGGGTCGCTATATATCTCATGGCCATTATGTGCTCACGCACTCCTTTGACATTGGTGAGCTTCATTGATGAGAACTTCATTATCAAGGTGCTAGCCAACGCTTTGTCTGAAGTGACAAACTGATTACCTATGGCCTTCAGTAAGGTCCTAACGTTGGATGCTGTTCGACTGAACCACGTATCCCAACAGATATATTTGTCTTAATATACATGACACTAAGGCGATTGGATCGCTCCCAGCATTCATGTAAAGCTACTTGAGCAGGAGTGCTGGTCTCAGTCAATACAGGCTCATCTTTCCTTATAGCATAGTTTATATCCATGCACCCTAATTGGAGGAGAACTCTCTCCTTCCAAACCTTGTAGTTCTCTCCATCTAGTTTGGGAACTTCTAAGTAAATACTAGTACGAGGAAACACTACTTAAAGAAAAACACATGCTTTTGTATCTAGAATTTTTGAGGCAAACTTAATTATGTCTACCACTGTAAACATATTTTATTAATGAATCTTAGACATAAACCTTGTCTGTGGGCTAAAGTTCTAATTCTAATAGATTCATATTATAATGATAAAACTATCAAATTATATCATTTCCTAATGCCTGTGGGTAAATTAAGAAACTAATTTGATATTTTATCCTAATTAGTTATAAAATTATAATAAAAATTCCTGTGGGAGAAAATTTATCATAACCTTATAACTAATTACAATTTATGTCTAATATCATTATGTGATTTTACAAATATAATTTTACTCAATTAAGGTTGTTGTGGCTAAGACTTAATTAAATAAATTATAAATCACTTAGACATATTGGTAAAATTCTAAGTTTATTCATATTTTAAAAATTCCAATCAACACAAGGCAATTTTAATTCCAAATAATATGAACAACTTAGCTACATGTGCTTCTAGTATAAAAATAACAAAATTATACATATTCAAAATGAGCACATATACATATTCAAATTAAATTTTCATAACTTAATCATAATTTTATGATAATTTTCACAAAATTATTCAATTTAAATAGTTACTGCATTTATAAAAATTCCAAATTTATGAAAAATCCTCATAAAATCCAAATAATGAGAAGTTTTCATAATTATATTAATTTTGTGAAAATGATTTAATTATTCATAAAATTATAAAAATTATAGAACTAAAAATTTGATATAAAACTATCAAAAATATAATTATTTGGCCTAAATTAAATAATTTAAATTACTTAAATTAAATAAATCCTTAAGGCCTAAAATAAACTAAATAGCCCTTTTATTTAATCCACATGGCCCAAATAATCAAACAATCCAGCCTAAAATAAAAGAAAAACCCAAAAATTATATGGCCCAAAACTAACCAAAAAGGACCCAAACAACGGCCCAAAACCCGAGGCCCAAAAGGTTTTTTGTTTGAACAATGCGGTTGCATTGTAAAGAACAACAGAACGCGGGCGCGTGTGTCACACGCGCCCGCATAAACAGCATTGGGCGCTTGGATCTCACGCGCCCGCATAAACACATCGGGTGCGTGGATAGCACACACCCGATTCCCACCTTTTCTTCTTCACCCGAACGGGCATTTTTGCAGAATTTTGGGTCTTTTGACCCGACCCGGCCTATACTCATTCAAACAGTCTCGTTTTTCATGTATTTTTCATCCCTAGAGCTCTTTAACAATAGATCTAAAGTGTTTGAGCCAAAATCACATGAAAACAGAATGGGGTTCAAGGAATCGGAGACTTAAAGTTTCAAAATATGGGTTTTTATGGCTTCTTTCTACAGATCTCTAGCAAGACAGAGGTTACACGACCGCTCTGATGCCAAATGTAAGTTTAAATTAAGCCTAAACATGCTTCTAAACATACATGAAACATGCTTTAATCTGTATGCAGAAAAATACTATAAGGATCGAAACTAACCTCCAGCCATTGCTTTGCTATCTGTCTGATTTTGGTCTAGTCTCAGAAAATCGATGAGCTTGCTTGAGTTACTTCTAAGCCTTCCAAGCACTCATAAACCTCACTAGATGATGTCTTTGTCTGAGATTAACGTACTTGGAGACTGGAAGGAGCCCTCTTTTATTACTAACGAGAGCATGTTAATTATGGCAATAAAATCACGTTTTAACCATCATAAAATAGTGCTTTTAATAGCCAAATATTGAGTTGAAATTCAACGTGAAATTATGGACCATATCCGGAATTGGTCAACCAAATATTTATTTCCATAATTGTGGAGATATACTAATAGGGTAAGGACAGGTTAAACCTCTTGGTCTTTTGGTGCATGAGTTCTCTAATTAATATGTTGATCTTGCATGCTAAATTTTTATTAAGGGAAGTGAGAAGCAAAAGGGAAAAGAGTTGAATTTTTGCCATTTTTGAGTTTGAGGTAAGGAAATGTTGTTGTATATCATGATTTAACTATGCTTTTCTAAAATTTGGATTAAATGAATGTTGCATGTGGGAAATATGACTAGGAGAGCTGGAAACAGAAAGGAAGAGAAGAGAAGCTTACAGTTGTTGGAGAATTAAAAGGGAGTTTAGCTTTTGGCAAAATCAGAATTTGGGAAAGACTAATTTTGTGAACTTTGAAGAAGCTAACTGCTGGAATTTGGTAAGTGGGTAAGATTCTAACTTTATAATCCCTGATTGTTGAATATGAATATGAAACTATAATGACTTGAATTACTATGAAATTGGCATGGCATGATTGGATTTTGGTTTGCTGTTGAAATCTGGGTAATGGTTCTGTTTTGGACTGATGTTAAAATGTTCAGTTTAAATGTTATATAGTGAGAAAAATTCTAGAAATATTATGGTAGATAGCTTTCTGAGTCAGGAATAATTCCGTTTTCGAATCACTTGATTGGAATTCTATAGCTTGAGATATGTACAAATGAGTACAGGATACTTTGCCAGAAAAAGTGATTTCCAATCTTAACTTTGAAAAATTGTAGAAAATATCCTAAATTGAGTTAAGTTACAAGCCTTACATTTCCAGAAAGGCAATTGAGCTAGGGTTATTATGGTTTTGAGTTTGCACCAATTGGATATTCCTATAATTAGATATGAAGTATTTTGTGCAAATAGGTCAGTGTAACATTGTGCCTGAAAATTGCCAGAACATGGTGCAACTTTGGAGATTTGCTGATGTTGATCTAGGAAGAATTAAATCATGAACCTTACATTTCTAGATAGGAAAATGAGTTAGCTTTCATCCAGATTTGGAATTTGTGGATTTGGAATTATGTAGGTTAAGATATGTATATATGAATGCAGGATACTCATCGCAAGGGACAAACAGCCTAGTGTCAACTTCAAAAATGCCTAGAAAATAATCCAAATTGATTTTGGTTGCAAACTCTATATTTCCAGAAAGATAAATGAGTCAGGATTGATATGGTTTTGGGTTTGTACAAATTGGAAATCCCTATGTTGAAATATGAGATAGTTTGTGCACTAAGGTCAGATGACCATTCTGTTTGAATGTACTTGTACAGAGGGTAACTTTATGGAATTAATGGAAATGACTGAGAAATGATAAAATTGTGAAATTTGCCTATCTAAATAGAGAATTGAATTAGGTTTCACATGGTCTTTGATTCATAATTTTTGGATACTCCCATTATTATTAATGTAAACTTTAGTGCACAAAGGTCAGAATTACATGTGAACAGTAGGGTCAAAAAAATGAATAAGCTAGTATGATTAACACAAATTTAGGGAACTAATATATCGTATAATTCTTATATGTAGCTAATCGTCAAGCTACGTAGTAATTCGTGCAGAATTTGAAAACGTGGACCCAGTGGTGCAATTGACATATATAAGAGTAAGTGGAAGTATAAGTAGAAATTGCATGATTTGAAATATTTTATAAGTTCTTGTTTTAATTGTGCTTTGATACCTTGATTTTTATGCAAAGTGTGCTTGATTGATTCATAATTTATTTAAAAAGAACATGACGAACTTGTAAAATAGTTATCCTAGTGTTTATTTGAGATGCTCGCATGCTTGTAGAGTTTTGATTTATAAACCAATGATGCATTGTACTTTAAAGGAAATAAATTAATTTTAGCATGCTTTTCTCATATTTAGCCGAATATGATGTTTTTATATAAAATTTTATATGAATTTAACGGCTAAGAGAGGGTAACAGGGTTTTGATATAAACCATATGTTTTCAGCACACTATGATTTTCAATCATGGTCCGAGTAGTGTTGGGATTAGATCCCTTTACGGTGATTTTGTGAGAATAGCACTTTTAAATTACTAAAGCAATATTAGATTTGATCCTACCGTAAGAGGATCTGTATTTGGTTTGGTCCTGCCGTAAGACGATCGGTATATATTGTCAGGTACCGTCTGATCAATAGCCTGGCAAGCTTGTGTGCACATAAGTAGGTTCCGAGAGAGGAAACGTACCTAGAAAGGAACGAGTAGGTTCATTGACAGCATTGCAGTGAACTGGTGATGATGATATGAGCTCTAGACATGAGATTGATTGGTGCAACCTCACACTTTTACATATATGCCAGACTTGTTTCCTGAAACGATGTTTTAGTGTGTTTTTGAAATTTATGATTTATATAATTTATAAGTGCATATACGGCTATGTTATTTCTGATGATTGCATAGCGGACTTTAAATGTTATGATTGTGGACCATGATTCATTGATTGCACGTCTAATAATTTTCAACACCATTTATAAATATGATTTTTAAAGAACTACATAGTGCTCTTTAATGTGATTTTCGGCATGCAGGGTTTTATAAAGGTATCATTAACTTAGTTTTGATTTTTATTGCTTATATTTTCCCTTACTGAGCCTCCCAAGCTCACCCCCCTTCCTTTCCTCATATATTAGCCCATGATAGTCTCGGGTGGACTACAGTTGGTTCGATACTCTGAGACGCTTGGTAGTTAGCTTGAGGTATTGATAGCGGTATTGTATTTTGTTTGTACATATATGTATATATATATACACAGATTATGCAGTCATGCATAGTGTAGTAGTTGTATAAATGTCGAGCATGTGGGATGTATGATGATGTTATAGTTTCATTAGCTATGATATGCCTTCCAGTATCTATATCGATGAGGTTTGCAATTATGCCAAATTGAAAGAGCAAAATAGTTGTATGAAAAAAAAATGGTAGCATGTTGGATGTTGTCCATTGACAATAGTTATGAAATTTTGAGTTGCTTTTGTGGTGAATATATTGTGGTTGGGGTTGTGTTATTGTTGTGTTTACCTTGCAGGAGGGTTAGGTTAGTAATAAGCTGTTATGCTATCGGATTTTCTAAGAAATCTATGACTTGACGAGTCCAAATTATAATTATTTATTAAAAGCAAGCTTGAGTTGATGCCTATACTATACACACTCAAACGGTACAGCAAAGGATTCAATTAATAAAATTTTTTTTCTAACCCTAATTTCAACTTCTATAAAACAAAGTGATGTATCGGGTTGTGACATCCGCATTAAAATCTCATTACGTAACCATACAAAGTGCATAGAGGTACTCTATTGATGCATAAGTAAATTCACACTTAGCATGTCTTGACTAGAGCTATTTTATGCATAAGCGCTGTAATACTCGACATTATGCTTTAACTTGAAAAGCATAGTTTTGAGACTAACTTTGTAACAAAGGGCTTTTATGCATATTTGGAAACACCAAAACTGTTTTGATTTGTGTTTGGAAAACCATGAGCCTAGTTGGCATAATGTTGTACCTTTGATTTTTGACAACATATTCTGTCTTGCTAAATTTAGCTTTGATTAGTAATTTGTTTGCTGAACCAAAGGATTTTGAATTAGTATTTAGTAATCCATTTTCTAAACTGAAGGATTTCAATCAATACTCAATTTTTCTTTTTATATATAATTTTAGGCAGATCCATTAACCTTCGGGTCACTCGGAGCTTATCGAGCTTCGTTCTAGGTTTTATTACCTGTCTATCGAGTTTTGTGCTCTAGACTCTCAATATCGGTATCTGCGCTTAGAAGCCTAGTGCTATGGGCATTATCAAGCTTGTCTGGAAAACCAACAAACAAGTTCCAGTTCCCGACTGCGCAGCGGGACTGGAGTAACTCTATGGCCATAGGTATTGTATTACTTGCGACACTTATCCATCACTAGCTGGGATGGACATTAGTATTAGTATCAATTATCAAGGATATTTGCCTATACTTTATTAATATCAATTTTCAGTGATTTGAGGCTTTATACCAAACTTTATCTATACATGTTTTGATTTCGATTTCAGTTCAGTATTTAAGGCTTTATGCCAAACTTTATCAGTATTCGTTTTGGATTTTAGTTTTAGTTCAGCATTTAAGACTTTATACTAAACTTAATTAGTTTTTTATTACAATTTCAGTTTATTGATTTGAGGCTTCATGCCTAAACTTTATCTGTTTTGATTTCAGCATCAATTTTTAGTATTTTGAGGGATTTTGCCCAACTTCGTTGAGTATCTATGTTCATAAGATTATTTGTTTTGAAACTCATGTGCACAATCACCGTGTTTTGAATTCATGCATAATTATGTGTTTTGAACTCGTGCATAGTCACCATGTTTTTAAACTCATGTGCATAGTTATTGTGTTTTGAACTCATGTGCATAGTCACCGTGTTTTGAACTAATGTGCATAGTGATCGTGTTGTGAACTCGATGCATAATGGTTGTGTTTTAAACTAAGTGTATTAGAAATCTGTTTCATTATGTATATTAGTTTTCAGTGTTTTGAGATTTCATTACTAAACTTTTATTTTTCAATTTTAGTATGATTATCGATTTTAAAACTAAATGTATTAGAAAATCTACCTTGTTATCAGTATTAGTTTTAGTATTTTGAGGTTTTATACCTAATTTTATAAGTTATTAGTTCCGTACGTTATTTGTTTTAAACCATGCGTTTAAGGAATTGTTTTTACATCAACATTGATTTTAGTATTTCGAGTCTTACACCTAAAGTGATTAGTAATTTGTTTTGAACAAAGTGCATGGTGATTTGGTTTTGAACAAATACATTGTGAATTTGTTTTGAACTGTGAATAAGGAATCGGTTTTGAATTAAGCACATTACTCATTGTAGTGTTATGCATTCTGTCAACATTGTAGTATTGAGACGAGTGATCATGTCTTTTCAATATCTTGTTAAGACTCGGGGAATGAGGTATCTATGGTATCCTTTCGATTAATACCCAATGCAGCCTCAACCCTAAAGTATGAGTTCATATATATAGATCTGGCATCAAGACATAGTATCATGCATACATGTTACTTTATTTCTATTCATGAATACATGTGCATATAGATCGACATGAGCCTAGCATGCATTTACTTAAACTACTTACTGAGCCGTGATTTGTTCACCCCTAAGGGTGTAAATGATGTAGTAGTGCTCGCAAGCTACTCGGGATCAACTCGAATTTGACTCAATTCTTGTCGAGCTAAGCTCGAAGTCGAGCTCGTCGAGCTATCGAGCAAGCTGAGTTCGAGTAATAATATACTTGGCTCGAGTAGCTCACGAACCTTATCGAGCTTTTAATATTTTATTATATATTTTATTAAGCTATTTTTAAATTACATATTTACCCTCGTATAAACAATAAACCTTAATATATTTTGCTTTTTGTGTTTCAAATTTAGTTTTTCTTCCCACTTTGTTCTTCAGCAGTCATACCATTCTCCCATCCCATTTAACACTGCCATCGACAGCCCACACTCCACACCAGCAACAGCCGCGACAAGTCGACACCCTCTCCTTTAGCTCCGGCAACACCTTCACCCTCAGATCCTACCTCCCCTCCTCACCAAACAAGCCCTAATCTAAAGCCATACCCAGATCTAAAGCCGACAAGTCCCTCGGCCCTTAGAGATAGATCTGGCGCAGACGAGCCCATTACCTGTTAGATCCAACGTCGACGAACCCTGAGACCTCAGATCTGGCTCTCCTCCCTCAGATCTGACGATGCAATCACACACAGTCACCTTTCCTCCATCACGCACGCACGCCTCGAGTACTCCACTCTTCGGCCGCCCTCCTTAAGTCACGCATGCACCCCTCGTGAGCCTCGCTACTACTAGTAAGAATTTTTGTCTTAACACAATGAGTCAGTGAGATATACAGCTTGATTTTTTTATGTTGGGATTTTTCTGCTGTAATTTTTTTTATCAATGACACTTCTTTGCTAAGTCAAGTGATTTTGTTGTTATTGATTATCGGTTGTAGGGAGTTTCATTTGTAGTCATTAGATGTGTTTGAGTCAAGTAATTTTGTTGTCATTGATTATCGGTTGTAGGGAGTTTTATTGGTTTTTTATAGTGTGTATTTGGCGGCTTTGAGGGTAAGGGGTTCCTTTATAGCAAGCTCATTTTGGACTTTCATGTGGAGGTTGGTTCTGTAAGTTAGCAGTTGCTGCCTACCAAGTGTTTGTGAATTTTTCTCAACAAGTGGTGATTGTATTGTGTTGGCTATTGGACTAGTTTTCTATTTTTTTTTAGGTTTTGGCTTGGTTGACAAACCCAAGGTTGAGTAATAAGCTTGCTGTTTCATTGAAATTGGCCTATGGATTGTGGTGTTTACAAGTCATCTCCTTGTAATATGTTATGTCCAAGCAAGTTGGGTTATTTTGTTGTTTGTATTTCCATGTTCTGGTGGTTTAATATGACCTTATGCAGTATTTAGTTTGTTTTATAGTTTTATTTATATACTGGACATGTAAAAATATTTTGTATTTTTATTATATTTAACTGATAATTTTATTATATATAAAAATAAATTTCAGCTCGAGTTTGAGTTTAAGCATAAAAACAAGCTTAAATAAACGAACCTAAACGAGATTAATTGAGCGAGGTTGAGTAGTTCGATTTCAATCTTGATTCAAGCTCGAGCCGAGTACTGAGCACCGAGTTTCTAAGTCGAGCTCGAGCACCTCATTGTATCGACTCGGCTTAATTACACCCCTACTTACCCTTTTTTCCACCACCTGCAAACTACCTGAGCTAGGCTACAATGCAAAGCTGCTGTGTGGGCCATTGAGGACTGTACCTAGCCTAGGAACATACTAGTGTCCTTCAAGCCTTGCTTTCGCTACTTTTCGAGGTATACAAATAGTGTATTATTTTGTTTACATGCACATTCTATATAGTTTACAGAATACAGTTTGTTTGTGTGATGGGATGTAACTTAGGATCGCCTTAGATTATTTTGAGAGTGGTATAATGATCGAGTGCGATCCTAGATTCGATATGCATGTGATAATTAATGGTGGATATTAGGAAACATGATAATTATTTGATGAATTACACTATGATGTGAATGTGTGGATAGCATAATTGATTTGGTATGATTGAACTATGATAACTGATAATGTTTTACAGGTTCTTTGTTTGGGGAAAGCTCTAAATATAAGGGGGATATTTTCTATCTAGTTTTTAGGCAATATTACATTATAGATTAAAAATGATCATTATATGCATTGGAAATTTGTTTAACTCATTTTTGGATCAATGAATAAGTTAGTAAAGTTGAATTGAAATGAAAAGGATAAATGAAAATAGTTTAGTGACTACACTAACACCGAATACAAACCATAAATCGAAAAGAAAAAATTTAGATCGTAAATTTGCTAAGTGTAATAAATGAAGTGTTAAGCACATGTCATAGCCTTCATGTCATGACACAAACAATTTATAAGGGTACAGCATCCTTGTCTACATCCTTTCTTTTGAGCTACCCTCAAGGAATTGCCAAATTCTCTATAGAAGATTGTCTTTATACCGCATTCTCTTTCTAAGGCTTAAGAGTAACTTTTACACTTCCTTTTTACCTAAGCTCAAGGATGACTTTCACAACTTATCCTTTTTCTAAGCTTAAAGAGAAACCCTTTACAACCTCTTCATTTTCTAAGCTTAAGGAGAAAACTTTTATCATTTATCCTAACCTTACTTACAATTTTTTTTGGCCATCAACCTTACTTACAGTTGAACACACAAGGGTTTCTCTCCCATTTTACAAGTGATGGGTTGAGGTATACAAAGGTATAATCAATTTGAGCAATAATGATTACAAGTATTCTCGTCTTGATTATATTAGAGCAATAAATAAATACTAAGTGAAGATTAAGAGTTGTAGCTCTTAGTGTTGATCCTTTTGAATAGTTGTATTTAAATCCCTTACTTAAAATATGGCAATTGGTGAGCATTAATTGTGAATTTTCTCATTGCTTTCTCAAAAACTAGCTGCTACCACCTACCAAACTCGAGGTGTATATTATTCCCCATTGAAGTAATTGTTATCACTCCAAATGGCTACCATATTTTACTTCTTAGGTCTATTCTCATTTGCCTTTTAAGTTTACAACATTCAATCTTAATGTATCTCGGTCCCTTACACTCAAATCAAATTAAGGGTCTTTATCCCTCCTACTTGTTTCTCCTCTAATGTTAGGTCTCTTACCATTTTCACTAGACCTAATCTTCATGAATTTACTAAACCTTTGGGCAAACATGATCATTTCTAGGCCATCATCCTGATCACTCTCTTCTTTTCTACCCTAGTGTCCCATGAGTAGAGGACTTCAAAACTACGCCTATTTTTTTAGGTAATTCTTCATTTCTCTTAATCTTCATCTCTTAATGCCTTAAGTCCATTAACTATATTTGTAAACTTATTAGCCATATAGCCTATGGACTCTTCAGACTTCATTTTAAAATGCTCATAGTCTTGGGTGAGCATACCAATTTTTGTCTCTTTTACTTGATTAGTTCCTTCATGTGTGATAGCCAATTTATCATAAATCTGCTTGGCATTTTCACACAAAGAATCTTTAGTATACTCACTTGGCCTTAAGGCATAAAACAAGATATGCATAGCTTTGGCATTTAATTGTGTCATTTTAAGATCATAGGAGTCTCAATCATCTTCATCTTTAATAAACTCTACATATCCTACCCTTTTCTTAGGAACTATAGGACCTTTAACAATTACTCTCCACATTTCATAATCATTTGCTTGAATAAAAAGCATCATCCTAGTTTTTCAATAAGAGTAATTGTCACCATACATATTGAGGTCTAACGGTTAAATGTCCTTCTCTTCCTAGTAAGATACAATATTAGTTTGAGCCATTTAGGATTGTTTTTACTCTTAGGTGGTTAAACCTTAAAATTCAAGAGCTCGAGCTCTAATACCAATGTTGGCTTTAATAATCCAAAAAGTGGAAGGTTAAATCAAGTTTCTAACTAAAATTACAATTAGCTATAATTCTTGCCACAATTTTAATTAAATCAAAATAATCACAAATAAATTGCAAATTATAATAGAGATAAGAGAGAGAAATACAAATAATACAATTTGTAAAAGTTTGGCCTTCCTTGTGCCTATGTTCACTCTATTGAGCTTCCCTCAAGGAGTTTCCAAATTCACTAGTGAAGAATCACTTACACATTCTTTTTCAAAGGCTAAGGAGCAACCTTTTACAATTCCTTTTTTAAGGCTTAGGAAGAACCTTTACATTTCCTTTTCGAATGCTAAGGAGTAACCTTTTCCCACACTATTGTGACTACCCCAATCTCTCAATTTTAAGCTCACTCTCCCCTTGTACAAAGAATTTGATTTTTGGTATGTGTTTAGTAAACTATGAATACCTCTAGAAGGTTAGTGTTTACAAGAATTAAGAACAAGATAATTATAAGAATAAGTATAAAAGAATACACAAGCTTTTTAGCATAATGATAGATGGAAGACTTTAATGTTGAAGAATAGAAGTTGTAGAATTGTAAGTGCTTGCTTCTTGAGGCTTTGAATGCTTCCTTTTATATCCCCTCTATGAAATATGGCTGTTAGAGTGCATTAATTGAAATTCTTTCCATTACAACACACAACAAACTAGTCATTTTTTCCTGCCAAGCGCAAGGGTGTCGATATCCCACCTTAAGGTATCAATACTTTCTAAAGAAAGCCTACAATTCAAAACATGGGCTATCAAACCTAAACCCTTGGATATCAATACTAAAATAGAGGATTTTTGTTTTTTACTAAGGGCAATGATATGTGTATTGGTACCTTGGTTTGAAGCGCTAAAAATTCAAATGAAGGGTATTGATACCTCTACCAAGGATATCAATACCTTCGTCATGATACACAATTTTTGCAATTTAATCATGCATTCAATCTTCCATGACAATTTTAAGATCACAAAACATGCATTAATCCTATTAATCATCCAAGCACATGCATATTTGAGTCTTAACCAATCTTTTATCATATTAGCAATATTTCCATATGTAATAAACCAAGTAATTCCAAGATAGAAAACTGCTAAAGTGGAATTAAAATTTAACTCATTTAAGTTTACTTAGGTCATACCAAAATCCTACATAATTCAAAGCTAACGTCATGCTTGAAATGGATTTGATAGTGGGGTTATGTCATTATTATTCATATGGAAGCCATGGCTAGGTTTGACTATACTCTTAGTTAGGTAGGTCAAAGACCTAAAGCATGTATTCATTGGGCCACTGGGTCGTTCTTACTCTTTAAAGACTCAAGTTATAGGGCCAACAAGAATGATTATGAACAGCTGATTCTGAGGGCTGCAAACCTTCTAAATCATATTATTCACCTTTCCATAAATCATAAATCATAGGATGTTGAAAGAACATACTTTCAGAGTACTTGATTCCAGGTAATAAAGCATTCCTCATAAACTACTCAGACGATAAGTTTGTGCCATCATAAATCTCACATATTCAAAAAGTGTACATCTCTTTTTTTTTGTCACACCATTTTTTTGAAGTATTAAGAATAGACCTGCTCAAGGGCCGGACTACCCGCCCAAGCCCGAAAGCCCGTTTGAAATTTGGTCGGGTTTGGACAAAAATATTTGATGAAAAAACAGGCTTGGGCAAAATTTTTAGGCCCGTTTAAAAATCGAGCCGGGCCTCGGGCTTGACTTTCAAAGCCCGAGCCCGGCCCGACCCAGCCCGAATTAAATATATTATATTGTTTTTATATATATTTATTTAGTATAATATATTTTTTTATATATAAAAAACATTATTGATTAATAAAACATGATTATAAATATTTAATATGAAAATTGACATATAAATTTTGACAAATTAAATTAAAATTTAAAAGAAATAAATAATAAATAATTAAAAATTTTAAAAAATAAAAAAATTATATTTAGACGGGCTCGGGCTTATGGCACAAAAACGAGCTCGGGCTTGGGCAAAAAAATCTGCCCAAATTACGGGCCGGGCCGGGCTTGGGCATCAACTACAACTCTTATTATATGTCATGGGCCCGGCCCGAGCCCGCCCATGACCAGGTCTAATTAAGAATAGTCAATTTCTTACTTTCCATAGCTTGATTGAGAAAAAATAAATAAGTAGGAAAAGTTGTACAGTGGAACCTCTCTAACTTAATCTTCTCTAAATTAATAACCTCTCTAAATTAGAAAAAAAAATCCATGGTCCTAAGTTGGCTAGTAGAGAAAATTAATAAATCCCTCTATTTTAATAATTAATAATTTCTTTTTAAAACCTAATGTAAAATTTTAGTGCCAACTCTCGTAGAATTTAATAATTTGATAAAAATACAAAATATCTTACATAATTTTCAAGAACTAGAAAACCATTTTAAGATATTAATATGCAAAATATTATCATATATATTTGTAAATTTATTATTTCAAAAACTAGAAAAGTAATAAATATATTACATAAAATATCTTTCAAGCAAATTTTTAAGGAGTTTATTAACCAAAATGAGATTTTAAAAAAAATTAAATTCTATAAAGTTATTAAAGAATTCAATGAGTGAAAATTAAACGCACATTTTTTAACACAAAATCATAATTTACAATGTAAACCCTTTAAATTAATAATTCCTTTAAATTAATATATAGTGATGGGTCCCAAGAGTCCCATGAGTATTAATTTAGAGGGGGCTCTATTGTATTAGCTCATGTATAATTTTGTAAGTTATGTATTTCTAGATGCAAAATCTTGTAAAATGTAATAATGCAATTGTTATTACTATTTATCAATGAAATGAAAATCATATTTATTTTATTTGAGAAGTTTTATTTTATTGATTTTCTTGTTGTAAAGAAAATTGTAATCATAAATGTTTTGATAGAATAAATGATAAACTAGTTTGCTAACTTGTGCGATGTATGATTAATTTTATTTAAATATATATATTTATATAAATTTGTATTATTTATATATTTTAATTTTTTTTGTAAAAAATATGTTGAATTATTTAAATTGTTTTAAATATGTTAGATAATTTTATTTTAAATGAATTAGAAACCATATAATATTTCAATTAATTTTAAATTAAAAATATTTTAACTATTTTATTTGAAATAATTAGATTTTAGATCATCATCATCATCAGAGCCTTTATCCCAAGATATTGGGGTAGGTTATATGAACTAATATCTGAACTCATGTTAGATCGTCCATATGTATTCTTCTCTTTCGCAGATTCTTATTCAAGGTTATTTGCTCATCCAACTCTAATACCTCTATATCTTTCCAAATCACTTCCTTCCAAGTCTTTTTCGGTCTTCCTCTAGTCTTAACTCTTCTCTCAACATCCATAGCCTCTATTCTCCTAACTGGAGCATCTACAGGTTTACGTCGTACGTGTCCAAACCAACATAAACACGACTTTCACACATCTTGCTTCGATAGGTACTACTCCAACCATCTTACAAATATCTTCATTTCTCATTCTATCCTTTTTTATATATCCACATATCTACCACAACAGTCACATTTCTGTTACGCTCATCTAAATAATTAGATTTTAGATATATTATTAAAATTTATTAAAGAGTTTATAGATGATGTACTGACCTTGTATAATCTCTATACACTATATGTGAGATCCCGTATACCTAATCATTGTAGATTATTATCTATATAGTTAAGAATATGAAATATTTTATAATTATTTAAATGTTAATTATATTGTAGGTATGGAAGGAAAATTAAAAGGTGGGCCCCACTAACTTTCTCATGTCCTGACGGAGTTAAAACTTGGTGGACTTGATATTTAGTGCCAAATAATGTGATGGTGAGAATCTACACCTTAAACTCAATTATTTATACATGTTTTGAAAAACGTGAAATAATTTGAGAATGATAGTTAAGCCCATATGTCGTCAAAAAGTTTTGTAAATAACGGTCAAAGCAAATAGATTTTTGACCAACCATCTATACTAGATAATTCCTCATGTAATGAAGTTTTAGGACATGTGGACTGATGGAATAAATCAAGTGTAAAAGTAAAAATTTATGCGATTTTACGGTTGGGGTATTTTAATAATTTTACCCAAATAACTAATGAACCCCAACAAAAGCTTCATCAACAATTAGAGCAAGTTAAATAGAGATGTTTCATGATTAAATGAAATATTTTGGAGATTGGATAGGTTGTTTTCAATTAAGTCAAACATTAAGGGCAAACTTGGAATATTTCTTTAAGTATAGGGCATTTTGGTAATTTCACATGGAGATATTCTAAAGTCAAAATTTTCTACATTTCTCCACTCACTTGGCTGGCCATCTTCAACCTCCATCACCTTTCTTCCATAGCAAAACCTTGAGAGAAAGAAAAAGCCCTTGAAACTAAATGAAAAATATATCGAAATCGAAAAATTCTTTAACAAACCTTGTCTAAACTTTAGTGCTCTACATTTTGGTGCCCAAAACAAGGCCTCAAGTGGCCATTTGCATAGTGAAGAATTCTCCAAGCTATTTAGCCAAGGTGAGATATGTAGAAAGCTTAAACTTTTTCATGGTTTTATGACTTAATGGTATATTTTTAAGATGTTTAGATATTTATTTGAGCTTGAATCAAATTAAAACCATGAAATTGGGTACCTTATGGTCTCGGCCAAGCTTAGGGAGACATGAACATGATGTTTCTTCATATGGAAATGATGTAGAAATTATGTAGAATTACCCTAAAGTATGAAATGAAGCTTAAATTGAAGAAATATAATGTATATGAAGCTAGAACCCATTTGGCCAAGAGAAGGGGAAGTAGAAATCATGCTCATTTCAATGTGTTTTAAGTATTAAAATAATGTATAAATTAATACAAGACTGTAGGTGAAAACAAAACTGAATTCGAAGGTGATTTGACGGTAGTTGCAGTGTTGGCATCGGTGTGAAGTAGACTAAAATGAGACTTGTTGTAAATAATGTGATAGGCTTTAAGGAGATAATAATTCTTTGTAACTAAAGTGTGATGAATTGATTGAGTACTATGGTGATTTGTAGTGCTGGAGCGAGAAACGAACATTGGTGTTGACGAGCAGCATACCAGAAAACTATGAGGTTAGAGATATATGTATGAAGTGTATGGATACCTTATTGCATGAATTTGATAAATTTTGCCTTTTATGAAATTGAAAATGATGGTTTTTTTGGAAATTGAAAAATGGAACTTGTGGTTTAAAGCTGCGTTTTTGTGCAGGAGGTTAGGGTAGAAAGAATTGTTATGCTGCTGAAATTTTTCTATATTAACCTAAACCCTTAAATTTATCGTTTGGCATAATATTTTAAAAATAAAAGAAAAGAATTCTAGTTGTTTGAAATTCAAGTTCTTAAATGTGACTTTATGTATATTAAATCATAATTCAGATTTCGAATAGATTTTATTAGATTTTACATGTTCCTGATGCTTACACATTTTTGCATATTTCTATGTTACCTAAATAAAATATTCTGAATGTTGAATATGGTTTTGAGAAAGATTTTGTGAATTTTCATATTTAAATATATTGAATTCAAAATTTGATTCTGATGAATTTATTTATTTAAGGTATGATTTATTAAATTTTATGATTTATTAAATTTATCTCCATAAACAAATCTGAAATGATTTAGAAATGTTTTGAGAATGTTGACCCCTTAGCTACCTATGGGTACATGCATTTTCGTTCCATTTCGATGCTATTGACTCTAGCCTAGTCTTCAGCTCCCACAGTTGTCACCTAGCTAGTGTACACTAGGGCCCCTTGACTATGGCCAGACATCTACTATAGTGCATGAGTCTATTGGATGAAGCCTAGTCTCCACTATAATTATACTGGGGTGATAAATCCCTGGTTAATATAGATCCAGAAACTCCCAGATTTGATTTGTTGCTGATTTCATTTATATGCTAAATATGCTTTATGATTAATAATGTGTTTTGTGATTTATGTATATACTTGAATTGTTTATCTAAAATGTGAGTTATATTGTTTACGGAGTATCTTAGAAATAAGTTTTCTGCATGTTTTATGAAATAGTTTGATGTAACTATTAAAGATATTTCTTGTGACCAAATTAAATATTACAAAATCCTTATAGTGGACTTGGATGTTGGGACACATGAAGTGCTGCAAAGCATCCTTCTGTACTCAACCTGGTTATCTAATCCACTATAGTATCCTTCTTGGAAATCGTGCCAAAGAAAATTACCTTATGAATTCCTTATTTTTCGTGAGAAAAGTATATTATTCGAACTGCATATAGGATAAATTGTATCAGCTTTTATATGTATATATATTTCTTAATAGGCATAAGCTCATCCCTTTATTTTTCCTCCTAGATTATCTGTAATAGCTTGGGTCTGCATTTGGAGGACTTGATTTTGGTCTTCCTCAGGCGATCATCTTATTTTCATCGAGGTATACAAGTTATTTTATGTATTCAGACTTTTGTGTGCAATGCTACTTTTAGGTATATAATACTTGGGATGTAAATTATAAACTAGTTTATTCATTGGTCTTGAGATTAATTATATTCATGTATAAATGTTAAGAATTTGGATCCTGGGTTTTGTATGAAAATAACAAATTTCATTTTGAATATGAGTTGACACTGCAGACAGCTTAACCATGAATTATCATATTATGTGAAATTAGTAAAATACTCGATATTTCGATTCGTGACACTATGAATGCAATAAAGGTTGACGCCTTATCAATAAATAAACAAAAAAAATGCTAAACTCTTAAACATAAATACAAATAAAAGTTTTTTAATTTGCTCATAAGAGCTTACTGATGATATGTTAACCTGTAGTGCATTAACAATGTATAAAGACTATACGCTGTTAGAGCATTACATATAAATACTTTATTAAAATAGATAAGTTTAACTGATTAGATTTTGAATAATTTATTAAAATTTTCTTTTAAGGTGTTAATATTGTTTGGATCTTTTTTTTAGAATAAACAATTATGATAGCACACAATTATAGATAAAAGACTGAACAAGATGATAAAAAAATGGATATTTATCTATTGCTTACATATGTAGAATAAACAAATAATAAGCAATAGACAAACATGAAGCTTTAATCATATGTATTACTAATATTTTAAATAAATGGATTATTTTGCTATTTTTTTTCAATTGTAAAATGGTTTTTATGTATTAACTGCCAATGGATAAAATAAAAGATGATATAAATTTTTTAATTTTTACTTTTTCAAAAGCATACTCTTGTGCATAAGAATGAAAAAAGTTTCATAAATTCATTTTGAAAATTGTAATTAGCCATCTTTTCTCGCTCTAAAAATTTCATTGATAGTTGCCAAGTCTGTTGCAAAAATAGCAATTGAGAGGTTAAGTTTCTAGAACAACTAATGGTAGTCAGATGCTTGGCCGTGCAAAGCTGATCCAGTTCACGTTATAATTTCGGTTAGTAAATCAGAAAATTTACGGTTAAAATATAAATAAATAAATATATTACACAAAGATAAGATAAGCCAAAAGAAGAAATTAGTTAAAATTAATTTTATTAACGCCCTTCTAAATTTCTATTATTATTATTATTATTATTATTATTATTATTATTATTATTATTATTAACTTGGTCTTGATTGTCATGGTCAATTAAAAAAATAACAAATAAATAAATAACAATATCAATATACATGCTACATGCAAACTTGTCAATTTTTTGCTTATATGTATCTCTTTTTTCTTCTCAACCTTATATATATTTGTTAGAAGGAAAGATTTATCTATTTTCATAGACGACAGCAAAAACACTATTACAAAAGCTCTTAGAACTACTTATTATACATGCTATTTCCTGGGGCGAGTGTCTGCGGGGTCAGCAACGCCTGTGGTCACCTTGGTAACATCAAGGGCACTAGCTTCACTCTTTTTCTGGAACACAACACAGAATATCCTATGGCGGCAGTGATGAGGAGGCCACCGATAACCATGGTAGTCGTGTTAACAGGAAGCTGACGTCTCTGGTGCATCACTTCACCAGGGTGGTGGCCTGGCGGCCTCTTGGACGCTTCCACGCCTGCTGCTCTTACCTCTTCGGGACTCATCTTGTGGGTATCTGCGTTTTTTCTCCAGTCTTCAACCTTTGCCATGTCTCGTCCTAAACTTGAAACTCCAGGAAAGTTTAATTATATATTTGTATTATCTCTTATTTAATCCATTTTCTACTTTGAAAAAATTATCTAAAATTTGAACACTTCAATTATATTTAATTGTATAGACCTTTTTTTTGGGTGACCAGCAAAAATTTTATTGAAACTCAAGCACGCCACAGAATAATCTCTATCAAAACAGAGTCCAAAACTAAAGGCAGCGCATGAATCAACAACATAAAGATAGACATACAGAATCATCAAAACAACACCAAAACCAAAAAAATCAGCATGATCCACTCCTATATTTGCTAGAGACCTTTCTCTAAATTGAACAAAAAAAATGTACTTTGTTGTTGAGACTTGGCATCCATGGCTTTTGAGTTAATCATGACACTTGAACCAAATACAACACAACATAATAATTGGAGCTTGAAAAAAATGTAAAAAAAATCATCTTATAAATAACAACCCTAACAAATTAATAGTTTTTTTTTTAAAAAAGAAAATAATTGCAAATCAAAGAAAATAAAAAATGTATCTGATTGTGGAGACTTGGTGTCCATAGCTTTCGGATTGATCGTAAGACTTACACAGAATGCAACACAACACAAAAAGTGAAGCTTGAAAAAGAACGTACAAAAAACCAATCTCATAAACTACAATACAAGATAGAAAATGAAAAAAAGAAAAGAAAAGATGTAACAAAAAAGAAAAAGAAAAGATATCGTCGTCTTCTAACAAATTAATAGTTTTTTTATGAGAAAGAAAAAATATTAACAAACAGAAGAAAAATATACCTAGTTGTTGGGACTTTACATCCATGGCTTTGGGCTCGATCACTACACTTGAACATAGTACAATACAACACAATAACTGGAGCCTAAAAAAGAATGTACAAAAAACTAATCTCATAAATGACAATGTATGGCATTCATTAAAAAAAAGCCTTGAAAAAGTAAAACCAAGGAAAAGATGTCTAAAGTAAGAGAAAGGAAAAGATATTAAGAGAAGAAGGAAAGCGAGAATAAAATTGGGATTAGAGA
Source organism: Heritiera fomes (assembly GCA_032173925.1). Taxonomy (NCBI): domain Eukaryota; kingdom Viridiplantae; phylum Streptophyta; class Magnoliopsida; order Malvales; family Malvaceae; genus Heritiera; species Heritiera fomes. The sequence goes on from JAPDPM010000005.1 coordinate 14,912,237, forward strand.
TGAGTTAGTTGTAAAAGAGATACGTTAAATTCATGTTAAGGAGATTAAAGAGGAGATCAAGGAGGAAATTAAGGAGATAAAGGGAATATGGCTACCTAAAAAAAGAAACATGAGTTGATAACAGTTACATATTTAATTTAACTCGTTTACGTATCATTCAAAGAGAATGTACATATCAACGTCTACGTATGCATGCTTTACATGTATGCATGTTTTTTGAAATATAATATATATATGTGTGTGTGTGTGTGAGATTTGTGAATTGGTGATAGCTGTGTGATAAATTAAAAAAAACTCTAATGAAAATTGTTACAAAATTTATGATAGATTTTTTTATTATTAACTTTTTGACAAACATTAACAATGGGCAGTTTGTAGGTTTGATTTGACCACAAACTATGACATAATTTATTAATTTTGTGACAAAAAAATTGGAGAAATTCTAACGATATTATTAGTGAGGATCATATCAGTGCCAAAACATTTAGCACAATTTCTTTACCGGTATTTTTTCCAGGAGCATGTTGAACTTCATTTCATTGGTCAAATTATGCAATTGGATCTTGTACTATCACAAAGTTTGACATTTAATACTCTAGTATAATTCATAAAATTGAAGTTTTACAGTATGATTTGAAAATTCTAATTTAATCAATAACAACAATAACATTCTTTATTAAAAATTCCAATATTGAGTTGATTTTATTGACGTGACATTTTAGTTGAATTGCATGTACACTTATTGTTGATGTGGCATAACGTGATTTTTCTGTCAATGTGATAGATTCCTATAATTTCATAAAAATTGAATTTTAGCATCTCCAATATAATACAAGAAAATTAAATCGCTTTACTATTTTGATTTGCAAATATTAATCAAATTGATAAAGCTGTTAAAGATTTTCATTATAAAAATGATATAATGTTGACTTTTGTTGTCATGGCGTTAAACTTGCTAATGTTGGTTTTTTTTGGCCACGTGTTAATGTTGTGGCTTTTTCAATTTTTTTTTAATTTTTTCTTCCCTCTCTCTCTCTCCTTTTCTTGTCTTTCTTTTTACATCACAAATGCCAACCTTCAAAAAGACTTGGTTTTTGATGATCAACTACCGCTCACCAATGATTATTCGCTTTCAAAATTTGCTCTCTTATTCCTATAAAACATTTAATATTTTATAGATGATTATCTTAATCAACAAAGAAAAATAGAGTAAGAACACTAGCAAATTATTTCAATTTTCTTGCAAAATTTTTTGTAACATCAAGAATCATAGCAACCTTAACATCATGCTCACAAGCATGTATCTTTCTTGGAACCTTGCTCTTGTGCTTCCACTCCACCAGTTCCTGTAACATCAGAACACAACAATTTTTCATCAAATTCACGAAAACGCAGCTTTGATAATATTCAAAAATTAATCTAAGGCGATATTTTTATTTATCCAAAATAGGTACTAGTATTTTTATGTTAACTATATGCTCATGAACTCCAAAAAAAAAATACTCTAGTTGACAAAAGTAATGTCATGTCCTAAAATAAGTAATATTAAAACAAACTAACTCCATGACAAGAGCATTAATATCTGCTTTGAGTGTGATAAAAGGATGCTTGTTAGCACCAATATATCCCATTCACAAATAAGAGAGAGTAAGAGAAAGAAGCAAAATCAAATGAAGGAATGTGGAAGAAGAAATGAGTTAAGGCTTTTCAAGGTTAGCATGACGGATTAGTTTTATAAATCTGAAAATTTTGAAAAATTTTTAAGAAAATTTGATTGAATAGGGGAAAAAAACAATATTGATAGGAAGAAAAAACCATATTTTGGATGCAAATCGTTGGTGAGTCGTGACTGATTGTCAAAAATTGAATTCTTTTGATGGTCGATTGATTGTATTATAAAGAAAGATAAGAAAACGAGAAAGAGAGAAAAACAGGAAAAAAAAAAGAAATTGAAATAATGAAAAAGCCATGTCATCATCATGTGGATGTCATTTCATGTAGACAACAAGTGTACATGCATCTAAATAAAAAGTCACATCAAGAAAGTCAATATAACATTAGTGAAAGTCAACATCACGTTAGTATTTATAATAGAGATATTTAACAATATTATCAATTAGATTAGGATTTGTAAATCAGAAAAATAAATGAGTTTGATTTTTATATATTATACTAAATAGATAAAATTTCAAATTTCATGAAAACATAAGGATCAATCACATGGACAAATAAAGTCATGTCAATACATGAAGTACATGCAATACAAATAAAATGCCACATCAATAAAGAATGCCATGTCAACATTTTTAACGTATTATTGATTGAAAAATCATAATACTACATAGACTTTATTTTTATGCATTATGCTAGAGTAACTAAATTTCAGATTTTATAATAATACAGAAATCAATTGCATAATTTGACCCATTTCATTTCATTACTAGATAGTTTATTTTATTGTTCAATTTTAGATTATTTTTGTTTCATTTTTATTTTAATATGAAATTTTAATTTCTTTCACCTCTCATGGTTACTGATTCATTGAATCAATAGATATGAATATTACTTTCTAACCAATTTGTTGTATATTCTCAAACGGAAAAGAAAAGGCTAAAATATTAAAAAAGTCCCTAAACTTTGTTACTTTATTTAAATAGGCCCTTATACTTTTATTGCATTTAGAAAAGCCCTTAACCTCTTATTTGAGTTCAAATAAATTTATAGACTTTAATTTGTACTCAGATAAGCCCTTCATTCTTAATTTATACCCAAATAAGTCATTAATATAAATCAATCTTTTATAAAAGTGGTTAATCGATTTTTTTATTACATTTAAAACTTTACTTTCTACATAAAAAAGGCTAATTAGATATAATATATTATATAATATTTAATTATGTATATTATACTATATATTATATACTTAAAAAAATGTTAATTAATTCAGTTAGTTTAATTCGTAATTTTAGTAATCGAATTAATTGAATAAATCAACTTATAAAAATTAATTTAAATCCAAAAGTGACTTAGTTAAATCAAATTAATTGAATTTTGATTGGTTAAATTAATTTGAAATAATTTTTATTCATATTTAATCTTTTATTTGAAATAAGGGCTTATTTGAGTACAAATCAAAGTATAAGGACTTATCTAAATGCAATAAAAGTTTAAAGGCCTATTTAAATAAAGTAACAAAGTTCAAAAGCTTTTTTAATATTTTAGCCAAAAGAAAATTAATTTGTTCGATGTAATTATACCTAAATGGGTAGGTTAGAGTTGTACCCTAAATCTCAAAGATGGGGGGCTGGGCAAGATCTGAAGCTTCAATTCTCATGCAGAACTAAACTAGACAAACGAGTAGTCAATGTTATTGTTAATGTTAAACTTAGACCTATCCTAAACTCGACTCATTAATAAATTTTATTATCACCAAATAAAAATTAATTATGTTTTACACTTTTTTACATTTTATACTTTTTATACGATTTATACTTTTGTTAATTCAAATATTAAATTTTATATTTTATATTGATGTAAATTATATAAATCAAATTTTAAATAAAAAACAATTATTTTTCATAATATAATATAATATAATATAAAATTTTAAATTGTTTAAAATATATAAGACTAATATCTAATATCAGTGAAATTTTTTGATTTCACAAGCAAAGTTGAAATGATGACACATGTTTTATTTTATTTATTTTTTATTTTCTTAATATTTTTAAAAAACATGTGTCATTATTCTAATTTTATCATTCTAATCTTACTTGTACAGTAAAAAAACTCTATCGACAATACATGAAATAATTACCCATCTATATATATATATATATATATATATATATATATATATATATATATATATATTATGAAATAGAGCATTCTCAGCCGATATGATATGGTTATCAGATTGAGTTGAAAACTTATAGACGTAAACATATTGTTAAATCCAACAATTAATTTGTTTAAATATTATTTATTTATGAAAATTATTCTATACACTATCAGTGAAATTTTTTAACTCCACAAACAAGATTAGGATGATGACATGTGTTCCATTTTATTTATTTTTTATTTTTTTAATATTTTTAAAAGACATGTGTAATTATCTTAACCCCGCTTATGAAATTAAAAAACTCCACTGACAGTAGATAGGATAATAATCCTATTATTTATACAAAAATTTACTAAAAATATATAAAACTTTATGTATCTTATACCTCATCGAATATATACATATTACGCATAAATCTATTATTTGTCTTATATCTTTTCCCACTTTTTACTTATTTTTATATGTAGAACTTCATCGGAAAAATGCTTTTGGCTATAAAATCTTGCGAGAATTCCAATGGTTAGTGAAAAGCTTAAAGCCTCTATCTTGGAGATCTTGAGAAGGAACCCTAAGATGGGTGAAGTAAAGTTTGATATGAAATTACCCGCTACCACACTTCAACTCAAAATCCTTGCCTCCCTGGAAAAAGAAATGTTAACTTACACCATAAATAAAGCATAAATATAAATTTGTTTGGTGCCATATCTTCCTTGATGTAGCTACACGAATATATGTTAAACAGAACAATGATGCCATGCAAGAGCAAGTTGGCTTGCTACTCTTTAGAACATTTTCCCCATACCATCTTTCCTTGGAATAGATTCATTGACATCCATTCGCTCCCAGTTCCCGACCAACGGAACCAGTTCGTCAATCTTGTCAAACAACCCTAGGAGCCCACCTGTGTGTATGAAGAGGACCTTTCTCCCCTCCCACTTTTTGGGATTCCCAGCCATGTCTTTCATCATTCCATAAGCAGCTTTCCCACTAATCAAAACAGAAAACCATTTAGAGAAAATCTTCTCCAAAATAGAACCTGTAGATAAATCTAGGTTTTCATTGTACCATGCTAATTATCGAACATGTAATTCGAATGTTTGATAGGAGGACTAGTTTGATCACCAGCTATTTCATCCATGGCTAGATTAGTTGGCTATTTGTCAATGGCTACTATTAACATTTGATGGGAGGATTAGTTTGATTACCAGCTATTTCATCCATGGCTAGATTAGTTGGCTATTTGTCAACAGCTACCATTAACATTGACCATGTAATTGATATAATTTTTAAAGAATAAGTTGCTCTACTTTTCTGTAAAAATCACTAGACTGCTTTCAACCAAGTTAATTTTTGAGTTGCCCTAGAAAATATAAGGTTTCTGACCAAAAATATAAAACCTAAATATCATAGCAGCATCTCAGCTACGTGTGAAAAGAAACCAACTGAATACATGGTTTTCCTCTTTCATTGACATTAGGTAAATAACTATGAAGCTTTCTAGCTTGAAAAAAGTAAACTTATTTAGAGAAATGAAAAAAAAAAAATAGTTGCCAACATGTAGTGTAGAAGATAACTTTGGTACCTGTAAACTGGGTCAAGAACAACACCCGTTGCTGTTGCAATTTCCTTGACAAATTTAAGCTCCTCAGATGTGTTAATTGCATAACCTAGTCCTTTAGCCTGTAAGAGACATGAACTTTTACAATATTTTTACATACCCCACCCAATAAACTATAACAAGTTCACGGCATCAGTCATGTGATAATCAAACTGAAGCTACAACAATTTCACACCATCTTATAAATATAATAAGCCAAGCAGTAAATCAAATAGGTAGAGCCTACAAATCAAACCTGAACCAGAATGGCCAGTTCAACCACTGGAACCTAACCCGACTTGAATTCACTCCCAAAGAGAACAAACCAAACCACCTAAATTGAACTCAAAACAACCCAAACCTAACCTGAAACTTGCAAGGAAAATATCCTAGAGTCAATGTGAGCGACACTACAAGATTTTAACAATGAAGGTGTTTCCTAATTGTCTATTATAGGATGTATGTTTCATCCCAGCATCTGCAAGCTGATTTAACACTGTTTGAGACATCTCCTCCATAACTTTGGGTGGCATGGCAATCTTAATTTTCCTCTCCCGTCCCCCCCCCCCCCCCCCCCCTTTTTCTATTTTCTTTTGCATGTACATGCAGATTCTTCATTAAACAGTATTCCAGCAACTTCAAAATTCAAATATAAAAACACCAGTACTTATGCTACATTTTTGTCGGTTAAGATTTAATTCCACAAACTCCGCCTGTTTGAGTTAACGCAGCCGGTCCCAAGCCCGGGTAAAGGAGGAGGGTGGCGGTAGGTTTGGACAACCAGCCTTAAAAACTAATCCAATCTCATGAAATGAACCAATATCAAAACATCGTTGGGGCGTCCCCTACACAGCGACGCGCTGCATCGGAGCCCGGGTGTAGTGAAAAGTGGGCAAGGGTTGCTAGGTCGTCGCCCGGAAGTGACGCGCCACATCGACGCCTGGATGTGGTGTTAAATAGGCAAAGGTTCCCACACCACAATGGACGGGGGTGGGTAAAGAAGTTAGTCCATAACCATAAGCTTAGGTTAGGATCTTGGAATATAGGTACGCTTAGTGGTAAGTTAGGTGAGATTTGTGAGGTTATGAGTAGGAGGAGGGTTAATATCTTGTGTCTTCAAGAGACCAAATGGGTTGGGGAAAAGGCTAGAGAGATAGCACCTTGGCAACATAAGCTTTGGTACACAGGGAAAGATAGAGACCGAAATGGAGTAGGTATCATTATAAATAAAGAGTACCATAAGGATGTTGTACAGATTAAGAGACAATGGGATAGGATTATTTTGGTTAAACTAGTTTTAGGAGAAGAGGTGTTGAATGTCATTAGCGTGTATGCACCCCAGATAGGACTTGATGAGGTTAGTAAACGACAGTTTTGAGAGGATTTAGATAAGGTAGTACAAAAAGTACCCATAGGAGAAAACCTTTTTATTGGTGGTGATCTTAATAGACATGTAGGTACAAGTAGAGAGGGTTTTGAGAGAGTACATGGGGGTTTTAGTTATGATGTAAGAAACGAGGGAGGAGATGCTATCTTAAATTTTGCTGTATCTTATGACCTAATCCTAGCAAATACATTGTTTAAGAAGAGAGATTCTCATCTTATAACCTTTAGAAGTGGACCAAGAGCAAGTCAGATAGATTTCTTTTTAACTAGGAGTAGGGATAGACATAGATGTTTGGATTATAAGGTTATCCCGGGTGAAGATGTTACCGCGCAACATAGACTCTTAGTTCTAGATATGAAGATGGTTAATGTTTAGGGTTTGAATTGTTGTTTATTGAATAATATGTTTGTTTATATACACAAGGGCTCTAGCACTAAATCAGGAAACTACTCCTAACACTAATTGAAATCCCTAAACTTACGGGATCTCAATAAATACATAATTACAACTAAATATATACACTTGATTCTAGGAAATATTTATTTTCCTAAAATAACACGGTTTCCCACACTCCCCCTCAAGCTGGTGAATAGGAATTTTCCATTCCCAGCTTGGATATAATTCTCTCAAATGCCGTGCTACTCAACCCTTTGGTGAGGATATCAGCAAGTTGTCCATGTGTTGACACATATGGAGTACATATCAAGCCACTGTCTAACTTCTCCTTGATGAAATGTCTATCCACCTCGATATGCTTCGTTCGATCATGCTGTACTGGATTATGAGCTATGCTGATTGCTGATTTATTGTCACAGTAGAGCCTCATAGGCCCTTCCCATTTAATCTTTAAGTCTTCTAGGATGATTTTCAGCCAAAGTAGATCACACACGCCTTGTGCCATTGCACGAAATTCTGCCTCAGCACTAGAACGTGCTACTACACTATGTTTCTTGCTTCTCCATGTCACAAGATTCCCTCCAAGAAAGGTACAGTACCTGGAGGTTGATCTCCTATCGATGATCGATCCTGCATAGTCAGCATCGGTATAGGCTTCAAGTGTCTTACTACCATTCCTCTTGAACAGAATTCCTCTTCCTGGTGTTCCCTTTAGATACTGCAAAATTCGGTGGGCAGCCTGCAAATGAACCTCTCTTGGACTATGCATAAACTGACTGATTAAGCTCACCGCATAAGCTATATCCGGTCTATATGTGATAAGTAAATCAGTCTTCCCATGAGACGTTGATACATTTCCTTGTCCACTATGGCATCTTCCTCTGCTTTTCCTAGCTTAAGGTTTGGGTCCATAGGAGTACTGGCGGGTTTGCATGCAGTTTTGCCCGTTTCCTTGAGCAAATCCGTAACATACTTCTGTTGGGATATAAAAATCACTTTTCTGGAGTGCGCAACTTCAATTCCCAGAAAATATTTCAATCTTCCCAAAGTCTTAATTTCAAACTCCTTAGCCAAGCATTGACTCAATATTTGCTGCTCCCTTTTGTCATCTCCAGTTAATATAATGTCATCCACATATACTAACAGTGCTGTTACTCCCCCTGAAGCTGAATGTTTGATAAACAATGTGTGATCCCCCTGACTTTATTTGTATCCCATGGCCAACATGACTCTAGCAAATCTTCCAAACCAAGCTCGAGGAGATTGCTTCAGGCCATACAAAGCTTTGTTCAACTTACATACAGTATTGGCAATCACATTCCTTCTATAACCTGGTGGAATCTCCATATAAATCTCCTCCTTATGCTCCCCGTGTAAGAAGGCATTTTTCACATCAAATTGCTGTAGTTCCCAACCAAAATTGGCGGCTAGAGATAAGATTACTCTGACTATATTCATCTTAGCAACTGGAGCAAACGTCTCTAGGTAGTCAATCCCATAAGTCTGTGTATACCCTTTAGCTACCAACCTCGCCTTGTATCTCTCAATTGACCCATCTGCCCTGTATTTCACAGTATAAACCCACTTGCACCCCACCGGCCTTTTTCCTGCTGGTAACTTCACCAACTCCCAAGTTTTATTCTTCTCTAGAGCCTTCATCTCCACATCCATGGCTTGTTTCCATTTTTCATTAGACAATGCCTCAGATAAGGTAGTAGGAATGGTGGTGTTCTTTAGGCTTACAAGGAAGGATTTGTAAGTTGGTGAGAAATTTTTAAATGATAGGTAGTGTGAAAGAGGATATAATGGCTGTTTTGTACACTTTCTGGTCCCTTTTCTAATAGCAATTGGAAGGTCCTGGTCATCTTCAGTAATTTGGGCTTTGGTTTCACTTTATAATGCTGGAAAGTTAGTAATTGTTACCTCATTTGAAGGACTTGAGTTGGACTCTTGAACTTGCATAGATCCTGGATTGGCCTTTTTCTGCCTTGAGTACACCAAGTTTTTACCAAATCTCACATCTCCAAGAGCAGATTCGAGGTTAGGTACTAGTTCGGGTTCAGACACATTTGGTGCAGTAGGAGTGGTCTCATTTGACTTAGGTTCAGGTTCACCAACAACTGGGGCATTTGACTCAGGTTCAGACTCAACAGATGGCTCAACAGACAGTTGGGGCATATGATTGGGTTGAGACAAAAGTGAAAGATCAGGCAACCCAAGAAAACCTTCCTTATCTTCCGTAAGACTCTCCCCCTAAAGATAAGGTTGAGTGAAATAGGCCTCTTGTTCATTGAATGTTACATCTCGTGACACATAAAATTTCTTGGACGGAGGATGGTAACACTTGTAACCTTTTTGAGTTGAAGAATACCCAATAAAAACACACTTTAGAGCTCTAGGGTCTAGCTTCCCCCTGTCTTGACTATGGATATGAACAAAGGACACACACCCAAAAATGCAAGGCGTACGATTGTTTGTGGTAGAGAGGTTCGGATAGAATGAAGAAAGCACATCCATTGGACTTTTGAATCCTAGAACTCTAGAGGGTAATCTATTGATGAGATGAGTGGCTGTGAGAACTGCTTCCCCCCAAAAACTTTTTGACACATTTTTTTGATACAACAGTGCTCGGGTTTGGTCTAGAAGGTGCCCATTTTTTCTTTCGGCGACTCCATTTTGTTGTGGTGTTCTCACACAGGAAGACTCGTGAATTATTCCCTCTCTTTGACAAAAAGGGGTAAGAATTTGATTGAAATAATCCTTGGCATTGTCTGACCTAAGTTTTTTAATACTCACACCAAACTGGTTTTTTACCATGGAGAAGAAATTAGGGAACATAGTGCTAACATCTGACTTACGTTTAAGCAAGAAAACCCAGGTAACTCGGGTACAATCATCAATAAAAGTCACAAACCATCGTGCCCCTGACACATTAGCAACAGTAGAGGGACCCCAAATATCAGTGTGAACAAGATAAAAAGGAAAAATGCTTCTTTTATTGCTTATTGGAAAAGGTATACGCTTGTGTTTGGCAAGTTTACACACCTCACAATGAAGACTCTCAATATCCAACTTTATAAACAATGAAGGAAACAGAATTTTAATAACCCTAAATTATGGATGTCCTAACCGACAATGGTAAAGAAAAACTTTCTCCTTACTAGATAACATAGACTCGGACATGAATGAGTGGGGTGATCTGCTCTCGAATATGTTTGACTTGTTTGACTCCACAAGGTAGTAAAGACCATCCCGTTCTCTAGCACGTCCAATCATCCTCCCCGAATCCTTGTCCTGAAATAAACAATAACTACTGTGAAAAGTCACATTACAAAGCAAGTCTTGTGTGAGTTTCTGTACAGAGACAAGATTTGTGGATAGCTTAGGAACATGAAGGACATTTTTCAGAGTTATGGATGGGTTTATTCGAACATCTCCTATTCCAGCTATGGTTGCTAAGGATCCATCAGCTGTGGCTATTTTCTTATTGCTTGAACATGGTGAGTATGTGGAAAAATGTTTGGATGAGTGGGTCATGTGATCGGTGGCTCCTGAATCCATGATCCAAGATTGAGTAAAGGGTGTTTCTGAGGCATTTAATCCAAATGAAAATAGACGCTTACCTGAATACGCCGAAGTACAAGTACCTGTAGGTTTCTCGAGGTTACTTAAGAATGATCTCACGCTTTCCACCTCCTCTTGGTTAAGACTTGCTGGTTTATTTGGTGCTGCAGTGGTTGTTGCTGCAACTACTGACATCTTTTACAAATCAATACTTGCTAAAAGACTGGTGAGAATCAGGGATAATTCGGCAACGAAGGCCAGGCAACAAAGAGAAATCGCCAATGATGAAGAACTGAGGAAAAATCTAGCTATGAAGGCTAGAAAACGAACACTTGAAATACTCTGTTTTTTCTTTAGAAAACAGAGCAGAACAGAGCCAAAAAAAATGGCTATGAAGGCTGGATGAGAAAATGGCTATGAAAGCCTAAGACAAAAAATCAGCAATGAAGGCTGATGAAGAAACTGCAAAAATATCAACAATGAAGGTTGAAAAAGAAACTGCAGAAAAATCAGCAATGAAGGCTGAAAAAATGACTGATTTTCAAGAAAAAACCTAAAGCTCTGATACCATGTTAATGTTTAGGGTTTGAATTGTTGTTTATTGAATAATATGTTTGTTTATATACACAAGGGCTCTAGCACTAAATCAGGAAACTACTCCTAATACTAATTGAAATCCCTAAACTTATGGGATCTCAATAAATACATAATTACAACTAAATATATACACTTGATTCTAGGAAATATTTATTTTCCTAAAATAACACGGTTTCCCACAAAGATAGATAGACGACATCGAAGGAACCAACATAAAGGAATTGAACGGATTCGATGGTGGAAGCTAAAAGAAGATTGTCATACAACATGTAGAGATAGTTGGATTCAAAAAGAGGCTTGGACAACAGAAGAGAACCCAAATGTAATGTGGAATAAGATGGTAAAATGCATTCGGGAGGTAGGCAAAGAGACATTAGGAGTATCAAACGGAAGAGTGCCGATTGGAAAGGACGCAACATGGTGGACTGCATTAGTAAAAGATGCTATAAAGACTAAGCGAGAGCGTTACAAGGCTTTAAAGAAGAACAATACAGAAGAGAGTTTTTCGGAATATAAGGTAGCAAGAAAGGAGGCAAAGAAGGCTGTGGCAGAAGTTAAGACGAAGGTTGCGAAAGAGATTTACGACAAGTTGAACACAAAAGAGGGAGAGAAAAGGATATACAGATTGGCGCGAGCAAGAGAAAGAAGGAGTCGCGACCTAGGAGTCGTGAAATGTATTAAGGATGAGCATCAAAGAACTCTCGTTAAAGATAATGACATTAAGGACAGGTGGCAAGATTATTTTAACAAATTATTTAATGACGGACAAAATAAAGTTTTGGATAATATTTCGGTGCCTCTTAAGGATTTAAATAAGTGCTTTATGCGTAAAATCCAAGAGACAGAGGTAAAAGAGGCACTAAAGATGATGAAGAATGGAAAAGCTGTTGGACCTGATGACATCCCAATTGAAGTTTGGAAATGCCTTGGAGATGTAGGAGTTAGGTGGTTGACAAATCTATTTAATAAGATTTGACACACTAACAAAATGTCAGAGGAATGGAGGAAGAGTGACTTAGTACATTTATATAAGAACAAGGGCGATATTCAAAGTTGCACCAACTACCGAGGCATAAAATTGATAAGTCACACGATGAAACTATGGGAGAGAGTGATAGAACGGAGATTAAGAAAGAATGTAGAGATATTGGAGAATCAATTTGATTTTATGCCGGGTCGATCAACTATGGAGGCAATATATTTGCTAAGACAACTTATGGAACGCTTTCAAGTAATGGGTAAAGATTTTCATATGGTCTTTATAGATTTGGAGAAAGCATATGATAAAGTGCCTAGGGAGGTACTCTGGTGGTCCTTAATGAAGAAAAGAGTTCCTTTGAAATATATTAAACTAATTAAGGACATGTATAGAGGCGCAAGGACACATGTGAGGACAGGTGGGAGGCAAACAAGTGAGTTTCCTATCACGGTGGGATTACACCAAGGGTCAGCGTTGAGTCCATTCTTGTTTGCGGTAGTTACGGACGAACTGACAAAATTCATCCAGGATAAGGTGCCTTGGTGTATGATGTTTGCAGATGATATTATGCTATGTGCAGAAACTAGAGCGGAGATCAATAAAAAGTTGGAATTATGGAGACAAACGTTGGAATCAAAAGGATTTAAACTAAGCAGAGTGAAGACTGAATACATGGAGTGTAAATTCAATTCTAACCGACTGGAAGAGCATGATGTAGTGAAGTTAGATGGGGTGGCGATACTTAAGCGGGATCATTTTCGATACTTGGGATCAATAATACAGATGGATGGAGAGATTGATGGTGATGTGACCTATAAGATCCAGGCTGGATGGAGTAAGTGGAGAAGTGCTACAGGTGTGTTGTGCGATAAAGGAATTCTTACATGGTTGAAAGGCAAGTTTTATAGGACAGTTGTTAGACCAACATTGTTATATGGTAGTGAATGTTGGGCGACTAAGAGGCTACATACACAAAAGATGAGTGTAACAGAAATGAGAATGTTACGGTGGATATGTGGATATACAAGAAAGGATAGAATGAGAAATGATGATATTCGTAAGATGATTGGAGTGGTACCTATCGAAGACAAAATGAGTGAAAATCGTTTACGTTGGTTTGGACATGTAAGACGTAGACCCATAGATGCTCCAGTTAGGAGAATAGAGGCTATGGATGTTGAGAGAAGGGTTAAGACTAGAGGAAGACCGAAAAAGACTTGGAAGGAAGTAGTTTGGAAAGACATGGAGGTTTTAGAATTAGATAAGCAAATGGCCTTGAATAGGAATCTATGGAGGCAGAGAATACATATGGACGATCTAACGTGATTTTAGATATTGGTTCATATAACCTACCCCAATCTATTGGGATAAAGGCTCTGATGATGATGATGATGATGATGATGATGAAGATTTAGTTCCATGAACAAATTAGAGGCCTCAAGCATATTCTAGAAACCTAGTATTTCTGTAGCATCCACAAAAGCAACCAAAACCGAACAGAATAAATAGTTTGTCTCCATTGTTACAACATACGTAAAACATAGAGTAGTGTAGGGAAACTACAAAAAGCTGTGTGATGAACAAAACAAATAATGCCTGAAAAGTTACTCAGAAATAGGTCTGAGGACTTGAAATAAGCACCAACATAAAATGTAGAAATCACTCCACAAACAGAGTATGCATATTGCATAACCAAAAGAGGCATTTAAATTTTGCACACAGCCATAAAGTATAATTTACTGTAACTTAAAATGAAAGATAAAAAAGTAAGAGATTAAATGGGTCATGTTAAATACTAACATTTAGGATGCTAACAATATCATGTGCGTTAACACCTGCTTGAAGTCCATCAATCAAGCCTTGAACAAAGTCGTAGAAGTAATCAGGATCATCACAAACGCAAAAAGCATGAACCTAAATTGTCAATAGAACATCAAATCAATCAATTTGCTTATGGATAAATGTAACTGCTAATATATGGATAAGAATACACACTTTTGCCTTCAATGCTCCAAGAAATGATCCCAATGAAAGACCAGCAATTGTACCCCCACTAGAATCAATAAAAGAAAATTGTCAGTCAACATTGTTTTTGTCTACAACTTGGAGCCAAGCCCAAATGATAGTCCACATAAAACCTCAATTAATGAAAGATCACAATTCTGATTAACCTCTATGCGCTTACAACCATACTTTTCCAAAATGGGCTCCCCAACTTAAATTCTCATAACACTTAAAAGGGAGTACCAGATTATAAGTAACATGAGTCAACATCACAGCAAGTACAAAACAATAAACCAACTAGTAGAAGAGTATCTCCTGCAAACGGAAGCTTTCAAGTGCTGTCATGATTTTGAATTAAAAATAGTTAAACAAGGCTCTTCACCAATAAATATCAACATCCAAAAGAGCCATGAGATCTTGTACTCATAAAACTGATGTTATACTTTCAAAATGAATGCTTCTAGGACCCATGCCTCAGTTAAGGTCAAGCTTTACATGGCAATCACCGTTAATTTCATTGTTTGCAACATAGGGTTTGAAGGAGTTTTGACATACAATTCAAAACTTTACGTGGTGCATGATGTTTGCAGATGATATTGTCTTGTGTATTGAGACTAGAGCAGAGATCAACGCAAAGTTGAAACTATGGAGACAGACGATAGAATCAAGAGGGTTCAAATTAAGCAGAGTAAATATTAAATACATGGAATGTAAATTCAATTCAAACAAAAAGAAAGATCAAAATGTAGTGATGTTAGATGGGGTAACGATACCTAAGCACGAACATTTCCGATATTTGGGGCTGATAATATAGATGGATGAAGAAATTGGTGGCGATGTGACCTATAAGATCCAAGTTGGATGGAGTAAGCAGAAAAGTGCTACAGGTGTACTATGCGATAAAGGAATTCCTATATGATTTAAAAGTCAAGTTTTATAAGATAATTGTTAGACCAATATTGCTATATGGTAGTGAATGTTAGTTGACTAAGAGACTCTATATACAAAAGATGACTGTAGCAAAATGCAAATTGCAGTAGATGTGCGGATATATAAGAAAGTATAGAATAAGAAATGAAGACATCCATAAGAAGGTTAGAGTGGTACCTATCGAAGACAGGATGTGTGAAAATCGTTTACGTTGGTTTAGACATATACCACGTAGACCTGTAGATGCTCCGGTTAGGAGAGTGGAGGCTACGAATGATAAAAAGGATCAAAGCTGGAGGAAGACCGAAAAAGACTTGGAAGGAAATTATTCGGAAAGATATAAAAGCATTAGAATTAGATGAACACATTACGTTGGATAAGAAAGTGTGGAGGATTTATATAGACGACTTAACGTGAGTTCAAATATTGGTCCCTATAGTTTGCCCCAATTTATTAGGGTAAAGGCTCTGATGAGAGTAGGCAAAACCCGTTTATAGCTCCTAGCTCTATCTGAACTTTATATCCGCCAAGCTAAAACTCCATACACCATTTCTGAAACTAATAACTGCTAGACATGTACGTATAATAAACCAAGAATCGTAATCTATATACCAAACAAAAATTCATTTTAAGAAATCTTTAAATTCATTCTTTTCTATCACCACTAAATTGATAATATTTACTTCTTTCTCTTCAATCCCTTTGAATTAGACTTTGCATGTCAGAACTTTGCAATGAAGTTGAAGCCACCTATCTCAATTTTGCTAGCATCTGGTAATTGAAACCTTTGTGTGGAAGAATCTGATTAAAGACTATGCCACTTTGCCTTGAACAAAAACCTATGCATGGATACTGTTTTACTTTCTTTAATTCTAGTACAAAAAAATGTATGATCCTTTTTCATCAATATAAATCGATGAAAAAAAATGAAGAAAAACAGACATTAGACTAGGGTACATGTGTCCTTTTCATTTCAATAGGTGCTTCTATGTAGTAACATGAGGACCTCACTTCAACTAGAGGTTCAAGGCACTTTCAGTAATTTACACCTCACCTTATCACTTGAGATGTGCCTTGCAACCCCAACGCCTGTGTTAGTTATTACTCTTTACTATTTCACTTTTTTGATCTACAATCATCTTTGGAATTTGAGCACTCTACTTGACTATCAGAATGACCCTGCTGCAGTAGCTCCAATGCCTAGCCAATGTTTTTATTGTTTTATAAGACTCTCTTTCATGCCTAGCCCATGTCTTCAGTGCATTTATCAATATTTGGAGTTGTATCTGTGTTGCTATGCTCTCAATTCTCATGTCTTAAAATGGTCAAGTCTTGTGGACTAGGATAGACCAAAAAAGGGTTTTGAACTTTTAAAAGAAGTAAAACCAATTTTGATAAATGAAAAACTAAATGTCCCCAAAAACAATTGACAATAGCTTTAAGTAGAGTGCAGCCACACTCTCACTGTTTTAGTACAAAATGTGATACTTGGATATTGGATTCACCATTACCATAAACATAAATTAGCTAAAAATCAGAGCCAATGGGCATCAAAGTTTTATACCATAACATTTTAACCTAGAAAGGCTCTTTTTGTTTATAGAAACAAAGGCTTTATTTATTTATTTCTTGTGGTGCTGGGTATTGTCAAAGATCAAAACCAAAATGCCATTTACTGAAAGAGAAAGATAAGTGCACTATTTGGTGCAAAAATGTAATAATTTGAGTAGAATAGAACCTGCCACATGCTACAACAATGTCATCAAATTTTACTCCGTTGCTTATCTGAAGCTGCTGCTCAATTTCCCTCATTGCCTCAATATAACCCCTAAAGATAGCAAATTCGGTTATCTGTTTGTATTGGATTTAGAAAAGGAATAAAGACTTTAAAAGCTTAGCTACCATTGACAAGGAAAAAAAAGAATATCAGGGAACTTATAATACAATCTACTTGAAAAATACAACATCAAACTCATTAAGGCCCTACAGATAATCCTTGAAAAAGGTTCATTAGTTCTTTGGATGGTCCAATTTATTTTACATGTATCATGGATTAGAGCAAACAACTTCAAGACCAAAGAAATAGTTGTCATACCTTAACTATTGCCTATATGCACAACATGGCCAAAAAATATATAACAAAAAAGAAGACACCACACCTCCAATGTGCCATGTCTATCTATTCAAAAGCATCTGGATTTTAAAGTGCTTGTTGATTCTTTGTTGTGAATCTGGGAATTTCCCATCATTTGTGATATAGAACAAGTAAGCTGTTTCTGATCTGAATACTTGAGGAGAACATGGAAAAATAAAGAAAAGGGAAAAGAGAGAAATCCCTGTTGTGTGCAAGATATGGCAACTAAAATTTCTTTAATTTTATTATCTTTTATTATGATGGACGAAATTGTTTGACAAACAATTAGTATCAAAATTTTGTTTGATTAAACGAAAAGTTAATCTGCAATTTAAGCATTTAAAAAACTACTGTAATAAGCACCAATAGAAGAGTAAAAGAAAATTAAATTTGCATTGTGTCAAACTTGTCATGATCACATGAAGGGGTCCAAGTTATAAACCTTTCAAAAGCCGGCAGGGGGGGGGGGGGGGGGGGGGGGTGGGGGGTTGGTGGTGTTAAGGGGGTAACATCCCTACCAGACTCTTGGCTTCACTCAGACAAACAAGTATTTTAATCACTAAAATACTAAAAAAGCCCTTATACTCTCACAAATTTCACATATAAGCTATTATCCTTCTATTGTACCTAATTGAGCCCTTAATGTATTATTTTTTTTGTTTAATTAATCCCTTATTCTGCACGAAAGCCACTAAAATCCGTTAGAAAATAGAGGTTTACTTAAACTAAATTAGTAATTCAAGGGCGTTATCAAACAGAATTATTATTAAGTGCTTAAATAAACAAAAATAATAGTTTAAGGGTTTAATTGGGTATAATAGAAAACTAGGGGCTTATCTAGGATAGTACAGGGGTTTTTTCAGTATTTTAGCATATTTTAATTTGTCAAGTGTATTTTACCCATTTCACAGAAAATTTTTGGAACAGTCATTGTGCATCAATCTATTTGGGAATTTTTTGAGGAGGGTATTGGGATCAATGTGTGTGTGTGCACATGAGAGAGAGAGTGAGAGAGAGATGGATGGATGAATCTGTAGGAGGAGAGAGGGGTGATGTATGAGGGAGAGAAAAGGAGATGATGACCAACATCAACAATGACGAAGGAGATAATAGATGAAAAAGAAAAGAATGAAGAAACAAAGGGACAGAAAAAAAATGAAAGGATCACCTAAAAGATAGTAGGAAAATAATATTAAAAATAAAATTCAAAGTTGTGACATTGATTAAAGAAACAAAATAAATGGATAAATACATATTAGTGTAAGTAATCAAGGAAACAGAACTAATAGTTAAATCATTTGTATAATTAATGTATAATTAACATTAGATAGTGATATAATTATTAAAATATATGTTAAAATCCATTTAGAATAGTGGAGGCTATGAATGAAGAAAGAAGGATCAAGGCTAGAAGAAGACCGAAAAAGACTTGGAAGGAAGTTATTCAGAAAGATATAGAAGCATTAGAGTTGGATGAATGCATTGCATTGTATAGGAATGGGTGGAGGAGAAGAATTCATATGGACAATTTAACGTGAGTTCAGATATTGGTTCACGTATCCTACCCCAATCTATTGGGATATAGGCTCAGATGATGATGATGTTAAAATCCATTTATTCTTATTATTTAATTACAGTTATTTTTAATAATTTGAAAAATTAAATGAAATCTGATTAATTATCACTTTTGACATTGATTGGCTTTTTATTTCCTAATTACACCGTAACTATGGAAAACTTTGATTGCTTGAAATTAATCCATAGTAGAAAGCATAAAGAAATAAAGATATTTTCAAACATTAGGTGAAAAACTTTATCCATTTAAATGAAATATATAAAAAAAAAAAAGAAGAAATTACAACAACATGTAAGCATCTTACTAATTTAATTCAGTTTTTAATGTTCAAGCATATACCTTTTTTTTTTATTTTGCAACAAATGAACCTTAGCCACGGTCAATTGAGTGCTATCTTCAATTAATTTAAGTTATTAGGGATTTCATGCAGGCTTTAGTTTATATTTATAAAATCATGCACCTAAGTCAAATGATATTAGAAAACATAGTCCAAATAAAACAAATTAGCATTTGCCTATTTTTATCTCTTTAAAGACCTCAAAAAAAATCAAATAAAAAAACTGAAAATATTATTCACCAACAGAAACTTTATAGGTTCTGCTTTTGTTAAAATAAAAACAATTACATTCTTCTTTTGAGTCCAACCCTCTTTCAAGATCAAATCTCACAACCCTTATAATTCTGTACCTTAGCAACCAAAATTATTTCCTAAATTCCCTAATTTCTAGCCCTAACCCACCACAAACCCTGTATGCATCTTCCTCAAATTTGTACAAAAACAATCTACCAACACCTTTGCAAGAAAATGTGATTCAATATAGAGGAAGCCAAAGTCACGGAGAGTGAAACAAAGGTGGAAAATAATAAAAAGGACCATATTTCTGCTGAATTAATTAAGGATTTTTCCTAAGAGATCACTATGATATCATACAATCTATCTAAGCAGCTATATGTCATGGGAAGACTTCTTAATGTTGTTTTATAAGATTTGCAGAATAAATAAGTCTGATGGTGAATTTTCTCTCACATTCTGCCACTTAACAGCATAAAATTTACTAGACCTCAAAATATAGGCTAAAGAAAAAATTAGTTTGTAAAAGAAAAACAATTGTATTAGGCATTTTATATAGTTTTCAAGGAAAATAATTCAACTGCAGATAATATAGGACAGAAAAAGAGAAGAAACTATGACAGAAGCTAACCAGGTTCCCAAGGAGTTTGATCCACCAACAGGTATAACATATGGCCTCCGGCCTTCCTTTAGCAACTGTTCTTTCAAAACATTAGTAAGGGCCTGATCCCAAAAGTTTCATATAGGCAGAATTAGTATACCGCATAATGCATTAACAAATAAAATTTATCAATTCAATCACATAAACAGTGGATCCTACAATTTAGAAGAAGCATTGTTTGTGACATGTAGCTCAGAAAAATTCCCAAGAACTCATTAACAAGCTCTTATTCAGCCATCGACTAAAAGACAGCCCCAAATCAAATTTGCTAGTTCAACTAAAATAACCATGTCAAAGGCCAAAGCATCTAATAACTATAAATTGAAAAGGAGCAAAATATCAACATCACCTTAACCGCTCCATTACTAAACAGAGTTTTTATCTCATTTTGATCAAGTAAATGACTTAGCTACATAGCATAACTTACAATATATTAGGACAATATCATGCCAAGCCTTACAATGTTAGCAACACTATTGAAAATAAGAATAACAGTAATAATAAACATTATCAATGAAAATGAGCTAAGAGTCAAATTGTAATAGACACAGTATGCCCCAGTCTGCAACAAATGAAAATCTTAATGCATTTGCAAAAACAATGAGTAGATTTCATCCTTTAGGAAGACAATAGCTTTTCTGTTCCTGACAATCCAAATGCGTAATTACTAATTGGGTGGAGTATTGCAATAAGAATTCTCAGAATAGCAAGAGTGGCAATGAAAGTCTGAAACTAACAACACTCCCTATTTTTGAATATTCTTCTTTTGAAATAAGTTGAACATGAGCTCCCACAAAACGCTCCACCAGCAGATTGCCTGTCAATCCGGGATCTTTATCAACAAGAAGCTGCAAAAGCCAACTGGTTAAGCAAAAGAAATGATTGTTGCGGAGAAAAAAAAATTAGAAAGGCAAAAGAAGAGAAATGATGGAACCTTAGATGTGCGGAGTATAAGATAAGAGTCTAGGTTCAAGTACTTAGCAGCGACGGCGGTGGCGCGGCAGTGGTTGCTTTGGATGCCGCCAATTGTAACGATGCAATCAGCACCCTGCGCCACTGCTTCCGCCAATAAGAACTCCAATTTCCTGACTTTGTTACCGCTCAGTTGCATGCCTGAAAGATCGTCACGCTGCGTGTATTAAAATCGTCAGTGACAAACAGCAGATAATTAAAATCTATATATATATATATATAGCCAAGATTACCTTCAACCAAACCTCTGTGTTTTTGGGCAAATTAGGCAGATTCCACTTGTGAATTGGAGTAGGAAGCTGAAAAACAACAAATAAGATTTGGCTGCTTTTTCGATGAAATGAAAAATAATCTCTACTTACGTGACCGAGAGAGAAGACATGCGAAGGGATGGGATAGAGATGGGAGGCCCAAGAAGGAGGAGAGTACGGCTTTTTGCTGAGGAAATCAAAGCTTAAAGCCTCGCCTTTGGGGGTGTCGTCGTTGGGTTCCATGGCCTGAGAACGAGACTGAGACCGAAAGCAACAGACTTTGGGTTGTACAAAGACGGCAATAGAAAGGTTGAGAGGAATTGCGGTTAGCTTAGCTGACCACAACATCGCTTTTCGTTTTCTTACTATTTTCTTTATGTTATGATTTCACATGCTGTCCAGTCTGCTACTACACTATTCGCAAATCCAAAATCCCGTCACTTCGCAATTCACAACTCATTATTGGTATAAATGGATCCAAATTCTCCTAATAATTGGTATTAAATCGAAACACATATAGTGAATAGAAATTTTAGTTTTTAAAATCGGATATTGAGTATTGTATCGTAAGATAAGATAAGTAATTTTAAAATTAATTATAAAAAATATATACACATACAAGATAAATAAAAAATATTATACATATTAATAGAGTTAAATAAGTATATGATAAAAATAAGAAGTATTATTGTTTTAAAATTCTTAACATACTCATTAATAATATATATTTTCAAATAATATTTTTACATATTTTTTATTTTTAATTTACTAACTAAAAGTTTGATTTTTTTTCAATATTTCAAGATTACATTATATAGAGAACATGTTTGAAATGTTTTTTTAGGTTAAAAAAAATTAAAATTACATTTTTAACTAATTAGATTAGATTAGATTAGATTTATATTGAGCCTGACCCAATTTCATTATAAAGTGTATCGTCATATTATATGATACGCATCAATTCACTTGTGTATCGATAGATATACTACTGATTCATGATAAAACCGATTTTTTATATCAATACTATCAAGTTTATAGTAAATCAAATCGTCTCATACGATTTTGATAACTTTGCTTAGAATGCACTTAAATAATATTTTAAGACATTTATTTTGATTGGAATGCTTGCAATTCTAAAATTTAATTATTTTATTTGGTAAAAGATTATAAAAAATTAAAATTTGAAGAAAAAAATCAAAAAAAAATTTAAGATACTCAAATTTTTTTTTGAAAACTGTCATGTCTCGAAGAACAAGACGTTTTTTGTAACGCAAAAGCGAATGTACGGATTTTGAGATTAATTTTTTCCTTTTAATTTAACTATGGTTTGTGTAGTAAGTAGTCTAAATCGTTTAGTTTCGAGTTACTATTGTGAAGACTGCAAATTTAGTACCAATTTTTGTAAATAAATAAAAGATATTAAATAAGCTAAGTATCAAAATATATTTAGTAATTCTACATCATCTCAAATAATGAGATCGAAAAGTGGAGCTACTGTATTTAAAAATAAATAAATAGAAAAATAATACATCAATAAACAAGTTAGCGTATATATAAATGCACTACAAAACCTAAGTGCATGTATTGTAAATGATTAAATATGATTAGAAGAACAAATAAATAGATATGTATACTTAATTAAGATAAGAAATAGATATAATATATCTAATGTAAAATAAAAATAAGAATAATATATAAAAAAAAAAAAAAAAGAAAAGAGATATTGATTGGCTTCCAAAGGAAGCCAATCGGCTTCACCTACTCCCACGTAAGTGGGAGTAAGTTATTGAAATGAAGAAAAATGGCAGAGGACATGGGTCCTCTGCCAAATCAAAAAAATATATATATAAAATAAAAGAGAGAAGAAAGGAAATTTGGGAAAGCACTCTGCCACACGAAATTGATCTTGAAAGGGAGAGAATAGAAACGGCAGCGAGAAAAAAAAAATGGAAAGAGATCGAGAGGGAGAGAGACGGAAGCAATCGAGGGAGTAGCAAGAGAGAAGAGAAAACTGCAGTGAGAGAGGAAAAAGGGGCTCGAAACAGGGGATAGCAAGCAACAGTGATCATGACTGGTTGGCATTACTTGAGATGAGGTTGTGAGCCAAAAATGCAAGCTGCCTAGGCGTTCGTCAGTGACTCACGGTGGTTGTAACAGAGGCTGGAAGTGGCGAATGCAACAAGGGCTTGAAACAACAAAGAAAAAGGCAGCAGCTTGTAGTGGCGTTAGGGGCTGATTCAAAGAGGTTTTAGGCCTGATCTGTGGGTGTTCTTGCCTCGTTTCTTTGCTGCCATTAAAACTCTAACAAAGCTGTGACTGAAACATAAACAATGAGGATTAGGGACCTCTCGGCTAGCAACTGATGAAGTCTAACCAGGGCTGTCATTGAAGGTTGGGTTAGGTGTGAACGGGTACTGGTAAAGAGAGGGGCCACTTGAGTTGGAACAAAGGAGCAACGTGGAAGTTTTGTGGGTTGTAAACAGGGGCATTTAAAGGTTACTCTTGGTGCATGAATAGAGCCAGATGTAGGGCTGTTTTGAAGGCTAAAATCAGCCTTGAGCCAAGGTTATTAGAGGATGGAGGAACGGCTGAACCAGTAGCCAAATGAGGAGGAACGAGCACAGTGTGAAAAGGAGGCTCAGGCTGAGATGTCTAGAGGGTAAGGCCTCCAAACACTGAGATATGATCTTTATATAAATTATATATGTATATTATAAATGAAATGTGATAGATAGAGGTGCAAATATACCTACATACACACACCATCCATGTAAATAAATACCATTAGTATAATATGCATACAAATGTGTCTAAGTATATTTTTAGCATACTAAGAGAATAAATAGAGATAGTTTGTAGTACAATTATAAATGTGTATATATATATATATATATATATATATATAAAGATTGTAGTTAAATAAAAATACTAAAGGTTGAAAATATACCTTGTGGCCACTTCGAAAGGAAGTATATAAATTTTGGACATAAGATAAATACTGATAGTAAATGGTGATGTATATGGGTGGCATAAGATTAGACCTAAATAATTTTGGACATAAGATACACATTTCTATCCATGAACAAGCATAATGAGGACATGTTATTGAGACATTATTGAATTGATTATTCCAAATTAGAATTATATTGTATGAGTTTAACCGAGAAAGTGTGATGATAGTGACGATTTGCAAATGTGTCTTTAATTAATATATAAATATAGATTGACATAAGTGTGATATGGTGATGAATCGATAAAAATGACCAAATGGAAATTGTTTCGAAATATTATGATATGATAATAGATTGTGAATGAACACCCTCGACTTAATGATGATATGAAAAGTGAAAGGGAGAGTTAGTGATTATGGATTGTGTTAAATGCGTATGGTTATACATCTTTAACATGTGTGATTGAATGAAGTGTTAATGGAATGATGTGTAGTGAACCCAGAGTGGTATGGAAGCGTGAGCTTGATTTGGAGGCTTAAAGGGAGTATTTGCTCGATGTGAGGTAAGTGGGTTAAGTAAAGCTTGATAGCACCATCTCGTAGGAATGGTTTAATTTTATAAAATTGTTTATGCTTGGGCTAGATCGAAACTTATTTATGCTTTGAGCGTTGTGGCCAACCAAGCGTACATTTTAAGTGGAATGAACCGATGCATACATGCATTTACATATAGCATGTTTTGAGTTTAAATTACGTAATGTTTGGGGTTTAATGACTTGCATCATATGTTATATTTGCAAAGTCTTGGTTTGAACCAATCTTTGAAATAAATCGAAAGTCCTTTATATTTCGAACTCAAAACTAATTTAATACTGATTTGGAATCCGTGGAAGCCAAGTGCTACGCGAGGAAATTGATTTCAAACTGTTTTTGAGTGCAGGCATGTCCTACGACCTTCGGGTCACTTCTAGCCTATCGAGCTTAGCTCTAGGCCTTATTTCCCGTCTATTGAGCTTTGTGCTCTAGACTATCGTATTGTACCTATTGAGCCTAGTGCTCTAGGTAGACTGATACTTGTCTGGAAAACCAGCAGGCAAGTTCCAGCTCTCGACTGATCAGCGAGACTGGATATCGTTCTATGGCCATAGATTTAGTGTTGCTTGTGACACCATTCCATCGCTAGCTAGGATGGATATCGATTGATTGATTGATTGAGGATCATTGCCTAAACTCTACTTACTATTGTTCCATTTCTAATACTGCTTTTAGTGAACTGAGGCAATATGCCTAATCGTTATCGATCTTCTTGATTTATGACTAATGAATTCTTGAAAATCTATATTGATCGAAATGATTGCAATATTTATTGATCGTTTATCGAATGCTTATTGATTGTTTTTATCAAAGTAATTACCGAATGACTTATCGAACTATATGGATAGTTTATTTGAATGCATAACATACTGAGTTCAACCGAATGCATAGCGAACTCATTTAAATGAACTGCATAGTAAGTTTTGATTTAATTAAGTGCATATTGAAAGTGTTCTATAACAGAAATGCATAAAGAAGTGTTTGGTTTATGATCATGCTTAAATATCGAGTTCGCTTATTACTTCAGCATTGTTTTCCACACGTGCATATAGAACGACATGAGTCTAGCATGCATTTACTTAAGCTACTTACTGAGCCGTGGTTTTGCTCACCCCTTATTAATAACATCGCAGATCATACGAGTTAGGCTCCCACTTGGAGTTTGGGGTGCAAAGCCTCGGGGACTATCTTGAGTAGCTATATCGGACCGAATCCTCCGAGTGCTGTTTTTGTTGCACTTGAGGTATAACAATGATTATTTTGTTATCCTTGTATGACATTTTAAATTGGCACAGTACATGTTTATGAAATTACTTTTGGGATGTAACTTAGGATCGTCCTAGATTATTATAGGCTTTTATGATTATCGAGTACGATCCGAAAAGTGAATTGTGATGATTTTGAGCTGTAAACTGTCTCTTATATATAATTGTTGACTTTGGAAGTATGTGTTGTATATAGTGAAATGGACTGAAAATTTTGGATTGAGATATGTGGCTGGAAATAGTTGAGATTTTTGCAGGTTATTGAGCTGGGGAAAGTCGATTTTATATAAGGGGGAGTTTTCGACCTTTTTCTTTTAATGGCCTAATATTGAAAACAAGAATATTAAGTCGAATAATCTTAAGAAATGACAATTAAATAATGAATACACATCAAGTTAAGAATGTGAAGTTAGTTTAAAGAGGACACTGACACCGAATACAAACCCTAAAGTGAAAAGAAAAAGTTAGTTCGTAAAATTGATAAATTTGGTAAATAGTGAATGGAGTGATAGGCGTACGTCACGGCCTTCGGGTCGTGACATTATATAAAGATTGTAGTTAAATAAAAATACTAAAGGTTGAAAATATACCTTGTGGCCACTTCGAAAGGAAGTATATAAATTTTGGACATAAGATAAATACTGATAGTAAATGGTGATGTATATGGGTGGCATAAGATTAGACCTAAATAATTTTGGACATAAGATACACATTTCTATCCATGAACAAGCATAATGAGGACATGTTATTGAGACATTATTGAATTGATTATTCCAAATTAGAATTATATTGTATGAGTTTAACCGAGAAAGTGTGATGATAGTGACGATTTGCAAATGTGTCTTTAATTAATATATAAATATAGATTGACATAAGTGTGATATGGTGATGAATCGATAAAAATGACCAAATGGAAATTGTTTCGAAATATTATGATATGATAATAGATTGTGAATGAACACCCTCGACTTAATGATGATATGAAAAGTGAAAGGGAGAGTTAGTGATTATGGATTGTGTTAAATGCGTATGGTTATACATCTTTAACATGTGTGATTGAATGAAGTGTTAATGGAATGATGTGTAGTGAACCCAGAGTGGTATGGAAGCGTGAGCTTGATTTGGAGGCTTAAAGGGAGTATTTGCTCGATGTGAGGTAAGTGGGTTAAGTAAAGCTTGATAGCACCATCTCGTAGGAATGGTTTAATTTTATAAAATTGTTTATGCTTGGGCTAGATCGAAACTTATTTATGCTTTGAGCGTTGTGGCCAACCAAGCGTACATTTTAAGTGGAATGAACCGATGCATACATGCATTTACATATAGCATGTTTTGAGTTTAAATTACGTAATGTTTGGGGTTTAATGACTTGCATCATATGTTATATTTGCAAAGTCTTGGTTTGAACCAATCTTTGAAATAAATCGAAAGTCCTTTATATTTCGAACTCAAAACTAATTTAATACTGATTTGGAATCCGTGGAAGCCAAGTGCTACGCGAGGAAATTGATTTCAAACTGTTTTTGAGTGCAGGCATGTCCTACGACCTTCGGGTCACTTCTAGCCTATCGAGCTTAGCTCTAGGCCTTATTTCCCGTCTATTGAGCTTTGTGCTCTAGACTATCGTATTGTACCTATTGAGCCTAGTGCTCTAGGTAGACTGATACTTGTCTGGAAAACCAGCAGGCAAGTTCCAGCTCTCGACTGATCAGCGAGACTGGATATCGTTCTATGGCCATAGATTTAGTGTTGCTTGTGACACCATTCCATCGCTAGCTAGGATGGATATCGATTGATTGATTGATTGAGGATCATTGCCTAAACTCTACTTACTATTGTTCCATTTCTAATACTGCTTTTAGTGAACTGAGGCAATATGCCTAATCGTTATCGATCTTCTTGATTTATGACTAATGAATTCTTGAAAATCTATATTGATCGAAATGATTGCAATATTTATTGATCGTTTATCGAATGCTTATTGATTGTTTTTATCAAAGTAATTACCGAATGACTTATCGAACTATATGGATAGTTTATTTGAATGCATAACATACTGAGTTCAACCGAATGCATAGCGAACTCATTTAAATGAACTGCATAGTAAGTTTTGATTTAATTAAGTGCATATTGAAAGTGTTCTATAACAGAAATGCATAAAGAAGTGTTTGGTTTATGATCATGCTTAAATATCGAGTTCGCTTATTACTTCAGCATTGTTTTCCACACGTGCATATAGAACGACATGAGTCTAGCATGCATTTACTTAAGCTACTTACTGAGCCGTGGTTTTGCTCACCCCTTATTAATAACATCGCAGATCATACGAGTTAGGCTCCCACTTGGAGTTTGGGGTGCAAAGCCTCGGGGACTATCTTGAGTAGCTATATCGGACCGAATCCTCCGAGTGCTGTTTTTGTTGCACTTGAGGTATAACAATGATTATTTTGTTATCCTTGTATGACATTTTAAATTGGCACAGTACATGTTTATGAAATTACTTTTGGGATGTAACTTAGGATCGTCCTAGATTATTATAGGCTTTTATGATTATCGAGTACGATCCGAAAAGTGAATTGTGATGATTTTGAGCTGTAAACTGTCTCTTATATATAATTGTTGACTTTGGAAGTATGTGTTGTATATAGTGAAATGGACTGAAAATTTTGGATTGAGATATGTGGCTGGAAATAGTTGAGATTTTTGCAGGTTATTGAGCTGGGGAAAGTCGATTTTATATAAGGGGGAGTTTTCGACCTTTTTCTTTTAATGGCCTAATATTGAAAACAAGAATATTAAGTCGAATAATCTTAAGAAATGACAATTAAATAATGAATACACATCAAGTTAAGAATGTGAAGTTAGTTTAAAGAGGACACTGACACCGAATACAAACCCTAAAGTGAAAAGAAAAAGTTAGTTCGTAAAATTGATAAATTTGGTAAATAGTGAATGGAGTGATAGGCGTACGTCACGGCCTTCGGGTCGTGACAGATTAAATGGTATCAGAGCACGGTTTGTCTAGTACGTGTCAGTGTTTTAGAGATTGTTATTAGTGTTACATCCCATGTACTGTGTAATGTCTGCATGTAACTTACCATTATCAGCTTATACTAAGATTGATTTGTTCTTAGTATAAGTTCCTATTCTGATTTAATTCAAAAAAAAAAAAAAATGAAGAGATTGGATATGAAAGTAAGCTTGGGAGACTAGTTCAAAAATAGCCGATTCCACTTCCAACTCATCACCTTCATCAACTGCACTTGGTAGTAGGTTGTATATAGAGTCAAAAACCTCTATATTATCTATTGTTTATTAACACTCCCTTCATGAAATCTTAGATGAAAGAGAGTGTGTGCCATCAGTGTAAAGTGAAGGTGAAAGATAGAAACCAAATAGTAGATCTGATATTGTTGCACATTTATGACATTGGTTTCATTTTGGGTATTGATTGGATAGTTATCCATGGTACTGTCTTTGCTTGAATATAAGTGCTCAATAAATACGAGAGTAGTTTTGAATGCATATGTTTTCCTTATGGGATACAAGATAGAAACTTGAGGAGAGGTTATGGATGACTCCTACAAGCGAGATAAGCTCAGTCGCATCCATCTTCTCCACAGCTTTTGAGCCTGGACACTAGGTTTGAGCATTGGAAGCAAAGCTTAGTTAACTTTGCTATTTTGTGTGAGAGATAATTTGGAAGCAATTGAGGCACACAGCAGCTGCAGGCTACTTTGTCTCCACCGATCAATCAGTAGGCTCTATACCCTCGAAACACACCTTCACAATAGGTAGCAGCTTCGCTACTGTTACATGATGTGGGTTGGCAAATGCCTCGATTCAAGGCATTCCAACGGTTGAGCCCTATGATGTTTAAAGGGGTAAAAGATCCAGAGGTAGCCAAGATATGGCTATTGAGGATGGAGAAAGTATTTGAAATCATAAGGTATAGTTCAAAGGAGTAGGTGACATTGGTTACCTATATATACAAGAATGAGACCAAACATTGGTGGGGATCAGTCAAGATAGTGTTGTGGGATCGAAAATCCCACCATCCCATGAAAAGCACTTTTCTTGAGGCTTTTAATGAGTGGTACTTTCAGAAAATGCCCAACAAAGGAAGTAAGAGGAGTTCCTAAGCTATTCCAAGGCACTATAACCATGGACCGATATAAGTCTTGCTTTATCTCCTTATGTCGCTATGAACCCAATACAGCAAAGAATGAGGCAAGAAAGACCAAAAAATTGGTTGATCGTCTAAAGCCCCCCCCCATTAGGGACAAACTAGTAGCTTTGCATGTAGTGTCTTATATAGAGGCCACAAAGATGGCCTAATTTGTTGAGCCAAACTTGGAGAAGACTTTGACTCACTATGGAAGTAAAGGCAAGACCAAAAGAAAAAGGGTAGTTTGAATCCTTTGATCTAGGGACAAGAAAGAAAGTTAAAACTAATGGCTGCTAAGTGCAAGATTTAAGAACATTGTGGCATGGGGACTGATATGATATACTTGCCCCGGGCTCATGAATAATGTCTAGGATTGCGTTCGATGGAAATGACAATGGAGTGACCTTACATTATTGGCCTAAGAAATAGGTTGTAAGATAGCCTAAAGTTTGAGCTGTTTATTTAGCCTTTGGCAAGTATTGCTCTATAAAACCTCAAGTTTGAAACAAAAGATAGGATTGAACTGCATTTTGTCAATGAACTTATTATACCTAAAAGGTATAGGATTTGATCGAAAGCAGAATCCAGATTGGCATTCAAAACTATTGGAATTAGATAACAATGTTAAAATACGAAAGTTTTGGATTTTGAGGGATTAGGTGTCTTCAATCAACTTCAATAAAGAATGGTTCGATTAGGTCTATTGAAGTGGATCAATAGGGTTTTGGGCCTGACAATGATAGTGGCAGGAAATTTATTCAAATCTGTCCACCACGTGTGACAGGAAGTGGACTTTATTGTGATGCCTTGAGAGGAACAATTGCCTAACTCCTTATGGATTTGGAAAATGCATTGGATCTTGTATATTTTGAAAAGTGTATGGATTTCAAAAAAAAAAAAAAAAAAAAAACCACACAAGTTAAAAGGTATATGATTTGGAATGTACATGGACTTAGGAAAGTATTCAACCTTTAGAAATATATCCTTTGAGCTACGTGAATTTTGAAAGTCCAACAAATTGAACGCAATAATTTTGAATTATGTGGATTTAGAACCTACAAGACTCTTTAGATTTCTCACTATTAGAGTCGAAGTGAAGACAACATCTTATAAAAAGAGCTCTTTGAATGAAAATTGGAGATTGTTAGTATATGTTGTGCAAGATATCAAATTGATGTGAAAGTTAAGATTGTTTGTGATAAGAACCTCGAGACCATCTTGTTATGATATTAATATTGGCCCACTCTAATAGCTTTTGAAGTAGAAAAGGATGAAGAATTCACCTTGGTGGTGTGATTGGGATGATGAGAGTAAGAATTATGCTTGTGATGTCTTATACACTGAGAATACATTTGCTTATATAATTGTATACATATGCATTTGTGTATTATAAAAGTAAGAATTAAGATTATGCTATTATGTGGATTGTTAAGGAAGTGAAAGACGCATGTGGGGATGGACTGGAATTGATGCATATGATTTTATAATGCTATGCAATGGTTGGTACAAATGAATTATTTGTGAGAAAGTTGAAATTTGATCATAGGCGAACATAATCAATGATTGTGAAACATGATGCGTCTGTGGTGAATTACTTTCTTGTGGAAGAGTGAATTATGATACATTGAGTAAATTATGTGGGAAAAACTTGGAGTGTGACCTTGTAGAAATAGGCTACATAGGTCGATTACTCTATGACACTACGATAATGATGTCTTGAAAACATTCTCTGTGATACGCATGAGGAGTGTCATTTGTTCACTGTGTATAATGATCATTGTAGGGTAATTTTTATATCTTGAGGTATTGTTGAGAGATAGTTAATTGACTTGTGACAGATTCATTGAGGCCATGGAGAACTGTTAATTTTGATAATTGTTTACGACATTTTATGAATCTTGCTGTGCAGGATGCTTTTGTAAAAGTATTGACTAATGAGTGCATATTAACCTCTGTCGTGCATAAGAAATGTGGATACAAGATGTAAATTGTTGACTTTATTGATGTAACATGTGACGAATGTATTTAGCATAATGCGGAAACTATGTTGAAGTGATTTTGAGATAGATGATTATTGTGGTAATTGGCATCATTGTTAGTTCCATACTTATGAATCGATTGGGACGGTTGATTAAGGTATAAGGACAAGATATGGATTCTAGATAGTGAGGCCCTAAAGAGACAAGTAATGGAAGAGGTACACAATTCCAGGTACACAATGCACTCAGGGAATACGAAGATGTACCAAAAATTGCGCGAGGTGCACCATTGGGCTCATACAAAAAAAGATATAGTGACTTTTGTATACAAATGTTTAGTGTACTAAAAAGTTAAGATTGAACATCAGAAACCAGCGGGATTGCTCAATCCTTTATATGTTCCAACTTGGAAATTGGAGCACGTGATTATGGGGATTCACCATGGGGCACCATAAGACCATAGAAATCACGATGAATTGGGATTATTGTTGATGGATTAACAAGGTTTGCACGCTTCCTAGCTATGAAGGCTACTAATTCACTTAGTGCCCTAACTGAGAAGTATGTTAGAGAAAGTTTCAAAAAAAAAAAATAAAATCGATATGTGATTGGTTAGAGACAGAAGAGTTATGCTGAGAATCGAAGAAGACACTTAGAGTTTCAAGTTGGGGATTGAGTTTTCTTTAAGATCTCTTTATCTAAAGGCATAATGAGGTTTAGTTAGAAAGGAAAGTTGAGTCGTCTACACATTAAGTCAATCGAGATACTTGAGAGAGTGGGTGACATAGCATAAATATTAGCGCTACCCCTAGAACTGTCAAGTGTGCACAACGTCCTCCACATATCCATGCTTAGGAAGTATCAAATGAATCCCTCCCACGTGATTGAGTATGAATCGTTGGATATTAAGGAGGGCTTATGTAATATTGAGAAGCCAACTCAGATTTTTGGATCACAAGGTATCCAGGTCTAAGGCAATCCCTTTAGTAAAAATACTCTAGCAGCATCATCCTTCAGAGGAAGTTATATGGAAACTGGAGAGTTTAATGAAGGAGAAGTACCCTCACCTTTTTTTTAGATGGGTATGGAAAAATTTGGAGGACCAAATTTCCTAAGGTGGGGAGAATGTGAAGACTGCAAATTTAGTACCAATTTTTGTAAATAAATAAAAGATATTAAATAAGCTAAGTATCAAAATATATTTAGTAATTCTACATCATCTCAAATAATGAGATCGAAAAGTGGAGCTACTGTATTTAAAAATAAATAAATAGAAAAATAATACATCAATAAACAAGTTAGCGTATATATAAATGCACTACAAAACCTAAGTGCATGTATTGTAAATGATTAAATATGATTAGAAGAACAAATAAATAGATATGTATACTTAATTAAGATAAGAAATAGATATAATATATCTAATGTAAAATAAAAATAAGAATAATATATAAAAAAAAAAAAAAAAAAGAAAAGAGATATTGATTGGCTTCCAAAGGAAGCCAATCGGCTTCACCTACTCCCACGTAAGTGGGAGTAAGTTATTGAAATGAAGAAAAATGGCAGAGGACATGGGTCCTCTGCCAAATCAAAAAAATATATATATAAAATAAAAGAGAGAAGAAAGGAAATTTGGGAAAGCACTCTGCCACACGAAATTGATCTTGAAAGGGAGAGAATAGAAACGGCAGCGAGAAAAAAAAAATGGAAAGAGATCGAGAGGGAGAGAGACGGAAGCAATCGAGGGAGTAGCAAGAGAGAAGAGAAAACTGCAGTGAGAGAGGAAAAAGGGGCTCGAAACAGGGGATAGCAAGCAACAGTGATCATGACTGGTTGGCATTACTTGAGATGAGGTTGTGAGCCAAAAATGCAAGCTGCCTAGGCGTTCGTCAGTGACTCACGGTGGTTGTAACAGAGGCTGGAAGTGGCGAATGCAACAAGGGCTTGAAACAACAAAGAAAAAGGCAGCAGCTTGTAGTGGCGTTAGGGGCTGATTCAAAGAGGTTTTAGGCCTGATCTGTGGGTGTTCTTGCCTCGTTTCTTTGCTGCCATTAAAACTCTAACAAAGCTGTGACTGAAACATAAACAATGAGGATTAGGGACCTCTCGGCTAGCAACTGATGAAGTCTAACCAGGGCTGTCATTGAAGGTTGGGTTAGGTGTGAACGGGTACTGGTAAAGAGAGGGGCCACTTGAGTTGGAACAAAGGAGCAACGTGGAAGTTTTGTGGGTTGTAAACAGGGGCATTTAAAGGTTACTCTTGGTGCATGAATAGAGCCAGATGTAGGGCTGTTTTGAAGGCTAAAATCAGCCTTGAGCCAAGGTTATTAGAGGATGGAGGAACGGCTGAACCAGTAGCCAAATGAGGAGGAACGAGCACAGTGTGAAAAGGAGGCTCAGGCTGAGATGTCTAGAGGGTAAGGCCTCCAAACACTGAGATATGATCTTTATATAAATTATATATGTATATTATAAATGAAATGTGATAGATAGAGGTGCAAATATACCTACATACACACACCATCCATGTAAATAAATACCATTAGTATAATATGCATACAAATGTGTCTAAGTATATTTTTAGCATACTAAGAGAATAAATAGAGATAGTTTGTAGTACAATTATAAATGTGTATATATATATATATATATATATATATATATATAAAGATTGTAGTTAAATAAAAATACTAAAGGTTGAAAATATACCTTGTGGCCACTTCGAAAGGAAGTATATAAATTTTGGACATAAGATAAATACTGATAGTAAATGGTGATGTATATGGGTGGCATAAGATTAGACCTAAATAATTTTGGACATAAGATACACATTTCTATCCATGAACAAGCATAATGAGGACATGTTATTGAGACATTATTGAATTGATTATTCCAAATTAGAATTATATTGTATGAGTTTAACCGAGAAAGTGTGATGATAGTGACGATTTGCAAATGTGTCTTTAATTAATATATAAATATAGATTGACATAAGTGTGATATGGTGATGAATCGATAAAAATGACCAAATGGAAATTGTTTCGAAATATTATGATATGATAATAGATTGTGAATGAACACCCTCGACTTAATGATGATATGAAAAGTGAAAGGGAGAGTTAGTGATTATGGATTGTGTTAAATGCGTATGGTTATACATCTTTAACATGTGTGATTGAATGAAGTGTTAATGGAATGATGTGTAGTGAACCCAGAGTGGTATGGAAGCGTGAGCTTGATTTGGAGGCTTAAAGGGAGTATTTGCTCGATGTGAGGTAAGTGGGTTAAGTAAAGCTTGATAGCACCATCTCGTAGGAATGGTTTAATTTTATAAAATTGTTTATGCTTGGGCTAGATCGAAACTTATTTATGCTTTGAGCGTTGTGGCCAACCAAGCGTACATTTTAAGTGGAATGAACCGATGCATACATGCATTTACATATAGCATGTTTTGAGTTTAAATTACGTAATGTTTGGGGTTTAATGACTTGCATCATATGTTATATTTGCAAAGTCTTGGTTTGAACCAATCTTTGAAATAAATCGAAAGTCCTTTATATTTCGAACTCAAAACTAATTTAATACTGATTTGGAATCCGTGGAAGCCAAGTGCTACGCGAGGAAATTGATTTCAAACTGTTTTTGAGTGCAGGCATGTCCTACGACCTTCGGGTCACTTCTAGCCTATCGAGCTTAGCTCTAGGCCTTATTTCCCGTCTATTGAGCTTTGTGCTCTAGACTATCGTATTGTACCTATTGAGCCTAGTGCTCTAGGTAGACTGATACTTGTCTGGAAAACCAGCAGGCAAGTTCCAGCTCTCGACTGATCAGCGAGACTGGATATCGTTCTATGGCCATAGATTTAGTGTTGCTTGTGACACCATTCCATCGCTAGCTAGGATGGATATCGATTGATTGATTGATTGAGGATCATTGCCTAAACTCTACTTACTATTGTTCCATTTCTAATACTGCTTTTAGTGAACTGAGGCAATATGCCTAATCGTTATCGATCTTCTTGATTTATGACTAATGAATTCTTGAAAATCTATATTGATCGAAATGATTGCAATATTTATTGATCGTTTATCGAATGCTTATTGATTGTTTTTATCAAAGTAATTACCGAATGACTTATCGAACTATATGGATAGTTTATTTGAATGCATAACATACTGAGTTCAACCGAATGCATAGCGAACTCATTTAAATGAACTGCATAGTAAGTTTTGATTTAATTAAGTGCATATTGAAAGTGTTCTATAACAGAAATGCATAAAGAAGTGTTTGGTTTATGATCATGCTTAAATATCGAGTTCGCTTATTACTTCAGCATTGTTTTCCACACGTGCATATAGAACGACATGAGTCTAGCATGCATTTACTTAAGCTACTTACTGAGCCGTGGTTTTGCTCACCCCTTATTAATAACATCGCAGATCATACGAGTTAGGCTCCCACTTGGAGTTTGGGGTGCAAAGCCTCGGGGACTATCTTGAGTAGCTATATCGGACCGAATCCTCCGAGTGCTGTTTTTGTTGCACTTGAGGTATAACAATGATTATTTTGTTATCCTTGTATGACATTTTAAATTGGCACAGTACATGTTTATGAAATTACTTTTGGGATGTAACTTAGGATCGTCCTAGATTATTATAGGCTTTTATGATTATCGAGTACGATCCGAAAAGTGAATTGTGATGATTTTGAGCTGTAAACTGTCTCTTATATATAATTGTTGACTTTGGAAGTATGTGTTGTATATAGTGAAATGGACTGAAAATTTTGGATTGAGATATGTGGCTGGAAATAGTTGAGATTTTTGCAGGTTATTGAGCTGGGGAAAGTCGATTTTATATAAGGGGGAGTTTTCGACCTTTTTCTTTTAATGGCCTAATATTGAAAACAAGAATATTAAGTCGAATAATCTTAAGAAATGACAATTAAATAATGAATACACATCAAGTTAAGAATGTGAAGTTAGTTTAAAGAGGACACTGACACCGAATACAAACCCTAAAGTGAAAAGAAAAAGTTAGTTCGTAAAATTGATAAATTTGGTAAATAGTGAATGGAGTGATAGGCGTACGTCACGGCCTTCGGGTCGTGACAACTATTCACCTGATCTTGATTTAAGGTTAATTTCCTGAAGTCCCAGTTCAATTTGTATCTCAAAGTGACTTAAAACTCATTTTCCATAGCATTCTCACTTAACTACAAAAAACTCCTTATATTACATTTCAAACAGCAATCTAAAACACTATTCATATCTTGTCATTTTTTTGCCCAAAACACCCTATTACACTCTCAAGTCTAATAGAATATTTGAGAAAGTTTCGTTAGTTTTGGAGACCCTGAAAGTCGTTAAAAAAATCCCAATGAAATATTATAATATTTTTGGCACTGTTCATGTCAAAACTCGATAAATATTCATTTACATCTCGATTTAACCCGATTTTCAAAAGTAATCATATATTCATACATGTCACATCTCACACTACAATACTGTACAAAATCATCAAATTTCGATTGCATACTAATGGCAAAATCTTATATCAAGCTATGAACTGCAGTCTAATAGTTAGCTTGAATTGTCACGGTGCGATACCGAACTTATGAAACGTCACTTTCTTGGCTTTACCTATGGAGAGAAAATGAAGGAGTGAGCTTGGGGAGCTCAATAAGCCACTACATAAGTGTAGAGATAGTAACAAACAAGATACAACTCAACTAATGCATGCAACAGATCTCTCATCATATCAGATATCAATAACTCGTTTGAGCTTCATATCACATGTAACTCAAAATCACAATCTCGTATTTCTAGTCTAGGACTCTAATGGCGTTGTTAGGAGCTTTTGAGGCATCGAATGGGAGGATACTTTGAAGTACCTTGTTTCCCCGGGCACTTGACATCGAAACTACGGTCCTACTCACAATCACTTACACAAATGCAATGTCTCATCACAATGCATTTTACGATAAAACCGATGTTATGCATGCAAAGCGATGCAAAATCGATTTTTTCAAAACAATGTAGTTCTTGTAAAAACAATGCTTCATTTAGTTCAATCACTTGTCATATAACTTCATATGCAGTGTTCATGAAACATTTCTCATTGGGCAAACTTGATAGCTAACTAATAAAGTTTTAGCCTATTGTAGTTATTAGCAAGTTGTTCTTGTTACGTTGGAACTAAGGTATACCTATGGCAATAGATCCTCGTCATCTCCAATCCCAGTAATCAACTAGAATTGAAATCTGTCAATAACAATATTAGACAAGCTTCGTATTGCCCATATAGGAGTATCAACTACTCGGGTATGTTCCCTTAGTGCTCTATTAGTCTCATAGTATAGTGGGATGCCGTAAAAATTGTAAACCAGTAATCAACTCATGTTTTGAAGTCTCGTATCAGTTAGATGTACAAGTAATGCATGCCCAATCCAAAAAACTCATATGAATATGCCATAAGGTTATATCATTCATATATTTCAAAACATAATGCAAGTGAGATGTAAAAGCTTTCATACGTTTAGTATAAATCTTGTGTTAGCTTAAATCTTCTAAAACACAGTGTGGATAAAGATGCAACAAAATGAAGTAGACATAGAGATCTATATTTGACTTTTCACTAATTTTCTAAACTTCTGTAATAAGGCAGGGTTAGGGTATGTCTATATGTAGCCTGCAAGCAGAAACAATATATCCCCAATAACAACACATAAGGTTCACAATCACAATCACAATTCAAACACTTCCATGTCATATCATATACTAGTTCTCGAGTCATACATATACTCGTTCTCATGTCATATCACATCAACAGTCTTATACACAATCATATATCAATGTCACAATCATATATCAATGTGGTTATACTTAAGTCACATAATCGATAGGTAAGTGAATATGCCTAACTTAGCATACTCACTTCTAGCATACTTGTTCACATCAATATCATTTCATTTGCTTCATATGCCTTATACTTATTGTGTACATGACTACTTATAACTTACATAGGAAACTTACCCTATAAGCTACTATTTATAGCTTGCATAGTTACTTGTCAAAAACAAAATAAAAACAAAATAGTAAGCTAGCTCATTCAAGCTTGGCAATCCACGTACTGTACACCACCAAACTACCTCTTACCACTACAAACACATATAGACAGTGTCATTCACCACCTTACACTTATCACATAGTCACTTAGCATTAACAAATCATTATTTTCACTTACCTACACATTATTAGTTGATGAGGATCTTACTAAAGGTCATTGGGCCTTGATATAAGTCATGCTGAAGAACATTGGGCCTAATGGTAGTCTAAGCCCTAGAGGAAAGAAGACTAAGAAGGGCCATGAAAGATCCACTAGTTTATCATTTAAGCTATGGGTCTTAATCGTAATTACGGGCCATATTACTCCTATAAATAGGTTACAGGTATTATTTTTAAGCCATAATCTCTATTTGCTTATTAAAAACCCTACCAAAATCCCGTCTAACTTAAGTATCGGAGTGCGCGCGCAGGGAAAAGCCCCTGCACCCCTCTGATCCTTTTCTTTCTTATAGGGTTCTTGGAGACAGGTTAAAAGGCAGATCAAGATTCGTACATTATCAAAAATCATTATTGCGAACAGGTAACAACAATTGGCGCCGTCTGTGGGAAATCGAAATAAGCCAGTGCTCATCACGATTCAGTCAGATCTTGAAATTTTCAATCCAAAAATGAGTTAGCTTTCAATTCCCTACAATTTCTTATAAGTTTATTCTAAAATAGTATGCATAAAATTGATTTTTTAAATATCTTTTAGAATTTGTTTTATTTGAAAGTTTGAAAAATAGGAAAAGAAACATGAAATTTTTCCTGTTTCCAAATAACATATTGATGCTTTGGTTTCTTGCTTTAAATGTTATTTTGCCTTAAAATAACACCTGGGCATTGTAGATTCATCCTCGGACATGTGAAATATGATTTTTGATATGTGAAATATGATTTCCTCATTTAAATGCAAAGCAATTTTGAAGAAACCCGTAGAAAACCAAATGGGTTAAAACTTATTTTGCATAAAGAAGACAAGGGAATATCTCCCTCCCATAGTAAAAATATAAGCCACCCGTCACACTCACCAAACAAAAGAGGGAATATTATAAGAATATTCCCTCTATGAGTAAAAGTGTAGAACTTTTATGTACCCATAAAACACTCAAAAAAGAAGGAATATTCTTCCAATATTCTTTCCATCAATTGAAATTAATTACATTTAAGTTGTCAAAGTTTATAAAATTATGATTTTGACCACAATGCATCAAGTTTGTACAAGTAAGTTTTTAAAGCATTCAATTGCATCCTTAACTTCATGAACTCATCAAATTTTGTGATTTATAGTACTCTTATCATATATGATATGGTATTATCAAAAATATAATTGAGCTAATTCGATTTGTCATTTATTCACAAATTTATCTTGAACATCAATTTTCTTTTATTATCTTGAATGCTTTAAAAATTTATATGATTGCCTTCTCAAATTTGCGATTCGCATAAACTAGAATACAAATGTATTCATGAATATTAGTAAGCATGAAATTTTAGTAGGC
This sequence comes from Heritiera fomes, assembly GCA_032173925.1. Lineage (NCBI taxonomy): Eukaryota > Viridiplantae > Streptophyta > Magnoliopsida > Malvales > Malvaceae > Heritiera > Heritiera fomes. The sequence goes on from JAPDPM010000005.1 coordinate 14,953,260, forward strand.
ATCTCTCTCTTTTTCTATCTCAGGATAAGTTGTATTCTGTAACGAATATAGTTTATAAAAGCAAAATAGCTACATTTATTATCTTTGGATTATTGTTATTCATGCTTAATGTCATGACACAATGTGTTTATAGCTTACATTATTTGCTAAGCTTAAACTCCTTATCTTTACATGATCCTAAGTACATAATCCATTATATTCTATATACTAGCTACCATGCAGGTTTGTATAAGCCCTGCTAGTCGAGCACTCTATTATAAGCTTTGCTTGCCAATGAGGGCACTTGGGGGGCAACAAGAAGAAAAAAGCCTAAAGCAAAAAAGTGTGCGAAGTAGGCTATGCATGGACTTGAAGTGAAAAGTGTGTGATGTAAGTCATGCATGAAGACAAAAAGTGCAAGGGCTTTAAGCGAAAATGCGCGAGGTAAGCCACGCACTAGAAAAAAAAAGGTCTGAAGCGAAAAGTGCGTGAAGTAGGCTATGCATGGACTTAAAGCGAAAAGTGCATGATGTAAGTCAGGCATGAAGACAAAAAGTCCATAAGCGAAAAATATGCGAAACGGGCAACAAAAAAGTCCCTAAGCGAAAAATGCGCTAGATAGACAACAAAAAAGTCCCTAAGCAAAAAATGCGCGAGACGGGCAACATATGGGTTTGAAGTGAAAAATGCGCGACGTAAGCCGTGAATGAAACAAAAAAGTCCCTAAGAAAAAAATGTGCGAAGATGGGCAACACATGGGCTTGAAGCGAAAAATGTGCGAGGTAAGCTGTGAATGAAATAAAAGCCCTTAAGCGAAAAATGTGCAAGATGAGAAACACATGAGCTTGAAGTGAAAAAGGCGCAAAGTAAGCCGTGAATGAAATAAAAGTCCCTAAGCAAAAAATGCGTGAGGTAAGCCGTGAATGAAATAAAAGTCCCTAAGTGAAAAATGCACGAGATGGGCAACATATGGGCTTGAAGCGAAAAATTCGCAAGGTAAGCCGTGAATGAAACAAAAAAGTCCCTAAGCGAAAAATGCGTGAGATGGGAAACGCATGGGCTTGAAGCGAAAAATGCGCGAGGTAAGCCGTGAATGAAATAAAAGTCCCAAGCGAAAAAATACGCGAGATGGGAAGCACATGGGCTTAAAGCGAAAAATGCACGAGATGGGCAACACACAAGCTTGAAATGAAAAAATGCATGAGATAAGCCAGGAACAAAGTAAAGGGCATAAAGCAAAAAATGCGCGAGGTAAGTCAAGCACAAGAAGAAAAAGGCCTAAAGCAAAAAGTGTATGAAGTAGGCTATGCATAGACATAATTTAAATAAAAAACCCTTATATACTCTTCCACAGGGTATACCTTGCGAAAGAGTGGGATGCAATTGAAGAAGGTCTTACTAAAGGTCATTGGGCCTAATGGTAGTCTAAGCCTTTAAGGAAAGAGGACTAAGAAGGGCCATGAAAGATCCACTAGGTTATCATTTAAGCTATGAGTCTTAACCGTAATTATGTGTCATATTACTCCTATAAATAGGTCACAGGTATTATTTTTAAACCCTAATCTCTATTTGCTTATTAAAAACCCTACCAAAATCCTATCTGACTTAAGCATCGGAGTGCGTGCATAGGGAAAAGCCCTTGCGCCCCTCTAATCCTTTTCTTTCTTGTAGGGTTCTTGGAGATAGGTTAAAAGGCAGATCCACTAGGTTATCATTTAAGCTATGGGTCTTAACCATAATTACGTGCTATATTACTCCTATAAATAGGTCACAAGCATTATTTTTAAACCCTAATCTCTATTTGCTTATTAAAAACCCTACCAAAATCTTGTCTGACTTAAGCATCGGAGTGTGCGCGCACGGAAAAGCCTTTGCACCCCTCTGATCCTTTTCTTTCTTGTAGGGTTCTTGGAGACAGGTTAAGAGGTAGATCCACTAGGTTATCATTTAAGCTATGGATCTTAACCATAATTACGTGCCATATTATTTCTATAAATAGGTCACAGGTATTATTTTTAAACCCTAATCTCTATTTGCTTATTAAAAAGCCTACGAAAATCCTGTCTGACTTAAGCATCGCAGTGCGCACGTAGGGAAAAGCCATTGCACCCCTCTGATCCTTTTCTTTCTTGTAGGGTTCTTGGAGACAGGTTAAGAGGCAGATCGAGCTTCGTACGTCATCAAAAATCATTGTTGTGAACAAGTAACAATAGTAGTAATGTGACAAAAGTCACTTTTCGATCTTTTTCAACCGTTTCAATTACACTATTCATATTAGTACTTATCTACTATTCATTTACCAGTGGCATTTTACCTTAAAGGTGAAATTACCTTATTGCTCTTCATTAGGCTGAATGTACAACTTCTGCTATACATGTCCAATTTTTATTTTTTAAGCTCTTATTTCATTCATTTCATGGTCATTAACATGAATTTCTCAACATATTGAAATCTCCATCGAATTCACATAGTTCCTCTTTAAACCCTAATGGTCGAATCTTACACTTATTCATATAATCATGTTTCATCAAATTTAACCTCATAGGACTTCATAACATATCAAATACACCATCATATATCGATTTGAAGCAAAACAACCTCACCTAGCCTTAGTTTTCTTAGTTGGCCAAACCTACCTCCTCACTCTTGAGGTGGTTTCCCTTCAATCTAAATACACCAAAACATCACATATTAACCTTTATGTAACATATCAAAAGTTGGTAAAAGACAAGATACAATTTCTCTACAAATTTATCTTGAAACAGAATTTGACATACCTTTAGTATGCTTAGGCAAAGCGTATCCAAACAGTGGAGTTAGGCTGCCAAATTTTGATATGTTGTAGATGGAAGAATTTGGAACAACTTTGATGGGAGAGGAAAGGTTGAAAATGGTTAAAGGTGGGGGAGAATTAGGTGGCAAGATCTGGTTGCTTATGGCACTTGCAGTTTCTCTTATTTCCTTAGCTTCCTCACAGTTTTGTTTCTTTCTAAGCCTTTAAAATGGTAAAATGAATGATAGTCAGTCACTTAACGGAGAGTATCAATAATATAAAATATTTTGTAATTTAATATTTATCACTTTAGCTTTTAACCAATATATCTCTTTACTTTATCATATTTTCATAATTTCTTATTTTCTATTTTTCTCCTTGGTTGCTTTTAGCCATGGTAGGTGAGATTTGGCTTAATCCCACATATGCCCCATTTCATATAGGACAAAATCTTGCATTTGGCCAGCCATGATAAGGGTTTATAAGGTTTCGGCCCAGCTTAGCCTTTATTGGTCTTTTTCGGTCCTACCGAAAAATCTTTTGACTTGGGGTCTCTGAAATAAATATACTTTATTTAAAATAATAAATACTATTTTAAATTTAAATCATATAAGGAAATAAATATCAAAGAGGGAAGAAAAAGAAAAAAATATAAAAAAATAGAGAATATTTTTAATAAAAATTAATTTTTTAACAAATTCAAAATTTGAAAAACATTTAATTTTTAAACAAATAAATTTTTTTATCAAAAATCAACTTTTGTTTTTTGAAAAATAAATTTAAGTCTTAACTATAGAAATTATAGTAATATAGTTTTAGTTAGAAAAATTTTGAATTATGTTAAAAAAAATATAATTTTAAATTATATTTACCTATAAGAAGAGTATTATTAATAAATAAAAGAAACTACTTTATCCTACTCTTAATTTCATAGATAGCAAATATAATGAAAGATATATAAAAATCATTTTATCTTACGCTTAATCTTTGTACATATCAAATATAAAATAAGGTAATATTTTCTAATATAATATTATTTATATTCTTTTGCTATCCTATCCTATCCTATCAATAATCTTATGCATCAAAATGTATCCTAAAATTGAGAAACCCTCGTTCGCATTGATCTCTTAATGAAAATTTATTCATTACACTTCCAAACACAAGTTTAAAGTTTTCGATATATCCTATTAGGATTTATTTCCAAAAACTAATAAATTAATATAATTAATAATGAGATATGTGTCAATATTCTAAACACGCTTGTGATGTTCAAATATTCCAATAATGGTGTATAGAACAATAGTCCATCGTCGACTCTAAATAATATCTAACATGCAAGTGCAAATGTTCAGCATGTCATATAGGATCGTAAGTCCAGATTATTGTCTCATAGTGTTGATTATGCAAACCCTAATTAAGTATTAAGAATTATCATCCTAAGTATATCCTAGTAGATTAAACATTTCAATTAATAAGAAAAATAAAAACAAACATTTATAGTAAAACAACCAAAAATAAAACAATTTAATTAAAAACATGAAATTAAAATGCTAATTAAGGATACTTACAGAGTAGGGAGACAATGAAATTACTGTAAAAGAAATAAAGCAAAAAATGCAAATTAGAAGAGATTTGGGCTAAAAATATAAATAACTTAAAAATAATGGTCAAAATGTAAATAATGAAAATAAAAAAGTGACAATTAGAAAAAGACTACAAGTGCATGAGATGAAATTTAGAAAACCATTTTTGAAACATTTTTTTAATTAATTGAAATTTAAAAGCAATGAAAATTAATGTATGCCAATGTTAAATGAATATGCATAAATTGAATGGCCTAAAATGCATACTATTACTAACCCTAAATTTTTAACCCTAATACTAATCCTAAATTACAAATAACATAAACTCTGAACCTATATGAATTGAAAACCAAATTACAAAAATAATTTTTACAAGTATGAAATGTGCATGATAACTCATTAACTAAATGAAGTTAAAATAATGCAAAATGAACTTAACCTTAAAGTCTTACCCTATCTTATCCTCTTATCTTAAACTTAATGGCCTAACTAGAATGAACACATAATGTATTAACATGATGCAAAACCATGACTTCAATATGCTAATAGAATGCATGTAAAGCAATTATTTATTATTATTATTATTTTTATTATGTAAAATGAAAGTTAATGCAAGCTAAATGTGCATGAAACTAAATTAACATTAAACTAACCCTAAATGAATTTTTAAACCCTTAATCTATGATATTTAAATGAGTAAAACAGAACCTAATAATTACTCAAAAAACCATGACTTGCTAATGGACAATGGCTTTTAAACTAATGCATGGAAACTTAAAAGAAATGGCATGGAAATTAAATCAAACCTTACCTAAACTATGCCTAATGTATGCAATACCCTAAGGCTATTGAAAACGTAATGTAAGAATACTTAAATGGGCTGGCAGGAAATGAAAAACAAGTTGGACAGAACCAGTTATGAAGAAGGTGAAATACATAAACCCCTTATACTTATACTAAAAGGACATCAACCCTCTCTAGTTTTAAAATACCAATTTTTCTCCATTTAACAAGGTTTAAGATTTCACCCTTCTAGTTTTAAAATACCAATATTTCACCCTAAAGCCATCAGCCATGAAAATTAAAGGAGCAAATAATGTAAACTAAGCTTAAGCACAAGAATCACTAAGGTTTTCTTGTGCTCGTAAACCTTTGTAAAAACAATAAATGGCAAAGGAAAATGAAAGAAACTATGAGAACTCATTATTTTGTCCTGTACATGTACGGAATTGTAAATTTTAATAAATAAATTAATTAAATTGTATATTTTTATAAATATTAAGTGATAAATTATGTGGGTCCCACTTAGATATTAGTGCCCAAATGATGGTACGAGTGAGAAAATAATTTTTGGAAGGTTAAATAATGATATTATGGTGATTTGGAAGTCAAAATACCCAAGTTGTAGTATTTTGTTAATTATGAGAAACAAATTTGGAAATGACGAATACATCCTGAAGGTATTTTTGTAAATTTCTCCCAAACCAAAATGAATTGGGATGAAGTAAAAATATCATGTTATTTTCCATGAAAATTACTTTAACATGGTGTCAACAGATTTGCCGAAATGGTCACAAAAACAGAAAATTTCATTGTTAGGTCACGAGGGTAAAATCGTAATTTTTATTATCCGTGCACCGTGTGTCAACGAAACCACTTCCAATCATCTAGGTATGATTAATATGACCAATTGGAACTGGAATCAGAATCTTTAAAGCCCGTTTACATGATTTCTACGTCTACGGACAGGTAATGGCAAAATTGTCCGAAAAAGTTATAATAAGGGGCATTATGGTAATTTAGCAAAATCTGGAAATTTCTCCACACTTCTTCAGCAACCAGCTAGCCACTATTGAGTTGTCTTCAACCTTCATCCATGCCATCATAACTAAGAAGAAAGAAAAATTTCCAACAAACATAACTAACAACTTACTTAGAATTTCACCAAGGTTTATACACCAAAATTGTTCTTCTCTCTCTCCTCTACAATCCTGTACCCATAGTTTAGCCTATCAAGCAACATACAAAGAGATATCAAGACTCAAAGTTTCGACCAAGCTTGGTAAGTTTTCCTATGCTTGTGTTTTCTTGAGTTTAATGGCATGAAACAATTCCTTTAAGTGTAGTGAGCATGTTTTTAGCCATGGATTTGTCTAAATTTTGAAAAATAAAAATTTACCATTTTTATACCATTCAGCCAAGCATGGTAGTATGAGGTTTCATGGTGTTTGAAACATTTAAATGGTGCCAAATGATTCATTGAGCTTAGGAAAACAACATAGAAAAATTAGATTATGGAAAATCAAGCAAAAATGGCCATAATGAATTTCGGCCAAGGTGAAGGGGGGAGGTTTGTGGCTGTTCTTAATGATTTGCGGGTTGATTTAGGCTGTGAAATTTACAAGGAGTCTGCCGGTATGCCCGGATTTAAAATTTGACCCAAAACGGAGAAATTATGTTTACTACCGATAAAAATTACACTGCAAAAATGATTGCACTATTTAATGTGGCTGCATTTTAGTATCAATCATAGCTTAAAAATAAGGAGTAAATAAGCTAATAATTTTGGTGAAATTAAATTGCAGTCAAGAATTTCGGTGTTCGTATGGTGCACGCGATAACGCAATTTCGATATACAGGTAAGAGACGCGTGTGTAAATTTGTAGGGATATCCGAGTGCATGATTTACAGGCTATGAATTTTATAAGAAATATAGAATATTGTTTTGCCTTGAATTGCGATGAAATTGTGGTTTTTTGGCTGTTGAGACTGTGTTTGCAAGTGCAGGGAGGCTAGGACTCCGGCAGCCATTATGCTACCGAAATTTATTAAAAATATTTCTAAAAATTTTAGAAAATATTTTGAATACATTATTGATATTTTTTCTAGCTTTTAAAGTGATAAATTAATTATTTTCATAAAAGTGAATTTACCAAAACTAATTTATTAAATATTTATGATAACGATTTCGATAAAGGTTACACTACTAAAAATTCCTCTCATGTGTTTTACAATGGAAAATGTGGTTAGTAAAGTGATATGATAAATAGTGAATATTTTATGATTAAATTCAGAATAATATTCACTATTTAAAAATAATTTTTCTTTATGGATTTAATAAATTTTATCATTTGTGTTAGCTTTAAATTGACATAAATATTTTAAAATGACAAAACCTTAAGTAAGCTTTAATGTTTTAATTCATATTGTAAATTTACTTTTCTCAAACCATCTTAACTGTTCATATCAAATATTAAGACCATGATTTAATGATACATTCTTATTAGTCTTAATACTTTATGAAATGGTTTTGAATATTAAGTAATTTTCTCCAAAATATAATGATACAAGTTTAAAAAATTACTTATAAGTTTTTTGACAATATTTTCATTTGAGAAAGTCAAGAAAAACTCCCTTAAAGCTTATAAACATTTTGGGTTGAATTAAAATCAAATGCCACATCATTTCTAACCCAAAAGTGTAGGAAATCGCTCATTGGAAGCATGAGATTGATCCCCTAAGGGAAAGGATCGATCCCTTCATGGCAAAATGGCTTCCCAACACTGAAAAGGTCCCTCAAGCCAAGAATCAAGATTCTGGACTGAAGGGATCGATCCCTTTGGGCATGGGATCGATCTTTCGAGACAAAAAAGTGCTATAACGGCTAGTTTTATGAGACACAATAGCTATATTCGTTTTTGGCTCCAACCAACGTCCACAAAACCATCCAATGAACTATAAATAGAGGCTTAGAAGCTGAAGGAACCAAGAGGAGAGCTCAGCACATTCAATCTTCATTTTCCTCATATTCAAAGCCTCAACAACTTCTCAAGTGCTATACATTCTTCATTTTCTATCAATCTCATATTCCTTGTATAGAATAGCATAGCACAGCACAAATCATTGTATAGGATTTTTATTATGCTTAAACATTGTAATCACTTGCCTATCTAGAGGCCTTTCTTTGATTACATTATTTGTAAACCAAATCACACCTTGTAAAGGGGAGGTTTCTCTTTAGCCTTAGAAAAAAGGGAGGTTTTCTCTTTAGCCTTAGAAAAAGAGAGAGGTTTCTCTTTAGCCTAGAAAAAGAGAGAGGTTTCTCTTGAGCCTTGAAAAAGAGGGATTATAATACAAATTCAAGTTAGTGGATTTGGGGAAAATCCTTAGGAGCGTCTCAAGGTAGAGGACGTAGGCAAGGTTGCCGAACCTCTATAAATCGCTTGCGTACATTTCTCTATCCCTATTCTCTTAATTTATTTGCAATTATATTTGTGCTTATTGTATTGAATTTATATTGCATTCTTGAGTAGCCTAGAGAACTTAGAAAACTTCAATATAGGCTAGAGAATTTAGAAGAATCGAAAAACGAACATATGGTTAGCTAAGAACTGATTCACCCCCCTCTCGGTATAGCCTATAATGCCAACAATTGGTATTAGAGTTTGAGCTCGAGATTGATTTAGACTAACCTCTATCGAGCAAAACGATCATAAATGGCTCACTTGAATGTAAGCACACCCTTAGGAGAAGAGGGACACTCATTAGTTAGACCTCCACTCTTCAATGGTGAGAATTACTCTTATTGAAAAATTAGGATGATGTTACTTGCGCAATCAAATGACTATGAAATATGGAGAGTAATAGTTAATGATCCTAGAATCCCAATGAAGAAAGTAGATGGAAAAGATGTCCCTAATAGTGAAGATGAGTGGGACACCAATGACATGAGATTGGCACAATTGAATGCCAAGGCTATGCACACCTTCTTTTGTGCATTAGGTCCAAATGAATATAATAGAGTCTCCCTATGTGAAAATGCCAAGGAAATATGGGACAAATTAGCCATTACACATGAAGGGACAAATCAAGTTAGAGAGACCAAAGTAGGAATGCTCACACATGATTATGAGCTTTTTAGAATGAAAGAAAATGAGTACATGAATGAAATGTACACTAGGTTTAATGACATAATCAATGGACTTAAGGCATTAGGCAAGAGCTATTCCAATGTAGAAATGGTTAAGAAAAATTTGAATAGCTTGCCAAAATCTTGGGAGGCAAAGGTAACCGCAATTGAAGAGTCTAAGGGTCGAAATACCTTGTCTCTAGATGAACTTATGGGCTCTTTGCTTACATACGAAATGAAATTAAAAAGAAATGAAGAGCCTTTAGAGAAAGTAGGAGTAATACTTAAGTCTTCCACTCATGAGATCATTGAAGATGATAGTGATAAGAGTGGAAATGAGGAAGAAAAGGAAATGACAATGTTTGCCAAAAGATTTAATAGGATCATGAGAATGAAAGAAAAAGAAAATAATAGGAGACATCAAAGAGGGGAGTCAAGTAGAAGAGAAAAAGACCTCTTAGTGTGTTATGAATGTAATAAACAGGTCACACTAAGCTAGATTGCCCCTTACTTAGGAAGGAAAAGGATAGGAAGCCTAGGAAGAAAGCATTTGTGGCTGCATGGAGCGATAGTGATAGCTCTGATGAGGAAAACGTAGATGATGAGGTACCTACTCATGCTTTATGGCCATTAGTGATGATGAGGCTAGTTGTAGTTCTAGTGAAAATAATGATTATACCTTTAGTGAACTACAAAATGCCTTTAATGATTTAGCAAATGAATTTTAATACATGAACTCCAAATATAAGAAAATCATTGCTAAATTAAAAATAGAGAATGAAGCCTTGACAAATGCTAAGCTAGAATTTGAAAGGAAATTAGAAGAAGCAAATCTAGAAATTGATGAAGTTAGGAAAAAGAACATAAATTTGCAAAACTCATTTTCTAAATTCTACATAGGTCAACAAAAGCTAGATCATATGTTAGAGACCCAAACAGCTTTCTTTGACAAAGATGGGTTAGGATATAATGCAACTAAAAAGGAAACTCATCTTAAAAATTTTCTTGCTTGCAAAAATTCTATGCACGATACATCACTCACATGCTCACTCTACAATAGGATTGGCCACTCTTCACAAACATGCACATATAGAAAAACTACATTTAGAGGAAGAGTAGTTAGAAAAATGTGGGTGCCAAAGCATGTTGTAAATAATGATGAATTGTGCTTGAACTGGATCCCAAAAGGATCAAAAATTATTTGCACTAACTCTCATGGACCCAAGAAAATATGGGTACTAAAACTTGCATGAATTTGTTTAGTGTAGGAGTTTGCTTAAGCCAATGAGAAAGAGGAAAAGCTTGAGAAATCTATCCTTGGCAAAGATCACAACAAATTCCTCAAAGAATGGCAAAAGGTGGATTCAACAATTCAAGGTAAAGCATTCTCTAGCAAAGGAGTATTGTAAGCTTAATTCCTTATGTGAGATCCCCAATTTCCATGTAATTCCTCCATGTATGTAAAGTATTCTAAGCTAATATGATTAAATGAATATGAAGTTTAATGTGTGAATGATGTATGCATGATGTGTAGAAGAAATAAGAAAGTTGAATGTCAATGAGTCAAACACAATATGTTGATATCAGAAAAATATTAAGAGTATGAGACAAGAAATTAAATCAGAAATTTAATTGGAGATTAAATGGATGAGTCATATGGAAGAGGAATTAAATGGACAAATGGTCTTAAGTCAAAGGGATAAAGTTGGCTGAGATGATTAAAGGGATAGAGGTACATTTAATGCATGTTGCATGACTCACCAGCCCATTAGCCATCACCCCTACGCCAGCCCTCTTCCCCGGCCCTCTCGTTCCATACAATCTTCCAAGTTTCCATCTCTAGCTACCTTGCTAAACCACCTTACTCTCCCATCGATCCAACAAGTTTATTAGACGAAAAATAATCCTTGTCACTAGACTAAGTGATATCCAAAGTTTGGAGGATTGAATTCAAGTATTGGAAGAGATCTCACCAATTGAAATTTTGGTCTCTTGTGAAGGTAAGAGAAGAAAATGATTTAGTCAATTTCGTTCATGGATTTGAGTTGTGCTGAGTTGATATGACATGTGTATGTGGTTTAATTTAAGGTTTGATGTGATATGATGATTTTAGGTTGAAGAAGTGAAAAGCTAAGGTGACGCATCAAGTGATCTTGCGTTCTCGAAGGAATCGAGGTAAGGAAATTATGTAACGGACGTAAGGCGGCTATGTCCGCATATTTTATGATGATTTTATGTGGTTTGGAAAGAAACATCAGCTGGTTTTGTGCAGAAAAAGATGCATTTTCGGACTTGTCTCCTAGTACCAATTAGGCTAGGGGCAGCCGACTGCCATAAAGGGAAGTCGACTGCCTAGAGACAACCAAAACGCCGTTTTTTGAAAACCGATGCAAACCAGTCGACTGCTATGTAAGCCAGTTGACTGCTATTTTCCCAGAAGCATTCTGTTTCAAACCAGTCGACTGCTATATGGGATAGTCGACTGCTATTTGCCAAATTGCATTCTGTTTCAAAAACAGTCGACTGCCCTATATGACCAGTCGACTGCTATTTCTCAAGAAGCATTCTTTTTGAAAACCAGTCGACTGCTATATGGACCAGTCGACTGCCCCCATGTATTTTCAAAGATGAAAATAATTTCGAGAAATGAAATTATGAAGCAGCAGCCGACTGCCCCATGAGGCCAGTCGACTGCCATGTATGAAAAGATGTTTTTCAAAGCTTATTTAAGTTAAACACAAAAGTGTTTTCTGAAAAAGTATATTATAATGTTTTGAGGCTATGGACTGCGTAATGATTATGCATTTCTGATGGCTGAGAGACTCTGATCAAGTCCTCAGTAATATGTATGTTAAGTGAGGAACCCTAGTCCGGTCCTCAAGACCATCAGTGACACCTGACTAGTGCTCACTATGGTATTATTAAGGCAGGAGAGAATCCCTGACCTCTACATGGTATACCAATGTACTAATGCATGATTAGAGTCATATGAGTCATATGAATGGGAATGAACGATTCATATGACGACTCAATCGCTTAAACATTGTACATAGTCTCCATTTATTTCAAAGTACAAGATGTATGTATGAAGAAAAGTATGATGTATGTTTTTAAAGTATGTTATGAAGTATGATGTTTTAAAGAAAGAAGTATGATGCATGTTTTATATGTATGCTATATTTTAAAAGAAGCATACAAAGTATGATTGCCATGTCATTTGAAATGAATATGCATGGTTGCAAACAATGCATGAAAGATGTTTATAATGCTTTACATGACATTATAGAGCCAAGTAGGAAAGGTGCATATAGAGACATAGCACGCTTTTTTATATACTTTTCTTACTGAGCGTAAACTCACCCTTTTACGACCATTTTTCCTACAGATTACCTGAAGTGAATCCCGCTCCGACTAGAGGAGCTTGTTTTTGAAGAATCAAAGTGTACCTTCTTGATACGCTTCCCAGTTAGCATAGAAGGTATACTTATATGTTCATATGTAAAGTTAAATTGTAATTCAGCTACAGTACAGTACAAGTAGAGAATATATATATAAGATGTCGGGGATGTAAGTTAAGATGATGTATGAGATCCTGTGGAAACGGAATGATATTTATATATATCATTTTTATGTTTATGGAAATTGAATAAAATTTCATGAGCTATTAAATGATTAGCTTAAGATTAAGGGAAGAACGACACTGGATAAACTAAATCTAAATAAAGAAGGAAAAAGATAAGTGATAAGATGAAGTGACGGGGACGTCACAGAATGGTATCAGAGCAGTTTAGATTGAGGTTTGTCAGTGTCAAGAAGCTAGAAATAGAGTATATCCCCAATTGTACTGTACTTGTCTAAATACAAATGTATAGTATAGCTGTTTCTAGTTATACTAAAGAGCTCAATGATGATTATATTTACAGTATGAGCTCACGAAGAAGAGGTATAAGAAGAGGAAGAGGACGTGGTCGCACTGAAGAGCCTCCAGTTCCGTCTCCTCATCCATCTCCACCACATAGCCCGAATACAAGGCTAGCGAAGATGGAAAAGCATATGGAGAACATGGCCACGATGTTCACCCAGTTTATGTCTAATTTCCCGAATGTGGCCACAAGTACCCAAGCAACTGCAACTGTTGTTCCTCCTACGGAAGTAACCCCACCAGTCCCAGTTACTGGAAGGCGGGATCCTATAGCTTATTGCAGTGTGGCATTGATTAAGGAATTCAAGAAGTTGGATCCGCCCAAATTCAAGGGGGAGAGAGATTTGTTGACGGTTGAGAACTGGATGAAAGCTGTCCTAAAATCTTTCGAGTACATGCCCTGTTCCGAAAGGGAGAAAGTAGGCTTGGCTGCCTATCTGTTGATTGATGATGCTGAATATTGGTGGCAAGCCACTCGGACTGTGTTAGAGGCCCGATATGATGAAGTTACATGGGATCGGTTTGTGGAAGCTTTTAATGAACAGTATATCCCACGCACGGATCAGAATAGACTGAAGATCGAGTTCCTAAGTTTGACTAAAGGTACGATGATGGTGAATCAATATGAATCTAAGTTCACAACCTTGAGTAGATTCGATCCAGAGGTTCGAAGAGATGAAGGGCATAAGATCTACAGATTCATCGAGGGATTGAAGTCCCCGATTAGATCTAAGTTGTATCCAATGGATATCACCACCTATGGAGAAGCTGTCCGTAAGGCTCAGCTGTGTGAGCAGGACTATGATCTACACCATGCTGACTTCCGAGCCAAGAGTAAAGGCAAGGAACCGATGAAGCGGAAGTCGGATGAGAAAGCTCCGAGCAATAGGTATCCATTTCGGAGGAGTAGACGATCTGAAGGAGTTTCTATAGGCAAGTAAAGTATAGAAAGATGATCTTTAAATTAATTTAATGGTTATATGGAATTATATTGAAGTTGGAGTTATGATGATGATGATACTGATATAGGTACTCCTAAAGCTACAGGGATCAAGATAAGTGATAAGCGATCCCGAAATCAAGTTGGAAGTACCGCTAGTTCACCAAAGAGTACGATGCAAAGATGTGAGCAGTGCGGGAAGTTTCACGGATCACAGCCATGTCGCTTGGCGAGTGGCGCTTGCTTTAGATGTAGGGAGAAAGGGCACATGATTAGAGATTGCCCTCAGAAAGATCTGAGGATGCCTGATGAATCAGATAAGACCCCTAAACCGCAACTTAAAGCCACTGCTGCTGAGAAGGGAAAGAAAGCTGTGACCCAAGGACGAGTGTTTGCCATCGACGAAGAGTCTGCCGATGCCTCGTCCAAAGTGATTAAAGGTACAATCTACTTGTTCGACATAAGTGTTATAGCATTGTTTGATCCAGGCTCCACGTATTCATTTATGTCTCCTATGATTGCTATGAAAGTACCTATTGAGCCTGAGCATTTAGGACACTTATTGCAAATAAGCACACCTTTTAAGGAATCACAAATGACAGAGTTAGTATATAGAAATTGTAAGCTACGGGTCAGAGAAAGAGAATCTAAGGCTGACCTAATCCTATTGAATATGTATGGGTTTGATGTTATTTTAGGTATGGATTGGTTAGCTAATAATCATGTTTTATTAGACTGTTATGCTAAGAGTGTAACCTTCTCTTCACCCGTTAGCTATGTTGTAAATTTTGCAAGAAATTAATATGAAACCTGTTTGGTTCTTGATCTGAATTCATATGAAAATAATGAGAAGCATGTATGGTTGTATGAAGGATTCATTGATTATGTGGAGGACGTAGGTTAGAAACGTCCCGGACTCAATGATATTCCTATAGTTCGAGATTTTCCCGAGGTATTCCCGGATGATCTTCCAGGACTTCCTCCGGATAGGGAAGTAGAGTTCACGATCGAATTGGTGCCGGGGACTGAGCTTATATCAAGAGCTCCTTACCGGATGGCCTTGGTAGAATTGGAAGAACTTAAGAAACAGCTTCAGGAGTTGCTAGACAAGGGATTCATACGACCCAGTATATCCCCTTGGGGTGCTCCTATGCTTTTTGTCAAGAAAAAGGACGGTAGTATGAGGTTGTGCATTGACTACCGGTGGTTGAATAAAGTGATAATCAAGAATAAGTATCCTCTTCCCAGGATAGACGATCTCTTTGATCAGCTCAAGGGTGCACAAGTCTTTTCCAAGATAGACTTGAGGTCGGGATATCATCAGTTGAAGATCCGAGATGAAGATATCCCTAAGACTGCGTTCAGGACACGGTATGGCCATTATGAATTCTTGGTGATGCCGTTTGGATTAATCAATGCACCTGCAGCCTTCATGAATTTGATGAATGATGTGTTTAAGAAGTACTTGGACCAGTTTGTCATTGTCTTCATCGATGACATCTTGGTGTACTCGAGGTCACGGGAAGAGCATGAACAGCATTTGAGGATTGTTTTGGAGACCCTCAGAGATAGAGGACTATATGCCAAGCTAAGTAAATTTGATTTCTGGTTAAACCAAATCTCCTTTTTAGGTCATGTGATCAGTAAAGATGGAATCTCAGTTGATCCGTCAAAGATTGAAGCGGTGGTTCAATGGGAAAGACCGAAGACTGTGACGGAGATTAGGAGTTTCTTGGGTTTAGCTGGCTACTATAGAAGATTTGTATAGGGTTTCTCGAAGTTAGCTGCTCCATTGACGCGCTTGACGCGTAAGGAAATGAAGTATGAGTGGAATGAAGCCTGTGAGTGTAGTTTCCAAGAGTTGAAGCACAGGCTGATGACTGCACCGATTCTCACCATCCCTAGTGGTTCAGGTGGATTTGCGGTGTATAGTGATGCCTCAGGACAAGGTTTGGGATGCGTGTTAATGCAGCATGGTAAGGTAGTAGCCTATGGTTCTAGACAATTGAAGGACCATGAGAAGAACTACCCGACTCATGATTTGGAATTAGCTGCAGTAGTGTTTGCCCTGAAGATATGGAGACATTACTTATATGGTGAGAGATTTCAGATTTTTACGGATCACAAAAGTCTGAAATATTTGTTTTCCCAGAAGGAATTAAACATGAGACAAAGAAGATGGCTCGAGCTACTAAAGGATTACGATTGTGAGATCTTGTACCACTCGGGGAAAGCCAATGTGGTGGCAGATGCTCTGAGCCGGAAGCATGTAAGTATGGTGTCTTATATGATGATAAAATAGCATGAACTAATTGAGCAATTCGCAAGCCTCAACCTTAATGTTATGACTTATGAGCAAATTGGAATGATGGCTAGTTTAAGGATTGAGCCAGAATTAATGGACAAAATTAGAAGTGCTCAAAAGGAAGATGATAGATGCATAGAGGCTATGAATCAGATGCAGTCAGGTATGACCTTAGAATTTAATGTCAGTAGTGATGGAATTTTGAGGTTTAGAAGTCGTATATGTGTTCCTAATGATGACGAATTGAAGAAGTTGATCTTGATTGAAGCACATGCCACTAAGTACACGTTACATCCAGGAACTACGAAGATGTATCACAATCTTCGCAAGGTATATTGGTGGAAGGGCATGAAGAGAGACATATCAAATTTTGTAGCAAAATGTCTCACATGTCAACAGGTCAAGGTAGAGCACCAAAAGCCAGCAGGATTACTGCATTCTCTGCCTATACCTATGTGGAAGTGGGAGCACATTAAGATGGATTTTGTTATGGGGTTGCCCAGGACCAAGAAGAATCATGATGGTATTTGGGTGATTGTCGATAGATTGACAAAATTAGCTCACTTCCTACCTATGAAGTCAACTGATACACTCAATGCTTTGGCAGATATGTATGTAAAAGATGTCGTAAGACTACATGGTGTTCCAGTGAGCATCACTTCTGATAGAGATTCCAGGTTTACTTCCCATTTATGGGAGCATTTTCAAGAAGCCATGGGATCTAAGTTAAGTTTTAGCACAGCTTTTCATCCGCAGACTGATGGACAGTCCGAGCACACGATTCAGACGCTCGAGGATATGTTGAGGGCTTGTGCTATGGACTTTAAAGGCTCCTGGGATGACCATCTGCCATTGGCTGAGTTTGCATACAATAATAGTTATCATGCAAGCATCGGGATGGCACCATATGAAGCTTTGTATGGAAGAAGGTGTCGATCTCCGATTGGGTGGGAAGAAGTGGGCGAACGTAAGTTATTGGCTCCAGATCTAGTCGAGCAAGCCTAAGAAGATGTTAAGTTGATTTGTCAAAGGCTTAAGACAGCTCAGAGTAGACAAAAGAGCTATGCGGATGCTCGACGAAGGCCACTTGAGTTCATGGTTGGAGATTTTGTGTTCTTGAAAGTTTCTCCATCCAAAGGGATCATGAGATTTGGTCGACGAGGTAAGTTAAGTCCTCGTTATATCGGTCCATTTGAGGTCTTAGATCGAATAGGCGATGTTGCCTATAGATTGGCATTGCCTCCGGAGCTATCGGGAGTACATAATATGTTTCATGTATCGATGCTTCGGAAGTATAATCCGGATCCGTCTCATGTCATTGAGTATGAACCCTTGGAGATAAAGGAAGATATGAGCTATGTAGAGAAGTCGATTCGGATTTTGGACAGAAAAGAGAAAGTTTTGAGGTCTAAAACGATCTCGTTAGTGAAAGTTCTCTGGCAATACCATACGATGGAAGAAGCTACATGGGAGCTAGAGAGCTTAATGAAGGAAAGGTATCCAGAATTATTTACATGACAAGCTAAGGCAAATTTGGAGGACCAAATTTTCTAAGGTGGGGAGGATGTGAGATCCCCAATTTCCATGTAATTCCTCCATGTATGTAAAGTATTCTAAGCTAATATGATTAAATGAATATGAAGTTTAATGTGTGAATGATGTATGCATGATGTGTAGAAGAAATAAGAAAGTTGAATGTCAATGAGTCAAACACAATATGTTGATATCAGAAAAATATTAAGAGTATGAGACAAGAAATTAAATCAGAAATTTAATTGGAGATTAAATGGATGAGTCATATGGAAGAGGAATTAAATGGACAAATGGTCTTAAGTCAAAGGGATAAAGTTGGCTGAGATGATTAAAGGGATAGAGGTACATTTAATGCATGTTGCATGACTCACCAGCCCATTAGCCATCACCCCTACGCCAGCCCTCTTCCCCGGCCCTCTCGTTCCATCCAATCTTCCAAGTTTCCATCTCTAGCTACCTTGCTAAACCACCTTACTCTCCCATCGATCCAACAAGTTTATTAGACGAAAAATAATCCTTGTCACTAGACTAAGTGATATCCAAAGTTTGGAGGATTGAATTCAAGTATTGGAAGAGATCTCAACAATTGAAATTTTGGTCTCTTGTGAAGGTAAGAGAAGAAAATGATTTAGTCAATTTCGTTCATGGATTTGAGTTGTGCTGAGTTGATATGACATGTGTATGTGGTTTAATTTAAGGTTTGATATGATATGATGATTTTAGGTTGAAGAAGTGAAAAGCTAAGGTGACGCATCAAGTGATCTTGCGTTCTCGAAGGAATCGAGGTAAGGAAATTATGTAACGGACGTAAGGCGGCTATGTCCGCATGTTTTATGATGATTTTATGTGGTTTGGAAAGAAACATCAGCTAGTTTTGTGCAGAAAAAGATGCATTTTCGGACTTGTCTCCTAGTACCAATTAGGCTAGGGGTAGCCGACTGCCATAAAGGGAAGCCGACTGCCTAGAGACAACCAAAACGCCGTTTTTCGAAAACCGATGCAAACCAGTCGACTGCTATGTAAGCCAGTCGACTGCTATTTTCCCAGAAGCATTCTGTTTCAAACCAGTCGACTGCTATATGGGACAGTCGACTGCTATTTGCCAAATTGCATTCTGTTTCAAAAACAGTTGACTGCCCTATATGACCAGTCGACTGCTATTTCTCAAGAAGCATTCTGTTTGAAAACCAGTCGATTGCCCCCATGTATTTTCAAAGATGAAAATAATTTCGAGAAATGAAATTATGAAGCAGCAGCCGACTGCCCCATGAGGCCAGCCGACTGCCATGTATGAAAAGATGTTTTTCAAAGCTTATTTAAGTTAAACACAAAAGTGTTTTCTGAAAAAGTATATTATAATGTTTTGAGGCTATGGACTGCGTAATGATTATGCATTTCTGATGGCTGAGAGACTCTGATCAAGTCCTCAGTAATATGTATGTTAAGTGAGGAACCCTAGTCCGGTCCTCAAGACCATCAGTGACACCTGACTAGTGCTCACTATGGTATTATTAAGGCAGGTGAGAATCCCTGACCTCTACATGGTATACCAATGTACTAATGCATGATTAGAGTCATATGAGTCATATGAATGGGAATGAACGGTTCATATGACGACTCAATCGCTTAAACATTGTACATAGTCTCCATCTATTTCAAAGTACAAGATGTATGTATGAAGAAAAGTATGATGTATGTTTTTAAAGTATGTTATGAAGTATGATGTTTTAAAGAAAGAAGTATGATGCATGTTTTATATGTATGCTCTATTTTAAAAGAAGCATACAAAGTATGATTGCCATGTCATTTGAAATGAATATGCATGGTTGCAAACAATGCATGAAAGATGTTTATAATGCTTTACATGACATTATAGAGCCAAGTAGGAAAGGTGCATATAGAGACATAGCACGCTCTTTTACATACTTTTCTTACTGAGCGTAAACTCACCCTTTTACGACCATTTTTCCTACATATTACCTGAAGTGAATTCCGCTCCGACTAGAGGAGCTTGTTTTTGAAGAATCAAGGTGTACCTTCTTGATACGCTTCCCAGTTAGCATAGAAGGTATAGTTATATGTTCATATGTAAAGTTAAATTGTAATTCAGCTACAGTACAGTACAAGTAGAGAATATATATATAAGATGTCGGGGATGTACGTTAAGATGATGTATGAGATCCTGTGGAAACGGAATGATATTTATATATATCATTTTTATGTTTATGGAAATTGAATAAAATTTCATGAGCTATTAAATGATTAGCTTAAGATTAAGGGAAGAACGACACTGGATAAACTAAATCTAAATAAAGAAGGAAAAAGATAAGTGATAAGATGAAGTGACGGGGACGTCACACCTTACTCCTTAAAAATTTTTATTTGTTTAAATTATTTGTGCTTTGATGACAAATTTGGTTAATGATTCATGATGCATTATGATTGAGCAAAAGACATGATAAATGATGAATAGTTCTTGACACATTGAATGAAAAGCATGTTTGATTATTTTGAAATAATTATTGGATTTCTGCATTTTGAGCAAGTTTTCTATGTGTTGATAATGTATTTACTTGCTTCAAATTACCAAATATGTCATTTATGCAAAATGTCATGTCATGAGCATTAATGAAGAATTTGTATGTTGGAAATCATGGCATGTTGTTCACAAGATGTATGTTTTAATGATATATGTGCTTAAAACCTATGTGAACAAGTTTGTTTTGACATATTTGTGGTTTCCAAAGCTTTAGTTTTGTCAAACTATGCATAATTCTCAAAATGACCTCCTTTGAAACCAAAATGCATTTTATTGTGTAAATTCTTCCAAAATGACAAAATCTTTTGTAAAATGGTTTTTCATTCATACAAGTCCAAAATCGTGTTACACAAATGGTTTAAACTCTTACTTGGACTTAAAATACTCAAAAACGAAGTTTTGGCACCTCACAAGTTCAATTTTCTGTCAAAAACTGCAGAAAATGTATGAGGGATCAATCCCCTTCCTCTAGGGATCGATCCCCCTAAGCAAAAATGGCTTTTCTGCACATTTTAAGCCAAATTTGAGAAGGATTTTTCACTTTCTTGATATTTTCTTCATTTTCAACTTAAAATCCAATATTTTAACTTCTTTTTTATGATGTTTACAATATGAAAATTCATTTTTCATTGATATCACTTTGTATTTCTAACAATTGATATCACTTTTAACAATCAATATCATTTTTCATTGAGTTTACAAGTGTAAAATCAGTTTTCTCATTGAAGATGGTCATGAATTGCATAAATCTTAAAATAATCTTGAAATATATTTTCAATGAATGGTTAAACATAATTTTGAGAATTATTTCATTGATTTGTGTATAATTTGAGAATTTGCTGAACTTGTGCATAATGATTATTGATCATACCTTTTGTTCTTCTTAGTCAAGCATGCTTAAAGGATTATATTTCATAGCTTGATTTACATATTCCCATTAGGCATCTGTGATAATCGCGTATTTTAAGAATTTGATATTAAACAGTTGTAATTAAATTTCTAAAGCAAATATAGAAGTTAAATAAATAAATAAAAATTTATTTACGAGATAGGAATATCGTTGAAATTCCCGAAATTGATGAAGTGAAGAAGTTTAGAAAATTAATTTTGATAAATTTGAGGAATTTAATTTGGATAAATGGAAATCCAAATTAAATAAGAAATGAAAAGGAGAAATATAATTTGGATATTAAGAAATCCAAATTATAAGAAATACAAATGTGAGTAATTATATATTTACATAATTTTATTATATAAATATATTTTTAAATATATTATATATGTTTTATATAATTACATATGTATATATATCTATGATATATATATATATTATTTTAAAGTTAAAGTGTAGAGATATATATATCTAATATAATAATTATAGATATAATTTTACAATTATAATTATATGAATATTGTAATTATATATGTGTATAATTATATAAAAGAAATATTTATATATATAATATAATACAAAAATAAAAAAAGAAGGAAACAGAAACGGGAAAATGGGATCTCGTTTCTATCGAAGCAAGTGGAGAAAGGGCAGTCGACCACTGTCAGCCAGCAGACTGAAGGAAGAAAAAGAGGAGCGAAGCCGCTGGCGACGTGAGGAAGGTGATCTGGCGACAGAAAGATGAAGCGAAACGAACGGAAAATAGGCAAAACCCGGTGGAAGTCGAGAAGGAAAAAGAAAAAGGGAAGTGGCGGTGCCGTCAATTTGGCCACCGCCACTGCAATTGAAGCTTTGCTGGAGGAAGACGAAAGGGTAAGAGGCCACCTGAGAGGCGGAGAATGGCGGAGGAGGGCCGGCAAAGAGGGAGAAGAGGCTGAACCAAAATCGACTCGATCTGCCGTCGTGCTGTCGATCCAGACAAACAGAGACCACCAGCAAGTTTGCCGTGGTGTCGGCTAGTTAAGGAGCTATCGAACCATCGGAGAACCGGCCGCCGGTGAGGAACCGGCAAGGAAAGAAGCTGACCGGTCTGAACCGTTCTGACCGGGAAAAGAAGAGAAAAAGGAAGAAAAAAAAAGAAAAAGAAAAAGGAAGAAAGAAAAGAGGGAAAAGAAGAGAAAGATAGGAAAAAGGAATTTTCGGGAATTCGGGAATTTCTGAGAATTCAGAAACTCGAGAATTTATGAAAATTCTGTAAGAAATTTCCAGAAATTAATTTCTAGTAAATTTTAATAAATTATGGAAAAAATTCAAAAATTTAGAATTTTAATTTCCAGAAATTATTCTCGGCGACCGAGATGAGGAATCGGAAGAGATGGAGTACGGGCGTGACCAGTAAGAGGAAGTCGCCGACCCAGAAAAGGTAGGGGATGCATGTGCAGCACTGTAAGGATATTTAGTCTGCATTGCTTTTCATTACGAAATATTTTATGAAAATATTGTGGTGATTTATCAGTTGGAAATTTGTGATGATGCACTGGCTGGATTTATAAACTGTATTTTTCGTGCAGGAGGCTAGTCAATTGGCAGTCGTTATGCTGCCGAAAATTTTTAAAAAATTATGTAAAATCATATTAAACGATTTTATTTTCGAAAATCGATATTTAATCGTGAAAAATGAGAAAATCATTATTTTTCATAAAACATGAATATAATGAGATTTAATTTTAAAATATTCATGTTTTTGAGAATAGTGATAATGAAATCACCGAACATTCTCGTGAAAGGTAAATTACACGAAATATGAGACAAAAAATGAAAAGAAATACAGTGAATATTTTTATGAGTATTTTTATAAATATTTTTGAAATATTCACTAAATGATTTTTAACCTTTATGGTTTTAAATTATGAAATTATATATTTTATATATTCCATAAAAGTTATTTTATGAGAAAAACATGGTTTTTGAGACTAGTTGGCCCCTCTATCACGCCGACATGTGATACGTGATATGTGATACATGATATGTGATATATGATATGTGATATTTGATATGTCACATGTGATATGTGATATGTGATATGTAGTCCCGACTGACACCTGATCAGTGATCCGTCGAGGATAATTATAGACTATGGCCATAGATCTGACATAATTATTTTATACCTTCGGGTATTATTGCATGATAGGACTCGGTGGTTGCCACTGTCTCCATATATGATTTATGATGTGATATGAAAATGTTTTTACGATATGTGACATGTTAAACGAATATGTTTCATATGATATGAGAAGAAAATGAAATGATTTATAGCATTTTTATAAAATGCTTATTTCAGTACTGCTTTTAGTACTACAAGATGATTTTCATATGACATGTAATATGAATATGTAATATGTTTTCAAAAGGAAAAAGGAGGAAAGTAAATCTAATATTTTTATTTTAATTTTAAATTGAATATTAGATTTAAATGATTTATATGTTATACGAAAAAAGGTTTAATAGCTTATTTTGCTATTTTAAAGTATTGTACTAATTATGATTGTACAGTAAAACATGAAATGAGTTTTAAAGGAAAATGATGATGATTTAACTAATATTCTCTTCAAAGAAAATATAAATATTAGTTATTTTATTTAAATGTTTTATTTCATAAAAGCATTATTTTGAAAAGAATATGAAAATGTTATGGAATAAAAAGAAAAAGGGTTTGTACTTCAAAACAAAAATGAAATTTACTCTATACAGTTGTTTTTAGGTTCCGGGACAAGATAGGTATTTCAAAATACCCACCTTACTCTATCCGGATCCCTAGCCGACTGTAGTATCCTTCGTACATGTGAGCTTAGAGCCCCATAAGAAAAACGAAAAAGATTTTCAGCATATAGGAAGCTGAATATCAAGTATGCATATAATTCCCCTATTGAGCCGTGGTTTGCTCACCCCTTAATTTTAACATTTCAGGTTTTCGAAGACTGAGAGTCTGACACATAAAGGTTTACGGCTGTGCATTTGGGGACGATGCGACAGCTTGATTTATTTAATAAGGTATGATCATTTATTTTCTGTATTTAGACTTATCAACAGTACTACTTTCTTATGAAGCAAAAATAAGGGATGTAATTCATATTATAATTTTATATGAAATTGTTTATATGTAAAAGAAAAAGTAAAGTATCGCAGACAGCCCAACCATATAAGATGTATAGAATAAGGTGAAAAATAGGGTCACGGGCTGTGACAGCATCATAATATATTTTTGGTGGAATATAAATAATTAAAGGTCATATACCTGAATGATGAAATGATCATAACTTGACCTTATTAATAAAATTCAAATATGACTTACGTAAAGTGTTAGGCATTTCAAATATAGAAGTCATAATTGATCTTGGCCTACATTTTGTGATGATAAATGGATCTTAAATGTTAAAATGCTTGAAAGTTTATCATCCATGAACTTAGATTTTTCTTATGGCCAAATGTTTAAAGAACATAGGCTTTAATGACAATGCCAACATTAAAAGATAAATGCAAACTTGAACAAATGCACCTTGATTAATATCCATGCATTTATTCTTGATTGCTTTGATGTTGAACTTACATGCTTGCTTGAGTTGAATCAATAATCATGCCTATGAGATGAGAATAGTTGTTTTCATAATATTATGTGGTTAATCTCACTCATAGACTATGGATTTTATTATACTTAAGCATGATATTGATTTATTTAGGCATTCCACATTAGTTAAAATAACATATATCCTCTAGAACATTAAATGATGAAAACAATTAGGGATATGGCTATTAAATGATTAAAAAGAAAATTTTGAACCTTTCCTTACTCATAATTGGTTAAGGAATTGAATTGGAAAATGAGCATAGGAATTTTTGTGCTTAAAACCATGGAAGAAAATGTGTTTGCTTGAATACCTTGATTTTTTGAATCTTCCATATGGTATAATTTTGTGAATATGAATATGGATTAATACTTCATGATAGTATGCTAATGTTTAATTAATCCATATGCATATTTGATGAGGTGCGATTGTGTTCTTGCATATTTAGAATGATTATTCTCTTGACATGAACACACTACACATAATTATTGGATTCATGCAAAATGTCTAAGTCAACCATTAGTAACAATTGGTATTTAGATTGAAGTAACAATTGGTATCATTGGTAACCATATTTTCAACAATTGGTAAGCCAAAACTAAATTGACAATTGGTATGAGCTTTAAATTAACAATTCTTCTTGTGCTCTTTAGTTTAAAATGACAAATAGAGAAGAATTCATTTAGGATATTTTTGCATGAAACTCTTGTGTGCTAGAATTTATGGATAATTGATATATGTATTAATTCTAAGCACATTCTTTCTTGAAAGTGATTATGAGCTCATGCATATGATAGGTCGTCTAATTTCAGCTCATAATCATACACCTTAGTTGGACCTTAGAGAACAATTGATATACTTAGGTGCTTGATAGAATTGAAATAAGCAAGTTATAGAACATAGTAGAAAATTTATAAACAACTTGCTTAATCTCTTACCAATTGGAGACTTCTTGTAAAACTATTTATAAACAATTGGTATAAGATCATAAGTCATATTCTTTGCATGAATATTTCATACTCTTTGTGGATATTGACTTATTTATTTGTGCTATGAGTCTCATGTACTAACATATTTCTTGTTGGATGGAGCATATTTATTTGTTCTCGCATAGCCATAATTTTAGGGGGAGCATAATTCTTATTTTTCTTCCTTTTTGCTATGACAAAAAGGGGGAGAGATATATTGAGATATTAAGGGGGAGAGATAATGGGGGAGAAATAATGATTTGAGAACTTCTTTTGAAAACCATGCTTATATTAAAGAGGAGCTTTACAGAATCTTGCTGTATTTGAGGGGGAGTATTTCATTAGAGAATTTTGAAATTACATTAAAGAATTTTCAAAGCAAATCTACCTTAAGTTTTGTCATATCAAAAAGGGGGAGATTGTTAGCTTTAAATTGACAAATATGTTTTGAAATGACAAAACCTTAAGTAAGCTTTAATGTTTTAATTCATATTGTAAATTTACTTTTCTCAAACCATCTTAAATGTTCATATCAAACATTAAGGCCATGATTTAATGATACATTTTATTTGGTCTTAATACTTTATGAAATGGTTTTGAATATTAAGTAATTTTCTAAAAAAATATAATGATACAAGTTTAGAAAATTACTTATAAGTTTTTGGACAATATTTTCATTTGAGAAAGTCAAGAAAAACTCCCTTAAAGCTTATAAACATTTTGGGTTGAATTAAAATCAAATGCCACATCATTTCTAACCCAAAAGTGCAGGAAATCACTCTATGAAATCATCGATCCCCTAAGGGAAGGGATCAATCCCTTCATGGCAAAATGGCTTCCCAACGCTGAAAAGGTCCCTTAAGTCAAGAATCAAGATTCTGGACTGAAGGGATCGATCCCTTTGGGCATGGGATCGATCCCTCGGGACAAAAAAGTGCTGTAACGGCTAGTTTTGTGAGACACAACGGCTATATTTGTATTTGGCTCCAACCAATGTCCACAAACCATCCAAGGGACTATAAATAGAGGCTTAGAAGCTGAAGGAAACAAGAGGAAGAGCTTAGCACATTCAATCTTCATTTTCCTCATATTTAAAGCCTCAACAATTTCTCAAATGCTATACATTCTTCATTTTCTATCAATCTCATATTCCTTGTATAGAATAGCATAGCACAAATATTGTATAGGATTTTCCTTGTGCTTAAACATTGTAATCACTTGCCTATCTAGAAGCCTTTTTTGATTACATTATTTGTAAACCAAATCACACCTTGTAAAGGGGAGGTTTCTCTTTAACTATAGAAAAAGAGGGAGGTTTCTCTTTAGCTTTAGAAAAAGAGGGAGGTTTCTCTTTAGCATAGAAAAAGAGAGAGGTTTCTCTTGAGCCTTGAAAAAAGAGGGATTGTAATACAAATTCAAGTTAGTGGATTTGGGGAAAATCCTTGGTAGTGTCTCAAGGTAGAGGACGTAAGCAAGGTTGCCGAACCTCTATAAATCGCTTGCATACATTTCTCTATCCCTATTCTTTTAATTTATTTGCAATTATATTTGTGCTTATTGTATTGAATTTATATTGCATTCTTGAGTAGTCTAGAGAACATAGAAAACTTCAATATAGGCGAGAATTTAGAAGAATTGAAAAACAAACATAAGGTTAGTTAAGAACCGATTTACCCCCCCTCTCGGTATAGCCTATAGTGTCAACAATTTGTAATAAATTTCCATAAAGGTTTATCACTATGTAAATAATGTTCTGAGACTTTTAGGCCCCATATCATGCTCATGTGTTCATGTGTACCCTCTCATGTGTTAAGCTGTTGACATTGAGCCATCTTCAGCTTCCCGATTGACACTCGCTCAGTGTACGACCGAGGACATATATAGACTATGGTCACAGATCTCACGTGTTATTACTACTGCTCCCTATGGGGATTATAGCATGATATCATTAAGGTGTTGCCTGGTCTCCAATATGATTTCATGTGTCGTAATTAAATTTGGTGATGTTTACTAAAATAAGTTGTCTATCATGTATTTTTATCATAAGTTTGATATTTTATTTGACAGTTTATTTTATTGGTGCACGTGTTTAACATGATGATTTCAATGGTGGAATTCAAAATAAATTCCAAGTGTTATTTACTTGATTTACATGAATTATTTTTATTTAATCATATGAATTATTTATATATATGTATGCAGTAAATATTCTTTTGCAGTAAATATTCTTTTAAATTTTATTTAAATTACTTTACTCCCTATAGTCGCTTTGGGTTTTCGGGATAAGACAGATATTTCAAAATACCTTCCATGCTCCATCTGGATTTCTCGATCGGCTATAGTATCCTTTCCTTTTCAGTGTGCCCAGCATACAAATAAGAAATTAAAGATTTTGCTGCATATAGTCTTCGAGGTATCAAAATTTGCATACAAATCTCTTATTTAGCCATGGTTTGCTCACTCCAATATTTTATCTTCTCAGATTATTTTCAGTGACCATTGAGTATATCGTCCGAGGATTAGAGGCTGCATTTTGAGCACTCCGAGGAAGCGGCTATAGATCCCGGAGGTATATTTATTTTATTTTATATGTTCAGACTTATATATTTACAATACTACAGTGATTGTGTAAAAATTAGGGGATGTAAATGTCGACTTTAAAATATAGTTTTGTAAATAATTTATTTCTGTAAATTAATGTAAATTATGGATATTGGGTTCACTGTGATTTAAAAATGGGAATTAAGGCATCGCAGACAGCCCAATCGAATCGACGTGTATCGAAATGTGTAAAAAGTGTAAAATACTGTATACTTGGGATGTGACAGAAACATAACTTCATTGCTGGAATCTGAAGAAGCAAACGTTAAATACACGAAAGCTAAAGCAAATTGTAAAAGTCTGTAAAGAAAACTTAAAGTAAACACTTAAACCTAAAGCTAATGAAATAACATAAACATAACATGAAACTAAACCTAAACTAAAATCTAGCAGCCAATGTTTTTCACCTCCCTCATCATTTTGCTTATAAAGCTTCCAAAGGGGCTGGACAGCAGCTAAAAAAACTGGACAGAAACTTTTAAAGGGCTGGAGTTTAGAAGATTGAAATGCTAAATCAAACAAACAATGAGATGAAAGGAAGCAAAACAAATGCAAGCGGTGGAGCCATTAAAAACCGTGAATCAACCGGCCAAGATAATCATCAAATGCATTTTTTCACAATCAGCGAAAAGGACAACACACAGCGACTCATGTAAAAGGCATGTGAAAGAAAATTACTTTGAATACCATGGAAAATGGATACTACTAAACTAACATGAACTCAGTGCAATCTAGCATTTAAAAAATCATTATAGCAACATAAAATCTTAAGGAAATGGGCATGGAAATGAAAATAAACATGAAAAACATTAAACGCTACCCTAGGCAGCACGCACAATAGCCCATCAGCCATGAAAATTAAAGAAGCAAATAATGAAAACTAAGCTTAAGCACAAGAATCACTAAGGTTTTCTTAAGCTCGTAAACTTTTGTAAAAACAATAAATGGTAAAGGAAAATGAAAGAAAACATAACTTTGTTACTGGAATTTGAAGAAGTACATGTTAAATACACGAAAACTACGGCAAATTGTAAAAGTTTGCAAAGAAAACTTAAAGAAAACACTTCAAATTAACAAGGAAAACGTAAAGGAAATTTAAATAACTGAATGGTGGCTGCCAAAAGCTAATGACATAACATAAACATAACATGAAATTAAACCTAAACTAAAACCTAGTAGCCAATGTTTTTCACCTCCCCCATCATTTTGCTTATAAAGCCTCCAAGGTGGGGTAATTAGGAAGTTATGCATCTTTGTTGGCATGGCACCTTTTGCCACTTGTCTTCATGTGGTTCTCCATATTTTAAAAATATTTCCATGTCATCCCATGTGAGACCCGATTCTACTGTACTGTATATGTAATATGTAATTAATTATTGCGTGAAAATTTGTGTTAAGTGACTATAAGTGAAAGTATGATGTGGGCCCCACTTATTTTTAACGTGTTCAGATGGGCTCGAGATTGAAAATGTTGTGTACAATGGTGTAGTAAAATATAATATGATGATTTTGATGTTTAAAATCATTGAATTATATTATTTTAAATTATTTTGGGTTATTTTGTGAAGGTGAAAAACAAATTGAAAAATGACGTTTATGTCTCGAGGGTATTTTCGTAAATTGCACCCAAACTAAAAAGAATTGAGACAAAGTAAAAATACTATGATATTCTACATAAAACATAGTTAAGACAGTGTCAAAAGATTTATCGAAAAGTGGTAAAATTGGAGAAATTCACCAACGTGTCATAGGGGTAAAATCGTACTTTTTACTATCCGTACACCGCGCGCCAACAAAACCACTGCCAATTATCAAGATACATTAAATATGTTTATTTGACAGTGAAATTCGAAATTTTGGAGTCCAATTACATGGTTTTAACGACTACGGAAGTTAAAGGCAAAATTATTTGAAATTTACATAACCAATGGCAAAATGGTAATATTGCCACCTTCTAGAAACATTATCACACTTCAGCCATAAGTGTTGGCCACTGTTCACTTTCTCCTTCATTTGGCTTGCACGACAAAGAAGAAAGAAAAGAAGAGAAAGAAAAGAAAAAGAAAGAAAATAAAAGAAAACTTAAAGAAAAATTCATTTTCTCATCAAATTTCTTACTAGAAAATTATCTACACACTCTCCTCTCTCCATTGACACCATTAGCCCATCAAATAAGGAAGAAACCAAGGAGAAAAGAGGGGCTATTGTTTTCGGCTAAAGGTAAGATCTCCCTTGTTTTGAGCTTTCATTCAATTTCAAGGTAGTATTCAAGTTAATTCAAGTGTGTAGAATTCAATTCTACCATTAGATTTGATTTATCTTGGCTAAATAAAAATCCACCATGAGAGTGACATTCGGCCAAGCTAGGAACTCAAGGAATCCATGTAGTTCTTTGCATAAAAATGATGGAAAATAAGACAATGAACATGGATTTTAAGCTTGGTAGGCTTAGGTTGAAGAAAAGCATTAAGACTAGTTTAAGGGTGGGTTTTTGTGAGATCCGATTTTATTGTATTGTACATGTACGGACATAAATTTTGATAGGGAACTTCAATTGAGATGATTCAAATTATTTTGGAAAGTTAACTTGAAGACCTTTCCAGCCATCTATGGCTCATATTTTTATACATTTTGGATTGATCTTGGTGAATTTTTAAAGTTGATTATAAGTGCAGTAAAACAATTAGAAAAATATGATTAATGTTTTAAAGATGATATATATGTAAATAAATGACCTTTAAAGGGGGTTTTTTTTATTATTTGGACATGTGGTAGATTTCTATTAGTTGGAATATAAATAAAGAAGAGGAAATAAGCCAAAAAAAACTGAATAGAAAGTTTAGGGTCCATTTGGTTTATGAAAATATTTTCTATTTTCATTTTTATTTTCATTTTCTGAAAACAAGTTTTTCATTTTCTGTTTTCTGAATTTTGGAATATATGTTTGGTACATGAAAATGAAAACTTGTTTTTGAAAATGAAAATTATGAAAATGCATTTGCTATCTACATTTTCAAACCAATAAATATGAAACTTATTTATTCAATTTTATTCAATATTGTTCAAATAGACAATTAAACTTATTTTTATTATTTGAAGATACAATGCAGTTTTATTTATCACTCAAACTGACAAATTCACACTAAAACTCATCCATTAGATCCACTAGCAACAATGGCAAAATAAAGCAACTATACAAAAAGAAAATCTTCAATTTCTTATAGCATTTAATAAGAAACCAGAAAATGAGAATAAGAAAAAAAAAGTAACTTGATTTGATTTGCAGTGGTGATTGGTACAATTTTGGGAAGGATTTTGGGCTTCAGGTAGAAAAAGAAAGAGCCAAAGAGAAAGAAAAAAAAGCCAAAGCAGAACTACAATAAGTATAGAAACAAGTTTAGCACGTAAACCTAAAACCACAATAAATAAAAAAAACTTTTTGCTTGTGTATTGATTCGAACCCTGTACCTTTGATGTACATTAAAAAAATTTCATAAATCCTATGTTTTCCAATTCTCTACTTTTTCAAACTATTTCCTTGGAAAACAATGAAAACATGTTTTTTTTGTTTTCAAAACTTGGCCCGTTTTCATTTTCCAAAATTGTTTTCAAAACTTGGCCCGTTTTCATTTTCCAAAAACATATTTTCTGTTTCTTCAATCAAACATATTTTTCTTTACATTTTTTGTTTTTCACAAAAATAAAAATGAAAAACAGCTCTATTTTCATGAACTAAACGCACAATTAGCTTCTTTGCCGCCTCTCCTTTGCTGCAGGTGAAGAATTGCATAAAAGAAAAAAAAAGGAAAAGAGGAAAAGTGTTAGTGGGCTATGTGGCAGGTCCGTATTGGATAAAATGATAAAAAGAGAAAACTAAATAGAGCAAAAGCTCAGCAATTTACTTCTATCTTTGCCGACCTTCTCTGCCTCTTCACCGACTTAAACTGGCTGCCTAAATTCTCGATATTCTTCATGGTTTCTTCTCGTTTCTCCTATGTGCACCAGCCAAGTTCATCATGTTTTATTATTAAACCACCCAGCCTCATTTACCAAACCCATCCTCCATCCTAAAAACGTGAAAGACTCAAGCTGGAAGGATTTTTACGGCAGGAAATCGTGACTGGTTTGGGAAGGATGGACTGTTCGGGTAACATAGTAAGGTATGATTGAATTGTATGTTATTTTAGTTGTTGATCTTGGGTGTTTAGAGCATGAACAACATGATTAGAATCTAAATTTGGAATAAAATGAAGAAAATGGCAGAGGAGGAATTCGGCTGTGCGTGTGTGGATTTGTGGAAATTATAATGTCTTTAATATATTTCGGATAGGAAATTTGTTATAGAAGATGAATTGAGATTGGATTGGAACTTGGATTGAATTATGAAATGTGAAAGCATGGAAGTTACTTGATGAATGTTCAAAAACAGAGCAGTGGCGTGGAAAGGAGGCTGCTGTTCACGTTTTTGGCTGTGTAAAAGTGATGAAACTTTTTTGAACTAAAGATGTTTGCTGAAATTTCCAAGTGAAGTGAATAAAAATTTATAGTGAAAATTGATTCAATGACAAATTGTAAGAATGGTAAAGTGGCGAAAATGAACTCTGCTGCAGCAATGGAATGCATGATGGTTACACTATTTGATGAAGTTGAAATGTTAAATAAAATTCTCTAGATGAGTAAAATAAGGGTCATAAAATTTGAGTGATTTAAGTATAAAAATGGAAACTATAAGACATGGCCATTTGAGAGCTGCCAACTATGAAAGAAAAATGTTGAAGCACCGGCAGTGAAAAAGGAAAAAGGAGGAAAAATAACAAAATAAGATTTTGTAAATAAATGGCCATGGGAGTAGTAATAATAATAATAATAATAATAATAATAGTAATTAAAGTCAATTATGAAGTGGAAATTGAGAAACGCTAAGTAAAAGAAGCTTAGTTAAAACATAAATTATGGTGATCATGTTAAATTCTCAAAATTAATAGTTAAGACAAAGTAACAAAGTGGTGGCAAGAATAAGTAAAAGATTTGATTTAGGAAAAGAGAATTTTGAAATGAAGGTTATTTGGAGGTGATATCAAATTATATTTTATGATTTTGGTATGTCAAAATAATATAGAAATTAAGAGAAGATCAATAGTGCATTCGGAAATGAAATTGGAGTTAAATTGGTAAAGTTGTGTTTTATTACCGGTGTAAAATTAAATGATTAGATACAAGTAATATGCAATATGGCTGCATTTAGTAATGAATGATGATTCAAAAATTAGAGAATAATTAATGGAAATTATTGAAATTATTTTGCAACTTGAATAATTGGATTTCGTGTGATGACACCGAGAAATTCGACACCACGAAACAGGTAAGGGAGGCGTGTGTGAATTTGTAGGGATATCCGAATGCATGGTTTTTATGCTATGAAATTTATAAGATTTATTGGATATTGAATTACCTCGAAATGCTATAAAAATTGTGGTTTTCTGGCTGTTGAAACTATGTTTGCAAGTGTAGGGAGGCTGGGCCTCTAACAGCTGTTACGTGATAACCGCGAATTTTTCGAATTTTAATATTAATTATTCGGAGATTTAAATTAAATACGAAAGATAAATTAAAGTAAATAAATAAATAAATTATTTACGAGATGTAAGACTGTAGAGGAATTTCAGAAAATCGATGAAAGGATAAATTTGAGGAATTTAATTTGGATATTGAGAAATCCAAATCAAACAAGGAATGGAAATATATATATATATATATGTAAATATATATAAATGTAATTGTATAAGAATACATATGTACATATAACAAATATAGTATATATTATTATTATGTATTGATATATACTATTAAATGTCTTCAAATAGGTGTATATGTATAATATTATTTTATATATATATTTATGTATATATAAATATATATACATATATGAATATGTATACAAATGAAATACAAATTGGTATTTTAAAATTTTGTGTATAGATATATATAAATATATATAAATGCTATTTAATTTAAAGTATAGGAAAGGATATATACTATGTGTAAATATATATTATTAATATAATATATATTTATATGATATATAGTATAAAATACTATAGAATATAATATAAAAAAAAGAAACAAAGAAGGGAAATCGGGAAAGACCTCGACCCCTTTTCTCGAATTGAAGCCGACCCCATCGACCGACTGAGAGAAAAGAGAAGGGGGAGAGAGAACGACATCACCGGTGAGCCAAGAGGGAGGAGAAGAAGAGGCAACCGGTAACGGGAGACGGATGGAAGAAGAAAGAGAAGTGAAACGAAGGAAATCGAAAAGAGAAAAGAGAGGAGGAAATCGGCGGTGCCGGTCGGTCCAGGCACTGCCACCCCAGCCTCTAGCTTGGCGGAGGTAAGGGGAAGTAAAAGGAGGCCACCGGAGAGGCGGAGAACGGCGGAAGAGGAAGGGTGAAGAGGGAGAAGAAACCGAACCTAAACCGAGTCGATCTGCCATCGTGCCGTCGCTTCGGGATGAACGGAGGCCAGATCTAGGTTCGCCTTGACGCCGGCCAGCTGAGGGGCCACCAAATCGCAGGAGAACCGACCGTCGGAGAAGAACCGGAGGTGAGGGGAGGTGACCGGTCCGGCCAAGAAAAGGAAAAAAGGAAAAAAGAAAAGAAAAAGGAAAAGAAAAAGAGAAGGAAAAAGAAAAAAAAGAAAGAAAAGAAAGAAAGAAAAAGAAAAGAGAAAAAAAGAGAAAGAGAAAAAGAGAAATTTTTAGAATTTGGAAATTTTGGAAATTACGAGAAAACTCGGAAATTCGGAAAACCCGCAAAAATCCGAGAAATTCGGTAAGAATTTCAAAAATTAATTTCGAGTATTTAATTTAAATAATTATGGGGAAAATTCTAAATTTTAGAATTTTAACTTCCAGAAAATTCCCTCGATAACCAAGCCGATGAAATTAGACAAGGTGAACACGGGTGTGACGAACGAGGCGGTCGTTGACCTGAGATAGGTAAGGGAGGCATGTGTAGCCTGTAAGGATATTCAGTATGCATGTTTTAAATATGCATTTAATTTTATAAATGCTGTTGATAATGCTTGGTTGGAAAATTGTGGGGATTTACTGGTTGAAATTATAAACTATATTTTACGTACAAGAGGCTAGCCAATCGGCAGCCGTTATACTGTCGAAAAATTTTCGAAAATTACCGAAAATCATAATAAATGATTTTATTTCACGAAAAACTATTTTCAGTCACGAAAATCGAGAAATCAATTATTTTTCATAAAACATGAATATACGTAAGTTTAATTTTAAAATATTCATGTTTTCGAGAAGTGTGGAAATAAAATCACTGAAAAGTCTCTTGAAGTGTAAGATTACACGTAATACGACATGAAAAATGAAAAGACAAGAAGTGAATATTTTATTAATATTTCTTCAAATATTCACTTGATTTCATGAATAACCTTTATGGTTTTAATTATGAAAATAATTATTTATAGAAATTTCATAAAGGTTAATTAAAGATGAAAAATAGTATTTTGAGACTAAAAGGTCTCTACACGTGTTTATAGAGAAAAGCATGTTGACGGGATTATTGAATTTTGAAAATAAATATTTTATTTTTTCATAAATTATGAAAATATTTGAATTGAATTCCGATAATTTTGAAAGCCATGTTTTGGAAAGAAAGCACGGAAAGGATAATAAGGGGTGAGCCAATTTAACTTGTTTTTTTTTCTCATACGAAAAATGGTGAAATTACTGGCTATTTTTACTGTGTTTTGTAAATAGAAAATATTACCTTTTTGGAAAACAATCATTTTAAAGAAAAAGATGTAATATGTGAAATAATTCCTTAAAGGTTCTTTATGAGATATAGAGTGATTTTTGAGACTTTAGGCCCTGAGTGTCATGCATTACTATTCATAAGGCTAATTGACCCGCCTAGTTATCAGAGGTCTCGAGGTCACCTGGCAAGTGTACCCGAGGACCACCTATAGATTGTGGCCATAGATCTACTGTATCCCTGTAGGGATGATTACTACATTCCTTCGGAAACGATGCGGTTCTTTGGGAATGATGAAGTCTTTAATCACTTCCATATCATTATTGGAATCCTAGATTCTTTAGTGCCATAGTCGGAATATGAGTATAAAACGGTGTGAATGTATGTGTACAGTTCCAGTGAGCATTACATGTGATGGGAGTCTCTGAGTTGCCATATGCTTAATGAGAAATATTAAAAGGCTTTGAGATCCCAAGTGTATTGATAGCACCGCTCCGTAATGATGTAAATGCTCGAGCGTAATATGTGGACGCTTGAAGATATATTGAGAGAGCGTGTGCACGAGATATGAAAGCTACCGGGACAATTACATATAACTGATTGACAAGTGTAATTGATAGTTTTTAAACTATATCGACTTGGCACTAAGTGAGAAAAAATAGATGATGAACAGCATAGATCAGCTGTGATATGAAAAAAATAGTGTGAGTTGATTTTATGTGCAAAGAGAAATGAGATTGATAACTCTCGATTTGAGAAATGAACTTATGGGAGTATAAATATATGATGAAAGACAGCATGCAGTGGTCTAAAGTACTCTTGATGTTGAAAGTATACTGGCAGTATTACTTAAAAGATGACCTAGAGGTCAGAAGTCGTAAGTATACGGAATGTACCACCTTTTAAGTTAAGTTAAAATTTGGAGGACCGAATTTCTTAAGATGGGGAGAATGTGATAACCACGAATTTTTCGAATTTTAATATTAATTATTCGAAAATTTAAATTAAATGCGAAAGATAAATTAAAGTAAATAAATAAATAAATTATTTACGAGATGTAAAACTGTAGAGGAATTTCAGAAAATCGATGAAAGGATAAATTTGAGGAATTGAATTTGGATATTGAGAAATCCAAATTAAACAAGGAATGGAAATATATATATATATGTAAATATATATAAATGTAATTGTATAAGAATACATATGTACATATAACAAATATAGTATATATTATTATTATGTATTGATATATACTATTAAATGTCTTCAAATAGGTACATATGTATTATATTATATTATATATATTTATGTATATATAAATATATATATATATATATATATATATATATATATATATATATACACATATATGAATATGTATACAAATGAAATACAAATTGGTATTTTAAAATTTTGTGTATAGATATATAAATATATATAAATGTTATTTAATTTAAAGTATATAAAAGGATATATACTATGTGTAAATATATATTATTAATATATAATATATATTTATATGATATATAGTATAAAATACTATAGAATATAATATAAAAAAAAGAAACAGAGAAGGGAAATCGAGAAAAACCTTGACCCACCTTCCCGAATAAAGCCAACCTCGTCAGCCGGCTAAGAGAAAAGAGAACGGGGAGAGAGAACAATGTCGCCGGCAAGCCAAGAGGGAGGAGAAGAAGAGGCGACCGGTGATGGGGGACAGACGGAAGAAGAAAGAGAAATGAAACAAAGAAAACCGAAAAGAGAAAGGAGAGGAGGACATCGCCGGTGCCGGTCGGTCCAAGCACTGCCACCCCAACCTCGAGCTCGGCAGAGGTAAAGGAAAGTACAAGGAGGCCATCGGAGAGGCGGAGAACGGCAGAGGAGGAAAGGCGAAGAGGGAGAAGAAATCGGACCTAAACCGAGTCGGTCCGTCGTCGTGCCGTCGATTCGGGATGAGTAGAGGCCAGATCCAGGTTCGCCTTGACGCCTGCTAGCTGAGGGGCCACCGAACCGCCAGAGAATCGACCGTTAGAGAAGAACCGGTGGTGAGGGGAGGTGACTGGTCTGGCTAGGAAAAGGAAAAAGGAAACAAGAAAAGAAAAAGAAAAAGAAAAAGAAAAAGAAAAAGAGAAGGAAAAAGAAAAAAAAGAAAGAAAAGAAAGAAAGAAAAAGAAAAGAGAAAAAAAGAGAAAAAGAAAAGGAGAAATTTTCGGAATTCCGAAAATTTCTGAAATTACGAGAAATCCAGGAAATTTGAAAAACCCGAAAAAATCCGAAAAATTCGATAAGAATTTCAAAAATTAATTCCGAGTATTTAATTTAAATAATTATGGGAAAATTCTAAATTTTAGAATTTTAATTTTCAGAAAATTCCCTCGATGACCGAGCTGATGAAATCGAGCGAGGTGAACACAGGCGCGATGAACGAGGTGATCGTCGACCCCAGATAGGTAAGGGAGGCATGTGTAACCTGTAAGGATATTCAGTATGCATGTTTTAAATATGCATTTAATTTTATAAATGTTGTTGATAATGATTAGTTGGAAAATTGTGGGGATTTACCGGTTGAAATTATAAACTGTATTTTTTGTGCAAGAGGCTAGCCAATCGGCAGTCGTTATACTGTCGAAGAATTTTTGAAAATTATCGAAAATCATAATAAATGATTTATTTCATGAGAAAAGATTTCCAGCCACGAAAATCGAGAAATCGATTATTTTTCATAAAACATGAATATACGGAAGTTTAATTTTAAAATATTCATGTTTTCATGTTTTCAAGAAGTGTGGAAATAAAATCACCGAAAAGTCTCTCGAAGTGTAAGATTACACGTAATACGAAATGAAAAATGAAAAGACAAGAAGTGAATATTTTATTAATATTTCTTCAAATATTAACTTGATTTGATGAATAACCTTTATAGTTTTAATTATGAAAATAATTATTTATAGAAATTCCATAAAGGTTAATTAAAGATGAAAAATATTATTTTGAGACTAGAAGGTCTCTACACATGTTTATAGAGAAAAACATGGTGACAGGATTATTGAATTTGGAAAATAAATATTTTATTTTTCCATAAATTATGAAAATATTTGAATTGAATTCCGATAATTTTGAAAGCCATGTTTTGGAAAGAAAGCACAGAAAAACGTGCGTAGATGATTTACAGTGAAAAAGAAACAGTAATGAGATTTATTTTATAGTGTGATTATTTTATAAACTGTTTTCACCGTATAGAAAATGTGATTTATGCCTTTATGAAATAATTTGAAAGATGTTATTTATTTTATAAACTTCATAAAGGTGATGATATTTGCATGTGAGCCTTATGGATAAATGTGAAATATTTCAAATTGCTGTGTTTAAAATTCATAAAAGCTATGGTACGGGTTTTTTTTAATGTTTTGAGACTTAGGCCCTGAGTTTCATGCATCATACCCTTACTGTTACTGTCATGTGGCTGATTGACCAGCTAGTCATCAGCGTCCCGGATTGTCACCTAGCAAGTGTACACCGAGGACATATCATAGATCATGGCCATAGATCTCATTGTTGTTACTGTGTCCCTAGTGGACGAAGATAGCATGATTTAATTGTAGGGTGATGCCTAGTCTCACATACTGATTATTATTTACTGAAAGGATTTTAGGAATCCTATTTACTGTATTGTACTGAATTATTGTACTATTCACTGTTTACTGAGCAAAACCGTACCAAAACACTGTTTACGAAACTGTACTGTTTACTGAAATGGTAGCCACTGATTACTATTTTACTGGGCTGGAAGCTACCATTTACTGTTTACTGAACTGAAAGCTACCGCATACTGTTTTATGAATTGGTAACTACTATTTACTGTTTTTTGATTGAATCGTATCAAAATACTATTTTACTGAGTATTATTGTTTTACTGAACTGTAAGATACAGTTATTAAACTAAAGAGAAATTTATGTTTATTCAAAAAGAATAACATAAGAATTATTTCTAAGATAGAAATAATTGCAGAATTGTTTATCCAATGATTTGGATATTTACAAACCACTGTACTGTCACATGTTTTAACTGTACTGAAGATAACAGAAGTAAACTACTATTTTACTACTGAACTGTCATGTGTTTTAAAACATATTGAAGTGAAGAGAAATAAATGGTATACTCTACATAAAACGAATAT
Organism: Heritiera fomes; assembly: GCA_032173925.1. NCBI lineage: Eukaryota > Viridiplantae > Streptophyta > Magnoliopsida > Malvales > Malvaceae > Heritiera > Heritiera fomes. The sequence continues at coordinate 14,993,785 of JAPDPM010000005.1, forward strand.
TAAATCGTTTTGAGAACAATTGATATAGTACTCTCTACAGTTGCTTCTGGATTCCGGGACAAGACAGGTATTTCAAAATACCTGCCATACTCCATCCGGATCCTTAGCCGACTGTAGTGTCCTTCCTATATGTGAGCCTAGAGCCCTTCTAGGAAGATTTAAAGAAAGCGAAAAAGTTTTTCAGCATATAGGTAACTGAATATCAAGTGTTGCATATAACTTTCTTACTGAACCGTGGTTTGCTCACTCCTTAATTTTAACATTTTAGATTTTTGAGGACTGAGAGTCTGATATCCAAGGATTTTGGCTGTGCATTTGGGGACGATGCGACAGCTTGATTTACTACATGAGGTACGATCATTTATTTTCCATATTTAGACTTATCTACAGTACTACTTTCTTGGGAATTAAGATAGGGGATGTGTATAATGTTAATATAAAATTGTTTAACATTTAATGAAAATTGAAGTATCACAGACAGTCCAACCGAATAAGTGGTGTAGAATAATGTGAAAAATGAGGTCGCGGGCTATGACATGTTATGTTGCCGAAATTTACTAAAATATTTTTAAAAATATCATAAGATATTTTACTGCATTAGTGGTATTTTTCCTAGCCTCAAAAGTAATAAATTAATTATTTTTCATAAATGAAAATTTTACCAAAAAGTTATTATTAAATTTTATGATATCGATTTTGGTGAAGGTTAAACTATCGAAATTTCATCCCACGTGTTTTATAGTGAAATATGTGATTGGTAAGGTGAAATGGTGAATAGTGAATATTTTATAATTATTTTCAGTATAAATATTTACTATTTTATCTATGTTTTTCCTTTATGGAATAAATAAATTTTTATCGCGTGTATGATTTCCATAAAGGCTTTATCACTGTGTAAATATTATTTTGAGACTAAAATGTCTCTGCACGTATTTTTATAGTGAGAAAAGTGTTGGTAGAATTATTATTATTATTGGAAAATAAATATTGATGAGATTTCTCACTTGATACATGAATATTTACTAATTGTTTTACTATATTTGGAAATGAGAAATAAATACCTTTTGGGAAATAATTATTTACATAAATGATTTAATTCATTAAAATTTCCTAAAGGTATTTTCATGAGAAAATAAATGATTTTGAGACTTTAGGCCCCACATTCATGCTTGCTGATTACTGTTACTGTCACGTGGTTGATTGACCCGTCAAGTCATTAGCAGTCTCGGAGTCACCTGGCAAGTGTACACCGAGGACGTCCTATAGACTATGGCTATAGATCTTACTGTATACTGTTACTGTGTCCCTTGGGGGATGATGATAGCATGATATGATTTAGGGTGATGCCTAGTCTCAACCTACTGATATTGTTAACTGAAATGGATTTTACTGAATACTATTTTACTGAACTGTACTGAGGAATACTATTTATTGAACTGTGTCGTACTAATTACTGTTTACTGAACTGTACTAAGAACCACTGTTTATTGAAAAAAGATATTATGAAAATTATTTCTAAGATAGAAATAATTATTGAACTGTTTATCCAACGATTTTGGATATTGGAAAACTACGGTCTTAAAAATGATTGTTACTGATTTTACAGTTTTATACCTACTGTTTACTGTATTGTTTTATCACTGTACTGTCACGTGTTTGAAAATGGTTACCAAAGAGATATAATAAAATGGTTATACCATTTTTATACTTATGAGAGATGAGAATTAATTATTTTAAGGGAAACGATTTATTTATTACTCCCTATAGTCGCTCTGGGTTTTTGGGACAAGACAGGTATTTCAAAATACCTTCCATGCTCTACCTGGTTTTCCCGGCCGACTATAGTATCCTGTCCTTTTTAGTGTGCCCAGCATACTGATAGTAAACTAAAAGGCTTTACTGCATGTAGTCTTCGAGATATCAAAATTTGCATACAACTCTCTTACTAAGCCATGGTTTGCTCACTCCTTTACTTTCATCATCACCGATTTGATAAAAGAATAGCTAAATTACCCAACCATGGTTTAACTATGCTTGAAAAGCTCGAAGCGTCATATATCGGATTCTCGAGGTATTGTGTTACATTAGTATATTCATACATATTCATACAGTATTACTTGTTGTAAAATTTAAATTCAGGGGATGTAGACTAACTTTTATAGTTGTGAATATTAATTGGCAATATATATAAATTGTCTAATTTGTTTACCGTTGTAGACGAACAGTGTGTAAAGGCATCACAGACAGCCCAATCATTAGAAATGAGTAAAAATATGTTATTTTCTGTACAATTGGACTGTTATAGTTTCGGCCATGGGGTTTTGGATAGCCTAGGATACTGCATTTCATGGTTTTGATATGCCAAATTAATGTAGAAATTAAGAGAAGAAGACTAGTGAAATCGAATATGAAATCGGATCTAAAACGGGAAAGTTGTGTTTCACTACCAGTGTAAATTACATTGGTTAGACATTAGAAGTATATAATGTGACTGCAATTGGACATGAAATGTGGCTTAAAAATAAGTGTTAAGTGAGCTAAAATTTTTGGTAAATTATTTTGCAGCCCGAGGATATTAGAGCACGTGTGGCTATATCGAGAAGATCGGTAACACGGGACAGGTAAAGGATGAGTGTGTAAGGCGTAGGGATATATCAAATGCATGATTTTGATGAGTATAATTTTATGAAATTATTGGGTATTGGATTGCTTTAAAATCATGCAAATCTATGGTTTACGGCTGGTATGAACACTGTATTTAAGTGTAGGGAGGTTAGGGTATTTACAGTTGTTATGCTATCGAAAATTCCTCCAAAATTTCTAAAATATCATGAAATATTTTATGAGCATGAAATGAGTGAGATTGTGTATTTTGGAATTTATTTCCAATATTTTCCATAAATTGAAATTTTACTGAAAAATATTATTTAAATATTCATGTAATTAAATTGTATTAAAGTGAGATGTCAAATATGTTCTTTGAAATATTTCACAATTATTTAAAACATTTACAAAAATTCTTACTAAGACATGAATATTTTATTGACTGTTTTTACTATACTGTTAAAAGTGAATTTAAATACCTTTTGGAATTTTATTAAATTTAAATGATATTTGTTTAAATTCCTTAAAGGTCTTTTCCACTGTAAATAAAATGTTTTGAGACTGTTAGGTCCCATATCATGCTCATGTGTATTACTGTACTGTATTGTTACTATGGTTGATAGAACCATCAAGTCATCAACAGTCCTAAGGACACCTGGCAAGTGTACTCTGAGGACACCTATAGACTATGGCCATAGATCTTACTATTTACTATTACTGTTCCCTACAGGGATTATAGCATGATATATCGAGGGTGATGCTTAGTCTTCACCTATTGTTTACTGTTACTAACTATAAATCAATGTTAACTGTTTTATCAAACTGAGAACTACTGTTTACTGTTACTGAATTGAGAATTTTCGGAACTACTGTTTACTGTTACTGAACTAAGAATTACTCAACTACTGTTTACTATTACTGAACTACAGTTTATTGTTTTACTGAACTATGGATTACTGGTTACTGTTTGCTGAACTATGGATTACTGGTTACTGTTTATTGAACTGTACTGAATCATCACTGTTTTACTAAACCGTGACGTACTATTTACTGAACTGTACTGAATCATCACTATTTTACTAAATCGTGAAGTACTGTTTACTGAACTGTATTGGATTATTACTATTTACTGAATTGAAAACGTTTTATGAAAATTATTATTGTTTTTTAAAACGTTTATTGTACTATTACTGCATTGAGAAGCTCAAGTGTTTACTGTACTGAACTGTTTCTACACTGTTTTACCGAACTGTTATTGTACTTATACTGAACTGTTTACTGTTACTGCAAAGAGTACTATATTGAACTGTTACTGCAAAGAGTACTATATTATTAATGTTTCAAAAAGGAACATTTTATTATCTTTAAACATATACGGTTTACTGAAATCACTAATATTTACTGAACTGTTACTATTTACTGAAAACTATTACTATTACTATTACTAAATTGTTACAAATAAAAGTGTTACCAAATTAATCATTGTTAAGGTGAAACTTTTTACTGAAACAATTCGTTACTGTTTTATTGAAGTGTTGAATTAAATGGTTTTATTACCATTTATTTATGAAAGTGTTATTAAATGATTTTATATCAACAATTTATAAACTACTCCATATAGTCGCTTTGGGTTTCCAAGATAAGACATGTATTTCAAAATACCTTCCATGTTACATGTAATGCCCAGCCCGTCCACTGGGTCACTACTCATCCGTATTGTCCGCTCTGTGAGGCTCGTTTCCTGTCTCTTTAGGACGGCCTACCTCACGCACGGTTTTCTTTCGCGTTCGCCGTTACTCGAACCCTTGACTTCCTCAAGAGTCGAGTAACGACTAACCATTGGACCTGACCTTACATCTGGATTACCTGGTTGACTATAGTATTCTTCCGTTTACTATACCTAGTGAACTGTTAGGAAAAAGAATGTTTTTCAGCATATAGATTTCGTTATATCAGTCTTGCATATGATTCTTTTACTGAGCACATTTCACTCACCCCTTTATTTTCCACTCCACAGGATATTATAAGTGATTAAAAAGGGGATACATTAGAGGATATCGGCTGATATCTAGGTTACCCAAGGCTACTTGTGTCAGACCAAGAGGTATTTGTGCTTTTTTTATACATTTAGATGAATTGTACAGTACTACTTAATTTGTAAAATAGGAACAGAGGATGTAAGTTGTAAGAAAATTATGTTAAATTTCATATTTCAAATTTATAAAATTATTTGGAGTTACTGTTTATTACTGTTACTGTACAAGTGTAAAGATATCGCAGACAGCCCAACCGAAATTTGTGTGTAAATGATAAGTCTCTAATATAATTTCTTTTCAATTTAATTAAATTATCTTCGTGTACAGAAAATTCAAGAATAATAAAGAAATTGAGAAAATGGCAAGAAAATCAAGGACAAATGCTAGGATTTGGTGCTTAAACCCTTTCCCCGTTTAATAACCATAAACACATGTTTAACTTATTTAAATTCTTAAGCCTATGTAAGAACCCTTAAGCCCTCTCTTACCATTTATGCACTAGTCACATGAAACCTTTTATAACCCATGAATAAGCCAAGCCCATTTTCAAAACTCTTTTAAACCTTTTAAGTCATTTAAATCCCATAGCACCAAAACTACTTTGATATCTAGGCCTTTTCTCATGCTAGCCCAAGTGATGGTCATTTATGATTTATTTTTATCAAGAAACCCAAAGGAGAGTACAGCCCATGTGGATTATCTGCCAATGCCCTATTGAGGAAGCCCTATAACCTATACAAAAGGAGAGCAGTCGTATGAAGAACATGAGTGGAGGAGGTGGCTCGTGACAGGAGACCGTCTTCTTCAACCTTGATTGCCATTTTCTTCATTGTTTTCTTTAGTTAGGATTAGTCTTTTTACGCTTTTAATTTTCAGTCATAGAATAGACTTAAAGAAGACGAGAAGGCTGGTGACAGCAGCCGTTTGCCTCAAACTTGTTACGTTCTTTATTTGTTTTTAGTTTCGATCTCTTCTTCTTCAAGTACAGTTTCAAAATTTAGACTTCTATTAAAAACGCTTTCTTTCATGTTTCATAGTAATAGTTTTGATTAGATTTAAATTGCTTTTAAAGTCAGTTTTGTTTAAATAATGCAATTTACCGAAATTTAATATAGTTTTATTTTCTTTTCTAATTAAACTTCATATTCTGTTTTAGCTTCTATTCCTATTAGTTTTCTACAATATTTTGTGCTTGACTTCTTATGTTTTCATCTAGGTTTAGATTAGATTAAATTCCATTGGGTTTAGGTTAGTTTTCAGTCGGTGCAAGGTTGTGTGAACGTGAATGGACGTGGCTGTTGAGAGGCTGCTCGCGTGAAATAGCTGCTGCCTGGCGTGGTTAGCAGTGGCGTGGACTGCTCTGTTCTGGTTGAGAGCAGCTGCTGTCGTTGGGGCAGTACTAGACGAGCGAAGTGGCTGGAGCAGTGCGAAACAGGGGCTGGTTGCCAAGCTGAAGCGTGCTGAAGCAGGGGACGTGGTCAAGCCAGGAGCTGGGTCAAGCAGTGTGCTGGTGCATGGCCAAAGGATGGACGCACGGCTTGTGTGGCGTAGGCTGATGCAAACCATCTAAGTAGCTGTGTGTCCAACGTTTAGCAAGGCAACAAACAGAGTTTCATAGTGCTCTGTTGCAATTAATGAAGTTTTATAGTATTTTTTTACTAGTTTAATAGTTTCAATTACAATGGTTTATTGACGGTAGTTTAGTGGTGTTTTAATTTAGTATAATTTTAAATTAGTTTATGTAGTATTTTATTATTTTAATTAATTCGTTTATTTTTATGATTATTAGATTTAGTTTTTATTTTATTTAAATGTTAGATTTATTATTTACTTTTTATTGTTACGTTGTTTTTATTTTTAATTTCGTCTTCAATATAAATTTTGTTTTATTCTTTTATGCATTTCTATTTTTATTTGGCAAAATAAGCTATTGGTTTAAGTAGTTAGTTTAGCTTAAGAAAAATTACACATTGCTTGAATAAATCTAGGGTAACCACTTTTAATATTTAGTTAAATTAATCTACCGAATCCTTGTGAGACGATAATTCGGGACTCAAATCCTATATTACTTGTATGACCACGTGTACTTGCGTGTAAATACCTTTTGAGTTGACAGTAAAAATATGTTATTTACTGTATATTTGGACTGTTACATTTTTCGAACTAGCCCATAGGCACCTCACACCTTTTAGCCTCTTCCTTTTGTCTTTTTATCCACTTGTGAGTCTATGTGGCAAAGGCAAGTGCCAACCATGAGTTTGCATGCACTCTTCATGTTTGGGCATGTGGTCCATGTACTTGGTCACTATGAAATGCATAAGATGATGATATGAGTCACATGTTGATGAGGGAGGTGACTTGCACTATAGGATGAACTATCTTGCTATTTTGGTTTTAGTGTTGAATTTTCGTCTTTTAGTGAGTCTGGCTCATTTCTTGCTCTTTTTCAGCCCAAAGTCACCAAACGCCCGGATTTTAACTAGAATTTTTTAATCTGCATAATTTGAGAAAAATAAAACACATTAGGGAGGTGATTAACAATTTTACAAGAGGATTAATATAAAAATTAATGAAATTAAGCTTGTAAAATAACTCTATTTTCATAAAGTTATCATCCATACCCTTATTGCCTTTTATAACTGATTAAAGAAGGTGTATTCCTAATGTATGCGTCAATCTGACTTGGATTTTACAGCTTCGACATGAATTTTTTACTAAAAAAATGAAAGGAACCACTTTTTAAGTTCCATTTCTAGTAATTATTCTTGGTGCCAATTTTAAGCAATTTGTTCGCTGTTCTAATCTCTGTATTTGAATATTTGTTGCAGAAATTGAAGACTCGTGTAATAAAGAAGGATGTTAATCCTGAATGGAATGAGGATTTAGCTCTTCCTATAACAGATCCTAGTCATCCAATCAAGCTGGTAAGTCTTTTGGTTACTTGTTACTATATCAATGTAGTGCACAAGTGGAAAGCCAGTTCAAGAGCCAACACTTGCATTATATGGGAGACTTTTGGCACCTTGCTTCTAAAGCCAAATTTAATCCTAGATAAATACCATTCCTTATTTTTTGTGGCTTCTAGCTTTAATTGGAGCCATATTTCCACCAATGCATAATGATGGCTCTTACATATGTGTACAAGCAAACATGTTTGGCCTTTGGACTAGTGATTAGGAATTTTGATGATGTAGATATTTTTCTATTTCCACTGTTAGATAGGCAAAACCTTGATCTTTAAATTTTGAGATAACTCATGTCCTATTGATTTTGAGTCTATTTCTTGATTAAAACTTTAAATTCATTCGCAATATCTTAATTGCTGATTCTTTGATAATTTCTTGAAAGAAGTTCTCAACAGATTCATTGTTGATATGCTTAAATTGCTGTTTGCCAATTCAATGCACACTTTTTAATGTGTCTAAAATGGTCATTTAGAGGTTAGAGTCATTGTGTTGCCTGCTTGATGATGCTAATGATGTCCCTTCTTTGCAAAGGTGTTATTAGTGTAAACTTCTAATAATAATTAGTCAAGATGATGATACCAAATTTGAATATGCTGATCGCATAACTATCAGGGAACTATACACTTTCCATTTTAGTAGTTTCTTCTTTAATTCCCTTCTGTAGACTTTGGCATTGCTGATAGATGGCAAAGCACGGTCAAATCATAGAAGAATAGCATACATGATCAGATGATTTTTTTTTTGGTCTAAATCAGATGATTTAGTGTCACTTAAAGAAAAAGAAACACAACAAAAGAGAAGTAGAATAATTCATTGTGCTTCCATGTGTTATTATTAAAGAGACGTGTCCAAGCGTGAATACCACAAGATTTAAAAAACACCCCGAGATATTTAAAAATGATTAATATATAACTTATTAAATCAATGACCTAAGGCTGATGATAATCATTTTATTTTTTATTTCTTACTGATAATCATTTTTGTGCTAGCAAGAGAACAGGATAAAACTAATAGAATGCTTTGGAATTTCTTATTAGTAATTATTTGAGAAATATGATATGAAAGACAGAAAGCGGCTGTGCAAGACAGGACACGAAAACATTGAAAGGATTCAATTAATAGTTTATAAGTATCAAAATACCTTTATGATCTAAAGGTTTTGTGCCTTAATGAAGCAAATTGTCGCTATCAATGTCAAGTACAGTTAATCACATCTGTTTTGCTTTAGTGCAGTTTTTTACCTTAAACTTTGTTCTTTGTTGTGATCTTCTCCGCTTTCTCCTATGATTATATTTAGTTTTTTTTTCCCTCCAATCTTTCTAGTTTCCTTACATATAAATTCTTATTTCAAATTTGTACTTTCATCAGCATATTAGTTACTATTTAGTTTTGATTTTACATGTTAACATTATTAATGTATTTACAACAAAATGCATTAATCTTAATCAAAAGAAATTACTATAGTAATTTGTTTGTTTTGAAAGACAAAAAAAGAAATTTAGAATAAATTTGTAGGCTAAAGAATATTTGTGCCTGTTGTTGCACAAAACAACAATAAGGATATGCTGACGTCGATGTTCGTACTTAGTCTCCACGTGTCTTCACGAAGCTTCTGTAAAACAAGAAAAGTCAGAGAGACGTAGGGGTGGTTCCCTGCGTAGACACTCCGATGCTTAAGCAACCAAAAGTTCTTTAGAATTGGGAAGCGTAAAAGTCAGTAGTCAAAAATTAGAGAATAAAATTGTACTTGGGGGCCTATTTATAGGCCAGCATTCTAGGTTAATTGCTTAAGGATAATCACCTTATCTTGCTAAGAGTTTGTGTTCTAATATAACACAAGTTCCTTGAAAATTGGGGGCTTCTGGAGCCTGTCGCGGGCGGGAGACTCACTACACGTGGCACGTTATGGCGTCAAGGGTCTGTTGCTAGCGGGAGCCAAGGTCAGGAGCCACGTGTCGCCATATGACGATAGGCGACGGACTGTGGATCTGTCGCCAGGCGATGGGTATAAGAGCGCCACGTGTTGCCTAACGATTGTAGGCGATAGACTTCGAGCCTGTCTTAAGCGACAGGTATGATCACTCACCTCTAACTCTTTCGTCGAATGCCTCGTTGGCCAGAGAGCCTGTCGCCAAGCGACAGGTGTCACGCGTCCCGCCTCTTTCGCCGAATGCCACGTGGGACGGAGAGTTTGTCGCCAAGCGACAGGTGTGACGCGCCCCGCATCTTTCGCCGAATGCCACGTGGGACGAAGTGTCTGTCGCCAAGCGACAGGTGTGATGCGCCCCACCTCTGTCGCCGATGGACACATGGACCATTTAGCCTTTGCCATGTGGTAATTTCTTACGCTATTGGGCCTGGCCTAATACGGGTAGACTTTGTCATATCAATTGCTCCCCACTCTCTTGTTGGATTTATCCAACAAAGAGAGTATAAATGTATGTTTTTGGGCCTTAACCCACTGTGAATAGTCCTTTTTGTGTATTTTTTGCAGGTGAAAAATTCTACTCTGCGACAGGTGTGATCAAGTGCGACGTTTGGCATTCCCTGTCGCGGCTATATAAACTGCTGGGACCCAACGAGAGAACGCACGAGATAACCTCTGAGTAGCCATCTGTTACCCATTTTTCCGCTCTTTCGCCACAAAGAGTCTTTCGCTCTCTCGCCCGGAGTCTCTCGCTTATCTCATCGTCAGTAAGTATACCCCTGTCGCATTATATATTCGCCTACCGTACTAGTTTTTAGGTCTCCCGCAGGTGATTTGGTCTTCCGCGTAGAGTTTAGTCTTCCGCAAGTGTCCTTTTTAGTAGGTCTGTCGCCCAAGGTGTCTATCGTCCAAGGGTCTGTCGTCTTACTAGGTCTGTCGCCCAAAAGGGTCTGTCGCCTGTAGAGTCTGTCGCCGGGTAGTTTTGCTTTCTTTTGCCATGTCTCTGCTACACCCGGGTAAAACACTTAAGACAGGTGGTGTTGTGTGTTCGTTGACAAATATTGACTTAGAGGATATTACGACTCGTTTTCCTCTTCCCTCGGGTTACGGCTATAGACTTCCAGTGCAAGGGGAGGTCACGCCTGACTTGGTCAGAAATGGTGTGGCTGTCCATAAGGCTTCTTTGTCTTTTGGTTTTAGCTTCCCTCTTCCGGAGTTTGGCGAAGCATTTCTTAGATACAAGGATATCGTCCCGTGTCAACTCCACCCCTATGCATGGGCTCAGCTAGTAGTGTTTTCGATAGTGTGTCATCACCTGGGTATCGTTCCAACGGTTCCCCTTTTAAGCGCCTTTTTTAGAGTTCGTAGGCTGAAGGGATTGATAATGTTCTCTCTTCAACGGTTAACAGTCGGCGAGTTTCCTAATAATAAAATCTTTTCGGATCTCCCCAATAAGCTGCGTGGGTTTGAGAGCGAGTGGGCCGTTGTCGAGATTCCAAGCAATCTACGGATTCGCTCTAGATGGAATCGTGATACCTCTGACCACTCACAGCGTTCGGACAGGTTCAGGACAAAAATTTTGAGGGACCAATTTGGCGAGCCTATTCGGCAAATCTGTTCTACCGGGGAGCGTAATTTATTTTCTCTTCTAACCCCGGAAAACATTGCCGCTGCCGGCTGGGGCGTAAGCAGGACCGTTCCTTCTGCTGCCCTCTCTAACCTGCCTACAACTCCTCGTTTATCTAATGCTGGTCCTAGTCAGCCATCCTCGGTCCTAGTAGCCGAAGCGTCTACCCATGTGGGCCACCTTGTAGATGAGTCCTCTTCAGATTCGAAGGATGAGACCCCTGAGGCTGCGGGTACTAGTGGTTATTCAGGGGATGGCCCTGAGTGGGCTCAGGCTGATGCCTTTGGGAGTCCCTTCGTTGATTTTCCGTTGGACTCGAATCTGGATGGTTTAGAGGACTTTGGTGGTTTTCTAGGTTTTCCATCTTTTTTTTATTTCTTGTACACATGTGCGTGATGTTTCACTTGGTCGGCTAATCCTTTCTTTTTCTATTGTGCAGGCATGAACTTCTGAGATTTGATGCGTAGGAGGGATGCCAATGTTGCTGCTCAAGCGGTTCCTCTTCCTCGGTCGCCAATTGGAGCTCCATCTGGATCGGCTCGTGCTCCTACTCCTCCTCCTCCCACTACTGGTGAATCCAGCCGTCCTACACAAGAGGCGGGGAGAAATAAACGGAAGCGGCCCCTTATCCAAGATCGAGGTTTAGGCGATCGTGAGAGCTCTGAATCTCAAAGGAGTTAGTTAGTCCTTCAAGAAGGTGGCTCTCGTGCTGCTGAGGGTAGGTCAGCTCCTCGCCAGCCTAGGCGTAAATATAGAAAGAGGCTGAACATTGAAGCCTCAATGCCCACGAGACCAATCTTACCCAGGGTGGTCGACCTTACTGTGAGGCGCTATACGATTGATAGCGGGGTCGTCGTCGGTGGGGAGGATTTCCATACCTATCCCGGAGTGAACGACAACGACAGTATTGAGGATGCCGGGATAGCATCTCGTTTGGCATGGAGCACCATTCTTCCTCGCGACGAGGCGGGGCTTTTTACAAACATCCCTGAAGCGGAGGATAATTCTGATTATCTCGCTATGAAGGTAAGAGTTTGGTGTTTGATTGGTAACTAATTTCCTCGTCTAAACTTTTTTTTTTGTTAAAATATTTTTTGAGTTACTTTTGTTTTTCATCTTTTCAGTCAGCTCAACAAATTGCGGCCGTTAATGCTTGGCACAAGGCTCTAAGGGAGCAAGCTGACAAAGTGATTCGCGAGCTTCAGGATTAAAAGATGGAGCTGTCAAACGAGGTTAACCAGCTTCGTCCTTATGTCAACAGGGTGGAGGAGGTAAACAAAAGGAACGCTGAGCTTGAGCGAAAGAACGCTGATCTCGAGCGAAGGCTCCAAGAAGAGCAGGCGAATGTGTCTTCCCTTCAAGGGTATCAAGAAGCATATAATAAGGCCATCAATGATCGGGGAGCCATGGAGAGGCGGCGAGATGAGGCTATTGAGGAGCTGCACAATGCACTGGATCGTCAAAGAGAAGCTCGAATTGAGGCCGTTCGTGAATACCGCTTGTCCCAGCACTGTTTTAACAAGAAAGCGACGTTCTCGACGGGATTTATTAAATACGGCTTTTATTTGGCTCGTGCTTGGCTGGAGAAGCATCGGCCTAGTGAGGCTTTTACTGAGTTGCTCTTCACCGAGGAGGCTAAGTACTATGATGCTCCTTCTTGGACCAAGTATGAGCCCGACGCACAAAGTCCAGAGGCCTATTTAGCGGAAGAGGCCATAGATAATCTGGACAACCTTGAGGGTCCGTGGCCTCCTCGATAGCCACTACATACGCCTGAGTCTTCAAAAGCACCTGATCGATCTGAGCCTCCAACAGTGCGTGATGTTTCTGAGCCTATCGAGATAGGCGATCAGCCTGAGTCTATCGAGGCACTGCTGGGGTTGGACAGCGAGGAGTTCCAAATTTCAGATTCTGCTGTTGTTGATCCCGTGCCAGACTTTGCGGCCGTGGTTAGGCCTTCAAGTGATGTTCCTGCTTCCGGGGTGGCTTCCTCGTCTTCCTAGGATCCTGGTTCTTTGACTCCTCCAGTTCCTGAGCCCTAAGCTTCTCAAGATGCTAATGACGATGTAGCGCCTTCCCAGTCGGCTGATTCAGTCATTGCCGTAGATTAGAGCTTTGTAGTTTTTTTTTTAAATCCAATGTACAGATTCATTTTGAATAAAAAGTTCCGTTTCATTTTGTAGTTCTTTCTCTTGCTTATGTGAATCTTAGTAGAGTACCTTGTATGACTTTACTTTTACACCATGTTGCTCCCCAAGTTCTTGTTTGAAACAATGTTGTCATTTCGTTCAAAGAGGAACTTGTCTCGAGTGTTGTGCCTATTTCGCGTTATTTTCGATTAAGGACTTTAGAATAATCAGGACTAAAAATGCTAAAGTTTAACCATAATTTGTCAACGCGAATCTGAAAATTTGTCGACGTACATCGTAACTTACTTATATAGCTTGTACCTTTACCTTTCGTACGCACGTTTCGTGTTTAAGGACTGGTCTTTTGCCCGTCTAGCGCATTTTTCGCTTAGGGACTTTTTGATTGCCCGTCTCGCGTATTTTTCGCTTAGGGACTTTAGTTTGCCCGTCTCGCGCATTTTTTGCTTAGGGACTTTTGTTTGCCCGTCTCGTGCATTTTTTTGCTTAGGGACTTTTTGTATTTGCCCGTCTCGCTCATTTTTCGCTTAGGGACTTTAGTTTGCCCGTATGGGGTCTTATTTTGCCCTTCTAGCATCTTTGTCATACTTGGGGTCTTATTTTGCCCATCTAGGGTCTTATTTTGCCCTTCTAGCGTCTTCGTCATGCTTAGGGTCTTATATTACCCGCTTGGGGTCTTATTTTGCCCTTCTAGCGTCTTCGTCATGCTTAGGGTCTTATTTTGCCCTTCTAACGTCTTCGTTATGCTTAAGGTCTTATATTGCCCACTTGGGGTCTTATTTTGCCCTTCTAGCGTCTTCGTCATGTTTAGGGTCTTATTTTGCCCGCTTGGGGTCTTATTTTGCCCTTCTAGCGTCTTCGTCATGCTTAGGGTCTTATATTACCCTTTTAGCGTCTTCGTCATGCTTAGGGTCTTATATTGCCCTTTTAGCGTCTTCGTCATGCTTAGGGTCTTATTTTGCCCGCTTGGGCTCTTATTTTACCCTTCTAGCGTCTTCGTCATGCTTAGGGTCTTATTTTGCCCGCTTGGAGTCTTATTTTTGCCCTTCTAGCGTCTTCGTCATGCTTAGGGTCTTATATTGCCCGCTTGGGGTCTTATTTTGCCCTTCTAGCGTCTTCGTCGTGCTTAGGGTCTTATTTTGCCCGCTTGGGGTCTTATTTTCCCCTTTTAGCGTCTTCGTCATGCTTAGGGTCTTATTTTGCTCGCTTGGGGTCTTATTTGCCCTTTAAGCGTCTTCGTCGTGCTTAGGGTCTTATTTTGCCCGCTTGGGGTCTTATTTTGACCTTTTAGCGTCTTCGTCGTTTCAATTCCTGTTAAACACATAATCTGTCTAATAAATTGCATTAGAGAATATAGGAAGCGAATGGCTAGTCTTTATTCAGGAGTTAGATGATCACAAAACGATAATATCTATAAAGTAATATAACAGATGGATAGATAAAGACACGAATCATAAGAGGTGTACGATATTTTGCTGCCAATACAGCTTGAGATGGTTGGCATTCCAAGTCTTTGAGATCTTCTTCCCTTATAATTCTCTGTTGTTAACCCCTGCAATGTAATAAGTGGCCACTTTCTGTCTCTTCATCCGGTTTTGGCTTAGGCGGTTCTTCAATGGTAAGGGTTTTCTTCCTTTTAATCCCCTTATACGTGGTGGACGCGATATTACACGTCCTAGCCATCTTTTGGTCTCCTCTCACTTGTCCGACACCATAAGGAGTTTGGAATTTCATTAATAGATAACAAGGATGTACCACCGCTCTCATATTATTCAACAATGGTCTCCCGAAGATCATATTATATGCTATTGACGTCGACTTCACCACCATGAATAATACTTGACAAATGGCACACTTCGGGCTTTCCCCCAATGTCACAGATAGCTGAACTGCCCCTTCGACCTTCACCTTTTCTCCTGAGAAGCAGTACAACGGCGTGGGTACTGGCTTCAGCCTATCCTTCGAGATGTTCATTTTCTCAAAGCAACTCCAGTATATCAAATTCACCGAACTCCCATTATCGACCAGGATGCGACTTACTGGATGCTTTGCTATCACTGCTGAAATTACCATTGGATCATCGTGAGGGATTATTATATCTCCTCTGTCCGCTGGCGTAAAAGTAATGGGCTCTTCGTCATGCTTTTCCTTCATTACTGAGTTAATTTGATGAGCTTGTCGGGCGTAAGACTTCCGAGACGAGGAAGAAGAACCTGCTAACGATTCACCTCCGGATATCACATTAATAGCTGGCCCCGTAGGTTCACTATCTTCCTCTCTGTTCCTTCTATCTGTCCTCCTGTCATCATCATTTTGCCTTACAGTTCCCCTGTTTTCACCTTTTCGGTCTCTAAAGTTGTCTCTGAAGTAGTTTCCTCTATTTCGTGCAGGATAGGCGTTCCTGTCACTTCTCCACACAAATTGATTTATTTTTCCATCACGTGCTAGCTTCTCTAGTTGATTCATTAAATCCCTACATTTTTCTGTCGAATGCCCATGTGTTGAATGGTAGTTACAATAAGAATCTGTGTCACGGCCCATAGTCCCGGATGCTTTCTTCGGGAGTTGTATAAGACCTGATCCCTCAATAGCTGCTAACACCGAAGTTCGAGATTCATTAAGTGGGGTATAGGTGGTATACTTCGTTGTAGAGGTTTTGTCAAACCTCTTTGACTGACTAGAGGATGTTTCAGGGATTTCTCTTCCCCTGTTCCTTCCATCCTTGGATTCTCCTATCGCCACCATTTTCATTACTTCCTCCTGGGTTACATACTTATGTGCGCGGGAAAGCAGGTCTGAGATGGTTGTTGGCTGATCTAGCGACAAGGATTCTTGCAATTTTTCAGACCTTGTCCCCTGTAACATGGCTGCTACAACTATACCAACTTGCAGATCTCGCACTTCCAAAGTAGCATCTCTGAACCAATCCACATAACTCTTTAATGACTCCTTAGCTCCCTGCTTAATAGTGAGCAGGTAGGTCGGTTCCTTCCTTCTCTGACTATTTACCCGCAAACGCCTTGAGAAACTCACTTCGCAGTTGGTCGAAAGAGATAATGGACCCTTCAGGCAGGTTATTAAACCATCGCATGTCCCGACAGAGTTAAGGAAAAGGCCCTACACATTATCTCGTCTTCCCATCCATGTAACAACATTAGTGCCTCATAGTTTTGCATATGGTCGTAGGGGTCCATCTTTCCGGTGTAGGCGGTCATCTGTGGCATTTTGAACTTTGGGGGCAAAGGTTTTTGCATGATGGTCGTGCAAAACGGTACTCTCCTCCTCTGGCTCTCTTCTGCAGACACTAACTTTTTCTCTTCCAGTACCTGTTCTATCATCTTCTTCATGTCCACGGGGGGAGCGAGCTGATTTCGGGCATGAGACGAATCAGGTAGGTCTCCGACTACTTCCTTGCCCTTAGCTTGAGGTGCGTTTGTTCGTATCATTTGCATGCACCAAGTGGGGTCAAAATCCGATCCGGTTCCCCAAGTGCTTTGATCTTCGACCCCGTTCTTTCCAGCACCTCCAATACCACGGTCTAAGTTAGCACCATCAAAATTTGACAAGTCATGGTGGTGGGCAGTAGACCCTGTCGCCCGGTTAACGTTCTGTCGCCCAGACATCTGCCACCCTACATGTGGGACCTGTCGCCTGACCCCTGTCGCAGGATCTAACTCTACTGCTTCTTCATTCTCTCGCTGAATTCCTGCGACAGGCCTCCCGCTACCCTGTCGCCTGACCCCTGTCGCAGGCTCTAAGCCAAATGCTTCCTCAGTCTCTCGCTGGGTGCCTGCGACAGGCCTCCCGCTCCCCTCTCCTGCCGCACCCTGATGAGTGTTGTGCTCTTCCACCGGGGGAACCTCTCGCCGACGAGAGGGGTTTGCCGCTGTCGTGTCCTCCTGTCGCCCAAACATTTGCGGTGGGACACCTCTATTTGTTCCTCCTACCAAGTTCTGCACGGCAGGCGGTAGATCCAATGTCGGGAGAATTCCTTGGAACAGATCCACCATAGCTCGCAGCGCCTGGGTGGTTTCTTCGCTCTGTCGCCTTAGAGCTTCGAACTCTGCCGCACACACAGTAATTCTTTCTTCCTCTCTGTTCACCTGGTTTGTCTGACGAATCTGTTGTTCAGGGGAGCTCACAGAGTTTTCCTCACTTCCGGTCCTTACGTTTGTAGATCTTGTTCTCACCATCTTAGAAAATCTTGACTTTTTATACATTCCCACAGACGGCGCCAATTGTTGTTGCACGAAACAACAATAAGGATATGCTGATGTCGATGTTCGTACTTAGTCTCCACGTGTCTCCACGAAGCTTCTGTAAAACAAGAAAAGTCAGAGAGACGCAGGGGTGGTTCCCTGCGTAGACACTCCGATGCTTAAGTCAGCCAAAAGTTCTTTAGAATTGGGAAGCGTAAAAGCCAGTAGTCAAAAATTAGAGAATAAAATTGTACCTGGGGGCCTATTTATAGGCCAGCATTCTAGGTTAATTTCTTAAGGATAATCACCTTATCTTGCTAAGAGTTTGTGTTCTAATATAACACAAGTTCCTTGAAAATCGGGGGCTTCTGGAGCCTGTCGCCGGCGGGAGACTCACTACACGTGGCACGTTATGGCGTCAGGGGTCTGTCGCTAGCGGGAGCCGAGGTCAGGAGCCACGTGTCACCATATGACTATAGGCGACGGACTGTGGATCTGTCGCCAGGCGATGGGTATAAGAGCGCCACGTGTTGCCTAACGATTGTAGGCGATAGACTTCGAGCCTGTCGTAAGCGACAGGTATGATCACTCACCTCTAACTCTTTCGCCGAATGCCTCGTTGGCCAGAGAGCCTGTCGCCAAGCGACAGGTGTCACGCGTCCCGCCTTTTTCGCCGAATGCCACGTGAGACGGAGAGTCTGTCGCCAAGCGACAGGTGTGACGCGCCCCACATCTTTCGCCGAATGCCACGTGGGACGGAGTGTCTGTCGCCAAGCGATAGGTGTGACGCGCCCCACCTCTGTCGCCGATGGACACATGGACCATTTAGCCTTTGCCATGTGGTAATTTCTAACGCTATTGGGCCTGGCCTAATACGGGTAGACTTTGTCATATCAGTGCCCTTTTGAATCAAAATTCTAGCTTCATCTGTGTGTCATGTTAAGCATTCTAAAAGAGAGTAGGTAAGGTGCATTCATCCCATATAAGATTTGAGAGGGAAGGTCTTAGATATATAATTGTCAGCATTGCACCCTCCAATAAGTCAGCTTTGCAAGAGAGGAGAATGGTTGCATGACAAGTGGTACCAAGGCCAACGTTTGACTGTCGGATTTGAGGCAAAGTGGCCTAGCGCCCCAGTGGGAGTAGGCAGGAAGTGAGTAAACTATGACGATGGGATTATGAGATTGGATGGGGGAAAATGTGCCATGCAATCAAAAGAAAGGAGGCAAGATGCATTCAATTCCAAATTGAATAGAAAAAGGAAGGTTGCTTGCTATTTTAGCGTGAGCTTACACACCTTAATAAATCGATTTTATGGAGGGAGATGGCAACATACTTCTCTTAACTTTGTTGAAAACTAACTGACAATTTCACCACATATTTCTGGTATTAGCTTGTTGATTATATATTTTTTTTTGCATGACAGACTGTGTATGATCATGACACTTTTAGCAAGAATGACAAAATGGGAGATGCAGAGTTCGACATTTGGCCATTTATAGAAGCCTTGAAAATGAAATTAGGAGAAATCCCAAGTGGAACCATAATGTCAAGAGTGCAACCATAACAGTTGTCTGGCTGATGAAAGCACCATTTATTGGAAGGATGGGAAGGTTGTCCAAGATCTTTGCCTCAGATTGAGAAATGAGGAGTGTGGTGAAGTGAAAATTGAACTGCAATGGATTGACATTCCTGGGTCTAAAGTTTTATGAAGTTCATGAATGCTGCTTTGTTTTGGCTTCTGTCTCTTATGTAGAACGGCAGGTTCCAAAGCTTCCACTGCTGTATGCCCTTTGAGTTTTATGATGATGTAAATTTGTTCTTTGAACAATTGGATGCGTAGCAAATCTGTCAATATTTGAATTGTCTTATTCATAAGATTGAACAAATTTTGGTTGATCACATCATAGATACCCAATGAGGTAATTACCTTTTGTAAAATGTGACTTAATAAACTTAATGGTCTTTGTCATGACCTATTTCTGTTAAGAGGTTCTTAAATACATATTTAAACATGCTTTCACATACTGATCTTTCTTGGTGGACAAGCAGAAATTGCAAGATAAATTGTAATTGTATACCTTTTTTTGTGGGTATGGTATAATGAGCAGAGGATTTGAACTTTGAACTCAAGTCTCTCAAGGGCTACGAAATGTTTGGAGCAGTGTAATTGTTGTATTTTGTTAACGGCATTTTGCAAGATATTTATTTAAAGGCAAAATGCAAGGCTCAGAAATCTAAATTGTATGGTCATATTTCCATTTTACTTCATTACATTTACATATTAGACAACTAGAATTTCACTTTGGAAAAATAAAAATTCTGGTTGAAAAGCAAAATCCTTTATATCTTTAAAGCAAATATCCGCGTGAATTCTAACAATGGGAATATAATTTTGTTACAAGCCAACCTGACCGGTTGCGATCTAATATAGTATAATTTTACATATGTATATATAGATAATGATATCCTAGGTAATGGACATGCATCAATATATACACATTATAAATTTTGTAGAAAAGTAAGTAATTTGCTACTATCTAAGTCATTTTGCCTCTTTTTGCCCTCGGTTGCTTTCTCCTTCGTTTGTGTTGCACTATCCAAATAGGTCTATTTATTGACTTAAGTAGGGACCACTTTGCTTCATTCCTATCTCTTTCTAGTTCTCTTTCCCCCAATTATTTTTGTTGCCCTTTCTCGCCAATAGGTGTGTTGGCTCTACCGAGAGGGAGTGAATCGATTTTGGCCTTAATACTAAATTTTAAAGCTAAAGAAGCTACTTTGCACAATAAACTAATAAAAGCAGTAAACAAAGAGTAAGGAAGAAAATGCAAACACAAGATTTATAAAGATTGGGCTAATCACTTGCCTACATCCTTTCTCCTTTATCCTCTTGTCAAGGTGTTGATTGATTCCACTTTTCTTTGTGATTTAATACAATCCACTTCAAGGTCTGGAGAGACCTCTTACACTTCCTTTTATAGGCTTAGGAAGAAACCTTTAAATCTTTTCCCTTGTGAAGCTACCCAATCACGCACAAGATAGTCTTATAAGATTACACTCCCTTTGAAGTCAAGAATTGAGTTTAGGTGGGTTGTGTACAATAGAGAACCTCTCAAAGGTAGAAATACATAATATGAAGTACAATGAGTTTGAAGAAGAGAAGATCTGAGCTTTGAATTCTTTCTTAAAGGTTGAGGAAGATGAGATAGTGCGTGTTCTGCTCTTTATCTTCATAAATGCATGTATTTATAGTCCCTTAAGTGCTGAAAACACTTGTTGGAGTATTTAATGTAATTCTTCTCGTTGAAACCCTAAAACTAGCCATTGGGCACAATTTGCGTGGCATGGGATCAATCTTTAGTTTAAAGGAATCGATCCTCTTCAGCCCTGTTGAGCATTTGGGGCATTCTGCCTTTCTGGGATCGATACTCTAAGGGTAAAGATCGATCCCTCATGTCCAAATCACACCTCCAAGGCATTCTGCCATTTAAAGATTGATCCCATGATGGAGGGGATTGATCCTTTCGTTCAAACTTGACTTTTTTAGACAATTTTGAGTTGAAATAAGTATAGTCTTTGATCCCAAATCATTTTTCAATTTCATGTAAATATTTCTTAACTTAGTCAAGTGAAAACTTGATCCAAACATTTATTAATTTTCTCAAAATTTTAATCAATTAGTTCAATGGAAAATTACTTAATTTTATATTTTCCAAGTGCATTGTAATAAAACATTTTTAATGCCCTTGATATTGTTATAAAAGTTATATGCAAATTTACAAATAAACATTAAGCATTTAATTGCGCTTAAGCTTTTGTCATTTCAAAATATTTAATTGTCAATTTAAAGTTAACAGTCTCCCCCTTTTTGATATGAAGAAACTTAAAATAAATTTACTTTGAAAAATATTTGAAAATACTCTCTCTTAATTAAAGCATAATAATATTTATAAAATTTACCTACTTCTCCTCCTTTTTGTCAAAGCAAACACTAAACTTGCCCTTAATAAATGCATACATAACAAAGGAGTTAGTGATAGAAAAATAAGTGATGGCAAGGAATTGGCAATTTAAAGCAACAATAGACAATAATTTCATGAAGTCATCTAGAGATACCAATTCAATTTTCATGAAGATAATAGCTAGCATAACCATAAGCAAGAGTAGTCACAAAGATAAAAGACAGTCAGAAAGACATAAGCAGTCATTAGATAAGTAGGCAAAACTAGATATCTTAGTTATTCACGAAATCTTAAAAACTGGACATCTTAGTTATATTTATCTTAAAACCACTTGGGAAAGGTCTTATGATATTGCTCAATGAATTCCTCTTGTTGCATCCTGATGTCTTGAACTTCGTCGTATAAAGCAATTTGTGTCTCCTCCATGTGAGCAAATTGGGAATTGACAATATCTTGGAAGGTGTTGAAATTAGACTGAAATGCCTCTTGGTACTTTTCAAGAGAAGTGAAACACGTTTCAATTTGGTTGAAACGTATAGTAACATCTTGTTGAAAAGCTTGCTGATTTGTGTTAAATTGTTGAAACATTAGCATGATCTGGTCAAGTTTAGTAGGAGTTGAACTTGATGGAGCAGATGAAGAGGGAGCATCATAACCTTCCTCTATGAGAGCTTGATCAGGAGTTGGATGATATGCATGTCACTTCTCCTATCCTCCTATACCACTTCGTAGATTTTGATACCAGCCCATGTTGTGAAGTGTTCCTAGACTAATTGTAGTACTAGGTCAGGTAGAACACTGACTTCACATGAACAATCAATCCCTTTTCAAGTAGATAATATGCTAACAGCTTAGGAAACATAATGGTTTTGGTGCCACCTTCTACAATCTTTACCCAATCTTGGAAGATAAAGTGAATGAGGTTAGGCTTCTTAGCAGTGGGACAATGAATGTGATGATGCCAGAATTGATCAAGTCTTCTAACTTGTGAGTACTTAGTGCTGAAAAGATGAAGGTTCCAAGAAATAATAATGTGAAGTAAACGTGCAAGGATAGGAAGATCACCTGCTCGATCATCAACTATTGGAAAGTCTAAAGAAGCATTCTTATCTTCATAGGTGAGGCCTTTGTTGGGAATGCGAAAGACTATAGAAAGCTTGTCTAGAGTCACTTCAATGGACTTTCCCATAATGAATGACTTAATCCCAACAACTTTGTATCGATCATTAGGATCATGGATGAGTTCGGCATTTGAGAAAAAAGCTCGGATAATATTACATGGAACGGGAGTGTTGATGCGAAGAAATGTGATCCATTTGAAGGCTTTGAATCGAGCAAGGTAAGGGAATTCAATTTCTTCAGTAAAGGCGAAGTTGATGGGTCGCCAATGTTTGATTTTCATGTTGGCAAAGCTTTCATGAAATTGGTTCTTTTCTTCCACATTACGGAAACTTCGATTGAAAGCTGTAGGTATGGATAAGGAAGAAGATGAGGGAACTGTTGATTTGCATTTCTTGGTTGTATGTTTCACTCTTGGAGGCACTGTAAACAAGTTTGGAGTGTGATAAACAAGGAAAAGTTCATTGAGGAATTTCAACAAACAGTAGGTGGACACTACTTTGGGGAAGTGGTGATGAGTTTATGGGAGGAATTGGATCACACGATCAACACATACACATAGATAAGAATAACATAAGCAAGTTTGATGAAGGAAAAATTATGAAATATGAAATGGATTGAGAGATATAAAGGCTAGAAGTTGTACCAAAAAATGGGTTTTTGTGCATTTGCAAATGAGTTGGAAAGATGTGAGAATGAGAAAATGTTCAAGAAATTGAAATGGATTTGGAAAGTGTGATGGAAATGATGAAGAATTCACAAAAAAAGATGAAGTTTGGTAAAGAAATGAGAAAGTTTGAAATTTTGGGTGAGAGAGGTGGTTTTGAGGAAGGGTGCACAAAAAAGATGATAAATAGTGAAGTTTATTTTGTAAAATCAAGTTTTTATAAACCTAGAAAAAGGACAAAATCATGAAGAGATCGATCCCTTAAATGAAGGGATTGATCCTTTCGAAGCAAAATGCATTCTATCTCTAGGGGATTGATCCCATGGTCAAAGGGATCGATTCTCTATTCATTTCCCTAGATTTTTGGCAAGATGTTCAGGGAATCGATCCTAACCCATTAAGGATCTATCCCTCAATTATGTGTCTCAATTTTTATGCAAAAAAATGTTTTGAAAACAAGTGAAATTATGCATTTTTAGTCTTTTAAGAGCAAAACAAGATTTGAACAAGTTAAAACCATCTTGTATGACATGTAGAAGGCAAAAACACTTGGTAAAATCATTAAAATGCATTTTGGTATGCTTTGAGATAATTTTGGTATGAGAAATGCATTTTTTAGAGCTAACATGGTGATTTTGCTAAATTTATTCTTTCTTTCAAAATAAATGAGTGTTGGACACTTAACAAGAAATTTAGAACATAATCACATAAGTGTTAAACACATAATTCATCAAATCATCCTTATGACTTAAGTCTATCACAATTTCATAAAGATATATGATAAGTTAAGTATACGATGAGCAAGTAGTTAAGATATTCTTTAAATTCCAAACTTGCATCCATCATTATCATTATAAACTTAAACTATTCAACCAAGGATACAAAGATGATATTCAAGTTCAAGGTGCATTCATTAGACCAAGTTCTCTTTTAAGTGTGCAAAATCTTTCTTTATCTAAAGGTTTAGTAAAAATATTAGCCAATTGATGCAAGGTATCTACAGACTCTAGAGCAATATTACCTTTATGCACATGATCTCTTATAAAATGATGTCTTATTTCAATGTGCTTAGTTTTAGAGTGTTGAATGGGATTTTTGGTGAGATTAGTAGCACTAGCATTATCACATTTGATTGGAATTTGATTCATCTCTATTCCATATTCACTCATTTGTTGCTTAATCCATAATAATTGAGCACAACAACTTCCGGATGTTCAACTTCGGTTGTGGATTAAGCTACACTATTCTATTTCTTGGAAAACCATGAGATGAATCTATTCTCTAAGAATTGGCAAGTTTCGTTTTCTATCAACTTTGCATCCACCAAAATCTGCATCAAAATAGGCATGAAGAGCAAAAGTAGAGTCTTTAGGATACCATACTCCTAAGGAAGTAGTGTCCATAAGGTATCTAAAGATTCTTTTGACAGCTTCTAAGTGTCATTCTCTTGGAGATGATTGAAATCTAGCATACAAACATACACTAAACATTATATTGGGTCTACTAGCTGTGAGATATAGCAATGAGCCAACATAAACCTATATAGTTTAGTGTCTACACACTTACCTCCTTCAACTTTATCAAGCTTGGTAGATATGCTCATTGGGGTGGATTGAGGTTTGGTCTCATCCATCGAAATCTTTTGAGCAAGTCCTTAGTGTACTTAGCTTGATTTATGAAAATTCCATCTTTACATTGTGTTATTTAGAGTCCTAGAAAGAAAGTTAGCTCTCCCATCATGCTCATTTCAAATTCACCTTGCATTAATTTGGAGAAATTTTCACACAATAATTCATTTGTGGATCCAAAAATAATATGATCTACATAGATTTAAAACACAACAAGTCTCTATTCTTAGATTGAATAAACAAAGTTATGTCTACTTTGCCACTTGCAAAACCTTTTTTAATAAAAAACTTGGATAGTCTTTCATACCAAGCTCTAAGTGCTTGTTTTAATCCATATAATGCCTTTGAAAGTTTGAAAACATGATTAGGAAACTTTGGATTTTCAAAACTAGGAGGTTGCTCTACATAAACCTCTTCATTTATGAAACCATTTAGAAATGCACTTTTATCATCCATTTGATGAAGTTTGAAATCTTTGTAACATCAAAGGCAAGAAGCATCCTAATAGCTTTTAGTTTAGCTATCGGAGCATAAGTTTCATCATAGTCTATTTCTTTTTCTTGCCTATATCCTTGTGCCACTAATCTAGCATTATTTCTAATTATCATACTTTTTTCATCTATTTTATTCTTGAATATCCATTTGGTTCCAATAATTGGATGATCATTAGGTCTTTCCACAAGATTTTAAACTTTAATTCTTTCCAATTGATTTAGTTCCTCTTGCCTAGCCATAATCCAATTGTTATCTGTTAAAGCCTCATGTACATTCTTTGGTTTAAATTGAGATACAAATGCTACATGTTGGAAAATATTTCTATAGGATGATCTAATTCTAACTCCAATATTTAGATCTCCAATGATGTCATTATTTTTCACATAATTAAATTCTCTTAGACATCTAGACTCTTTTTCAATTGTCTCTTCATCTAATGACTCCTTTTTATTTATATTAAGATCTTCTAGTTCTTTGGTAACATCTTTATTTTGAAATGGATCAATTTTTGGGTCATTAAATATTTCTACATCATCATCAAGATTGGTTTTACTAGATGAATTTGACTCATCAAAAATCATATGTATTGATTCTTCTACAATAAGAGTTTTTTTGTTGAAAATTCTATAAGCTTTAGAATTTAAGGAATATCCAAGAAAAATTCCTTCATCACTTTTGGCATCAAATTTTCTTAAATTATCTTTTCCATTATTCAAAACAAAACATTTACATCCAAAAGGATGGAAATAGTTGATATTAGGCCTTTTTTCCTTATAAAGTTCATATGGTGTTTTCTTTAAAATTGGCCTAACCATTGCTCTATTTATTATATAGCATGAAATATTGATAGCTTCAGCCAAAAAATATTTTGGTAAATAATTTTCACAAAGTATAGTTCTAGCCATTTCCTCTAAAGTTCTATTTCTCCTTTCAACTAACCCATTTTGTTGAGGTGTTTTAGGAGCTGAAAAATTATGGCTAATACCCCTATCATTATAATAAGTATTAAGACCAAGATTTTCAAATTTTTTTTCATAATCACTTCTAATACTAGTGATTGAATATCCTTTTTCATTTTCAGTGATTTTTGAAAAAATGATGAATTTATCTAAGGCTTCATTTTTAACACTTAAGAAAAGTACCCATGTGAACCTAGTATAATCATCAACTATAACAAATCCATAGTGTTTTCCTTTTAAGCTAGTAGTTCTAGTTGGTCTAAAGAGATCTAAGTGAAGGAGTTGGAGTGGCCTAGATGTTGAAACACACTTCTTAGATTTGAAAGAGACTCTCTTGTGCTTGCTTCTTACAAGAGTGTCAGAAACTTTATTATTTTCAAATTGAAGCTTGAGTAATCTAACAACTAGGTCTCTTTTAGCTAATTTGGACAATACATGCATGCTAGCATGTCCTAATCTCTTATGCCACAACCAAGGTTCATCTTCCTTAGTGGTCTTAAAGCAGACATTTTGTTATTTAGTTAATCTAAGTGTACAATATAAATGTTTCCTTATCTATGTCCAATGAAAAGTATTTGGTTGGTTTTAGCATCAACAACATGGCAACACAAAACATCAAACACAACCTTAAAACCTTTTATCAGATAATTGACTAATACTAAACAAGTTATGCTTTAATCCTCTAACATACAACATATTTATATTTTCAATAGTAGAAAAAGAGTTACCAATAGAGCCAATCCATTCTATTTGCCCTTTCGAGTTGTCCCAAATGACACTTCTCCACCACTTTTAGGCTTTAGGTTTTTGAATTGACTCTTGTCACTGGTCATGTGTCTTAAGCATCCACTGTCAAGGTACCAATGCTCCTTTGACTTTGCCTTATTGTCACAGTGTGCTATATACAATAATCATCATCTTCATCACACATTATGCATATTCAGTAGCTGGTTGGGCTGTCAGTGATGCCTTTAACACTATGCATTTAAACAGCAACACTTCACATATTATTTTATTCCCATAAATATGTAATGTTTACGACAGTATAAATCAATTCACATCCCCTGAAATTAAGGTTACATCAAGCAGTATTGTATAAAAATGTCTGAACATACAAATGTAAATACAATACCTCCAGGATCCACTATCACTGCTTCGGGGTAACCAAAAGTAGTCAATCTACGGATAAGTAAATCACGCAAAACCTTTGAAAATAATCTATAGATGGTGAAAATAAAGGAGTGAGCAAACCACGGCTTAGTAAAGGAATTGTATGCAATACTTGATATCACGAAATCTACATGTAGTAAAATCATTATTTCCTATAGGTACACTAGGGACTGAAATAGGAAAGATACTATAGTCGGCTAGGGATCCAGATGGAGTAAAGAAGGTATTTTGAAATACCTGTATTGTCTCGAAACCTAGAAGTAACTATAGGGAGTAAGTATTGATTCTTGATATAAAACACTTTTCCATCTCATTTCATAGTAAATCTCAAAATCAATGCTTTTATAAATCAAAGCATTTAAATTAAATAATCTAATATTCATATTGAATCAAAAAAAGAATATTAGATTAATAAATCTCATTCCCTTTTAAACACATGTTACGTATATCACTGAAAATTTCGTAAATAGTATTGTACCCAATTTAGTACAGTAAACCATTTAGAAAAATCATCATCCATCTCATTTGTTGGCTCATAGGCTATACCGAGAGGGGGGGTGAATCGGTTTTTAACTAACCTTTAGGTCATTTTTTGATTCCTCTAAATTCACTAGCCTATATTAATGTTTTCTAAGTTCTCTAGACTATGCAAACATGCAATCCAAATTCAATACAATAAACACAAATATAATTGCAAGTAAATAAAGAGAATAGAGAAAGAGAAATTTATGCAAGCGATTTATAGAGGTTCGGCAACCTTGCCCACGTCCTCTACCTTGAGAAGCTCCCAAGGATTTTCCCCAAATTCACTAACTTGAATTTGTCTTTACAATCCCTCTTTTTCTAGGCTAAAGAGAAACATCCCTCTTTTTCTAAGGCTAAAGAGAAACCTCCCTCTTTTTCTAAAGCCTCCCCTTTACAAAGTGTGTTTGTGTTTACAGTGGGTGTAACCAAAGAAGGCCTTTAGGTATGCAAATGATTACAAAGATTGAGCACAAAGAAAAGCCTATACAATATTTATGCTATGCTGTACAAGGAATATGAGAGTGATGAAAGATGAAGACTTTGTAGCACTTAAATTGTTGTTGAGGCTTGAGGAAGATGAAGAAGAAGAAGATGATGAAAAATGTTGCTCAGCTATTCCTCTTTTTTTTTTCTTGAGTTTCCAAGCCTCTATTTATAGTCCCTTGATGGTTTCTGAATGTTGGTAGGAGCCAAAACTGAATGTAACCGTTGTATCTCACAAAAGCTAGCCGTTGGGTACTGTTTTCGTGAAAAGAGATCGATCCTTTGCCATAGGGGATCGATCCGAATTTTCCCAAATGCCTTCCAATGCATTCTGCCATGAAAGGATCGATCCCTTCCCTTAGGGGATCGATCCCATGCTTCCAGAGAGCATTTCTTGCACTTTTTTAGACCATTTTGGGTTAGAAATGATGTAGACCTTGATTTTAATTCAACCCAAAATATTTTAGAATTTTGTGGGAGTTTTTCTTGACTTTCTCAATTTGAAAACATAGTCCAAAAACTAATTAAGTAATTTTCTAAAGTTGTGTTCAATATAATCTTGAAAACATTACTTAATGAAAATATTCAAAACTATTTATAAAATATTAAGACCAATAAGAATATACAATTAAATCATGGTCTTAAACTTTGATATGTAGACTTAAAGTGGTTTGAGAAAATCATGAGTGATAAAGCAAATTTACAATATGAATGAAACATAAAAGATCACTTAAGTTTTGTCATTTCAAAATATATATGTCAATTTAAAGCTAAAATCATTGACAACATATGAATAATCATATATCATTTAATTTTATCATCTATTTAAAAACATCCTTTTTATATCATGAAACGGTTGAGACGAAAGCAACACTCTCAATATATCATGCTATAATCCCTTTAGGGAACAGTATCAGTATCATATGAGATCTATGGCCATAGTCTATAATTGTCCTTAGTCGTACACTGATCAGGTGTCAACCGGGACGTTAAAGATAGGATCAGTGTCAATAGCTTCACACATCATGTACATATCACATATTACATATTAGCATGATACGAGGCTTATCAGTCTCAAAACAGTGTATATGAAATCTCATCACCTTTATGGAATTTAATAAAATAAATAATATCTTTCAGAAAATCCATAAAGGTATAAAATCACTGTGGAAAAGTCAACTATATTAAATGTGTAAATATCTATATCCCTAGAATTAAGGTTAGACAATTCCTCAATTATGAGGATTAGATTTAGACTGATTTAGTTTCCTATTTTACTGCTTAACAGTAGCTGTATATAATCCTTAGAAGTTGTATTATTCAAGTAAGATTCAGAAATAAAAATATTCTGAAATTTCACATGGTATCAAGAGCTTTAGGTTTTTTCTTGGAAATCAGTCACTTTTTCAGCCTTCATTGCTGATTTTTCTACAGTTTCTTCTTCAGCCTTCATTGCTGATTTTTTTTTACCTTAGGCCTTCATAGCCACTTTCTCATCAAGAACTTTTCTTTCTTGCCAAACCCTAAATCACCATATTTTTCCAAGAGCTGCTGCTGTTTTTTACCACCATGTCAGGTTCTACTTCAGTTGTAAATTCTACTCCTTATACCAGTAGTTTGATCAAGAACTCTGCATTGGTCACTGCAGAAGCTAATGTTGGTGGACCAAATGTCCTTGATTTGCGTAAGATTGATGACAAGCCTCGAGTGTGGTGTGACCATTGCAACAAACCACGCCATACTCGAGAAACTTGTTGGCACATCCATGGAAAACCAACAAATTGGAAGCCGAAGCAGAAGCAGTCACAACCCTCTGCCAATGAAGCAAATATTGGTTCCTTCAGCAAAGAGCAGTTCGATCAACTCCTGAAACTACTAAAGTCCAATCCGACATCTAGTACATCTAATAGTTCATTGGCTCATTCAGGTAGAAATCCATTAGCCCTATCCAGTGTCTTTAATTCTGCACCATGGATCATTGATTCAGGAGCATCTGATCATATGACTAACCTGTCGAATCTATTTAGTTCATACACTCCCTGTTCTGGTAATGAAAAAATAAGAATAGCAGATGGTAGTTTTTCACCTATTGCAGGCAAGGGTTCTATTAAACTTTCTGAAAGTATTGATCTTAAATCTGTACTTCATGTTCCTAAACTTGCTTGTAATCTTTTATCTGTCAGTAAACTTTCAAAGGATTCCAACTGTCGTGTTATCTTTTTTGACTCTCTTTGTCAATTTCAGGACCAAAACTCAGGGAAGATGATTGGCAGTGCTAGAGAAATAAATGGGCTCTACTATTTCAGTGAGGATTTCCTAGGTAATAAAAAAGCTCAAGGGCTTAGTAGTACCACTTCAAATTCTGTTTCTGATAAAATAATGCAATGGCATCTTAGGTTAGGACATCCTAGTTTCCCTTATTTAAAACATTTATTTCCTAATTTGTTTAAAGGAGTGGATTGCTTTATTTTTCAATGTGAAAGTTGTCTTTTATCTAAAGATCATCGAGTTAAATATATTTCAAAACCTTATAGTCCATCAAAACCATTTTACTTGTTTCATACTGATGTTTGGGGACCTTCAAAGGTTACCACCTTGTCTGGAAAAAGGTGGTTCGTAACTTTTATCGATGATCACACTAGATTGTGTTGGGTTTACTTACTAAGCAAAAAATCTGATGTAGAAAAACTTTTCAAAGATTTTTATTGCATGAAACCCAATTCAAAACAAAAATTTGCATCCTTCGAACAGATAATGGAACTGAGTACTTTAATGAATGTTTGGGAAATTTTTTAAAAGAAAAAGGTATTTTACACCAATCTACATGTCGAGACACACCCCAGCAAAATGGAATAGCTGAAAGGAAAAATAGGCATTTACTTGAGGTAGCTAGAGCTATCATGTTTTCTATGAACATTCCAAAATACCTCTGGGGAGATGCTGTGTTGACTGCATCTTACTTAATCAATAGGATGCCAACTCGTGTCTTACATTTTGAAACACCTTTGAATACTCTCAAAAAATACTTCCCAACATTTCGTTTATACTCTGAGTTACCTTTAAAAATTTTTGGATGCACTTGCTTTGTTTATATTCCCCAAATTTTTCGATCCAAATTGGATCCTAAAGCTGAAAAATGTGTTTTCATTGGCTATGCTCCAAATAAAAAAGGGTATAAGTGTTTTAATCCTTTGACAAAGAAAATTCACATTACTATGGATGTCACTTTTCTAGAAAATCAACCCTATTTCAGCAAAAATCTTCTTCAGGGGGAGAATAAAGAAGAAGAAGATAATTTTTGGAAATTCTCTACACCACTACCAAGCCTCATTGAGTCACCAATTCAGTCTATTAAACAATTTAAGGAAATGGATGTTAAAAATAATGAACACAAGGACTCTCTTAGTCAACAGGTGCCAAGTATTGAAGAATCTGAAACAGGGGGAGAATTACTTCAAACGGATTCACATAATCCAAATATTGAGCTTCAGGTTTATACCAGGAGAAAATCTCATAAAAATATTACTGATCCAATTATTTCTCTAGCACCTGTTCAGCCGGAATCTTTGAGGGATGGTCCTCCTCCTCAAACTCAGGTTAATCCTAAAATTGCTCCTTTAGTTTCTTCCCTTGAGTCTTCAAATATTGATTTTTCTGATCTAGATGTCCCAATTGCTAACAGAAAAGGAGTAAGATCATGTACCAATCACCCTATTGCAAAATATTTGTCGTATCAAAAGTTGTCCAATAACCACAAAGCATTCCTTTCAAATATTTCTAACTTGCATGTACCAAGATCTATTCAGGATGCCCTAGGTGATCCGGATTGGAAGTTAGCGGTGAAGGAAGAGATGGACGCTCTTGAAAAGAATGGGACTTGGGAGATTGTGGAGCTACCAAGAGGCAAGACAACTGTAGGATGTAAATGGGTCTTCACTGTGAAGTGTAAGGCAGATGGGAGCATAGAGAGGTACAAGGCAAGACTTGTTGCCAAGGGGTTCACTCAAACTTATGGCATTGACTACCAAGAGACCTTCGCTCTAGTTGCAAAAATAAACTCAATCCGGGTACTTCTCTCTTTAGCAGTGAATTTCAATTGGTCTCTACAGCAACTTGATGTAAAAAATGCCTTTCTTAATGGAGATTTAGAGGAAGAAGTGTTTATGGACCTCCCACCTAGATTTGAGAAAAACCTCGGAACCAACAAGGTGTGCAAATTGAAAAAATCCTTGTATGGTCTTAAACAATCACCAAGAGCATGGTTTGAAAGGTTTGGAAATGTAATGAAGAGCTATGGTTATATTCAGAGTCAAGCTAACCACACAATGTTCTTCAAGCACTCTAGAAATGGTAAACTAGCTATTTTAATTGTGTATGTGGATGATATAATAATAACTGGTGATGATAGTGCAGAAATTGGAGAACTTAAGAGAAGGCTTGCACATGACTTTGAGATAAAGGATTTGGGAGCCTTAAAGTACTTCCTTGGGATGGAATTTGCAAGATCAAAGGAGGGTATCTTTGTTAGCCAACGTAAGTATGTCCTAGACTTGCTTAGTGAGACAGGAATGCTTCGTTGCAAGATAGCTGAAACCCCAATAGAGCCCAACTTGAAACTTCAGCCTGCTGAAACCAAAGACGTGGTGGATAGAGAGAAATACCAAAGACTTGTGGGTAGACTCATCTATTTAGCACATACACGACCTGATATAGCTTTTGCAGTAAGTGTGGTAAGTCAGTTTATGCATTCACCTAGCTCAGAACACTTTGAAGCTGCCTACAGAATCCTAAGGTACCTAAAGGGAACGCCTGGAAAGGGATTGCTTTTCAAAAACCATGGACACCTACAAGTAGAAGCCTATACCGACGCAGACTGGGCAGGAAGTATTACAGATAGGAGGTCAACTTCAAGCTATTGCACATTTGTGGGAGGAAACCTTGTCACTTGGAGAAGCAAGAAACAGAATGTAGTAGCCAGAAGTAGTGCCGAGGCTGAGTTTCGTTCAATAGCCCATGAGATTTGTGAGGTAATGTGGATTAAAAGACTACTTGAAGACTTGAAGGTTTCTAATCCCTCACCGATAAAGCTCTATTGTGATAATAAAGTTGCAATCTCTATTTCTCACAATCCAGTGCTCCATGATAGAACGAAGCATGTAGAAGTAGATAAGCATTTTATCAAAGAGAAGCTTGACAATGGAATAATTTGCATGCCATATATACCAACAAGTGACCAAGTTGCTGATGTTCTTACAAAGGGATTGCACAGGAAGCAGTTTGAAAATCTAGTGAGCAAGCTTGCCATGGAAGATATCTTCAAGCCAGCTTGAGGGGGAGTGTGGAAAAGTCAACTATATTAAATGTGTAAATATCTATATCCCTAGAATTAAGGTTAGACAATTCCTCAATTATGGGGATTAGATTTAGACTGATTTAGTTTCCTATTTTACTGCTTAACAGTAGCTGTATATAATCCTTAGAAGTTGTATTATTCAAGTAAGATTCAGAAATAAAAATATTCTGAAATTCCACAATCACACTGTGTACAGTACGGTGAAAACAATGTTATAGAATATGCACACTGTAGTAATAATTTCCATGAATGTTTGGGTTCACCGTAAAACACTTATACACATTTTCACATTTTCATTTCAATGAAATTCAAATTTCAGCATTACTGAAATACCATTTCTAAAAAATTTTACATTTTATGGAAGATAGTAATATTTATTTTCCAAAGCTAATAATAATTCCATAACTACACTATTTCATGTGGAACACATTTAGGAGCATTTTATTCTCAAAACTTTATTTACAATAGTAATACCTTTATAGAAATTAATAAAATAGGTAAAATCCTCAATCAGTCCATAAAGGTTTTATTTATTATAAAGTGAATATTTACAGAAATAATTTATGAATATTCACTTCTCAACATTTCCCTTTTTAAACAATTTCTTACACTGTAAAACATTTAGGAGGAATTTCCACTAGCTTGACTTTTAGTAAATTCTGTAACATGAATATTTAAATAATATTTTTTGGTATATTCATGTTTTATGAAAATATCAAATATCTCATTTAAAGGCTAGGAAATCATTCAAACATACATTAAAATATTTCATTCCATTTATAGAAAATTTCTAAAGAAATTTCAGCAGCACAATAGCAGCGAATATCTTAGCCTTCCTGCATTTCAACACATTTCCAAAACCAACAAACAACCACAATTTCACAAATTTCAAGGCATTTCATTTCAAAGCATCCTTATAAAATTAAATGCATCAAAATCATGCATTCGAGATATCCTTACAGTTCACATACGCATCCCTTACCTGTCTGACATATTCAACTCTTCCGAGTGCACCACTCGTAAACCGTTACTCCTGGGTTGTATATAATTTTACCAAAAATATTAGCTCACTTAATACATATTTTTAAACTATTATTCATGTCTATATGCAGCCACATTGGACACTGCAATTATTTTCACAATATAAATTCTACTGGTAATATAACATAACTTCTTCGTTTTAAGTTGGATTTTAAATCCGAGCATACCGACAGACTCCTTGTAGTTTCTACAGTCTTAAATATACCCTCAAATCATCAAAACCAGCCATGAATCATGCACTACTTACTATGGCCAAAATCACCATGTTTAAATTCCTTTTGGACTTTTGGACTTTGTTGGCTCTACAGAGAGGGGGG
This sequence comes from Heritiera fomes, assembly GCA_032173925.1. Taxonomy (NCBI): domain Eukaryota; kingdom Viridiplantae; phylum Streptophyta; class Magnoliopsida; order Malvales; family Malvaceae; genus Heritiera; species Heritiera fomes. The sequence goes on from JAPDPM010000005.1 coordinate 15,029,013, forward strand.
TGAATCGGTTTTTCTAGTTATTTCTAATTTTCCTAACTCTTAATGCACAATCAAAGTCAAATAAGCAACAATGAAATAAATGCAGTAAATAAGAGTAAGGGAAAGAGAAGCAAACACAAGTTTTATAGAGGTTCGGCCAATCTCTTGCCTACGTCTTCTCTCCTTGAACTCCTTGTCAAGGTTTTGATTCACCTCTTCCTTGAGAATGCTTACAAACCACTTGAAGGTGTGGCAAGACCTCTTACAATTTCTCTTGAGACTTTAGAAGTACCCTTGTAGTATTTCCACACTCAACAATATCAGACCTTACAAGGATAGCTCACCCCTTTGAATATCTGATTTTTCAGTGAATGGGTGAAGAACACAGAAAACAATCTCACAAAATGGAGTTACAACAAAGATTTTCAGATTTCAATTTCTCTCTTGAAGCTTGAATACTTTGGAATGCTTGTTCTACCTCCAGACTTCATAAATACCTCTATTTATAACCCATCAAACGGATAGAACAGTTGGTGAAGCATTTAATGCAAATCCTCCCGTTGAAACCCTAAAAAACTAGCCGTTATTGTCAGGTCTCGGGCAAAGGGATCGATCCTGCTACAGTGGGGATCGATCCCTTTTGTCCAGAATGCTTTGCAACTTTCTCCCGGATGATTCAAGAGCCTTCTGCCACCTTGGGATCGATCCCTCTACAGTAGGGATCGATCCCTTTTTGTCCAGTACACCTTCCTGCACTTAGTTGACTGCAAAGTTCAAGGCTTTTGTGATTTTAAGTTAGTTCAAAATCTTCTAACACTTTTCTAAGAGTATTATTGACTTTTTGAGTTGAAATCGCAATCCAAAACTTTGTTAAAATAGTTTCAATCATTGAGTTCATTCAAAGCAAATTTACTTGTATAAAAATTATTTCTAAGCTTGCTTGAGTTTTGTCATTTTCAAAATACTTGTCAAGTTAAAGCTAACAATCTCCCCTTTTTTGATATGACAAAACTTAAGGTAAATTTGCTTATGTGTTTGAAAATTGAGGTTACTTGATTTTTGAGAAATATTACTCCCCCTCAATATATTGAGGTTACTTGATTTTTGAAAACTATTACTCCCCCTCAATATTTGCTCCCCCTCAATTAATATTTACCACATCAGTTCTCCCCCTTTTTGTCATAGCAAAAGAATAGAAAGCATGGAGAGAAGTGGTTAGGGATAGAAATCAAGTTAAAGCAATAAAGACCAAAGAAACAATAGTATGGGGAAGAAAATAAAGAGAAATAAAGATCAACTCAATGTCACTAAAGCACAATTAATGTCAGAACATGACATAGTGATTAACATATAAAACAACTAGAAGGCATAGCTAGCAAAGTCATTAACATAGTCATAGACATAGTCATTAACATAAAACAACTAGAAAGCATAACTAGCAAAGTCATGAACATAGGTATGAACATAAAACAACTACAAAGCAGGACACATGTCACATCAAGGAGGATCAACGCCTTGGAAAGGTCTTGTGATATTGCTCAACGAAGTCTTTGTGTTGCAGGCGAACATCCTAAATTTCATCGAACAAGGTAGCTTGAGTGGCCTCGATGTGATCAAGTCGCTCACCCACGTCATGCTGAAAGTTTTGAAGCATATGCATGATCTGGTCAAGCGATGCTGACGAGGAGCCGGAAGGTGCAGAAGATGTGGCTGCTGCAGGTGCGTCAGCTGCATCCCCTCCTTCTTCGCCATCTGGTGCCGGAGCATGTTCGGGAGACGCAGGTTGACCATGACCCTTGACCCATTCGAAGGTGTCACCCACTTGATGAAGATACCATCCCAAGTTATGGAGGGTGGTGAGATTGATGGTGGTGTTGGCAGCCGGAAGCGTATCGACCTCACATGAGCAGTCAACGCCTTCATGAAGTAAGTAAAAGGCGAGAGGCTGAGGGAAGACAATGGAGTTGACCTTGCCACGAACAATCTTCACCTAGTCATGAAGGATAAAGTGTAGGAGGTTTGGGCGTTCGCCATTGGGTTCATGAATATGATGGAGCCAAAAACGATCAAGTTTGCGAAGGTGAGAATATCGGGTGCCAAGAGGGCAGAGATTCCATGAAATGATGATATGGAGGAGAGGTGCGAAGATAGGAAGGTCACTTGCACGATTATCGGTAACAGGAAAGACCAAGGGTACATTGAGATTTTCATAGATATCACCGTCGTCAGGAAGTCTGAAGGCAAAGGAGAGGGATTGCTTGGTCAGTTCAATATTTTTGCCCATGACATAAGACCGAATCCCGACAACCTTACATTCATCATTTGGAGCATAAATGATATCGGCATTGGAAAAGAAGGCGCGAATGATGTTCGCTGGGACCGGAGTATTGATTTTGAGGAATTGGGTCCAACCCCATTCATTGAACTTGGCGAGGTAAGGAAAATGAACCGACTCGAGGAAGTCGAAATCAATAGGACGCCAATGCTTAATGGGCATATTGGCAAATTCGGTTAGAAATCTGGTTTTCTCATTAGCATGGCGAAAGCAGCGGTTAAAGGCGGTTGGTGTGGATGATGAGGAAGAGGAAGCACGGGTTTTGCGTTTTGGAGCAGTGTGCTTAATCTTAGGAGCCATATGGAGAAGAACAAAATAGGAAATTTCGTTGAGGACTTGTATCAAACAGGTGGTGTGCACAAGTTTGAGGAACTATGGATGAGTGTGTGGAAGAGATGTGATCTAACCAACAGCAGAGAGCCACAACCCAAGATGCATTGAACAATTATAACAATGAAATTCGGATGCAAAATGACAGATAGTCTAAGTATAAACTTGAGAAAAATACAAGTGCCAAAGGAGTTGAAAACCTAGATGGAGAAGAAATTGATGCAAGATATGCACATGGGTAGGCAAGACATGATAAAAAAGACTAGAAATGCAAGAAAAATTTAATGAAAAATGTTAGAAAAACTTACATTTGAAATGTTGGGTGAATAGTAACCATGGTGTGGAATAAGAAGGAAGAGAAGAAAATAGGAGATTTGGTCATGAAATGAGGAGGGGAAATTAAAAAGAGAAAGAAATGAGGAAGATTGGTGAAAGAATGAAGCGATTTGGTGAAGAAATGAGTGAGATCTAGAAATTTTGGATGAGAGAAAATGGGGAATGGCGTGGGGATGTGAAGATGAAGGTGAATAGTTGGAAAGAAAGGAGGGGCAAAAGGAGGATCTTGATTTCTCTTGATTTTCATCTCATAGGTGAGTAGAGATCCCATAAGTTCATCTAATGAGAGTGTATGAGGATCCTTGGATTCCTCAATAGCAGTGACTTTAGCCTCCCATGATTTAGGTAAGCTATTGAGTATCTTTTTCACCATTTCTACATTAGAATATGTCTTGCCTAAGGCTTTAAGACCATTTATGATGTCAGTAAACCTAGTAAACATGTCACTAATTGATTCATCATTCTTCATTTTAAACAATTCATAGTCTTGTGTGAGCATGCCTACTTTGGTTTCTTTGACTTGTGTGGTTCCCTCATGTGTGATATCTAGTTTATCCCAAACTTGTTTAGCATTCTCACATTGTGACACTCGATTATACTCATTTGGTCCTAATGCACAAAAGAGTGTGTGCATTGCTTTAGCATTAAGTTGTGCCATCCTAATATCATTAGTATCCCATTCATCTTCTTTCTTAGGCACATCCGTCCCATCTACTTTCTTAATAGGGATAAGGGGACCTTTAACAATAATTCTCCATACTTCATAATCATTGGCTTGAATAAATAGCATCATTCTAGTCTTCCAATAAGCATAGTTTTCACCATTAAAGAGTGGAGGTCTAACCGTAGAGTGTCCCTCTCCTACCAAGGGTGTAGACAAACTAGTTTGAGCCATTAGTGATCGTTTATACTCGATAGATGTTAATCTAAGTCAATCTCGAGCCCAAGCTCTGATACCAATTGTTGGTTCAGAGATTTTGGATGAGAGAAAATGGGGAATGGCATGGGGATGTGAAGATGAAGGTGAATAATTGAAAAGAAAGGAGGGGCCGACGTTTAAAATGACCCGGGAAGGCAAATCTGTCACGAGGGGATCGATCCCCACTGTAGAGGGATCGATCCCTTTTAGGCAGATTGCTCCCATCACCCAGAATTTTGGCTAACAGACTGGGAAATCAATCCTATTGATGAAGAATTGTCTCCTCAGTCACTTGCCGCATTCGTGATGCATAAAAATGATTTAAAAACAATGACACTGATGCATTTTTACCATCTTAAAATCAAAATTTGATTGTTGTTACTTGAGATGCAGGAAATGAGATTGAAAAACTGCAGAAAAACTGCAGAAAGTTGCAGCAAAGTGCAGAAAATTGCATAAGTATGCAGAACCAATAGGTGGACATGGCTGTGATAGTGTCTTAACATTAGAAATGTGTTGTGGTGAATGAAAGAAGGTTAACATGAGCAAAACACTCAGAATTCAACATTTCAATCTCAAGGAGTTATGAACATGAACAGTAACTCAGTAAGTTAAGGTCATGAATTGCAAGTGTAATTATATTCTTCAAATTGCTGTGTTGCAATCATCACAAACCAACCATAAGACATTCATGCAACATCAAATTACTTCAAGGAGCATTCATAATGCCTAATTCACCTCTAAGAGTGCAAAATCTCTCCTTGTCCAAGGGCTTTGTGAAAATATCAGCTAATTGGTGCAAGGTATCCACATACTCTAGAATTATGTCTCCTTTTTGCACATAATCTCGTATAAAATGATGTCTAATCTCAATGTGCTTGGTTCTAGAGTGTTGGATGGGATTTTTTGTAAGATTGATGGCACTAGTGTTGTCACACCTAATGGGAACTTGGTTCATTTCTATTCCATAGTCTCTCATTTGTTGCTTAATCCACAAAACTTGAGCACAGCAACTTCCGGAAGCTATATATTCAGCCTCGGTTGTGGATTGAGCTACACTATTTTGTTTCTTAGAGAACCATGAGATGAGCCTACTTCCTAAGAATTGGCATCTTCCCGATGTGCTTTTCCCATCCACTTTGCATCCACCAAAATTCGCATCGGAATAAGCATGGAGATCTAGTGTAGAATCTTTAGGATACCAAAGTCCTAAGGAGGAAGTGTCTTTGAGGTATCTAAGGATTCTTTTTACTGCTTGTAGGTGTGATTCTCTAGGGGATGACTGAAATCTAGCACACAAGCATACACTAAACATTATATCGGGTCTACTAGCAGTTAAATAAAGCAAGGAGCCAATCATAGACTTATATAGTTTAGTGTCTACACATTTTCCTCCTTCATCCTTATCAAGCTTAATATTTGTGCTCATAGGTGTAGAGAAAGGTTTAGATTCATCCATTCCAAATCTTTTGAGCAAATCTTTAGTGTACTTAGCTTGATTTATGAAAATACCTTCTTTACATTGTTTAACTTGAAGTCCTAGAAAAAAGGTTAATTCTCCCATCATACTCATTTCAAATTCACCTTGCATTAGCTTTGAAAAATTTTTGCACAATGACTCATTTGTAGAACCAAAGATGATATCATCTACATAAATTTGAACTACTAATAAGTCATGACTTTTAGATTGAATAAACAAGGTTGTGTCTACCTTTCCTCTTGTAAAACCTTTTTCGATTAAAAACTTTGAAAGTCTTTCATACCAAGCTCTAGGAGCTTGTTTTAATCCATATAAGGCTTTTGAAAGTTTGAAAACATGGTTAGGAAATTTTGGATTTTCAAAACCGGGAGGTTGCTCAACATAAACCTCTTCATTTATATAACCATTTAGGAAAGCACTTTTCACATCCATTTGATACAACTTAAAATCCTTATAGCATGCAAAAGCAAGTAGCATCCTAATGGCTTCTAATCTAGCTACCGGAGCATAGGTTTCATCATAGTCTATTCCTTCTTCTTGTCTATAACCTTGAGCCACTAATCTAGCCTTGTTTCTAACAATAATGCTATTTTCATCCATCTTATTCTTGAATATCCATTTGGTTCCAATGATGGGATAATCTTTAGGTCTTTCTACTAATGTCCACACTTTGCTTCTCTCAAATTGATTTAATTCTTCTTGCATGGCCATAATCCAATTTTCATCATTCAAGGCCTCATCCACTTTCTTTGGCTCAAATTGTGACACAAAGGCTACATGTTGACATATGTTTCTATAGGTTGACCTAGTCCTAACTCCAATGGTTGGATCTCCAACAATGTCCTTATCTTTCACATATCCAAGTTCTCTAGGACACCTAGATTCCTTCTCAATAATTTCTTGTTCCATGGATTCCTCATTTTTGTTAATAGTAAGATCTTCTAATTGTTCCCTAACATCCTTATCTTGAGAAGGGTCAACTATAGGTTCATCAAAAATCTCTACTTCATCATCAAGATTGGTTCTACTAGATTATACTCATTTGGTCCTAATGCACAAAAGAATGTGTGCATTGCTTTAGCATTAAGTTGTGCCATCCTAATATCATTAGTATCCCATTCATCTTCTTTCTTAGGCACATCCGTCCCATCTACTTTCTTAATAGGGCCAATCTCTTGCCTACGTCCTCTCTCCTTGAACTCCTTGTCAAGGTTTTGATTCACCTCTTCCTTGAGAATGCTTACAAACCACTTGAAGGTGTGGCAAGACCTCTTACAATTTCTCTTGAGACTTTAGAAATCTCCTTCTAATCCTCTACCCTTGTAGTATTTCCACACTCAACAACATCAGACCTTACAAGGATAGCTCACCCCTTTGAATATCTGATTTTTCAGTGAATGGGTGAAGAACACAGAAAACAATCTCACAAAATGGAGTTACAACAAAGATTTTCAGATTTCAATTTCTCTCTTGAAGCTTGAATACTTTGGAATGCTTGTTCTACCTCCAGACTTCATAAATACCTTTATTTATAACCCACCAAACGGATAGAACAGTTGGTGAAGCATTTAATGCAAATCCTCCCGTTGAAACCCTAAAAAACTAGCCGTTATTGTCAGGTCTCGGGCAAAGGGATCGATCCTGCTACAGTGGGGATCGATCCCTTTTGTCCAGAATGCTTTGCAACTTTCTCCCGGATGATTCAAGAGCCTTCTGCCACCTTGGGATCGATCCCTCTACAGTAGGGATCGATCCCTTTTTGTCCAGTACACCTTCCTGCACTTAGTTGACTGCAAAGTTCAAGGCTTTTGTGATTTTAAGTTAGTTCAAAATCTTCTAACACTTTTCTAAGAGTATTACTGACTTTTTGAGTTGAAATCGCAATCCAAAACTTTGTTAAAATAGTTTCAATCATTGAGTTCATTCAAAGCAAATTTACTTGTATAAAAATTATTTCTAAGCTTGCTTGAGTTTTGTCATTTTCAAAATACTTGTCAAGTTAAAGTTAACAGACTTGAACCAGACATAGAATAATAAAACTTATTTTACTGAGTAATTGGTGAAGGTTTTAGCTTCTTGAACCAATAACTCATTACTGTAAAATAGAGGTCTTATTAATCACACTATACTTTCACAATTCTTTACTGTTCGATGCCGTTTTGCGCTAATAGGCCATGCGTGTGCTTGGTTATTTCATGAGTGCTCTAGAAATTATGCCACAATTTCATAGGAGCGGCCCCACTCCACACTCACATAGGTGTTTTCATCAAGTGTATACTACAATGATATACACCACTTATAAGGGATATAAAAAACATTAAGAGCTTTAACTTATCCTCTCAAATTCATGCAATCTAGCACTTGGGATATAAAAAACATTAAGAGCTTTAGCTTATCCTCTCAAATTCATGCAATCTAGCACTTACACATATCATAAGAATGGATAAATTTATTAGTGCTAGCAGGAATAACAATGACTTGTTATTATCCATTGAACCTTATTCATGGGATCTCTAATCACAAAGGTTGGGTTACCATCCCCATTATTCTCAAATTGGCTTAGGTCTCATTCCCTTTGATGTTTCAGAACTTTCTCCCCAAAGGTTTAGTCAGAGGATTGGCCAAATTCACTTATGACTTCACATAATCGATTGTTATAATTTCATCATTTAGCAGCTGCTTAATCACATAATGTCTCAAATAAATATGTCTATTTTTACCACTGAAAGTTTTGTTCTTTATAATGGTATTGCCACATGGCAATCACAATACATAGATACAAAAGATTTCGTTTTAAACCCAACGAAATGTTAGCTAAGAGGTTTCTCAACCCCTCAGCCTCATTACCAGCCAATTCTAGAGCTACAAATTCCAATTCCATGGTGGATTTAGCTATAATAGTCTGTTTGGCTGATTTCCATGCAATAGCACACCTACCAAGGGTAAAACCATAACCACTAGTGGATTTTGTCTCATCTGAATCTGAAATCCAGTTAGCATCACTATATCTTTCTAATATAGTGGAAAATCCACTATATAGAATACCATAATTTGTGGTACTTCTCAAATATCTCATGATCATTAATCATGCCAGCACTAGTGATCATCTAGTAGCTGAGGTACATGTCTCGACTAGTTGTTGGACAACTCACAGACCCATATACATCAGTATCCATTGCCACACAAGCGGACTCTATGATGCATATACATATACAGTTGCCTAAATGCCACACAGGCATAACACACTGCCACACAGACATATCACTGTGCCATACAGGCACATCATAATGCCACATAGGCACGTAACAGCGCCATAAATCTCAAGTATCAAAATCCATGCACAGACAACTTTAAAACAAAGTTTATATAGTCAAAGCTTACATCGTACAAAGACATGTAGTTTGAAAGTATTAGCATACATAAAACATGCTTTGAACAGTTGTCACATAATAGCAAAATACTTTAGCAAAGCTGTCAGAGTAATCGCTTTCACATTGCATATAGATTGGATTTTATACTTTCGTAAAACAATATTAAAAAACACAACCGGATTTCGATGCAAAGTTGCATTCATGAAATGCATAATCATATTGACATACAATGCAGGCCTAACTAGCCCGTGGAGTCTCCCTAGAGTGATTTCTAACCTAAAATCAGCCTTATAATGGTGTAATTATAATTATCCCTAGTGCCATAATCACATGACCTTTTAACCCGCATCATCATCCAATTCTAGCTATATATAATTATTCCACAAGATATTAATATCATTTCAATCACATTTACATCTAAGTGCTGATGCGAAGACCCCCACCATTACTATGGTCCTCTTAGTATCCCATGAACATTTAAAAATTACTTCAATAAATATTCATAGTAAATCCATAATGTTCAAAACATCAAGCGATTATTAAATTATTTAATCTATGGATTTGCCCATATTCATTTCATCACAATACCATCATTACTTGTTAAATTCCATCATTTCATAATCAATTCATAGCATCTCAAATCTATGCAAATTATTACATACTAAGTATTATCAGATTATGGGATTATATCCCAATTTTCACAAAATATAATCATATATATTACTTTTATTTTCTTCATACCATAAATCAATTTAAATCATTGTATATATAATCCTCAAAGACATTTAAACTCTACAATTAAATCATGCAACTCTCAATGATTTAATTTAACAATTGCCACCTAACATAAATATAAATTACTTGTACCTTTTACCTCGATGATGCGGTGGACCCTAGAGTTCGATGCATCACAGTAAGAAACATGTTCAATGGTTCGAACTCTCTTGCAATGTGTTAGGCTCTGGCTTCTAATGAAACTCATCTTTTAGAAAAGATTCCAAAATAAGAAAGCAACTATGAGGTGTTTCAAATTTGGGATTTTGACGATGTTTTTGGAATATAATCCTTAAGATTGTTGTAGTCAGAAGGAACAAACAGCAGTAAAACAGCCTGAGGCGTGCTGCAATCGCACTGTCCTTAAGGATTATTTCACCAACATGTGTAATCTCCCAGGATTCAACAGGTTCTTTTAGGATTGCCCAAGTAACAGGAACAACATCTATTTTATGCATGAAACACCATGATTCCATGAGGAACCAAGCTTGACCAATGACCAAAACCCCCTCTAATGGCATAATTTCATTTTGTCCAATTTAATCAAAACCAATGGTATAGACATGCTTAGCTAGCTTAGATGAACATTCCTACACCATTAGAATTCAAGGAAATAAAATACATAGTGAGATACCTACCTTGATCGATTCTTTGAAGTTTCCTTTCTCCTTATTTTCTTGCTTATACAATGATCTATTGGTATGGTTTGATAGAGGAGAAAGAGTAGAGTATTTTTGTAGTTATATGTTTGTTGAAACAAGGTAGGTTAGATAGTGTTTTCATTGGTTTTCTTTTCTTCTTTCTCTTTTCTCTCTAATGGCGTGGGGGAGGCTTGGGAAGATGATGAATAGTAACTTCCAGCAGCTGATGGAGTTTTAAATAGGCTTCTAGAAGTAGGCCAAATGACCACAATGCCCTTAGTTATGTAAATTTTGGATAATTTTGCCCTTAAGGTTCCATAGTCTTAAAAACTGTGTAATCGCGTCCCAAAATTTCGGATTCCATCGCCAAATACTCTTATTTAATGTATCTTGATGATTAGAAGTGGTTTCATCAATGCGCGGTGCACGGATAGTGAGAAATTATGATTTTACCCCCATAGACTTTCAGCAAAATTTTCTGATTTGACGACCGATTTGACAAATCTATTAATGGTACTTTTCATGTGGAATATCATGGTATTTTTACTTCGTTCCAATTCATTTTAGTTTGAGTACAACTTACGAAAATACCCTTGGGATGTAATCGTCATTTATAATTTGTTTGTCACACTTCCCAAAATGATGCAAACAAGGTATTTTGGGTCTTAAATTTCCATGATATCATTATTACAGCTTTTATACACTGTTCCTTTAGTCATATATACATCTGGGCATGAAAATTCAAGTGGAGCTTACATCACTATTTACTTGAAATTTACAAAATTCACCAAAAATTTTAATTAATTAATAATTAGTTATTATGTACAGTATAGTATAATTGGTTCTCACACTTGTAGCAATGATCTTCCTCCTACAATTAAACACATCAAACCTTTTCCTTAGGTACTCAAATTTTTTTGGGTCCTTGAAAGTTAGTACAAACAAGCTTTGATCCTTTTAGGGATCCATTTCATTTTCAAGGATTCATTATTTGAATTTACAACATGTTTGGGTACCCAAATTTTCTTAACTAATTTTCCTTTAAAAGTGGTTTTCCTTGATGTGCTTGCTTGTGAGGAGTGTCCTAGTTTATTGCATAAAGAGCACAAAATTGATTTTTCATTCATAATAAGAAAATTTTTGAGATAAGTTTCCTTATTTGATGCATTAAAACCTACTCCTTTGTCAAAGAATGCTCTTTGGGTCTCTAACATGTGATCAAGTTTTTGTTAACCTATATAGAATCTAGAAAAGGAGTTTTGCAAATTAATGTTCTTTTTATTCAACTCATCTATTTCTATATTAGCATTCTCTAGCTTCTTTTCACATTCTAATTTAGCATTCATAAGCATTTCATTTTCTATTTTCAATTTTGAAATCATTTTCTTATAATTTATATTCATGTTTTCAAATTCACTAGCCAAATCATCAAAGGCATCTTACAACTCATCAAAAGTATATTCATTAGTATCAAGTGAATTAGAATTTACCTTATCATCGTTAAGGGCCATAAAGCATAGATTGGCCACCTCATCTTCAACATTTTCTTCATTAGAGCTATCACTATCATTCCATGTAGCCACCATTGCCTTCTTCTTTGTTTTCTTTTCACTTTGTTTTCTATATAAAGGATAATCAAATTTAATGTGACTAGGTTTCTTGCATTCATAACAAATAATAGTTTCCTTTTCTTTCCTACTAGTTTCTCCCTTGCTAGAATCTCTCCTAGGGGGTGTCCTAGAATTTCCACTGGTTCTCATTCTCATAATTTGTTGAATTTTTTGGCAAACATTGCCATCTCTATCTCCTCATCATCACCAATTTCTTCGTTATCATCCTTATATTCCTTATGTGTGGTGGATTCAATGCAACTCCAACCTTCTTAGGAGGTTTTTGGTTTCTTTTAATTTTCATTTCATTGGTCAGAAGTGATCCTATGAGTTCATCTAAAGATAATGTATATGGATCCTTTGACTCCTCAATAGCGGTAACTTTTAGCTTCTCATGATTTAGGCAAGCTATTAAAGATCTTCTTATCCATTTCAACATTAGAATAAGTATTACCTAATGACTTGACATCATTTATGATATTAGTGAACCTATTAAACATGTCACTAATGGTTTCTTCATTTTTCATTTTGAATAGTTCATATTCTTGAGTGAGCATGCCTACCTTATTCTCCTTAACTTGTGTTGTTCCCTCATAAGTGATTGCTAACTTATCCCAAATTTGTTTTGCATTCTCATACAATGATAGCTATTATATTCATTAGGCCCTAGTGCACAAAAGAGTGTGTGCATTGCCTTAGCATTTAGTTGTGCCATTCTAAAGTCATTTGTATCCCACTCATCCTCTTTCTTTGGCGTTTCCCTCCCATCAACGTTCTTAATTGGAATTAGGGAACCTTTTACAATTATTCTCCAAACTTAATAATCATTAGCTTGGATAAACAACATCGTTTAGTCTTCCAATATGCATAGCTCTCACCATTAAAAAGTGGTGGCCTAACTATAAAGTGCCCCTCTCCTACTAAGGGTGTAACTACACTATTTTGAGCTATCTAGATCATTTATACTTGATGGAAATTACTCCAAATCAATTTGGAGACCAAGCTCTGATATCAATTATTGGCTCTACCGAGAGGATGGTGAATCGGTTTTTGGCCTTAATTCTAAATTTTAAAGCTAAAAAGCTAATATAACAAATTGCACAATAAACTAATAAAAGCAATAAATAAAGAGTAAGGAAGAGGATGCAAACACAAGATTTATAGAAGTTCGGCTAATGTCTTACCTATGTCCTTTCTCCTTGATCCTCTTGTCAAGGTGTTGATTTCACTCTTCTTTGTGATTCAATACAATCCACTTCAAGGTATGGAGAGACCTCTTACACTTCCTTTTGTAGGCTTAGGAAGAAACCACTAAATCCTTTCCCTTGTGAAGCTACCTAATCACTTACAAGATAGCCTTACAAGATTATACTCCCTTTTGAAGTAAAGAATCGAGTTTAGGTGGGTTGTGTACAATAGAGAACCTCTCAAAGGTAGAAATACACAATATGAAGTACAATGAGTATGAAGAAGAGAAGATTTGAGCTTTGAATTCTTTCTTGAAGGTTGAGGGAGATGAGATAGTGCTTTATCTTCATAAATGTGTGTATTTATAGTCCCTCAAGAGCTGAAAATGGTTGTTAGAGCATTTAATGCAATTCTTCCCGTTGAAACCTTCAAAAACTAGTCGTTGGGCACAATTTGCATGGCATGGGATCGATCCTCAACTTAAAGGGATCGATCATCTTTAGCTTTGTTAAGCATTTAGGCCATTTTGCCTTCTTGGGATTGATCCTCTAGGGGTAGGATCGATCCTTCATTTCCAAATCACATCTCCAACGCATTTTGCCATTGAGGGATCGATCCTGTGAAGGAAGGGATCGATCTTTTCATTCAAACTTGACTTTTCTTGGCAATTTTGAGTTGAAATAAGTGTAGTCTTTGATCCCAAATCATTTTTCAATTTCATGTAAATATTTCTTAATTTAGTCAAGTGAAAATTTGATATAAACATTTATTAAGTAATTTTTTCAAAATTTTAATCAATTAGTTCAATAGAAAATTAATTAATTTTATATCTTCCAAGTACATTATAATGAAACCATTTCAATAAATACTTGCACTTGATATTGTTATAAAAGCTTTATACAAATTTACAAATAAACATTAAGCATTTAATTGTGCTTAAGTTTTTGTCATTTCAAAATATTTAATTGTCAATTTAAAGTTAACAATGTGCACCTGCAGAGTATACTTGCAGAAGGGTTAGGCTATCCACCTAAGCTTGAAGGCCCACTCGATATTTGGTTAGGCTTGAACAAAAATATTAGATGCATTTACCAAGCTTTTGCAAAATATTTAGGCCTGATTAAAAAATGGGTCGAGCTCAGGCTTAACCTTCCAAAGCCCGAGCCCAGCCCGAACATAATTATTAATTAAGTTTTTTTAAGTATACATGTGAAAGCCCTGAATTTTTTATATTTTAATAAGTTATTGAGTGTAGGAAATTAAAAAGAGAAATTTATTATTAAAATATTTAAGTAAAGGGTCTGTTCGATAGGGTTCAAAGAAGTACTCGGTGATGGCCCCACCAGGACTTTCTCTGTCCCAATCGAAATGAGATCCTAGAATGATGATATTCATGGTGAATAATTTTATATGAAATAAAGTTTTAGATCATGTGAATTGATAGAAGAAATCAAGCATAAAAGTAAGAACTTACGCAATTTTACAATTAAGGGTAATTCGGTAAATTCATTACCCATAACTGGTCAAACCACTTTGAGAGTCAACAGTTAATCATGTTTGACCTAAATATAGAAAAAATAATAGAAATTAAATATTAAATCTGAATTTTTAAGGATTAAATAAATTATAGAACATAAGTGAAAACAATGAAATTTTATAAGGGTATTATGATCATTTAACATGGGGGCTAGTCAAAAATTGTCAACATTGACTAGAATTGACTTAAATAAATTAATTTAATTAAATTAAAAATTTAATTTTGAAAATTGAAAATAATAAGATATTTTACATGGCATAAAGTGTAAATAGTAAAGAATTTAAGGGGGAATTTTAATTGTTTAACATGTGTTAAGTTCTCATTAGTTGGAATATTCATAAAATAAGAGAAATAAGATTTAGTTCAGCCATTCTTCAGCCTTGATCACCGACTCTTTTGCTCTGTTTCTGCTACGTCGGCTTACCCTGCATTTCTTCACGTTTTCTCTTCGTTTTCCCTATGTTTACCTACAAAATTCATCTTATTTCATCACTAAAATACTAAACATTCTTAACACGATCTAACTTTTATCCCAAGAACAGCCAAAGCTCAGAATGTGAGGGCTGCAAAGAGGGAAACCGAACTGCATTTGGAAGGCTGAACTGTTTGGTTTGGTTGGGAAGGTCAGGATTGATGTTGTTTCAATTGTTTTTAGTTATGATCTATGATTTATTCATCCTTGAGAAGCTTGTATATAATGTTGGATTGAAGAAAAAATTTAATGTTGAAAAACAGGGAGGTTCGGTTATGACGAAACAGTAAAGGAAAATCGCTAAATGTTGATGTAATTTGGATGTATTTTAGGTTGGGTTTAATAGTAGATGATGAGAGAATTTAATTGGAAATGGTTTATAGGGATGATTTCACAAAACACGTGCTGAACGATGGTGAGGAAATTCTAAAGCGTGGACTGTGGTGTGAATGATGAATAATTTCTGCTGTAGCGTGGTTTCACGTTGATTATGATGATGTTGTGAATTTTAGATGTTTGATGAAAATTCTAAAAGAGTAAAAGTAAACATAAGACAACAAGTGAGAAAAGGATAAGTGAAAAATAAGAGAAAGAAAACTTGATGAGCTACCGATTATGGAAAAAGGAATGAAGGCAGTAGAAAGAAACTAAAACAGAAAAGAAAAGAGATAAAGCAGAAAAGAAAAGAAAAAGAAAAGAAATAAAATGAAAATTTAGAAGAAGAAGAAGAAGAATGAAAGAAACATAAGAAAAGAGAAATTGAAGTTGTCGATTATGGGAGAAGAAAAGTGTGAAGCTGCTGCCGGTTCCAGAAAAGAAAGAAACAAAGGAAACAAAAAGGAAAACAGGAAATGTTAATATAATTTTTAATAGTGATTAATTTTAAATTAAAAGGGGGAAGAAAAGATGAGTTTGGGTGAAGAAATAATTCATGAAATGATTAACAAAAGGAAACCATAGAGACTGACTTACGGTCATGGCTGTTTGAAACAGCAAAACTTGTGCAAATTTGATGTAAAATACATATTTTATAAATACACAAGGGAGTAGAAAATAATTCCTAAATGAATTGAGAAAGAAATGGAAGAAAAATAAAGAGACCATAAGAAATTCGGTTAAGGTATAAAGCAAGAGATGAATGAGTAAAATTTTGTGAATTAATAGTCAAAGAATAATTCTTAAAGGTTGATTAGATTAGTAATGAAGTTGAAATTGGAAGAATGCATGAAATGAATGCATGAAGTGAATAAAAAGTGTTTATAATATTGGAATTAGAAAAGAAAGAGATTGGGAAAAATGATACAATCAGCCAGGTAATATACAAGGGATGTTTATAGTAATTTAATATGCTACATAGTTAAAGAAAAATAAATAAAGGATAATAGGATTAATTGTGAAAGAAAATTTGAAAAAGAATAAGTTTTGGGGGCATGAAGATATACTTGATCAAGTATGCTTTACAAGTTGATCATGTTAAATTTTGATGTTTATTAGAGAAGGAATGAGGAAATCAATATTAATAACGTTATTAGTGAAGTAAATTGTAAAGAAAATAAATTATGATTATGAGAAAAGAATGAATTTTAGGTAATGGGGGAAACTTTGGAAATTCCTTGACTTATTGGAATTTGTGATTTATTGAGCAAGGAAAAATAAATTATAAGCAATGAAATTATTTGGTGAGATTGGAATTGAAAGAAATCTAATCTTTGTAGTGTAAGATATGAATAATTGGACAAGGCATTTTCCATTAGGGAATTCTCATGTTAATTTAATGACTTAATGATTAAAACGAAATAGTTTAGGATGAGAAGAGAAATATTATTGGGAATAAATTTGGAAAGAAATGAAATATGTGCATAAAGAGATGATGATTGTGACTCAAAAATGAAATTATAATGTGAATCATCATGATTTAAAAACATATGAATATAACATAAAGGTTAATGAGATTAGTGATTATTGGAATTGGGAAGGAATATGATTTGATCATAGCTATGTGTGGTGTCTAGAAGAGAAATTTAAATAAATCAATTGTTGAGATTGATAAATAAAAATTATGGAATATTTATTATCCTTGTGGTATGGTGATATGAAATATAATATAAGGAAATTCTGGGAAATAGAATTTCACAAGTGATATTGGGAAAGTAGAGATATTACATGGATTTGAGGTAAGAAACATATATAAGAACTGCTTAGAAATATTGTGATAACCGTAAAATTTTCACTGTTTAATATTGAAATTTCAATGAAATAAATAAATGAATTAATTATGAGATCGGAATATTGTGAAAATTTCGAAAATGGAGGAAGTGACGGAATTGGGAAATTCGAGTGAAAGAAATTAAGTTGGAAATAAAATAAGGAATAGAGGAAATTTAATTTGGATAAATATTAATCCAAATTAAACAAGAAAATGAGGAAGAAAATATATATATTTTAAATAAAATATATGTAGTATTATTTTATTTATATCAAAATATATAAATGTAATTTAAGTTAAAAGTATGTAGATATATATATATATTAAATATATATGTGTGTTGATATATAACATATATATATCTATAAAATATTATATAGTATGTACTATATAATATAATATTAATATTATATTTATAAAGTAAATTATAGATATAATATATAACAAAAATTAAATAAGAAAAAAAAGGAAAACAAAATTGGAAAGGAAGAATCGGGGGAGGACCCGATCCTTCCCAACCGAAGGACCGAAGGCAGCAACCACTGCCGCCGTCGGTGAGAGGAGGCCAGAGAGAGGTAGAGGATGCCACCGGCCAGAAGGGGGAAGTGGTTGCCCGCGTCGAAAGGAAGAAACGAAAACGGAAAAGAGGCAAACCGACGAAAAACCGAAAGGAGAAAAGAGAAAATGGATCTGGCGGTGCCGGCCAAACCTGCTACCGCCACTGCAGCCACACAGCCACCGGAGGAAGAGGAAGACGTGGGAAGCCACTGGTGAGGCGAGGAATGGCAGAGGAAGGCCGACGGAGGAGGAGAAGAACCGAAGGTAAACCGAGTAGATCTGCTGTCATGCCGCCGAAGCAGGCCGAACGGAGGCCACCGGCAGCTTCTCCTTGACGTCGGCCAGCTGAGGAGCGGCCAAACCGCCGGACAACCGATCGTCGGAGAAAAACCGGCGGTGAGGGGAAGGCAATCGATCTGAAGGGCCTAAACCGGCCAGGAAAGAAAGGAAAAGAAAAGAAAAAGAAAAAGAAAAGAAAAGAAAGAAAAGAAAAAAAAGAAGAAAGTGAAAGAGAAAAAGGAATTTCGGGAATTTGGAAAATTTTCGAGAATTCGAAAATTACGGGAAATCCCGGGAATTACGAGAATCGGTAAGAAATCCCGAGAAGTGTTTAATTATTTAAATAATTTATTTATTTAAATAATTATGGAAAAATTCTAAATTTTAGAATTTAAATTCCAGAAAATTCCCTCGATGACCGAGCCGATGGAATCGGGCGAGGTGAACACGATTCGAGAGGCAATCGCCGACCCAAAACAGGTAAGGGAGGCATGTGCCACTTGTAAGGATATTCGGTCACATGTTTTAAATTATGCATTTAATTTATAAATGCAATTTATAATGATTGGTTTTGAAATTTGAGGTGATTTATCGGTTTTAAATTGTGGTGAAATACCGGTTGAGAAATATAAACTGTATTTTTCATGCAGGAGGCTAGCCAAATCGGCAGCCGTTATACTGCCGACAAAATTATCGAAAAATTACTGAAATTTATCGAAAATCACTAAAAACCATAATAAATGATTTGATTTCATGTGAAACGATTTTCAGGTACGAAAATCGAGAAATCAAGTAAATTTCATAAAACATGAATATAGTGATATTTAATTTTAAAATATTCATATTTTCGAGTATGGTGAAAAAGAAATCACCGAAAATTCACTGGTAGGCGATATTTCACGTTAAACGAGATGAAAATGAAAAAGAGACCGAAGTGAATATTTTTATAAATATTCTTAAATATTCACTTGATTTAATATAAAACTTTTATGGTTTTAATTGTGAGATAAATAATTATATAAATTTCATAAAGGTTAAGAAATGATAGAAAACTATGATTTCGAGACTAGAGGTCTCTACACGTGTTTTTAGAAAGAAACATGGTTACGGGATTTATGAATTTGGAAAAATAAATATTTTATTTTTCATAAATTATTGAAAAACCATGTTTTCAAGTGAAAGCACGGAAAAGCGTGCATAAGTGTTTTACGGTAGAGAAAAGACAGTTTTGCCCTTTTATATGTTACATTGATGATTTTGCAAACTGTTTCACCGTGAGGAAAGCACGATTTATACCTTTATGAAATATTTTGAGAAATATTATTTAAATTATAAATTTCATAAAGGTGATGATTTTATTACATGTGAGCCTTATGGATATTTGTGAAATATTTCGATTTACTGTATTTAAAATCCATAAAGGCTATGGTACGATTTATACTGTTTTGAGACCTAGGCCCTGAGTTTCATGCATCACACTTATACTGTTACTGTCATGTGGCTGATAGACCTGCCAGTCATCAGCGTCCCGGATGTCACCTGGCAAGTGTACACCGAGGACACCATATAGATCATGGCCATAGATCTCACTGTTATACTGTTACTGTGTCCCTTCGAGGATGATGATTACTGTTCCATTATTGGACGATGATAGCATGATTTAATTGTAGGGTGATGCCTACTCTCACATACTGTTACTGTTTACTGAAAGGATTTACAGAATCCTATTTATTGTACTGTACTGTACTGTTTACTGTACTGAATTACTGTACTGATTATTGTTTACTGATGAAAAATCGTACCAAAACACTGTTTATTGAACTGTACTATATATTGAAATGGTAGCCACTGATTACTGTTTTACTGAACTGAAAGCTACCATTTACTGTTTATTGAACTGAAAGCTACCGTATACTATTTACTGAATTGGTAGCTACTGTTTACTGTTACTTACTGAACCGTATCGAGATATTGTTTTACCAAATACTGAATATACTGTTTTACTGAACTGTACGATACGATTACTAATTTGAAAAGAGAAATAAATGTTTATTCTAAAAGGATAACATAAGAATTATTTCTAAGAAAGAAATAATCGAAGAAGTAACTATCCAATGATTGGATATTTACAAATCACTGTACTGTCACGTGTTTTACTGTACTTAAGAGAAGAGAAGTAAACCACTATTTTATTACTGAACTACCACATGTTTTAAAGTATACTGGATGTGAAAAGAAATAGTGGTTTACTCAGTGGAAAAACGAAAATCATATCTTTCGTTTTGAAAACAACGAAAATAGTACTCTCTACAGTTGCTTTAGGTTCCGGAACAAGTCAGGTATTTCAAAATACCTGCCTTACTCTATCTGGATCCCTAGCCGACTGTAGTATCCTTCCTACATGTGTGCCTAGAGCCAGCTAGGAAGATTTTAAAGAAAATAAAAAAATTATTTTCAGCATATAGATAGCTGAATATCAAGTGTGACATATAACTCTCTTACTGAGCTGTGGTTTGCTCACTCCCCAATTTTAACATTTCAGGTTTTGATGATGGTGAGATCCAATATTTGTGGATTACGGCTGCACATAATAGCCAATGTGACAGACCGACTAAGATATATCAGGTACGATCATTTATTTTCTGCATTTAGACATGTCTACAGTACTACATATTTGTAATTAAGATAGGGGATGTGTATAATGTTAACAATATTTTATTAAATTGTTTAACATCAAGTGTAAAGTGAAGTATCACAAACAGCTCAACCGGATAAATTGTGTAAAATAAGGTGAAAATGTGGTAACGGGGCGTGACAAATATTTTCGTGTTCTTGGTAATTTTTGGAAATTTTATTCTTAACCCTTTTCATTGATTTTTCTAAAGGGGGGAAAATATAATTATTCACATAACCAAATGCGTTTTAAGTGACATGTTTATTGCACTGTGTACTGAATTATGTACTACACTATTTTGGAACAGAACTGTTTATTGATATTGAAATTATTTATTGCAGTGATTTCAGATTAACCGTTTATCTACGGTTTACACATGGAAAAAAATATTTAAATACTTTTGTATGGGATTTTATCCTTGAAAGAGTACCATCATGGTTTTCTATCCATTTATAGTGAAATAGAATATTTTCAGAAGTGAAAACTGAATTGCAGATATTTTATAAGTTTTTACTTTTGCATCGGATATATATTTTCTTAAAACATGTGTTGTGAAATGATTTCCTTTATGGAATTTATACGAGTTACGAATGGTTTTGAGACTAATTGGCCCCGTATCATGCTAATATGTGATATGTGATATGTGACATGTAATATGCTGTGTGAAGCTGTGGATACTGATCCTATCCTCAACGTCTTAGTTGACATCTGATCAGTGTACGACCAAGGACATTTATAGACTATAGCCATATGTCTCAGATGATATTGTTATTGTTCCCTATGGGGATTATAGCATGATATATTGAGAGTGTTGCCTCGTCTCCACCTACTTTTATGGTTTACTATATTGTTTTACTGAGCTATTGCTGGTATTGAATTATTTACTATTATTAAATTTTAACTGTTTATAACTAAACTGTTTACTGAAAGTAAATTATTTATGATTGCAGAATAAGTTACTGTTCATTGTAATAATTTTAAATATGGATTCTAGATGAGTTTTATGTTGAAATACTTCATGATATGTTTTCTAAAGTATTTCTAAAATATTTTTAGCATTTTATATATGTTTCTTACTGGGTTTTTCCCAAAGCTCACCCCTTTACTCCCTTATCCCAGATAGCTTTTAATGCACGTGTCTACCACTATTTCCAAGATTATTAAAGAAGTATTAGAAGTTTACAAGTAATAAATAATCAAGTACATATTTCCATTTATATTCAGACATGTAATTACGCAGCAAGTGTATTTATTGAAATAGGATGTAAATTTTAAAGTGGGATGTAAATTGGGTGGATAATATTATACTGTAGATATATTAAATATCTGATTTATTTATTTATTTGATGATACAAGGAATTTACTGATAAAGAAAAAATGGAGTGTGCTTACAATGACACCGAATGCAAACCAAAAGATAGTAAGTGAATAAATGTTTTAAAAAGAAAAAATTTGATTTAGAATTTTATAATTCTGAATGTTACAATATCTATTAAGTATAATATAATTATATTCATATAAAATATTAGTAATTAATAAACATGATTATATATTTAATATGAAATTAACATGCAAATTTTGACAAATCAAATTAAATTTTAAAGGGAATAAAAGAATAAAAAACAAATAAACAAAAAATAAAATACAAAAATAAATAAATAAATTCGGGTGGGTTGAGTCGGGCTGGGACTTGTATACTAAAATAAAAAATGGTCAGGCCCGAATTTACAGACTAGGTTGGGCTTGGGCTTACACATAATGTATTATTGCCTAACTTGACCCAGCCCGACCTGGTGAGCAGGTTTACTGTTCAGATAGGTTTCATTAATTTTGCTTTCTTTTTCAATCTATCATATATCTATATACCATACATTGAAAGTGAGGCCTGATAGAATCTATCAAGAATTTATTGCCATGTCTGCAATTTCTCCCCAAATTTAGTTCATAATTAAAGACAAGTGTCTTTTTTTCTTTTGTTTAGCAAAACAGTGTGTTACAAAAGCACTACAAATGCCTTAAAAGAGACCATCACGTGTTTTAGGCGACCAACGTATTAGTATATGTTCTAGAGCTAACTCAATTGGCATGAGTCATGATGCCACAAACACACGTGATCAGTTATGGTAAGTGACATAAAGGTTTCCCTTCACCATTTAGATTGATAACAAATGAGGTAAAGGCCATAGAACAAAATAAGCCTTGCAAAGGAATCATAATGGTTATAGTTATGATATCCTTATGCATCAAAGTCTTGTTCCTAAAAATCGCTCTTAGTCTATGTATTGTTAAGAATGGGCATTTACAATGCTTTAAAGACTAACACATATTAAACCTTTAACTTGAGAAGTAAGCAATTGATTTAATAAATTGAAGTATGCCAGATACTTGAGGATAATGTGTGGGTGATTGTTAGCGAACATGTTCATTTAACATGACCTGACATGAGAATTTCATATGGTAGTTTCATTCGAGTGTATAAGAAAACATTCTCATGTGACAATTATGTAAATGATTCTTTGACTTGTAATACCAAGTCATCTTAAATGTGAATTTTTACATTTTGATTTCATCTTTATAGTTTGGTAGACCAAATGCCTAAAAATGGATCTTTTAAGTGTGACTTGAAGCATATGAAGGTGGATGAGTGGTCTAGAGAGAATCCATTACCCTAAGTGAATTTAAGGGACATATCTCAGTTCTTCTTGATTTAAGACTCACTTGTGCAAGTCCATGACCATGGCATAATAAGTTCTTAATGAAATCGATTTCATAGGACTCATTAGAGTCAATCCTAAAGTTATAAGAACTAATATAAGGAATCAAAGAAGCAGACATTGCACTATACTTATTTATTTCTTGAGATGTAATTGATGGAATGATATTAATTATACAAAAAGACTTATCACCAAAAGGCTTTGAGTTGAGAATCACTTTAAACTCTCTAATATTTGGGTGGTCATGATGCATTATTAGATGGTACTTTTGATCTATGAATTGAATAAAGATTCAATTCATTGCCATGATGTTAGAAGCCTAATGGGTCACAAAAAAAAATTAGTCAATGGATTGTTATGGAAAAAATTGGAATTTTCCATGTGGACTTTATTAGATGAATTATGAAGTGCACTTAAATAAAGGAATTTAATCAAGTTGACTTACTTAAAAGAGTTTAAATAAGTCATAAGGTCCAAGGTTAAATGGACATGTTATGGACTTAATTAAAAGAGTTTAATTAAGTCATAAGGACTACCACTTTTAATTAAAAGGATAATGAGTTTAACTAAAAGAGTTTAGTTAGATAGACTTAATTAAAGAGATTAATTAAGTCATGGGACTAGCTTCTAATTAAAAGATATATTGAGCTTAACTAAAAGAGTTTAATTACGTAGACTTAATTAAAAAGAGTTTAATTAAGTTGTAGTCTCATTCTTCATTAAAAGATTTAATTGACCATTTTAACCTCAATTATAAATCAAACTAAAGTCCAAAGGCTAGAAGGTTTAGAAGTAAACCCTAGCCTATAAATAGACTATTATGGCCAGCCACATAGAGAATTTCGGATGATAGTTTGTGGCAAGACCTAATAAAGTAATTGTTGCCTACCTCTTATCTTCCATCTTTTCTTTGTTGCTTGCTTTTAAAAAAGTGTTTTCTTCGAGATTGTGAGCTTTAAGAGTTTGATAAGAAGTTATAGTGAGTTTATGAAACTCAAGCTACTAGCATGGTGACGATCGTGATACAATCCAACCTCCTAAAGGCTGTATTGCTGCTTGTTTGGACTTATGCTTGAAACAATAACACTTGGGGTGGTTTGTGATTCAAGACAAGAAGGTCAAGCATCATCAACAAGAAGCAAACCTTAGATTACAATTTATAAAGCTAAGGTATGGTTCTTGAACCTTTTTTTTATGAATCTTGATAATTGAATGTTCTTGATAAAAGAGATCCATTGGGATCAATTTCTTGAGGCAAAAAATTTTTGTTTCCCTTTCGTTAACCTCTGTATGTTCATATGTGATCCACCTATACATGTCCTAAGAAACCTACAAAATGAGCATAATGGGCAATTAAACATTATGGGCGACTAGCATCATAGAGACCATCATGCAATATGAGAGACTGACCTGTAATATGGAGCAGGAGATTTTTATCTTAATGAGGAAAGGGAATATTTATTAAGTCCATCGTACAAGCTATACCATTGTACTCAATGAATATTTTCTTTTTTTTTTTCAAAAATGCTTGTCACGCCCCAAAACTTGAAACATTTCAATAATGAAATAGTAAAAGTACAGATTTTTGGGGCTAACTTTTTCTTTTTTCTTCAACTATGGTTTGTGTAGCGAATAGTCCAACTCTTTCATTTCAGGTTACTATTCACATGATCTCGATTCAAGGTTGATTTCCTTGGGTCCCAGTTCATCTTATAACTTAAAATTACTTAAGACTAAATTTCGGTAGTATTTCAACTTAACTACAAGAAACCTCCTGCAACACATTTCAAACAACAAGCAAAAACACTATTCATATTCTAACATTTCTGGCCCAAATTGGCCTATTGTACTCTCATACAGTCCAATAGAGTATATAGGAAAGTTTTATAATTTTTAGATAACCCGAAGTTTGTTAAAAAAAATTCCCAACCAAATATTATTATATCTTTGATACTATTCACACCAAAACCCGACAAATACTTGGTTACATCTTGATTTAACCCGATTTTTGAGAGTAATAACATTTTCATACTTATCACATCTTACACTACAAACTATACAAATCATCCAATTCGAAGTATAAATGAATAGTAAATTCGTATATCGAGCTATGAACTGAAGTCATGAATAGTAAATTCGTATATCGAGCTATGAACTGAAGTCTGATGTTTATCTTACAACTTTAAAATGAGATACTGCTACTATCAAGCATTACTATCTCAGCTTAACCTATGGAGGAAAATGAAGGGGTGAGCTTTGAGGAAAGATCAGTAAGCCACTACACAGGTGCAGAGATAGTAACAAACATGATATAGTACCACTGATGCATGTAACACATGTTTCGTATAAAATCACATATCAATAACTCTTTTAAACTTCTTATCACATGTAACTCAATATCACAATCTCATATTTCTAATCTAGGACTCCGGTAACACTGTTAAGGGCTTTCGAGGTATTGGATGGGTGGATACTTTCAAGTATCTCATTTCCCTGGCCACTTAACATCACAACTATGTACCACCTCCAATGACATACACATATGCAATTTCTCATCACAATGCATTTATGGTAAAATTGATGTCATGCATGTAAAACGATGTAAAGTTGATTTGTCAAACCATGTAGTTCTTGTAAATCAATGCTCGTATAGCTTAATCACATGTTATATAACTTCATATAAAATGTTCATATAACATTTCTTGTTAGGCAAACCCAGAAATTCAACTAATAAAGTCTTAGCTTACTGTAGCTATCAACAAGTAGTCCTTGTTACCCTAGAACTAGAGTGTTACCAATGCCCATAGATCCTTATCATCTCTAATCCAAGTAATCAGCTAGAACTGGAACCCGTCAACAATAATGTCGGACAAGCTTCGTATTGCCTATATAAGAGTATCTCTACTTGGGCATGTTCCATAATGCTCTATTAGTCTCATAGTACCATGGGATGTCATAAAAATCTGTAGACCTCTATTAGTCTTATTGTTTGAAGTCTCATAAGAGAAGGATGTTGTAATAGTCTATATATACAATAATTTACACACTTTCACACATATTGTAGTGGTTGAGCTGTCTGCGATGCCTTTATCATATACTTATGTTTAATATAACAAGCTTACAATATACTATTTCATTCAATTCATAAAATTAGTATTGTTTATAGAACAATGTTTCTTCAATATTTACATCCCTCAAATAACATTTACAAAAAGTAGTACTGTACAAATATGTTTGAATATAAAAAAAGAAATGTGACTGTACATTTAGGATTTACTAAACACTGCCTCGGAATGAATACACACGACCATAATCATCCAAAAAGTCTCTCAAATAATCCTTACAATTAATCTGGGGTGTGAAAAAATAAAGGAGTGAGCTAAATGTGCTTAGTAAGGGAATCGTATGCAGAACTGATATTATGAAATCCTATATGCATAAAACATTTATTTTTCATAATAGCACACTAGGCATAATAAGGGATGGATACTATAGTCGGCTAGGAATTCAGATGGAGTATGAGAGGTATTTTAGAATACTTGTCATGTCCCGGAACCTAGAAGCAACTACAGAGAGTAGTTATAAATTCTTATATGAAATATCTTTTAGTGTCACATCCCTTATATGCAGTATTTACATATTTTCACACATATTTCAAGAGTTAGGCTGTCTGTGATGCCTTTATTTCTCATTTCCATTTCACAATAAACATTTATTCACCGTACTTTATCATTTAATAATATTCACATATCGTAATTCAAATATCATTTACATCCCCTGTTTATAATACAACACAGTAGTACATAATGGCTGCTATTTCACTAGCCTTCTTGCAAACTCAACACAATTCCAAAATCCACAAAAAGTCACAATTCCACAATTTCCTAAGCATATCATTTCAAAAATATTCTTATAAAATCATGCATATCAAAATAGTGCACTCGAGATATCCCTACAGGTTGCATACGCATCCCTTACCTGTCTGTCATATACGACTCTTTTGAGCTCACCAACCGTAATTCGTTACTCCCGAGCTGCAGATAATTTTACCAAAAATATTAGCTCATTGAATTCTTATTTTTAAGCTATTATTCATGTCCCAATGGAACTACATTGGACATTGCAAATATTTTTGCAGTATAAATTCTACTGGTAATATAACATAACTTCTTTGTTTTGCATCGAATTTTAAATCTGAGCATACCGGTAGACTCCTTGTATTTCCTATAGTCTAAATATACTCTCAAACCATCAAAATCAGCCAAGCATAATGGTCCCCTTGTGTTGATCGAATATGGAATGGTGATAAATTGGTGGAATTTCAACAATCTAATGCCACCATGTTATTCTACCATGCTTAATCATCCATTTGGCACGCCTTTTATGCATGAAACCACATAAATTCCCTAGGTACATATCTTGTCCGAATACCCCTCATGGCAACTTTTTATTTTGTTCAATTTAATTGAATCTAATGGTGTAATCATGCTTATCATGCTTAAAACTATAGAAATCTACCATTAGATTTAAAAGAAACACAATGTATCATGAAAGCCATACCTTGAACGAAACTTTGCTCTTCCTTTTCTCCTTGATTTGTGGCTTATACAATAAGCTATAGGTATGGTTTGATAGAGGAGAGAGAGATGAACAATTTTGTAGTTATGTGTTTAAGGAGAAAATGAAGATTTAGTAATGTTCAGTTTAATTTCTTTTTCTTTCTTTTCTTTTCTTCTTCAAGGGGCATGGGAGGATCTTTGGGAATATGATGAATAGTGCCCTTCAGCTACTGATGGAATTATAAAGAAAATTCTGGAAGTGGGCAAAATGACCAAAATGCCATTAGTTATGTAAATTTCGAACAATTTTACCCTCATGGTTCCGCTGTCGTAAAAATAGTGTAATCGTGCTCCAAAATTTTGGATTCCAGCATTAAATAATCTTATTTAATGTATCTTGATGATTAGAAGTGGTTTCGTCGACGCGCGGTGCACAAATAGTGAGAAATTACGATTTTACCCTCGCGACCTGCTGGCGAATTTGTCTGATTTAACAATCGATTTGATAAATCTCTGGACACTATCTTAAACTACTTTTTATTTAGAATAATATGGTATTTTTACATTGTCCCAATTCATTTTAGTTTGGGTACAACTTATGAAAATGCCATTGGGACGAATCAATCATTTTTCAATTTGTTTGCCATACTTCACAAAATGATGCAAACAAAGTATTTTAACATCAAAATGTCCATAATATCATTATTACACCATCCATATATTGTTCCATCAATCATATATACATCTGGGTGAAAAATCCAAGTGGGGCCTACATTACCATTTACTTATAATGTTGGCTCTACCGAGAGGAGAGGGTGAATCGGTTTTTCTACTTATTTCTAATTTTCCTAACTCTTAATGCACAATTAAAACCAAATAAATAACAATGAAATAAGTGCAGTAAAAAGAGTAAGGGAAAGAGAAGCAAACACAAGTTTATAGAGGTTCGGCCAATATCTTACCTACGTCCTCTCTCCTTGAACCGTTTGTCAAGGTTTTGATTAAGCTCTTCCTTGAGAATGTTTACAAATCACTTGAAGGTGTGGCAAGACCTCTTACAATTTCTCTTGAGACTTTAGAAATCTCCTTCTAAGCCTCTACCCTTGTATTACTACCCACACTCTACAATATCAATCCTTACAAGGATAGCTCACCCTTTTGAATAAGAGAATTTTCAGTGAATGGGTGAAGAACACAAAGAAATCTCACAAAATGGAGTTACAATGAAGATTTTCATATTTGAGTTTTCTTTCTTCAAGCTTGAATACTTTAGAATGCTTTTTCTACCTCCAAACTTCATAAATGCCTCTATTTATAGTCCACCAAACGTCTGGAACAGTTGGTGAAGCATTTAATGCATTTCTTCCTGTTGAAACCCTCAAAAATTAGCCGTTGGAGTCAGATTTCGAGCGAAGGGATCGATCCCTTTTCTCCAGAATTCATTCCTAGCCTTTTCTGGGTCTTTTCCAAGTAATCTGCCATTGAGGGATCGATCCCTTTCCTGGGGGGATCGATCCCTTTTCTCCAGAATGCTTTTCAAACTTCTCCCGGGTGGCTTCTGAAGCATTATGCCATTTAAGGATCGATCCCTCTACAGTAAGGATCGATCCCTTTTGTCTAGTACACCATCCTACACTTAATTTGCTGCATAGTTTATGACTTTTATGATTCTAAGTTAGTTAAATAACTTTCTAACACTTTTCTAAGAGTATTTACTGACTTTTTCAATTGAAATCTCAATCCAAGACTTTGTTAAAATAATTTCTATCATTGAGTTCATTCAAAGCAAATTTACTTAGAGAAAAATCATTTTTAAGCTTACTTGAGTTTTGTCATTTCAAAATACTTGTCAAATTAAAGCTAACAATCTCCCCTTTTTTGATATGACAAAACTTAAGGTAAATTTGCTTAAGATAGATTTGCTTATAATTTTGACATCATGAAAATCATTTTGCTTGGCTCCCCCTCAATTTATACATGGAGAAATATTTTGCTTGAAAATCATTTTGCTTTGCTCCCCCTCAATTTCTACATGAAAAATATCTTGCTTATCTGGCTCCCCCTCAATTTATGCATGAAAAATTGACCATATTAATTCTCCCCCTTTTTGTCATATCAAGGATTAAAGCAAATATGATGACAGAAAAAGAAAGGGTCAGATGTATAAGTCAATTTAAAGCAATAATGGAGAAAAAGAATAAGCAAAGTGATAAGCCAAGCCAATGGAAATATAGATCAAGCCAAAGTCATACAGATAGATCAAGCCAATGGAAACATACACCAGTCATAGTTAGAAACATAAAACTAAAACATCATAAACACACTAGAAAATAACAAAAACAAACAGCACAAACAGCAGACAAAGTCACTCAAAAAGCATAATCAGCGCCTAGGGAACGTCTTGTAGTACTGATCCATGAAATCCTCGTGCTGCATACGAACATCTTGGATTTCATCATAAATAATAGCTTGAGTTTCCTCTATCTGATCAAGTCGCTGAGTGACGTCCAGCTGGAAATTTTGTTGAGAGGTGTGCATTTGTTGAAGCATGAGCATGATCTGGTCAAGAGAGGTTGACATAGAGCCGGAAGGTGCAGAAGATGTGGGCGCTGCAGGTTGTCTCCGTCTCCGACTTCTTTCTGAGCATGTTCGGGAGGTTCAGCCTGTCCATGACCCTTGACCCATTCGATTGTATCTCCCCGTTGACGTTGATACCACCAAAGGTTATGGAGAGTGGCGAGATTGATCGTGGTGCTGGGATCCGGAAGTACACCAACCTCACATGAACAGTCAATGCCTTTAGAGATTAAGTAATAGGCGAGAGGCTGAGGGAAGACAATGGTGTGCACCTTGTCAGTGACAATCTTCACCCAGTCTTGAAGGATAAAGTGAAGGAGGTGTGGCTGAAGACCATCAGGGGAATGAATATGATAGAGCCCAAAACGATCAAGTTTCCTAAGGTGAGAATATCTTGTGCCAACTGGTCGAAGATTCCAGGAGATTATGATATGTAAGAGTCGAGCGAAGACAGGAAGGTCACTTGCACGATAATTGGTAACGGGAAACTCTAAAGGGACGTCAACATTCTCATATATAGCACCGTCATCGAGGACTCTAAAGACAACAAAGAGGGATTGTGTGGTGATTTCAATGTGTTTGCCCATGACATAGGATCGAATCCCTACAACACGACATTCATCATTTGGATCCGTGATGGTTTTGACATTAGAAAAGAAAGCACGAACGATGTTTGGAGGAACCGGAGTGTTGATTTTGAGAAAGTTAATACAATTAAATTCAGCGAATTTGGCCAAGTAAGGGAAATTAATTGATTCGAGGAAATTGAAATCAATTGGACGCCAATGCTTAATAGGCATATTGGCAAAGTTCGCTAGAAATCGTGTTTTCTTATTGGCATGGCAAAAGCATCGGTTAAAGGTGGCCGGTATGGAGGAGGAAGAGGAGGAAGCACTTGTTTTGCGTTTTTGAGCAGTGTGCTTAACTTTAGGAGCCATATGGAGTGGAAAAATGTAGGAGAGTTCATTGAAGACTTTTATCGAACAGGTGGTGTGCACATGTTTGGGGAACTATGGATGAGTGTGTGGGAGAAATATGATCTAACCAACAGCGGAAAGCCACAACCCAAGATGCATTTAACAATTATGACAAGGAAATTCGGATGAACAGCTACAAATAGTCTAATTATAAACCCTAGAAAAACAAGTGCCAAAGGAAGTGAAAACTGAGATGGAGAGGAAATTGATGCAAGATATGCAAATGGGCAGTCAAGACATGATGAAAGAAACTACAAATGCAAGAAAAATTGAATGAAAAATGTGAGAAAAACTTACAATTGAAATGTTGGGTGAATAGTAACGATGGTGTGGAAGAAAAAGGAAGAAAAGAAAAGAGGAGATTTTGTCAGGAAATGAGGAAGGGAAATGAAAAAGAGAAAGAAATGAGGAAGATTGGTGAAAGAATGAAGCGATTTGGTGAAGAAATGAGTGAGATCTAGAGGATTTGGGTGAGAGGAAATGGTGAGAGGCGTTGAAAGTGAAGAAGAAGGTGAATAGTGGGCAAGGAAGGAGGGGCCGACGCTTAAAATGACGCAGGAAGGCAATTCTCTCACGAGGGGATCGATCCCCTACTGTAGAGGGATCGATCCCTTTTAGGCAGATTGCTTCCTTTCACCCAGATTTTTGGCCTGACAGACTAGAAATCAATCCTATTGGAGAAGAATTGTCTCCTTAGTCACTTGCCTCATTCGTGATGCATAAAAATGATTTGAAAACAATGGAACTTATGCATTTTTACCATCTTAAAATCAAAATCTGATTGTTTCCACTTGAGATGAATGAAATGAGTTTGAAAAACTGCAGAAAAAGTGCAGAATACTGCAGAAAATTGCAGAAACTTGCATAAGTATGCATAAATAGTAGATGAACATGGCTGTGATAGTGTCTTAACATTAGAAATGTGTTTTGGCTAATGAAAGAAGTTTATCATGATCAAAACACACAAAACTCAACAGTTCAATCTCAAAGAGCTATGAACATGAACAGTAACTCAGTAAGTTAAGGTCATGAATTGCAAGTGTAATTATATTCTTCAAATTGCTGTCTTGCAATCATCACAAACCAACCATAAGACATTCATGCAACATCAAATTACTTCAAGGAGCATTCATTATGCCTAATTCACATCAAAGAATGCAAAATCTCTCCTTGTCCAAGGGTTTTGTGAAGATATCAGCTAATTGGTGCAAGGTGTCTACATACTCCAGAATTATGTCCCCTTTTTGCACATGATCTCGTATAAAATGATGTCTAATCTCAATGTGCTTGGTTCAAGAGTGTTGGATGGGATTTTTTGTAAGATTGATAGCACTAGTGTTGTCACACTTAATGGGAACTTGGTTCATTTCTATTCCATAGTCTCTCATTTGTTGCTTAATCCATAACACTTGAGCACAGCAACTTCCGGAAGCTATATATTCAGCCTTGATTGTGGATTGAGCTACGGTATTTTGTTTCTTAGAGCACCATGAAATAAGCCTACTTCCTAAGAATTGACATGTTCCCAATGTGCTTTTTCTATCCACTTTGCATCCACCAAAATCCGCATCGGAATAAGCATGTAGATCAAGTGTAGAATCTTTGGGATACCAAAGTCCTAAGGAAGAAGTGTCTTTGAGGTATCTAAGGATTCTTTTTACTGCTTGTAGGTGTGATTCTCTAGGGGATGACTGAAATCTTGCACATAAGCATACACTAAACATTATATCGGGTCTACTAGCAGTTAAATATAGCAATGAGCCAATCATAGACCTATATAGTTTAGTGTCTACACATTTTCCTCCTTCATCCTTATCAAGTTTAATATTTGTGCTCATAGGTGTAGAATAAGGTTTAGATTCATCCATACCAAATCTTTTGAGCAAATCTTTAGCGTACTTAGCTTGATTTATGAAAATACCTTCTTTACATTGTTTAACTTGAAGTCCTAGAAAGAAGGTTAATTCTCGCATCATACTCATTTCAAATTCACCATGCATTAGCTTTGAGAAATTTTTGCACAATGACTCATTTGTAGATACAAAAATGATATCATTTACATAAATTTGAACTACTAATAAGTCATGACCCTTAGATTGAATAAACAAGGTTGTGTCTACCTTTCCTCTTGTAAAGCCCTTTTCGATTAAAAACTTTGAAAGTCTTTCATACCAAGCTCTAGGAGCTTGTTTCAATCCATATAAGGCTTTTGAAAGTTTGAAAACATAGTTAGGAAACTTTGGATTTTCAAAACCGGGAGGTTGCTCAACATAAACCTCTTCATTTATATAACCATTTAAGAAAGCACTTTTTACATCCATTTGATACAACTTAAAATCCTTATAGCATGCAAAAGCAAGTAGCATCCTAATGGCTTCTAATCTAGCTACTAGAGCATAGGTTTCATCATAGTCTATCCCTTTTTCTTGTCTATATCCTTGAGCCACTAACCTAGCCTTGTTTCTAACAATAATGCTATTTTCATCCATCTTATTTTTGAATATCCATTTGGTTCTAATGATGGGATAATCTTTAGGTCTTTCCACTAATGTCCATACTTTGCTTCTCTCAAATTGATTTAATTTCTCTGCATGGCCATAATCCAATTTTCATCTTTCAAGGCCTCATCCACTTTCTTTGGCTCAAATTGTGACACAAAGGCTACATGTTGACATATGTTTCTATAGGTTAACCTAGTTCCAACTCCAATGGTTGGATCTCTAACAATGTCATTATCTTTCACATATCCAAGTTCTCTAGGACACCTAGATTCCTTCTCAATTATTTCTTGTTCCATAGACTCCTCATTTTTGTTAATAGTAAGATCTTCTAATTGTTCCCTAACATCCTTATCTTGAGATGGGTCAACTATAGGTTCATCAAAGATCTCTACTTCATCATCAAGATCGGTTCCACTAGTGATATTTGATTCATCAAAGATTACATGTATTGACTCTTCTACTACAAGTGTTCTTTTATTGAAAACTCTATACGCCTTAGAATTTAAAGAATAGTCAAGAAAAATACCTTCATCACTTTTAGCATCATAGGTTATCTTTACCATTGTTCAAAACAAAACATTTACATCCAAATGGGTGAAAATAACTTATGTTAGGCCTTTTTCCTTTATAAAGCTCATATGAAGTTTTCTTTAAAATAGGCCTTACCATAGCTCTATTTATGACATAGCAAGAAGTATTTATTGCTTCAGCCTAAAAATATTAAGGTTAGTTGTTTTCACAAAGCATGGTTCTAGCCATTTCGTCTAATATTCTATTTCTCCTTTCAACTGCCCCATTTTGTTGAGGAGTTCTAGGAGCTGAAAAATTATGGCTAATGCCATTTTCATTGCAAAATGTATCAAAACTAATATTTTCAAATTCTTTTCCATGGTCACTCCTAATACTAGAAATGCAGTAACCTTTTTCATTTTGAACAAGTTTTGAAAACAATGAATTTTTCTAAGGCTTCATTTTTCACACTTAAAAAAAACACCCAAGTAAACCTAGTGTAATCATCAACTATAACAAAACCATAGTGTTTTCCTCCTAAGCTAGTGGTTCGAGTTGGTCCAAATAGATCTAAGTGGAGGAGTTGAAGTGATCTAGATGTTGTAATACCTTTCTTAGATTTAAATGATATTCTTTTATGTTTCCTCTTACACATGCATCACACACTTTATCATTTTCAAATTGTAGTTTAGGTAAGCCAACTACTAAGTCTTTTTTGGCTAACTTAGACAAAACATGCATGCTAGCATGGCCTAGTCTTTTATGCCATAACCAAGGTTCATTTTCTCTGGTGGCCATAAAACATACATTTTTGCTATTAAGCTCATTTAAATTAACAACATAAATATTTCCTTGTCTATGTCCAATAAAAATAATTTGATTAGTTTTAGCATTAACAACATTGCAACACAAGTTATCAAACACAACTTTAAATCCTTTATCACACAATTGACTAATACTAAGCAAATTATGTTTTAAGCCTCTAACATACAAAACATTCTCAATAGTTGAGGAAGAGTTACCATTGGAACCAATTCCTTCAATTTGTCCTTTGGAGTTGTCTCCAAATGTGACTTCTCCACCACTTTTATGCTTTAGGAACTTGAATTGGCTCTTGTCACCCGTCATGTGTCTTGAGCATCCACTATCAAGGTACCAATGCTCCGTGGACTTAGCCTTGTGGCAACACTCTTCCTCCTACATACACATCAAGATTTCATCTTAGGTACCTAAATTTTCTTGGGTCCTTAAGAGTTAGTACTTATAATTTTAGATCCTTTAGGGATCCATTTCATCTTTAATGACTCATCACTTGAATTTAAAACATGTTTAGGTACCTAAATCTTGACAACCATTTTTCCTCTAATCATGGTTTTCCTAGAGGTGCATGCTTGTGAAGAGTGTCCTAGTTTATTACACAATGTGCAAAAAACAAATTTTCTATCTTTAACTAGGAAGTTTTTAAGATGAGTCTCTTTGTTAGATGCATTATAGCCTAACCCTTTTCTATCAAAGAATGCTCTTTGAGTTTCTAGCATTTGATCAAGTTTTTGTTGACCCATGTAAAATCTAGAAAAAGAGTTTTGCAAATTAGTGTTCTTCTTATTTAATTCTTCGATTTCTAGATTAGCATTTTCTAATTTCTTCTCACATTCTAACTTAACATTCACAAGCATTTCATTTTCCTTTTTCAACTTAGAGATCATTTTCTTATATTTCAGGTTCATGCATTCAAATTCATTGGCTAACTCATCAAATGCATCTTGCAATTCATCAAAAGTGTATTCATTAGTATCTAACAAGTTAGAAGTTACCTTCTCATCTTCAAAAGCCATGAAACAAAGGTTGGCTACTTCATCTTCCACATTCTCTTCATCGGAGCAATCACTATCACTCCAAGTAGCCACCATTGCCTTCTTCTTTTGTTTCTTCTCATTTTACTTTCTATACAAAGGACAATCAAACTTAATATGACCAGGTTTTTTGCATTCATAACAAATAATTTGGTCCTTTTCTTTCCTGCTAGTTTCTCCTCTATTTAACTTTCTCTTAGGGGGTCTCCTAGAATTTCCACTAGCTCTCATCCTCATGAATTATTGAATCTCTTCGCAAACATGGCCATTTCTAAATCCTCTTCATCACCACTTACATCATGATCATCTTTTGATTCCTCTATTGTGGTGGATTTTAGTGCTACTCCAACTTTCTTTGGGGGATCTTGATTTCTTTTAATTTTTATCTCATAGGTGAGTAAAGATCCCATAAGTTCATCTAATGAGAGTGTATGAGGGTCCTTGGATTCCTCAATAGCAGTGACTTTAGCTTCCCATGATTTAGGTAAGCTATTGAGAACCTTTTTGACCATCTCTACATTAGAGTATGTCTTCCCTAAAGCTTTAAGACCATTTATTATGTCTGTAAACCTAGTAAACATGTCTCTAATTGACTCATCATTCTTCATTCTAAATAGTTCATAGTCTTGAGTGAGCATGCCTACTTTTGTTTCTTTGACTTGTGTGGTTCCCTCATGTGTGATAGCTACTTTATCCCAAACTTGTTTAGCATTTTCACATTGTGAAACTCGATTATATTCATTTGGTCCTAATGCACAAAATAGTGTGTGCATTGCTTTAGCATTAAGTTGTGCCATTCTAATATCATTAGTATCCCACTCATCTTCTTTCTTAGGCATATCCGACCCATCTACTTTCTTAATAAGGATAAGGGGAACTTTAAAAATAATTCTCCAGACTTCATAATCATTGACTTGAATAAATAGCATCATTCTAGTCTTCCAATAGGCATAGTTTTCACCATTAAAGAGTGGAGGTCTAACCGTAGAGTGTTCCTCTCCTACCAAAGGTGTAGACAAACTAGTTTGAGCCATTAGTGATCGTTTTACTCGATAGATGTTAATCTAACTCAATCTCGAGCCCAAGCTCTGATACCAATTGTTGGCTCTACTGAGAGGGGGGTGAAACGATTTTTCTACTTATTTTTAATTTTCCTAACTCTTAATGCAGAATTAAAACCAAATAAATAACAATGAAATAAGTGCAGTAAAAAGAGTAAGGGAAAGAGAAGCAAACACAAGTTTATAGAGGTTCGGCCAATCTCTTGCCTACGTCCTCTCTCCTTGAACCGCTTGTCAAGGTTTTGATTCAGCTCTTCCTTGAGAATTCTTACAAACCACTTGAAGGTGTGGCAAGACCTCTTACAATTTCTCTTGAGACTTTAGAAATCTCCTTCTAAGCCTCTACCCTTGTATTACTACCCACACTCTACAATATCAATCCTTACAAAGATAGCTCACCCTTTTGAATAAAAGAATTTTCAGTGAATGGGTGAAGAACACAAAGAAATCTCAGAAAATGGAGTTACAATGAAGATTTTCAGATTTGAGTTTTCTCTCTTGAAGCTTGAATACTTTAGAATGCTTGTTCTACCTCCAAACTTCATAAATGCCTCTATTTATAGTCCAAAAAATGTCTAGAACAGTTGGTGAAGCATTTAATGCATTTCTTCCAGTTGAAACCCTCAAAAACTAGCCGTTGGAGTTAGATTTTGAGCGAAGGGATTTATCCCTTTTCTGGGGGGATCGATCCCTTTTCTCTAGAATTCATTCCTAGCCTTTTTTGGGTCTTTTCCAAGTAGTCTGCCATTGAGGGATCGATCCCTTTCCTGGGGGGATCGATCCCTTTTCTCCAGAATGCTTTTCAAACTTCTCCCAGGTGGCTTCTAAAGCATTCTGCCATTTAGGGATCGATCCCTCTACAGTAGGGATCGATCCCTTTTGTCCAGTACACCATCCTGCACTTAATTTGCTGCATAGTTTATGACTTTTATGATTCTAAGTCAATTAAAATAACTTTCTAACACTTTTCTAAGAGTATTTACTGACTTTTTCAATTGAAATCTCAATCCAAGACTTTGTTAAAATAATTTCTATCATTGAGTTCATTCAAAGCAAATTTACTTAGAGAAAAATCATTTTTAAGCTTACTTGAGTTTTGTCATTTCAAAATACTTGTCAAATTAAAGCTAACATATAATTTTACAAAATTTATTCAAAATCATTTAATTATTACAAATATATATGTGTATAGTACTAAATACTCGGTTCTCACATTTAGTAGTAATTCAATAATAAAATCAAATTAATGGTTTATAAATCTTTTAAATAAAACTCTTAATTAATGTGTTGTCAAATCACTTTAAACACATTACATATTTCACACATTTCAATAAAGTCCATAAAATAGTTTTTTAAGCGATTTAGTGCTGTAAATCATTTTATAACAGTAATAATACAGTAAACTATACGTTAAAAACAATATGATAATTAATTCAATACCAATTGAATGCCTTAATAACCATCATCAATCGGTAGAAAAATAATGTTAACATTCTAATATAAAAAAAATCGTCTTTATTCATTTTTCAATAAAACATGGTTTGTAAACCAGCAAACGAAAAACATATTAATATAATTTCTCTTTCACTATAAGCACAATAATCACAAGACAGTTAATTGTTTAGTAACAAGACTGTAAACTGTTTAGTAACAGCAATTATTTTGATAACAGTAGAAGTTCAATCATAATAAACAGTTTTATAACCGTAAATAAATAACAGTAAACAGTTCTTTCAATAGCAGTAGACACTTCTATTGAACTCTATGATTCAAATATACCATTAAAATGGTTAATAAACAATTAAAATAAAACAATTTAGTAAATAAATAAATTTAAAATTTCTTTTAATAATATTCAATAAAAGAGATTCATAAATAAATATTTGATAAATCACAAAATAAAATTTTTAGTAAATAATTCAAAAATCACATTTAAACACATTTCACATATGTCAATAAATTTTCATTTAATAACACAGTAAACAATTTAGAACGGTAAATAGTTTAAGAAAATCACAGTTCAATAACTGATACAATAACCAGTTCATTAAACTGAAATGACACCTATCACAGTAAAGATTTAGTGACACAATTCGATAAAACAGTTTAGTAACACAGTAACAGTAATGGAGACCAGGCAATACCTAAAATATATCATGCTACAATCCCTGTAGGGTACAATAATAATATCACATGAGACATATGGCCATAGTTTATAGATGTTCTCAGAGTACACTTGCTAGGTGACCCTAGGATTGTTAATGACTTGGCAGGTCTATCAGCTAGACATATAGAGTAACACATAAGCATGATACACGACCTAACAATCTCAAAACATTTTATAAATATTCACATTACCTTTATGGAATTTAATGAAAATAGTTAAAATTCATAAATCAATTCATAAAGGTATAAATTCACACAATAAACAGTTCGATGAAAACAGCTTATAAAATATTCACATTGTAATGATAATTTTTATAAATATTCAATTTCACCATAAAACACATATACACACATCTCACTACTTTCATTTCGGTGAAAATCAATTTCATGAATATTTAAATATTATTTTTCGGTAATTCACACTTTATGGAAAATATTAAATATTTAATTTCCAAGGCTAGGAAATCACTTAATAATGCACTCAAAATATTTCATGATATTTTAGAAAATTTTCTAAGAAATTTCAGTAGCATAATGGCTGCTTTCGACCTAACCTTCTTTCACACAAAACACAGTTCACAATCCAGCCAAAAACCACAATTTGCACAATTTCGAAAGCAATTGAGTACTAAATATTCTCATAAAATTATTTTTAAGCAATTGAGTACTAAATATTCTCATAAAATTATTCTTATTGAAACCATGCATCGATAATATCCTTACGGCTTACACACTCATCCCTTACTTGTCTTACGTTATCGACTTTCTCGATAACGCCGCTCGTAATTTGGTTCTCCCGAGCTACAAAGCAATTCACCAACATTATTAATTCATTTTACTTTAATTTTGAGCTATTTTACACTTCTAATTGCAGCCACATTATACATTGAAACCATTAAACCAGTATAAATTCTACCGGTGGTAAAACATAACTTCTCCATTTTAAGTTTGATTTTAAATCCAATTGCACTGGTGGACTCCTCACATGGCATCCTAAACTCATCAAAATGCAACACAAAACCCTCTCCCCTTAAGCTAGTTGAAACTACATGGGAGCTTAACTTGAGGATTTTCAACATTTCATCACTTAATATATACTTAGCTATACTCTTTACATCATTTAGCACCATTTACATGCAAGAAACAACATGGTTTCATGGACTTCTAAGCTTGGTTGAAACCCCCATTAATGGAAAATTTTGATTTAGCTCAATTTAATTCAAACTAATGTTAAAAACATGTTTAGCGCACTTGAATTAATCAAAATCTACCATTGAAATTAAACAAAGCATAATGTATGAGTAGAATGGTACCTTGACCGAAAATT
Source organism: Heritiera fomes (assembly GCA_032173925.1). Lineage (NCBI taxonomy): Eukaryota > Viridiplantae > Streptophyta > Magnoliopsida > Malvales > Malvaceae > Heritiera > Heritiera fomes. Next base: position 15,069,947 of record JAPDPM010000005.1, read on the forward strand.
CCCTTCCTTCTTTATCTTTATTTTGTCATTTATTTAACAATATTTTGATATGGGTAGATAGACCTTGAAGAAAGGAAGAGGTTTGTAGAAAGAATTTTGGTGAGATATGGTATATTTAGTGAGTTAAAAAAGCTTTTCTTTCTTCTTTTCTTTCTTTCATGGTGGTGTGAGATGGGGGAAAAAGAAGCATGAATAGTGGCCGGCCAAATGAGGGAGAGTTTTAAAGAGTCTTCTAGAAAGGGGCAAAATTACGAAAATGCCATTAGTTATGAGATTTTTAGACAATTTTGCCCTTAAGCTTCCATAATTTTTATAACTATGTAATTTGACTCCAAAAATTCATATTTCATCACCAAAAATTCTTATTGGATGTATTTTGATGAATCATGGTGATTTCATCGACGCACGGTTCATCGAAAATGTGAAATTATGAAATTACCCCTATCGGGCCAATCACGTAAATTTCTGATTTAACCACCGATTCGATCTATCTATTGACATAGACTAGAACTTTTTTTGACGTAGAATATCATTTTATTTTTACTTGGTCCATATTCCTTTTAGTTTGGACACAATTTACGAAAATCCCATCAGGCTATGTCCTCAATCATCATTTTCTAATTTGTTGACACACTTCCCAAAAATAATATAAATAAGGAATTTTGATCTCGAAATTTTCACCTTAGGCTTATTATATCCTCCAAACACTTTTTGGACAGTATCAGGTCCATTTGGCCACTATAGAGCAGGTGCGGCCCACAACACTATTTCACTCATAACTTGTGAAAAACACAAGAATTGAACAGTGATAAGACATCTGACACTTGTAACAATAATATATACAGGGCTCTCACATCCTCCCTACCTTTAGGAAATTTGGTCCTCCAAATTTCGCTCAGACCAGTCACTAAAATAGCTTATGTACTTTAGGCGTTCTAATTCTTATGTAGTTTTCTCCTTTAAGTGCTACCACCAACGCATTCTCTAAAATATAGTGTCTCCAACTGAAGACTTTGGGGTTTGGCATTTGATATCCGCATAACCTTCTGCCGACTTTGTGCAATTTATAGTTTATTTCAAATAATTTGTACATTAAGAAAGCTTGTCCTGCCAAGCCGAAAGTTAATAATTTTTCGATTTCCCACTTCTCTTATACCATTGGAAGTCTACACTGTCTGCCATTCAATGCCTTATATAGTTCCATATCAATATTAGTATGATAGCTGTAAGTAGTCGTCCTAGGAGCCCTTTAAAATCTAGGGCACCTGCTTCCGACATATTCTTGAGCATCTAAGTAGTACGCTCAATCTACCCATCAATTTACAAATGAGAAGCGGTGGTGGAACTAAATCAGGATCCCCATAGCCTCTTGAATTCTCTCCCAGAAATAGGATGTGAAATGGGAATCCTTATCATTAGTAATGCTCCTTGGAACATCTAACAATCATATTATCTCACTGACATATACCTTGGCCAAGGCAGTGAGGAAATCAGTAGACCTACTAGAAAGAAAGTGGCAAACTTCATCAGTCTTTTCACAATCACATTTACGATATCATCATTCTCTCAAATCCCTAAGCAATCCTATTATAAATCTCATATCCACATCAAAATTGGCAGAGGCTATTATAACCTTGCAAGTTTTCTGATATTCATCCTTCACCTACTAATATATAAGACATCTAGTAGCAACTCCATTATGTCTTGTTGCATTTCAAGTCACCATACACTCTTTGTAAATTTTTGGTACATTTTAGTATTGCCTGGATGCAGAGTGTACCTAGAGATATAGCCTCTACTAAATTTAGATCTCTTTAATTACTAGTTATCAGAAACACAATTTCTGCCACTAAACCTTAGAATACTGTGAGTGTCGATTTCAAAAACTGATTATATATACATTTGTATTTAATTGACAACCTCAAATCAATAGACATTACTTCTTTGAACATTTCAAATCCTTTCCATCAAATCCAGCTCATAATTCCATATCCTTCAAATGTTATCACATTTAAACTAAGGCTCATGAACTGTTCCACTAATGGGGCTCTTCGACCACACCATAAGTTACCATTTCGATATTCTTTCTACTCAAAATTTACCACCACATTTGTTTTCCCACTTTAACTTTTGGAGATTGTGTGTGAGAACTCATTATTGTGTACTATACATGTACGAAATTGTAAATTTTAACAAATAAATAAATTAAATTTGTATATTTTTTTAAATATTAGTGATAAGCCATGTGGGCCTCACTTAGATTCTAGTGCCTAGATGATGTTATGAGTGAGAAAATAATTTTTGGGAGGTTAAATAATGATATTATGGTGATTTGGAAGTCAAAATACCCAAGTTGTAGTATTTTGTAAATTATGAGAAACAAATTGAAAAATGACAAATACGTCCTGAGGGCATTTTTGTAAATTCCTCCCATGAGGGATAGATCCCTAGATGAGGGGGATCGATCCCCCCAAGGCAAAATGCCTTTTATGCACTATTTATACCGAATTTAAAAAGGATTTTGCATTGACTTTATACTATCTTTTTTTTAAGCTTAAAATTCCTTGTTTTAAGTTCTTTTGATGATCTTTTCAATATGAAAAATTGTTTTTCATTAGTATCATGCCTCAACTTCAACAATTGGTATTATTTTTAATAACTAATGTCATCTTCATTGAACTTACAAGTGGAAAATTATTTATCTTGTTAAAGACATCCATGAAATGCATAAATCTTGAAATAATCTTGAATCATATTTTCAATGAATGCTTAAACATTATTTTAAGAATTATTTCAATGATTTGTGGATATATTTGAGAATTTGATGAACTTGTGCATGATAGATAATGACTTCTTTGGTTCATCTGAGTCAAGCATGCTTAGAGGATTTTATCTTATAACTTAGCTCATATATTCCCATTAGGTGTCATGATATATTTTATGGAATATAAATAATTAAAGGTCAATATATATATATATATATGCTTGAATGATGAAATGATCATAACTTGACCTTAAGGATTGAATTCAAATATGACTTAGGTGAATAAAACACTTGAGACACTAAAAGCTTTACCTAGAGTCATAATTGTCCTTGGCCTACAGTTTGTGATGATAAATAGATCTTAAATGTTCAAATGTATGAAAATTTGTCATCCATGAACTTAGATCTTTCATATGGCCAAAATTTTTAAAAGAACTTAGGATTTAATGACAACATCATCATTCAAGGACAAATGCAAACTTGAACAAATGCACTTTGATTGATTAAAATGCATTGAATCTTGATTGTTTTGATGTTGAACTTGCATGTTTGCTTAAGTTGAATTAATGATCATGTCTTTGAGATGTGAATATTTGATTTCATGAAACTCTACTTGATTCCACTCATAGATTGTGAATTTTAAAGTTAAAATATACTCCAGCATGATATTGATTCACTTAGGCAAAACTATCTTGTTAAAATGGCATAACCCTTTAGAACCTTAAATCATAAAAACATTTAGGGATATGGTTGTTAAATGATTAAGATGAAAGTCTTGAACCTTTCCTTGCTCATAATTGGTTAAGGACTTGAATTGGAAAATGAGCATAGAATTTTTGTGCTTATAACTACGGAAGAAAATATGTGTGTTTGGATGATATAAATTTTTTAATCTTCCATATAATTAGATTTGTGCTTATGAATATGGATTAATATATTATGATAGGACGCTAATGTCTAATTAATCCATATGCTTGTTTGATGGTGTGTGATTGTGTTCTTACATGGTTGACTTGATTATTCACTAAGCATACCACACATAACAATTAGCATCATGCAAAATGTCTAAGACAACCATTGGTAACAATTAGTATGAGCTTTAAATTAACAATAATTCTTCTCCTTTTCTCTTTAGATTAAAATGACAAATAGGGAAGAATTTAGTTAGGATACTTTTGCATGAGACATTTGTGTGCTAGAATTTGTGGTTAATTGATATATGTATTAATTCTAAGCACATTCTTACTTGAAAATGATTTATGAGCTCGATGCATATGATATGTCATCTAGTTTTAGCTCATAATCATGATGTATTGACATGCACCTTAGTTGGACCTTAGAGAACAATTGATGAATCTAGGTGCTTGATAGAATGAGGAAGTTATAGATTTTATTAGATAATTTATAAACAACTTGCTTCATTACCTACCAATTGAGAACTTCTTGCAAAATTAATTATGAACAATTGGTATAGAATCATAAGCAATGTCATTTGCATGCTCAAACATCTCATAATTTCTATGGACATTGACTTATTTATGTGTGCTATTAGTCCCATGTACTAATATGTTTCTTGGTGGATGGAGCATATTTCTTTGCTCTCACATTTATTAAGCCATAATTTTAGGGGGAGCATAATTTTTACTTCTTTTTGCTATGACAAAAAGGGGGAGAAATAATGGAGTTTGGAAAATTCTTTTGAAAATCATGCTAAATTTTAGGGGGAGCTTTATATTTAAAACCATGCTTTATTTGAGGGGGAGTATTTCATCAAAGAATTTTCAAAGCAAATTTACCTTAAGTTTTGTCATATCAAAAAGGGGAAGATTGTTAGCTTTAAATTGACATGTGTATTTTGAAATGACAAAAACTTAAGTAAGCCTTAATGTTTCATTCATATTGTAAATTTGCTTTATCACACATGATTCTCTCAAACTATTTTAAGTGTTCATATCAAACATTAAGACCATGATTTACCTGTATATTTTTATTGGTATTAATACTTTACAAAATGAGTTTGAATGTTTTTATTAAGTAATTTTCTCAAGAATATATTCAATACAAGTTTAGAAAATTAATTAATAAGTTTTTGGACTAAGTCCTCATTTGAGAAAGTCAAGAAAAACTCCCATAAAATTCAAATATATTTTGGGGTGAATTAAAATCAAAGTCTACATCATTTCTAACCCATTTTAGCCCAGCAAAGTGCAGGTTTAGGATGAGGGATCGATCCCCATGTTGAGGGATCAATCCCCCTAATGGCAGAACGCTCTCAGGGGCAAAATTAAAGCATGAGATCGATCCCCTAAGGGAAGGGATCGATCCCTTCATGGCAAAATGCTCTGGAGGCTTGAAAACATGCATAGGATCGATCCCCTAAGGCATAGGATCAATCCCCTAGGGCATAGGATCGATCTCCTACCTCAGGAAAGCATACCAACGGCTAGTTTTTGTGGGATAAAACAGTAACTTTCGATTTTGGCTCCACCTAACATCAAGAATACATCTAAGGGACTATAAATAAAGGCCTGGAAGCTCAAGAAAGTAGAGAGAGCAGCTGAGACATTTCATTCTTCAATTTCTTCATCTTCTCTAAGCATCTCAAAGATTACAAGAGCTAGAATTCAATATCTTTTATTACTCTTAACATCTTTGTATTTTATAGCACAAATACTTTAAAGTTTCTTTTCTAGAGCTTAACCTTTGTTATCATTTTCCTACATAGAGGCCTTCTTTGATTACACTTTGTAAACCTAATCACATATTGTAAAAAGAAATGAACCCTTGAGTGCTATATTGTAAGTGAGAATTGGGTAGATAAGGTTTACTCCTTGAGCCTAGAAAATGGAGGGGATAGGTTTCTCTTGAGTCTTGAAAAAGAGGGAGGTTTCTCTTGAGCTTGGAAAAAAAATGAGGTTACTCTTGAGCCTGCGAAAAAGAGGGATTGTAAAGACAAATTCAAGTTAGTGAATTTGGGAAAAATCCTTGGGAGTGTGTCAAGGTAGAGGACGTAGGCAAGCTTGCCGAACCTCTATAAATCATTTGAGTACATTTCTCTTTCCTTTCTTTCTTTATTTACTTGCAATTATATTGTGTTTGTTGTATTGAATTTGGAATGCATGCTTGCATAGCCTAGAGAACTTAGAAAACATTAATATAGGCTAGTGAATTTAAAAGAACCGAAAAACGAACTTAAGGTTAGCTAGAAATCGATTCACCCTCCCGATCGGTTTAGTTATAAAGCCAACAGAAATGCTAAAGGATTACGACTGCGAGATACTGTACCACCCGAGGAAAGCAAACGTGGTGGCAGATGCTCTGAGCCGAAAGCATATAGGCATGGTATCATATATAGTGATTAGGGAGCACAAGTTATTGGAGTAATTCTTAAAATGTCAATATTAATGTAGTTTCCTCTAAGAGTTATGGATTTACAGCTAGCTTCAGAATTGAGCTGGATTTGATGGGACAGATTAGGGATGCTCAGAGGACTGATGCTTATTGTATAGAGGTTGCCAGTTAGGTATAAGTGGGAATGTAGTCTGATTTTGAGATTGGCACTGATGGGATTCTAAGGTTCAGAGGCAGGATCTGTGTTCCCGATGATCGATAGCTCAGAGATTTGATTTTGACAAAGGCCCATACCTCTAGGTACACTTTGTACCTAGGCAGAACTAGGTTGTACCAGAACCTACAGAGGGTATTTTGGTGGCCGAAGATGAAGAGAGACATCGTGGAGTTTGTGGCTAGATGTCTCACTTGCTAGTAGGTTAAGATCTAGCATCAGAAGCCTGCAAGTTTATTGTAGCCTCTACCGATTCCTACTTGGAAATGTGAGCACATTACGATGGACTTCATCATAGGTTTACCAAGGACTCGAAGGAATCATGATGTCATATCGGTGATAGTAGACAAATTGATGAAATCCGCCCACTTCTTGGCTATCAGATATATAGACTCCCTCAGTGCCCTTGTCGATTTATATGTACGGGAGATAGTAAGGCTACATGGAGTTCCAGTAAGCATCACATCGGATAGGGATTCTCGGTTCACATCCCACTTTTGGGAGAGATTTTAGGAGGCCATGGGATCCCAATTGAATTTTAGCACCGCCTTTCATCTGCAGATTGTTAGGTAGTCCAAGCGAGTGATACAGATGCTAGAGGATATGTTGAGGGTATGTGCATTAGACTTTAAAGGCTCCTAGGACGACCACTTGCCGTTAGTCGAATTTGCATATAATAACAACTATCAAACAAGTATCGGCATGGCACCATGCGAGGCATTATATGGTAGATGGTGTAGATCCCCAATTGCATGGGAAGAAGTGGGAGATCAGAAGTTATTAGCTCCCGAATTGGTAGAGCAAGCTTCACCAGATGTTTGGTTAATATGTAAGAGACTTTGGACAGCACAGAGTCTGTAGAAGAGTTATGTGAATATGAGGCATCGACCCCTTGAGTTTTTCACGAGGTGATTTTGTATTCTTAAAAGTTTCCCCATCTAAAGGTATTATGAAATTTAGTAGGAAAGGAAAGTTGAGTCCTCTGTACGTCGGACCATTCGAGATCTTAGATCACGTAGGAGGTGTGGCGTACAAATTAGCACTACCATCGAAGTTATCAGGTGTGCATAATGTATTCCATGTCTTGATGCTCAGGAAGTACCATCCAGATCCATCTCACGTAATTTGATATGAACCACTGGAGATACAGGAAGATATGAGTTACGTGGAGCGACCTATCCGGATCCTGGATCAGAAGGATAAGGTGTTGCGATCTAAGACGATACCTTTAGTGAAAGTGCTCTAGCAATTCCATTCCGAGAAAAAAGCGACATGGGAATTAGAGAGCTTGAGCTTGATGCGGGAGAAGTACTCAGAGCTGTTTCAATGAGTGGTTCAAATTTCCTAAAGGTGGGGAGGAAATATGAGAACCAATTATTTTGTACTATACATGTACAAACATGTAATTATTAATTAATAAATAAATTATTTTGTATATTTTTGTAAATTCCAAGTGAATAGTAATGTGGGCCTCACTTGGATTTTAATGCCTAGATGTGGATATGATTTATGAAACAGTGTATGGGAGGTATAATAATGGTATTATGGAGATTGGAGGTCAAATTACCTTATTGGTGTTGCTTTGTGAAGTATCATAAACAAATTGAAAATGACGGTTATGTCCTGAGGGTATTTTCATAAATTGCACCTAAACTAAAATGAATTGGGACGAAGTAAAAATATCATGAGATTCGACATGAAATGAAATGTAACATAGTGTCAATAGATTTCGTGAATTGATTGTTAAATTAGAAAATTTCGCTGGCTGTCCGCGAGGGTAAAATCGTAATTTCTCACTATCCGTGCACCGCTCGTTAACGAAACCACTTTCAATCATAAAATACATTTAATAAGATTATTTGGTGATGGAATCCAAAATTTTGGAGTGCATTTACACAATTTTTACAACAATGGAGCCTTAAGGGCAAAATTATCCGAAATTTACATAACTAGGGTATTTTGGTCATTTTGCCTATTTTCAGAATTTTCTTCATAAACCCATCAACAGCTGAATGGCACTATTCATTGTCTTCCTCATTGCCTCCCACACCATTGCTATGGAAAAGAGAAGGGAATTTAAACAAGCTACCATATCTCACTATCTAGCCAAAATTTCACCAAAATTATAACTACAAAATTAATCTTTTCTCTCTCCTCTACATACCCATACCCATAGATCATTGTATAAGCCATAATACAAGGAGAAAGAGAGCTTCAAAGTTTTAGCCAAGTGAGGTACCTTACCATCCATTAAGCTTTCTTTAATTCTAATGGTGTAGATTAATTTCTTTAAGCATGTTTCTACCATTAGATTCAATTAAATTTTGAAAAATAAAAATTGGCCATGAGAGGGGGTTTTCACCAACATGGGAACTATAGGGAATCATGGCATTTCATGCATGAAATTGATACTAAATGATGCAATGACAATGGCTAAGTAAGAATACAACATTAGATTGTTGAAATGCCACCAAATTTAGCTAAGGGAGAATTTGGCCTCATGAAGGGGACTAGGATTCATGGCTGGTTTTAATGATTTAAGGGTATAATTAGACTGTAGGAATTACAAGGAGTTTGTTGGTATGCTCGGATTTAAAATTCGACGCAAAACGAAGAAGTTATGTTATACTACATATAGAAATTATACAGTGAAAATATTTGCAATGTCCAATGTGGCTACATTATGATATGAATAATAGCTTAAAAATAAGTATTTAATAAGCTAATAATTTTGGTGGAATTATCTGCAGCCCGTGAGTTATAGTTTTTTAGTGGTGCTATCGGGAAGCTCAATTTCCTTATACGGGTAAGGGACACGTATGTAGTTTGTAGGGATATCCCGAATGCATGGTTCTCATGCCAATAATTTTATGAAATTATTTTGAAAGTAAATTGCCTCGAATACAATGAAACTGTGGCTGTTTGGCTGGTTTGAACTGTTTTACCATTGTAGGGGGCTAAGGTATTAACAGCTGTTATGCTGCCAGAATTTACCCAAAAAATTCTAAAAATGCCATAAATATTTTAGTGCATTGTTAACTATTATTTTAACCTTAAGAGTGAGATAAATAAATATTTTTATAAATTGTGAATTTACCAAAAATTATTATTTAAATATTCGTGCTACCGATTTTAATAAAAGTTAAGTTATTGGAAATTCATTCTAAGTGGTTTATAGTGAAATATGTGGTTTGTTAAATAGTGAATATTTTATAAAGTATTTTCAATATAATATTTACTATTTTATTATAATTTTCCTTTATAGACAGACTGAAGTTTTATCTGATTTAATGATTTCCATAAAAGTGATATCACTATCCAAACACTGTTTTGAGACTATTAGGCCCCATATCATGCTCACATATATTATTGTACTATAGTGTGTGAAGCTGTTGAGGCTGATCTTGTCTTCAGCGTCCCGATTGACACCTGATCAGTGTATGATTGAGGACATCTATATACTATGGCTATAGATCTTACTGTTTACTGTTACCATTCCCTACAGGGATTATCGCATGATATATCTAAAGTGTTGCCAGGTCTCCACTACTGTTACTAATTTTTGTGATATTTTACTAAACTATACTTTACTGAAACTGTTTACTAAAGTGTTCTATCACTGAACTGTATTGTACTGAACTGCATATCATACTGTTATTGTGATTTAACTACATGTGAAGGTGATGATTTTAATTGTGAAAGTTAAATTATTTTCAAATAATGATTTAAGTGATTTTTAGTAGTTTATTATAATAATTATGTGAAATATTTACATATTGTGAATTATAAAACGAATTTCGTATTAATTTAAATTTCTACTCCCTATAGTCACTTATAGGTTTCAGGACAAGCAGGTATTTTAAAATACCTTCCTTACTCCATCCAAATCCCTAACCGACTATAGTATCCTTCCTTTTATAGTCCTTAGCATACTGATAAGAAATTAAAGGATTTTGCTGCATATAGTTGTTAGCTTTAAATTGACATATATATTTTGAAATGACAAAAACTTAAGTAAGCTTTAATGTTTTAATTCATATTGTAAATTTGCCTTATCACACATGATTTTCTCAATACATTTCAAGTGATCATATCAAACATTAAGACCATGATTTAATGATGCATACTCTTATTGGCCTTAATACTTTGTAAATGTTTTGAATATTTTAGAAAATCACTTGATGAATTTTTGGACCATGTTTTCATCAGAGAAAGTCAAGAAAAACTCCCAAAAAAATGCCAAAAAGTTTTGGGTTGGATTAGGATCAAAGACCACATCATTTCTAACTTAAAAAGTGCTACAAATCACCTTCTGGAGAGAAGGGATCGATCCCCTAAGGGAAAGGATCGATCCCCTTTTGGCAGTAAGCACCCCAATGCCAGGAAAGGTCCCTCAGCCCAGAATAAAGCATTCTGGAATGAAGGGATTGATCCCCTATAGAAAGGGATCGATCCCTTTGCCCGAAAATAGCCTGTAACGGCTAGTTTTTGTGAGACAACGGTCATATTCAAGTTTTGGCTCCACCCAACGGCTAGAATACATCCAAGGGACTATAAATAGAGGCTTAGAAGCTGAAGCAACCAAGAGGAACTACTCAGCAACTCCAAAACTCATTTTCCTCAAATCTACAAGCCTCAAACAACAAATCAAGTGCTACAAAGTCTTCATCATCTATCATTCTCTTATTCCTTGTAGTGCTTGGCACATATCTTGTATAGGTTTTCATTGTGCTTAATTTCTGTAATCACTTGCCTACCTAGAGGCCTTTCTTTGATTACATTATTTGTAACCCATCATTCCTTGTAAAGGGGAGGTTTCTCTTAAGCCTAGAAAAAGAGTGAGGTTTCTCTTTAGCCTTAGAAAAAGAGGGAGGTTTCTCTTTAGCCTTAGAAAAAGAGGGAGAAGAGGTTTCTCTTGAGCCTAGAAAAAGAGAGAGGTTTCTCTTGAGCCTTGAAAAGAGGGAGTGTAATACAAATTCAAAGATAGTGAATTTGGGGAAAATCCTTGGGAGCGTCTCAAGGTAGAGGACGTAAGCAAGGTAGCCGAACCTCTATAAATCGCTTGTGTAAATCTCTCTTTCCCTACTCTCTTTACTTGCAATTATATTGTGCTTATTGAATTGAATTTATATTGCATGCTTGAGTAGCTTAGAGAACTTAGAAAATATTCATATAGGCTAGATAATTTAGAAATATCGAAAAACGGGCTTAAGGCTAGCTAAGAACCGATTCACCCCTTCTCTCGGTATTGCCTATAAGAGCCAACAATTGGTATCAGAGCTTGGGCTCGAGATCGATTTAGACTAACCTCTATCGAGCAAAACGATCATAAATGGCTCTAGGTGATGATTTTGAGACTAGCTCACAAACTTTAGAAGAATATTCATTTGATGAGCTTCAAGATGCATTTAATGAGCTAAGTGATGAATATAAATCAATGCATGCAAAATATAATAAAAAGTTAAAAAAATTTAGAAAAGAGAATGAAATTTTGATGAATACTAATGTTGAGTTGGAGGAGAAAATAAAAGATCTAGGCTTAAGGAATGATGAACTCAATAAGGTGAAATTAGAGCTAGAAAAGAAATTAGAAGACATTAAAGATAAATTGGCAAATCCTAGCTCTTTGACTATTGAGGATGAAAAGGAGAAACCTAGCTCTAGTGAATGTAATGACCATTCCTATGACGATTTACAAAATGCCTTTGATGAGCTAGCTAGTGAATTTGAATGCATGAACTCAAAATACAAGAAAATGATTACAAAATTAAAAATGGAAAATGATAAGCTATTGAATGCTAAGTTAGAATTTGAAAAGAAATTAAAAGATGCTAACTTAGAGATAAATGAGTTGAATGAGAAGAATACAAATTTGCATAACTCATTTACTAGGTTCTATATGGGTCAACAAAAATTAGATCACATGCTAGAGACCCAAAGAGCCTTCTTTGACAAAGATGGGTTAGGCTATAATGCAAAACAAAAAGAAACTCATCTTAAGACCTTCCTAGTGAGCAAAAATTCTATGCATGATACATCTCTCACATGCTCACTATGCAATAGGATAGGCCACTCTTCACAAGCATGCACATATAGAAAAACTACTTTTAGAGGAAAAGTAGTTAGGAAGATGTGGATCCCAAAGCATGTTATAAATGATGATGAAATGAGCTTAAAATGGATCCCAAAAGGATCTAAAATTGTTTGCACTAACTCTCATGGACCCAAGAAAATTTGGGTACCAAAGCATGCTTGAAAATGTGTTTGTTGTAGGAGTGTTAGAGCATGGAATTACAAAGAAACAATGGGGGTTGAATGCTCTACACACCTCATGGAGATTGCTTATGCCAATGAGAAAAAGGAAGAGCTTGGAAATCCATCCTTAGCAAGGTGGCAACAATCTCTCAAAGAATGGCTAATGGTGGATCCCAACACATCAAGGCAAAACATTCTCTAGCAAAGGAGTATTGTAAGCTTAATTCCTTACTCCTTAAACTTTTTGTGCTTTGATAAGAAAATGTGTTAATGATTCTTGGTGCATTGTGAGTTGAATGAATAAAGAAAAGGCATGTTAAATGATTGTTGATTGGTTAATGGATAGTTCTTGAGGCACTGGATTATTGGATGAAAAGCATGTTTAGTAATTTTGAAATAATTATTGAATTTCTGCATTTTGAGCAAGTTTTCTATGTGTTAATAATGTATTTACTTGCCTCAAATTGCCAAATATGTCATATATGCAAAATGCCATGTCATATGCATTAATGAAGAACTTGTATGTTGGAAATCATGGCATAATGTTCACAAGTATGATGATTTGATGTTATATGTGCTTAAAATCTATGTGAACAAGTTTGTTTTGGCATATTTGTGGTTTCTAATGTCTTGGTTTTGTCAAAATGTGCTTAACTCTCAAAATGACATCCTTTGAGGCCAAAAATGCATTTTATTGTGAAAATCCTTCCAGAATTGCAAAATCTTTTGTAAAATGGTTTTTCATTCATGTTTTTTATTCATACAAGTCCAAAATCATGTTTCACAATTGCTTAAACCCTTACTTGGACTTAAAATACTCAAAAACGAAGTTTTGGTACCTCAAAGGTTGGATTTTCTGTCAAAAACTGCAGAAACAGGATGAGGGATCGATCCCTCAACAAGCAGGATCGATCCCCCTTGAGCAGAATGCAGGAAATCTGCATTCTGGAGTTAAGGGATCGATCCCTCACCCATAGGGATCGATCCCCCTAGGCCAGAAAGGCTTTTCTGCATGTTTTCAATCGAAATTGAGAATAACTTTTCACTGTTTTGATACTTTCTCTCTTCTCAACTTAAAATTCATTGTTTTAACTTCTTTTTGATGAACTTTAAAATATGAAAAATTCATTTTTCATTGATATCATGCCTCAACTCTATCAATTAATATCATTTCCAACAAATGGTATCACTTTCAACAATCAATATCACTTTTCTTAAGCTCACAAGTGCAAAACCAGTTTTCTCATTAAAGATGGTCCTGAATTACATAAATCTTGAAATAATCTTGAAATATATTTTCAATGAATGCTTAAACATAATTTTTAAGATTTATTTCAATGATTTGTGGATATATTTGAAAATTTGATGAACTTGTGCATAATGAATATTTTTCACTCTTTTTGTTCATCTTAGTCAAGCATGCTTATAGGATTATGTTTCTTAGCTTGACTCAACTACTCCACACTAGGTTTCATGATAATTATACATCTAGTGGATTGATTTCAAATATAAATTCAACAATTAGTAATGGTCATTGGCCTATAACTTGTGATGGTAAATGGACCCTAAATGTTCAAATGCATGAAACTTTATCATCCTTGTAATTAAAGAACTTGAGCATTAATGACAACACCAACAATTGATACACATGCATAGACTCTTGATTGTTTTGATGATGTACCTGCATGTTTACTTAAATTGAATCAATAATCATGCCTATGAGATGAGAATAGTTATTTCATGATATTATGTGCTTAACCTCACTCATAGCTTATGGATTTTGATGATAAAATATATTTTAGCTTGATAATATTGATTCACTTAGGTGAAGCCATTTTAGTTAAAATAGCATACACCCTCTAGAACTTTAAATGATGACAACAACTAGGGATATGGCTCTTAATTGATTAAAATGGTAATTTTGAATCTTTCCTTGCTCATAATTGGTTAAGGACTTGAATTGGAAAATGAGCATAGGACTTTTGTGCTTGAAACCATGGAAGAAAATGTGTTTGCTTGAATTCCTTGATTTTTTGAATCTTCCATATGGTATAAATTTGTGAATATGAATATGGAGTAATACTTTATGATAGTGTGCTAATGATTAATTGATCCATATGCATATTTGATGATATGTGTTGTGTTCTTGCATATTTAGAATGATTATTTTCTTGACATGAACACACTACACATAGATATTGGATTCATGCAAAATGCCTAAGTCAACCATTAGTAACAATTGCTATTGAGATTGAAATAACAATTAGTATAATTGTCAACCATATTTTCAACAATTGGTAGGCCAAAACTAAATTGCCAATTGGTATGAGCTTTAAACTGACAATTCTTCTTGTGCTCTTTAGTTTGAAATGACAAATAGAGAAGAATCCATTTAGGATATTTTTGCATGAAACTCTTCTGTGCTAGAACTTGTAGTTAATTGCTATATGTCTTAATTCTATGCCCACTCTTGATTGAACATGATTTATGAGCTCATGCATATGATATGTCATCTAATTCTAGCTCATAATCATGATGTGTTGACATGCACCTTAGTTGGACTTAAGAGAACAATTGATATACTTAGGTGCTTGCTTAATCTCTTACCAATTGAAAACTTATTGCAAAATTATTTATCAACAATTGGTATAGGATCATAAGTCATATTCTTTGCATGAATATTTCATACTCTTTGTGAATATTAACTTATTTATTTGTGCTATGAGTCCCATGTACTAACATGTTTCTTGTTGGATGGAGCATATTTATCTCTTCTCACATAGCCATGATTTGAGGGGGAGCATATTTTTTTTATTATTTTTCCTTCTTTTTGCTATTACAAAAAGGGGGAGAGATAGATATTAAAAGGGTGAGATATAAAGGGGGAGAGATAATGGCAGAAATAGTTTGAAAATTCATTTTCAAAACCGATGCATATATTAAGGGGGAGCTTTATAAAATCTTGCTTTATTTGAGGGGGAGTATTTTATTAAAGAATTTTCAAAGCAAATTTACATTAAGTTTTGTCATATCAAAAAGGGGGAGATTGTTAGCTTTAAATTGACATATATATTTTGAAATGACAAAAACTTAAGTAAGCTTTAATGTTTTAATTAATATTGTAAATTTGCCTTATCACAGATGATTTTCTCAATACATTTCAAGTGATCATATCAAACATTAAGACCATGATTTAATGAGGCATACTCTTATTGGTCTTAATACTTTGTAAATGTTTTGAATATTTTAGAAAATCACTTGATGAATTTTTAGACCATGTTTTCATCAGAGAAAGTCAAGAAAAACTCCCACAAAAATGCCAAAAACTTTTGGGTTGGATTAGGATCAAAGACCACATCATTTCTAACTCAAAAAGTGCAAGAAATCACCTTCTGGAGAGAAGGGATCGATACCCTAAGGGAAGGGATCGATCCCCTTTTGGCAGTAACCACCCCAACGCCAGGAAAGGTCCCTCAGCCTAGAATAAAGCATTCTGGAATGAAGGGATTGATCCCCTATGGAAAGAGATCGATCCCTTTGCCCGAAAATAGCCTGTAACGGCTAGTTTTGTGAGACAACGGTCATATTCAAGTTTTGGCTCCACCCAACAGCTAGAATACAGCCAAGGGACTATAAATAGAGGCTTAGAAGCTGAAGCAACCAAGAGGAACTACTCAGCAACTCCAAAACTCATTTTCCTCAAATCTACAAGCCTCAAACAACAAATCAAGTGCTACAAAGTCTTCATCATCTATCATTCTCTTATTCCTTGTAGTGCTTGGCACATATCTTGTATAGGTTTTCATTGTGCTTAATTTCTGTAATCACTTGCCTACCTAGAGGCCTTTCTTTGATTACATTATTTGTAACCCATCATTCCTTGTAAAGGGGAGGTTTCTCTTAAGCCTAGAAAAAGAGGGAGGTTTCTCTTTAGCCTTAGAAAAAGAGGGAGGTTTCTCTTGAGCCTTAGAAAAAGAGGGAGAAGAGGTTTCTCTTGAGCCTAGAAAAAGAGAGAGGTTTCTCTTGAGCCTTGAAAAGAGGGAGTGTAATACAAATTCAAAGATAGTGAATTTGGGGAAAATCCTTGGGAGCGTCTCAAGGTAGAGGACGTAGGCAAGGTAGCCGAACCTCTATAAATCGCTTGTGTAAATCTCTCTTTCCCTACTCTCTTTACTTGCAATTATATTGTGCTTATAGAATTGAATTTATATTGTATGCTTGAGTAGCTTAGAAAACTTAGAAAATATTCATATAGGCTAGAGAATTTAGAAGAATTGAAAAACGAGCTTAAGGCTAGCTAAGCTAAGAACCGATTCACCCCCCTTCTCGGTATTGCCTATAAGAGCCAACAATAGTTTTCGTGATATCAAAATTGCATACAACTCCTTTACTGAGTCGTGGTTTCCTCACCCCTTTATTTTCATCTCTCCAGAATATTTCCAGTGACCGCGTGATATATCATCCGAGGATTATCGGCTGCATTGTGAGTACCTCGAGGCAGCTAATGTAGATCTTAGAGGGATATTCATTTTCTTTTATATGATCAAACTTTCTTATACAGTACTACAGTGTTGTAATTATAACAGGAGATGTATTCATTTAATATAAATACTGTTTTGTAAATATTTTACTTATGCAAATTAAATTTGTTTACAATGGTTTACTGTTCACTGTTAATTAAAAGTAGGAAATAAAGGCATTGCAGATAACCCAATCAATACTGTGTGAATGGAAAAGTGTGAAAAGGTGTGAAATACTGTATATACAGACTATGATAGTGTCTCTCGTTGGGGTGCACCAGTCCTTATTGTTAGGAAGAAGGGTGGTTCCCTACAACTCTCTATAGATTATCGGTTGCTAAATAAGGCTACTATCAAGAATAAATATCCTCTATCTAGGATCGATGATTTATTTGATTAACTCAGGGGTGCACAAATATTCTCCAAAATTGATCTTAGATCTGGGTACCATCAGTTAAAGATCAAAGATTTAGATGTCCTTAAAACGGCATTCAGAACTCGGTACGGACATTATGAGTTTCTGGTTATGCCATTTGGACTTACTAATACCCCTGTAGCTTTCATGAATTTGATGAATGAGGTGTTCAAACCCTATCTGGATAAATTTGTCATCATGTTTATCGATGACATTCTGGTACACTCCAAGTCCAGAAATAAGCATGAGCAGCATCTATATATTATTATGTGGACCCTTAGAGGCCGTAAGCTATATGCTAAATTCAGAAAGTGTGAATTTTGGCTAGATCAAATTACTTTTCTAGGTCATGTGGTATCTAAGGATGGGGTGCAAGAGCCTCGCCCGTCTCACCAGGCCGTCAGCTAGCATCCCTTAGGCTCCCTCGCTTCAGGTTTACCCTTACACGTGAGGTTGACGATCGCCCACACCCACTTACGTATTGTCCACTTCGGCGGTCACCCAGCTCACGGCTTTGTCTCAAGGATCCTGAAGAGCTCAGGATAATTCCCTTGAGCGCGTTTCTGAGGCTCGAATCCTGGTACCCTCAAGTACTTGAGCCTTACACTCATAGTACCTGAGCCTTACACTCAAGTACTTGAGCCTTACATATTTTTATGTAAGAGCCTCACCCATCTCACTAGGCCGTCGACGAGCATCCCCTAGGTGCCTTCTCCCCATGTTTACCCTTACACGTGAGGTTGGCGATCGCCCACACCCACTTACGTATTGTCCGCTTCGGCGGTCGCCCTCCTCACTGCTTTGTCTTAAGGGTCTTGAAGAGCTCAAGATAATTCCCTTGATCGTGTTTCTAAGGCTCGATCCCTGGTACCCTCAAGTACCCGAGCCTTACACTTATATTACCATTTAGATTATTTTTGAGAAGCGTGCCAACAAATTAAAAAATGACGATTAAGGACATAGTCCCGACGAACTTTTGTAAATTGTGGTCAAACTAAATAAAATTTTGATCCATTGATTGAAGCATGATATTCTACATGAAAATAAGTTCTAGGATATGTCAATAGATAAATCAAAATGGTGGTAAAATTAGAATTTTACGCAATTGGCCCGGTATTGGTATTTTCGTAATTTTACCCTTACGGTCAGTCAAACCTTAATGAAACCACCATCATTCATCAAAATATGTTTAATAATAATATTTAATGATAAAATATGAATTTTTGGAGTTAAATTAAATAGTAAGACAAATTATAGAAGTTTAAGGGCATAAATGTCCAAAATCTTTATAACCAAGGGCAAAATGGTCATTTTACTGTTTGGGACAGCTTCTAAAATTTTATACACAGGGCTGGCCACACCTCATCATCTTCAACCTCCTTTATGTTGCCTCCATAGCCAAGAGAAAGAAAGAAAAGAAAAGCTTAGAAAACACTATCTAAACTACCTTAAATCAAGAAACTTTCTTCTACAAACTTATTCTATTCTTCATCCTCTACAAACCCATACCCATAGATCATTATAAAGTTGATGAAATCAAGAGGAAAGTGGGCACAAATAATTCGGCCAAGGTATGTCCAATTTATGCTTACATTTTCTTTGAATTCTAATGATAGAGAATGATGAAATCAAGGTCCCTCAACATGAATTTGGCCTTGGTTTAAACTAAGTCCCACTCAATCTTGACCTTGGGGTTTCGGCCATTAATGGAAGTGCATGAAACCATGTAGTTTGATGCATGAAATTGATGCTAGATGACTGAATAAACATGAATAAGAATGGTATAAGTAGTAATTTGTTGAAATTCCATAAGTTTGGCTAAGGGGTGCATTCAGCCATGGCTATGGGGGTGTGTTCTTGTGCTTCATTTGATGAGTTTAGGGTGCCATGAGATTGTAGAAATTCTAAGGAGACTGTTGGTGAAGTTGGAATTAAAATCGGAGTTGTGTAGGTGAAGTTGTGTTTTATTACTGGTGTAATTTAGACTAGGTTAATATTTTCTACTGATAATTTGGTACAATTTAATGAAGGAAAAAATTATTAAAAATTGAATTATGGTGAATAATGGTGTTTGGTGTAATGTTTTGTAGCCTGGGAGTGTTAATTTGCAAGTGGTGCTATCGACGAATTGATAGGAAAACAACAGGTAAGGAATGAGTGTGTTAGCTGTAGGCATACTATCACAGTCTGTTATATATGCTAATTATCACATTTATCACATATCACACGTATACAGTGGTTGGTTGGGCTGTCTGTGATACCTTTAACACTATTCACTTAAAACAATAAAATACTTTACACAATATTTTATTCACATAAATAATTAATGTTTACAACTATATAAATCAGTTTACATCCCCTGAGATTAAATTTACAACAAGTAGTATTGTATAATAAATGTTTGAACATACAAATGGAAACACAATACCTCCAAGATCCACTATAAACTGCTTCGGAATAACCAAAGCGCAGCCAATCCACAGATCAATATACCAATTAACCACTTAATATAATCTATGGAGTAGAAAAATAAGAGGGGTGAGCGAAACGTGCTTAGTAAAGGAATTGTATGCAGAGCTGATATTATAAAATCTGTATGCATTTAAAAGCCTTTATTTCCTATTATTACACTAGGGACAGTAAAGGAAGGATACTATAATCAGCTAGGGATCCAGATGGAGTATGGAAAGTGTTTTAGAATGTCTGTCTTGTCCCTGAACCTAAAAGCGACTATATGGAGTAAAAATTAAATTTGATATAAAACTCAGTTAAAAATTCTCCATATATAAATAATTCACATAGAAATGGTATAATAGACCATTAAATAAATCATTTAGGAAATAATTTAATTTTCTATATTAAAATATCACTTTTGTAATTAAATAAACCATAGTAAACAGTACAATATACAGTTCAGTGCGATAAACATTAATAAACAGTTTCATAATGATAACAGATTAGTGGTAGTAGCATTTCAATAAACAGTACAATAACCCGTTAAGTAAACAGTACTAGTTAAATGAATAAACAATCACATAATGATTTCTAAAACCATTTAAATAAAATACTTTAATTAGTATTTTACCAAACACTTTATACACATTTTACACACTTTGATAAAACCTTGTAAGTAATACAGTAACCAATTCAGTACATTAAACACTTCACTTTAGTAACCATTATAGTTTAGTGAAAACTGTAGTAGTAAATTAGTAACACGTGAATGAGACCAGGCAACACCCTGAATATCATGCTACCAGTAGGAAAACAATAACAATAACACATGAGACATATGACCATAGTCTATAATTGTCCTCAGTCGTACAGCGATCAGGTGTTAATCGGGACACTGAAGATTGGATCAATATTAACAGCTTCACACATTATCCACACAGTAATAGTATAGTAAACACGTGAGCATGATACGAGGCCTAACAGTCTCAAAACAGTTTATAAATAATCACATCACCTTTATGAAGTTTAGTAAAAATAATTATTATCTTCAAAATCCATAAAAGGTATAAAATCACACAGTATACTATACGATGAAATTAGGTTTATAAAAATATTCACAATGTAGTAAAAATTTTAATAAATATTTGGTTTCACCGTATAACACATATACACACATTTTAATACTTTCATTTCGGTGAAAATCAATTTAATGAATACTTAATGTAATTTTTCGGTAATTTCACACTTTATGAAAAATATTAAATACTTACCTTCCAAGACTAATATTAATTTTCATAAACACACTGTTTCACTGTGGAACGCATTTAGAAACACCTCGGTAACTTGATTTAGATAAAATTTCTTTTCATGACTAACTGAATATTATTTTTCAATAACTTTACATCTTATGAAAAATGTTAAATATTAATTACTAAGGCTAGGAATTTACGCAATAATGCACTAAAATATTTCATGCTATTTTTAGAAAATTTTCTAAGAAATTTTAGCAGCATAACGGCTACTAACACCCTAGCCTCCTTGCACGTTAAACGCAGTATAATACCAGCCAAAAACCACAAGTTTCATAGGTTTCAAGGCATTTCATTTCCAAAATATTGTCATAAATTATTTGCATCAAAAGCATGCATTCGTAATATCCCTACAGTCTACACACGCACCCCTTACCTGTCCGACTTCGATAACTTCACCAATAACACCACTCGATATCCAATTCTCCCGGGCTGCAGATAAATTCACCAAAAATATTAACTCACTTAATATTTATTTTTAAGCTACTTTTCATACTTAATTGCAACCACATTATGCACTGGAAATATTAAACTAGTGTAAATTCACTTGTGCTAAATCACAACTTCATCGTTTTAAGTTCGATTTTA
Organism: Heritiera fomes; assembly: GCA_032173925.1. Classification (NCBI taxonomy): domain Eukaryota; kingdom Viridiplantae; phylum Streptophyta; class Magnoliopsida; order Malvales; family Malvaceae; genus Heritiera; species Heritiera fomes. Next base: position 15,091,818 of record JAPDPM010000005.1, read on the forward strand.
ATTTCGATTGCACTGATAGACTCCTCATAATTTCTACAGTATTATGTCATCCTAAAATCATAAAAATGCAACACAAGTCCACCTCCCCTTAGCTTGACCGAAACTCCCCTTAAGTTAAATTCATGGTTTTTCGACATTTTAACTATTAATTCAAGCTTATTAATCCTTCTTCTTCTATCTAGCTACACTTTCATGGATCAAAACACAAGCTTTCATACTCTTCCATTAATGGCTGAATACTCAAGGAAGTGATTGAGCAAGATTTAGCCAAATTAAATTGAATCTTACACCATAACCAAGCTTAACACATATAAATCTATCATTATTTATTATTGAAATTAAAAGAAACTAAAACCATAAAATTACCTTCTCTTGGTAGAATGATTTAGTGCCCCTTTGCTCTTGATTTGTCATTTGTTCAATGAAATATTGATATGGGTAGATAGAGAATTAAATTTGGGACAACTTTGTGGAAATAAGCTTTTTGTTTTAAAGGAGTTTTAATGGTGATTTTTAGAGGTTTTGTATTTTGTTTAAGTTATGGCAATGGAGGTTGGCATGCAAGAGGAAGAAGAAGGAGAGTGATGGCCGGCTGGTGTGTGTGGTCTTTTAAAGAGCCTTCTAGATGGGTGCAAAATTACAAAAATGCCCCTTGTTATGAAATTTTTGGAAAAAATGCCTTTAAGCTTCTGTAATTTTTATAACTATGTAATTGCACTCCAAAATATGAATTTCATTACCAAAAATTCTTATTAGATGTATTTTGATGAGTCATGGTGGTTTTGTCGATGCGCGGTACACCGAATGTGTAAGATTACGAAATTTTTTTATATAACCACGAATTGGATAAATCCATTGGCACTATCTTAAACTCCTTTTTATGTAGAATATCATGGCATTTTTACTTAGTCCAAAGTCATTTTAGTTTGGGCATAATTTACAAAAAGACCCTCGGGTCGTAATTGTCATTTTCAAATTTGTTTGTCACACTTCCCAAAATAATGAAAAAAAGGAATTTTAAGTCTCAAAATTTCCACATTATATTTATTTCACCTTCTGTACACTATTTGCACAGTTTCAAATCCATCCGGGCACTTTAAAGCAAGTGGGCCCACAACAGTGTTTTACTTATAATTTACTAATCACATAGAATTTAATTAATGATTTTGCATTTAACACATGTACAGTAATAATAGAAACGGTTCTCACACATACTGTGAATGCATGATTTATCTTAAATTAATTTTAGGAAGTGATTTGGAAATTTATTGCTTTGGAATTGGTGAAATTATGGATATTGGTTGGTTTATAAACTATGTTTTGAATGCAGGAAAGCTAGGTTAGAGACAACCGTTTCTCTGCCAAAATTTATAAAAATTCTAAGAAATTAATTTTAATATTTTTGATGATAGAAATAAATAAATTTTCAAGTGAATTCCATGAGATTTATTAAAATTACATTAATTAATTATTTACCAAAAACAGTATTTAAATATTCATGTTAATGAATTTTAATTATGTAAAGGTACTAGCACATGTTCATTAACGTTCTACAGATAAATAGAATGTTTTCAGAAAAGAATATCGAAGTGTGAATATTTTATGAATTTTTATTCATAAGCTGAATGTATTTTCAATGTATTTATTTATGGACTGATTGAAGACATTCACAGTGAAATTGATTTCATAAATGTTGTTTCTATTGAATATCTACTATTTCGAGACTGTCAGGCCCCATATCATGCTCACGTGTCACGTGTACTATTACTGTTATTACTGTTACTGTGCTGATAGACTTGCCAAGTCTTCAGCCTCCATTAGTGGCACTTGGCAAGTGTACACTATGGAATAGACTATGGCCATATGTCTTATGTGTTTACTGTTATTCCCTTTTTGGGATATTATTATAGCATGATATACCTTGGGTGTTGCCTGGTTTCCATGATACTGTTACTATTTATTGTACTGTTTTACTGAACTGTTTGCTGGTACTGAATTGTTTATATACTATTTACTAAACTGTTTACCGTATTGTGTTTATCAATATCGAACTGAATATTATCATGGGAAGGAAATATTTATTTATTTATTAAATTATTTTGCTATGTGATTTTCAATAGCATTTTATATTGTTTTAATGTCAATTTCAATTGACTACTCCCCATAGTCATTTCTAGGAGCCGAGACACGACAGGTATTCTAAAATACCTCCCATACTCCATCCAATTTTCTAGCCGACTATAGTATCCTTCCCGATTTTTACCTTAGTACACTATTAGGGATTAAATGTTTTTAGCATATAAATTTCATAGTATCAATCTTTAAATACGATTCTCTTACTAAGCACGTTAGCTCACCCCTTATTTTTTAACTCCACAGATTATTTGTAGTGATCGCATATGTACCGTTCCACTGATTTCAGCTGTGCTTTAGTTCCCCGAGGTAGCTTCGATCGGATCCTGGAGGTATATTTATTTTCTTTTATATGTTCAACTTATTTTGTATAGTACTACAGTTGTATAATTATGTACATGGGATGTAAAGTAATAGTACAGTTATGTAAATATTGATAATACATAAATATAAATCCTATTTACAAATATGTTTATGTGAAGGCTACAAATTCCGTACTGATTTTGTAAACAAATCAACGATGTTGTATAAGTTAAGTACTGAAATAAAGTCTGTAATTATTATTATTTTAAGCAATGAGAATGAAGTTACAAGTTTAGTAAACGATGTTGTATAAGTTAAGTACTGAAATAAAGTCTGTAATTATTATTATTTTAAGCAATGAGAATGAAGTTACAAGTTTAGTAAATTAGCATTAAGTGATTAGTACACCTATATAATTAGAAATGGTATAAATAGGTTCAAGAGACGTATATAGATATTAATTCAATAAGGAAAAGGAATTAATATTTTGCACATTGTGAAGTAAATTGATAAATTATACAAATGCACTTACGAAACCTAAGTGCATAGATAATTAAAAGAACAAATAGATATATATATATATATATTCATGTGTATATTCATTTAACTAAATAAAGAGAACAAATATATTGAATTAAAGGTAATATACACATGAATATATAATTAAATAGATATAAATGTAATAAAGAGAGGAAAATATACAAGTGTCAAGCATTGTGTTATGAAATAGATATTTAAAATAAAGGAAAATATAATATGTAATTATATATTTACTATTATATACATTTATATACTTTAGACATGAAAATATATATATATATATATATGTAGATATATGTATATATATAAATTATATATATTTAACATTCGAAATATATGTACACATACATATTTTATGTAAGGAATATAACAAAATAAATAAATATATAAATATATATGGGTTGTGTAAATATATTTATAAATTATGTGAATATAGATATTAGAGATTAGAATAAAATTAAAATAAAACAATTTGAAATTCGTAAAGTTAAATAAGTTACATATATACTTAGTGGAGTTTGATGAGACTTTTTCCCACCAATCCCTACTAAGCAGCCATCACTGTCATCATCATCTGTGGCTTAGCAAAAAGCCATGAAAAGAAAATGAAAATGAAAGGGAGGAAGAAAGGCACGAGAGAGAACCAAAACCTGAAATAAACAGGGAAGAAGAGGGAGGAAAAGCCGAAGGGAAAGAAAAGAAGAGGGAGAACAAGGGAAAGGAAAGTGTAGTTACTGCATCACCACCGTGAGCAGCAGGGGACGGTAGCAGAGGAGGAAAATACGAGCTAGAAACTTGGTGTTGGCTCTATAGGCTATACCGAGAAGGGCGGTGAATCAGTTTTTCGCTAACCTTAAGTTCGTTTTTCGATTCTTGTAAATTTTCTAGCCTATATTGATATTTTCTAAGTTCTCTAGACTACTCAATTATGCAATATAGATTCAATACAATAAACACAAATATAATTGCAAATAAGTAAAGAGAGTAAGGATAGAGAAATTTACGCAAGTGATTTATAGAGGTTCGGCAACCTTGCCTACGTCCTCTACCTTGAGACGCTCCCAATGATTTTCCCCAAATTCACTATCTTTGAATTTGTATTACACTCCCTTTTTTTCAAGGCTGAAGAGAAACCTCTCTCTTTTTCTAGGCTCAAGAGAAACCTCCCTCTTTTTCTTAGGCTAAAGACAAACCTCCCCTTTTACAAGGAATGATTGTGTTTACAAATTGTGTAATCAAAGAAGGGCTTCTAGATAGGCAAATGATTACAATGTTTAAGCATAAGGAAAAAGCTTATACAAGATTTGTGCTATTCTATACAAAGAATATGAGAATGATGGAAGATGAATACTTTGTAGCTCTTGATTTGTTGTTGAGGCTTGAGGAAAATGAAGAAGATGATGAATAGAATTTCTGAGCAGTTCCTCACCCTTTCTTTAGCTTCTAAGCCTTTATTAATAGTCCATTGGATGTATTCTAGCCGTTGGGTGGAGCCAAAACTTGAATATGACCGTTGTCTCACAAAAACTAGCCGTTATAGGCTATTTTCGGGTAAAGGGATCGATCCCTTCCCATAAGGGATCGATCCCTTCATTCCAGATTCGATTATTCTGGGCTGAGGGACCTTTCTTACGTTGGGGTGCTTACTGACAAAAGGGGATCGATCCCTTCCCTTAGGGGATCGATCCCATGCCTCCAAAAAGCCTATTTCCTGCACTTTTGGGTTAGAAATGATGTGACCTTTGATCGTAATCCAACCCAAAACATTTTGACATTTTTGTGGGAGTTTTTCTTGACTTTCTCTAATGAGAGCATGGTCCAAAAATTCATCAAGTAATTTTCTAAAATATTCAAGACATTTTATAAAGTATTAAGACCAATAAGAATATGTAATTAAATCATGGTCTTAATGTTTGATATGATCACTTGAAAATGGATTAAGAAAATCATGTGTGATAAGGCAAATTTATAATATGAATTAAACATTAAAGCTTACTTAAGTTTTTGTCATTTCAAAATACATATGACAATTTAAAGCTAACAATCTCCCCTTTTTTGATATGACAAAACTTAATGTAAATTTGCTTTGAAAATTCTTTGGTAAAATACTCCCCCTCAAATAAAGTAGGATTTTATAAAGTTCCCCCTTAATATAAGCATGGGTTTTGAAAATGAATTTTCAAACTATTTCTCCCCCATTATCTCTCCCCCTTAATATCTCTCCCTTTTAATATCTATCTCTCCCCCTTTTTGTCATAGCAAAAAGAAGGAAAAATAAAAATTATGCTCCCCCTAAAATCATGGCTATGTGAGAAGAGATAAATATGCTCCATCCAACAAGAAATGTGTTAGTACATAGGACTCATAGCACAAATAAATAAGTCAATATCCACAAAGAGTATGAAATATTCATGCAAAGAATATGACTTATGATCCTATACCAATTGTTTATAAATAATTTCGCAAGAAGTTTCCAATTGGTAAGAAATTAGGCAAGCACCTAAGTATATCAATTGTTCTCTAAGGTCCAACTAAGGTGTATGGTAATACAGCATAATTATGAGCTGAAATTAGATGACATATCATATACATGAGCTCATAACTCATTTTCAAGCAAGAGTGTGCATAGAATTAAGACATATAGCAATTAATTACAAATTCTAGCACACAAGAGTTTCATGCAAAAATATCCTAAATGGATTCTTCTCTATTTGTCATTTCAAACTAAAGAGCACAAGAAGAATTGTCATTTTAAAGCTCATACCAATTGGCAATTTAGTTTTGGCTTACTAATTGTTGAAAATATGGTTGCCAATGATACTAATTGTTATTTCAATCTAAATACTAATTGTTACTAATGGTTGACTTAGACATTTTGCATGAATCCAATATCTATGTGTAATGTGTTCATGTCAAGAAAATAATCATTCTAAATATGCAAGAACACAATCACACAAAATTATACCATATGGAAGATTCAAAAAATCGAGGTATTCAAGCAAACACATTTTCTTCCACAGCTTCAAGCACAAAAATCCTATGCTCATTTTCCAATTCAAGTCTTTAGCCAATTATGAGCAAGGAAAGATTCAAATAATAAATGCATGGATATTAATCAAGGTACATTTGTTCAAGTTTGCACTTATCTTTGAATGTTGTTGTTGTCATTAAAGCCCAAGTTCTTTAATAATTTGGCCATAAGAAAAATTTAAGTACATGGATGATAAAGTTTCATGTATTTGAACATTTAGGATCCATTTATCATCACAAATTATAGGCCAATGACCATTATCAATTGTTGAGTTTACATTTGAAACCAATCCACTAGATGTATAATTATCATGAAACCTAGTGTGGAATTGATAAGTCAAGCTAAGAGACATAATCCTATAAGCATGCTTGACTAAGATGAACAAAAGGAATGATCAATATTCGTGATGCACAAGTTCATCAAATTCTCAAATATATATACAAATCATTGAAATAAATCTCAAAAATTATGTTTAAGCATTCATTGAAAATATATTTCAAGAGTATTTCAAGATTTATGCAATTCATTAATGTTATCAACAAGAAGAATGATTTTGCACTTGTGAGTTCAATAAAAATGATATTGATTGTTGAAAGTGATACCATTTGTTGGAAATGATACAAATTGATGGAGTTGAGGCATGATATCAATGAAAAATGAATTTTCATAGTTTAAAGATCATCAAAAAGAAGTTAAAACAATGAATTTTAAGTTGAGAAGAGAGAAAGTATCAAAACAATGAAAAGTTCTTCTCAAATTCGGTTGAAAACATACAGAAAAGCCGTTTTGGCCTAGGGGGATCGATCCCTAGAGGAGGGGGATCGATCCCTTAAGTCCAGAATGCTGATTTCCTGCATTCTGCTCAAGGGGAATCGATCCTGCTTGTTGAGGGATTGATCCCTCATCCTGTTTTTGCAGTTTTTGACAGAAAATCCAACATTTGAGGTACCATAACTTCGTTTTTGAGTATTTTAAGTCCAAGTAAGGGTTTAAACATTTGTAAAACATGATTTTCGACTTGTATGAATGGAAGACATGAATGAAAAACCATTTTACAAAAGATTTTGCAATTTTGAAAGAATTTACATAATAAAATGCATTTTTGGCCTCAAAGGATGTCATTTTGAGAGTTAAACATATTTTGACAAAACTAAAGCATTAGAAACCACAAATATGTCAAAACAAACTTGTTCACATAGGTTTTAAGCACATATATCATCAAATCATACATCTTGTGAACAACATGCCATGATTTCCAACATACAAGTTCTTCATTATTGCTCATGACATGGCATTTTGCATATATGACAGATATATTTGGTATTTTGAGACAAGTAAATACATTATCAACACATAGGAAACTTGCTCAAAATGCAAAAATCCAATAATCATTTCAAAATCACAAATCATGCTTTTCATTCAATGCATCAGTACTATAATCAAACAATCAAAAATCTTTGTCATGCCTTTTTGTTCAATCATTCAACTCACAATGCATCAAGAATCATCAACCAAGTGCCTCAATAAAACATATAAATAATTTTAGCAAAAATGAGTTTTGAAGAGATAGGATTTAAGCTTACAAAACTCCTTTGCTAGAGAATGCTTTGCATTGAGTAGTTGAATCCACCTTGTGCCATTCTTTGAAGAATTGTTGTGACCTTGTCAAGTGGATTCTTAAGCTCTTCCTCTTTCTCATTGGCATAAGCAATCTCCATGGGGGGTGTGTAGAGCATTTGAACTCCATTGTTTCTTTGTATTCTCATGCTCTAACACTCCTACATCAAACAATTTCAAACATGCTTTAGTACCCAAATTTTTTTGGGTCCATGAGAGTTAGTGCAAATAATTTTTGATCCTTTTGGGATCCATTTCAAGCACAAATCATAATTATTTATTGCATGCTTTGGCACCCACATTTTTCTAACAACTCTTCATCTAAATGTAGTTTTTCTATAAGTGCATGCTTGTGAAAAGTGTCCTATTCTATTGCATAGTGAGCATGTAAGAGATAAATCATGCATAGTATTTTTGCTCACTAGGAAATTCCTAAGATGAGTTTCTTTTTGTTTTTCATTATAGCCTAACCCATATTTGTCAAAGAAAGCTCTTTGGGTCTCTAACATATGATCTATCTGTTGTTTACCCATGTAGAATCTAGAAAATGAATTATGCAAATTTAAGTTCTTTTTATTTAACTCATTTATTTCTAAGTTGGCCTCTTCTAGTTTCTTCTCTAATTCTAGCTTAACATTGGTCAAGGTTTCTTTTTCTATTTTCAAATTAGTAATGATTTTCTTATATTTAGAATTCATGCATTGAAATTCATTTGCTAATTCATTAAAAGCATTTTGTAATTCATCAAATGTAAAATCATTATCTTCACTAGAACTAGAGCTAGCCTCATCGTCACTAATAGCCATAAAGCATGAGTAGGCTACCTTATTGTCTATGTTTTCCTCATCGAAGCTATCACTATCGCTTCATGCAGCCACAAATGCTTTCTTCCTAGGTTTCCTATCCTTTTCCTTCCTAAGTAAGGGGCAATCTAACTTAGTATGACCCAGTTCATTACACTCATAACACACTAAGGGGTCTTTTTCTCTTCTACTTGACTCTCTCCTATGATGTCTCCTATTTTGCTCTCTCTCATTCATTCTCATGAACCTATTGAATCTTTTGGCAAACATTGTCATTTCCTCTTCTTCCTCATTTCCACTCTCATCACTATCATCTTCAATGACCTCATGAGTGGAAGACTTAAATGCTACTCCTATTTTCTTTGAAGGCTCTTCATTTCATTTCAATTTCATCTCATATGTAAGTAGGGAGCCAATAAGTTCATCTAGAAATAAGGTATTTGGATCTTTAGACTCTTCTATTGAGGTTATCTTTGCCTCCCAAGACTTAGGCAAGCTATTCAAAATTTTCTTTAGCATTTCAACATTGGAATAAGCCTTGCCTAGAGCTTTAAGTCCATTAATTATATCATTAAACCTAGTGAACATTTCTCTAATGGACTCATTTTCTTTAATCCTAAATAGCTCATAATCATGTGTGAGCATTCCTACTTTGGTCTCTTTCACTTGATTAGTCCCTTCATGTGTGATGGCTAATTTGTCCCATATTTGCTTGGTATTCTCAGATAGGGAGACTCTATTATATTCATTGGGACCTAATGCACAAAAGAGAGTGTGCATAGCCTTGGCATTCAATTGTGCCACTCTCATGTCATTTGTGTCCCACTTATCCTCACTCTTAGGGATATCTTTTCCATCTACTTTCTTCATGGGAATTCTAGGACCATTCACTATAATTCTCCACACTTCATAATCATTTGATTGTATAAATAACATCATTCTAGTTTTCCAGTATGAATAATTCTCACCAATGAAGAGTGGAGGTCTAACTAATGATTGTCCCTCTTCTCCTAAGGATGTGCCTACATTCAAGTGAGCCATTTAAGATTGTTTTGCTCGATAGAGGTTAGTCTAAATCAATCTCGAGCACAAGCTCTGATACCAATTGTTGGCTCTATAGGTTATATCGAGAGGGGGTGAATCGGTTTTTCGCTAACCTTAAGTTCGTTTTTCGATTCTTGTAAATTCTCTAGCCTATATTGATATTTTTTAAGTTCTCTAGACTACTCAATTATGTAATATAGATTCAATACAATAAACACAAATATAATTGCAAATAAGAGAGTAAGGATAGAGAAATTTACGCAAGTGATTTATAGAGGTTCGGCAACCTTGCCTACGTCCTCTACCTTGAGACGCTTCCAAGGATTTTCCCCAAATTCACTATCTTTGAATTTGTATTACACTCCCTCTTTTTCAAGGCTCAAGAGAAACCTGTCACATCCCATGACCACATTTCTCACCTTATTATACACAACTTAACCGATTGGGCTGTTTGTGATACTTCACTTGTACTAACTGATAAACGATTTTACATAATATTGGTTATATTATACACATCCCTTATCGTATTTAATCAGATAAGTAGTACTGTAGACATGTCTAAATACAGAGAATAAATGATCATACCTCAAATAATTCAGTCGGTCTGTCGCTTTGTCCTTGGTGTACAACCGTGACCCACAATCAATTGATCTCACAATCATCAAAAACCTGAAATGTTTAAAATTAAGGGGTGAGCAAAACCACGACTCAGTAAGGGAATTATATTCCTCACTTGATACTTAGCTTCCTATATGCTGAAAATCTTTTTCATTTTTCCTATGGGCTCTAGGCTCGCATGTAGGAAGCATACTACAGTCGGCTAGGGATCTGGATGGAGTAAGGTAGGTATTTTAGAATACCATACTTGTTCCGGAACCTAGAAGCAACTGTAGAGAGAAATTTTCATTTCGTTTTGAATTAATAAATCCTTTTCTTTTTCATTCCATAACCTTTTCATATTCTTTTCAAAATAATGCTTTTATGAGATAAAGCATTTAAATAAAATAATTAATATTCGTATATTCCTTGAAAAGAATATTAGTTAAATCATCATCTTATTTCTTTAAAACTCATTTCATGTTTTATTGTACTCTCTTAATTAGTACAGTACTTTAAATAGCAAAATAAGCTATTAAAATTTATTCCATTTATCAAATTAGCAAAGCAGTAAGCACTTCGATAGATTGGTCACTATACATGTTGATAAAGCGGTTACTATGTAAGTTAATAAATCAATCCATTCATAAAATGAAAATCCATAAACTTTAAGCGTATAGTTTAACTCATTGAAAACAGTTCCAATATAACTGAATTACTTAATCACTTTAGGCGTAAGCTCCAATTCACTGATTGAGTTACGACATCCATCCTAACTAGCAATGGAGTTAAGTGTCATATCGAGGAACTTATGTAGCACGTAGGTCCTTCGAGATTCTAGAGGTGGTTCCCACGGTCCAACTGGTATCCGTGTAACACGTAGGTCCCTTGGGATTCTAGAGGTGGCTCCCACGGTACAGAAATCGAGTCTTCACTCGATTTGGCCTTTAGGACACAGACTTCTTACTAACACATCGGAACTCGTGTAGCACTTAGTTCTCAAAGGATTCTAGAGGTGGCTCCCCATAGTTCACAAAGAATCTATGTAGCACTTAGGTCCCTTGAGTCTTCTAGAGGTGGCTCACACGGTACAGAAACTTCTTACTAACACATCGAAACTCATGTAGCACTTAGTGCTCAAAGGATTCTAGAGGTGGCTCCCCATAGTTCATTAAGAATCTATGTAGCACTTAGGTCCCTTGAGTCTTCTAGAGGTGGCTCACACGGTACAGAAACTTCTTACTAACACATTGGAACTCGTGTGGCACTTAGTGCTCAAAGGATTCTAGAGGTGGCTCCCCATAGTTCACAAAGAATCTATGTAGCACTTAGGTCCCTTGAGTCTTCTAGAGGTGGCTCACACAGTACAAAGATCGAGTCTTTACTCGGGTTGGCCTTTATGCCGTATATACTTTCCACTATCTTATCAGAACTCATGTAGTACTTATAATCTAATATTTCATTTAAGACCATAGTAAGAATATTAGATTTATCATTTCTTTCTTTTTGAAAACATATTACATGTTCGTATCACATGTCTTATGAAAATCATCTCACAGTACTAAATCAGTATCGAAATGAGCATTTTGTAAAAATGCTATAAATCAATTGATTTTCTTCTCATATCATATAAAACATGTTCTTTTCACATGTCACGCAATCATATATCACATTTTCCGTTTGACATATTCCATATCATGTAAAACACTTTCCTTTTTAACATATCACCTATCATTTATGGAGTCTAAGATAGACATCAATCTTATCATACTATAAACCTCGGAGGGTAAAGAAATAAACCGGTCAAATCGATGACCATAATCTATATTACCCTCGGTGGATCACGGATCAGGTGTCGACCGGGACTAAACATATCACATATCATGCATCAACATGATAGGAATGCCAACCAATCTCAAAACCGTAGTTTTCATCATAAAATAAACCTTTACGGAATTTATATAAATATATAATTCCATAATTTAAAACCATACGGGTTAAAATCCTTTAGTGAATATTTATAAAAACATTCATAAAAATATTCACTGTATTTCACTTCATCTTTCACCTCGTATTATGTGTAATTTATCTATTTCGAGAATTTTCGGTGGTTTCATTATCACCATTCTCGAAGACATGAATATTTTAAAATTCCATCTCATTATATTCATGTTTTATGAAATTTACTAATTTCCTCATGTTTCATGATTTAATATCAATTTTTGGAAATAAAATCATTTAATATGATTTTATAAAGTTTTTCTAAAATTTTCGGTAGCATAACGGCTGCCGATTTACTAACCTCATGCACAAAAAATACAGTTTTAAATTTCCAGCCAGTACTTCAACCCAAAATTTTCAGCCAATCATGCATCATAATAATTTTGATAAAATATTTGCATAAAATATTTCAAATTAAAATATGCAGACTGAATATCCTTACAGTGCTGCACATGCATCCTTTACCCTTTTTTTTTCGGGTCGGCGACTTCCTCTTATCGATCGTGCCCGCACTCCATCTCTCTCGATTCCTTATCCCGATCGTTGAAAATAATTTTTGGAAATAAAAATTCTAAATTTTAGAATTTTTTCATAATTTATTAAATTTTTTTGAAATTTAATTTTTGGGAATTTCTTACCGAATTTCCGTAAATTTTCTGATTGTCGAATTTTCGGGAATCTCCGAAGTCCCGAAATTCTCTTTTTTCTTCTTTTTCTTCCTTTTTCCTCTTTTTCTTCCTTTCTCTTTCTTTTCTTTTTTTTCTTTTTCTTTTTCCTTTTTCCCATTTTTGGCCGGACCGGTTCAGTGCCTCCTCCGCCCGGTTTGACCGCCGGCGATCCTCCTTTCCACTGGTTCGCGCCTCCCACAGCTTGCCGGAGTTGCGGAGACGCCGAATCTAGTCTCCGTTTCTCCCCATCACCGGCGACGACACCGGATCTGGGCCCATGGGTTTTCGGTCCTTTCTCCTCTGTTTCTTCCTTCCTCCGCCTTCGTTGGCCTCTCCAGTGGCCTCCATCCTCTTCCTCTCCCTCCGACGGTGCTTCAGTGGTAGTGGCGATGCCTGAATCGACCGGCATCGCCGTTTGCCATTTTCCTTTTCTTTCGATTTTCTCCGTTTTGCGTCCTCCATTTCCGCTTTTGTTTCTGTTCCGTTACCGGCTGTTTCTTCCTTTCACGTCACCGGTGCCGCCTCTTTCTCCCTTGTCGGCGGTGGCAACTCCGCCACTGTCACTTCTGGCTAGAAGGGATCGGGCTCTGTCCTGATCCTTCCTTTCCTTTTCTGTTTTGTTTTCCTTTTTTGGTTTATTTTCTATTTTTAGTATATAACATACTATATACTTTACACTATATAATATATTTTATATATATAATATATACTATATATTATACATATATTATTTCATATATAATGTAATACAATATACATTATATATAAATTATATATATTGCATATTACAAAAAATATATCTAGTATATATATATATATATTTTTATACTTTAAAATACATAACATTTACATATACAAATTATATAAATGTTATAATTCAACATATATACATATAAAGTTTAATATAAGATCACATTTACCTTTCTTCTATATGTATTTATATAATTATATATGCACATAAAATATTATGTTTATATACATATATATTATTTAAATTTATGAAATAGTATATATTTCCATATATATACCAACGTATATTAAAATATACTGTATAGTATTTTAAATACATATGTATTTGTATAAAATACATTTGTAAAATTTGTAATTATATAAACATACTTTATTTCCATTTCTCATTTTCCTTATTTAATTTGGATTTTAATTTATCCCAATTAATTTTTCCTCTCTCTATTATTTTTATCTTCACTTCCAATTTAATTTCCTTTATACGAATCTCCTAATTCTTTCACTTCCTCAATTCTCGGGATTTTCACCAATATCTCGTTCTCGCAAATTTTAATTTATTTCCTCTGATTTATTTTCTCCAATATTTATTTTCAATATTTATAATTTCCAATAAATGGAAAATTTACGGTTATCACAAAACCTCTCTTTTTCTAGGCTCAAGAGAAACCTCCCTCTTTTTCTTAGGCTAAAGAGAAACCTCCCCATTTACAAGGAATGATTGTGTTTACAAATTGTGTAATCAAAGAAGGGCATCTAGATAGGCAAGTGATTACAATGTTTAAGCACAAGGAAAAAGCTTATACAAGATTTGTGCTATTCTATACAAAGAATATGAGAATGATGGAAGATGAAGACTTTGTAGCTCTTGATTTGTTGTTGAGGCTTAAGGAAAATGAAGAAGATGATAAATAAAATTTATGAGCAGTTCCTCACCCTTTCTTTAGCTTCTAAGCCTCTATTAATAGTCCCTTGGATGTATTCTAGCCGTTGGGTGAAGCCAAAACTTGAATATGACCGTTGTCTCACAAAAACTAGCCGTTACAGGCTATTTTCGGGCAAAGGGATCGATCCCTTCCCATAGGGGATCGATCCCTTCATTCCAGATTCGATTATTCTGGGTTGAGGGACCTTTTCTTGTGTTGGGGTGCTTACTGCCAAAAGGGGATCGATCCCTTCCCTTAGGGGATCGATCCCATGCCTCCAGAAAGCCTATTTCCTGCACTTTTGGGTTAGAAATGATGTGACCTTTGATCCTAATCCAACCCAAAACTTTTTGACATTTTTGTGGGAGTTTTTCTTGACTTTCTCTGATGAGAGCATGGTCCAAAAATTCATCAAGTAATTTTTTAAAATATTCAAGACATTTTATAAAGTATTAAGACCAATAAGAATATGTAATTAAATCATAGTCTTAATGTTTGATATGATCACTTGAAAATGGATTGAGAAAATCATGTGTGATAAGGCAAATTTACAATATGAATTAAAACATTAAAGCTTACTTAAGTTTTTGTCATTTCAAAATACATATGACAATTTAAAGCTAACACTTGGCAATGTCAGTGCTGATCAAGGAAGGCTGAACCAAGCGCTAAAGGTTGGGTTCCTTAGGTGTCAGACAAGGGAAGAACAAGGAGAAAGGAGGCCGAGTTCGACTAGGAAGGAGACAAACGTGTGAGACATTGAATTGGGGCAGAGTGAAGATCGAACCAAGGCTGCTGCCACCATCGAAGAAGTAAGGAACGACAATGAAATAGAGGCTGAAAGGCTGAGGTTCTCGGCTGTTGGAGGCTAAATCGTGAGTAATGCAGCTGTTTTAAATGGCGATAAGATTTTCTTGGCTAGGATAAAAAATAAGTTGGACTATACAAGGTGTGAAATACGGCAAAACATGATGGAATTCTTGGCTATTTTGACAGGTTGTATAAGGGACAAAATAATCGGGTACTCAACATATCAATAGGACTAGTTCAAGGGAGAAAATAACATCCAACCGAGAGGCATAGTAGGTCTTAAAGAGAGGCTGAAATCAATGGAGTTTAAGGTAAATAATATTGACTTAAGGTGTACATATGAGCATGCTAAAGGATGAAAATAGTGATTGAAATTTATATTTATATATATATATATATCAAGATTATCAAGATGTTTATATGTCATTAAAATGATATATATATATATATGTATAGATATATATATATATATATATACTTATGCGTAATAAATATTTATATGGAGAAAGAAAAAGGTGAACATAGAAATATATATATATATATATATATAAAATATTGGGTTATACACATAGATATAAGCATGTATGTGTTTAAACATTTATATATATATATATATATATACACACACATATATATAATGATGAGTAACTATGAGTATGTCGCAAATGAGGATAAGGAGGTAGTCTTGGATTAGTAGTAAATTGAATTTAATAGTGTTTTAAGGTCTTGTTTTTGGTGTATGATTAAGCATAATGACGTAGAGTCATTGAAATGTTAATGGATTATGTGTACTGAATCGGAGCGGTTAAGGACTTGAATACGAATTCGAGAGGTCGGGAAGAAATTGTTAAATCTCGAGGTAAGTAGGTTAAATAAACCTTACTAGTATCATCTCGTAAGAGATGAATGAATCTTTATCTAACATTTATCTAATCTCATATTAAGTTTTGTGAAATATCATGGAAACGACTATAAGGATAAGTATCGGTAAGATACAAATTCGATTTGATGTGATTGTGAATAGTGCTTGGGCTGGAATGAAACTTTATTTGTGCCTTGTGTGTTGTGTATTATGACTTGCTTATGCTCAATGAACATATAAACTTGTATAAATCGTAGGTGCCTGCATTGTGAGAAATGCGTGTGATCTACTTAAGTTGCACCAAGTGAGCATGCTAGTATATTGTGATATTTTGAGAATGTGTATGTGATGAAGTGTATGATATATACAGCTCACGATGTTGAACTCATGAGCCTCGAATAGCACATAGTTTGTGTTAATTGAAACTTGAATATTGGATTTGTATGACAACTATGCATACATGTGATTCGAGGACTTGACCGATTTAGAACATTAGAATTAGAAATCATATGCCTAAGAGGCAATTAGATAAGACCGATTGCTTTTGGACCATGTGAGTCACCTCTAGAGACCCCAAAGGAGCTACATGCTACACAGTTACCTACGGAACTGTGGGAGCCACCTCTAGAGTCTTCTGGGAACTAAGTGCTACACAAGTACATATGAATCATTAGAAATCATATGCCTAAGAGGCAAATAGATAAGACCGATTGCTTTTGGATTATGTGAGTCACCTCTAGAGACCCCAAAGGAGCTACGTGCTACACAGTTACCTACGGAACTGTGGGAGCCACCTCTAGAGTCTTCTAGGAGCTAAGTGCTACACGAGTACCTATGAATCATTAGAAATCATACACCTAAAAGGCAACTGAATAAGACCAACTGCTTTTGGACCGTGTGAGCCACCTCTAGAGACCCCAAAGGAGCTACGTGCTACACAGTTACCTTCAGAATTGTGGGAGCCACCTCTAAAGTCTTCTGGGAACTAAGTGCTACACGAGTACCTATAAATCATTAGAAATCATACGCCTAAAAGGTAGCTAAATAAAAGCGACTGCTTTTGGACCGTATAAGTCACCTCTAGAGACCCCAAAGGAGATATGCGCTACACAGTTACCTTCGAAACTCTGGGAGCCACCTCTAGAGTCTTTTGAGAAGTAAGTGCTATACGCTTATGACTTCGTGACATTTTACCCATCACTAGTTAGGGTGGATGTTATACGCATGATAGTGAGTCGGAATAACTGACTAAGTTTTATTTGTATTACGCTATAGTATCATTAGCTATTTGTAATGGTTAGAAACATTATGCCTAACCATACCAATTTAAGTATTGAAAGGTAAGCAATTGTGTGGGTTAAATATCTGGAGAAAAAGTTTGAATGAGCCTATACAATCTGTTATAGATTAATTGTTAGTAGCTAACCAAGGCATTGTGCGTACACGATATTTTATGCGGTTCATGCATACATAATCATATTTTACGACATGAGCCTAGTTTGTATTTATTTAAGCTACTTATTGAGCCGTGGTTTGCTCACTCCATTCTAACATCATCGCATATCATACAAGCTAAATTCCATGCTTGGAGTTCCGTGTGGGCCCTCAGGGACTGTACCTAGTAGTGGTACTTGTTTAAATCCTCTAAACTCTGTTTTGATACTTATGAGGTATATGGAATTTTGTATATCATGTTGGTTATCATGTGTAGACATTATGTAATGCACAGTACATGTTTATTAGAAATGTTGGGATGTAACTTAGGATCACTCTGGGTCATTATAGACTAGTATAATTATCGAGTGCGATACGAAATATGTTTGTGGTATGATAACTGTGAAATTTATGGAATGTTAATATGTTCATTGATGATTCTGGGAATATGTGTAATGTATGATGATATAAATTGTGGATTATGGAGTTGAGATATGATGTTGAATATATACATATATTTTGCAGGTTAATTAACTGGGGAAAATTGATTATATATAAGGGGAGGTTTTCGATCTTTTTCTTTTACCAAATTAAGTCTTGAATTAAAATATTGAAGAAGTAAGTTGATTTGCCTTAGGAGTTATCCATTTAAATAACAACGTTAAGTTAAATCGAAATTGGGAAAGGTGGAACTTGTTTAGCGATAACACTGGCACCAAATACAAACCTTAAGTGAAAAGAAAAATTTAGTTCTTAAATTTGGGTGAATGGAATAAGTGTATGTGTTAAGTATACATCATGGCCTTCGGGTCGTGACAGTTTACTATTACAAGTGAAAGTGAATAGTGATAAAGACATCACAGACAGCCCAACTGATTACTGTTTGTGTGTGAATATGATAATTATTGTATACTACGGCATGTGACATATACTGTTTAAGAAAAGCCTTTAGAAATACATTCCATGTAACTGCAAGATACTTGGCCTTCAGAATAGTATGGTGGACTTTCACTAATGCTTAGCCTCATCTACTAAAAGAAATGTTGCCATGCCTACTTTCTTTGTCTCTGAGCATGTCATATAGCCAAATAGCATCTCGATGGTGTTCATCTAATTCTCTGCCACCATCAGATCCTTTTCTCCCTTAAACTTGGGAGGATCAAGTTTCTTGAATTACCTAAGTTGAATGATATCACACTCAGCCACCGAACTTGCCTGGGCCTAAACTGGGGCTTGTAGATCAAGTTGAACTCGAGGTTGTATTGGTTGAGTCAAAGGCTATACTGGAGTCTGAGGAACTAGATGAGCCAAAAGCTATATGGTAGGTGGTGGTGGTGGAGGCAGGAGAGGGGGTATTATTTGTGGTAGAGGTGGTGCTGGTGCCAGAGGTGGGACTGTCGAACCTTCATTAATGTTATGATTGAAATTAGCTATGAATTGTGTAAACATAATCGTCATGGCATCAAAGTTCCTTTCTAGCCTGGATATACAAAAGCTAGGACTCTTGGGCTGAAGAGAAAAAGGTGGCTCTAGGGTTGATGTCTCTGGAGTAGGCTCTGCCCATCGCTTAATGAAGTTTCTTCTACGACCTCTCATTTTTAAATTACCTAAACAAAACATACGTATTTAGTACGATTTTAAACAGATATGTACAATAAATACTCAGACATGTACAGTACTCGAGGATGTAAACAGTTTCCTGATCTATTGCCACAACGGACATCAGACCAACCAGGTTTTGATACCAACTTCTATAACGTCTCGATTTATCGAAAATTTGAACTAAATTTTTCTATTTCGATTAGTTGGTTAGGCTGTGCTTAGTATCTTAAATTCATTGAAAAGCTAAATTTATATTAGCTAAATCAATATCCATTAATTTAGTTGGTCTCAATCCAGATATTCCTAAAAATAATGCGTAGTCTTATAAAAGCCAATTTAATGAGCAACTTTCATACATATAAAATTAATTTATAATACCTTGCAAGCATTCATATAAATTATAAATATATTTTCAAACTTATTTTAGTTACATCCTCTATTTCTACATAAGTATTGTACTATTGAGTTAAATACAAAAGAAATAACTATGCTTAGTATTCCTTCAAAGTGGTACCAAAGTTGCCTCGAAGGAACAGATTAAGCCCCTCACTCTGTGAAACTATTGCTGATAATCTAGAAAGGAAAGTAAAAGGGTGAGCTTACACCCAGTAAAGAATACATATAAAGATACTGTCATAACGTATTAAGTTTTGTGAGAAAAACCTAATAGCTAGACACAAAACTATGGAGTCGCCACCAACCATTCTAACCTAGGTGTGATTGGTCACCTATTCAAACTAAGGTCAAGGCTTGGTCTACGTTAAAAGTTCTAAGTTCGGGAGTATGGTTACGTGTGAGGAAGGATTAGCACCCTCACAACGCCCATCCTAAAATGGTACCACTTAGTTTTAGGTCATTTGCTAAATTTGCTTATGTTGATCTTTCATCTCGATATAATTATTATTGAAAAATATTTCTAAGTGTCCTCCATTAAGCTGGTGGGACAACTCAAAAATCTTTCTCACCTCAGGAGTATTCAAGTAGTACTATGTGACTTGCTTGAAGAGGCTCCGTCGTCGGATTCATTTTAATATTTTATGAGAAATTCCTAACTTTGACTCCTTCTACCCAACTTATTCTTACCATTCTATTATTTATTAATTCTTAATTTTATTTGTTTATTTTTATGCGAAAATGAATATGAATTATTTTTATCAAAAATTCCTTTTAGATCTTCCATTAAGCTGGTGATACCCAAAAGAAATTTTTTTACCTAAAGATTTCCAAATGATTACTTAAGCGTAATTCTAATTGAAATCTCATAATAGGAATAATAAATATTCATTCTCAATAACTCCTATTTATTATTATCATTTTATTATTTCATCAAATTTTATTACTATTTATTATTGTTATTTTATTATTATGGTTAACATGAATTATTGAAATTTATTATCTTCTTAATTAATTACTTTAATTTTAATTTTAATAATATTTTCAAATGAAAATCATCTATTTTATAGTTTTAAAAGATGAATAAAAATCACTTATTATTGAAAACTATCTCTAGGCCATCCATTAAGCTGGTGAGGCCTTGAAAATAATTTTCCCATCTAGAAATTTTCAAGAAAATCACTTAAGTGTAATTATCTTGATATTTCATCATCGGAGCAATTGTATTCACCTTTATTATTTTAATATCTTGCTTTGGTCATTTTATTTATTTCCTTCCTTATTTTATTATTTGCTATTAATATTTTTATCATGTTATTACTAATCATTAACATCTTTTTTAATTTTGCAACTAATTATTTTTATTGTTATTTTATAATAAACTTATTTTATTTTATTTTATTTTATTTTTAAAAAATGAATATGAATTATTTGTTATAAAAAATCCTATTTAGACCCTCCATTAAGCTGGTGAGACCTTAGATAGAATTTTTTTACCTCAAGATATCTAAAAGTACCACTTAAGCGCAGTCCCTTTAAGAGTTCTATCGTCGGAATAATTCATGTCTACCTTTAATATCTTTCATTTACTAAATCTTATCATTATTTATTATTTTATTTTTAACTTTGTATTTTTATTTAAATTTATTTATTTTTATCTTTATAACCCAAATAATTTTTTTTTCTATAATTTCCTAAAGAGTCGTATTAAATTTCTAAAATCTTATTCTATATACAAAATTCATCTCCTAATCACTCATGCAAACCAAGTCAGCATATCATAACACGATCATGCAAACAGATCACATCATTAAGTTAAAACGAATTATTATTAAATCATCATTATCTTACCAAGTCATTAAATCACATGCAAATTATTTAATTAATTGAATTTATTAACATGCAATAATATTTTAATAAGCAAATTAATTATCATGTTATTAAATTAACTAACTAGTCACGCAAATTATTAAATTGACGTACAAATTATACACATTATTAACTTACTAGATCAAATACTAATTGTTAAATTAACCAGTTAATTGATTAACAAACAAACAAAACCAAAATAAAAACAAACCTGGAAATCGGTCCAATCCATCTCTTCTTCAAATTGGTCGAATGAAGTTGGCTTGGTGAGAGCGATACGGTAGATGCGTTGGGCAAGGGTATAAGCTGGTGCGATGAAGCTTCAGTAGCGAGAAGACTAGGGTGGCTACGACGATGAGCAGAGAAGTGGCAGCGATGAAGAATGCATAGCCCAGTTTATTTCTTTTCTTTTCTATGCTCGTGCGCCTCTATTAGTTTGTGTAAGCTTTTTCGTTATATCCACGGCAGGGCAACCACGGAGATGATGGTGCAATAGGGAGTCGTTTGGAGTAGGGTTCCTCGGCAAATCCTCCATTTCTCTCCCTTTCTCTCTTGCTTCTTTATTGTCTTTTTTCTCTTCTTTACTAACTGCAGCTCACGCCTTTTCTTTCCTTTGCCTTGGTTTCACGTGGCTTGCAAAGATAACTCGAGCATCAAGCGATGATGGTGACAAGGCTGGAAAGAAACGCCACAGCAGGGAGAGCAATGCAGTGATGCGATATGATACAACACAGCAAAAAAAAAATAGTGGCAAGTGGTGGTGATTGGACTGTAATACGGGTGGCTGGGCGATGGGAATATTTTGAAGAAACAGAGCAGCAGCAAGCTTGGTATAGGTGACTACATGTGGCAATAATCAGATGGAGCAAGAAAGAAAGAACAGCAGTAGGGCCGTGGGGGTGAGAATAAAGATTGCGTAACGATGAAGACTCAAGGCTCAGGTTTTCAAGTGAAGCAGGGCACGGTTTTGAGGCTGTGTAAAACGATGAAAGAGACAAAGCACGGTTTGAATGATCTAGGTAGCTGAAGATGTTGATGCCGAAGGTGCTGATGATCGAGATGGTTTAGGTAGGCAACAGTACACAGTCAATGGTGCAAGGTGATGATGAAAACGTGGATGAGGGTGGCTCGGTTGGGAAGGCTTTTAAGCAAAAAGGTGCAGTGGGCTTGAGTATTCGTGCAGATGATACAACAGGCAAGGCAACGGAGTTGTGTGAGGTGTGGGCAGTAGCAAAGTTGATGACACGATGAAGATTATAGGTGTTTTTGTGTGTAAGACAGGGGCGGCAGCGCTGAGATACAGAGCAGTAGAAAATTTTTTAGGGTTTTTTTTCCGTGTATTGTCCCCCCTTGTTTAGGTTTCTCTCTTTTTTTTATACCCGTGTGGTGCCCCTTTTTCATTTAATTTTCCTTTCCTTTCCTTTTTTCCTTTCCTTTTTTTGATACGGGTATTAATCCAATTTTATTTTCTTTCCATCCATGCACAAATTTGAGTTTGACTTGTATCTTCATTGATTCTCACTTGATTCACTCATTGATTTTGATTTTCTTTCCAAAATTTTCAAATTTTTGACTTTGCTTTTATTATAAGATTCTGATTTTTTTTTCAAGTTTCCCTTCTTTGATCACTTTATTTTTGTTATTTTTTTTCTTTTTTTATTTTCTTTTCATTTTTATTTTTTTATTTTTTTTAATAATAGACAAGATAGTAATACAAAAATTAGATTCATTTTCTAATTATCAAACCCAATAGGCCTAATAACATTAAAAGACCCCGGACAAAATGGGGTGTCTACAGTTGCCCCTCTTTGTACATTTGCTATGAAATAGTAATTGTGCAAAGACATAGACATCCATTTTGTCCGCATCTATTTTATTATTTTTCCTTTTTTTATTCTTTTTGTTTTGTTCCCTTTTTTTTTGTGGATATTTACTCATTCTAAAAGAAATTGATTTTCATCATGAAAATGCTCCTCTAAACTTTAAATTTTCCCATTTTTTTTAATCTTTGACCTAAAGTGCTCCTTCAACTAGGAAGGCCCTGAGATTTTTTTTTTTTAGAATTTTTCATCTCTAAAATGCTCCTTCGACTAGGAAGGCCCTGACACTTTAATTTTCTAATCTCTTAAATGCTCCTTCGACTAGGAAGGCCCTGAAACTTTAAATTTCTCATCTCCAAAATGCTCCTTCGACTAGGAAGGCCCTGAAATTTTAAATTTTCTCATTTCCAAAATGCTCATTCGACTAGGAAGGCCCTGAAACTTTAAATTTCTCATCTCTTAAATGCTCTTTCGACTAGAAAGGCCCTGAAACTTTAAAATTTCTCTTCTGTAAAATGCTCCTTCAACTAGGAAGGCCCTAAAACTTTAAAATTTTCTCATCTCTAAAATGCTCCTTCGACTAGGAAGGTCCTGAAACTTTAAATTTGCTCAACTAAATGTGTTCAATTATGCTCGGAGGTTTTACGGATTGTACCCAAAGGATTTGATGAATCATGCCAGGAGGTCTTATAGATTGTACCCAGAGGTTCTAATGAATCATGCCCGGAGGTCTTACAGATTGTACCCAGAGGTTTTAATGAATCATGCCTGGAGGTCTTACAGATTGTACCTAGAGGTTCTAATAAATCATGCCCGGAGGTCTTATAGATTGTACCCAGAGGTTCAAATGAATCATGCCCGGAGGTCCTAATGAATCATGCCCGGAGGTCTTATAGATTGTACCCGGAGGTTTTAATGAATCAAACCCGGAGGTCTTACAGATTGTACCCGGAGGCTTTGATCTTATCTCATCATTTCAATTCTATCTACTAGATCATCTTATCATTCCAGTTTCTTCTTTTTGTTATTTTCTATTACATTTTTCCATCTCATCACATCTTTCAATCCCTTTTTCATTATCCCATCATAACCATACCTTTTTAGTTTCCTCTTCCTTTCCAAATTTTTAACATTTTTGTTTCAAAACTTCATACCTTTTTCGTCACATCTTATTCCTAATCCTTCTCACATTTTCTAATTTTCTTTTTCTTTTTTTTTTATAAAATTTTTCAAAATCTTTGTCATCTAATCTTTCAAAACTTTTTATCCTATTGTCTTAACAAACAGTTCAAATTTTTTTCTTTTTTTGGTGTAAAAATGCATATAATGAAATGTTATGCATGTCATGAATGCAATGCAAATGATAAATAATGCCTTACCGAGTCACATCATCAATCTACCATATTCCTCTCTTCAAAAATTTGTCATCCTTTAATCTTCTCTCTGCCTTATCATTCAATCTTTCAATGCCTCATCATTCTTCTTTCTTCAAATTTAGCAATTCTAAAATCATTTGCCCCATCATCATCACTCATTCAGTCTTCTTCTTGCCCCACAATTTTCTTTCTTTAAATTTAGCAATCATCACTCATTCAGTCTTCGCATTGCCCCATCATCATCATTCATTTAGTTTTCTTCTTACCCCACAATTCTTATCAAATTAAAATTCATCTATCCAAATTATAACAACAAAATCATCCCAAACTATTCACAAGAACACTTCACCACTTCTCATATCTTCAAGAAAATTCATGCTCTCAAATCAACCAAAGATTGCCCCGAGAATAGTCTTAAAAACACCATTACCACACTTGATTTCTTTAAAACAAGAGCTTGCCCCCATAAAATCACAAAACTCTCATTTTTCACTTCTTCAAGTTTCTTTTTTTTTGAAAATAGAAAATTGCCCCAAATAATAATTTTCCAAGATAAAAACATTTGACATTTAAATCTCTTAAAAATTGGTGATTACTATTGTGAACAAATAGAATGAGTCATAACTTGGTCTAGCTGAATAAATGTACTGATTTAGTGCATCAAGGATGTTTGGTTATCAAGAACGGTTCTATTGATCCATGTCTCTTCATCTTAGCTCACAAATGAAACAAATTCCTTGAAAATCAAAATTCTTTTTGTAAAAGTAATTTTCACAGAACACAATCCATTTTAGCATTCTTTTTATTAATTGATATGTGGGCTTTAACAAATGTCAAGACTAGCTGTGATGGCTTACATTTCGGGGTAAGGAAACCAAAGATACAAATTTGAAGTCAAAATTTCAAGGTGATGGTTTTTGAATTTCTCAAAAAGTCTTGACTGAAAGCATCACTCCTCTGGTTTTTCTTCTTTCTTGTTACTGCCTTAGCATCGTCACAAATAATGGCCTTGAGTTGTTTCAAATTTGCTCTAGACTGCCCTTTCATGGGTTTTCACCCTAGAGCTTCATTCTCTTTTTTTTTCTTCGTTTTTTTTTCTTTTTTTTTATTATTCTACCATGCATTTGAGAATTCAAATTTCATTCCAAACAAAATAATGATGATGGTTTCTCAAAGAAAAGCTTTTCAATACAAGCATCTTTATTTGATCAAAATGGACTTTTAAGCACGTACCATAGGCCAAGGTTTAGGGTTTTCAAAGAATGGATAAATAGGCCCAAAATAAGTGTTTTCAAGGTTTATCGAACCAAGGATCATTTCTTCGATTGTGAACATCTGTCCTTCCCACTCTTCGAAGCATTTTTTTTCTCTTCTAACCTTTTATTCTCATTCATTTTTTTTTCACATCTACCTTTTTCATTTTTTTCAATTTCTTGTTTTTTCATATTGATTTCCATCTTCACATATCCTTCTTCTCACATTTGCCCCTTAACAAGGGCATCATTTTCTTGCATTTGACATAAGACCAATCACTAATGCTTCTAAAACTCCTTTGATGTATTTGCCTCTCCAATGTGGAGGGTGATCCTTGGTCAAGGTTCATTTAGAAAGAAATCAATAAGCTCAAAAGGGGTAACAAAGGGATGATTTCATTTCAGTAATAGGAATATGAAAGATGGCCATTTGTCATATCAAATATCGACACTTCTATTGAAAACCGATCCTCAAGATGAAAATTTGGCTTTTGAAATCATTTGAATATCCCTCGTGCATGGTTTCACAATCAAGTTTTTCTTCTTTTCTTTTTTTTTACTTCCTTTTTCTTCACTTTTTTTTCACAACTCATGCCCAGAATGTATCAACTCAACTTTATGAAGGCCATATGCAACAATTTTCATTATCATGGTTTAAAATAGGAAAAAGGATATCAATCAAATTAAGAACGGCCATTAAAAGATGTTGAGGTTATCAAAAGCTTGGCTCTTTCAATCATTTTGGCCTAAGGTGTAGCGAAGGATGATTCGAGTTATGAGAAAGAATTTTGGGTTGATGTGTTTCGGACTCTTAGCTTGGCCTTAACATCTATCAAATTTCCAAATACAAAGTTCTTAAAAGAATGCTTCATGAATTGGTTCTTCAAAACAATTCAAAAAGTTTTGCAAATTCATCAATCATTTCATTGCTCATTGCCTTAACGAAGATCATTGACTTTAAAAGTTTACCATGGTAAGCAAAAATGAATGGATTTCCAGCTTGTGTTTCTTTATGGATTCCAAGTTTTCACTGAATCGGAAAGTATACTAGAAATGTAATGGCTAGGTCTATTCATTCTCAATAACAATCACCAATGTTTTCAAAATTATTTTATTTCATCTACTTGGAAAGAAAAATACGGAAAGCTTTTCAAAACATCTTGATGCAAATTTCAAGAATCTTGAGAACATCTCACATCCACAAATAACATATAGGAAACTTGGCCTATGGAGAAGCAGACTTCCATTGTTCAATAAGCTCTTGAATTCAGGCACCACTACTGATGAGTTCTTCAACCTTTTCCTTCAATTGCCTACACTTTTCTGTTGAATGCCCAATTGCTCCCATGTGATATTCACATTTGCTATTTGGTTCATAACTCTTTGCTACTGGGTTTGGAGTTGTTTTCAAAGGCATAGGCACCAAATACTGGTTCTTTATTAGAAAAGGCAATAGTTTAGAAATTGGAATTGGCAATATCTTTACACCATTTCTTGGCCTTCTTGGATTATTTGGTACGGTGGAGAGTAATTGAGGACAAAAGTTAGGTTGAAAACCATTTTGAGGAATTGACTGATAAGGATATGGACAAAGGTGGTGGGCTTGTTGCATGGGGTATGGGTAATATGGGGTATAACTTTCATACTGCTTTTCATTAGTCACAGCCTAAACATCTTGACTCTCGTTATTGAATGTTGCACCTCTCATTGTATTTGTCGATTCGATCTTCCTGCTTTTTATAGCGTATTCAATTATCTCACCAGAGAGTACCATATCTGCAAAGTTTTTGGTGACATTACCAATCATTCTCTTATAGTATGGAGCCTTAAGTGTATTGACAAACAGAATTGTCGTCTCTTTCTCTGTAAGGGGACATTGAACCTAAACGACAATGTCTCACCATCTCTAAGCATATTCTCTAAAGCTCTCGATAGCCCTCTTTTCCATATTCTGTAAGAATAATCGATCTGGTGCCATATCCTTTACATGTTGATATTGAGCTATGAAGGCCCTCACAAGATCCTTCCATGAATGGATGAGTCCTCTATCTAATTGGACATACCACCTTGCTGCAGACCTAATAAGGCTATCCTAAAAACAGTGGATTAGCAACTTTTCATTGTGAGTATGCCCTGCCATTTTTCGACAAAACATTGTAATATGGGCTAATGGGCCTTTAGTTCCCTCATATTTTTCAAAGTTGGGGACTTTGAATTTTGCGGGTAACACCAAATCAAGAACCAAACTCAATTTCTCCACATCAATGTTTCCATAAATAATGCTCCCTTCGATAGCCCTCAGTTTCTCTTCTAACATATCACACATACGATGCATCCCCTTATGAGAACCTAGTTTAACCACTTCCCTTCTAAGCTTCGCTTGCTTGATGGGGTCCTCCATTTGGGGATCCTCTCTAATGTTAATGTCTTCATCAACTCCTTTCCTTTTTGCCAAGCTCATCATGATCTCCATCCTCTTGGCCATTTGTTCCCTAGACTCTTCTTGGGCCCTGACAACCTCTTGTTGCACCTTTTCAATTCCATCAATTCGTGCCAATTGTGCATTCTCCATTACACTTGTTTGCAAACAAGTATCGTATGGGTGACTGGCAATTTTGATGGCCAAGCTATCTTCTCACCTTTATTACCATAGTCTAAGTCAAGATTCCATGATACGCACATACAAACCTATGCATGAGATGCATGCTCAATTTATGTATGACCAAAAATGTCTAGATGTATAGGCTCAATGTTGAACTTGACATGTCATGCATTGTAAAATAAAACAGATGCATGTCGTAATGAACCATTTTGTCTCCTAATTTATTTTTTTATTTTTTTAGTAAAGAATATTCCTTTGTGTGTCCTAGCTATAGGTTATTTCTACACATTAAGTTGGCATGGCTCTAACTTAAGTTGGCCTCTTAGGTGTCTTTATATGCTTGGTTTGGATAAGTCAGAATTCTAAAGGTTCTCAAATTGTTCCTCACTATCGTTCACAAAGAACTAGTAAGGCACCCAATCCTCACCCATCACAGGTTACAAACGGAAAGGTTCAATTTGAGTGGGAGTATTTTGCTAGCCACTGCAGAGGTATTACCTCACGAGAGCGTAGATACTGTACTCCCTCCTAAAAAGGACCGAGCCCGGGTCGAGGGCTTATGCATGCTAATGCAAAGTGATGTGTGTGTATGAAGGAATAATGTTTTATTTAATGTTAGTTTTCTATTAAGATCTTTTAAGCAAATTTTGAGATAACCTAAAACTAAGTATTGGCCTGACTCTCTAATGTCCCCAGTGGAGTCGCCAAACTGTCATAACATATTAAGTTTTGTGAAAAAACCTAATAGCTAGACACAAAACTATGGAGTCGCCACCAACCATTCTAACCTAAGTGTGATTGGTCACCTATTCAAACTAAGGTCAAGGCTTGGTCTATGTTAAAAGTTCTAAGTTTGGGAGTACCGTTACGTGTGAGGAAGGATTAGCACCCTCACAACGCCCATCCTAAAATGGTACCACTTAGTTTTAGGTCATTTGCTAAATTTGCTTATGTTGATCTTTAATCTCGATATAATTATTATTGAAAAATATTTCTAAGTATCCTCCATTAAGCTGGTGGGACAACTCAAAAATCTTTCTCACCTCAGGAGTATTCAAGTAGTACTATGTGACTTGCTTGAAGAGGCTCCGTCGTCGGATTCATTTTAATATTTTATGAGAAATTCCTAACTTTGACTCCTTCTACCCAACTTATTCTTACCATTCTATTATTTATTAATTCTTAATTTTATTTGTTTATTTTTATGCGATAATGAATATGAATTATTTTTATCAAAAATTCCTTTTAGATCTTCCATTAAGCTGGTGAGACCCAAAAGAAATTTTCTTACCTAAAGATTTCCAAATCATTACTTAAGCGTAATTCTACTTGGAATCTCATAATAGGAATAATCAATATTCATTCTCAATAACTCATATTTATTATTATCATTTTATTATTTCATCAAATTTCATTACTATTTATTATTGTTATTTTATTATTATGGTTAACATGAATTATTGAAATTTTTTATCTTCTTAATTAATTACTTTAATTTTAATTTTAATAATATTTTCAAATGAAAATCATCTATTTTATAGTTTTAAAAGATGAATAAAAATCACTTATTATTGAAAACTATCTCTAGGCCATCCATTAAGCTGGTGAGGCCTTAAAAATAATTTTCCCACTTAGAAATTTTCAAGAAAATCACTTAAGCGTAATTATCTTGATATTTCATCATCGGAGCAATTATATTCACCTTTATTATTTTAATATCTTACTTTGGTCATTTTATTTATTTCCTTCCTTAT
This sequence comes from Heritiera fomes, assembly GCA_032173925.1. Taxonomy (NCBI): domain Eukaryota; kingdom Viridiplantae; phylum Streptophyta; class Magnoliopsida; order Malvales; family Malvaceae; genus Heritiera; species Heritiera fomes. The sequence continues at coordinate 15,122,000 of JAPDPM010000005.1, forward strand.
TTTATTATTTGCTATTAATATTTTTATCATATTATTACTAATCATTAACATCTTTTTTAATTTTGCAACTAATTATTTTTATTGTTATTTTATAATAAACTTATTTTATTTTATTTTATTTTATTTTATTTTTAAAAAATGAATATGAATTATTTGTTATAAAAAATCCTATTTAGACCCTTCATTAAGCTGGTGAGACCTTAGATAGAATTTTTTTACCCCAAGATCTCTAAAAGTACCACTTGAGCGTAGTCCCTTTAAGAGTTCTATCATCGGAATAATTCATGTCTACCTTTAATATCTTTCATTTACTAAATCTTATCATTATTTATTATTTTATTTTTAACTTTGTATTTTTATTTAAATTTATTTATTTTTATCTTTATAACCTAAATAATTTTTTTTTCTATAATTTCCTAAAGAGTCGTATTAAATTTCTAAAATCTTATTCTATATACAAAATTCATCTCCTAATCACTCCTGCAAACCAAGTCAGCATATCATAACACTATCATGCAAACAGATCACATCATTAAGTTAAAACGAATTATTATTAAATCATCATTATCTTACCAAGTCATTAAATCACATGCAAATTATTTAATTAATTGAATTTATTAACATGCAATAATATTTTAATAAGCAAATTAATTATCATGTTATTAAATTAACTAACTAGTCACGCAAATTATTAAATTGACGTACAAATTATACACATTATTAACTTATTAGATCAAATACTAATTGTTAAATTAACCAGTTAATTGATTAACAAACAAACAAAACCAAAATAAGAACAAACCTGGAAATCGGTCCAATCCATCTCTTATTTAATTGGTCGAATGAAGTTGGCTTGGTGAGAGTGATACGGTAGATGCGTTGGGCAAGGGTATAAGCTGGTGCGATGAAACTTCAGTAGCGAGAAGACTAGGGTGGCTACGACGATGAGCAGAGAAGTGGCAGCGATGAAGAATGCACAACCCAGTTTATTTCTTTTCTTTTCTATGCTCGTGCGCCTCTATTAGTTTGTGTAAGCTTCTTCGTTATATCCACGGCAGGGCAACCACGGAGATGATGGTGCAATAGGGAGCCGTTTGGAGTAGGGTTCCTCGGTAAATCCTCTGTTTCTCTCCCTTTCTCTCTTGCTTCTTTATTGTCTTTTTTCTCTTCTTTACTAACTGCAGCTCACGCCTTTTCTTTCCTTTGCCTTGGTTTCACGTGGCTTGCAAAGATAACTCGAGCATCAAGCGATGATGGTGACAAGGCTGGACAGAAACGCCACAGCAGGGAGAGCAATGCAGTGATGCGATATGATACAACACAGCAAAAAAAAAAACAGTGGCAAGCGGTGGTGATTGGACTGTAATACGGGTGGCTGGGCGATGGGAATATTTTGAAGAAACAGAGCAGCAGCAAGCTTGGTGTAGGTGACTACGTGTGGCAATAATCAGATGGAGCAGGAAAGAAAGAACAGCAGTAGTGGCGTAGGGGTGAGAATAAAGATGGCGTAACGATGAAGACTCAGGGCTCGGGTTTTCAAGTGAAGCAGGGCACGGTTTTGAGGCTGTGTAAAACGATGAAAGAGACAAAGCACGATTTGAATGATCTAGGTAGCTGAAGATGTTGATGCCGAAGGTGATGATGATCGAGATGGTTCAGGTAGGCAACAGTACACAGTCAATGGTGCAAGGTGATGATGAAAACGTGGATGAGGGTGGCTCGGTTGGGAAGGCTTTTAAGCAAAAATGTGCAGTGGGCTTGAGTATTCGTGCAGATGATACAATAGGCAAGGCAGCGGAGTTGTGTGAGGCGTGGGCAGCAGCAAAGTTGATGACACGATGAAGATGATGGGTGTTTTTGTGTGTAAGACAGGGGCGGCAGCGTTGAGATACAGAGCAGTAGAAAATTTTTTAGGGTTTTTTTTCCGTGTATTAGCCCCCCCTAGTTTAGGTTTCTCTCTTTTTTTTATACCCGTGTGGTGCCCCTTTTTCATTTAATTTTCCTTTCCTTTCCTTTTTTCCTTTCCTTTTTTTTGATACGGGTATTAAACCAATTTTATTTTCTTTCCATCCATGCACAAATTTGAGTTTGACTTGTATCTTCATTGATTCTCACTTGATTCACTCATTGATTTTGATTTTCTTTCTAAAATTTTCAAATTTTTAACTTTGCTTTTATTTTAAGATTCTGATTTTTTTTCAAGTTTCCCTTCTTTGATCACTTTATTTTTGTTATTTTTTTCTGTTTTTTATTTTCTTTTCATTTTTATTTTTTTATTTTTTTATTTTTTTTAATAATAGACAAGATAGTAATACAAAAATTAGATTCATTTTCTAATTATCAAACCTAATAGGCCTAATAACACTAAAAAACCCCGGACAATATGGGGTGTCTACAGATACACATACCGTAGACTATATACAAATTTCCAAATCAAGTATTAAATACCAAAATTTAAGAAATAGTTCTGAATAGAAATTTGCAAAGAATTTTCTCTACAGCTCATTAGGATTTTAGGGTTAAGTAAGAAAAGATGCTTTAAAGCACCTCACTTGTCCCTATTTCTTAACACCTAAGCTATAAAGAAATCGAGGAAATTTTTATCAGAAAAGGACTTTATGCGTTTCTGAAAATAGAGTCAAATCGATTTAATGCAATAGAAATTCATTTTGCAAAATAACATATTATGCAAATATCATGGATCATTCAAAATTAGAACATATACCATAGTTCAAACCAAAATCATAAATATTCGTATCAAATCATTTCGGATTTGAAAGTCCATATAGATAACTGTAGCTGGAGACATGACAATAACTCAATAAAAATCATATAGTCCAGATATCCCATAAGAGAAAATAATAATCAGATAGACATATGGCCATAGTCCAAAATGGTTCACAAAGATCATGGATCAAGTGTCAATTGGGACCGTTGTGAACTAAATCAAAGTCACATAGCAGTTTAGATTTCAGAGTTCAGAGGTCAGATACTACAAGATTACAGTTACCAATGTCTCAAAACATAAGGTTTCATAATCTGAAATTCAAAAACAGTATTTTCAAATCTCACATATGTTCATAGATAATTAAAATACAAAGTTTTCCAAAATCATGTAATTTTATAATTATTCATAAATATTTCCAAAATACTTTATTTTTGTAATTCTTATAAATCAAAATTTAAAATAGAATTTCATGAATATTCTAAAATCATATAGTTTAATATTTTCAAAAACTGAATTCCTTAAGAAATTTCTATTCTTAAAGCATTTCTCAAATTCCTAGCCTAAATTGTAGCAACTAATATTTTTACGAAAATTCAGCAGCATAACGGTATAAATTTTCTAAAACGTCCTACAAGGCAAACACAGTTTATAAACCCAATACAGTTGATTTTAAAATTATTCTAGTATCTCATACGTTCTTTATATATATTCCTTTCCTCAACCAATCACAACGTAACCTATTTAAGCAATCCAACAATCACAATTCAGTAAATTAGTGTATTTCCTCCTTAACACCAATTTATTCTTGGACTGCAGAAAATCATTAAAACCATTTTAAATTCCACATTACTTTCACAAAATATTTGTAAGTCTTAAAGATCTCTCAAATTTCCTAATACAATAGCAATTCAAGTTATTTCCTATTGAGCTCTAAAACAGCAACTACTACCAAATCACCTCCGTTTTTGAATCCGATTTCATCAACAGTCTTATATTATTTTGTACATTATTTTAGAACCCATTTTGTAACATGATCTCTTCTTGTCTTTCTCTTGGCTGAATACCCACATAAAACACTAGTTGTTTTGCAATTCTAACACCATATTCATGTTTCTCATATTCTCTACATTAATATTCATTAAGATTTTAATCAAATCAAGCATGACTCTAGTAAAACCCCAAGTGGCTGAAACCTTACAGCTTCCAAAAACAAGGTTTTGTTCCAATCAAGGCCATAAACATGCGTAACTATCCTTAAACAACAACATATATCTAGGACAATTAAAACAAAAATTCCTATCTTAATCTTACCCAAATGGTCGAATCTTAGAGGAAGGATTTCGACCACCAAATGGCATCTCCTAAGCTTGATTTCAAGATATGTGATGAAGAAGAGTGAGATGAACAGGTTTGCTTGAGGAAGATTTTGGTTTTGAGGTGGTTTAAGTAAGGTTTTTCAAGGTGTTTCTCTCTTAAACTTAAGCTTAAAGAAGTAAATGAAAATTGTGTACTGGTGAGATGATGGCCGGCCAAAGAAGGAAATGAAATGAAAAATATCTAAACTTTTTTTAATATCATAGTTGTAATGTAGTGGGGAACACTATCGTTTAATAGTAAATTTCTTATGCTTTATATAAATATATATATATATATATATATATATATTTACATGGTTAATATTGAAGGAAGAATTATTTTATTAACCCACTATTTTCCTCATCATCTTTCCACCATATAATTTATATATTTATATATATATATATATATATATATATACATATAGTCAAAATTTTGACTTGAGCAAGAAGGTGGCGGGCTATGATTGGTAGTCTTAACAAAATAACTTTAGTAATATTATTAATGCCACTTATGTCCTCACCCCGTACAAGATTATTTAAACTATTTAATTAAATTACCATATATTTTTATTTTCCTACAAAATATACTTATTTAATATAATACAGCTTAAACTTCAACTTTTAAAAGGGTTGACCCGTCAAATAGTAAAATTACTAAAATACCCTTATATAATGCCCTAGGCATTTTCGTGTGATTCAATCTACGGAGTAGAATTGAGTGAGATATCTTCACACCAGAGTTTCAACTATCATATTTTGTGGGTCTAAAGTCAAATCATGTTAACTTTTATTCAAAATTTACATTTTCCAATCGGGGACATAATTGTCATTCCTAAATTTATTTGCACGTTTCCCAAGATAGGTACAAACAAAAGAATTTCGAGATATAGATTCTTACCATCTTAGTATTCCACTTCAAATACTAATATTCCAAAGTCTAGTGTTCATTGAAATGTTGGAATTCTCGGTAGGGCCCACAACATACTTTCCTCCTATAAGACAAAACATAAGGACTTCATTTGCTATCTTTAAATATAATTATTCTAACTTCAAAATCAACTTATATAAAAGGAAAGAAATTAGGAATCTCACATATGCCCAATACAAAAAATATATAAAAGAACTGATACTATGCACACTTATATGCATGTATCGAAAGCATGTTTATAACTTACAATCAGTATCTAAAACAGTGTTTGGCACTCTATCAAAAAAGATACTATAATAGGTTAGGGGTGCCGGGTTGAGTACAAAAGGATGCTTTAGAGAACTTCACTTGTCTCGGTCCCTAAATCCGATTATAGGGAATTTATGAATACTTTACAGAAAGAAAATCTATTTGATCCTTCAATAACAATACTATACGGTAAATGATCATTATCAATTCATTTATAAATCAAAATCTATAGAAAACAATGATATATGCATTTATACATCTAGTAAGCACTCACTAAATAGTTCAGTGTGCAGTTTCTGTAATCTGTTTGGTAAAACGTTTAACAAATTACTCCGTAAGCAGTTTTGTAAAACATTCAGTAAATCACTCCGTGGATAATTCAGTAAAACGTTTAGTAGATCACTAGATAAATAGTTCAGTGAACGTTCAATAAATCACTCGATAAACTATTAAGTAAATAGTATAGTAGCTAGTCTAGTAAACAAATCAGTAAACAGTTCGGTAAACAATATGGTAATCAGTTCAATAAAACCATTCTGTAAACAGTTCAACAAGTAATTTGATAAACAATCAGTAAACAGTTCAATATACGCTCAGTAAATCATTTAGTAATCCGTTCAGTAAAACACTCTGTAAATCACTTGGTAAAAGGTTCAAAAAACGATTAATGAACAGTTTAGTAAACATATCGATAAACAGTCAGTAAACGATTCAAAAATTAGTTCAGAATGTCAGTAAACTATGCAATATCAATTCAATAATCTATCAGTAAACACTCAGTACACACTTCAGTAAATACTCAACAAACAGTTAGTAGACATTTCAGAAAACATTTCAGTAAATGCTTAATAAACGGTTAGTGAATAGTCAATAAACGGATCAGTAGACACTCAGAAAATAATTCAATAAATGATTAGTAAACATATTTAACAAACACACTGAAATCAAAAATCAATAAAGTATGGAAGTACCCAGATTAGCTAGGGATTTATCACCTCAGGAAAATAGTACAATGGAGTCTAGGCATCACCCGATAAACTCATGCAATATAAGTATCCCAACAGGAAGTAATAACGACATATAGCCATAGTAAAAAAGGGGTCCACAAAGTACACGGGTCAAGTGACAACTGTGGCACTGAAGACGTGACCAAGGCCAATTAGCAACTGATCACACACACACACATAGAAGAGCAGGCACCTGCATGCAGGTATAGGCCAACAGTCTTGAAACATTTACTTGATTCCCATGAAAAACAACAAAATAGTACTTTATGCTTTTGAAACTGAATACAGTAATACAAATACATATTTTATTGTTAGGGCCTGGGAGTGCTTGGATTGGCCAGGGATTTGCTATCCCAGTAATCAAAATATAAGCTTTTGGGAACGAGGTTTCATTTTAAAATCATATAGTTTAGAAATCAAAACATTTCATTCGAAACGTTTAGTTAAATTCAAAACATTCAAATCATTAACTAAAGTTAGAAAATAAACACTTTCAGTAAAGTTGTGTCATCTAATTCAAAACATTCAAAGCATTTACTTTAGTTAGACATTTAAAACATTAACTTTATGCAGGCAATCAAAACTTTCAGTAAAACAAGGTCAATCAATCTAAAACATTTACTTCAGCCAGTCGTTCAAAACTTTAGATAATACATTTTATAGACCAATTAGAAAACAATTCATATTTAACAATTATTCAATCAAAACATATCTTTAGTCAATTCATAAGTCTATAAAATCCATGATAGAATTTCTTATTTACAATTTAGGGTTTTAATGTCGTTTTACAAAATTTCGACAGCATAACGGTACTATTTACCCTGGCCCTCCTACACTTAAAACACAATTCAAAAGCCATAATTCTAGTTTTCCAATCCCAATACAGTCACAATATCAATCACTCAGTCCTATAAATCAATTCAAATCGCTCAGTCAAATCAATTGATCTCAAAACAGTTTCAATGTTCAGAAATGCTAGATTTCAATCATACCAATGCAGTCACAGTATCCCTACATCTTTTATATATATATATATATATATATATATATATCCCTTACTTATTTCAATCACAACACAGTCTACCACTTAAACTCTAGTAGGCAATTGTAGATAAGCGAGCATATATTCGCTTATCGTTTTCCTTAATGCCACCTATTTTGGAGCTGTAAAATAGTATCAAAACACAGTCAAATTTCAATATTCCTTTTACAAAGAATAATTCTAGACTCTAAGGTTTCCCATATTTTCTAATACAAAGCAAATCTAGTCTACTTCATACCAGATGTCAAATTGCAAGTATGTCAAAACACATTATTTTTAAGTTTTGACTTCACTAACAGCCTTATATTAATCTATACAGTGTTCTAGGACCATTAGTTTATCAAATTAAGCATGGTACCCTTACAATCTCACCTTGGCCAAATTTCATGGATGGTGATTCAAGTGTTTTTTTTCAATTTAACACTGTAAACATGCTTAAACATCGAAGAACAGTCGTTTAGAATCAACAGAATTAGAAGATAGAGTTTCTCTCTCTTACCTTAGCTTGACTGAAACTTCATGGGGCTTTTTCACCCTCAAAATAGCCTTTTCCATGGCTGATTTGGAGGTATGTGATAGAGCTCATTGCTAGATTAACTTTCCTTTAAGTTGTTTTTCGATTAGAGCCTTTTACACTAGGGTTTTTATCACTTTCTCTCCCTAAACAAAGCTTTCTCTCTCTTTCTTCCCATGGTGGTCGGCCAAAGAAGAAGAAGAAGAAGAAGAAGAAGTTGATTTTTATAGTAAAAAAAAAAATCTTACGTGGCAAATTACGAAAATGCCCTTAATTTTCTAAAAATTCCCATTTTAGCCCTCACATTTTTATTTCTATTTAAACAGTCAATTTACTGTTTAACATCTCTATTTAACATTTTCTAGTCATTGGATAGGCCTTTGATGGGTTTGAGTGGTTAAAAGGGCAAATTACCAACTGTCAAATGGCGTAATTTTTCGCTTTTTCATGTGATTCAATCTACCAATTTAAATGAAATGAGACTTCTTCATATGAAGATTCACCTATGATAGTTAGTTGGTCTTAAATCAATTTAGATTTACTATTATTTTTTATTATTTTTGGGCCTATGGACGTAACTGTCATTTTCAAATTTGTTGCACGCTCTTCAAAACATGCTCAAACGAGGGAATTTTGAGATCCAGATTCTTGCTATCTTAGTATTTCACTTCAAATACCATTTTTCTAAGGTCTCATTTTGATATGGATAGTAAAAGTCCTTGTGGGGCCCACAGTAGGTACTTTTTCGATCTTTACCAAACAAACCCTTTATTTAGAAATCTTAGTGACCAACTCTCGTTTCTCGATTTCTACACTCTTTAACTTATATTGGGTATTGGGAAAGTGGAGTTCTCATAGGTCATACTCTTATTGTGTGTGACCCTTTAGGTTTTCATTATATTGGCAGTAATTCAGAATCTTATTCATAAATCATAAGCCAAGATTGGCATCTAGTAATGGATCATGGCTACCCAAGTAATGAAAATGTCAATGAGTTGATGGTAACCTTTCAATGAACAATTACCATATAATTCGATCCTTTCGTCACCTAATATCTCAGTTGAACGTAGAGTATGGAATATGTCATTTCTATTAAAGTTCAACTACATTGTTTCTAATCTCAGGATAAACGATTCAATCAAATGAATTCAAGATCTCATTTTAAATCTCATTTGTACTATGGCCATAGATTTCTAATCATCAATCTTTATTGTGAGGCCTTGAGATATAAACTCTTGTTACCAAAAGGGACAAATCTTATCTTGATCACTCACAACCTTCATATGATTCATGATGTACCTAACAACTGTCTTACTTGCAACTATCATTGAGCTACGTTTGCCAGCATCAAAGTACACCAATCCACACATAGGATACCATGGTGATATCAAGTCTAAGGATCACATATACCATTTCCATTGAGAACATCTAATGACTCTCAATGTAACGATTTACTTAGAGTTCTCAAGATGGATCAATCCAGTGTATTCATTCACAATGATCACACATGTGTTGATTTGGATAACATCATATCCATAACTTATGAGATCAGTCACCTAAAGGAATCTAACACATGTTAGTCTTATTGTATCACTAATGTCCTTTCTCAATGATACTATGTAAGAGCCTCGCCCGATCACCAAGCCAACGGCGAGCATCCCCTTAGCGATCCACGCCCCAGGTTTACTCTTACTACATCGTCAAGGCCTCGCTCGTATCACCAGGCCGACGGCGAGCATCCCTTTGGCGAGTCCACGCCCCAGGTTTGCCTTGACAGCAAGAGTAGGCGGTTGCCCAACACTCACCAACAACATATTGTTTGCTCTGGGAGGTTGCCTACCCTCACGACTTTACTTCAAGGCTCCTGAAGAACTCAAGATAATGCCTTGAACGTGTTTTCTGAGGTTCAAACCTTGGCATCCTTAGATACCAATGCCTTACACTCATGATACCATCGAGTGTAAAACACATTCAGTGCATTATCCTGAGTTCTTCAGGAGTCTTGAAGTAAAGCCGTGAGGGTAGGCGACCTCTCAGAGCGGACAATATGTTGTTGGTGAGTGTTGAGCGACCGCCTACTCTTGCTGTTAAGGCAAACCTGGGGCGTGGACTCGCCAAGGGGATGCTCGCCGTTGGCCTGGTGATACAGGCGAGGCCTTGACGATGTAGTAAGAGTAAACCTGGGGCATGGATCGCCAAGGGGATGCTCACTGTCGGCCTGGTGATCGGGCGAGGCTCTTACATACTATGACTAAGGATATTTAAGAATAATATTCTTCGTATCATAAGGATTTCATCATCAAAGTCACTACTTTGATTCTTTTGATACAAATCCGCTATTCTAGGGACTTTATCATTTTATTATGACTTGAGTAAATTAAATACAATCAATAATGATAAATAAATGCCATGTATTATTAAATAACACAAATAATCACAATGTCATAAGTGTAATATAAGTCCAAATGTGATTGGCTAATAGAGCATATACTAACATTCTTCCACTTGCACTACAGCTAATCAGTCATGGAAGGGCTTGAGTATCTGTTTGGACCATTGGTGAGATCGGGTTCCTTAGCTTGTGTAACAGCTCCATTGTTGTCACAATAGAATGCCACTGGATCAACAATGCTAAGGACCACTCCATGTTCTGTGATGAACTTCTTGGTCCAAACAGCTTCCTTAGCTGCATTTGAAGCCACCATATACTTAGTCTCGATCATAGAATTGGCCACTGTCTCTTGTTTAGAACACTTCCAACTTACAGCACCATCATTCAGGTAAAACACATAGCCAAATTGTGACTTAAAGTCATCTTTATTTGAATGGAAATTGGCATTGGTGTAACCATTTACAACGAGCTCATTTTCTCCTCCATAGACTAAGAAAGTATCCTTAGTCCTTCTTCAGTACTTAAGAATGTTCTCAACTACTGCCCAATGATGCTTACCTAGGGCAACTTGATACTTGCTTGCCATGCTTAAAGTACACAAGACATAAAGCCTAATACATAACAAGACGTATATGATAGATCCAATAAAGTAATGATGTGCCAACCTCTGATGCATTGACAGTCTTTAGAGATTACATACTATTAGTGCTTCATATATAAACCCTAATTTTTATATATCATTTCGTCTTGAAAATCAGTTTCTCTAAACCTATATCATTTATTATTATTATTATTATTATTATTATTATTATTATTATTATTATTATTATTATTATTATTTGGAATTTGAATAAGGAAATGTAACAAATCAATAAAAAAAACAAAACGTTATCTTTGAATAAAAAAGTAATCTCTATCTACAATTGTAATAATTTGCTCATTTTGATGATGATTTTATTCTTCTTTCACTTATTGTAAGATTAAAATGTTCAATTTAATAATAAACTTTTTTTAATGAAATATTACTAAAAGAGTTATTGCCTAACTTTCAAAAAAATAATAAATCAAAATGTTTAGAAGGTTTTTAATAAAACCACGTTGATGTATCCCTTTTTTAAAAGGATAAGCAAAGGTATGGCTAATTTTAAATGTACGTAATAACAATAGTTCTTAAAATATGTCTAAACTAATTGTATTTAGCATAAAGGTATGGCTAAGTCTACTAGCATAATAAAGTAACATTATCAGGCAAATTTTGGCTTAAAATATGTAAAGAATACCTTGGTCATGCATGATTATCATTGCATGCATTCAAATCGGCTATTTCCACAACATCAACTACTTGCCGACCAAAACGACATGGGCAGTTTTACAAACATAGATTCGACAATACTAATCATCTCACATATAAAATCTAATATCGATTAGAAGATCGTGAAGCAATTCAACAGGTTCTGAAGATCGAATCCCCGAAAGGAGAATCATGGAGAACAGATCTGATCCATTTTCAAATATTTGAAAAACAGATTGAAACAGTTTTGAACACATAGCTTATGTCGGTTCCCACAAATGGCACCAATTGTCGATATCCAGATACAATGATGATTATTACTAACATGGTAATCTCGATCTTCGCATTAGCCTATCTCTAAAAACTCAGCAATAAAGAAAATCATCAGAGGGCGCAAAGGCTTTTCCGTGCGTGCCCACTTCGATACTTAAGTCAGATAGGATTAGGCAGCATTTCAATAAGCATATAGAGATTAGGGTTTAAAAATGATACTTGTGACTTATTTATAGGAGTTATTTAGTGTGTAATTATGGTTAAGACCCACAGCTTAAACGATAACTTAGTGGATAATTTTAATGATCCTTCTGAATTCTCTTTCCTCTTAGGCTTAGACTACCATTAGGCCTAATATTCTTTAGCCTGACTTATATCAAAGCCCAATGACCTTTAGTATGACCCTCATCAGAACCTAACCAAAAACAAAATTCTGCAAGAGCTAATGTATAATTATTTAATAGCTAATCTATTACAAAGTACAAAAGGCACATCACCTACATTTAATGCCTCCAATTATTCAATAAAAAATTAAAAGAAATTAAAGAGATGTATAATAGTATATTATAGTATTTAGTAAGATTATTAAATCATTTTGATGCATAGAGTTAGCAATTATTATAGATAATAGAAAAAAATGAAAAAGATATAATTAATTTATGAATATTGATAAATATATTATAAAAAAAACTATCATATAGTTATTAAATATTTTCAATATTTCAATCCAAGTTTTATTATAAGTCATGTAAGAAGAAAATTTTATTTTTATGAGTTTTGTGATTCTTAGAAATATGATTTCAATTTAATTTCATACTAGACAAATCACTCCAAGAAGACCAAGGCCTGACCCGAAAAATCTTTTCGCTCGATCTAAATTCAAATCCAATCAACCCGAATTGACTAAAAAATAAAGGACCCGAACTCGACTTAAACCGAACTTCAAATGATCCAAATCCAAATTGATTCGAATTTAAATTGATCCAAATCCAACCTGATCCAAACCCAAAATGATCCGAACCCAAAATAAACTGATTTTTCATTGACCCAAACCCGACTTAATCCGAACCCGAAATTATTCAAACCCAAAATGATCCATTTATTTTAACCCAAATTAATCTAATCTAAAATAATTTAATATAAATCTGATCCAATATGTCAATTTACCAGCCCAAAGTAAAACACTTGGGCATTACTTTTCAAGTCGCCACGTATATGATAAATGGCCAAGGAATCTACCAAATTATTGAGAAATTGTTGCGGACTGTTGAATGGTAGACAATGTGCGCGTGATTACTTAAAGATCCTATGATCCTCAGAAATGGACACCTACGGTAGCAAGAGGCAACAAACAATACTTTAATTTGTTGGTTGTTGTAACAGCGACATCTCTATCGATTTCCAAAGCATTATATGTATGACATGTGTCTTAAAAGATAAAAAAATATTGTTGATAATTAAGGATATTATAGAATTTTAATGATTGGATTGAAATAAAAAATGCAAAGAAAAGGAGTGGAGTTGGGTAGGATCGGATAGATAAAGACAAAAAGATGTCTTAAAACTCTTGAGGAATAATTTTATCGTTTTTTGGGTTCTATCCGACTCGAATCCGAATTAATTTTATACCAGAATAGTATGAGGATATCGAGTGGTTTCGACCAAAAAGTTAAATTAAATTCAATTTTACTTGAGATATCTGTTTTTTTTTTGTAATTTTTATTTGATTATTTAATATTTAATTTTTGTATATAAATTAAATTTATGAAATTGTTTTACAAAATAAGAACAATAAAAATTATTAATTAACTAAAATTTTTTCAAGATGTCAAAAATTAAAAATCATAATAATTTAAAATAATTATAATTATTTATTAATATTATTATATTATTATTTAATTTAAAATCATTCTTTTTTTATTATTAATTCAATTATATTTTTAAAAAAATCCCGACCAAATAGGGGTAGCATTCTAGTATAAGCAATTGATAAGTTGGATCGATAATGATTTCTTTGGATAATAATTAATGAATGGGTTTTAAATATACATTTATCAAGCAATATATAAATATATATATATATATATATATGTATGCATTTATATCCTATTCAATCATATATATATATATATATATATATATATATATATATGCATTTATCACCTATTCAATCATATCACATCATAGTTTGTGGGTTTGATCTAACTTTAAATATGTTGGATTAATGACTAGTTTTTTGGTTAATTTTTTTGTTTTATTAAAGTGACATTTGGTTAGCTAAAAGTAGGATTGCCTTTACATCAAGAACATGACATTCGCATTAGTGTCAAAAAAAAAAAAAGGGAAAAAGTAAAATCCTCCTCCTTAAATTTTTTTAATTTTGTTCCCACTTATTTGCATTTGTTGATCCATTTACCCTCAATTATAACTAAAACTATAAACCAAATATATATCCTAAAATCTGGTAAGGTTTCTTATTTCATTTTCTCTTTTGTTTTGGCAAGGTTTCTCATTTCTTTTTTTTCTCTCTAATTTGTATGCTTGTTTTTTGCATAATTAAATATTTAATGGAGATTCAGGATAGGTGTTTATTTAGATAAGATTGTCTTGTTGTTAGGAAAATGCATGTTTACCGTTTTATTTTAACTTAAATACAAATAAAAGCATCAATAATTGTTTATTAGCTATTTGACATAGTATGATGAAACATTTTATTTGATCTAACACTATTATGGTGCATCTACAAGATTTTTCTTTTTCATACACCATTTCTTAGTGTTGACACTTAATTTTGTCCCATTTTTGTTAATTATTTTTATATATTTGTATTTGTTTTTATTTTTATTATTTGTTTTATTATTATTAGCATTATTATTTTTTCTTCTTTTATTATTATTATTATTATTACTTATATATATTTTTATTTTATTTTATTTTTATTGTTATTTCTATTACTTTGTTGTTGTTATTATTATTATTATTATTATTATTATTATTATTATTTTTATATTTATATTTATATTTATATTCTTTGTTTTTTTTTGGTCCAATCTGTCTCCCATCAACCATCCAATCTGCCGCCAGTCACCACTGCCAACTCCTGCCACCACCAGTCAGCCTCTGCCTACCCCATCCCATCCGCCGGTCACCAGCTACTCTACCCGATCCCATCTATACCAGTCCCCTTTCTACAAAAATCTCTCCTTCAACCAGCAACGAGGGGAGGGGAAGCTTGAAGCTCTCCCCATTTTACCCGAAAACCCAGAAACAACCTAAAGGAACCCAGCTCCGCCACCACCGTAAACCAGAGTCCCTCACCGGAGGCCAAACCCTAGATCCCATCCCCCACTCACCATCTAGCCACCACTCACCACCATCATCACTGTCATCATCATCACCAAACCATCATCATCATTGTCGTAACGGTTTCGCGCTCGACGATTTTGAAAACATTTAAAAACAAAAGGGAGTCGCCACCAATCCTTTTTGACTAGGTGTGATTGGCCACCTAAAATATTTATCTTATTAATAAAATCTCAAAAATTAATCAAGTTTTATTAAAAAGACAATTTGGGTCTGCGAAAACAAAAATCGGGTTCGAGGGTACGGTTACGTGTGAGGAAGGATTAGCACCCTCACAACGCCCGTTAAAAAACGGTACCATCCAACTGCACGGTATCTTTTGATTTTAATAAAATAGTCTTGGCTTAAGTTTAATTTGTTTATTATATTAAAAAAATCGTGCGTTTGCTTAAATATCACTATTATATGTGTTTAAAAATTCCATTATGAACATGAACACCATTTATTGAAAAATTAGATCAAATATCCCCATACTCTGGTAACATTTGAAATAATTCCCCTCGCCTAGAGATTTCTTAAGAATCACTACTTGTGAGTTCTATAGAATCTCATCCTTGGTGGTGCTCATGTTATTTTATAATTAATCTTGTACGCATGTAGTATTGATAAAATGTATGATGCATACGGAATTATGAAAAAAAACTTTATACTTTAATTTTTATTAATGAAACTCTTAATATTGAAAATTTTAACTAAATATCCCAATACTCTGGTAACACTTAGCCAATTCCTCTCACCTAGGGATCAGTCAAGAAATCACTACTTGTGAGTTTCATGACATCCCATCATCGGAAGAATTCCATTTATTTTAAGATTAATGTTTATGCGTATGATGCAAACATATGGTAGATGATGCTCGCGGAATTATAAAAAAGAACTTTATATTTTGATCTTTATTAATGAAACCCTTATTATTGAAAAATTTAACTAAATATCCCAATACTCTGGTAACATTTAGCTAATTCTTCTCACCTAGGGATCAGTCGAGAAATCACTACTTGTGAGTTTCATGACATCCCATCATCGGAAGAATTCCATTTATTTTGAAATTAATATTTTTTATCTTGATTCTTTCGATTATTCCTTTTTATTTAAAATTCTATTATTACTTATTTAAAATTTCATTATGAACATGAACACCATTTATTGAAAAATTAGATCAAATATCCCAATACTCTGGTAACATTTGAAATAATTCCCCTCACCTAAAGATTTCTTAAGAATCACTACTTGTGAGTTCTATAGAATCTCATCCTTGGTGGTGCTCATGTTATTTTATAATTAATCTTGTACGCATGTAGTATTGATAAAATGTATGATGCATACGGAATTATGAAAAAAAACTTTATACTTTAATTTTTATTAATGAAACTCTTAATATTGAAAATTTTAACTAAATATCCCAATACTCTGGTAACACTTAGCCAATTCCTCTCACCTAGAGATCAGTCAAGAAATCACTACTTGTGAGTTTCATGACATCCCATCATCGGAAGAATTCCATTTATTTTAAGATTAATGTTTATGCGTATGATGCAAACATATGGTAGATGATGCTCGCGGAATTATAAAAAAAAGAACTTTATATTTTGATCTTTATTAATGAAACCCTTATTATTGAAAAATTTAACTAAATATCACAATACTCTGGTAACATTTAGCTAATTCTTCTCACCTAGGGATCAGTCGAGAAATCACTACTTGTGAGTTTCATGACATCCCATCATCGGAAGAATTCCATTTATTTTGAAATTAATATTTTTTATCTTGATTCTTTCGATTATTCCTTTTTATTTAAAATTCTATTATTACTTATTTAATTAATTTAACTATCATCCTTTGGAAGCCTTACTATGATTAAGTTTTAAGTTTTATTAGTTTAATTATTTTGTATTTATGTATTTCTAAAAATCCCCTTTTGTTTATTCTCTCAACTGTTTCTATTATCTCTTTTGTTTTTATTTAGTCTTCATTCAATTAATAATTTTCTAAACACTCTTTAATTGTCAAAACTCATTATTGTATATATTTATTTATTCATTTTATTATTACTATTAATTATTATTTTTTTATTTTATTTTATGTTATATTTTTTTTAAATAAATAAATAAGCATGAAATTGGATATTGAGGAATAACACCGAATATCCCAATACTCTGGTAATATTCGATATAATTCCCCTCATCTAAAGTTTTTCGAAGAATCGCTACTTGCGAGTTCTACGAAGACTTATTATCGAGATTCCATACTTATTTTATTTATTTTATTATTATCCTTCATTTATCATTATTATTTTTTCCTTAACCCCTATTTCATTTATCTAATAAAACTTTATTTTTATTTTAAAAATATGTTTTTATGTGTAATTTTATGTATATATGCATTTTTATATATTTATTTATATACTCTATGTACAAAATATATATATATTCATATGTTTTAAAGCTATATATTTTATATATTTATATGCATGTATTCTACACATTTATTTTCATACATTTTAAAACCATAAATTTGTTCATTCATAGACAGATTTGGCCTCGGATACAAGGCCACTGGTTCAGAGAGAAAGAGGAATCTGGAAGAAAGAAGGAAGAAAAGAATAGCCTGCCTCCTAGGATACGAAGAAGAATCGGAGAGGATGGTGATCCCGTACCTCTATGACAGTTTTCGCTTTGGCGGATGTTATCACCCCGATTCGTTAGAAGCAGTGGAAGCGGGACCTAAGAAAGGATCCTCACATGGGTTCATAGTCTAAATGGTGCATGGGAAAATGACAACTTTTGTTATAGAAATGATTGTGTTGATTGGGCACAAAGATGAAAGACTGAATTGTTGAAAGGATACCTTCTATCTTTTTGTTTTTTGTTTTGTAATGTAGTGAGGTAGATTATCAACATCTCGGTCTAGAGAGCTCTAGAAGATTTTTCTGTAAACTTGATCTTCATCATCATTTCAATAAATTAACAAGTTCAATGCATTTCGAGCACTTTCTTTTCATCCATCATCATTTCTATAACTGTTTTCTCTTCCTATTCACTACAATTGGTAAGAACAACCAACCATATTTGTTAAATCTTTACTTTTTCAGGAAAATGAATAATGAATGTGAAGATAACCTTAACAGCTATCCGGGGTTTGATTTTGAAAATTCTATGCATGTTGGTGAACTTGATAACAGTGTAGATTCAGACGATGATGCTTTGTCTCCAGATCTATTGAAAATGATTGAGCAAGAGAAAAAACCAATTGAACCCCACAAAGAGGTAATTGATATGGTCAACCTAGGGGATGATGAGAACGTCAAAGAAGTCAAAGTAGGCACGGCACTTCCATTGGTTGAAAGGCAGAGACTAGAGGAATTGCTTTGTGAATACGTAGACGTTTTTGCTTGGTCTTATCAGGACATGCCCTGGTTAGACACCGACGTCGTGGAGCACCGTCTACCTTTGAAAATAGAATGTAAGCCAGTACAACAGAAGCTTAGGCGCATGAAGCCCGAGATGTTGTTGAAAGTGAAGGAAGAAGTAAAAAAGCAATTCGATGCAGGATTCTTAAAGGTAGCCAAGTATCCGGAATGGGTAGCTAACATAGTCCCGGTACCGAAAAAAGATGGCAAAGTAAGAATGTGTGTAGATTATCGGGACTTAAACAGAGCTAGCCCTAAGGATAATTTTCCATTGCCTCATATCGATACCTTGGTGGATAATACAGCCCAACACTACATGTTTTCGTTCATGGATGGTTTTTCGGGCTACAATCAGATTAAAATGGCCGAGGATGACATGGAGAAAACCACTTTTGTGACAGTTTGGGACACATTTTGCTACAAAGTTATGCCTTTCGGTTTAAAGAATGCCGGGGCCACCTACTAAAGGGCGATGGTAACCCTCTTCCATGACATGATGCATAAGGAGATAGAGGTGTATGTGGATGACATGATTGCCAAGTCCCGAGGAGAAGAGGATCATGTAGCCAACCTTCGAAAGCTGTTCGAAAGACTACGAAAGTTTCAACTCAAGTTGAACCCTGCCAAATGCACTTTTGGCGTTAGATCGGGGAAGTTGTTGGGGTTTGTAGTCAGTGAAAAGGGAATTGAAGTGGACCCGGACAAAATCAGCGTGATACAAAATCTGTCGCCTCCACGCACACAGAAGGAAGTAAGAGGCTTTTGGGAAGATTGAACTATATTTCCCGTTTTATCTCGCAACTTACGCTTAAATGCGATCCCATTTTTAAGTTGCTTCGGAAACAAGATCCGGGAGAATGGAATGAGGCATGCCAAGAGGCTTTTGAAAAGGTGAAAAGGTACTTGTCAAATCCACCTGTTCTAGTACCGCCGACGGCTGGAAGACCCTTGTTGTTATACGTGACTGTCAATGAACACTCTATGGGATGCGTACTGGGCCAACATGATGATACGGGCAAGAAAGAACGGGCTATCTACTACTTGAGCAAGAAGTTCACTGATTACGAGGCCAAGTACACTACAATAGAAAAAAAGTGCTGCGCATTGGCTTGGGTTGCTCGTAGATTGAGGCAGTATATGTTGTATCATTCGACTTGGTTGATAGCTAAATTGGATCCCCTCAAATACATCTTTGAGAAACCTTCATTGTCAGGAAGACTAGCTAGGTGGCAAATTATGCTATCCGAATATGACATTGTGTATGTGTCCCAAAAGGCAATCAAAGGTGGGGCAATAGCCGACTTCCTAGCAGATCGTGCTACTGACGAGTATGAGCCTATCAAGCTAGATTTTCCAGATGAAGACATAATGTCTATCTTTCAAGCGGAGAAAGAAGAGCTTGATAGCAGACAGTGGAGAATGTTCTTTGACGGTGCCTCCAACGCCTTAGGACATGGAATCGGGGCAGTTTTAATATCTCCAGATGGAAAGTATTACCCGTCCATAGCCATATTAAATTTCAATTGCACCAACAACATGGCTGAATACGAAGCTTGTGCAATGGGCTTAGAAGCTGCAATCGAGAGGGGAATTAAGAGCTTGGAAGTTTATGGAGATTCAGCATTGGTTATTTATCAGTTACGAGGTGAATGGGAAACAAGGGATCAGAAGCTAGTTCAGTACCAGAAGTACATAGCTGACCTGGTACAACAATTTGACGATATCATCTTCCAGCATTTATCTCGAGAAGAAAACCAGGTTGCCGATGCCTTGACAACACTAGCTGCAATGTTTAAAATGGAGACAGAAGCAAATGTTTCACCAATCAAACTGCGCATGAGGGATTCTCCAGTCCACTGTTCTAGTATTGAAGAGGAAGCGGATGGACAACCTTGGTATTATGACATCATACAATACCTTAAGAATCAACAATGCCCAGCGCATGCATCGGAGAATGACAAAAAGATCCTCAGAAGATTAGCAATGGGATTCCTTGTTGATGGAGATGTTTTGTATAAAAGAGATCGGGATCAGATGTTGTTGAGATGTGTAAACGCGTCTGAAGCCAAAAGGATTCTTGAGAAGGTACATGACGGAACTTGTGGGGCACATGCAAATGGTCATTTCATGGCTAGACAAATTATGAGGGCAGGCTACTATTGGACTACACTAGAAAGAGATTGCATAGATTATGCTAGGAAATGCCACAAGTGTCAAATCTATGCTGACAAGATCCAAGTTCCCCCGACATCACTGAACGTCATGGCACCACCGTGGCCTTTTTCTATGTGGGGAATGGATGTGATTGGACCTATCTCCCCCAAGGCATCAAACGGGCACAGATTCATTTTCGTGATGATAGACTACTTTACAAAATGGGTTGAAGTTGCCTCTTATGCGAATGTGACCAAGTCTACTGTTTGTAAGTTTCTGAAGAAAGAGATAATATGTCGGTACGGGCTCCCAGAAAGGATCATATCAGACAATGCCCTCAACTTGAACAATGACATGATGAAGGAAGTATGTGCACAGTTCAAAATCAAGCATCACAACTCAGCCCCATATCGCCCGAAGATGAATGGAGCCGTTGAGGCTGCCAACAAAAATATTAAGAGGATTGTGGGGAAAATAACCAGCACATACAAAGACTGGCACGAGAAGCTACCATTCGCTTTGCATGCTTATAGAACGTCAGTGCGCACTTCTACTGGGGCAACTCCTTTTTCTTTGGTTTACGGTATGGAAGCGGTGCTGCCTGTTGAGGTAGAGATCCCCTCTCTAAGAGTCTTAATGGAATTAGACTTAGACGAAGCTGAATGGGTTCGAAGTCGCTTTGAACAATTGAATCTTATAGAAGAGAAAAGGCTCACAGCACTATGTCATGGTCAGATGTACCAGAAGAGAATGATGCGAGCCCATGATAAAAAGGTTCGACCCAGGCATTTCCGTGAAGGGGAATTGGTGTTGAAAAAGATCCTCCCAAATCACCACGATAATCGGGGCAAATGGACACCAAATTAGGAAGGACCATATGTGGTGAAAAGAGCGTTCTCAGGTGGAGCGTTGATCTTGACAAAGATGGATGGGAATGATCTGCCTAATCCGATAAATTCCGATGCTTTGAAGAAATACTATGCTTGAAAAAAAAAAGAAGAAAAGAAAAAAAAACAAAAAAAAGAAAAGAAGAAAGGAAAAAACAAAAAAGAAAAAAAGAAACGAAAAAAGAAGAAGAAGAAAAAAAGAAACAAAAAAGAAAAGGAAAATGAAAGGAGAATTCAAGCTGAAAACCCAAAAAAGGCAGTTGAATTAAAGGGAGACATCTAAGTTGAAAACCTGAAAAGGCGGCTTGGATGCAGAAAAGATCAACACCTGGATCGAAATCATATGGAGCATGGCATCAGCCGGATGAACTCAATGTGACAGGAGGCATCAACGGATTAGTTTTTTTCAAAGAAAGCACCGGTTTGGTTCGTGAAGGGTTATCTAGACATTCATTATTTATTTTGAGATTCACCACTTGACCCTTGTGGCATTCGCTACCCAACTGTACTTTTGCTGTCGTTATCTCTTATCAAGCCAAATAATAAATGCTTCTCTCCTAAATTTGGTTGTTCTTTTGATAATTCCGTAACCAACCGATAAAGTGCAAGAATGCATTGCTCTTGTTAACAAAATTGA
Source organism: Heritiera fomes (assembly GCA_032173925.1). Classification (NCBI taxonomy): domain Eukaryota; kingdom Viridiplantae; phylum Streptophyta; class Magnoliopsida; order Malvales; family Malvaceae; genus Heritiera; species Heritiera fomes. The sequence goes on from JAPDPM010000005.1 coordinate 15,144,232, forward strand.
AAGGAAGATGATGATTAAAATGATAATCTCCCTGCTAACATTATTAAAGGAAAAAAAAGGAAAAACAAAGAAGAGAAAGGAGGAGAAGAGAGAAATAAGGGTATGAAACAAAGAAAATTGAAAATTGTGGTAAGTATGTGTTGCGAACCAGTTCTGATTCGAAATTGGTGACAACTATTTTGTGAACCACGGGTAAAAAAGGATCAAAAGACGCAAAGGACAGTTCTGCGAATTTGATTACCACAATAGGAATTGCATGACTTTGTCAATACATGCATTTGCATTTCATCCACATTATAAGAATTCAAGCACCAAAACAAAACAAAAAAAATCAAAGAAAAAAAAAGGTTCAAAAAAAATCATCATCATTGATAAAGAAATGTGCATTGGCATTGTTGATATTACATTTGCATTCGCATCAGTGATCATGGCATCAGCCAAACATTGAAAAATGTGAATATAGGAGATTTTGGATTAAAAAAAATGATGAAAAAATGAAAAGGAAGGAAGAAAAGAAGAAAGAGAATGAAAGGAAAGAAGGAAAAGAAGAAAAAGAATGAAAAGAGAGGAAGAAAAGACAAAGAAGGAAAAGAAAGAAAGAAAAGAAAGAAGAACCAACAAAAAGAATTTAAACTTTCATCGCCTCTGCTGCAAGAGGAGCACATTTTCCAGAAAAAGAATCTAAAGTTTCATCGCCTCTGCTGCAAGAGGAGCACATTTTCCAGAAAAAGAATCTAAAGTTTCATCACCTCTGCTGCAAGAGGAGCACATTTTCCAGAAAAAGAATCTAAAGTTTCATCGCCTCTGCTGCAAAAGGAGCACATTTTCAGAAAAAAGGAATTTAAAGTTTCATTGCCTCTGCTGCAAGAGGAGCACATTCCAAAAAATTTTTTTTTAAGTTTCATGGCCTCTGCTGTAAGAGGTGCACATTCCAGGAAAGAAATTTAAAGTTTCATCGCCTCTGCTGCAAGAGGAGCACATTTTCCAGAAAAAGAATTTAAAGTTTCATCGCCTCTGCTGCAAGAGGAGCACATTTTCAGAAAAAAGGAATTTAAAGTTTCATTGCCTCTGCTGCAAGAGGAGCACATTCCAAAAAAATTTTTTTTAAGTTTCATGGCCTCTGCTGTAAGAGGTGCACATTCCAGGAAAGAAATTTAAAGTTTCATTGTCTCGGCTGCAAGAGGAGCACATTTTCCGGAAAAAGAATTTAAAGTTTCATCGCCTCTGCTGCAAGAGGAGTACATTTTCAGAAAAAAGGAATTTAAAGTTTCATCGCCTCTGCTGCAAGAGGAGCACATTTCCAGGAGGAATTTAAAGTTTCATAGCCTCTGCTGCAAGAGGAGCACATTTTTAGGAAGAATTTTAAAATTTCGCTACTTTTGTTGTAAGAAAAACACCAAAACAAAAAAAAAAGAGAAAAGAAGAAAAAAAGAGAGAAGAAAAAAGAAAAAGAAGAAAGGCAAAAGCAAAAGAGAGAGAGAGAGAGAGAGAGAGAGAGAGAGAGAGAGAGAGAGAGAGAGAGAGAGAGAAGGAAAAGGATTAGGTGTTGAGTTGGACAAAATTGTTGTCTATTATCTTTGCTCTATTCCCGATACTCAGCAATGAGCAAAGAGGGGCAGCTGTAGACACCAAATTTTGTCCAAATTGATAGTTTTAAACTCAATCGGACCTTCAAAATCCAAAATAAAACATTGGGCTTCAAGGCCCATTAAAATGAGTAAATTTATTTTTATTAGTATTTTATTTGTATCTATTTGTTTTATTTTTATTATTTTGTTTTTGTTTTCATTTTTATTATTATTATTTTTATATATTTGTTTTTATTTATTTGTTTTGTTATTATGTATATTATTATTGTTATTGTTTTTTTTATCACATGGGTTTTATTATTATTATTATTATCATTACTGTTTTTATTATTATTATTATTATTATCTTTTCTTTTTATTATTATTATTATCTTTTTATTTCTATTATTATTATTACTATTATTATTATTATTATTATTATTATTATTATTATTATTATTATTATTATTATAGTCATCATCATCAGTCCTATTGTCACAGTGAAGCATTAAATGCTTCGGATCTACCAAATCTACCGGCCAGATCTACCGGTTCCCTGCCCAGCCGCCGGCGTCGCAACCCCCCAGCAAAATCATCTTCCTCATCCCGTGAATCCTGCTTCAACAGAAACCTACTGATTCTGTGGTTTCGAAAGGCTAGGGAAAGGCTCCAATGTCATTTAAGAGGACCCAAAGCCAAGATTTTTCTGCTTCTTCTTCGGACAGAGAGGGGAGAACAAAAACCCTAAGCACTCACCGCCACAGCCACTACCCATAACCACCGAAGCCACTCACCACCATCATCACAGCTACCCACCAACATCATCACCAACCACTCACAAAAAACCCTAAACTCATCATCGTCTACCCACCAGCATCACCACGGCCACTCATCACCATCACTCACCCGAGACCCTTGACACCTTCATCACTCTCAAAACCGAGACCCCCCCAGAACCCTAAGTCTCAAACCTGCAAAAGACAAACAAAAAAAAAAACAACCAAACCACCACAGCTGAACCATCAACCACAAAAAAAGAAAAAAGAAACGCACAAAAAAAAAGAGAGGCTTTCGGTTTAAGTCAGATCTAGGGATTTAGGGTTGTTTTTGGAGAAACGGAGGTTAGATCTGGTTAGAGGAAGGTGAGGAGAGTATTTTCAGGGCCTCGCATACACCACCGGCGATCGGAGCTCGGCGGTGCACGGCGGCCGGCACGGTGGCAGTTGCTCGGAAGGGTTGGGAGGTTGAGAGGATTTTTTGGGGTTTGGAATTTTTTTTTGGGAAAACCGGGTGGAAATGAGGAGTTAAAAAAAAAAGGGGCTTTTAAAGGAAGCAAAACGGTGCGTTTTGGAGGCCTGACCCGCGCGCCAACCCGCGTGCCAACCCGACCCAGAATCGAAACCCGCGCGACCTGGCTCTCCATTCTCGCGACCCGCGTTCTCGCCCGATCCGGACCCGCGCGGCTACCCGACCCGCATCGCGACCCGGCCAGCTGCTTCAGTCCGCTCCGTTTTGGGTATATTTCCTTTCTTTGTTTTATTCATTTACTTGTTAATTATGGCAAAAAAAAATTAAAAAAATAATAAAATAGAAAATATAATAAAGTAAAATATAAGTAAATAAATAGCATAATACAATAAAATAAAATGAACATATAGTTATAAAAGGGAAGATAAATAAATCTAAAATATGTAAAATACATAGTTTTAAAGTATATAAATTTTATAAAATACATATATTAATAAATAAAAAAAATGATGAATGAATAAATTTATGGTTTTAAAATGTATGAAAATAAATGTGTAGAATACATGCATATAAATATATAAAATATATATCTTTAAAACATATGAATATATATATTTTGTACATAGAGTATATAAATAAATATATAAAAATGCATATATACATAAATTACACATAAAAACATATTTTTAAAATAAAAATAAATTTTTATTAGATAAATGAAATAGGGGTTAAGGAAAAAATAATAATGATAAATGAAGGATAATAATAAAATAAATAAAATAAGTATGGAATCTCGATGATAAGTCTTCGTAGAACTCGCAAGTAGTGATTCTTCGAAAAACTTTAGATGAGGGGAATTATATCGAATATTACCAGAGTATTGGGATATTCGGTGTTATTCCTCAATATCCAATTTCATGCTTATTTATTTATTTAAAAAAATATAACATAAAATAAAATAAAAAATAATAATTAATAGTAATAATAAAATGAATAAATAAATATATACAATAATGAGTTTTGACAATTAAAGAGTGTTTAGAAAATTATTAATTGAATGAAGACTAAATAAAAACAAAAGAGATAATAGAAACAGTTGAGAGAATAAACAAAAGAGGATTTTTAGAAATACATAAATACAAAATAATTAAACTAATAAAACTTAAAACTTAATCATAGTAAGGCTTCCAAAGGATGATAGTTAAATTAATTAAATAAGTAATAATAGAATTTTAAATAAAAAGGAATAATTGAAAGAATCAAGATAAAAAATATTAATTTCAAAATAAATGGAATTCTTCCGATGATGGGATGTCATGAAACTCACAAGTAGTGATTTCTTGACTGATCCCTAGGTGAGAGGAATTGGCTAAGTGTTACCAGAGTATTGGGATATTTAGTTAAAATTTTCAATATTAAGAGTTTCATTAATAAAAATTAAAGTATAAAGTTTTTTTTCATAATTCCGTATGCATCATACTTTTTATCAATACTACATGCGTACAAGATTAATTATAAAATAACATGAGCACCACCAAGGATGAGATTCTATAGAACTCATAAGTAGTGATTCTTAAGAAATCTCTAGGTGAGGGGAATTATTTCAAATGTTACCAGAGTATTAGGATATTTGATCTAATTTTTCAATAAATGGTGTTCATGTTCATAATGGAATTTAAATGATGATGAAGATCAAGTTTACAGAAAAATCTTCTAGAGCTCTCTAGACCGAGATGTTGATAATCTACCTCACTACATTACAAAAGAAAAAACAAAAAGATAGAAGGTATCCTTTCAACAATTCAGTCTTTCATCTTTGTGCCCAATCAACACAATCATTTCTATAACAAAAGTTGTCATTTTCCCATGCACCATTTAGACTATGAACCCATGTGAGGATCCTTTCTTAGGTCCCGCTTCCACTGCTTCTAACGAATCGGGGTGATAACATCCGCCAAAGCGAAAACTGTCATAAAGGTACGGGATCACCATCCTCTCCGATTCTTCTTCGTATCCTCGGAGGCGGGCTATTCTTTTCTTCCTTCTTTCTTCTAGAATCCTCTTTCTCTCTGAACCAGTGGCCTTGTATCCGAGGCCAAATCTGTCTTTGTTCTCCACAATCTTCACAAGTTTCCTAGATCCTTGAAGATTTTTCCCTAAACCTTTCCCGACACGCCAGCCCTTTTGCAGTGTCTGTTTAACAACCATCTTGGCAGCAGTTGACAATCGAGGGGTGGGTATTCTTGATCCTTCTCCTACATAGGTTGCGTTCACAATTTCGAAGGCTCTGAAAGAACACTCCAATGCTTCCTCGGCTGCCTCAATGTAGGGCATAGATAAGGGCTTGGTGATCACGTAGTCTTCTTCTCCGGAGACAGAAATTTGTTTATCACCGACAACAAACTTCACTTTCTGATGCAATGATGAAGGAACAGCACCCGCCGTGTGGATCCATGGTCTCCCCAGTAGGAAACTGTATGATGGCGAAATATCCATTACTTGAAATTGGATATTGAAGGTGACAGGCCCGATGTCAATAGGGATTTCAATATCACCTATGATGTCCCTTCTAGAGCCATCAAATGCCCTTACAACCATGTGGCTTGGTTGTATGCAAGAAATGTCAATGGGCATCTTTGCCAGCGTGGCCATAGGTAGAACATTTATCGACGATCCATTGTCGATCAATACTTTGGCGATCGTGTGGCCCTTGCAACTGGTAGTGATGTTCAAGGGTTTAATACTCCCTCGCCCTTCCGGCGGAATTTCCTCATCACTGAAAGATATGAAATTTGCCGCTGTGATATTTCCCGCCAGCTGGTCCATACTATCGACCGGAATATCATGAGGCACATAGGCTTGATTCAACACCTTCATTAAGGCGTTCCGATGCGATTCTGAATTTAACAGCAGAGATAATAGTGAAATTCGAGCAGGCATCTTATTCAATTGCTCGACCACACTATATTCACTGTGCTTGATCAACTTTAAAAACTCCTTTGCATCGTCCTCTAATACTGGCTTTTGCAAGTTTCCTCCTTGGTTCTTGGAAAACGAGGCCTGTTCCTCTTTTTTCTCCGCCTGATTGTCTTCTTCTTTCTCCTTTCCTTTCCCCTTTCGGGCCCTATCTAACATCTCCGATGTGTAGCATCTTCCGCTTCGTGTGATTCCTCCTACCCCACTTATGTTTGCATTATCGGGCATATCTGACTTGTCTGAGCTCATGTCGCTAGACCCTTTAATCACTGCTTTGAACTCGTATTTCCAAGGGACAGCATTATTGCTCTTGTAAGGGAAAGAGCTCGAAACTTTGATTGTCATGGTCGGAGGAGTGACAAGGCTAGGTTCCTCCTTCTTGGGATTCGACTTTTCCTTGTAAAAAATCGTCAGCGGTTTCCCCCAAGGGTAATCATATCCCGAAGATTCATCCGAGGCAGTGCTCACTACACTTTCCTCCTCCTCCGTATGGAACTCGATCAGAAATGAATCCATCAATGATTGGACTTCATGTCGAAATTGATGACAATTTTGGACAGAATGGCCAACATGTCCCATGTGATATTCACAAGTCTGTTCTGGGCTCAATTCATCTTGACAAGTCTTCGAGTCTGAAGGTACTGGCTGAATCATCTTGGCCTGGACCAAAATGTCAAATACTTTACACATGGGAGTCTTGATTTCTTCTACCTTCCTCTTTGTGCGATTTCTCCTTTCGACTTCAATTGCACTAACGGATCCTCCACTGTGGCTGGGCAGTGGGTTAGCATTGATACTGGGCTCCACTTCCTTAGAGAAAGTCAACCTCCCCGATTTGACCAAATCTTGCACCTTATATTTCAAAGCCATGCAATTCTCCGTAGAATGCCCCGGGTTCCCACTGTGATAATCGCATCGAGCGCTGGGGTCATACCATCTTGGAAAGGGTGGTTTCATTGGCTCCATGAAAAGAGGGGTAATTATGTGGCCTTTCACAAGTTGTGGGAATAAGTCTGTGTATGACATGGGGATAGGATCAATAGGAGGCCTTTCAATATTTCTTCGGGGAGGCCTTTGGTTAGCAGTTGGGTTACTGTTTGGCTGGTAAGGTTGTGTTGTGGGTGTTGGTGTATAGTAAGGTGCTGGAGGGCGAAGACTTGGTCGAAATGTCTGAGGTTGAAAAGAATTTTGGTAGGGAGTGTATGAGACATTGTTTACAGTTGGGAAATAGGGTTGGTAATTTGGGTAAGGTTGAGGTTGTGGCTGAAATCGGGGCGAATAAGGTGCACTTCCTCTATACCGAGGTGTTGTGTGGGTGACTGCCTGGGTTTCAACCTCCTTCTTCTTGGATAACCCACCTTTCTTTGAATCACTGCTTTCCAACTTCCCGCTCTTAATTGCGTTCTCGATTATTTCACCAGTGATGACCATGTCAGCAAAATTCTTTGTTGCGTTCCCTATCATACGTTCATAATAGGGGGCCTTCAAAGTATTAACAAATAGGACTGTAATCTCCTTCTCAGTCAGAGGTGGCTGGACTTGTGTTGCTGAGTCTCTCCAACGCTGTGCATACTCCTTGAAGCTTTCATTAGCCTTCTTCTCAATGTTCTGCAAGGACAATCTATCTGGGGCCATGTCTGTGACATGCTTGTACTGAGCAATAAATGCCCTAGCCAAGTCGCTCCAACTATGAATACGCGTACCATCTAGCTGCACATACCATCTAGCAGCTGACCCCGTGAGGCTATCTTGAAACACATGTATCAACAGCTTGTCATCATGGTTATAAGCGGCCATCTTGCGACAATACATTGTCACATGAGTAATGGGGCACTTGGTCCCATCGTACTTCTCGAACTCGGGAGTCTTGAACTTAGGAGGGATCACCACATCTGGAACTAAACACAATCCCATTGCATCTGCTGACCCATAGAAATCACTACCTTCAATGGCCCGCAGCCTTTCCTCTATAATGCTGAACTTTTTAGAGTCGGAATCCCCTTTTTCCTCCAACACGCTACCCTTTAATTTCTCTTGCTCTCTTGGATCATCTAAGTCAGGGACTTGAATTGGATCCACAGGTCTTGTCCCTTCAGTGAGAGGTATAGGCACTGTGATATGAGGTTGTGCTGAGGCGCTCGGTGCTCCCGGATACACATAAGCGTAACTGCCCATAGGCTGTGAAGGAGGTGGAGGTGGAGGTATGCCTTGTGAGGTTTGGACATAGGGTGGATGTGGAGGTATGTCTTATGAGGATTGGGCATGAAATGGGGTAAACCCTGGAGGGTATTGGGGATCATCATCTTCCCGGGGCTGATCTGTCCCTGGGTTAGGTGTTTCTTTAGCCACTTCCTTCTCTCGGTTCATCCTCGTCATCATTTCCATCAAAGCGGCTAATTGCCCTCGGATCTCTTCTTGCGCTTTCTCCATCCTATCCATCCTATTACTGATAACTCTATGAAAATAGAGTTATTTTAGTATTTTATTGATTAATAATTATTTAATTCCCCTGTTATTTTATTAATTATTCCCCTAATTTTATTAAATTCCTCATATTTTGCAGAAAAATAAATTTTAGATGAATTTCAGTCTTTTCGGTAGAAAATAGACTGAAAATGGGCAAGAAAGGAGATTGGACCACTACAAGACAAGGGAGCATGACTCTTCATTTTCTCTCTCATCTTTTGACATCTAGCATGCCACATGTCATCATCTTACTCACTCTTAGTGGATAAAAACAAAAGACACTTGCCAACACATGGAAGACACATACCTTTGCCACCTTGCATGCTTATGTGGATTAGAAGACAAAAAGGAAGGTGCTAGAAGGGATGAGATGTCCATAGCTGATGCGAGCATTTAAATGACATGGAAATATCTACTTTGAAGAGCCAAGGACATGAAGACAAGTGGCAATTAATGCCAACTCATCTAGGATAGAAATTACCATTGTATCCCTAGGTTAAATGACTATATAAACAACTTTATGAGACCTAACCTAAAGGGGGGGCTGCCTAGGGTTTAATTTTTATTTAGTTTCCAGCATTTTTAAGTCTTAAGAAATTTGGAAGCAGCCATCTTTCACGTTTTTTCAAGCTCTTTCCTTTTTTTTTATGCAAGTTACTTACTTTGTTGATATTTCATTTAAGTTGAGTAAAGTTCTTTCAAGTTCTTTTTTTATCTTAGTGTTCATTTATATTTCTTGCAATGATACCTTCTTCTACTATTTCTTTTTGTTATATTTTGGTTATTGATGAGGTTCTATGAGAATGGGAATTAAAAAGGTTGAAACAATACCTCCATAGTTCTTGTTCTAGAACTTTGTCTACACTTTTCTTTAGTGATATTTTATTTACTGTTTTCCAGCATTATTTTTGTAGTTTATATTTTTTTTTTACTGTTTCATATGTCTACTTTAATGTCATATTTTTGGTTTTAAGTGTTTCTTTTAAGAGAAAATACAAAAAAAAAAATCTCACAATGGAGTAGAGTAATGAAGTTGGCGTGAATGCCTCTCTTGGTTTAGTTTTTTTTTGCTTTTCACGTTTTCAGTTTCTTTTATTTTGATTCTGAGTGAGTTTGGCTACTGTTTTGGAGCATGTTCATGATCTTTTTAAGTGTCTTGTAGTTGCGCATGCATTTCGTTAGTTTAAGAATCATATTTATTACATGTGTGTTGAATGGCATAGGTTAGCAGTATTGATGTCAGGCACTTGTTTCTTTCTGCTCAGTTTTTGGCGTGACTTGTAAGAATTTTTAGGGGCTGATTTTAAGTTGTTTTCAGTGCATTTCCAGTAGCTTTTTGTCATATTAGGGTCATATTATTTTTAGGAAATTTTTAGAATTTAATTGGCATAGTATGCTTAGTCATTTCTTCTCATGTATTCATGTTATTTGCAATTTCCTGATCAGTTTTGTGAAATCTGTTTGGTCAGTTTCCTTGGCTGTTTTGGACTAGATTAGGCTATATTTTATTAAGGTTAAGTTAGGTTTAGGTCATACAAATTAGGGATAATTTTGGGGATTATTTAGATAGCATTTCATAGCATTTTTTTCTAAATTTTTTCCAGCATATTACTGCACTGTTTTAGGCCACTTAGGCGTTACTGCTGGGATAGATCAGCTGCTGTTTTAGGAGTCTTCTAGGGGTAGTTTCATCATATTTAGTCCATTTTAGGTTCATATAATTAGTGGTCTAAGTGTAGGTTAAGTTAGATAATTTCTTCATAAGCATTTAGTTGCATTTTTAGGTTCATTTAGCATTAAATTTCAATTCTGTCCAGGCTTTATATTCACATTAGTTCTATGCATTTAGGTATTGTTTTAGGTACATTTTAGGTGTCATAGGGTAGTATTCATATAGTTCTTTGATTAGGTAAAGTTTAATTTAATTTCAAGTTCATTCACTTAGGCATTTCCATGCATTAGTTTAGGAACTTCATGCATTAATTCATTTTTCTTTCAATTGCATTAGTTTTGATTTTTTTTTACATGTTCATGCATTTTTATTTTCATTTTAGGATTTTCATGCATATTTTCATTATTTGCATTTTAGACCGATATAGTTAGGAAATTACATTTTTACCCTTCCATTTTACTTATTTGCATTTTTGTTTCTTTTCTTTTGCAGTTATTTTATTTTCATCATTTCTATTGTAAGTATTTCTTATTTGCTTTTTAATTTCAATTACTTTTATTTTATTTTATTTTGCTTTGTTAGCCTTTGTAGATCACACCCAAGTAAACAAACTTTCATAATTTGCTAGGATATACCATAGATAATAGTATCTAGTATTTAGCTAAGCTTCGCACTACCAGTCTCTGTGGGACGATATTTCGGACTCACCTCCGTATTACTTGAGACCACGTGCACTTGCGTGTAGATACCTTTTAGGGTCGACAAGTTTTTGGCGCCGTTGCCGGGGACTGGGCAAACCTTAGTTAATATTGGAGAACTTATGCTTAGGTATAGTCTTAGCTTGTACATGCTTAGTTTGTAAATACTTAGAGCCTTAGGTTAGAATAGTAAAACCCTTAGTTAGATTTTTTCTTTTCTTTTCTTTTATTTTCTTTCTAGAGATACACCATTAGGACTCTGTTGATATTTGCATGCGTAGAGCCAAGAGCTGTGAATTCTTTCCCTTAGATCTTGAAATTGAGAAAACACTTAGGAAAATTAGAAGGGAATCCAAAAAACAAATTGCTCCGTTGCAATATCCAATGGCGGATAACAGAGAGCTTAGGACAATAGGGGATTATGCTGTCCCAACCATAGGGGGATATTACACTGGCATTAGGAGGCCAGCAATTCCTGCGAATAACTTTGAGATTAAGCCAGCCATTATTCAGATGATCCAGACATCGGTGCAGTTCAGTGGGTTACCACATGATGATCCACATGCACACTTGGGCAATTTCCTTGAGATATGTGACACCTTCAAGCACAATGGAGTCTTTGAAGATGCGATTAGGCTTAGGTTATTTCCCTTCTCTCTTAGGGATAGAGCAAAGAGTTGGTTAACCTCCTTACCCCCAGGATCTATCACTACATGGGATGAACTAGCCCAACAGTTCCTAGCCAAATTCTTTCCTCCTTCTAAAATGGCCAAGCTAAGAAATGATATCTCCTCCTTCACCCAGTTTGATACTGAGTCCTTATATGATGCTTGGGAGAGATACAAGGACCTACTTAGGAAGTGCCCTCACCATGGCCTACCCCTATGGCTTCAAGTGCAGACCTTCTACAACAGTCTAACTAGCCAGAATAGGACGATCATCGATGCTGCTGCAGGAGGAGCACTTATGTGCAAAACGGAGGAGGAAGCTTATAATCTTTTGGACAAGATGGCCACTAATAATTATCAGTGGTCAGCTGAGCGACATGCACCTAGGAAAACAGCTGGTATCTATGAGCTTGATGCTCTTTCTACCTTGACTTCACAAATTACCACATTAACAAAGAAGGTAGAGTCCCTTAGTACCCAGTCCTCTCCTAGCCCTAATCCTGTCCTTTCAGTACAGAGTCCTTTCAATCTGTGTAATCTATGTGGTGGCACGCATTCGATAGATAAGTGCCCACTAAATTTAGAGTCTGTTCAGTATGTTGCCCCACCCCAGAGGTAGCAGAACAATCCTTTTTCGAGCACTTATAATCCAGGGTGGAGGAATCACCCTAATTTCTCTTGGAGTCAAAATCAGGGGCAATCATCCACTTCCAGACCTTTAGGACCCCCAGGTTTTCAACCTCCACCCACTCATGTGCCACCACACCAGCATCAGTTACCACCTCATGCTTCTCATCCACCTTATCAGTCTCACCATCAACCACCACCACCACCGCCTATTCAGCCCCAGCACATTCCTGCACCTGCAGCTGAGAAGAAACCCTCACTCGAAGAGATGTTTACGACTATCCTGCAAAATCAAGCTGCTTCCATCAAGAACTTGGAAGTCCAGGTTGGACAGATAGCTAATGCTCTCAGCCAACGTCCACAAGGAAGCCTTCCTAGTAACACTGAAGCTAATCCTATAAGAAGGGAGGGTAAAGAGCATGTTAAGGCAGTGACCTTAAGGAGTGGTAGAGAGTTAGGTGATTCAGATGCTAGGTCCATTCCTGTTGAGCCCATAGTGGCAGAGCCCCTAAGTTCTAGTGAGGTAGCTAGGAAAGAGCAGGTAAAGGATGATACAGTTACAGGGAAGCTTCAGGCTGGCACTTCTTCTTCTTTATCTAGTTCTTCACCCTCAAGTTCTACACCTGTTAGCACTCCTCCTCCTGTTATGCCACCGATACCTTTTCCTCAGCGCTTTCAAAATCAAAAGTCAGATCAGCAATTCTCCAAATTCTTAGAGGTATTTAAGAAGCTTCACATTAACATTCCATTCGCTGATGCTTTAGAGCAGATGCCTAGTTATGTGAAATTCATGAAGGATATCCTCTCGAAGAAGCGAAGATTGGAGGATTATGAGACTGTGGCACTGACGGAGGGATGTAGTGCCATTATTCAGAGGAGACTACCCCCTAAGCTCAAAGATCCAGGCAGCTTTACCATTCCTTGCACCATAGGTGATCAGTTCTTTAATAGAGCCTTATGTGATCTAGGAGCTAGTATTAACTTGATGCCATGGTCTATATACCAAAAGCTAGGAGTAGGTGTTGCAAAGCCTACTACAGTGACCCTACAGTTAGCAGACAGATCCATTAAGTATCCAAAAGGGATCATTGAGGATGTCTTAGTGAAGGTGGATAAGTTTATCTTCCCTGCTGATTTTATAGTGCTTGACATGGAGGAAGATAGGGAAGTTCCCATCATTCTAGGCAGACCTTTTCTAGCTACTGGTAGGACCCTTATTGATGTGCAAAAGGGGGAGCTTACTATGAGAGTTCAGGATCAGGAGGTTACATTTAATATCTTTAAATCTATGAAGTATCCTGATGACTCTCAAGATTGTTTCCGTATGGATGTAGTGGACAGAGACATTATTAAGGAGTTTTCTAGATCACACCCTGTGAACCCTTTAGAGGCTTCCTTAGTTAAGTCTGTTCATTTAGAGGAGTATGAGGAGGAGGATGATGATGTAATTGAGGTTTTGCAACTATTAGAGGCTTCCCCACCGATGGAGTTAGCTCAATTTGAGGCTATTGACATAGCATCCTCCCCAACTTTAGATGTCCATCCATCCATTAGTGACTCTCCAGCTTTAGAGCTGAAACCTTTACCTTCACACCTTAGATATGCTTATCTAGGTGAATCCTCTACTCGACCAGTCATTATTTCTACTGCTCTCACTTCTGATCAGGAGGTGAAGTTGTTAAAGGTATTGAGAGAGCATCAGAAGGCCATAGGCTGGTCCATTTCTAATATAAAGGGTATTAGTCCCTCAATTTGTATGCACAAGATACTTCTAGAGGAGGGGTATAGGTCTTCCATAGAGCACCAGCGTAGACTGAATCCGCTAATGAAAGAAGTGGTCAAGAAAGAGATAATTAAGTGGTTAGATGCAGGAATTATATACCCCATCTCAGACAGTGCCTGGGTGAGTCCAATTCAGTGTGTCCCTAAAAAGGGAGGGATGACCGTTATAGAAAATGAGAACAATGAACTCATCCCCACTAGGACTGTCACTGGTTGGCGAGTATGTATGGATTATAGGAAGTTAAACAAAGCCACCAGAAAAGACCACTTCCCTTTGCCTTTCATTGACCAAATGTTGGATAGGCTAGCTGGTCATGAGTTTTATTGCTTGCTGGATGGGTACTCAGGATACAATCAGATAGCTATAGCCCCAGAGGACCAAGAAAAGACCACTTTCACCTGTCCCTATGGGACCTTTGCTTTTAGGAGAATGCCATTTGGACTATGTAATGCACCTGCTACTTTTCAGAGATGTATGATGGCTATTTTCTCCGATATGGTGGAGAATTTTCTTGAGGTTTTTATGGATGATTTTTCAGTATTTGGGGATAGCTTTGATTTATGTTTACATAATCTTTCTTTGGTGTTGAAAAGGTGTGAAGAGACTAACCTAGTGCTTAATTGGGAGAAGTGCCATTTTATGGTAAAAGAAGGAATAGTGCTAGGGCATAAGATCTCTTCTAAGGGGATTGAGGTAGATAAAGCTAAGATTGAGGCCATTGAGAAACTACCTCCCCCTTCTTCTATTAAGGGCATCCGAAGCTTCTTAGGACATGCAGGCTTCTATAGGAGATTCATTAAGGACTTCTCTCAGATCTCTAAGCCTTTATGTAATCTTCTTGAGAAGGATGCAAAGTTTAATTTTGATGAGCATTGTTTAGAGGCATTTAAGACCTTAAAAGAAAAGTTAGTGACTGCCCCAGTTATTGTCGCCCCGGATTGGAATCTTTCATTTGAGCTTATGTGTGATGCAAGCGATTATGCTGTGGGTGCAGTCCTTGGACAGAGGAAAGGAAAGGTCTTCCATGCCCTCTATTATGCAAGTAAGACTCTGACTGATGCTCAGCTAAACTATGCCACCACTGAGAAGGAGTTGCTAGCAGTAGTGTTTGCATTTGATAAGTTTCGCTCCTATCTCATAGGGACTAAAGTGGTGGTATACACTGATCACTCTGCTATTAAATACCTTATTGCTAAGAAAGATGCTAAGCCTAGGTTGATTAGATGGATCCTCCTTCTTCAGGAGTTTGATTTAGAGATTAGGGATAAGAAAGGCACAGAAAACCAGGTGGCTGATCATCTTTCAAGGTTAGAGAGTAGAGTAGTGGAGGATAGGACAGAGATTAATGAATCCTTCCCAGATGAGCAGTTATTTGCTTATGGTCATTTGAGTTTACCATGGTATGCTGACTACGTTAATTTCTTGGTTAGTAATGTGTTACCTCCTGATTTGTCTACCCAACAAAAGAAGAAGTTTTTGAATGATGTCAAGAGTTATGTTTGGGACGAGCCTTATTTGTACAAGCAGTGTAAAGATCACATTTTGAGGAGGTGTGTCCCCAGTGAGGAGATAGAAAGTATACTTAGACATTGTCATTCTTCAGAGTATGGGGGACATTTTGGTGGTAGTAGGACAGCTGCCAAGGTACTTCAGTGTGGATACTATTGGCCTACCCTATTTAAGGATGCCCACTTATTTGCTTCAAGGTGTGATAGGTGTCAGAGGACAGGCAATATATCTAGAAGAAATGAGATGCCTCTGACAAACATTTTAGAAGTGGAACTATTTGATGTGTGGGGCATTGACTTTATGGGACCCTTTATTCCTTCTTATGGGAATCTGTACATTCTGCTGGCAGTAGATTATGTTTCTAAGTGGGTTGAAGCAATAGCAGTACCTACTAATGATTCTCGAGCAGTGATGAAGTTTCTTAGGAAAAATATCTTTTCTAGATTTGGTACACCTAGGGCAATCATTAGTGATGAAGGATCCCATTTTTGCAATAGAACTCTAGAAGCACTTTTAAAGAAGTATGGGGTCAAGCATAAGGTAGCTACTGCTTATCACCCTCAGACTAGTGGCCAAGCAGAGATTTCCAATAGGGAGATTAAAGGAATTTTGGAAAAGACTGTGAATCCCAATAGGAAAGATTGGTCTCTTAGGCTAGATGATGCATTGTGGGCTTATAGGACTGCATTCAAAACACCTATAGGGATGTCACCATATAAATTGGTCTATGGAAAGGCTTGCCATTTACCTGTAGAGTTAGAACATAGAGCTTACTGGGCTATTAAGAACCTGAACTTTGATCTTAAAGTAGCTGGTGAGAAGAGGCTACTGCAGTTAAATGAGTTAGATGAATTCAGGTTACAAGCGTATGAGAATGCCAAGCTCTTTAAGGAAAAGACTAAGCTGTGGCATGATAGAAAGCTCAAGGAGAAACATTTCGAGCCAGGGCAGCAGGTTCTGTTATTTAATTCACGCTTGAAGTTGTTTCCAGGCAAGCTTAAGTCTAGGTGGTCAGGGCCTTTCACCATTACGCAAGTCTTTCCACACGGGGCAGTAGAGATCATGGATGAGACCATCAGGCAACCCTTTAAGGTTAATGGGCAGAGGCTTAAGTTGTATTTTGGGGGAGGATATGATAGGCAAGATTCGGTCACTGTATTAGCTAATCCTAGTCGCCCTACTATTGCTCCAGATCCAGATTGATGCAGAGTGATTGAAAGTCTTGCTGAGGACTATAAACTTAGCCCAGCTTCATGATTTCATTGTTATTTTCTTTTCTTTTCTTTTCTTTTCATGTTTGTACAGTTTTTTTTTCTTTCCGTGTGATGCTTGTTTTTCTTTGTTTGCTTTTGTAGGTACCTTTCATAGCAGCACCTTTCTTTGAGCTTCACAATGATCATCCGTGGGATATTCAGGGAGTTTTCTATTCCGTGCTTCATTTCTTTATTTTATCTGCACACTGAGGACATTGTGCACTTTAAGTTTGGGGGAGGGGATTAACTTGAGCATTTCCAAAAAAAAAATGTGCAAAATTGAAAAGTTTTGAAAATTTGGGCTTAAATGGAATGTTTTGAGATGATTTGAGTACTTAACATGTTATTTTCTCATAATCTTATGATATTACCCCTTGAATTGGTCTGATCTGATTGACTAAGAAGCATGATTGTGGTGAAAGCATGAAGTTAAATTCTTTGAATTTGTCCTGATTCTAGTTGCGATATCCTCATCTTTATACACATGTCATGATCATGGATTAGTATGCACATTTAGAGAAGGCTTATGTGGACATAGGATTGCATTGGTTCATTTGACTTTGTGTATCATATTCTAGAATTTGCTTGATCTTCTCTTGAGGCGAAATTATTAGATCACACTTGATTAAGAAAGTGATTTAGGCCATCCTTGGATCGTTTGAGCCTTTCTAGCTAACCTTGTACATATTTTATCCTTAGTCACCCCTTTGAGCCAAATTAGCTTTTCTCTGTTTATACACCTAAAAGTTAATTTACTTTAGCCAAATAAACACACTTTCCTATCACTTACCCCAAAAGCATGTGTTTTACTAGGATATATCATGAGCTATGTACATATTTGGGTAGATAAATAGGATATAAAAAAAAATTTAAAGAAAAAAAAAGAAGAAAAAAAAAAGAAGAAGAAAAATGGAAAATTAAAAAAAAAGAGAAGAAAAAATGGAAAATTCAAAAAAAAATAATAAAAAAAAATTGAAAAAAAAAATTGAAAAAAAAAAGAAAAAGAAAATAAAGTGTATAGCAAAAGAACTAAGTTTAGGGGGAGATGGTTAGAGCTCTCTAAACATCATAGATCCTAGTGAGTAATGCATGATTAGGGGATGAGCCTAAATTTCCTTTATCATACCTTAGCCCTAGCCTTACATTACAAGCTTAATAAAGACCTATTGATTCTTGGTTAAGTGTGACTACATTAGTGGAGAGAGAAGTGAAAGAAAAACATATGGAAGTGATCACTTGTCATTGACTTTTCATCTTTATGTTTGCATAATCTGATCTAGATTGTGTACTTTGAAGTGAGATTGACATTACACACACACATACGAGGAGTCCAATTTGGGTTAAGACTTATGAATGAATGATACTTAGTGTTTGATCTATGATTGTGAATCTTTGAGATTGGAATTTGTACTTTATCTTTGAGGATGATTGAGAAAATAAAATATGCTTCGTACTTGTCATCTCCTACTTATGTTTTGTTTTGCTTGAGGACAAGCAAAAGCTCAAGTTTGGGGGTGTGATAACTCTATGAAAATAGAGTTATTTTAGTATTTTATTGATTAATAATTATTTAATTCCCCCGTTATTTTATTAATTATTCCCCTAATTTTATTAAATTCCTCATGTTTTGCAGAAAAATAAATTTTAGATGAATTTCAGTCTTTTCGGTAGAAAATAGACTGAAAATGGGCAAGAAAGGAGATTGGACCACTACAAGACAAGGGAGCATGACTCTTCATTTTCTCTCTCATCTTTTGACATCTAGCATGCCACATGTCATCATCTTACTCACTCTTAGTGGATAAAAACAAAAGACACTTGCCAACACATGGAAGACACATGCCTTTGCCACCTTGCATGCTTATGTGGATTAGAAGACAAAAAGGAAGGTGCTAGAAGGGATGAGATGTCCATAGCTGATGTGAGCATTTAAATGACATGGAAATATCTACTTTGAAGAGCCAAGGACATGAAGACAAGTGGCAATTAATGCCAACTCATC
Organism: Heritiera fomes; assembly: GCA_032173925.1. Taxonomy (NCBI): domain Eukaryota; kingdom Viridiplantae; phylum Streptophyta; class Magnoliopsida; order Malvales; family Malvaceae; genus Heritiera; species Heritiera fomes. Next base: position 15,162,702 of record JAPDPM010000005.1, read on the forward strand.
TAGGATAGAAATTACCATTGTATCCCTAGGTTAAATGACTATATAAACAACTTTATGAGACCTAACCTAAAGGGGGGGCTGCCTAGGGTTTAATTTTTATTTAGTTTCCAGCATTTTTAAGTCTTAAGAAATTTGGAAGCAGCCATCTTTCACGTTTTTTCAAGCTCTTTCCTTTTTTTTTATGCAAGTTACTTACTTTGTTGATATTTCATTTAAGTTGAGTAAAGTTCTTTCAAGTTCTTTTTTTATCTTAGTGTTCATTTATATTTCTTGCAATGATACCTTCTTCTACTATTTCTTTTTGTTATATTTTGGTTATTGATGAGGTTCTATGAGAATGGGAATTAAAAAGGTTGAAACAATACCTCCATAGTTCTTGTTCTAGAACTTTGTCTACACTTTTCTTTAGTGATATTTTATTTACTGTTTTCCAGCATTATTTTTGTAGTTTATATTTTTTTTTTACTGTTTCATATGTCTACTTTAATGTCATATTTTTGGTTTTAAGTGTTTCTTTTAAGAGAAAATACAAAAAAAAAAAATCTCACAATGGAGTAGAGTAATGAAGTTGGCGTGAATGCCTCTCTTGGTTTAGTTTTTTTTTGCTTTTCACGTTTTCAGTTTCTTTTATTTTGATTCTGAGTGAGTTTGGCTACTGTTTTGGAGCATGTTCATGATCTTTTTAAGTGTCTTGTAGTTGCGCATGCATTTCGTTAGTTTAAGAATCATATTTATTACATGTGTGTTGAATGGCATAGGTTAGCAGTATTGATGTCAGGCACTTGTTTCTTTCTGCTCAGTTTTTGGCGTGACTTGTAAGAATTTTTAGGGGCTGATTTTAAGTTGTTTTCAGTGCATTTCCAGTAGCTTTTTGTCATATTAGGGTCATATTATTTTTAGGAAATTTTTAGAATTTAATTGGCATAGTATGCTTAGTCATTTCTTCTCATGTATTCATGTTATTTGCAATTTCCTGATCAGTTTTGTGAAATCTGTTTGGTCAGTTTCCTTGGCTGTTTTGGACTAGATTAGGCTATATTTTATTAAGGTTAAGTTAGGTTTAGGTCATACAAATTAGGGATAATTTTGGGGATTATTTAGATAGCATTTCATAGCATTTTTTTCTAAATTTTTTCCAGCATATTACTGCACTGTTTTAGGCCACTTAGGCGTTACTGCTGGGATAGATCAGCTGCTGTTTTAGGAGTCTTCTAGGGGTAGTTTCATCATATTTAGTCCATTTTAGGTTCATATAATTAGTGGTCTAAGTGTAGGTTAAGTTAGATAATTTCTTCATAAGCATTTAGTTGCATTTTTAGGTTCATTTAGCATTAAATTTCAATTCTGTCCAGGCTTTATATTCACATTAGTTCTATGCATTTAGGTATTGTTTTAGGTACATTTTAGGTGTCATAGGGTAGTATTCATATAGTTCTTTGATTAGGTAAAGTTTAATTTAATTTCAAGTTCATTCACTTAGGCATTTCCATGCATTAGTTTAGGAACTTCATGCATTAATTCATTTTTCTTTCAATTGCATTAGTTTTGATTTTTTTTTACATGTTCATGCATTTTTATTTTCATTTTAGGATTTTCATGCATATTTTCATTATTTGCATTTTAGACCGATATAGTTAGGAAATTACATTTTTACCCTTCCATTTTACTTATTTGCATTTTTGTTTCTTTTCTTTTGCAGTTATTTTATTTTCATCATTTCTATTGTAAGTATTTCTTATTTGCTTTTTAATTTCAATTACTTTTATTTTATTTTATTTTGCTTTGTTAACCTTTGTAGATCACACCCAAGTAAACAAACTTTCATAATTTGCTAGGATATACCATAGATAATAGTATCTAGTATTTAGCTAAGCTTCGCACTACCAGTCTCTGTGGGACGATATTTCGGACTCACCTCCATATTACTTGAGACCACGTGCACTTGCGTGTAGATACCTTTTAGGGTCGACAATTACCATGTTCTTCCTCCATTGCTCTTGAACGTGATCGGGTGTTATATGGGTGCTTGGGAATTTGGGCTGAAATCTTGAATGTTGGAGCAATCCGTGAATCTTGATTACCACAATAAGGAACTAATTACTACATAATGCGATCTTTGAAATATTACGTTTTTATTTAAATTATATGAAGAAATGAATGTGATGTTAGATAAATGAAATAAATGATATTTTAAGGGATATTTAAGCCATAACAATTTCAACAAAAGGAACTTTCATTCATTTAACAAGTCATTTGTTACATTCCAATCATATTTCGATTAAATCCATAAAAACGACTAACTTGCTGATATTGATCCTTAGCTTCATCTAAAAAGTTCAGCAACCTTTGCCCGTACTTTTCTGTTGGGAGAATTTCTTGTCTCAATGCTTCGGCTCTATCAACCATTTCTCTCGCCTTTGTCACAGCTTTGCAAACTTGAGTGGCCATATGTTCTATATATTGCTGTCTCCCGAGGCTTCCCACTCTCCATGTCATGCTTGCATCTTGTGCCATTTCATATTCATAGCTCCAGTTGTTTTCACTTTGTTCTCAATCTTCTATTATCACTTTGATATGGTTCTTATGTTCTTGTAGCTGTTCCTCTAACATTTGAACCTTTTGTTGCAATGTAGCTTTTTCGTCGTCTATTTCAACTTGCTTTCCTTTTTTCAACTTCTCCTTCAGTTCCTCATTCTCTTTCTGACATTGGGCTAACTTCCTTGCACTAGCTGAGTACATGCCTTCCCAATTTTGTCGTTCTTGGGACAAATAGGCAACTTCTTCTTCATTTTTCTTCGCTTTGTGTGCCCAGTGTTCTACCCTTTTGTGCAAGTCTTCTAATTCTCTTTTTCTTTCATTTGAAGTTTGCATGATCCCTCCAACCCTCATTTCAGATCTCAACTTCTTGTTTTCTAGGTGCAGATTTCTGAGATCCTTGTTGGTGACGTTGTGTTCTTGTTGGACCTTCTTGAGCTTGGCTTCTCTCATTTCCGCCTCGTACTTGAGCTGTTCCATCTCTCTTCGAAGCCTCAAATTCTCTTGCTTCCACCTTTCCTCATCTATCTTGAATTGTTGCCTGGCGATTTCGGCCTCGGATACTTCTATTTCCGGTTCTAAAGGCATGCTGCATTCTCTAAGGAGAAAAACTACCTCCCTCACTTGCTTTGCCCTCCATACTGAGTATTCTGGGGTAGCTTTATCAGAGAGGGGTCCAAGGTTGATTCTTCGTGCTTGTTTCCATGATCGAACCACTTGCTCTCCCCTTTTCATTGCCTTTGGCTCACCGTAAGAAAACTCCAAATCACTAAGCCCATGTGTTAGTGGAATAAACTACTTAGCTCCAAACTGTCTTAGCACCATAAGTGGTGCATAGCTTACCACTCCCCATGGTCCTAGAAGTTGCACCCATGATTCTTCTCCTCATCGATACAAGACCGGTACATGAGGCATCCAAGGTGTCATCCATACAGTTTGTTTCTCCCCAAGCCTTTGCAAAAAATCCACCCATTCTTCCTTGCCCTTCGGCTTTGGCCACTTACTATTGCAGAACCCTTTAACTGGAGCACGATGATGTAGGAAAGTTCTCTTAAAGGCCTTTTCCTCACACTTGAAATGACTTTTAGCCCAAACATGCAGTAGCTGTGCACATCCCACAAATCGCCCTTCTCCGTTCCTCCGACAATAATTCAATGACCTGAAGGTTTCCGCTAGTATGGCAGGTGCTGGATTCCCATTATTTTCGATTTGCACAAAAAAGTCGATCACTGCTACTTCAATGTGCCCTAGTACCTTAGGAAAGATAATCAAACCATAGATTGCTAAAGCAAAAGCCGCCAATCCTTGCTGGTCACTAAGATGTCCCTTGATAAACGTATGAAGAAAATCCCAGGGCATACAAACATTGGATCCCTTCTCCTTTTTATGAGAGTCTATGTCTTCCGGTCTGACTCCCATAAGTTTGGCTAGCTTTTTGCGGTATCCGGATTTCGGCTTTCGGACATAGATTTTATCTGGACTTTTCAGGTCAATACCTAACAGGACCGAGTACTGCTCTTCCGTGGGTGTCAAGTCCATTCCATTGAAAGAGAAGCACCTATGAGAGGGATCCCAAAACTGAATAGCAACTCTGATCGATGGTTCTTCGACTTTTACAGCAATCAAAGACTCTATTTGGCCATATTTTTCATGGAAATCCTTCTTCCCTTCTTCACTAATTTGATCCCATAAGTTGGCTAAATCTATTAGATTATTTTGTTGAAGGTTTAGATTCACTTCTTGTGGGAGCGAGGGCACAAAATTCCTAGTCAAGCAATCACCTTTTACTTGTTGACTCTTTTCAGACCAAATTTGCACCTCCCGGTAGGAATCACACGGAACATTCACTGATGATGAACAAGCTAGCCTTTCTATAGATTCGGTGAAAAATTCTTCGTTGAAAAGAGCCATGGTTAAAATACCCCCTTTATGTGTTTATGCGATGCAAGAAGATTCATGCAAAGGACAAACAGAAAAACAAATGCAAATCAGTATGTGTATAAACAATATAAACATGGAAATAAAAGCAGATAAAGGATGCGATGCTTATTTATGTCTTATCAAAGGTCACTCTCATAAAAGGGAAGGAATGGCTCTATCCTAGGTTGGTCTCCTCACAACATACTATATGCTGGTTTAAGGTTTCACATATCTACAAGGTTCCCAAATCATTCCATACTGTCGTCCACACTGGACTAGTAAGAAACAGATCTGAGTGGGAGTATTTCACTTGCCATTGCGGAGGTGATTACCTCATGAGAGCATAGCTACTTTACTCCCTCCTAAGGAGGACGGAACCCGGGTGTAGGGCTCATGTTATGCCAATGCACTTATGTATGCAATAATAAATGGGTATATGTCCTACTTTATTTATTTAATCAACAACCTTATATATAAAGAATGTAATGAATCAAATAATGGATGAAATGAAGTTTTTATTTATTTATTTACGTATTTATTTATTTTGAGTTCTTATGTAGAATTCATTTTTATTTCACTTTTTTTTAAAGAAGATTAAATTCAAATACCAACCAAGACTATCAAATTAAAATGTAAGATACCATATGGTTATTTAATGGTTTGACCCTCTTAGCGTCCCCAGTGGAGTCGCCAAGTTGTCGTAACGGTTTCGCGCTCGACGATTTTGAAAAAACGTTTAAAAAAACAAATGGGAGTCGCCACCAATCCTTTTTGACTAAGTGTGATTGGCCACCTAAAATATTTATCATATTAATAAAATCTCAAAAATTAATCAAGTTTTATTAAAAAAACAATTTGGGTCTGCGAAAACAAAAATCGGGTTTGGGGGTACGGTTACGTGTGAGGAAGGATTAGCACCCTCACAACGCCCGTTAAAAAACGGTACCATCCAACTACAAGGTATCTTTTGATTTTAATAAAATAGTCTTGGCTTAAGTTTAATTTGTTTATTATATTAAAAAAATCGTGCGTTTGCTTAAATATCACTATTATATGTGTTTAAAAATTCCATTATGAACATGAACACCATTTATTGAAAAATTAGATCAAATATCCCAATACTCTGGTAACATTTGAAATAATTCCCCTCACCTAGAGATTTCTTAAGAATCACTACTTGTAAGTTCTATAGAATCTCATCCTTGGTGGTGCTCATGTTATTTTATAATTAATCTTGTACGCATGTAGTATTGATAAAATGTATGATGCATACGGAATTATGAAAAAAAACTTTATACTTTAATTTTTATTAATGAAACTCTTAATATTGAAAATTTTAACTAAATATCCCAATACTCTGGTAACACTTAGCCAATTCCTCTCACCTAGGGATCAGTCAAGAAATCACTATTTGTGAGTTTCATTACATCCCATCATCGGAAGAATTCCATTTATTTTAAGATTAATGTTTATGCGTATGATGCAAACATATGGTAGATGATGCTCGCGGAATTATAAAAAAAAGAACTTTATATTTTGATCTTTATTAATGAAATCCTTATTATTGAAAAATTTAAATAAATATCCCAATACTCTGGTAACATTTAGCTAATTCTTCTCACCTAGGGATCAGTCGAGAAATCACTACTTGTGAGTTTCATGACATCCCATCATTGGAAGAATTCCATTTATTTTGAAATTAATATTTTTTATCTTGATTCTTTCGATTATTCCTTTTTATTTAAAATTCTATTATTACTTATTTAATTAATTTAACTATCATCCTTTGGAAGCCTTACTATGATTAAGTTTTAAGTTTTATTAGTTTAATTATTTTGTATTTATGTATTTCTAAAAATCCCCTTTTGTTTATTCTCTCAACTGTTTCTATTATCTCTTTTGTTTTTATTTAGTCTTCATTCAATTAATAATTTTCTAAACACTCTTTAATTGTCAAAACTCATTATTGTATATATTTATTTATTCATTTTATTATTACTATTAATTATTATTTTTTATTTTATTTTATGTTATATTTTTTTAAATAAATAAATAAGCATGAAATTGGATATTGAGGAATAACACCGAATATCCCAATACTCTGGTAATATTCGATATAATTCCCCTCATCTAAAGTTTTTCGAAGAATCGCTACTTACGAGTTCTACGAAGACTTATCATCGAGATTCCTTACTTATTTTATTTATTTTATTATTATCCTTCATTTATCATTATTATTTTTTCCTTAACCCCTATTTCATTTATCTAATAAAAATTTATTTTTATTTTAAAAATATGTTTTTATGTGTAATTTATGTATATATGCATTTTTATATATTTATTTATATACTCTATGAACAAAATATATATATTCATATGTTTTAAAGCTATATATGTCACGACCCGAAGGCCGCGACTGTGTCTCTTACTTGTACGGATGCGTAGAAATTAGGGCTAATTTTTTTTTTTGATTTCCTATATTTACTTTGTCTAAGTGCAATGTAGTGAATTTTTATTTCGGGACGTTAACTCCCTCGCCTATTTTTATGACTTTACCCAGGTTATTTTCCTGCATAAAATTTACAAGTAATAATCCAGCTCATGCTTCCCAGAATGACAGTTAATCATATTCTAGCATTCCTATGACCAAGTTCATTTCCATATCATAGCATTTCCTCTTATGGTTCACATTTTTCCTACTTGGTCACTTGTTCATGCTATTCAATCCACAATCCATACTCATGCAAAATCAACATTTCATACTTCATCATTGCTAGTCTAGATGCTATTCTCTATATCAGATTACATCCCATCTAAGTACTGAATCAAAAACAGCCTGAATTGATAATGGAGATAAAAGAAGAGTATGTATACCCAATGTTTACAAAAAATCTCCTTGGAGAGTTGGGACTATATTTCAGGCCTGGGACTATTCGGAAAGCTCCGAAATACTCCCCCAACTCCGTGTTCAATCTGAAAAATTTAAATAGCGTTTAATGAGCAAGGCTCAGTAAGTCATTTATATAAGTGCAGAGTTAGAATTATACTGTTCTATATGCCATGCATGATGTCATGTGAGGAGAATTCATTATTGATCATTTTCTTATTCATCATACAGCATTTACATGTATTTTCCAACTCAATCCTATTATGCTTCAACATATCATGAGATGTCTAAGTCTCGAAGTCATAATGTGATCTTGAACATGTAATTATGCATGAAACAGTTAAAATCATAAAACATATACTACATGTTCTTTTTCCAACAAGTTTCAAAGCATGTGAAGTATCAATACATTTTATGTATTCTTTTAAGACATGCTTGAAATATGTAAGCGTTTACATTTCATGTCTAATATACTTTTAAAGCATATTTCATATCACATATACTTTTGAAACACATTTCACATCACATATACTTTTGAAGTATATTTCATATCACATATAGTAAAAATGCGTTTCATATACTGTAAATCAATATCGAGTTTAGAGTTCATTTTCATTTTTAAAGCCATACTCTAAACTTCATTTCGTATCATTTGAGACTAGGCTAGATCCCTATCTCTCTATCAATAAAGACTTAGTTCACTGTAGCTAGCAGTGAAGAATCATATCGTCCCCTGGAAACCACTAGGGCGCTATCTATGGCCATAGACCTCATATCTCTCAGTCCCACTGATCAGGCAAAACTGAGACCTGTCCACGACTATTGTCGGACAAGCTTTTATACCTAATGAGTAATCTCGAATTAGGCGGCTTCCACTATGCTTTATCGAATTTAATTCTCTTAGGGTGCCTAAAGTCTCATAAAACAATTCAATCTTTCGTATAAAAATAGTTTAATGTACGTAATGCTTTTCTGAAGATCATTTACATGTATATACGTACATATGTGAAAACCATCATTTCATTCTTTTCAAAACCATATAAGCATCAAGCATTCTGATAAGTATGATAAGAATAAACCTTTTTCGTATTTCATGCATAATAATAAAGCATGCTTAATGGTAAAAGAATTCAAGTAGACGAAATGAAAGCAGTATAATGTAGTGCTCATGATTCACATGAATGCCTATCATTCCATCTCATGATATCTATAAGTTTCTACCATAACGATTCCTTTACGGTTAATATCATACCATTTTGGCACTTTATCGAATCTAACATCGTACCTGCATTTCATTTCGTTAAATCTAATCTCTAAGTATTCAATTCATTCTATAGTAAAATTCAATCCTATACAGGATAATCCTACTTCTACGTTATATAAACGTCTTACCTAAGGCGAAGTTAGTTCGAGCGTGTTCCGTGTCGAGCTAGATCGTGTCTGTCGTCCTCTTGGCGCACTACACATTCACAAGGAAATTTCAACTTAATAAAGTCTAGCTCAAGCTTTCTATACACTTATGTAAAAATTATATTCCAACACAATATCTATATATAATTTTCTTTCTTGTAATTTCTTCTCTTTCCTTTTTAATTATTTTCCTTTTCTTTCTCTTTTATTTCTTTTCTTCTTCTTTCTATTTCTTTTACCTTAGTGAATCACGGCAGCTTGGTGTGGAAATGTCACTCACGGCAGCTCTTGTTCCCACGTGAAACAGCCCTCTTCTTGTGTTCTGGTCAGTATCCAAACCAGCCACAGAAATTCCGGCTTCTAGTCCTTAAAATGTCTACAGATCAGTCAAGATTTAAGCTTCCTCCTCAGCTTTGTTCTTCCTTCTTGTGGCAGCCTATAATCCCTCTTCAAAACCATTTCTTTCCAGCTTCAAACACAGCTCCACAAGCTGTCCACGGTCAGCCCTCTCCCTCTCGTCTGAACCAGTCCACGTTTCAACCACTATAAAACTCTTCTTTCAGTGTTCTGTTCCAGCCTCCTTAACCCTAACCTAACTTTCAAAAACCATAGCCTTAATCTACCCCTGGTCGAAATCCCAGCTCAGCCTTAAATAATTTTCGTTTTTGCCCTATTTTCGCTGCTGCTAAGCTTGTTTCTCCAGCCCGTAATGCCCTGAACAAGACCTCACTTTTTAACAACTAAAACACTCACACCAACTCCTCGTATTGCTCTCAACTTTAGCCACTCACACCCAGCCTGATTCTTCTTCGCCGAATGCTACTGCTGTGTCCAATTTTTTTGGGTGTGAAATTTGGGAATGAAGGTAACGTGAGGGAGTGGAGAAGTAGGTGGCTTAAGAGTAGATATTGCCGTGTAAGAAAGGAGGGATCAGAGAGTATTATTATTATTCTACATATATATTTTTTTTTTATATGTAAATATAGGCATATGTTGCTATTAACAATTAAATGCTCTGCCGAATGGCAGAGCACTTTAGCTTTTGGATGGGATTTTTCCCATCAGATCTAATTATGCCCACGTTTTTGCTTTCTTTGCTTTTTTTTTTTTTTATTTATTCATTTATTTCTTTCTTTCTTTGTTCTTACAACTATGTTTTGTACTTATATACATATATTCCCGAATACGTATATGTTTATATAAATACATTTTACATTTTATTATCGTATTTATCTATGTACTTGCACTTGCACATGCACGCATATCGTATACATGTACATTGTATGCGTTTTTAAATTGGTTCACGGTGTATACAATCGATCCTTTACATATAGGTACAAACTCCTTTCGTGTCTATTTAATGTACCATAATCTTATACTTGAAATTTCACGAATACATTATCTCTTTACGTTTGCTAGATTACACAAGAGGTACACCTTTAGCTAAAAATTACGGTTCTCACATCCTCCCCACCTTGAAAAATTTGGTCCTCCAAATTGCGACAAGTCATCCTAGAATAAGTGGGGGTACTTCTCTTTCATGAGACTCTCCAGCTCCCATGTAGCTTCTTCTGAGCTGTGGTGTTGCCAAAGCACCTTTACCAAGGAAATTGTCTTGGACCGCAACACTTTATCCTTTTGATCTAAAATCCGAAGCGGTCTTTCAACATAACTTAAGTCCTCTCTAATCTCCAAAGGTTCATAATCAATCACATGGGAGGGATCTGGATGGTATTTTCTGAGCATAGACACGTGAAAGACGTTGTGCACACTCGATAGCTCTGGTGGTAGCGCTAATCGATATGCCACATCACCCACTCTGTCTAGTATCTCAAACGGACCAATGTACCGAGGACTCAACTTCCCTCTTTTACCAAACCTCATTATGCCTTTAGATGGAGAGATCTTCAAAAACACCTTATCTCCAATCTGAAACTCCAAGTGTCTCCTGCGATTATCGGCATAACTCTTTTGTCTGCTCTGTGCTGTCCTCAATCGATCACATATCAATCTAACACTTTCTGAAGCCCTCTCTACAAGTTCGGGAGCAAATATCTTCCTTTCACCCACTTCTTCCCAGCCTATCGGGGATCTACACCTACGTCCATACAACGCCTCATAAGGTGCCATCCCAATGCTGGAGTGGAAACTATTGTTATATGCAAATTCAGCCAGTGCCAAATGATCATCCCATGAGCCCTGAAAATCCATAACACACGCTCTCAACATATCCTCAAGGGTTTGAATTGTTCTCTCGGATTGCCCATCAGTTTGAGGATGGAAAGCAGTGCTGAAACTCAATTTAGTTCCCAAAGCATCTTGAAAATGCTCCCAGAAACGAGAAGTAAACCGAGAATCTCTGTCTGACACTATGCTCACAGGGACTCCATGTAATCTCACGATCTCTCTAACATACAAATGTGCAAGGGCACTGAGTGAATCTGTGACTTTCATAGCCAAGAAGTGTGCCGACTTAGTCAATCGATCGACAATCACCCAAATGGCATCATGGTTTCTTCGGGTCCTAGGAAGTCCCATGATGAAATCCATGGTCACGTGTTCCCACTTCCAAGTTGGCACAAACAAGGGAGTGAGCAACCCTGCCGGCTTCTGATGCTCCACTTTAACTTGTTGGCACACTAAGCACTTAGACACAAAAGTTGCTATGTCTTTCTTCATACCTGACCACCAGTACACTTTGCGCAAGTTCTGATACATCTTCGTATTACCCGGATGCATTGTGTACTTAGAACTATGTGCCTCTTCCATGATCTGTCTCTTCAAGGCTTCATTGTGTGGAACACACATTCTCCCATTGAACCTCAATAAACCATCGCTGCTAATCTCATACACTGATTCCTGACCCTTTTGTATCAAATCAATAACTTCAATCAACTTCGGATCCTCACTCTGAGCCTTTCTAATCTGTTCTATGATACTAGGCTCTATCCTCAAACTAGCCATCAAACATTCACCGGTAGGCTCTAGATTCAGATTCATCTCCGAAAATTGCTCTATCAACTCCCATTCTCTAACCATCATGTAGCTGACCATGCCCATACTCTTTCTACTCAATGCATCAGCCACCTTATTAGCCTTGCCTGGATGGTAGAGAATCTCACAATCATAGTCCTTAAGTAACTCCATCCACCTTCTCTGTCTCATGTTTAATTCTTTTTGTGAAAAGAGGTACTTCAGACTCTTGTGATCTGTGTAAATCTGGAACTTTTCTCCATACAAATAATGACGCCATATCTTTAGTGCAAACACCACTGCCGTTAGCTCTAGGTCATGGGTGGGGTAATTCCTTTCATGGTCCTTTAACTGTCTAGAACCATAAGCCACTACCTTTCCACTTTGCATCAATACGCACCCTAGACCTTGGTGTGAAGCGTCACTATATACAGCAAATCCCCCAGAACCACTAGGAATGGTAAGGACGGGTGCTGTAGTCAATCGGTGTTTCAACTCCAGGAAACTGTGCTCACACGCATCATTCCATTCAAACTTGACATCCTTGCGAATGAGACGAGTCAAAGGTCCAGCTAGTTTAGAAAACCCCTCGACAAATCTCCGGTAATATCCCGCGAGTCCCAAAAAACTGCGGATCTCGGTCACTGTTTTTGGCTTCTCCCAATTAATCACAGCCTCTATCTTCGCTGGATCTACTGCCACTCCATCCTTCGATACCACATGCCCCAGAAAACTAATCTGTTCCAGCCAAAATTCGCATTTGCTGAGCTTCGCATAAAGTTCTTTCTCACGGAGGGTCTGAAGAACAATGCGAAGATGGTGCTCGTGCTCCTCCCGAGATCGGGAATACACCAAAATATCATCTATAAACACTATGACAAATTTGTCCAAGAAGGGTTTAAACACTTCATTCATCAAGCCCATGAAGGCTGCAGGAGCATTAGTCAATCCGAATGGCATGACCAAAAACTCGTAGTGGCCATATCTCGTCCTAAAGGCTGTTTTCTGTACATCTTCACCTCTAATCCTCAACTGATGATACCCAGATCTCAAATCAATCTTGGAAAATATCTGAGCACCCTTCAATTGGTCCAATAAATCATCAATCCTAGGCAGTGGATATCTGTTCTTAATCGTCACCTGGTTCAACTGCCTGTAATCGATACACAGCCTTAGACTGCCATCCTTCTTCTTAACAAACAATACCGGAGCCCCCCAAGGTGACACACTTGGTCTTACAAACCCCTTATCCAACAGTTCTTGCAACTGCTTCTTCAATTCCTCCAACTCAACCAAGGCCATTCGATACGGAGGCTTCGATATTGGTTGAGTGCCTGGGAGTAGCTCTATAGCGAACTTTGTCTCTCTTTCCGGAGGTAGCCCCGGTAGCTCATCCGGAAATACATCAGGAAAGTCCTTAACCACGTAGATGTCCGAGAGTTCCGGATGGCTCTTATTGGCATCCTCGACAAAAGCGAGATAGCCTTCACAAACAAAATTCATTTCATGTTAGTACAATTTTAAAAGAAAAAGGCTTTTCATTTCATCTTATCAAAGTTTAGTACAAACTTTTCAGGTAGGGAGAAGATCACTACTTTGCTATGACAGTCTAAACTAGCATGATGGTTAGCTAACCAATCCATGCCTAGTATTACATCAAAGTCATACATGTTTAATAATATCAAATCTGCTACTAGGTGTCTATCTCCCACCTTCACTTTACATCCTTTACATATTAAGTCTGTCATTTGGGATTCTTTCAATGGTGTACTAACTTGTAATAATTTGCCTAAGGGTTCAAGCTCTAACTCTAGCTTCCTAGCGTATGCAGGTGATATGAATGAATGTGTGGAGCCAGAATCAATAAGTACAAAAGCTTCTGAATCATTAATTAAGAGCTTACCCTTGATGACGGATCCGGAGGCATCGGCAGTCTCTTGGTCCAAGGCAAATACTCGGCCCTGTGTCACCAGTTCCTTGCCCTTATCCATAGGCTTTTGCTTATCTGTGCTCCTTGTCTCAGGTCGCCTCTCAGGAGCCTTGAGTGTGGGACAGTCTCTAACGCGATGTCCAATCTTGCCACAGTTAAAGCAAGCTCCTATGTCCATATAACATGGCTTGGTGCCATGATTTCTGCTACACCTCGGACATATCTGAGCTGTCTTAGGCTTAGAAGCCTGAGTGTGAGGCGCTCCATACTTCGGCCTCTTATGTTGGGCCCTATTCTGCTCGGGCCTCCTAGTATCGGTCCTCTTACCCATTCCTTTGTTTCGGCTATCATACTGGCTTTGTGTCTTTTCCAAGTCCTGTTCCACAAACTGAGCCCTCTGGATAGCATCGGCATAGGACACGATACGAAGAGCTGAGAGTCTTCCTCGAATCACTGGCCTCAACCCATTAATGAACTTCTTGGCCTTTCTTGCCTCATCATTCACTATGTGTGGCTCATAGTGAGACAAAGTAGTGAACCGTGCCACATACTGGTCCACTGTCATGGAACCTTGAACTAAGCTGAGGAACTCTTCTTGTTTCTTGTCACGGGCACTCTCAGGGAAGTAATGACCGTTAAAGGCCTCAAGAAATGCCTCCCATGTAATGGTAGAGTTCCTGCTCTGTAACACAATCTTAGCTGCTCTCCACCAATGTTCGGCCTCTCCCTCAAACATATAAGCAGCTAAGTTCACCCTATCCTCTGAGCTGCATCCCATAATCTCAAAGGCTTTCTCTATTTTCATCAACCATGTCTCGGCTACCTCAGTGTCCATTGCCCCCTTAAACACTGGAGGGTTCATCTTCTGAAATTGCTTAAACTGCTCCACATTTTGCCTCACATTAGTAGCTGATGATGTGGGCGCTACTATCTGTGCAGGTGGAGGCGGTGGTGGTGCAGTCTGTGATTGAGGAGTCGGTGACTGCTGACTAAGTGGTGGGGGTGGTGGGGCAGGCTGTGCCGGTTCTTGCACGGGTGGAGTCTGTTGTTGATCTCGACTCCTGGCATTTTGCCGCTCTACCAAGGCCACTAACCCGGACACGGTTTGCTCCAAGCGTGCGAACCGAGTGTTCGGACTTGGAGGTGATGACGGTGCAGATGATTGAGCTTGCCTTACACGTGGGGTTCGTCCACGTCCCCGTCCTCTCCTCATATCTTTTTTCTGTATTCAATATTACAACAATGCATTTAGAACAATTTTCTGCACTTATTGAGCACTATTGAGCACTATACAATCAGGCAACATCAGTACTATGGGATGTAAACTATTCTAACTCTTCGACACTGACATGCACTAGACAATCTCGGCTCTGATACCAATAAATCTGTCACGACCCGAAGGCCGCGACTGTGTCTCTTACTTGTACGGATGCGTAGAAATTAGGGCTAATTTTTTTTTTGATTTCCTATATT
Organism: Heritiera fomes; assembly: GCA_032173925.1. NCBI lineage: Eukaryota > Viridiplantae > Streptophyta > Magnoliopsida > Malvales > Malvaceae > Heritiera > Heritiera fomes. Next base: position 15,177,830 of record JAPDPM010000005.1, read on the forward strand.
TACTTTGTCTAAGTGCAATGTAGTGAATTTTTATTTCGGGACGTTAACTCCCTCGCCTATTTTTATGACTTTACCCAGGTTATTTTCCTGCATAAAATTTACAAGTAATAATCCAGCTCATGCTTCCCAGAATGACAGTTAATCATATTCTAGCATTCCTATGACCAAGTTCATTTCCATATCATAGCATTTCCTCTTATGGTTCACATTTTTCCTACTTGGTCACTTGTTCATGCTATTCAATCCACAATCCATACTCATGCAAAATCAACATTTCATACTTCATCATTGCTAGTCTAGATGCTATTCTCTATATCAGATTACATCCCATCTAAGTACTGAATCAAAAACAGCCTGAATTGATAATGGAGATAAAAGAAGAGTATGTATACCCAATGTTTACAAAAAATCTCCTTGGAGAGTTGGGACTATATTTCAGGCCTGGGACTATTCGGAAAGCTCCGAAATACTCCCCCAACTCCGTGCTCAATCTGAAAAATTTAAATAGCGTTTAATGAGCAAGGCTCAGTAAGTCATTTATATAAGTGCAGAGTTAGAATTATACTGTTCTATATGCCATGCATGATGTCATGTGAGGAGAATTCATTATTGATCATTTTCTTATTCATCATACAGCATTTACATGTATTTTCCAACTCAATCCTATTATGCTTCAACATATCATGAGATGTCTAAGTCTCGAAGTCATAATGTGATCTTGAACATGTAATTATGCATGAAACAGTTAAAATCATAAAACATATACTACATGTTCTTTTTCCAACAAGTTTCAAAGCATGTGAAGTATCAATACATTTTATGTATTCTTTTAAGACATGCTTGAAATATGTAAGCGTTTACATTTCATGTCTAATATACTTTTAAAGCATATTTCATATCACATATACTTTTGAAACACATTTCACATCACATATACTTTTGAAGTATATTTCATATCACATATAGTAAAAATGCGTTTCATATACTGTAAATCAATATCGAGTTTAGAGTTCATTTTCATTTTTAAAGCCATACTCTAAACTTCATTTCGTATCATTTGAGACTAGGCTAGATCCCTATCTCTCTATCAATAAAGACTTAGTTCACTGTAGCTAGCAGTGAAGAATCATATCGTCCCCTGGAAACCACTAGGGCGCTATCTATGGCCATAGACCTCATATCTCTCAGTCCCACTGATCAGGCAAAACTGAGACCTGTCCACGACTATTGTCGGACAAGCTTTTATACCTAATGAGTAATCTCGAATTAGGCGGCTTCCACTATGCTTTATCGAATTTAATTCTCTTAGGGTGCCTAAAGTCTCATAAAACAATTCAATCTTTCGTATAAAAATAGTTTAATGTACGTAATGCTTTTCTGAAGATCATTTACATGTATATACGTACATATGTGAAAACCATCATTTCATTCTTTTCAAAACCATATAAGCATCAAGCATTCTGATAAGTATGATAAGAATAAACCTTTTTCGTATTTCATGCATAATAATAAAGCATGCTTAATGGTAAAAGAATTCAAGTAGACGAAATGAAAGCAGTATAATGTAGTGCTCATGATTCACATGAATGCCTATCATTCCATCTCATGATATCTATAAGTTTCTACCATAACGATTCCTTTACGGTTAATATCATACCATTTTGGCACTTTATCGAATCTAACATCGTACCTGCATTTCATTTCGTTAAATCTAATCTCTAAGTATTCAATTCATTCTATAGTAAAATTCAATCCTATACAGGATAATCCTACTTCTACGTTATATAAACGTCTTACCTAAGGCGAAGTTAGTTCGAGCGTGTTCCGTGTCGAGCTAGATCGTGTCTGTCGTCCTCTTGGCGCACTACACATTCACAAGGAAATTTCAACTTAATAAAGTCTAGCTCAAGCTTTCTATACACTTATGTAAAAATTATATTCCAACACAATATCTATATATAATTTTCTTTCTTGTAATTTCTTCTCTTTCCTTTTTAATTATTTTCCTTTTCTTTCTCTTTTATTTCTTTTCTTCTTCTTTCTATTTCTTTTACCTTAGTGAATCACGGCAGCTTGGTGTGGAAATGTCACTCACGGCAGCTCTTGTTCCCACGTGAAACAGCCCTCTTCTTGTGTTCTGGTCAGTATCCAAACCAGCCACAGAAATTCCGGCTTCTAGTCCTTAAAATGTCTACAGATCAGTCAAGATTTAAGCTTCCTCCTCAGCTTTGTTCTTCCTTCTTGTGGCAGCCTATAATCCCTCTTCAAAACCATTTCTTTCCAGCTTCAAACACAGCTCCACAAGCTGTCCACGGTCAGCCCTCTCCCTCTCGTCTGAACCAGTCCACGTTTCAACCACTATAAAACTCTTCTTTCAGTGTTCTGTTCCAGCCTCCTTAACCCTAACCTAACTTTCAAAAACCATAGCCTTAATCTACCCCTGGTCGAAATCCCAGCTCAGCCTTAAATAATTTTCGTTTTTGCCCTATTTTCGCTGCTGCTAAGCTTGTTTCTCCAGCCCGTAATGCCCTGAACAAGACCTCACTTTTTAACAACTAAAACACTCACACCAACTCCTCGTATTGCTCTCAACTTTAGCCACTCGCACCCAGCCTGATTCTTCTTCGCCGAATGCTACTGCTGTGTCCAATTTTTTTGGGTGTGAAATTTGGGAATGAAGGTAACGTGAGGGAGTGGAGAAGTAGGTGGCTTAAGAGTAGATATTGCCGTGTAAGAAAGGAGGGATCAGAGAGTATTATTATTATTCTACATATATATATATTTTTTTTTATATGTAAATATAGGCATATGTTGCTATTAACAATTAAATGCTCTGCCGAATGGCAGAGCACTTTAGCTTTTGGATGGGATTTTTCCCATCAGATCTAATTATGCCCACGTTTTTGCTTTCTTTGCTTTTTTTTTTTTTTTATTTATTCATTTATTTCTTTCTTTCTTTGTTCTTACAACTATGTTTTGTACTTATATACATATATTCCCGAATACGTATATGTTTATATAAATACATTTTACATTTTATTATCGTATTTATCTATGTACTTGCACTTGCACATGCACGCATATCGTATACATGTACATTGTATGCGTTTTTAAATTGGTTCACGGTGTATACAATCGATCCTTTACATATAGGTACAAACTCCTTTCGTGTCTATTTAATGTACCATAATCTTATACTTGAAATTTCACGAATACATTATCTCTTTACGTTTGCTAGATTACACAAGAGGTACACCTTTAGCTAAAAATTACGGTTCTCACAATATATTTTATATATTTATATGCATGTATTCTACACATTTAATTTCATACATTTTAAAACCATAAATTTGTTCATTCATCATTTTTTTTATTTATTAATATATGTATTTTATAAAATTTATATACTTTAAAACTATGTATTTTACATATTTTAGATTTATTTATCTTCCCTTTTATAACTATATGTTCATTTTATTTTATTGTATTATGCTATTTATTTACTTATATTTTACTTTATTATATTTACTATTTTATTATTTTTTTTATTTTTTTTGCCATAATTAACAAGTAAATGAATAAAACAAAGAAAGGAAATATACCCAAAACGGAGCGGACTGAAGCAGCTGGCCGGGTCGCGATGCGGGTCGGGTCGCCGTGCGGGTTCGGATCGGGCGAGAACGCGGGTCGCGAGAAGGGAGAGCCGGGTCGCGCGGGTTTCGGTTCCGGGTCAGGTTGGCACGCGGGTCAGGCCTCCAAAACGCACCGTTTTGCTTCCTTTAAAAGCCCCTTTTTTTTTAACTCCTCATTTCCACCCGGTTTTCCCAAAAAAAAATTCCAAACCCCTAAAAATCCTCTCAAACTCCCAACCCTTCCGAGCAACTGCCACCGTGCCGGCCGCCGTGCACTGCCGAGCTCCGATCGCCGATGGTGTACGCGAGGCCCTGAAAATACTCTCCTCACCTTCCTCTAACCAGATCTAACCTCCGTTTCTCCAAAAACAACCCTAAATCCCTAGATCTGACTTAAACCGAAAGCCTCTCTTTTTTTTTGTGCGTTTCTTTTTTCTTTTTTTGTGGTTGATGGTTCAGCTGTGGTGGTTTGGTTGTTTTTTTTTTGGTTTGTCTTTTGCAGGTTTGAGATCTAGGGTTCTGGGGGGGGGGGGGGTCTCGGTTTTGAGAGTGATGAAGGTGTCAAGGGTCTCAGGTGAGTGATGGTGATGAGTGGCCGTGGTGATGCTGGTGGGTAGACGATGATGAGTTTAGGGTTTTTTGTGAGTGGTTGGTGATGATGTTGGTGGGTAGCTATGATGATGGTGGTGAGTGGCTTCGGTGGTTATGGGTAGTGGCTGTGGCGGTGAGTGCTTAGGGTTTTTGTTCTCCCCTCTCTGTCCGAAGAAGAAGCAGAAAAATCTTGGCTTTGGGTCCTCTTAAACGACATTGGAGCCTTTCCCTAGCCTTTCGAAATCACAGAATCAATAGGTTTCTGTTGAAGCGGGATTCACGGGATGGGGAAGATGATTTTGCCGGGGGGTTGCGGCGCCGGCGGCTGGGCAGGGAACCGGCAGATCTGGTCGGTAGATTTGGTAGATCCGAAGCATTTAATGCTTCACTGTGACAATAGGACTGATGATGATGACTATAATAATAATAATAATAATAATAATAATAATAATAATAATAATAATAATAGAAATAATAATAATAATAATAGTAATAATAATAATAGAAATAAAAAGATAATAATAATAATAAAAAGAAAAGATAATAATAATAATAATAATAAAAACAGTAATGGTAATAATAATAATAATAAAACCCATGTGATAAAAAAAAACAATAACAATAATAATATACATAATAACAAAACAAATAAATAAAAACAAATATATAAAAATAATAATAATAAAAATGAAAACAAAAACAAAATAATAAAAATAAAACAAATAGATACAAATAAAATACTAATAAAAATAAATTTACTCATTTTAATGGGCCTTGAAGCCCAATGTTTTATTTTGGATTTTGAAGGTCCGATTGAGTTTAAAACTATCAATTTGGACAAAATTTGGTGTCTACAATCGTCATCACCACCACAAACCCTCCCTCAAGCCTCGGACTAGAAGACCCGAAACCCCATTTCCCTCAACCCTGATCAAAACCATTTACCCCAGCAACCGGACTCACTCATCATCATCCTCAACACTAACAGCATACACACCATCAGAAACCAAACCCAAAACCCCCAACACCACAACCAACACACAACCCTTCGGCTTCACCGAAACCCCCAAACACCACCGAACCCGAGACCCCTTTCAAAAGCCCTAGATCTAAGCCCCCACCTGCAAAATAAAAACCAACCAAACACATCTGAAACCATCATCCAAAAAACAAAAAAAACAAAAAAAGGACAAAAGCTTTCGGGGGGTTCAGATCTACTAGGTTAGGGCTTTTTTTTTTGTGAATCGAAGGTTAGAAACGGAAAGGTGAGGAAGAGAAGCTTCGGAAAGTTAGAAGCTTTTCCCTTTCCGGCCACCGGAGGCGGCGACCGGCGGTGGCGGACGGCAGCCCAAGCGACGGCCGGGAATCGCCCGAGGGGAGAGCTTTGAAGGCTCTGCGTTTTTTTTTCTTTTTTGGTTAGAAAATGATGGATAAAAAAAAAGGGGGATCTTTTATAGCAAAAATAGAGAAGACCAGCGCCTGGACCCGACCCGGGTCCAGGATCCGCCCGCCCGCCCGGAAAAGCAGGATTCGCGCGTCGCCCCGCGGATCCGACCCGACCCTCTGGTCCGACCCGCTTCGGAGGAGAAGATCCGGGTTCCAGCCACCGACCCGCGCGTCCGACCCGTGCCCCTGCCGACCCGACCCGCGAACTCCATTGGGCTTGGTTTGGTTGGCTTCTTGATCCGGCCCGTTCACCTGTTGGACCCGCCCTTTTGGGCCTTCAGATTGGGCTGCTTGCATTACTACTTTGGGTTTTCTAAAACCCAAAATCATTTAGGTAAATTCTTTCTTAATTTAATTTTTAATTTTTATAATTTTTGTTTTTGATAATTATTATTATTATTATTATTATTATTATTATTATTATTATTATTATTATTGATGCATGTTGTAAAATAAAAGTTTTTTTGAAAAAAATTTTCTTTTATTTATATTTTCATTAATTATTATTATTGATTAGGAAGTGTATTCAAGAATAATGAAATTCAAATTTGAGTAAATAATAAAAATTTAATTTAATTAAATATTTGCCCGATGATGGGATGTTATGAAACTCACAAGTAGTGATTTCTTAACTGATCCCTAGGTGAGAAGAGTCGTATTAAATATTACCAGAGTATTGAGATATTTAGTATGATTTTTTAATAATTTATTTTTTATTAAAAAATAAAAATAAATAAGTTTTAAAAGAAAATAGAAAAAAGGAAATTAATAATAAAGCCCGATGATGGGATGTTATGAAACTCACAAGTAGTGATTTCTTAACTGATCCCTAGGTGAGAAGAGTCGTATTAAATATTACCAGAGTATTGGGATATTTAGTATGATTTTTCAATAATTTATTTTTTATTAAAAAATAAAAATAAATAAGTTTTAAAAGAAAATAGAAAAAAGGAAATTAATAATAAAGTCCGATGATGGGATGTCATGAAACTCACAAGTAGTGATTTCTTGACTGATCCCTAGGTGAGAAGAGTCGTACTAAATGTTACCAGAGTATTGAGATATTTAGTATGATTTTTCAATAATTTGTTTTTATTAAAAATAAAAATAAATAAGTTTTTTAAAAAGAAAATAAGAAAAGGAAATAAATAATAAAATTTAAATTTAAGTAAACAAATCGCCCGATGATGGGATGTCATGAAACTTACAAGTAGTGATTTCTTGACTGATCCCTACGTGAGAAGAGTTCACTAAGTGTTACCAGAGTATTGGGATACTTAGTGCAATTTTTCAATAATAAGAATTTTTATTTAAAATAAATATTTATATAAAAAAATCAAAAAATTCATTTGCATCATTTTTTAACTGTTTGCATCATATGCATTCATAATAATTTTCGAAGCGAGTGTGAATCTTCTGATGATAAGATTCTATAGAACTCACAAGTAGTGATTCTTAAGAAATTTTTAGGTAAGGAAAATTATTCCAAATGTTACCAGAGTATTGGGATATTTGATTTAATTTTTCAATACAAAAGGGTTCACATTCATTTTCGATAAATAAAATCTAACATTTTTTTAAAAATTGGAAAAATATTTTTGATAAATAATAAAATGCTTCAAAAATGAAATAAAAAGGAATTGATTTTAAATATTAAATTGAGACTATTTTATTAAAACAAAAAGGATAACACATGATTATTATGGTACCGTTTTTTAACGGGCGTCGCGGGGGTGCTAATCCTTCCCCACGCGTAACCGTACCCCCGAACCCAAATTTTGTTTTCGCAGACCAAAAATTTGTCTTTTTGATAAAACTTAATAAATCTTGAGATTTTGTTAAGAAGATAAATATTTTAGGTGACTAATCACACCTAGTCAAAAAAGATTGGTGGCGACTCCTTTTTTGTTTTTAAATGTTTTTTTCAAAATTGTCGAGCGCGAAGCCGTTACGACACTTAGTTATACTATTGAACTAATAAGCTATATTCAAAGCTTCTATTGATGGATTATTGTCTTTGATTTCACTATTCTCATATTTTTTTTTAAAAAAAAAAGTTTTTTAGCCTAGTAGTTAGTAGATGATGCTAAAGTAAAAGTTTAGTTGTTGATTGGTTGTCTAAATAGAATTAAGTTATATATTTATTTATTTGTTGCAACGGTCTTTTGATTCCTTTGTGTTCCAAAGCAAAAGAATATACATTGTTCTAATATGGCGTAGCGTTCTTGCTTATTTAGTTGTACATTCGAATAATATATTTTTATGATTTACATTATAGTTATACTTGATTATCTACAACGTTAAAAATTTCTAACAATAATTATATTTAAATTTGACTTAACATAAATGCTTAATAGCCAAATGTACCCTCAATCTTTGCATAAAATGAAATTGAACCTTCAATGTTGCGTAGAAATTAGTTCATAAACATTTATTTTACTGTAAATAAACCTTCAACCTTTCAAAATCATATAATTAACTCCAGATCTATTAAATGACACTAACTGCTATTTAGACATCCTACGTAGAAACTGACTTGAATAGCTTAGTTGGTTGCCATGCAGCATGCCACCTGTGCAATACTAACGAAAATTAGTGTCATTTAACTGATTTAAAGTTAATTGCATGATTTTGAAAGGTTGAGTGTTTATTTACAGTAAAATAAAAATTTATGAATTAATTTCTATATAATAAAACGTTCAGGGTTTATATCTATTTTGTGCAAGAAGTTAGGATATATTTGACTATTAAGCCTAACCTAAATGATAAAAGTTTTGTTTAACTATCATTTTTTAAATATTATTTATATGTTAAATAAATAAATATATTACAAATTTAATAACTAATAAGTTAAATAAATACAAAAATAAGAAATTTAAATAAATGTTTGCCATGTGTTATTCACTTGACATGACTAATAATATAAGAGTTTATATATAAAGCACTGATAGTATATAGTTTTTATGTACTGTCAGTTAACCATAGGATAACACTTCATGTGCAAGTCTTTAAAAATAAATATTAATAAAGTTTTTAAATTTATTTTTAAGGACTAATGTACTTTCAAGCTTTACTCATTAATGAGGTATCTCTTATGGTTGACTGATAGTGTATAGAAACTATAAATTGTCAGTGCATCATATATAAACTCATAATATAAATAAGAACAATATAGTAAAAAATATGTTATTAGATAATCTTATATTCTCCAAACCAAACACAAAAATCTTACTTTCCTATTGATTAAATCAAACGCAAGAATTTAATATTTCAAAAATTCCTAAATATACAGTATTTTAGTTGTAATCATATTCCAAAAAATAATATAACTTTTTGTGAACTAAACGCCCCCAAATAACTTTTATATGAATTTAATATTATGAATGTAACTTCTCTTATACTTGTAAATTCATAAAGAAATTAGCGTCTATATACATATAAACGGTTAAGAGGATTATTAACTAATTTTTTTAAACCAAACATATATGGGAAAGAGTATAATAAAAATGGAAATAAAAATATTATAGAAGAGATGTAATAAATTTGTTCAATACATATAAAGGGTAGGAAACAGATGTGGTATGAAATTGAGTTGTTAAGTGATATTTTTGGATAAAGCACTCTTATTAAAGAGAAATGCAACAGGTGTCAAAATAAAATCAATGTAGTGAAAGTCGCAACTTTTACGCAATGTCAAAATTTTTTATTTTCGTGGAAAATTATTTTGAATAACAACTTTTACATTTATAAAATTTAATTTAATTAATTAATTTTTTATTATAAAAATATTAATTGTCAAACAAGTTATCATAATTATGTACAGATTGAATAAAAATAAAAAAATTCTTTTGAAATTTCATTCATTTTTGAGGAAGACTTTGAATAAATTATTTTTTCGACCCTTTGCTCTATTTGTTTCTTTCCTTTTTATAGAAATGTACAATTAGAAAAAAAATTCAAAGAGAATGAAATTTTAATTAGAATGGAACTTAAATAATTAACTTGGTAAGATAAATATCAAATTATTTATCTTTCTTCATAAATAATAATATACTATAAGGATAATTATTACATACACTGACAGTGGAGTTTTTTTACTCCACAAGCAGCGTTAAGATCATAACATGTGTCCTGTTTTATTTATTTTAATATTTTTATAAAACACATGTCATGATCTTAACGCTGCTTGTGAAGTAAAAAAACTCCACTGTCAGTGTATGTAATAATTATCCTATACTATAATTATATTTTTTTTGTATTAACATGACCTCATTTCCGAAAGGACAGTCAATTGCTTGGTAAAAAGCATTTGATTGCTTTAATTTAGACATAGATTGTTTTTGTTATTGAAACTCTGTTTTGAAAATAGTAAAAGAAAGTCAATTTCATTTTTTGAGCATTCAACTTTCCTAAAAATATGAGCATATTTCTTTAAAAACTTTTTGGCAGTTCACTACCTTTTATCAAGCAGTCGAGTGTATATTATATATTAAGTTCACTAAAGGATTTTGTTTGCGGGAATGAGGTTATAAGACAATAATCTCACACTAACATCAAAATGTAGAAGTCAAGGATGAGAATGCATTTTTTTTTCAATTTACTCAAAGTTGATGTGATTTCAATGTAGTAACTGAAAATGAATACCCATCTCAGTACAATTATTTGAACATTACCTATATAATAATATATGTTTGCTTCGTTTGCCACTAGTAACAACTGCTCGGCCTTAGACTTGAATTTTGCTACACTAGAAGCCTAAGTTAGCCTTCCTCTATTTTAGAATCAAGCTAACATGTTTGGAACTCTTGAAAGCAGTCAACCACTCGAGATACTGGAGCATTGTAGAAAACCAAAAAAAGAGTTGGAAAAGTAGAGAAATGTAAAGAAAACTTATAACTATTGTATTACCAAAAAACTCTAAATGAGAATGAGAAACAAATGATGTGGGGAGACCTTCTCGTTATACTTAAGTCCCCTTACATTGCTAGACTCTTCCAAGCCTACCTACAAATATTTTAATTTCATAGAAACTCTATCTACAACAATTTAAATCCATAAGGACTTTTTGTTACAGCCCGTGACCATATTATTTCACATTTTTTTATACATCTTATATGGTTGGGCTATCTGCGATACTTTACTTTTCTGTTTCATTTAAACATCCCTATCTTAATTTACAAGAAAGTAGTACTGTATATAAGTCTAAATACATAAAATAAATGATTGTACCTCATATTTCAATCGAGCTGTCATATTTCTCCCGCGATGCGCAGTCGAGATGCTCGGAAGTCAGATCTCTCAGTCATAAAAATCTGAAATGTTTAAAAGTAGGAGATTGAGCAAACCACAGCTTAGTAAAGGAGTTATATGTAACTCTTGATATCTAGATATCTATATGCTGTAAAATTTTTCATTTTTCCTATAAGTGCTCTAGGGACCAAATAGAAAGGATACTAAAGTCTGCTAGAGATCCAGATGGAGTTCAGAAGGTATTTTAGAATACCTGTCTTGTCCTGGAGCCTAGAAGTAATTGTAGAGAGTAATTTCATTTTCGTTTGAAATTTAAATCCTTTTTCCTTTACATTTCATATCATTTCCATTTAATGCTTTTATAAATTAAAGCATTTAAATAAATAACTAATATTTATCTATTCTTTTAGAAAAATATTAGTTTAGATTATCATCATTCTCATTTGAACTTCTTTGATATTTTACTGTACAATTCATAATTTGTACAGAACTTTAAATAGCAAAATAAGCTGTTACAATCATTTCCTTGTGATATTTACATCATTTAAATCTAATATTCATTTTAAATTTATAATAAGAAAATTAGATTTATAAACTCCTTTTTCCTTTTGAAAACATGTCACATGTTCATGTCACATATAATCTAATATTCAAACTAAAATCATAATAAGAATATTAGATTTATAATCTCCTTTTTCCTTTTTTGAAAACTTATCACATGTTCATGTCACATATATTATAAAAATGATTATGTAGTACAATACTCAGTATAGTAACAAACACTGTAGAAAAGTACTATAAATCATTTTTATTTTTCCACATATCGTATAAAACATTTCCTTTGTAACAGGTCACATTTCATATAAAACATTTCACTTTTTAACATATCACATATCATATAAAACATTTCCTTTTTAACATATCACATTGCATAGTGGAGACTGAGGCAATCACCCATATTGTATCATGTTATAAACCCAGAAGGGTAAAGAAATAAGTATATCAGATCTATGGCCATAGTCTATCATCGTCCTCGGTGGATCACTGATCAGGTGTCGACCAGGACTACATATCACATATCACATATCACATGTCATATATCACTATCACATATCAACATGATAACGGGGCCAACTAGTCTCAAAACAATATTTTTCATCACAAATTTACCTTTATGGAATTTATAGAAATAAATAATTTCATAATTAAAACCATAAAGGTTATATAATAAATCAAGTGAATATTTAAGAAAATATTTATACAATATTCACTTTATCTCTTTTTCATTTTTCATTTCATATCACATATAAATCATATATCAAGAGAATATTTAGAAAAACCTTTATAAAAAATTCTCTTTATCCCTTTTTCATTTTCCATTTCATATCACATATAATTCATATATCGAGAGAATTTTCGGTGATTTCATTATCACCCATTTCAATAACATGAATATTTTAAAATCAAATTTCGATATATTCATGTTTTATGGAAAATAATAATTTTCCTCATTTTTGTGGTTGGAAATTATTTTTCATATAAGAAAATCATTTTTAATGATTTTTCATAATTTTTCTAAAATTTTCGACAGCATAACGGTTACCTACTGACTAGCCTCCCTGAATAAAAATATAGTTTTATAATTCACATTCAGCCAATTTCCACAATTTGCAACCGTATCATTTCACTAATATTTTCATAAAATTATGCATAATTAAATCATGCAAAATCTAAATATCCTTACAGGCTACACATGCCTTTCTTACATGTTCCGGGTTAGCGACTTTCTTATTAATGTCGCGTTCGTAGTCCACTTCCCCAGAGTTCCATCAATCTCCGATCACTGAGTATGATTTTCTACAAATTCAATTCCATACTCAATTTAGAATTTTATTAAATTATTCAATAAAATAATAATAATAAAATTCTAATAATTTTCCTACCTATTTTCTCTTTCTTTTTTCCTCCTTCTTCTTTTTCCTTTTTCTTTTTCTCTTTTCTTCTTTTTCTTTTCTTTTTCCTTTTCTTTTTTGTTTTCCTTTTTCTGGTCTGAACCGGTTCGGCCAGTTCGGCCTCCATCACCGTCGGTTCAACCCCTCTAAAGCTTGCTGGGGTGGCGGCGAAGCTGTTTTTGGCCTCCTTTCCTTTCGATCAGCGACGACGGGGGCGGATCTGGCGGTAGAAGGTTCGATCTCTTCCTCCTCTTTTTCTCCCCATTTTTGCTCTTTCCCTCCACCGCCGGTCCTCCTTTCCTCTTGGTCTCCCTTCGCTGGCGACGCAAGTGGTAGTAGCGGTGCCTGAATCGGTCGACACTGTTGTTTTCCTTTTTCCTTTCTTTTCTCTCTTTTCCTCTCTGTTTCTACCTCATTTCTTCCCTTTTTCTGCTTCGAGCCATCGTCGGTCGCTTCTCCTATTCCCCATCGTCTCGCCGACGACGCCTCTCTCTCCTCTTCCTTCTCCTCTCTCAGCTGACAGGGTCGGCTGGTCTCACGCTTCTCTTCTATTTGTAGCAGAGGAGAAGAAAACGGGGGAATCGAGTATCCCGATTCCTGTTTTTTGTTTCTTTTTTCTTTTTCTTTTTTATTTATCATTTATATATATATTTATATTTATAAATATATATAAATACAAAATATAATTATATTTATATATTTATATGTGAGACCCGAATTTATTACACTGTACACCATAATTGTAAATGATTGATAGTGAAAATAAATTATTTAATGGAATTAAATAAATATTGAATGTGGATTTCCACTTTCCATTTTAAATTATTGGAATTATAATTTATAGTATGGCGTATAAAGGAAGAAAACAAATTTGAAATTTTAGTATGAAAGTGATATTTCATGGCATGTAATACAAACAAATGTATTTATAAAGAGGAGAATTTTATTATTGGGATATAAATAAACATTTGACATTTTTGGAATACACATGAAAGAGAGGATTTAAGTTAAGAAGTGTAATCAAAGTGTGGATGGTACACCACTCTTCATGGCTGCCATATATCAATTTTCAGCTGGAAAAAGTTGGTTGAAAATCTTCCATAGGTTATACAATAAAATGCTGAATAAGTAGTATGAAAAGGAAGCATGAAGAGAAGTCAAGAAAAGAGGCTACAAAGTGGACTTCACGCCACTTTGTTTCTCTTTGTACCGATCTGTTGGACATCAAATAGCCAAACCGATTCTTAATGTAATATGAAAGATGTGTAATGGCAAAGAGATCAAAGTCAACATGAGAATTTTTCTATTGGATGAAGGATACATCAAGAGAGGAAAATAAGTTAATAACGTGTAGGAAGGATGACTTGTTGCCATGGCTTTTGTTGCACTTTTCTAACCATTTTAATGCTCTTTGAGATTTGTCTTATGGATGCAATTAAATTCTTCATGAATTAATGCTCTAACAGGCAAGGAATTAATGAGGCAATGGAATAATTAGCTAGGTGACAAACCTTACTGGTTGATATAGAGGAATTGAAGACTAAAGCGGATCAAACTCAAGCCAAATTTCTTCCTCTACCGATGCTACTCTAATACTCTATAATTTTCTGTTTTTCAATCCACTCTTGCTCTATTTATTCACGTTCTTCCTTCTCATTCATCAAACATTTCATCCCTTATTAGCTAAGCATTTACACCTTCCTCATAAACCTTCCTTTCACCTTAAAATCCTCTAAGAGCCAAGAAAAGGGGGGACTGACATGGAAGGAAACAATACGAACGTTGAGCTGTGTTGGTTCAGTCAAACAAGGTAAATAAAATTTTCAGCCAATGTGCATGTATTTAATTCTTGGTTTATAATGATGATATGTTAATTAGGTGAGGTATGTGCATATTGTTTGGCATAAGAACATGTAGCAATTTACTATGGTTGAATTATAGGTTGTTGATGGCGTAAGGAGTAAATAAAGGAAGTAGAAAAATTCTGCTGTTAGGTGTGTCTGCAACGTGAAGAATAGGAAGCAAAATTAACGAGAGGACAATATAGAAATGTAGGAGAGTTGGTCTTGATAAATTAAGGTGTGAACATAGTGTGAAAACATTAAATTAAAGCATGGAAACTAAAGATGTAGGCTAGAACCGAAAAACAAAAGAAAGAAAAAGGAAAATGGAAGAACCTGTAGACATCGAATTTTGTCCGGGTAATTTTTTTAAAAAAAATTAAAAAATAAAAAAATGAAATGAAATAAATTTTGGTCAAACCCTAAAATCTCCCGTGTGAACACCATATATATCATTTGCATATCATAGGTTGACCAATGTTGATTTTTGTTACCATAAATAAATGAAATTAACGGCAAAAATGGAATGAATTAATACCCAAGTCAATTACTTAAACTTAGGGATGTAATTTGTCAAGAAAATCAATCACAAAAATTTAATGAAATAAAAATTGCAAAGAAAAGGAAAGAAAAATCAAAATTGAAGGATTTTCTTTAAGTGGCCATCTAAAGCCATTACATAAGATGGGGGTCGGCTAGGTTTTGAGGAGAGGACTTTTTACACAGAAAAAAAAACCTTGGAAAAAACCTAGAAACCCTGAAGGAGAAAAAAAGAGACACGAAAGAAAAACCCTAAAAAAAGTCTACTACTCTTGGTCACGAAGGCTGCCATCCACCAACACCATCCTTGTTGCCTGCTTTTGCATCCATCATCGCCACCCCTGCATGAGTACCCAGACACCCTCAACCATCATTACCATGCCTTGTTCCTCAATTGAAATCTTGGTTCCGCTTGGTACCTCTGTTCTTCATCTTCATCTCGTCTCCTGAAGCATCAAAGTCCGAGAGATACTAGTTTCATCATCTTCATCGTTTCTACTGTGCCTCAATCCATCCCTGTCCGCCGCATCAGTACTTGTTGCATCACACAGCAGCATTTTCGTCACCCCTGCTCTTCCTCGTTCTACTGTTGCTTAGCCCACCTTAGTGCTTCCTTACGTCTGGCCCTGCTGTCATCGTCGCCCTTTGAAGCCTTTTGCGTCCCGAGCCTGCTGCACTGCTACACCACGATCCGGACATCTCTTACTTTTGCTGCTTGTGGCTCCATCGCTGCCCCCTTTACTGCACCATTTTTCTCGCACCATCTTCCCTGCTCAACCAGCACCGTCGCCTTCTGCATCCATCAACGCCGAATGCTACTGCTCCATATTTCCTTCCCCTATGCTACGATCGCCTGTGCCAGTCCTCTGTCCTCTGCTGTTTCTCGTTGCACCATTCCAGCCCAGGAAAAGAGGAAGAACGAGTACTGCAAATAAAGAAAGGTAAGCTTGTTATTATTTAAATCAAATATGTGCTTGTTGTTTCTTTACATGTCATCCGTTTATAGCTTTTAAATAAAATATATATTTTGTCCCTTCAAAGATTATACATAATAAAAATATTACATGAATTAAAATAAAAAAAGTAAAGATTTGGTGTTGTTCTGGAAAGTTTCTTTCAAATAAACATTAAAAGTGATATTTTATGAATCAAATATTATTCCTAGTTCCAAAGATATACAAATATACTAAAGTGATAAAAAGATTATTCCATACAATAATGAAAACAAATAAAGATAAATAAGAAAAATGAAATGTTTTTTTTAAATTATTCCGATGATAGGATTCCTTAGAAATCGCAACTAGCGATTCTTTGACAATCCTTAGGATCGAAATAAAATCTTTAATGTCACCAGCGTATTGGGACATTTAAATGATTTTATTTCGATATGAAGAAAAATATTAATAAGGTTTCTTAGTATAAAAAAAATATAAAAATAATAGGTACATACAAGAAAATAGTAAGTGAATAGAAATAAAAAACTTTTAAATAGGTAAAAATTTAGGAATTAAAATAAATAAATAAATAGATGTAAATACACATCTTAAATATAAAAGGTCCCCGATGATAGGATTCCTTAGAAATCACAAGTAGTGATTCTTTGATTATCCTTAGGGTTGAATAAAATATTTGAATATTACCAGCGTATTGGGGTATTCAAATAATTTTAGTTCGATGTTAAGATTTCTAATATAATCAACTTATATGAAATAAACTAACAATAATAAATAAATAAATATTTTAAACAAACAAATAAACAAGACTTCAAAATAAAGAGTAAAACAAATTAAAAATAAATAAGATATAAATAATGTCCGATGATGAGATGTTATGGAATTCACAAGTAGTGATTCCTAACTGATCTCTAGGTGAGAGAAATATGCTAAATGTTACCAGCGTATTGGAATATTTAGTATGATTTTTCAATAAAAATAAGATTTTATAAATATAAATAAATTACAAAATAATATAAGTATAAATGAATAATGGATTTCTCATGTGCATCATCTGTATTTTGATTGCATCATTTGCATCCATGAAATTTCAAAATAAGTGTGAATCTCTCGAGGATGAGATTCTATAGAAATCGCAAGTAGCGATTCTTAAGAAATCTCTAGGTGAGGAAATTATCCGAAATGCTACCAAAAGTATTGGGGTACTTCAAAATAATTTTCAATACAAAAGATTCTCATTTATTTCAAATAAAAAATAAATTTAACATAAATAAAATTTAATATTTCAAATAATAAGCAAATAAAAAAATTGATTTCAAAATAAATGAATTTCTTTTTAAATGTTTAATTAAGACCATTTTATTAAAATCAAAAGATAAGACATGATTAAGTGGTACCATTTTTTTTAACGGGCGTTGTGGGGGTGCTAATCCTTCCCCACGCGTAACCGAACTCCAGAACCCAAACTTTGTTTTTGCAGACCAAAAATTATTTTTTTGATAAAACTTAATTAATTTTAAGATTTTATTAAAAAGATAAATAATTTTAGGTGACCAATCACACCTAGTCAAAAAAGATTGGTGGCGACTCCTCTTTGTGTTTTTTTTTTATCAAAATCGTCTAGCGATCGAGTCCCCGGACGAAAATCGTTACGACAGCTTGGCGATTCCACTAGGGACATTAGAGAGTTGAACCATGATTAATCATGTTTTATCCAAAATCTTAGTTAATGGTCTTAATAAATATTTAATAAAACTTTTCATAAAAAAATAAAAAAAAAACAAAAAAACAAACAAAAAAATGTGTGAATCATCTTTATCATTTGCATTTTGTTGGGATGCACTTTAAATTTTATTCCTTTGCATACATGACATATTCATTGCATACATCAACCCTACACCCAGGTTTGTCCCTTTTAGGAGAGAGTATAGTACCTTTGCTCTCGTGAGGTGATAACCTCCGCAATGGCAAGCGAAATACTCTCACTCAAGTTGAACCCTTTTCGTTTATAGCCTGTCATGGGTGAGGATTGGGGTGCCTTACTAGTCTAGTGTAGACGTCAGTAAGGAACAATTTGGGAACCTTTTGTCCTTTAGAGATCCAAACCAAGCATATAGCGAACCATAGAAAAAGTTAACCTTAGATAGAACCTTACCCTTAGAAAGTAACCCTATATAAGACATTTGCTGTTACTTTTGTTTTTGTACTAATAAATGTTATGTTTTTCCTTTTTGCATGAATCATTTCTCATCATGAAGGTTTCATAAGAGAGGTATTTTCTCCATGGCATATTACAACCAAGAACCCTTCATGAAATCCAAAGAATGTTGGGCTTGTTCATCAACTGTGACTGTCGTGTGTGATCCATATAATGAAGTGCAGTTTTGGTCAGAGAAGACTCAGCAAGAGAAAGGGAATTGCTTGATAGAAGGCTTCATATCATCATTACCTAGAGAAGTGAGCTTGGACCTTAAGCAGAATGACCTAACAGGTCTGGTTAACATATGGAAGCAAATCAGTAAGGATAAGAAAGAAGACTTTTGTAGCAAGTATGGCCAAATAGCTTCGTTGATTTCGGTGGTGGTTGAAGAACCTTTGCTGAAAGCTGCTATCCAGTTTTGGGATCCATCCTACAGGTGTTTCACATTTAACGAAGTGGATTTAATGCCCACTATAGAAGAGTACTCTATTTTGATAGGGTCGGATTTAAAGAGTCCTGACAAGGTATATGTGAGAAAGCCGAAGTCTGGGTTTCGTAAGAAGTTGGCTGGGATTATGGGAGTGAAACCGGAAGAAATAGATCCTCATATGAAGCAAAAGGGAGAACACATTTGCCTACCTTAGGATTTTCTCCATGGATTTATTCAAAAGCATTTGAATGATGAGAAGGGGTTAGCTGTTTTTGCTCTGGCAATTTATGGGTTGGTTATTTTTCCTAAGGTTTTGGGGCACATTGAGATAGCTGTGATAGACTTCTTTGAACAAGTTGTTAATAATGTAAATCCTTCACCAGCAATCTTGGCTAAAACCTTCAGATCATTGAGTTATTGCCGACGAAAAGGAGAAAGGCGTTTCATGGGATGCACGCAACTCTTATACATATGGATCAAAAGCCATTTCAACTGTGAGGTGAAAGAATTCTCAAAGCCTTTTTATCGTGGGAATACCTCGATCAAAGAATTTTGTAGAAGTAAATGGCTGAAACCAAAACCTAAAGATGAATGGGTGTTTGTCCTTCAACAGCTTAGAGATGATCAAGTGACTTGGATGGCCCCGTGGATGTATCATGTCCCAGCACTATATAGATGTGGAGAAGAATCTTGGATACCACAATTGGGATTATAGGGGGTAACAAGTTGTGCCCCACTTATGGTGCAGAGACAGTTTTGGGCAAAACAGTTTACTCCGGCAACGCATGGGCTTAATTTGATGGAGTATTCCTATGGTGAACCGAAGGCAATGAAAAAGACAGAACAAGCCGTTCGAGCATGGAAACAACCTCGAAGATTTGTGACAGGACCCTTATCTGATAAAGCTACCCCAAATTACCTGATGTGGAGAGCTAAACGGGTTAAAGATGTTGTATTCGTCTTAAGGGAGTCACTTGTGTATGCACAACCTGAGGCAGATATATCCGAAATTGAGATTGTTCGACAGCAATTCAAAGAGGAAGAAAAGAAGATGGAGCAGAAGAATCTAAAGCTTCAAGAGGAGGTAGAGGATTTAAAGGTCAAGTTTGAAGTACAAGAAGCTGCGCTCAAGAGGATGAGAACAGAGCGAGATGTTGCCACAATGACCTTCAAGAATTGAACAAGGAAAATAAAAGGTTGAGAAGAGAAATGAGGATCGGAGGAATTGTTATGACTTCTAATGAGAGCAAGAAGGAAATAGAAGATCTTCGTGGGAAAGTGGAGTATTGGAGAAACAAAGCAAAGAAAAATGAAGAGGGAGCTACCATTACTCTTCAGGAGCAACAATATTGGAAACAAATGTATATAGTTAACACTGAAAAATTGATGCAATGTCGAAAGGAAAATGAAGCTTTGAAAGTTGGACTGAAGGACGAAGACTATGTCAAACTTCAAGATGAAAGGAATCTGTTACAACAAAAAGTCCAGATTTTGGAGGAACACTTGCGACACTACAAGAATCACATTGCTTTGATCATCCAGGAATGGAAACTCAGGGAGAATGATTGGAGGTATTCATATGACTTGGTCGTAGATGCAAGCATGAAATGGAGAGTAAGGGGTTTTGGAAGACAACAATATATAGAACACTTGGCTACACAGGTCTGCAAAGCTGTGCGCAAGGCAAGAGAGATGGTGGAAAAGGTGGAAGCTCTGAGGCAGGAAATTAACCTGACTGGAGAGTCTGGACAGCGTTTGTTGGATTTTCTTGAGGAAGCTAAAGACCAATATCAGCAAGTCAGTCAGTTTTATGGGTATAATTGGAGAATATTAGCTATGTAATTTTGAATTCGATAGTCATATAATAAAAGTTCCTTTGAATAAGTGAAAGTCGAATTCAATAGCCATGTAATAAAAGTTCTTTTGAATAAATGAAGGTTCTTTGGTTGAAATTGTTATGGATTAAATACCTCTTACTCCCATGCATGTCATGCATCCATTTCATACACATGCCTACCAATAAAAAGATATTGGTGATCATAAGTAATGATATCATATATCATTGAGGTGAAAAGGAAAAGTTTTAATCTCACCAAAGTATTGGGATGATTTTGTCTTTTCCTTTTTATGGCAAAAACTAAAAAATAACATGTGATACCTCTCACTCCTATGCATGTCATGCACACGCCTACCAATGAAAAGATAGTGGTGATCATAAGTAATGACATCATATATTGTTGAGGTGAAAAGGAAAAGTTTTAATATCTCACCAAAGTATTGGGATGATTGTATCTTTTCCTTTTTATGGCAAAAACTAAAAAATAACATGTGATTCTAATTTGCGGGCTCATTTAGGTGTCAGAATAGCGAAGCCACCGAA
Source organism: Heritiera fomes (assembly GCA_032173925.1). Classification (NCBI taxonomy): domain Eukaryota; kingdom Viridiplantae; phylum Streptophyta; class Magnoliopsida; order Malvales; family Malvaceae; genus Heritiera; species Heritiera fomes. The sequence continues at coordinate 15,199,045 of JAPDPM010000005.1, forward strand.
TCTTGAACGTCCAGCACAACATCGGTACAATACTCGCTCCCAATCTAAGGTCATGGAGTCCGAACAACAAGCAAGAATAGAAAGAATGGAAAGAGTTCAGCAGGAACTTATCAAGTCCCAAGAAGAATCTCGGGAGCAAATGACAAAAATGATGGAGATGATGATGAGCTTAATGAAAGGGAAAGGAGTTACTAATGATTCAAGGGAGGAACCTCAACCTTCAAGAGAAGATCCAACATACCCACCTGGGTTTACACCGCCCCAAGCTCAAGCTGCCCAAGGAGCTTATCCCCAAGTTCCAATTTTCCTGAATAACCCACAAAATCAAGGAAAGTACCCGGGGTCTAGCCTCGTGGATCCTATTTTTGTGCCTAACTTGGATGACCCAATAGAGCAAGAGAAGTTAAGGAAGGAGAATGAAGAAACAAGAGAGAAGTATGATTTGCTAGAAGAACGGCTAAGGGCAATTGAAGGAATGGATTTCTTTAGGAGCGTAGATGCCAACGAGCTTAGCCTTGTCCCAGACTTGGTTATACCGCTAAAATTTAAAGCCCCGGAATTCGAGAAGTATGATGGGACCACCTGCCCAGCTGCTCATATTACTATGTTTTGTCGGAAGATGTCTGGCTACACAAACAACGATAAGTTGCTCATCCATTGCTTCCAGGATAGCTTGATTGGACCTGCTGCTAAATGGTATAATCAGTTGGATTGGAGTCGTGTCCATACATGGAAGGATTTAGGAAAAGCCTTTATGGCACAATATAAGCATATGACGGATATGGCACCTGATAGGTTATCCTTACAGAACCTAGAGATGAAATCTAGTGAAAGTTTTAAAGAGTATGCTCAAAGCTGGAGGAATTTGGCAGCTCAGGTGCAACCTCTATTGACTGAAAAAGAAACAACAACTTTGTTTGTTAGTACTTTGCGACCTCCTTATTATGATAAACTCGTGGGGAGCGCTACTAAAAATTTTGCTGATATGGTCATTTCAGGAGAGATGATTGAAAATGCCATCAAAAGTGGCAAGATTGAAGACACATCAGCCCCAAAAAGAAGTGGAATGAGTAGAAAGAAGGATGGAGAAGTGCAAGCTGTTACCACTGAAAGACGGTCGAAAACGAATTCCACACCCCATTTTTCTTATCCTTCATACCGTCCCTATCATTCATCCATGAACAATATCTCCCAAAACCCTTACTCATACCAGCCTCAACCAACCTACCCTATGAATTTACAAGCACCAATGAGTATTGCTGCCCCTTCCTCTGCACAAACCCCAAGACCTACTTATCAACCTAACAACCAAGGAAATAACTAAAGAGCTCCCAAGAATAATAAGGAGAGGCCCCAGTTTGACCCAATACCAATATCTTATGCAGAACTATTCCCCAAATTATTGCAAAATCACTTTGTTGCCCCTGTTTTTCTACAACCCCTTAAACCCCCTTTTCCAAAATGGTATGATGCAAATGCTCATTGTGATTATCATGCCGGGATCCAAGGCCACTCGATTGAAAATTGTACGGCATTTAAGTACAAAGTTCGAGATCTCATGAAAGCTGGAATCTTGGAATTTGGGAAGGATAATGAGCCAAGTGTAAGTGCGAATCCTCTTCCAAATCACACGGAGGCCAATGTAAACACAATAATAGGGGATGATGGGTGTTGGATAAAAATAAATGTCAATGATGTGAAGACACCGATGAGGGTGGTGCTGGAAACAATGAGGAAGGCAAAGATTATTCAATCTAAGAAGGCAAAATTTAGGCTTGAAATTCAAGAAGAAGAGTATTGTGAGTTTCATGGAGGAGTGATGGGGCATTCCGTCCAAAGTTGTGAGGAGTTTCATCGTATAGTACAAAAGATGATGGACTTAGGAGAGATTGAGTTCTCTGAAGCTCTTGAAGGGAAAGTAGTGAATGTTATAGAGCCATCAATGTTTGGGAAGCCAATCAAACCATTGAAGGTCATTTGTGGGGATAAGAGTAAAATGGAACCTAGCGTAACTACTGAAAATGCTAGGTCGAAACTAATTATTAAAGTTCCAAGCCCATTCCCGTATAAGAGTGACCATGCAGTCCCGTGGAATTACAATTATAAGGTCACAGCTCAAGGTTCTCTCAATAATCCCTCTACTTACACTGCTGATGCAATAGACATTGTGGGACCGGGAGGAATGACAAGAAGTGGTAGGTGTTATACCCCAGATGTATTGAAGAAAATTCAGATGGGGAAAGCTAAAGAAGATGAAAAGGGTGAAAACAATAGAGATAACCAAGCAAAAGAAGTCAGGCCGATAGTTCCAGTAGATTCTGAAAGGAAGAAACCTGTAACGAAGAAAGAAGCTTGTGAGTTTTTGAAGTTTATTAAGCACAGTGAATACAATGTGGTGGAACAATTAAATCGCTTACCAGCAAGGATTTCCTTACTTTTTCTACTCTTGAATTCAAAGCCTCATCGAAATGCTTTGTTGAGAGTGCTCAATGAAGCTTATGTGGCCTACAATGTGTTGGTAGAGAATATAGATCGGCTGGTGGGAAATATTGCGACAAATAACTTCATTTCATTCAATGATGATGAGATCCCACTCGACGGTAGAGGGAGTACTAAAGCCCTTCACATAACCACCACTTGTAAAGATCATATTCTTCCGAAAGTCCTCATTGATAATGGGTCATCCTTGAATGTTATGCCCATGATTACACTGTCTAGGTTGCCTGTAGATAAGTCAAATATGAGGAGAAGTCACATTGTTGTGAGAGCTTTTGATGGTACTCGTCGAGAAGTGGTTGGGAATATAGAGGTGCCGCTCCAGATTGGTCCATGTGTCTATAACATTGAATTTCAAGTTATGGATATCACTCCTTCTTATAATTGTTTACTTGGAAGGCCTTGGATCCATTCAGCGGGTGCAGTTCCTTCAACTCTGCATCAAAAGGTCAAATTTGTGGTTGATGGACATTTGGTGAGTATAGAAGGAGAAGAAGACATGATTGCAACCATTACTACAAGTGCCCCATACATAGAAGTTGCTGAAGATGCGGTGGAATGCTCTTTTAGATCTTTAGAACTTGTTAATGCTACATTTGTGGGAGAAGGGATGAAAATACCCGTACCACATTTGTCAAAAGCCACCAGGCTCGGGATCCAACAAAGGATGGGAAAGGGATGTCATGCTGGAGCAGGTTTAGGAAAGGAGTTACAAGGAATGAAGAGAGCAGTGTCTGTTACTCCTAAGATGGATAGGTTTGGGTTAGGGTATAAACCCATTGGACTTGAAAAGAAAAAGTTCATAGAAAGGAAGAAGAAAAGCAAGTTGGCTAATTTTATGGGGCATGAAATAAAGTTTGAACCAATGGGTTTCCCTCCTCTATATGAGTCTTTCTATTCGGCGGGATACATCTACAATAACTCTACAAAAGTTGAAGAAGGCGAGTCTATCCCAGCGATGGCTAGAGCTTTCACAGACCTCTCTATCAATATGGTGGGAATAGAGGAATTTCTAGAAGAGATGGATAGTTCCGGAATTCATCCTTGTCCTCTCGACTACAAATTGGAGAATTGGCATACTGTTGAGCTCCTCGTCATTTTCAAATCATGTTCCATGTAATGCAATAAACTTATCCAAGTGCCTTTGTCCAAAGGCATTAGGGTCTTTTATGTATGGGCTTTTATTTAGTCTTTATCATTCAATAAATGACAAGCATGATGCATTTTATTCATTCATCCGTGTTGTTTTTCTTCATTCATTTTTATACCTTCTCCATATCAATCCCATTTTAATTATCTCCAGGTATCCCAATAATGAACCGTTTGTGTTGGTGAACTTAATGATGAAGGAGATGTGGATGATTATGCTTTACCTCAAGATTTGTTAAGACTAGTACAGCAAAAAGAGAAACAAATTATGCCCAATCAAGAACCAATAGAAGTCATAAACTTGGGGAATGAAGAAATAAAGAAAGAAGTTAAAGTTAGGACCTCTCTTTCCTTGCCAATTAAACAAAGATTAATAAGCTTGCTCCGTGAATACACTGATGTGTTTGCTTGGTCATACTAGGACATGCCAGGTTTGAATACTAATATTGTAGTGCATAGATTACCTTTGAAGCCAGGTTGCAAACCGGTTCAGCAGAAATTGAGGAGGATGAAACCAGAAATGTTGTTGAAAATAAAAGAGGAGGTAAAAAAGCAATTCAACGCCGGATTCCTAGAAGTGGCAAAATACCCTGAATGGGTAGCAAATATAGTCCCAGTACCTAAGAAGGATGGAAAGGTGAGAATGTGTGTTGATTATCGGGATTTGAATAGAGCTAGCCCTAAAGACAATTTCCCGTTGCCACATATTGATACTCTAGTTGATAATACGGCCAGGCATTCATTATTCTCTTTCATGGATGGTTTTTCGAGATATAACCAGATCAAGATGGCGCCGGAGGACATGGAAAAGACCACGTTTGTGACAATGTGGGAAACTTTTTGTTACAAAGTAATGCCATTTGGTTTAAAAAATGCTGGGGCAACCTATCAAAGGGCCATGGTAACTTTATTCCATGATATGATGCATAAGGAGATCGAGATTTATGTAGATGATATGATCGCTAAATCGAGAAGAGCGGAGGACCATGTCGACAATTTAAAAAAGCTCTTTGAAAGATTAAGAAAGTTTCAACTTAAGCTCAACCCGGCTAAATGCACATTCGGGGCTACATCAGGAAAATTATTGGGTTTTGTTGTTAGTGAAAGAGGGATTGAGGTGGATCCGGATAAAATCAAGGCTATCCAAGACTTACCGCTACCGCGTACTCGGAAGGAAGTGAGGGGTTTCCTCGGACGATTGAATTATATCTCCCGTTTTATATCTCATCTCACTGCTAAATGTGATCCAATTTTCAAGCTTCTACGAAAACATGACTCAGGAGAGTGGGATGAAAATTGTCAACTAGCATTTGATAAAGTCAAAGAATACCTTTCGAATCCACCAGTTTTAGTTCCTCCTATTCCAGGAAAGCCGCTTATTCTGTATCTTGTAGTTCATGAGCACTCGATGGGTTGTGTATTGGGGCAACACGACGAAGCAAGCAAGAAAGAGCGTGCAATCTACTACTTGAGCAAGAAATTCATGGATTGTGAATCCAAGTATTCCTCATTAGAAAAAATGTGTTGTGCATTAGCTTGGACAGCCCAAAGACTTCGGCATTATATGTTGTATCATACTACTTGGTTGATTGCGAAGTTGGATCCCATTTAGTACATTTTTGAAAAGCCTTCTTTGTCAGGGAGGTTAGCAAGATGGCAGGTATTACTCTCCGAATATGATATTGTCTATGTAAGTCAAAAAGCCATCAAGGGGAGTGCGATAGCTGAATTCTTGGCAGATTGAGTTGCAGAAGAATATGAGCCTATGAGGTTCGACTTCCCGGACGAGGATTTGATGACTATCCTCAAGATTGATGAAGAGTTAGTAGGAGATAAGGCATGGAAGATGTACTTCGACGGAGCATCAAATATTCTGGGGCATAGTATTGGTGCAATCTTAATATCTCCAAAAGGGGATCATTACCCGTTCACTGCAAGATTGGATTTCAATCGTACCAATAATATGGCTGAATATGAAGCATGTCTCATGGGACTACAAGCGGCCATTGAAAAGAAAATTAAGGTGTTAGAAGTATACGGAGACTCTGCATTGGTAATTTACCAATTGCCAGGGGAATGGGAGACGAGAGACTCAAAATTGGTCTTATATCATGAATTCATCATCGACTTGATCAAACAATTTGAAAAGGTTTCTTTCAACCATTTACCTCGAGAAGAAAATCAAATGGCAGATGCTTTGGCAACATTGGCAGCCATGTTCAAAGTAAATGCAAATACTGAAGTTCAGCTCATTAAGATGAGTGTACGTAGTTCCCCAGCTCATTGCTTAAATGTGGAGGAAGAAATTGATGATAAGCCTTGGTTTCATGATATTCTACAATATGTTAAGAACCAACAATATCCTAAGCAAGCCATGGAAAACGATAAGAGGACCATAAGAAGAGTGGCGATGGGATTCTTACTCGATGGTGATATCCTATATAAGAAAGGGAGGGACCAGGTTTTGTTAAGGTGTGTGGATGCTATGCAAGCGAGAAAGATCCTTGAGGAGGTTCACGAAGGAAGTTGTGGGACTCATGCGAATGGGCATATGATGGCTAGAAAAATCATGAGAGCAGGCTATTATTGGATGACTATGGAAAGTGATTGCATTAAATATGCTCAAAGATGTCACAAGTGTCAAATATATGGTGATAAAATACACGTCCCTCCAACATCTTTGCACGTCATGACAGCTCCTTGGCCTTTCTCAATGTGGGGAATGGATGTAATTGGGCCAATCACTCCAAAAGCGTCGAATGGACATCGTTTTATCTTAGTAATGATTGATTACTTTACAAAATGGGTGGAAGCTGCATCATTTGCTAGTGTGACGAAGTCAGTGGTGTGCAAGTTCATTAAGAAAGAAGTCATATGTAGATTTGGATTCCCTGAGAGGATTATTTCAGACAATGCTATGAATTTTAATAACAAGGTGATAGAGGAGGCTTGTGAGCAATTCAAAATCAAACATCATAATTCAGTGCCATATCGCCCGAAAATGAATGGAGCCGTAGAAGCTGCAAATAAGAATATTAAGAAGATTATTCAAAAAATGACAGACACCTATAAGGACTGGCATGAGAAACTTCCTTTTGCTTTGCATGCTTATCGGACTTCAGTGCGTACATCCACCGGAGCCACTCCGTTCTCGTTGGTATATGGAATGGAAGCCATTTTGCCTATTGAGGTTGAGATTCCTTCCTTACGAGTATTGTTGGACGTAGAATTGGAAAAAGCAGAATGGGTCCGTGCTCGATATGAACAGTTGAATTTGATTGAGGAAAAGAGGCTTAAAGCACTTTGTCATAGCCAATTATATCAAAGGAGAATGATGAGAGCATATGACAAAAAGGTCTGCCCTAGACAATTTCGGGAGGGGGAATTAGTTTTGAAAAGGATTCCATCTAATCAGCATGATCCTCGAGGAAAATGGGCACCAAATTGGGAAGGCCCGTATGTTATGAAGAAGGCCTTTTCAGGGGGAGCATTGATTTTGACGGAGATGGATGGGCATGAGTTACCAAACCCAGTCAATGGTGATGTGGTGAAAAAGTATTATGCTTGAAATTGGATCTAAGTTGAAAACCTGAAAAAGGCGGCTTAGATTCAAAAAAAAAATGGGGGGTCTAAGTTGAAAACCTGAAAAAGGCGGCTTAGATTCAAAAAAAAAAGTTGGGGTTTAAGTTGAAAACCTGAAAAGGCAGCTTAAACCCATAGGAGGTATCTAAGTTGAAAACCCAAGAGGGCGGCCTAGATAAAAAGGGGCATCAGTTTTGCAAGTCTAAAAGGGTTAAAGATGATAGGAAACATCTCCCACACATTGGGGTCATCAATCAATGATTCATACAATAAGGATTCTGGATTATTCGATAGAAAAAGTCCAAATTTTTCTTATAAGGGAACTTTTACCACCATACAATTTTTTATTTTATTGTCCCTTCTTCGTGAATTCTTAGATATTTTCAGACAAAGCCAAATTGTTCTTCATTGAAATTACCTTGTACATTGACTTGTTTGCCTTACATTCATAATAAATGTATCTTGCTTGGCAATTTTGAATGGTTTTGATTCAATAAATAGTCCCAAATATAAAAGCAGTTTGCATTGCTATGTGAATTATAAAATGGGAATATGAGGGTTTAAACCCAACTCTGCGGGCATATAGACCAGAAGTACAGAAATCATGTAAGGAGGCATTGCTTTCAAAGAAAAAGGGAGTCCGATATCTCGTAAGCTCAAAGTTTGGTAGTTTGATTCGAGCATCCAGGGTGATGATGAAATATGCGTTTACAGCCAAATGCGTACCCACAAATTAGGTCACTTGTTATGATTTGCATTCACATTCATGAATATTGCATCTGCAATTATGCCCCCTGCATTTATATCTTTGATGTGTAACCTATGATTCGGAAAATTTAAACCTTCCATCCTTGGTAGGGAGTCAAGGTATCATATGTCTCAAAATCGAATTCACTTTTTCACAGTGGATCGAGCCTTGGTAGGGAATCAAGGTATTATGGTTCAAAATCGAATTCACTTTTTCGAAGTGGGTCGAGCCTTGGTAGGGAGTCAAGGTATCATGTGTCTCAAAATCGAATTCTCTTTTTCATAGTGGATCGAGCCTTAGTAGGGAGTCAAGGTATCATGTGTCTCAAAATCGAATTCACTTTTTCATAATGGATCGAGCCTTGGTAGGGAGTCAAGGTATCATGTGTTTCAAAATCGAATTCACTTTTTCGAAGTGGATCGAGCCTTGGTAGGGAGTCAAGGTATTGTGTTTCAAAATCGAATTCAGCTTTTCAAAGTGGATCAAGTCTTAATAGGGAGTCAAGATATTATGTGTTTCAAATCGAATCCATTGTTCTCATGGGTCGAGCCTTGGTTTGGAGTCAAGGTATTATTTTCAAGAATCAAAATTAAATTTTCCCAAAAAAATAAAAAAAATGACTTCAGACAAAATTGTTGTCTAAAGTCTTTGCCCTATTCCTGATTCTCAGCAATGTGCAAAGAAGGGCAGCTGTAGACATCGAATTTTGTCTGGATAATTTTTTAAAAAAAAATAAAAAAATAAAAAAAAATGAAATGAAATAAATTTTGGTCAAACCCTAAAATCTCCCGTGTGAACACCATATATATCATTTGCATATCATGGGTTGACCAATGTTGATTTTTGTTACCATAAATAAATGAAATTAACGGCAAAAATGGAATGAATTAATACCCAAGTTAATTACTTAAACTTAGGGATGTAATTTGTCAAGAAAATCAATTACAAAAATTTAATGAAATAAAAATTGCAAAGAAAAGGAAAGTAAAATCAAAATTGAAGGATTTTCTTTAAGTGGCCATCTAAAACCATTACATAAGATGGGGGTCGGCTAGGTTTTGAGGAGAGGACTTTTTACACAGAAAACAAAACCTTGGAAAAAAACCTAAAAACCCTAAAGGAGAAAAAAGGAGACACGAAAGAAAAACCCTAAAAAAAAGTCTACTACTCTTGGTCACGAAGGCTGCCATCCACTAACACCATCCTTGTTGCCTGCTTTTGCATCCATCATCGCCACCCCTGCATGAGTACCCAGACACCCTCAACCATCATTACCATGCCTTGTTCCTCAATTGAAATCTTGGTTCCGCTTGGTACCTCTGTTCTTCATTTTCATCTCGTCTCCTGAAGCATCAAAGTCCGAGAGATACTAGTTTCATCATCTTCATCGTTTCTGCTGTGCCTCAATCCATCCCTGTCCACCGCATCAGTACTTGTTGCATCACACAGCAGCATTTTCGTCACCCTGCTCTTCCTCGTTTTGCTGTTGCTTAGCCCACCTCAGTACTTCCTTACGTCTGGCCCTGCTGTCATCGTCGCCCCTTGAAGCCTTCTGCGTCCCGAGCCTGCTGCACTGCTACACCACGGTCCGGACATCTCTTACTTTTGCTGCTTGTGGCTCCAACGCTGCCCCCTTTACTGCACCATTTTTCTCGCACCATCTTCCCTGCTCAACCAGCACCATCGCCTTCTGCATCCATCAACGCCGCACGCTGCTGCTCCATATTTCCTTCCCCTCTGCTGCAATCGCCTGTGCCAGTCTTCTATCCTCTCCTGTTTCTCGTTGCACCATTCCAGCCCAGGAAAAGAGGAAGAACGAATACTGCAAATAAAGAAAGGTAAGCTTGTTATTATTTAAATCAAATATGTGCTTGTTGTTTCTTTACATGTCATCCGTTTATAGCTTTTAAATAAAATATATATTTTGTCCTTTCAAACATTATACATAATAAAAATATTATATGAATTAAAATAAAAATAGTAAAGATTTGGTGTTGTTCTGGAACGTTTCTTTCAAATAAACATTAAAAGTGATATTTTATGAATCAAATATTATTCCTAGTTCCAAAGATATACAAATATACTAAAGTGATAAAAAGATTATTCCATACAATAATGAAAACAAATAAAGATAAATAAGAAAAATGAAATGTTTTTTTTTAAATTATTCCGATGATAGGATTTCTTAGAAATCGCAAATAGCGATTCTTTGACAATCCTTAGGATCGAAATAAAACCTTTAATGTCACCATCGTATTGGGACATTTAAATGATTTTATTTCGATATGAAGAAAAATATTAATAAGGTTTCTTAGTATAAAAAAATATAAAAATAATAGGTACATACAAGAAAATAGTAAGTGAATAGAAATAAAAAACTTTTAAATAGGTAAAAATTTAGGAATTAAAATAAATAAATAAATAAATGTAAATACACATCTTAAATATAAAAGGTCCCCGATGATAGGATTCCTTAGAAATCACAAGTAGTGATTCTTTGATTATCCTTAGGGTCGAAATAAAATATTTGAATATTACCAGCGTATTGGGGTATTCAAATAATTTTAGTTCGATGTTAAGATTTCTAATATAATCAACTTATATGAAATAAACTAACAATAATAAATAAATAAATATTTTAAGCAAACAAATAAACAAAACTTCAAAATAAAGAGTAAAACAAATTAAAAATAAATAAGATATAAATAATGTCCGATGATGAGATGTTATGGAATTCACAAGTAGTGATTCCTAACTGATCTCTAGGTGAGAGAAATATGCTAAATGTTACCAGCGTATTGGAATATTTAGTATGATTTTTCAATAAAAATAAGATTTATAAATATAAATAAATTACAAAATAATATAAGTATAAATGAATAATGGATTTCTCATGTGCATCATCTGTATTTTGATTGCATCATTTGCATCCATGAAATTTCAAAATAAGTGTGAATCTCCCGAGGATGAGATTCTATAGAGATCGCAAGTAGCGATTCTTAAGAAATCTCTAGGTGAGGAAATTATCCGAAATGCTACCAAAAGTATTGGGGTACTTCAGAATAATTTTCAATACAAAAGATTCTCATTTATTTCAAATAAAAAATAAATTTAACATAAATAAAATTTAATATTTCAAATAATAAGCAAATAAAAAAAATTGATTTCAAAATAAATGAAATTTTTTTAAATGTTTAATTAAGACCATTTTATTAAGATCAAAAGATAAGACATGATTAAGGGGTACCGTTTTTTTTAACGGGCGTTGTGGGGGTGCTAATCCTTCCCCACGCGTAACCGAACTCCCGAACCCAAACTTTGTTTTCGCAGACCAAAAATTATTTTTTTGATAAAACTTAATTAATTTTAAGATTTTATTAAAAAGATAAATAATTTTAGGTGACCAATCACACCTAGTCAAAAAAGATTGGTGGCGACTCCTCTTTGTGTTTTTTTTTTTATCAAAATCGTCTAGCGATCGAGTCCCCGGACGAAAATCGTTACGACAGAACCGAATGAAAAGGTGAAATGAGAATTGTGGCTAGACCGAATGAAGAGGAGCTGGAATGAAAGTCAATAAAAGGGGCTGGAAATGGCATGGAAAGGAAGGAGAAAGAAAGAAGAAAACCTAAGTTGAGTGAAAGGTAAGATTAAGGAATAATAGTCAATAATTGTGGCTAAGTATAATGGGACTTAGAGAGGAAGATGGGAAAGGTGTGAAACGTGAAGGGAAGCTGGAAATTAAATGAAAACAATCTGAGATAAAAGACTAGAGCTGACCGAATGGGAGAGGCTTAAGATAATAGTCAACATGAATGGAAGGTAACGTGAAAGAGAATGAAAAAAAAAGATGCATGAGGGACGTGAAAGAGAATAAAGAAAGAATGCATAAAGGACATGAATTTAAGAGGGAAAGAAGGGGGTGAGAGTGGCATATAAAAGGGAAGAATAAAGACTGAAAATGGTGTTAATTAGTCAAGGGAAGGAAAGTCAAATATGAGAGCTAGAGAAAAGAAAAGAAATATAACTATAAATTTGATTGGAATATATTTATACACAAGGTAAGTGTTGTGCTACCGATTATGGAAGAAATAAAGGAAATAAAATATCAAATTTTATTTCTTAAAAGATGGAAAATGTCAAAAAAGAAGGTAGCACATTTATATGGTGCATTGACTAAAAATAAAACAATGAGCTTTATTTAAATAAAGGAAAAAGAAGGGAAAAATGGCATGAAGAATAGCCATTTTAGCTATGAGACTTATTTATATTTATATTGTGATATAAATCATAGCTTAATATAAAAGGATAATTAAGCCAATGAGTTGATAAAATTATTTTGCATCCGAGAAGTACGATTTCGATAAACGCAACTGAGAAGCTCGGTTTCGCAAGACCAGGTAAGGGAGTAGTATGTGAAGTGAAATGCATGTCCTGGGGAGAAAAATATTATAAAAATATTGAAAAAATAATTTGGTTTGTGACATGCATTAGTTTAATAAACTGTTTTAATTTGGGAAAGCTAGATAGGCAAACCCTTGTTTTTAAAGAGAAATATTTTGTGGGCAACCCCCTTGTTCAGCTCGATGTTAGAGCCATAGTGGGCGACGTTAGTTCGCCACATGGGCGAATGAAAACATGCGAGCCAATTTAACTTGTTTTTTTCTCACACGAAAAATGGTGAAATTACTAGCTGTTTTTACTGTGTTTTGTAAACAGAAAATATATTACCTTTTTTTGAAAACAATCATTTTAAAGAAAATGATGTAATATGTGAAATAATTCCTTAAAGGTTCTTTATGAGATATAAAGTGATTTTTGAGACTTTAGGCCTCGAGTTTCATGCATTACTATTTACAAGGCTGATTGACTCGCCAAGTCATCAGAGGTCTCGAGGTCACCTGGCAAGTGTACCCGATGATCACCTAAAGATTGTGGCCATAGATCTACTGTATCCCTGTGGGGATGATTACTACGTTCCTTCGGGAACAACGATAGCATGATTTAATTGTAGGGTGATGCCTAGTCTCAACTTATTGATTTCTATTTACTGAAAGGAATTACTGAATCCTGTTTACTGTTTACTATGTTATATTGTAAACTGTTTAGCCAGTGATTTGAATATTAGAGACTGTTTACTATATCCACTGTTTTCATACTGGGTATGTTGTTAGGGAAAATAAACGTTTTGTGGGATATAGTTTTTATTTTTACAAAGCAGCATACACCTTTCTTACTGAGCATGTTGTCGCTCACCCCTTATTTTCCACTCCACAGATTGTTGATTTTGGACTAAGGGAATTACCTTCTAGAGATTATCGACTGCTAGAGTCAGCAGATATTCGATATCGAAGGTATATTATTTTCTTTTATATATTCAGCGAATTTGTACAGTACTACTTTAAATAGAAGGGGATGTATATAACTTAAGGAAATAATGTAACAATTCATATTTCTATATTGGTACGATAAATAAGAGTACTAATTATTACTAAAGTGATTAACGGATTGTTAAGCATCACAGATAGCCTAACCGGTAAAAGTGTATGAATAAGAGTAAACTACGTAATTTACTGTAGATTTGGGATGTTACAGATTTAATGGTATCAGAGTAGGGTTGGTCGGATGTCTAGTGATGCTTAAAGCGAAAAGTGAATAGTAAACATTCCATGTAGTACTGTACAATCTAAATGTATAATAGAAATACTAATGATAAGTGAATTAAATGATCTCTGTGGTACAGATATGAGTGGAAGAAGGGTGACACGCTCAGTTAGAGGTAAAGGTCGAGGTAAGGTGGCACAGATTTCGAAGCCGCAGACGCCAGAACCCGTCCAAAGACCTGCATGTCCTCTTCAGCCAGAGAGCACTAATGCTTGCGTGAGCCAAGTGGAGAGGCTAGTAGCCGATTTCATGGCTATGTATCAGGCAGATAGAGCTGCGGATAGGGTGGAAAGGGAGAGACCAGCAGCTCCCGCAGCTCTCGTAGCTCCCGTAGTGGCGCCAGCACCGCCACAGCCAGCACCGGTTGTACCCAAGCCTCAGCCTATTCCACTGCCGGTACCTCAGCCACAGGTAGCTCCACCACAACCATTGATTCAGTCGCCTAGAGATGTGGAGTCGTATTGCGATGTCACTTTGGTACGATCATTTAAGAAGTTGGATCCACCAAGTTTAAAGGTGCTAGGGATCTATTGGCGACAGAGCAATGGGTTATTGCTATAGAGAAGCTATTAAGGATTATGAAGTGTACGGAGACTGAAAAGGCTGGTCTAGCAATGTTCCAGTTGACAAATGATGCAGAGCACTGGTGGAAGTCTACTCAGATAGTGTTGTTCTCCCAGCATCAGGATATTACTTGGGAGATTTTTGTAGATGCCTTTAGACGAAGGTATATCCCTGACACTGCTCAGCAGAAACTACAGCAAGAGTTTATGGATTTAACTCAGGGAAGTATGGCAGTGGACGAGTATGAGGCTAAGTTTACCACCTTGAGCCGATTTGATTCACAGACCAGTGTTAATGAGAGATATATGATTGAGAGATTTAAAGCTAGTTTGAGACCCTCCATCAGATCGAAGCTAGCCCCATTCGATATTGTGACATATGATGAGGTAGTACAACGGGCTTAGCTATGTGAGAAGGATTTTGAGCAATACCATATAGAGGCTAGTGGTAAGAGCAAGAGCAGAGGTAAAGACAAGGGTAAGAGATTTTTTGAGAATAGATATAGTAGGGAGCAGCCTAAGAGGACTAGATATTTGGGCATACAGATTTCAGAGGGACGAATCACTAAATCAGCAGTTTCTGCCCTTGCTGTGGCCCCACCGCTACTCAGAGGAGTGTTGCGACTTTATGTAGACATTGTGGGAGGTCACATGGGTCACGCCCTTGTCCTTTGATGTCTAAGGCATGTTTGAGATGTGGATAGATGGGGCACTTTATCAGGAATTGCCCAATGCTCAAAGAGTCAGCTGCTTCTACTATTCCTCCTGCATTACCTCAGATAGCGACATCGGAAGCTCCGGGTGAGCCTGAGAAGGCAACACCCTCACAACCTAGGTGGGCGACAGCCGCAAAGAAGGGTAAGAAGGTTGTGACTCAAGGTCGAGTGTACGCAATGGATCAGGAGACTAACGACACCTCTATCGAAGTGATTAAAGGTAAAGTTTATCTCTTTGATATTCCCGTAATTGCCTCATTTGATCTGGGTTCTACCTATTCGTTCTTATCACCTACATGTGCTAACAGGACCCAGTAAAGCCAGAGTTGTTAGGGTATACGATGCAAGTGAATACCCCTTTTAAAGATTTCAGAGGACGGATATTGTATATAGGAACTGTAAATTGACTATAGGAGAGAAGGTTATGACAGCTAACCTAATTTTGTTGAATATATATGATTTTGATATCATTTTTGGTATGGATTGGTTAGCTGCGAACCATGTTAGTTTGGATTATAATACTAAGTTTATTATCTTCTCTCATCCCGAAAAGTACATTGTAAAGTTATTGTAAATTAATAAAAAGTATGTGAATATACGTTTGTGAAATGACATGTGTACTGAAATCGTGGTTGTGTATGAATGTTTATGAAGGGTATATTGCTAGTGTGAAGGATGTAGAGAGGAAACATCCAGAGATTCAAGAGATTCCTGTGGTTAAGGATTTTTCGGATGTATTTCTAAAGGAATTACCAAGGTTACCACCGGATCGAGAGACAGAGTTTATGATCGAGTTGGTACCCGATACAGAGCCGATTTTTAGACCCTCATATCGGTTGGCACTAATTGAGTTACATGAGCTTAAAAAGCAGCTCCAAGAGTTATTAGATAAGGGATTTATATGTCCTAGTGTGTCATTGTGGGGAGCTCCAGTATTATTCGTTCGAAAGAAGGATGGTAGTCTCTGGTTGTGTATAAATTACCGGATGTTAAATCGGGCTACCATTAAGAATAAGTATCCACTACCCAGGATCAATGACCTATTTGATCAGCTCAGGGGTGCACAGGTATTTTCCAAGATAGATCTCCGATTAGGCTATCACCAGTTAAAAATTAAGGAGTCGGATGTGCATAAGATAGCATTTCGACTCGCTATGGTCACTATGAGTTCTTAGTAATGCCTTTTGGGTTGACAAATACACCTGTAGCTTTTATGAGTTTGATAAATGAGGTGTTCCATCCATTTTTGGATAAGTTTGTTATAGTATTTATCGATGACATTCTGATTTATTCTAAAACTCCAGAGGAGCATGAGCAGCATCTGTATATGGTATTACAGACCCTCAGAGAGCAGAGGTTGTATGCAAAATTCAGTAAATGTGATTTTTGGCTTGACCATATAATCTTTTTGGGACACATAGTGTCAAAGGACGAGGTGTCAGTTGATCCGTCCAAGATAGAGGCCATTGTACAGTGGGAAAGGCCTAATACCGTTACTGAGATACAGAGTTTCTTGGGTCTTGCCGGATATTATCGCAGGTTCTGGAGGGATTTTCTAGACTTGCTGCTCCACGAACACGACTCACACGTAAGGATGTGAAGTTTGAGTGGAATGATGCGTGTGAGTGCAGTTTTCTTGAACTTAAAAGGAGATTAACTATTGCCCTCTTATTAGCCCTTCCCAGCGGATTAGGTGGATTTATGGTGTATACTGATGCGTCTGCTCAAGGTTTAGGGTGTGTGCTTATGCAACATGGTCCGGTTATAGCCTATGGTTCTCGACAGTTGAATAATCATGAGAGGAATTACCCGACACATGACTTGGAGTTAGTCGCAATAGTGTTTGCACTGAAGATTTGGCGGCATTACTTGTACGGGGAGAAATTTCAGATATACACAGACCATAAGAGTCTGAAGTATATATTCTCGCAGCGAGAATTGAACTTAAGGCAGCGACGATGGATCGAACTGTTAAAGGATTATGATTGTGAGATTTTGTATCACCCAAGTAAAGCTAATGTAGTAGCAGATGCACTGAGCCGTAAGCATGTTGGCATGGTATCCTACATGATGATCCGGGAACATGATTTGATAAAGCAGTTCTCTAGTCTCAGCCTGACAGTTATTTCCTCTGACCAGTATGGATTTACAGCTAGTTTTATATAGAGCTGGATTTGATGGATCGAATTAGAGAAGCTCAGAGGAGTGATGATTATTGTGTCGGGGTAGCCAGTTAGATTCAAATGGGAGTTGCGTCAGATTTTGAGATTGGCACCGATGGAATACGGAAGTTTAGAGGCAGGATATGTGTTCCAAGAGATCATCAGATTCGAGAGTTAATTTTATCAAAAGCCCATACCTCTAGATATACGTTACATCTAGGTAGTACTAAGATATACCAGAATCTTCGGAAAGTATATTGGTGGCCTAAGATGAAGAAGGACATCGCTGATTTTGTTGCTAGATGTCTAACATGCCAACAGATTAAGATTGAGCATCAGAAGCCTACAGGTAGGCTTCGACTGTTATCAATTCCTACTTGGAAATAGGAACATGTGACTATGGATTTTATTATGGGATTACCACGAACCCGGAAGGGGTATGATGCTATTTGGGTGATCGTAGATAGATTGACTAAGTCTGCTCATTTCTTGGCCATGAGATCTACTGATTCAGTTAGTGCCTTAGCTGATTTATATGTTAGGGAGATAGTGAGGTTACATGGCGTTCCAGTGAGTATTACTTCTGATAGGGATTCCGACTTCACCTCTCATTTCTGGGAGAGATTTCAGGAGGCTCTGGGATCCCAACTGAATTTTAGCACCACTTTTCATCCAAAAACTGATGGATAGTACGAGCGTACGATACAGACGCTCGAAGATATGTTGAGAGCGTGTGCATTGAATTTTAGAGGCTCATGGGACGATCACTTACCCCTAGCAGAGTTTGCTTATAATAATAGCTTTCACACAAGCATTGGCATGGCACCTTATGAGGCCCTATATGGCAGACGATGCAGATCCCCGATAGCATGGGAAGAAGTGGGAAACTGTAAATTACTAGCTCTCGATTTGGTCGAGCAGGCTTCCCGTGATGTACAGATGATTTGTGAGAGGCTCAGAACGGCTTAGAGTCGGCAGAAGAGTTATACAGATACCAAACGCCGACCACTAGAGTTTGTGGCAGGTGATTATGTATTCTGAAGGTCTCACCGTTCAAAGGTATAATGAGATTCGGGAAGAGAGGAAAGTTGAGTCCCCAATACATTGGGCCTTATGAGATCTTAGATCGCATGGAAGATGTAGCATATCAGTTAGCACTACCACCAGAGTTGTCAGGAGTGCATAATGTATTTCATGTCTCGATGTTGAGAAAATACCATCCAAATCCTTCTCACGTAATTTGACATGAGCCATTAGAGATCAGAGAGGACATGAGATACGTTGAGAAATCGGTACGGATCCTGGATAGGAAGGATAAGGTATTGCAATCTAAGACGATTCCTTTGGTTAAAGTGCTCTGGCAGTATCATAACGAGGAGGAGGCTACTTGGGAGTTAGAGAGCCTTATGCGTGAGAGATATCCAGAGCTCTTTCAGTGACAAGTCTAGGTGAAATTTGGAAGACCAAATTTCTTAAGGAGAGGAGAAATGTGAGACCTGAATTTATTACACAGTACACCATAATTGTAATGATTGATAGTGAAAATAAATTATTTAATGGACTTAAATAAATATGGAATGTGGATTTTCACTCTCCATTTTAAATTATTGGAATTATAATTTATAGTATGGTGTATAAAGGAAGAAAACAAATTTCAAATTTTAGTATGAAAGTGATATTTCATGGCGTGAAATACAAACAAATGTATTTATAAAGAGGAGAATTTTATTATTGGGATATAAATAGACATTTGACATTTTTCGAATACACATGAAAGAGAGGAATTTAAGTCAAGAAGTGTAACCAAAGTGTGGATGGTACGCCACTCTTCATGGCTACCATAGATCGATTTTCAGCTGGAAAAAGTTAGTTAAAATCTTCCATAGGTTATACAATAAAATGCTGAATAAGTAGTATGAAAAGGAAGCATGAAGAGAAATCAAGAAAAGAGGCTACAAAGTGGACTTCACGCCACTTTGTTTCTCCTTGTACCGATCGACAAACCGATTCTTAAAGCAATATGAAAGATGTGTAACGGCAAAGAGATCAAAGTCAAGATGGGACTTTTTCTATTGGATGAAGGATACATCAAGAGAGGTAAATAAGTTAATAACGTGCAAGGAGTATGACTTGTTGCCGTGGCTTTTGTTGCACTTTTCTAACCGTTATAATGCTCTTTCAAATTTGTCTTATAGGTGTAATTAAATTCTTCTTGAATTAATGCTCTAAAAGATAAGGAATGAATGAGGAAATAGAATAATTAGCTGGGTGACAAACCTTATTGGTTGATATAAAGGAATAGAAGACTAAAGTGGATCAAACTCAAGCCAAATTTCTTCCTCTACCGATGCTACTCTAATACTTTATAATTTTCTGTTTTTCAATCCACTCTTGCTCTATTTATTCACATTCTTCCTTCTCATTCATTAAACATTTCATCCCTTACTAGCTAAGCATTTACAACTTCCTCATAAACCTTCCTTTCACCTTAAAATCCTCTAAGAGCAAAGAAAAGGGGGACTGACGTGAAAGGAAACAATATGAACGTTGAGCTGTGTTGGTTCAGTCAAACAAGGTAAATAAAATTTTCAACCAATGTGCATGTATTAAATTCTTGGTTTATAATGATGATATGTTAATTAGGTAAGGTATGTGCATATTGTTTGGCATAAGAACATGTAGCAATTTACTATGGTTGAATTACAGGTTGTTGATGGCGTAAGGAGTAAATAAAGGAAGCAGAAAAATTCTACTGTTAGGTGTGTGTGCAACATGAAGAATAGGAAGCAAAATTAACAAGACGACAATATAGAAATGTAGGAGAGTTGGTCTTGATTAATTAAGGTGTGAACATCGTGTGAAAACATTAAATTAAAGCATGGAAAACTAAAGATGTAGGCTGGAACCAAAAAACAAAAGAAAGAAAAAGGAAAATGGATGAACCGAATGAAAAGGTGAAAGGAGAATTGTAGCTGGACCGAATGAAGAGGAGCTGGAATGAAAGTCAATAAAAAGGGCTAGAAATGGCATGGAAAGGAAGGAGAAAGAAAGAAGAAAACCTAAGTTGAGTGAAAGGTAAGATTAAGGAATAATAGTCAACAATTGTGGCTAAGTATAGTGGGACTTAGAGAGGAAGATGGGAAAGGTGTGAAATGTGAAGGGAAGCTGGAAATTAAATGAACACAATCTAAGATAAAAGACTACAGCTGACCGAATGGGAGAGGCTTAAGATAGTAGTCAACATGAAAGGAAGGTAACGTGAAAGAGAATGAAAAAAAAAAGATGCATGACGGACGTGAAAGAGAATAAAGAAAGAATGCATAAAGGACATGAATTTAAGAGGGAAAGAAGGGGGTGAGAGTGGCATATAAAAGGGAAGAATAAAATTGAAAATGGTGTTAATTAGTCAAGGTAAGGAAAGTCAAATATGAGGGCTAGAGAAAAGAAAAGAAATATAACTATAAATTTGATTAGAAAATATTTATACACAAGGTGAGTATTACGCTACCGATTGTGGAAAAAATAAAGGAAATAAAATATCAAATTTTATTTCTTAAAAGATGGAAAATGTCAAGAAAGAAGGTAGGACATTTATATGGTGCATTGACTAAAAATAAAACAATGAGCTTTATTTAAATAAAGGAAAAGGAAGGGAAAAATGGCATGAAGAATAGCCATTTTAGCTGTGAGACTTATTTATATTTATATTGTGATATAAATCATAGCTTAATATAAAAGGATAATTAAGCTAATGAGTTGGTAAAATTATTTTGCAGTCGAGAAGTACGATTTCGGTAAACGCAACCGAGAAGCTCGATTTCGCAAGACCAGGTAAGGGAGTAGTATGTGAAGTGAAATGCATGTCCTGTGGAGAAAAATATTATAAAAATATTGAGAAAATAATTTGGTTTGTGACATGCATTAGTTTAATAAACTGTTTTAATTTGGGAAAGCTAGATAGGCAATCCCTTGTTTTTAAAGAGAAATATTTTGTGGGCGACCCCCCAGTTCAGCTCAGTGTGAGAGCCATAGTGGGCAACGTTAGTTCGCCACATGGGCGAATGAAAACATGCGAGCCAATTTAACTTGTTTTTTTTCTCACACGAAAAATAGTGAAATTACTGGCTGTTTTTACTGTGTTTTGTAAACAGAAAATATATTACTTTTTTGGAAAACAATCATTTTAAAGAAAATGATGTAATATTTGAAATAATTCCTTAAATATTCTTTATGAGATATAAAGTGATTTTTGAGACTTTAGGCTCCGAGTTTCATGCATTACTATTCACGAGGCTGATTAACCCGCCAAGTCATCAGAGGTCTCGAGGTCACCTAGCAAGTGTACTCGAAGACTACCTATAGATTGTGGCCATAGATATACTGTATCCCTATGGGGATGATTACTACGTTCCTTCAGGAACAATGAGTTCCTTTGAGAACGATGATAGCATGATTTAATTGTAGGGTGATGCCTAGTCTCAACTTACTGATTTCTGTTTACTAAAAGGAATTACTGAATCCTGTTTACTGTTTACTATGTTATATTGTATACTGTTTAGCCAGTGATTTGAATATTAAAGACTGTTTACTATATACACTGTTTTCCTACTGGATATGTTTTTAGGGAAAATAAACGTTTTGTGGGATATAGTTTTTATTTTTATAAAGCAGCATACACCTTCCTTACTGAGCATGTTGTCGCTCACCCCTTATTTTTCACTCCACAGATTGTTGATTTTGGACTAAGGGAATTACCTTCCAATATTATCGACTACTAGAGTCAGCAGATATTTGATATCGAAGGTATATTATTTTCTTTTATATATTCCGCGAATTTGTATAGTACTACTTTAAATAGAAGGGGATGTATATATCTTAAGGAAATAATGTAACAACTCATATTTCCATATTGATACGATGAATAAGAGTACTAATTATTATTAAAGTGATTAACGGATTGTTAAGCATTACAGACAACCCAACCGGTAAAAGTGTATGAATAAGAGTAAAATATGTAATTTACTGTAGATTCGGGATGTTACATTATATATAGCTATAAATATAAATATATTATATTAATGTATATAGATATATATTTTGCATATAATTTTATATACATATCTATACACTTTAATTTAAAATAATTTATATATATTTCATATATATATTTATATATGAATGTGTAATAATATACATATGTATTTATTTGAAAATATATTTATATATAAATATATGTAAATATACCCATTTTATTTTTTATAATTTGGATCTCTTAATATCTAAATTAAATTCCTCAATTTCATCACTTCATTACTTTCCAAAATTTGACATATTCCAATTCTCGTAAATAACTTTATTTATTTATTTCCGGGTAATTAATACCAAAAATAGCAAAATTCCCGGTTATCACACTTTTTAATCCTGAGGACTCTAGAGTATTGACTGCCGAGGACTTTGATTGGGTTCAAGACCTCTATCAGCAACCAAGCTGTTACCTTACGTGCTTTTTCATCCTGTTAGTCCCATACACCCTACTCTCGATGTTCCAATCTTATAAGAGGGCAGTCCATGTTGTCCGTTACCTCAAGGTGTGCTTGAGAAACGCTGGAGCATGACTAAAGACTCCTTCCATTGAACACTTGGTGTGCAGTCTGCGATATTCTTTTCCACTTGTTCTTGTGATGCCCTTAACGTGTCCTTACCATGGAACTTATCAAAGTGTTCCTAGAATTGCTGCAATGCCTCAATTGGTTACCATCTTGCTTTACTGTTGGGTAGTCTTTTTCACTTAATAAGATACTCATGCCATGGCATGTAGTTCTTCTATCATACCACTCTATCAGCTAAAATGCCCCTAACCTCCTTGTCATACAAGGCAGCAACTCCTATTAGTGCATGTTCAGACTTTACTTGTGCCAGATCATCACTTTCATGGTAGAATGGCTTAAGCATGATGACATGAAACATAAGATGTGGCTTGAGCTTAAGTGATAGCTTAACCTTGTAGGTTAGCTTAGCTACTCACTTCAAAATCTTGAACGGACCCTTGTACCTCTATACTAGGCCCTTGCGCCTGTCAAAATAGCACAGCACTAAGTGTACCTTATACTAAATATCCTATCGCTTTTGATTTGCCCACGTTCTTTACTATTTAGTTGCCTTGTGCAAACATAGGTGAGTAAGGCTAGCTTGCTCAAGCTAAGCCTAAGCAAACTTAAGGTTGTTGGATTTGGTATCATATAACTTTTTGCAATAGTACTGGAAGTGAGTGGTTATTATCTGATCACCATAGTTATCAAAATCATACAATATGCGATACGTATCGTACGATTCGGTTCGATTCACTATAAATTCGATACGTAACGATATAAAGAATCGGATTTATCATGAATCAGTAGCGTATTTATCGATACACAAGCGAATCGATACGTATCGTACGATACACTGATTCACTTCGATACGCTTTATAGTAACATTGGGCCAGGTCTAAAAAAATCTTATCTGACCCAATTAGCTAAAAATGCGATTTTAATAGTTTTTTAACCTAAAAAACACTTAAAAACATATTTTCTATATAATTTAATCTTGAAATATTGAAAAAAAATAAACTTTTAGTTAGAAAATTAAAAATAACAAATATATAAAAATATTATTTAAAAATATATACTATTAATGAATATGTTAAGTGTTTGAAAAATATCATACTTTTTATTTTTATCATATACTTAATCATATTAATATGTATAATATTTTTTATATTTTATTTATCTTACATGTGTATATATTATTTATAATTAATTTTAAAATTATTTACTATATCTAACGATACGATACGATACTCAATACTCGATTTTTAAAAATAAAATTTTGATTCACAATACGTATCTCGATTTAATAACTATGCTGATCACAATCTTAAAAAGGCTTTGATTCGTGGATTTACTTCGCTATAGGTTGTACAAAAAACTGAGCAATATCCATAAACTTTGGCCAATGTTGATATGTTGTAGTCACATAATACCTAAGGTAGGTCTCTAGTAAACCATTAACTTGTTCAGTTTACTCATCTCTCTGAAAGTGAGCATGGTGGAAAAGTTCAAGTCTGACTCCAGCAGCTTGAACAACACAGCCAAAACCTTCTTATAAACAGATTGTCTCAATCACTAATGATAGACTGTGGCATAACTTAGAACTTAACCATATTCCTTATGAATAATCTGGTTACTTCCTCTATTAGGAACTTTTTTGGTATCGATATGAAAGTTCCATATTTGGAGAATTTGTCTACCACGACCATAATACTCCCAAACCCATCCACCTTAGGTAGTCTATTGATGAAATCCATCGAGATACTTTCCTATGGACACTATAGTATGGCTAACAGCTCCAACAAACCAACTAGTGATTTTAGCTTAACCTTGTCCTTTTGACACACTAGGCAAGTTTTCATATATGCCTTAATTAATGTCCTCTTGCATATGAGCCTTGTAGTAATAATCCTCCACTGAAGCAAGGGTGCAATGCACACCCAAATGACTAGCCCAATTAGAGTCATGGCACTCATGCATGACTTGTTTTTGTAGTCTCCTTTATTGTGGTAAATAGATCTGGTTCCTCTTTGTGTAAAGAAAGTCTCTGTTAAGCCAAAATCACCTAGTTCTCCTTTGACAGGCATACTCTATAATGCTTTATGTGGTAGAGTCTTCAGGCAAGCCTTCTTTGATGTGTTGCATTAAGAAAACTTCAGATCAACTGATGGCAATGAGCGTTACCTTCCTGTTAAGTGCATTAATAAAAAGATTTGCCTTAATAAGTTTATATTCCATCTTAAAATCAAATTTTGCAAGAAAATCCTACCATCTGGCTAGCTTTGGTGTCAACTTCTTTTGAATTTGGAAGTAATAATTAGTAGACACATTATCTATTTGAACGAAAAATCTAGACCCCAATAAACAATGCTTCCATGTGCATAGATAATACAGAATGATTGTGTCACGTCTAGTTATTGACACTCAATACTAACATTTCCGTTTTCATTATTAATAGTTGGACTGTCTACAATGTCCACACTTAGTATCAATTGATAGATCACACTCTGTATTTGACTTACCAATCAGTACTTCAATCACAGAACCTAAAACATTCATTTCCAATACGTACTTGAATGACCATAATTTAATTTACAGTTAACTTCCATCTATTAACACTTTACAGTTATATTCAGTACACTAAGTATAGTTTACTTCCCCTATATGAAATACATACATAGTAGTAAGTACATACATTGTCTAAATATCATCATCATCATCATCAGAGCCTTTATCCCAATAGATTGAGGTAGGCTATATGAACCAATATCTAAAATCACGTTAGATCGTCCATATGTATTCTCTGCTTCCATAGATTCCTATTCAAGGCCATTTGCTCATCTAATTCTAAAATCTCCATGTCTTTCCAAACTACTTCCTTCCAAGTCTTTTTCGGTCTTCCTCTAGTCTTAACCCTTCTCTTAACATCCATAGCCTCTATTCTCCTAACTGGAGCATCTACAGGTTTATGTCTTACATATCCAAATCAACGTAAACGATTTTCACACATTTTGTGTTCGATAGGTGCCACTCCAATCATCTTACGAATATCATCATTTCTCATTCTATCCTTTCTTGTATATCCACCTATCCACCGTAACATTCTCATTTCTGTTACACTCATCTTTTGTGTATGTAGCCTCTTAGTCGCCCAACATTCACTACCATATAACAATGTTGGTCTAACAACTGTCCTATAAAACTTGCCTTTCAACCATGTAGGAATTCCTTTATCGCACAACACACCTGTAGCACTTCTCCACTTACTCCATCCAGCCTGGATCCTATAGGTTACATCACCATCAATCTCTCCATCCATCTGTACTATTGATCCCAAGTATCTAAAATTATCCCGGTTAGGTATCGCCACCTCATCTAACTTCACTACATCATGCTCTTCCAGTCGGTTAGAACTGAATTTACACTCCATGTATTCAGTCTTCGCTCTGCTTAGTTTAAATCCTTTTGAGTCCAATGTTTGTCTCCATAATTCCAACTTTGTATTGATCTCCGCTCTAGTTTCCGCACATAGGACAATATCATTCGCAAACATCATACACTAAGGCACCTTATCTTGGATGGATTTTGTCAGTTCGTCCATAACTACCACAAACAAGAATGGACTCAATGCTGACCCTTGGTGTAATCCCACCGTGATAGGAAACTCACTTGTTTGCCCCCCACCTATCCTCACATGTGTCCTTACGCCTCTATACATGTCCTTAATTAGTTTAATATATTTCAAAGGAACTCCTTTCTTCATTAAGGACCACCATAGTACCTCCCTAGGCACTTTATCATATGCTTTCTCCAAATCTATAAAGACCATATGGAGATCTTTACCCATTACTCGAAAGCGCTCCATAAGTTGTCTAAGCAAATATATTGCCTCCATAGTTGATCGACCAGGCATAAAACCAAATTGATTCTCCGATATCTCTACATTTTTTCTTAATCTCCGTTCTATCACTCTCTCCCATATTTTCATCGTGTGACTCATCAATTTTATGCCTCGGTAGTTGGCGCAACTTTGAATATCTCTCTTGTTCTTATATAAAGGTACTAAGACACTCTTTCTCCATTCCTCTGACATTTTGTTAGTGTGCCAAATCTTATTAAATAGATTTGTCAACCACCTAACTCCTACATCTCCTAGGCATTTCCAAACTTCAATTGGGATGTCATCAGGTCCAACAGCTTTTCCATTCTTCATCATCTTTAGTGCCACTTTTACCTCTGTCTCTTGGATTCTACGCATAAAGCACCGATTTAAATCCTTGAGAGGCACCGGAATATTATCCAAAACTTTATTTTGTTCGTTATTAAATAATTTGTTAAAATAATCTCACCACCTGTCCTTAATGTCATTATCTTTAACGAGAGTTCTTTGATGCTCATCCTTAATACATTTCATGACTCCTAAGTCGCGACTCCTCCTTTCTCTTGCTCGCGCCAATCTGGAAAATAGTATACATACATTGTCTAAACATATAAAAAGTAAAATAGTAAACCTCACAGTCTTTGATAACCACTTGAGGGATACTGATCAGATCAACCTCACGGAAACAAAATAGATCTACTACAGATAATTTGGAAGGAAAATAAGGGAGGATGAGCTTACGCTTAGTAAGAAATATATATAAAAGAGAGGATACTATGCATAACTACATACATGTATCTCAAACATGTTCCTACACTTAAAATCACTATCAGCACAGTATTTATGTACTCTATCAAAAAGAATACTATAATCGGTTTGGTAACTAGGCTAAGTATAGAAGGGTACTTTGAAAACCTCACTTATCCCGGTCCCTAGCTCCTACTATAGGAAGTTTGCTATAGTTTACTCAATAAACTGTTCAATGGTACAATTTTTGATAAACTATTACTTAAGCAATTCAGTAAACAGTTAACAGTTCATTCAGAAAATAGTACAATAAACACTTCGATGAAACATTTAAGTAAATCATTTAGTAAATAGTACAATAATCAGTTTAGTAAACTGTTCAATAAAACAATTGGTAAACGATACGGTGATTAATTTAGTAAACAGTTCGGTAATTTAATCAGTAAGCAATGCAGTAATCAGTTTGGTAAATAGTTTAGTAAATCAATCAGTAAATAGTACGATAGACAATTTTAGTAAACAATCCAGTAAATCAGTTCAATAGATCATATTCAGTGAACACTTAGTAAACAGTATAGTAAAACAATATAGTAACAGTACAGTGGAAACCTCAACACCCAATAGAATCATGCAGTTTCAATATCCCAAAAGAGAGTAACAGTAAGACATATGGCCATAATCAATAGTGGTCTATAGTGAACACTAGTCAAGTGATAGCTATGGGTGCTAAAAACGGGACTAAGGTAAATCTATGGGGCCATCAGTTTCAAAATAGTTTATAAAACAGTGGAAACACTTTTCAAAGATCAATTTAGTAAAAAATTCTTTAGTTAGTCTAATTCAATAAAATCAATAAAAATGGCAGTTGAAATAAAAAAAATTGATGAATATTTTCATTACAGAATCTAGTGTTCAAAATATTTTATTTGCATATAAGAAGGATACTAGAACTCATAGGTAGCTTGAAAACTGGGAAAATCATTAAATTAGCGTCGAAAATTGAGTTATAAATTTGGGCACTCTTAACGACCTATATGTAACTTTCAATTCATTCACTTTTAGCTTCATTTCAATTGCATTTATACTCTACTCATGTGATCTAGTGTTTAAGGTTCAATTTATGAAATTTCGACAATATAACTGTACAGTCAATCTTAAACCCTCATTCACTAGAAACACAATTCAATAACCACAATCACAGTTTCCCAATCTCAGTCAATTCAAACTAATCAAGCACATACGATCTCAATTCAGTCATTATCAATGCAACACAGTATCCCTACATCTCTTACATATATCCTTTAGCACTTAGATTTCGTTGAATCACTTGATAGCACCAGTGCCTCACACCTCACTTCCGAGCTGCAAAACCCCACATAAACATAATCAATTCTTCACACTTCAGTTATAACAAGTTTATAACTTCTTACAATCAACTACATTGTCTACTACAGCTATAAATCCGGTCTATTTCATACTGATCCTAACCCTGCAACTATTATCAAAAGACCTCCTGTGAGAACTTGTTATTTTGTACTGTATAAGTACGGAATTGTAAATTTTAAATAAATAAATAAATTTAGTATGTTTTTCTAAATATTAAGTGCTAAGCCATGTGGGCCCCACTTAGAATTTTGTGCCCAGATAATTATATGAGGGAGAAAATAATAAAATTAAAATACTAAATCAAAAAATGAAAATATCGAAATAAATATGGGATAAAATTGGAAATTTTGATGTTATGCAAGGGCAAAGTTATCTTTTCTCAAAGGTTGGTCAAAGTTGATCAATTTTTGATTAATTTGGCTTAAAAAATAAATAAAATAAATGAAAGAATTAAATTAAAAGAGGGCTGGACAAAAAAGTGTACTATGCAGTGGCATAACTTGAAATTATTCCAATTTTAAGAGGGTATTTTGAGTATTTTGACTTGTGGCAGCATTTAGAAATTAAAATATAATTAGTGACCAATTAAATGAAGACAACACAACACAACTTAGCACTTTTCTTCAGCCATTTCCACCTCCTCACGAGTGCTACATTCTGTTCTAGCTTCTTCTCGATATCTCTATTTTCTCCAAGTGCTCTCCCGTTTCTTCTATGCTATACCTCTTCTCTTCTTCATTTAATCATTTAGGATCTCTTATAAAAGTTGTTCTTTACTTAAAAAGCTTCCTGAACATCTCAAAATCTCAGCCTAAACGTGCAAAAAACTACCAAATGAATCTGTTCTGCCTCCGCCAGTGACGTCTTCTACACAGGTAAATACTAGCCTTAGCTGCTGCAGTTGTATTTTGTGTATGCTTGAATTAAATGAGTTGATGATGTATATAATCGCTGTTTTGAGGGAGACTTGTTAGAGTGCACTTTGGATGTTCAATTGTGAAATCAATCTTAAGGAAATAAGGTTGAAAGGCTGAAACGTTGGTTGTATGTATGTAACGTGAATGAATGAAACAAAATTCTGCTCTGTGTGTGTCGTGAATGACAGGAAACAAGACTGAACATGAGAATATATATATAAATATATATATATATATATATATATATATATATATATAGAGATATATATATTAGACCATGCTGCCTGTTGATTATGATAATTTAAGAGGTATAAACATGGTGTTTAAAAGGCGTGGAACCAGAATACAAAGGCTGGAACCGAACAGAAATTGGGGACTGACTTAGTGTAGTGACCGGGCTTGATAAAAAGTAGGATGAAAGTCAAGAAAAAGGGCTATTGTGGCGTGGAAAGAGGGAACAATGGCTGAATTAGTGATAAATGGTCAAGAGTGAAGGGTCAAAAATAAAGGCTTGTGATGAGGAAAATGTAACAATAAAACATAAGTAATTAAAATATAAGTATAGTCAATGTGTGTTGCTGGTTATAGAAGAAATGGAAGAAAAAATATTGCCTTTTTGTTGCTTAAATGGTGGAAAATATGAGTAAGAAAGGCAGCACATATACTTGGTTCATTGACTAAAATGAAATAACAATTTCATTTCTATGAAGGCCATTCGGCCATAATAGAAGAAGAAGGAAGAAGGCATGAAGGATAATTGTTTTTAGCCATGAGACTTTACTTACATCTACATTTTGATATAAATCATAGCTTAAAAATAAGGATAAATAAGCTAATGATTTGGTGAAATTAAATTGCAGCAGGGAATTTCGACGTTCATGTGGTGCACACGTTAACGCGACTTCGATAGATAGGTAAGAGACGCGTATGTAAATTTGTAGGGATATCCAAATGCATGATTTACATGCTATGAATTTTATAAGAACTATGAAATATTGAATTTCCATGAATAGCATGAAAACTTTGGTTTCTAGTTGTTGAGACTATGTTTAAAAGTAGAAGGAGGCTAGGACTCGGGCAGTTGTTATACTGCTGAAAATTATTACACATGTTTCTAAAAGTATTAGAAATATTTTGGTGTATGATGGATATTTTTCCTAGCCTTACAACGATAAATTAATTATTTTCTTGGAGTGAATTTATCAAAAAATAGTTATTAAATATTCATGATACTGATTTTGGTAAAGGTTTCAGTACTGAAAATTCCTCTCATGTGTTTTACAGTGGAAAATGTGTTTGGTGAACTGATATGATAAATAGTGAATATTTTATAATTAAGTGCAGAATAATATTCACTATTCAAATATAATTTCCCCTTTATGGATTTAATAAATTTTATTCATGTGTAATAAAATTCCATAAAGGTTTTATAATTGTGTAAATACTGCTTTGAGACTGTTAGGCCCCATGTCATGCTCATGTGTT
Organism: Heritiera fomes; assembly: GCA_032173925.1. Lineage (NCBI taxonomy): Eukaryota > Viridiplantae > Streptophyta > Magnoliopsida > Malvales > Malvaceae > Heritiera > Heritiera fomes. The sequence goes on from JAPDPM010000005.1 coordinate 15,230,128, forward strand.
CATGTGTACCCTCTCACGTGTAAGCTGTTGACATTGAGCAGTCTTCAGCGACCCGATTGTCACCCACTCAGTGTACGATCAAGGACACCTATAGACTATGGTCATAGATCTCATGTGTTTATTTTATTGTCCCTATAGGGATCTCACGTGTACCTTATTATTCCCTACGGGACTTATAGCATGATATCATTAGGGTGTTGTCTGGTCTCCACTATTATTCCACGTGTTATTACTGGTTTTGGTGATAATTTTGGATATATACCATTTATTGTGACATTTTATCACTGATTTATGAAATGTGTGAACAAATGTATTTTACTGCTACATGTGTTTAAAGTGATTGATTTCAACGGTGGAAATCAAAATAAATTTCAAATGTGGTTCACATGATTTACTAAATTATTTTACTAAACATGTGATATTTTATATGCAGTACACATTTTAGTGAATTTTATATTTAAATAAATTCCTATTCCCTATAATTGCTCTAGGTTTTTGGAACAAGACAGGTATTTCAAAATACCTTCCATGCTCCATCTGGATTTCCCGGCCGACTATAGTATCATTTCCTTTGTAATGTGCCAGCTTATACACAGGAATTAAAATATTTTACTACATATAGTGTTCAAGGTATCAAGATTTGCATACAAATCTCTTATTGAGCCGTGGTTTGCTCACTCCAATATTTTATCTCTCCAGATTATTTTCAATGACCGGTTGAGTATATCATCCGAGGATTAAAGGCTGCACACTAAGCACCTCAAGGCAGCATTTATAGATCCCAGAGGTATATTTATTTTTTTTATATGTTCAGACTTCTAATTTACGGTACTACATTGTTATATTAAATTAGGAGATGTAAGTGTGGATTAAAATACAATTTGTAAATATTTATTTCCGTTAATTATATTAATTTACGGATATCATGTTTTCAGTGAATTAAATATGGAAAATAAGATATCGCAGACAACCCAACCTATTCATGTGTTGTGAAATTGTGTAAAAAGAGTAAAATAATGTGTACTTGGGATGTGACACCTCCTTTTTCAGTTCTAACTTCACTAGCAATTTTATATTAATTTACATAGTATCCTAATACCTAATTTACATTGAATTGATCATGATTTCATCATGCCACTCACTTGGCCGAACTCACTTCATTAGGCTACACACTCCGTTTCAACAATCTAAGGCCGTATATGCGTTCTACACACTTAGTACACTAATTCTACATTATTTTTGCATTGAAAAATATCAAATTCAAGCATGTGTACTCATGGTAGAAACCCTAGGGTAGTGTTTCTGATGGTTTCAATTCAATTCAAGCTTAAGCACATGCTTAAACACCTTAATCACATAGCCTGGAGTCATTAAAACACATGATTTAAGCTTTCTCTCACCTTCTTTACCTTAATCAAAATAGAGGGAGTCAATTCACCATGAAAATAGCCACTCCAAGGCTTAATTTGGAGCTATGTTGTGAAGCTCATAAAGTTGAGCAAGTTTGCTTTAGATAGTTTTCGGTTTAGAGGTCGTTTACTGGGGTTTTTAAAAGCTTTCTCTCTCTTCAAGAAGCTTAACAATAGAGGAAAGTGAGAGAAGAGGAAGATGGCCAGCAATGCAGAAGAAAGGTAAAAAAAATCTAATTTGTTTAATATGTTTAAGGGTAAATTACTAAAATTCCCTTAAGTTTTATGAAAATTCTCATTTTTCCCTTCACACTTCAATTTTCATTTAAACGATCAGTTTAACTTCCAAAATATTTCATTCAATCATAAAACATATCTATTTAACATGTTCTAATCATTGAATAGACCTTTGATATGGTTTAATTGGTCAAAAGGGCAAAATTGTCAAAATAGCCCTAACCATCCAATCGCGTAGTTTTTCACTTTTTCCTGTGATTCAGTCCACAATTGAACATGGCATGAGACTTCTTCACACGAAGATTAACCTATGACTTTCAGTTGGTCATAAATCAAATTAAATTGATGTGGTAACCGTTCATATTGTATTGTACATCTATTAGATAAATAATTATTAAATAAATTCTATGTATTTTGTAATATATAAGTAAAATAGTAATGTGGCCCTCACTTGATTTTATAGTGCCCAGATGTATATAAGAGTGAGGAAAACAATGTATGGAAGGTTTAATAATTGTAATGTGAAAATTTGGAGATCAAAATTCTTTATTTACATTATTTTTGGGAAGTGTAGCAATAAATTAGAAAATGACAATTAAAAACATAGCTCAGTGGCATTTTCGTAAATTATGCCCAAACTAAAATAAATTTGGACGAAGTAATAATATCATGATTTTCTACATGAAAAGAAGTTTAAGATAGTGTCAACAGATTTATTTAATTGGTGGTTAAATCATAAATTTACACGATTGGCCCGATAGGGGTATTTTCGTAATTTCACATTTTTGGTGAACTGCACGCCAATGAAACCACCATGACTCATCAAAATACTTTTAATAAGAATTTTTGATGATGAAATCTAAATTTTTGGAGTGCAATTACATAGTTATAAAATTTATGGAAGCCTAAGGGCAAAATTGTCCAAAAATTTCATAACTAAGGGCATTTTGGTCATTTTGCCCTCTTCTAGAATTTTCTTTATAATTCCTTTTATGATTTTTGGCCACTATTCATCACCTCTCTCAAGCTATCTCACGTCTACCATAGAAGAATAAAAGAGAAAAGAAAAGAAAAGCTTCCATATATTATCACACACACCTTATCTTATAAAAATTTCTTCTACAAACCTCTTCTATTCATCAAGCTCTATCTACCCATACCAATATTACATTGAATAAGTGACAAAATAAGGAGAAAAGAGAGGAGGAAGAATTCAGCCAAGGTACCCACTTCACCATACATTATGCTATCTTTAATTCTAATGGTAGATTTATATGTTTCTAAGTGTGTTAAGCATATTTCTATCATTGGATTGAATTAAATTTAGCTAAATAAATTTCCACCATGAGAGGAAGTTTTGGCCAAGCTAGGAACTTCATGAAACCATATTGTTTCTTGTATGAAAATGATGCTAAATGATGTAATGAGCATGGTTAGGTTAGGTTAAGTGATGAAATGTTGAAAATCCTTAAGTTAAGTACCCATACATATTCGGCCAGCCTAAGGGGACATGTATTCATGGCTTCATTTGATAATTTTGGGGTGCCATTAGACTGTAGAAATTATGAGGAGTCCATCGGTGCCATTGGATTTCAAATCGGACTTAAAACGGAGAAGTTAGGTTTTACTACCAATAGAATTTACACTGAATTAATATTTGCAGTGTACAATGTGACTGCAATTAAGCATGAAAAGTAGCTTAAATATAAATGTTAAGTGAACTAATATTTTTGGCAAATTGCTTTACAGCCCGGGAGAAATAGTTTAAGTGTGGTGTTAGCGAGAAGCTCGATAACGATAGACAAGTAAGGGATAGTGTGTAGGCTGTAGGGATATTATGAATGCATGTTTCCAACAAGAATAATTTTAAAAGAATATTTTGATATTCAATGGCCTTAGAAACTGTGCAAATAGTGGTTTTTAGCTATCTTGTGAATTATGTTTACATGCAGGAAGGCTAGCAAATAGCAGTCGTTATGTTATCGAATTTTCTTAGAAAATAATCTAAAAATATTATGAAATATTTTCAATGCATAATTATGTGATTTCTAGCCTTGGAAATTAATTATTTAATATTTTTCATAAAATGTGAATTTATCAAAAAACAATATTTAAATATTCATGAAAAAGAATTTTATCGAAATAAAGTTACTGATGTGTTCTTAAATGTGTTTCACAATGAAATAAAGTGTTTATGAAAATTATTATTGAAATGTGAATGTTTTACAAACTATTTTATGAAATAGTGTATTATATGAAATTATATTCCTTTATGGATAAATATGGAAATTTAATTTATTTTAATAAAATCCATAAAGGCCTTAATATAGTTTTTATACTGTTTTGAGACTGATAGGCCTCGTATCATGCTCATGTGTTAATGTGTGTTATATGTGTTAAGTTGTTGATACTGATCTTATCTTTAGCGTCCCGATTGACACCTGATCAGTGTATGGTTGAGGACATTTACAAACTATGGCCATATGTCTCATGTGATTATTATTTTAGTCTACGAGGATTATAGCATGATATATCTTGGGTGATGCCTGGTCTCCACCATTTTACTGTGATACTAAACCATTTTCCTGAATTGTGTTACTAAATCATAAGTGTTTATTAATGTGATTTCTGTGAAATGTGTGATTATGTCTAAATGGCTTACTGTAGTAGACTATGTACAATACTGTTTATGGAACTTTTATCAATATATGTGAAATGTATCTATATGTGATTTTGAGATTTCTTAATTAAATATTTTATTTGTGATTTGTGATAACCGTAAATTTTCTAATATTTGGAAATTATTAATATTGGAAAATTAATATTTAAGAAAATAAATATGTTGAAATACATAAATATAATTATGAGGAATATCAGTGAAAATCTCGAGAATTGAGGAAGGGACAAATTGGGAAATTAGTGTGAAGGAAATTATATTGGAAATAAAAATAAGGAGCAGAGGAAATTTAATTTGGATAAGTTAAAATCCAAATTAAATAAGAAAGGGAGAAAAGAACATGAAATATATTTATATAATTAGATATTATATAAATGTATTTTTATACAATACATATGTATTGAAATACTATATAGTATATATTAATATACATTAGTATATATATGTACATATACTATTTAGTAAATTTAAATAATACATATGCATGCAAATATGACATTTTATGTATATATATATATAAATATATATATATATATAAATACATACATATATAGGAAAAGTAAATATAATTTACTTTAAAGTTGTATATATATATATATATTGTAAATACAATATATATTTTTTATTATTACATTTATATAGATATATATAAATGTTATTTAATTTAAAGTATATGAAAATATACATTTTTTATGTGTAAATATATATTTGTATAATATATAGTACAAAGTACTGTATAATAAAATAATATAATTATATTTATAATATAGTTATAAATATAATTATAATTAAAATATAATTAAGAAAAAGAAGAAGAGAAGAATCGGGAAAGCCCGATTCTTCCCGATTCAGAGGCCAACGGTAGCAACAACTGCTGCTGCCGGCGAGAAAAGAAAGGAAAGGTGTAGAGACGCCATCGCCGGTCGGAGAGGAAAGGAAAGAAGCTACCGGTGGCGGAAGAAAGGAAAGAAATAGAGGCGAAACCGGCGAAAAAGCCGAAGGAAAAGAGGAAGAGAAAACGGCGGTGCCAGCTAGTCCAGGCACCGCGACCGCCACCTCAACCTCGGCGGAGGTGAGGGGAAGAAGAAGGAAGCCATCGGTGAAGCCCATGGCGGCCGAGGAGGGACGAACGGAGGAAGAGAGAAATCGAGGCAAAACCGAGCAGATCCGCCGTTGTGCCGTCGATCCAGGCCAAACGGAGGTCACCGACAGCTTGGCCTTAATGTCGGCCAGCTAAAGGAAGGTTGAACCGCCGGAGAAGAACCGACCATGGAGGAGGCTAATTGGTCTGGAATCGGTCTGAACCAGAAAAGAAAGAAAAGAAAAAGGACAAAGAAACAGAAAAAGAACAGAACAAGAAAAGGAAAAGAAAAAGAAAGAGAAAGAAAAGAGGAAAAGAAGAAAAGAGAGAGAAAAGGAAAATTCCCAAGAATTCAAAAATTACGGAAAATTTCGGGAATTACAAAAATCGGTAAGAAATCCCGAAAAGTGTTAAATTTTTTAAATAATTTATTTATTTAAATAATTATGAAAAATTCTAAATTTTAGAATTTTAATTTCCAGAAAATTCCCTCGATAACCGAGCCGATGGAATCGGGCGAGGTAAACACGAGCGCGACCTTTGAGAGGCAGTCGTCGACCCAAGACAGGTAAGGGAGACATGTGCAGCCTGTAAGGATATTTGGCACACATGTTTTAAATTATGCATTTAATTTTTATAAATGCTATTAATAATGATTGGTTGGAAAAATTGTGGTGATTTACTGGTTGAGATTTAAACTGTATTTTTCGTGCAGGAGGCTAGCCAATCGGCAACCGTTATACTGCCGAAAATTATTGAAAAATATTACCGAAAATCATAATAAATGATTTTTCATTACGAGAAACGATTTCTAACCACGAAAATCGAGAAATCGATTAGCTTTCATAAAACATGAATATACCGATAATTAATTTTAAAATATTCATGTTTTTGAAAATGGTGAAATAGGAAATCACCTAAATTTATCCCGATAGGTGATATTTCACGTGAAACAAAGTGAAAAATGAAAAGGACCAAAGTGAATATTTTAATAATATTTCCCCAAATATTCACTTGATTTTATAAATAACCTTTATGGGTTCAATTGTGAAAATAAGTGTTTATAGAAAATTTCATAAAGGTAATTAAAGGTGGAAAACAGTGTTTTGAGACTAAAATGTCTCCGCATGTGTTTACAGAGAAAATACGAGACGAGAGTGTTGATTTGAAAAATAAATATTTTAATTTTTCTTAAAACATAAAAATAATTGATTTGAATCCCGATAACTTTGAAAATCATGTTTTCGATAGAAAGCACGAAAAAGCGTGCGTATATGTTTTATGGTGAAAAAGGACAGTTATGACCTTTTATATTTTACAGTGATTATTTTATAAACTATTTTCTCTGTATGAAAAATGTGATTTATATTGTTTTATAATGTTTAGAACATTTTCGGGAATGATGACCCCAGCATGAATATTTTATAAATTGTTATCCATAAGATGAAAATATTTTCCTTATGAATATTTGTGGATTGATTGAACTTATATTCAATGAAATTGATTTCAAAAATGGGGTTTATATCACGTGTTTACTATTTTGAGACTGTTATGCCCCATATCATGCTCACGTGTCACGTGTTAGTGCTGATAGATACTGATCCTATTATCAGCGTTCTAGTGGACACCTGATCAGTGCACACTGAGGACCCTATAGACTATGGCCATAGATCTTATGTGTTTCCCCTATTAAGGATGATATTATTATAGCATGATATATTTAGGGTGTTGCTTGGTCTCCAGGATACTGAACTGAAAGCTACCGTATACTGTTTACTGAATTGGTAGCTACTGTTTACTGACTGAACCGTATCAAGATATTATTTTACCGATTTGCAAAATACTGTTTTATCGCTTTGCAAAATACTGTTTTATCGAATGGTACTATATTGAATATTACTGTTTTACTGAACTGTAAGATATGGTTACTGTACTAATGAGAAAGAAAGTCAACTACAAGTTTTGCTACTATACTGTCATGTGTTTTAACTGTACTGAAGGAAACCATTGTTTTATTACTGAACTGTCACGTGTTTTAAATTGTACGAAAGTGAAAAGAAATAAGTGGTTTACTCTGTGAAAACGAAAATTATATCGTTTTGAGAACAAGGAATATAGTACTCTCTACAGTTGCTTCAAGGTTCTGGGACAAGACAGGTATTTCAAAATACCTGCTTTACTCCATCCGGATCCCTAGCCGACTGTAGTATCCTTCCTACATGCGAGCCTAGAGCCAGCTAGGAAGATTTAAAGAAAGTGAAAAATTATTTTCAGCATTTAGGTAGCTGAATATCAAGTGTTGCATATAACTCTCTTACTGAGCCATGGTTTGCTCACTCCCCAATTTTAACATTTCAGATTTTCGGTGACTGTGAGATCTGACATCTGAGGATTCCGAGCTGCGCATTTGGTGACATTACGACAGCTTGATTTATAATATGAGTATGATCATTTATTTTCTGTATTTAGACTTACTTTCAGCACTACTTTTTTGAAAATTAAAATAGGGGATGTAATTGATAATATACATTTTATATTTAATAGTTAAATGAATATGAAATGTGAAGTATCACAAACAGCCCAACCGGATAAGTTGTGTAGAAAAACGTGAAAAATGTGATCACGGGATGTGACAGATTTAATAGTATCAGAACAGGGTTGGCCTGATGTCTGTCGATACTTTTGGAAAGAAAATGTGTTGAAAAGGTTAACATCCCTGTAGTACTATGTAGTCTAAATACATAGAGAAAATAAATGATTGTAAATTGACTTAAGTGTTTAGAAGGGGTTGAGAATTATGAACTAAAGATGTCAAAAAGGGAAAACGGCTCAGGAATGTTAACTGAAATGGTGATCTTATAATCTAAATGAAGGTCGGTTCGTAAGGAACAGAAATGGACTCGGTGAGGGCCCCACTAGTATTTTTCTGTCTAGATCGAACAGAGACCTGAAAGTGATGATATAAAGGAGGGGAATGAAATATCATCATTAAGTCGACCTTAAGATCATCGATTAAAGGTATTTTAAGGAGAGAGAAAATTTTTGGCCAAAAATGACCAAAATACCCCTACCTCCAATATTTTACTAGGAGTCATAATGGAACAACAAAAGTTAGAATTGATTGATTTGACAGAGAAATTGATGATGTAAAGCTGAATTACAAGCAGAATAATCCAATTATGGATTTTAGTGGACTTCTCTGTCGAAACCGAACAAGATCTGAAATGGCTGATATTAGTACGAGAAAGGATAATATCAACACATGGATAATGAGATCATTGATTTCAATGTATATTAAGGAGAAAGAAATAAATGTCGAAATGACGAAAATGCCCCTATGTTGGGCGATGTGCTGAATAGTGATAAAATCAAGTTGATCTTGAATCCATTGATGGTGATGGAGTCATTAATGGCATAGAGATGTCATATGAATATCACGATCCCTATTACTGATTCTACTTACACTTAGATTATGGACGCGAATTGCGAGTGACCTAGTGAACGGGCTAGGTCTCATGACAAAACCTCGAGGGAGCCAATGGGCTCGCCAAAAAGGATAGTACACATGTGTAAAGGCGAACGGCGGACGGGTCGGGGCCTTGTATGATGCGATCCAATAAGAGTGTAGTGGAATGTTGTAAAATGATTGGCCCGGTTATCGATTATAAGGGCCTAAGTTAAGAGTGTATTGAATTGGATGTTTATTACGGGATCTTTGGATATTATGAAAAGTGATATGACTACAGAAATGACTGAGAAAGTGAATAGTACAAATAATAAAATCCATATCAATATGGTTAATTAAAGGATTACACTTGTTACAGCATTACCAATCACTTTGAGTAATATGCTGTGAAATGAAATCAAGGTGGAGAATATTTCAAAATGATTTGAATATTGACTTTCTCTGCCTTAAGAATACATAGTGGAAATGACAGGACATGAGAATGAAATGTCCAAGATGATAAGAGGTGAGTGATTAAAGAAAGTATCGGATGTAATGCCCGATAAATTTTTTCAGAGTTATATAGATTAGAGAAATCGAGCTAACATTGACTCGATTGGATATATGAAATCTAATTCTGAGCTTAAACATAAAAAGAGTCCGAAAGCTTAAGAATTAACTCTTGAAGATGAGTGAATAATGAAATTCACTGATAAAAGTATGATTGATGAAAATACAGACAAGGTAATTTGAGGTTAATGAAGTTATCTATATAAGTGTGAATTAAAAAGCACAGATGACCTTGATATGTAGATGAATTAAAGGATATAGTAAATTCCTATTTTTAATAAAGTTCTTGTGAAGAACAAGTATTCATCTACATGAAAATGGATGCTTTATTGATCTAATCAAAAATACATAAGGAGTTATAAGACTAGCCTCAGTATAAAGCGTCATTAAATAAAAGATTGGAGATTGATGTTCATAAGATGATGATTAGAACTTGAAGTGAATTTGTACGAGTTCCTATTGAGGTTACAAGGTTAATGAATTACCTTGTGAGGTATATAAACCCAAGGAGTGAGATATCGAAATAGTTAAGGATACAAATGGAACAATAGCAACATTACGATATATAATCCTTTAAACTCTCAGAGACTGTGGACTTATGTTAAGATTAGCGAATAAGAGACTTGGTTAGACAGTATCTCTTTCTGGGATATATGATCTCGAGATGACAGAATGACAGTGAATCTGTCTATGATAGTGAGATAATGATTGAGATATGAGATTAATGAGCCTAGCTAGATACTACTGCCAATCTATAAAAGAGTGATAGAACTAGCTGCTCTACTAATGAGACATAATTAGAGAAATTAAAGTCGATAAATGGATAAGTGGAAAGAAAAGATGGTATGCAAAATGTTAAGAGATTTTATTATAGAATACCATACCACTTGAGAAAATCGACTAAATTGATGAAAATATGAAAACAAAAATGAAATAAGAAGATAAGTTGCATAATGAGTAGGGAACATGAAATAGTTCCCGAAAGTAAGACTGAAAAGTGACTCGTGTTGGTTATCACATGACAGTGGCAAGATGTAAAATCAAGCCAAATTTGATAAGCGAAATTAATGATACTCCAAGGAGTAAGATAATTGATATGTTTACTGCCAGTATCTAAATAAAAAAGTGTTATACATACACATAACCACCTTGAAATGATGAATGGTGGAATTGTATGGATAATGTGGTGATTAAATAGATAATTTGAGGATTCAATTGTAGAATCTAAATTATGAAAAGAGATGTAATGACCATAGTACATGAAGAGAACATGATTGTCTCATGACCTATGACTGTAAGAGATGATAAACAGTAAAGTCGGCAAGTGAGATGCAGCCTTAATGGAATAAATGAGAAAATGAATATTGCGGACAATAAAGAGTTCAAAAGAGAAATGATGGTATGGAAGTGATAAAAAAAACTGAAGATCTAAATAGAATCACTTTCCATTATCAGAGTCTTAGATTTTCCAGTGCCTCAATCAAAGTATGAGTGAGAAATAGTGGAAATGTATATGTACAGTTCCAATGAGCATTACATGTGATGGGAGTCTCTGAGATGCCATATGCTTAATGAGAAATAGCAAAAGGCTTTGAGATCCCAAGTGTATTGATAGCATCGCTCCTTACTAATGTAAATATCTTAGCGTAATATTGGAACGCTTGAAGATACATTGAGAGAGCAGATGCATGAGATGTGAAAGCTACTAGGACACTTACATATAGTGGATTGACAGGTGTAACTAATAGTTTTAAAACTATATCGACTTGGCACTAAGTGAGAAAAATGGATGATGAACAGCATAGATCAGCTGTGACATGAAAAATATGTGCATGGACTCTTATGTATCTCACTACGGGAGTATAGACATATATGATGAAAGACAGCATGTAGTGGTCTAAAGTACTTTTGATGTTGAAAGTGTACTGGCAGTATTACTTGGAGGATGACTTAGAGGTCAGAAGTCGTAAGTATACAGCATATACCACTTTTGGACTTAAGTTAAATTCGGAGGACCGAATTTCTTAAGGTGGAGAGAATGTGATAACCGTAAATTTTTCAATATTTGGAAATTATTAATATTGGAAAATTAATATTTAAGAAAATAAATACGTTGAAATACATAAATATAATTACGAGGAATATCAGTGAAAATCTCGAGAATTGAGGAAGGGATAAATTGGGAAATTAGTGTGAAGGAAATTATGTTGGAAATAAAAATAAGGAGCGGAGGAAATTTAATTTGGATAAGTTAAAATCCAAATTAAATAAGAAAAAGAGAAAAGAACATGAAATATATTTATATAATTAAATATTATATAAATGTATTTTTATACAATACATATGTATTGAAATACTATATAATATATATTAATATACATTAGTATATATATGTACATATACTATTTAGTAAATTTAAATAATACATATGTATGCAAATATGACATTTTATGTATATATATATAAATATATATATATATATATATATAAGAAAAGTAAATATAATTTACTTTAAAGTTGTATATATATATATATATATATTGTAAATACAATATATATATTTTATTATTACATTTATATAGATATATATAAATGTTATTTAATTTAAAGTATATGAAAATATACATTTTTTATGTGTAAATATATATTATTAATATATAATATATATTTATATAATATATAGTACAAAGTACTGTATAATAAAATAATATAATTATATTTATAATATAGTTATAAATATAATTATAATTAAAATATAATTAAAAGAAGAAGAAAATAAGAAGAGAAGAATTGGGAAAGCCCGATTCTTCCCGATTTAGAGGCCGATGGTCGCAACAACTGCTGCCGCCTGTGAGACAAGAAAGGAAGGGGTAGAGACACCGTCGCTGGCCGGAGAGGAAAGGAAAGAAGCTACCAGTGGAGGAAGAAAGGAAAGAAATAGAGGCGAAACCGGCGAAAAAGTCGAAGGAAAAGAGGAAGAGAAAACGGCGGTGCCAGCCAGTCCAGGCACCGCCACTGCCACCTCAACCTCGGCAGAGGTGAGGGGAAGAAGAAGGAAGCCACCGATGAAGCCCACGGCGACCGAGGAGGGACGAACGGAGGAAGAGAGAAATCGAGGCAAAATTGAACAGATCCGCCACCGTGCCGCCGATCCAGGCCTAACGGAGGTCACCGGCAGCTTCGCCTTGACGTCGGCTAGTTGAGGGAAGGCTGAACCGTCGAAGAAGAACCGGCCATGGAAGAGGCTGACCGGTCTGGAACCGGTCTGAACTAGAAAAGAAAGAAAAGAAAAAGGAAAAAGAAAGAGAAAAAGAAAAGAAAAAGAAAAAGAAAGAGAAAGAAAAGAAGAAAAGAGAGAGAAAAGAAAAATTCCCAAAATTTGAAAAATTACGAGAAATTCCGGGAATTACGGAAATCGGTAAGAAATCCCAAAAAGTATTAAATTATTTAAATAATTTATTTATTTAAATAATTATGAAAAAATTTTAAATTTTAGAATTTAATTTCCAGAAAATTTCCTCGATAACCGAGCCGATGGAATCGGGCAAGGTGAACACGAGCGCTACCTTCGAGAGGCAGTCGTCGACTCGAGACAGGTAAAGGAGACATGTGCAGCCTGTAAGGATATTTGGCACACATGTTTTAAATTATGCATTTAATTTTTATAAATGCTATTAATAATGATTGGTTGGAAAAATTGTGATGATTTACCGATTGAGATTTAAACTGTATTTTCCGTACAGGAGGCTAGCCAATCAGCAACCGTTATACTGCTGAAAATTATTGAAAAAAATTATCGAAAATCATTATAAATGATTTTTCATTACGAGAAACGATTTCCAATCACGAAAATCGAGAAATCGATTAGTTTTCATAAAACATGAATATACTGATAATTAATTTTAAAATATTCATGTTTTTGAAAATGGTGAAATAGGAAATCACCTAAATTTATCCCGATAAGTGATATTTCACGTGAAACGAGGTGAAAAATGAAAAGGACTAAAGTGAATATTTTAATAATATTTCTTCAAATATTCACTTGATTTTATAAATAACCTTTATGAGTTCAATTGTGAAAATAAGTGTTTATAGAAAATTTCATAAAGGTAATTAAAGGTGGAAAACAGTGTTTTGAGACTAAAAGGTCTCCGCATGTATTTACAGAGAAAACATGAGATGGGAGTGTTGATTTGGAAAATAAATATTTTAATTTTCCTTAAATCATAAAAATAATTGATCTGAATCCCGATAACTTTGAAAATCATGTTTTCGATAAAAAGCACGAAAAAGCGTGCGTATATGTTTTACGGTGAAAAAGGACAGTTATAACCTTTTATATTTTACATTGATTATTTTATAAACTGTTTTCACCGTATGAAAAATGTGATTTATATTGTTCTATAATGTTTAGAACATTTTCGGGAATGATGACCTCAGTATGAATATTTTATAAATTGTTATCCATAAGATGAAAATATTTTCCTTATGAATATTTGTGGATTGATTGAACTTATATTCAATGAAATTGATTTCATAAATGGGGTTTATATCACGTGTTTACTATTTTGAGACTGTTAGGCCACATATCATGCTCACGTGTCACGTGTTAGTGCTGATAGATACTGATCCTATTATCAGCGTCCCAGTGGACACCTGATCAGTGCACACTGAGGACCCTATAGACTATGGCCATAGATCTTATGTGTTTCCCCTATTAGGGATGATATTATTATAGCATGATATATTTAGGATGTTGCCTGGTCTCCATGATACTGAACTGAAAGCTACCGTATACTGCTTACTGAATTGGTAGCTACTGCTTACTGAATTGGTAGCTACTGTTTACTGTTTACTGACTAAACCGTATCAAGATATTGTTTTACCGATTTGCAAAATACTGTTTTACCGATTTGCAAAATATTGTTTTATCGAATGGTACTGTATTGAATATTACTATTTTACTGAACTGTAAGATACGGTTATTGTACTAATGAGAAAGAAAGTAAACTACAAGTTTTGCTACTATACTGTCATATGTTTTAGCTGTACTGAAGGAAACCACTATTTTATTACTGAACTGTCACGTGTTTTAAATTGTACGGAAGTGAAAAGAAATAAGTGGTTTACTCTGTAAAAACAAAAATTATATCGTTTTGAGAACAAGGAATATAGTACTCTCAACAGTTGCTTCTAGGTTATGGGACAAGACAGGTATTCCAAAATACCTGCCTTACTCCATCTGGATCCCTAACCAACTGTAGTATCCTTCCTACATGCCAGCCTAGAGCAAGCTAGGAAGATTTAAAGAAAGTGAAAAATTATTTTCAACATATAGGTAGCTGAATATCAAGTGTTGCATATAACTCTCTTACTGAGCCGTGGTTGCTCACTCCCTAATTTTAACATTTCAGATTTTCGGTGACCGTGAGATCTGACATCTGAGGATTTCGAGCAGTGCATTTGGAGACATTGCGACAGCTTGATTTATAATATGAGGTATGATCATTTCTTTTCTGTATTTAGACTTACTTTCAGTACTACTTTCTTAAGAATTAAAATAGGGGATGTAATTGATAATATAAATTTTATATTTAATAGTTAAATGAATATGAAAAGTGAAGTATCACAGACAGCCCAATCGGATAAGTTGTATAGAAAAACGTGAAAAATGTGGTCACGAGATGTGACATGATTAAATATAAGTTTAAAATTAATTATATAAATGCTTTAATTTATGAATCATTTAAATAAGTATTTATTTGAAATTCATTTATGAAATATTAATTAAAATGTTTTCTTTCATTATAAATACCTACTCCCTATAGTCGCTTCTAGCTTACGGGATACGACAAATATTCCAAAATACCTCACATATTCCATTCGGATCCCTAGTCGACTATAGTATCCTTCTCTTATTGTGCCTAGTGTGCTGTTAGGAAAAATAAACGTTTTGTGCATATTGTAATAACCCTTAATTTCGATATCTATCATAAGTATACTAGAGTAATTTTGACTGACTTGAGGTTATTTTGGAATTTGGACAGATTATGGAAGTTGAGAATATTCGAGCCATCTTGGTCAAGAAGCGATGGATATGTAAATGTGAGTATGTAGGTACTAAGATATGAAGTAGGAAATAAATTAAATTGATTAAGATATATTATAAGAGAATTAAATATATGTGTATAAAATATATATATATATATATACACATATATAAGTTAAGGAAATTAGAATTATTAAGACAATAGAAAAATGGAAGACATTATTATTTGCTTGAAACAATGGTTATTTATCTATTAATCCATTTATTTTAAATTGGTTTATTAGAAACTGATGAAATGAGGATTGGAAATAAAAGAGTAAGGGCTGGAAACAAGAGTAAGGGCTGCCAAATGAATCAAGGGCTGATGTTACAAGTCAAAGGCTAGTAAAATAAATCAATGGCTGGTATTATAAGGGAGAAAAAGGCTGGAAAACATAATTTAAAGGTTGGAAATATAGGTCATGTTTTTCTCTTCTGTTTTCCTCCCCAAAACCGAAACCAAGAAGAGCAAAATTCCTCCAGCACTTGTCGACAACCTTAGCAAGAAGAACTCCTCTTCCTCCTCCCTCATTCCGGCCATAGATTGAAGTTCTCTTCAAACCCTCATCCCTTTCACCCAAAGGCATCACTGATCTAGGGATTTCTAGGGTTAAAGAAGCAGAAAATGAAATGAAGGAAGCATTGCTGATGGGAGTATAAGCTGACCAAGAAATCCTGAGTCATAAGAGCAATGAGAGTCTTGGTTCAACAAGATTAGGGTAAGAGAAGTGAATGGAGAAGGAATGAGAGTGAGCTGCCATTGGTGATTGAAGAAGTGAGGAGTTGAAACCCAAACTACAGCAGATTTAGATTGGGATTTCAGGGCAAATAAGAAAGGTAGTAAATTGAGGTGAGTTGATGTGCTTATGTTGGAATTAATCTATGGAAATAGAATGCAAATGTGTTCATTGGATTGACATTGATGTGTATAGGTTTGACAGCAAACAAGCTTGGAGAAATGGTCTGAAATGGCTCCAACAGTTTCTGTTTGTGCATCAAATTAAGGGGGTAAGTTTCTAACCCTATAATGGTTAATTATTATGCATGAATATGATATTGTGATGAGCCAAATGTAAATGGCTATTGTTAGATAAAGATAAAAAAAAAAAAAATTCTGACTTGATGTGAATCTGGAAATTTGCTGTTCTGTATGAGTGGAGATGAAAATGAGCAGTTTAATAGTTCTACATACAGGAAAATTCTGGAAAAATTATGAATTATGTCCCTTTAAGTTACAAGAAAGTTGGTTTTGGAATTTCTTGAATTGGATTTCTGTAGCTTGAGATATGCCCAAATGAGTGCAGGGTGTTCTGTCCAGAAACGTGAATCACAGTCCTGACTTTGGAAAAATCATAGCAAATGGCATAAATTGAATTAGGTTGCAAGCCTTACATGTCTAGAAAGGTAATTAAGTTAGGAGCATGATGGTTCTGAGTTTGCATCATTTGGATACTCCTATAACCAGATATGAGACAGTTTGTGCATATTGGTCAGTGTTTACTGTGTCAGGAGACTACTGTACATACTGAAACTTTGGAAAATCATAGAAAATGGCCTAAATTGAATTAGGGTGCAAGCCTTACATGTCTAGAAAGGATAATTAAGTTAGGAACATGATGGTTTTGGGTTTGCATCATTTGGATACTCCTATAACCAGATATGAGACAGTTTGTGCATATTGGTCAGTGTTTACTATGTCAGGAGACTACTGTACATACTGAAACTTTGGAAAAATCATAGCAAATGGCATAAATTGAATTAGGTTGCAAGCCTTACATGTCTAGAAAGGTAATTAAGTTAGGAGCATGATGGTTCTGAGTTTGCATCATTTGGATACTCCTATAACCAGATATGAGACAGTTTGTGCATATTGGTCAGTGTTTACTATGTCAGGAGACTACTGTACATACTGAAACTTTGGAAAAATCATAGCAAATGGCATAAATTGAATTAGGTTGCAAGCCTTACATGTCTAGAAAGGTAATTAAGTTAGGAGCATGATGGTTCTGAGTTTGCATCATTTGGATACTCCTATAACCAGATATGAGACAGTTTGTGCATATTGGTCAGTGTTTACTGTGTCAGGAGACTACTGTACATACTGAAACTTTGGAAAATCATAGAAAATGGCCTAAATTGAATTAGGGTGCAAGCCTTACATGTCTAGAAAGGATAATTAAGTTAGGAACATGATGGTTTTGGGTTTGCATCATTTGGATACTCCTATAACCAGATATGAGACAGTTTGTGCATATTGGTCATTGTTTACTGTGTCAGGAAACTGCTGGACATACTGAACTTTGGGAAATTTCTGGTATTGATGTAGGAGGAATTAAATTATGAATCTTACACTTCTAGATAGGTAAATGAGTTAACTTTCATCTAGTTTTGAAATTTCCAGATTTGGAACTTCATGGCATAAGATATGTATGAATGCATGCAGGATACTCACTGCTGGGGACAGATTTTTAATGTAAACTTCAAATATTCATAGAAAATTGTCCAGATCATATATGACTGCAAACTTTACATGTTCAGAAAGATAAATGAGTCATGATTTACATGGTATTGAGTTTGTAAAGATCTCATATCCCTATAGTTGGTAGTAGGCATTTTACTGTACACAGGTCAGGAAATTTCCTGCCTACTGTGACAGATTTGGATCAAGGTCTAAAAATTTATGGGAAATGGCACAAAATGAATTAGAAAATGAGCCTTATATGTATAAATAGGGATTTGAGTTAGAAGTGATATAAAAATGTCGGTTTGACAACCAAGTTCTGAAATTTATACCTAAGGCTAGCACAATACCATAAGGTCCGAAACCTTAAAGGACAGAAATAGACCAAATGGGTCATAAGTAGTTCAAATGAACGAAAAGACAATAAACGGTGCTAGTAACGTTTGAAATAACTCTGAAAACACAGCCAAGTATTGTTTCTTGTTGAATTATACAATGCTTAATGTTAGCTTATGATTTGAAATACTAAGATCGATGGATGTATAGAGATTGATTCAATCTACCATTTGTTATGTAGAGGGTTGTCCTAAGGACTAAGATAGACCCAAAATCAATCGATACTCCAAGACTTGGTAGGCGAGGGAGAACTGATTCAGAAGCTAAGGAAGTACTGTAAGTAACCCTAAGTGACTACTTGCATCCAATTTGCTTAATGCTATAAACTCTTGGAATTTGGCAATTGAAACCAAATGAATGCTGCATATGAGATGTCTTCCCTTGACTGTTGATTTTGTTTTACTAGAAATGGTTTGTAAACAAGTGATGGGCTCACAAGAAATGTATTGTTTGCGCGTATTATATACACAAGAAATATTTTAAATGTTTTAAAGGTTCAAATTAAATTCTGACTTAATATGATTTTATACTTTGTGTTGTAACCTTGTTAATGTTTTTAAATGCCTTGTGAGTCTTGTTTGTTGAATTACTTCCTTATAAACTACAATGATCGCTATGAGGTCAGGGAAGAATGAGATTTGTTTTAAGACTACCGGATATTTGTTTTAGACCCGAGGTATTAAGACCTCAGGGCATTGTACCTTGAGAACTTTGTAGACACATTTGATTGACTTAGAGCACTGTTTCTCGAGCATTAGCCTCGGAGACGTTTGGCTTGTCCCGTATATTACGTTTGGACAGGTCCCGGTTTCATATGCGCAATGAGCCGGGGTTTGATTGGTCTATGCATAGGCAGCGCCCTTTATGGGAGTTTGCTACGGTTAGCTACCGTGGGTTTGTTCGCTCTAAGTAGCATCGACTGATACTCTGTGAACTCTCTTGGTACTATGATTTGTTTTATTGACTTCACTGCATACTTTAAGTATGGTTTGATATTAAGACTTCTAGTCTAATGATGGAACTCCATATTTGATTATGATTTGCTATTAAGTTCCATACTGTGTTTTAAGTTTGATGCAGCATAATTGATTTGATTTATTTGAAAGTGATTTGAATTAGCTTTCATAAATGAGGGATGCTTGGTATAATTTAGTTGCTTATTGTTGTTACTTACTGAGTTTATGACTCACTCCCCTCTTCTTTCCCCTCCCTTTCAGAGTGATCAATACAGCGACTATTCTTTTTGGCTTGGGAAGCTTCTTGAGAGTGGACTTCCCTGCACAGTCTAAGGTATATGGCTCCCAGCGGTTTGTATAGATAGAGATGGATGATGGCACAGTGTATTGGAATTCTTTTGATTGTACATATATATACTTATGTGATGAGTCTGGGATGTAAGCTAGATTATGTATTATTGGAATATGACGATCAATATACTTTTTGAATTGTCATTATGTATGTTGGTAGATGTGCCTAGATATATCAAGGGAGTTATATGAAATTGAGATTGGCCTACATATTCACCTACAAATGAATAGTGATATAAGAAAAAAAAATTAATTCCGCAATTTAGGCTTCCGTAAGATATTAAGAAAGATCGGGCGTGACACATATAGAATTTCATAATATCAGTTTTTGCATACGATTCCTTTACTGAGCATGTTTTGCTCACCATTTTATTTTTTCACCTCCACAATTTATTTTCAGTGATAGCATGATATACCATTTGAGGATATCGGCTACATATTAGTTACCTTGAGGTAGCAATTTGTGGATCCTGGAAGTATACTTATTCTCTTTATATGTTCAGACTGTTTGTACAGTACTACTATATTGTAATGATAGACAGGGGATGTAAATATTGGATTAATTATAGTTATGTGAATATTCGTATTTGGTAAATTAAATTAAATTATTTTCATAAACTATTATGGATAATTGTATTTGTGGAAATAAAGGCATTGCAAACAGCCTAACCATCAATGTGATTGTGTAAATATGTGATATTACTATATATTTGTTCCGTTACAATTGATCGTTATTTACGAAACTTTTCCCAATCCATGGACATAACCATTATTTTCAAAAATTTTGCATGCTTTTCAAAACATGCACAAACATAGAAAATTTGAGATTTAGATTCTTACCCTATCTTATTGTATTGAATCAATAAAAAAAGAGGTCAGTGTTACGGCCGAGATAACATATCTGCTATCTCCTTTTAAGCACCTTTACCATACCTTATAATAAGATGGAACTGCTGCATAAATCCCATCCAACGAGCCTTTTGTGATTTCTGTAGTTTTGAAGGCTGCGGTTAGCCGATGAGAATTATGCACAATCCTTTCCTCGCTCACTAAGTGATCCTTCCACTTTTCCATGCACTTCACCAATGCCTATAGCTTTTTCTTAATTAAAATCTAAAATTGGGAAGTAATAAAATAATGGTAATGGCATAGTGTAAATAATAGGAATTTAAGGAGGTAAAATTGTCTTTTCTTACCCATCATAATTTTACACCATAAAATAATATTAAAAGTGATAAAATGCAACAGAAAATAAGCATCTTTAACCAAGCAGCACCGACTCCCTTGCTTTTGTTCGTTTCTGCTCTGTTTTCTTTGAGAAATTCCTCACGTAAGCCTTGCCAAACTCCCTCTTTTCTTCATTAATTCATCCTACTCCCTTTACAAAATCTATCCCTCACCTCAAGAACACCATGAATTTAGAGTTGGGGGTGCATAATCGAAGAAACTGGAGCTATTTTTGAGACTATACCGTTCAGTAATTTAAGGTAAAATGGTTTAGTGATGTTTTACTTAGTTCTAGTCATGGTAGCTGCTTGTGTTGGGCGTGAATAATCTGTTTAAAACCCTGTTTTAAACTAGAATTAGGTGTAGGCTCCTTATACAGGTTTGGTCATGAGAGGAAATGTTGAATTTTATAATAAATTTTGATGTATGATGGGTAAATGATAGTAGTAAATGATGAGTTAAATTAGTTATAGTGATAATCTATCACAGTCTTGTGAAACTCATAAATGCAGTTAAGGAAAAGCCAATCGGCCATAGTAAGATCAAAATGATGATGATAAGTTTCATGCAAGAAGGTATTCGGTCATGACGGGATGAAATGGTGATGATGAAATTTTAATGTAGATAAGGTATTTGATGGAAATCCTAAGTGAAATGGAAGATGTCTTTAAATTGGGTTGAGCAAAGAATGAAAACTATGAAGATAGAACCATGAGGAACTGTCGGCCATGAAGATGAAACAATGGAAGCTACCGGCCATGAATATGAAACAATGGAAGCTGCCGGCCATGAAGATGAAACAAAAATGTTATTTTATTTTAATGTTTAATAAATGATAATTATAGAATTAAAAATAGTAATGACTAATGATCAATTTTAAAAGTCAAAATTGGGAAAAAGAATGAATTTTGAGTAACTAGGCAATTCAGCCAAGCTTATAAACTAATGGTTAAAGAGAAATAAATTAAAGTCAATGGAGTTATTGGTGAGATTAAAAGTGAGAAGAATGAATTTAGACAGGGAAGTATTCCTCTAGAGACTTACTGTAGATCAAAATATCGTCAAAGTAAACAACAACAAAATGGTCTAAAAATGGTTGTAGTACTTTGTTCATCAACGTGTAGAAAGTAGCCAGGGTGTTCATCAATCCAAACAACATTACCAAGAACTCATAAAGTCATACTGCATCACATGTTGCATTGGCTAATCCCCATCGGGTATCTTGACCTGGCAGTACCTAGATCTCAAATCCAATTTTGTAAACCATTTAGCACCTCCGAGCTAGTCAAATAAATATAAAATAAGTTGGATTGGATACATTTCTTCATTATCAACTTGTTGAGTGTTCGGTAATCAATGCCCATATGCAAGAACCCTTCATGGCCATGCTGAAATAGAACTGGTATACCCTAAGGGGTTTTTGAAGACCATATAAAGCTCGCATCGAACTCATTGAGTTGTTTCCACAACTCCTCTAGCTCAAAAGATGAACTCAAGTATTGTTCATTAAATAGTGGTAGGGCATTGGATGCCAACTCAAAACTATGGTTTACCTCTCTTTTGGTGGTAGGTTCTTAGATAACTCTTCAAGCATCATATCTCTAAAGGTCTCCAACACCTCTAGCACCTCTAAATGGTGTCTTCCCTTGTTTGCAAGGACTTATTAGAGTTTAGTGCAATCAAGTAGGAGACGTCCTCTCTTTGCACAACCTTGGCAAACTAAATGGTTGACAGTATTCTAGCTATAGTCCTTGACCCTTATCTCATTGGAATAATGCATTGACATCGTGGATCTATGATGTAAATCAAATTTCAAAAAGGCACAAGAAGAGATTTAATCTAATTAAGAAAATCTAAACCAACCACAAAGTCATGGTCATCAACTGGTATTACCTTAATAGACTCCTTACCTTTCCAGCCACTTACTGTTAGCTCTACACTATATGTTACTCTAATGGTTGGCATCTCCTTGGATTTGACAGTATTGACTGTGCTAATCCCTTTCACTACTATCAAGCCAAGCTTTTTGGTTGTATCCTTTGATAAACTAGGCTTGACGCATTTATGTCAACCAAAGTAGTGATTGACCTGCCCTTAACCACTGGTTTACAAACATCAGTCTCTTTGCTATCATTTGACTCTGGATTGAGCTAAGCATGATGGAACCAATTTTCAAAATCTTTTTCTTTGGCTCATTGTTCTACTTAACCATGGTAGACATCTTGGTTCTCTTTGCGCAGTCACGCACATTTTGTGATCCCTCACAAATGAAGCATTTCAGTGGCTCACATTCCTTTTTCGAATCCTCTTCATTAGACTCCCTCTCAAACTTCCACCATGATGGCTTCCCATTGCCAACCTTGGATTACCGACTAAAGTCTCCATTGCCCTTGCCATTGCAAGACTCGAAGTTGTCTTGCTTTCTCGTAAAACTTAACTAGTGAATTTGCAATAGTTAGAGGTGGCAAATGGGTAGGTTGGATCGGGTTTGGGTTGGGTCATTTTGGATCGGATCATTTTGGGTTAAGGAAAAATTGAATCATTTCAGGTTCGGATCATTTCGGGTTCAGATAAGGTCGGGTTTGGGTCAAGGAAAAATAGGTTTATTTTGGGTTCAGATCATTTCGGGTTCGGATAAAGGCGAATTTGAATCAATTTGAATTTGGATCAATTTGGGTTCGAATTAATTCGAGTTCAGATTAGATTGGATTTGGGTCATTGACTTTTTTAGTCAATTTGGGTTGGTGAGATTTGGATTCGAGTCGATTGGACAGGTTTATTAGGTTAAGCCTTGGTCATTTCGATGTGATTTATCTGGTATGAAAGTCAACTGAAACCATATTTCTAAGAATTACAAAACTAATGAAAATAAAATTTTCTTCTTACATGATCTATAGTAGAATTGGGATTGAAATAATCAAAATATTTAATAATTTGTATGATAGTTGTCTTTATAATATATTTACCAATATTTATAAATTAATTATATTTTTTATTTTATTTTTATTATCTATAATAATTAATAACTTTATGAATCAAAGTGATTTAATAATCCCCATTAAATACCACAAAACAGTACTATATGTCTTTTTAATTTATCTTGATTTTTTATAGAATAATTGGAGACATTGAGTGCAGGTGATATAGCTTCTGTACTCTATTATAGATTAGCCATTAAATATTTTATACATTAGGTTTTGATATGGGAAAGCCTAATCCAAGAAAAGCCCATCATGAAGGCAGCTCGTCAAGCCACGTGGCACGATCTTATTGGGCCATGTGGCGCACCCGGCAGAGACCTTTTCCCGCCGGGCGGTAGACATCCTCTTGCCTAGTAAGAGACACCCTCCCGCAGCAAGATGAAACCTCTTACATGACGGGAGACATCATCCTGCCTCCACCAAAGAAGCCTCCTGCATGATCTTATTAACCTATTGACCTTCATAGAAGGGCTTCGGCAGGCACCCTCTCGCATCCGAGGAACAACGATCGCTGAAGTCCTTGAGAAGTGCAAGGAACAAAGTCTTTGGAAGTGCAAAAAGACGATCTACCCTCAGGTAATTACTCTGCAGTAACGGTAATTCACTCACCTATAAATAGGTCACAGGTATTAGTTTATTCCTTAATTTTTGACTACTTCTAGCTTTGACGTTCAATATTCCCAAGAATACTTTGTGTTCAATATTCCCAAGAATACTTTGCTGACTTAAGCATCAGAGTGTCTACGGAAGGAACCACCCCCTGCGTTCCTTTGACTTTTCCTGTTTTACAGAAGCTTTGGGAGACATGTGTAGAAAAGGACAAACAGTTTATGTCAGCAATCACTCATTGTTGTTTTGTGTAACAATAATTGGCGTCGTTTGTAGGAAACAAAATAAAAGCTAGTTGAAACTTTGAAGATGGTGAGAACAAGATCGACTACTGTCAGAGATGGAAGTGATGAGAACTCCGTGAGTTCTCCTGAACAACTGACCCACCACAAGGCACAGGTGAACAGGGAAGAAGAGAGAATGACAGTGTCTGTGGTGGAATTCGAAGCCTTGAGGAGAGCGAAGAAATAACTAAGGTGTTGAGGGCTATGGTGGATCTGTTTAAAGGAGTCCTCCCGCAATTAAGCTTGTCACAAGCCATACTGAACCTCATGGGAGAAACGAGCTGAGGGGTACCGCTGTAGGTGCTAGAAGGACAAAGTGCTCTTGAGGCTGCAGACCCCCTTCCACAACAGTAGGATAGGCATGCGGAAGGGTTTCAATATCAGCAAAGGGCGACAGAAATTCGTAGCAAATAACCTACCACAGATACCCTATTTGGACGAGAGGCTACGAGAGGTCTAGGTCCTGCGGCAGGAGATAGGGGACAAACTCTTGAGACTATGCAACAAGGTGTTGATGTTGTGGCAGGGTCCTCCACCGTATACTGGACCCGTAGAATCTCGTCAGATTTGGATCGGCTCAAGGTGTAGGAGGTGTTAAAAGGATGGGAGTTGTGCATAGGCAGCCTACTCATGATGGGGAAAGCGCTTGGTGAACTGGATCGGAGTTCAACCCAACTTGGAACACACAAATGATACAGGGGGATGCCTTTCGAGGTAAAGGGAAGGAAGTGATTGTTAACGATCAATGCAACTTATCTTATGTTGAAAGAGATAGAGACCAACCCGCTTCTGCAGTTGATATGAAAAAGATAATAGAACAGGTGTTGGAGGAGAAAAGGTTGGTATCGACAGAAGAAAGCCAAAAGAGACGGATACCATTTAGCGCGACCATCATGTAGAAACCACTGCCCTCGAAGTTCAAGATGTCACAAATGACCGTGTATACAGGGAAGACGGATCCCTATGATCATATGCAGAACTACGAGGCCTTGATGTTACTACATGGATGGGAGGATGAGATAATGTTTAGGGCCTTTTCTCTCACGCTAACGGGGCATGCGATAAAGTGGTTTAACAGTTTGCTTGAGGGATCCATTACCTCTTTTGATCAGTTGTGGAATGATTACCTTAAGGCGTTTGTGGTGAATAGCTAGAGAAAGAAGAAGTCGACTTATTTGCTAACCCTTAAGCAAGGAAGTAAGGAGTCCTTGAAGAGTTATGTAGATAGGTTTAGGGATGCCACTTTGAACGTACGTGATTTACAAGTAGGAGTAGCTGTGACAGCCATGTTACAAAGGACCAGATCTGAAAAGTTGCAGGAGTCCCTGTCATTAGACCAACCGACTACAATCTTAGACTTATTCTCCTGAGCAAATAAGTACATTACCTAGAAGGAAGTGATGAAAATGGTATCAGTTGGGGAGCAAAAGGAAGGAAAGAAATAAGGGAGAGAAACCTCCAGGGGGTCCACCAGCCAATCAAGCCAACTTGAGAAGGCCCCTAGGTTGAAATATACCATTTACACCCCGCTCACTGAATCTCAGGCTTCTGTGCTGGCAGCTATCTAAGGATCAGGTCTTATACAGCTTCTGAAGAAGACCTCAGGGAATCTGGGTCGTAACTTAGATTCATACTATAACTACCATTTCGCATATGGATATTCCATAGAGAAGTGTAGGGAGTTGATGAATCAGCTTGAGAAGCTGGGGCGGGAAGGTAAGATAGACCGATTTGTGTGGAGGTGTGAAAGAAACAATTATCCCACGTGTAATAAGGGAAATAACCCTAGGGATAGAAGAGATAAAAATAGGAGGAATGGAAGGAGAAATGAAGACACTGGGAGAAATGATAACATGAGAGTAAATAAGAGAAATCAAGAGAAGGATAATGAGCCCACAAGTCTGACAATTAATGTTATATCAGGAGTGGAATCAATGGCAGGCACTTTTTCCTCATCTTGAAAGTCATATGTCTAGCAAGCCTATCAGGTAAACTTAGTGATAGAAGAAAAGCAAGATAAGGAACCCATTACCTTCACACCAGCCGATAGAGAGGATGTAGTGATTCCTCATGATGACCCGATAGTGATCTCGACAGTCGTAGTAAAGCACCCAGTCAGCCAGATCCTGGTTGATAATAGTAGTTCGGTAAATTTGATTTATTGGAACTGCTTCAAAAAGATGAATATTTCATAGGATAGACTGAAGCCACTACCTGCACCTCTATATGGGTTCTCTGGTGAAAAATTAAAGGTAACAGGGGCAGTTCAACTAGTTGTCACGTTAGGAGAAAGCCCGAGGAGCGTTGTCTGCCAAGTACTATTTATGGTGGTGAAGTCAACTTCAGTAGCTTACAACATGATTTTTGGGCGGCCACTATTGAACAACATGAGAGCAGTAGTCTCCCCTTTCTATTTGCTAATGAAGTTTCTATCGACTTATGGTGTAGGCTAAGTAAGAGGAGACCAAAGGAGAGCGAGGGCATGTTATATCTCGTCCACTACGTGTAAGGGGATCCAGAGGAAAGAAACCTTCTCGGTCAAAGAACTGCCTAAGCCAAAGCCTAACGAAGAGATAGAGGTAGGTCGGTTAGATGAGGAAGATGAAGAAAAGGTGGTATACGTGGGAAGTTAGCTGCCTGACGAAACAAAGGAGGAGATAATTCGATGCTTAAAAGAAAATGATGATGTCTTCGCATGGACCCTCGCTGACATGCCTGGAATCAACCCTAAGATTGCTTGCCACCTGTTGAATGTCATCCCAAGAGCTAAATCGGTCAAGCAAATAAGAGAAATTTTGCTCTGGAAAGGTAGTAAGTTATAGAGGAGGAGATCTTGAAGTTGTTACAAGCGGGGTTTATCAAAGAAGTTAATTACCCTGAGTGGTTGGCTAACGTGGTGATGGTGAAGAAAGCCAAAGGGAAGCAGAGAATGTGCGTGGACTTTACTGACTTGAATAAGGCTTGCCCCAAAGGTTCTTATCCGTTGTCACGCATTGATAAACTGGTGGACAAAACTTCCGGATACAAACTCTTGAATGTTTTTTATGCTTTTTCGGGGTACCACCAAATCATGATGCACCCAGATGATGAAGAGAGAAGCTTATGTAGATGATATAATTATAAAGAGCCGCAAAGGAGAGTCGCACTCCGAGAAAATGTCAGAAGTGTTCAAGGTGTTGCGGCGATACGATATGAAGTTAAATCCCAACAAATATTCATTTGGAGTAAGATTTAGAAAATTCTTAAGGTACATGATCACCAATCGTGGAATTTTAGCTAACCCCAAGAAAATTCAAGCTATCTTGGATATGAAGCCGCCAACAACTGTAAGAGAAGTGCAAAGACTAATCAGAAGGATAGCGGCTTTAAACTGCTTTTTATCCAAATCAGTAAAAAAGAGCTTGCCATTTTTCAAGGCGATAAAAAAAGGTAAAAACTTCAAGTGGACTGAAGAATGTCAAGTGGTGTTTGATAAGTTGAAGGAGCATCTAAAGGAAATTCCACTATTATTTAGACCTCATCCTGGGGATGCACTTTTTATGTATTTGGGCATAGGTAAAAAGATGGTTAGTGCAGTCCTGTTGAGAAGAGATAGGGATAAAGATTGCCCAATCTACTATGTGAGCAAAGTTTTACTAGATGCTGAGACGAGATATCCCCAAGTTAAAAAGGTGGCCTTATCACTGGTAATGGCAACTCGGAAGCTACGGTTGTGCTTCCAGGCCCATTCCTAACTATCCTAATAGACCAGCCTTTGAGACAGATATTACAAAAGCTAGAACACTCGAGGGGTAAACAAAATGGGCGGTCGAGCTTAGTGAATATGACATACACTTCCAGCCTCGTCAGGCAATAAAGGGCATCCGTTGGTAGATTTATTGTTGAATGCACCGGTTGGGAAACTCAAGAAGAATCAGAGATAGTTTGGTGGAAATTGTTTGTATACGGAGCTCATAGTGTTGATGGTAGCGGTGCTGGATTGTACTGATCTTGCCAAAGGAAGAAGCCTATGAGTATTCCCTCCGTTTTAACTTTCCAAGCTCCAATAATGTAGCTGAATACAAAGCTTTGATAGCTGGAATGAAGCTAGCAACCTAAAGGCTCATAGTGACTCCCAATTTGTGGTAAATCAATTTCTTGGTGAGTACAAAGCACGGGACCCTACTTTGGTGCTATACTTGCAGAGAGTTCAATTACTGGCACAATCGTTCAAGAACTTCCATTTAACCTAAATCAATTGGTCTAAAAATAGCCATGCAGACGTCCTTTCCAAGCTAGCATCCTCTAGGGGAATGAAAGGTGGAGTAGTAAAGGTCGAGTGTCTAGCTAAGCCGAGCATTGAAGAAGAGGAAGTCTGCGATGTTGAAACTGGGGGTGATTGGAGAAACCCGATCAGAGATTACATCTTGGAGGGTAAACTCCTCGATGACAGAGACGAAGCCTGGAGGCTAAAATTGCAAAGTGCCAGATTCACGGTAATAAATGGGGAGCTCTATAAGCGGGGGTTTACTATGCCCTTGTTGAAATGCTTGGGGCATGAACAAGCTTAATACACATTGGCTGAAGCCACGATGGCATATGTGGTGAACATTTAAAGGCTCGAGCACTAGCTACGAAGGTACTCCATGCGAGATTTTATTAACCTACGTTGAAATAAGATGCTGCCAATAAGGTACGAAAATGTGACAAGTGCCAAAAATTTGCCCCAATTGTATCAGCACCTGTTTCGGCCCTCCAGAACACTTTCCAACCTACACCATTCGCGCAATGGGGGTTAGACATTTTGGGGCCTTTTCCCTTGGGCATAGGCCAAAGAAAGTTTCTGCTAGTAGCCACTGACTATGGAAAGCAATTCAATTGCAATGCATTTTGTGATTTCTGTAGAGGCTTGAGTATCCAGCTCAGAATATCATTTGTATCCTACCCACAAGCCAATAGACAAGCCGAAGTTAGCAACAGAACCATACTCCATGGGTTAAAAACCAAACTAGACAAGGCAAACGGAGCATAAGTAGACGAGCTCCCTAGTGTTCTTTGCGCCTATAGAATGACAAGTCGGGTGCCGATAAGAGAGACACCATTTAATTTGGTATATGGGACTAAGGCCCTCATTCCAGTTGAAATTGGAGCAGCATCACCTAGACTAATCCCTTATGTTCAAGATTCAATTCTTAGAGGCTTAGAGAGAACCTTGATCTAATAGATGAACTACGGGGCACGGCAAAAATGAGGTTGGTCGCCTACCAGCAACGAATAGTAGCTTACTATAATGCCTGAGTTAAGAGTAGGGAGTTACGGGAAGGAGACTTGGTGCTGAGAAAAGCAGTCATTACAAATGCCTACAGGCAAGATGGTAAGTTCCGAGCCAATTGGGAAGGTCCTTATAGAATCAGGAGAATAATTGGACCAAGAACGTGCACCTTGGAGACTTTAAGGGAAAAATGATCTTGAAGACTTGGAATGTTAACCATCTAAAGTTGTACTGGTAATTAAAATCCTGTATTTTTATTTCTATTTTGTTATAGTTATTTTATTACTTGTTTTGCATGTAGCAAATGTCACGTGATAATATTCCTTGATTTATGAATAAAAGGCCAGTTATTCATATTTTTATGATTTCTATAATGACGACTTAATTGATAAATGCGTTGTAAGAATAAGAATAACAATACCAAAAGCTGGCCAAATTGAAAAAGTCCCTAAGTGTCACGACCCAAAAGCTATGACATTCACTTAACACTTATCTTATTTCATTTAGGAAATTACGAACTAAATTTTTCTTTTCTATTTATGGTTTGTATTTGGTGTTAGTGTAGTAATTAAACCAAATCTTGCTTTAATAAATTCTATTTCTTTAGCTATATCATAAATCTCATGGAAACTATATTTATTCTAGCCTTCATTTATCTTTCCAAGAAAAATAGGTTGAAAACCTCCCCTTTGTATTTTATCGATTTCCCCAGTAATTTACCTGCATTGAAAATACATTTTTAATTTTCATACAACAGCCAACTCAAATTTCCACAATCATTACCACACATGTTTCTCAAGAATCTAACACAATAATAATTTCACATTTTGCAATTTATACGTACTTCAAAATATATATTTTATCCCGGATTGTACTCGATAATTACATAGACCTACATAATAATCTAGTGCGATCCAAAGTTACATCCTATATTTCTTCCTAGTGCTGTGAAAATAAAGTTTGCATAATTTTCAAAATGATATATCAGTTGTATACCTCAAAAGCACAAAAGCAAGGCTCGGAGAACGTAGACAAGTATCATAGCTAGGTACAGTTCCCGAGAGAGCCTATATGAAGCCTGAGCTGATATCAACTCGTATGATCTGCAGATGTTAAATTTAAGGGGGTGAGCAATCCACGGCTCATTAAGTAGCTTAAATAAATACAGACTAGGTTCATATCGTAAAATATAATCATACTTGCATAAACTCCATAAAATATCATGTATGCACTCCGTCAAGATTAGCTACTATCATATAATCTACAACATATTGTATAGGCTCATTCATACTTTTCTTCATATCTTTAACTCACACAATATCATCCTTTTCTTTCCTTTCATCGATATGGTTAAGCGTGAAATAACTAACCATTTCAAATAGCACATGATGCTATAGCATAATATAAGTAAAGTTCGATAACTATTCCAATTCACTGTCGTATGTATAATATCCATCTTATCTAATGATAGTTACAACATCACAAGTCACAATCGTTTTATCCATTGTCTCATTGGCGTATGATCTCCCATCATTCATCAGTACATGAGCACCACTTAGCTCTCAAAGGATTCTAGAGATGGCTTCCACAGTTCCAAAGAATCTATGTAGCACCCTTTGAGTTCTCTAGAGGTGGCTCACATTGTACAAAAGATTGAGTTTTACTGGGGTTTGCCTCTATGGCGTATGCTTTCTATTGGTTCATCGGTACACGTGCAGCACTTAGCTCTCAAAAGATTCTAAAGGTGGCTCCTATAGTTTCGAAGAATCTATGTAGCACGTAGGTCCTTTGAGTTCTCTAGAGGTGGCTCACACAGTACAAAAGATTAAGTTTTACTCGGGTTTGCCTCTATGGCGTATGTGTTCTATTGGTTCATTGGTACATGTGCAGCATTTAGCTCTCAAAGGATTCTAAAGGTGGCTCCCACTGTTCCGAAGAATCTATGTAGCACGTAGGTCTTTTGAGTTCTCTAGAGGTGGCTCACACGGTACAAAAGATTGAATTTATTCAGTCGCCATTTTGGCGTATGATTTCTAGTAGTAATGTTCTAAAAAATCATTCAAGTCCTCGAGTCACATATATACATTAGTTGTCACACAATTCCATTATCCTGGTTTCAATGAATACAACTAGGTGCTATTTGAGGTCCATAAGTTTAACATCGTGAGTTGTATATATTGTAAACTAATTCACATATACATTCTCAAAGTATCGCCATATATTAGCATGCTTACTTGGTGCAACTTAATAAATCACATGCATTTCTCATGATATAGGCACCGACAATTTATACGATTCTATATGCTCAGTAAGCATAAACAAGTCATAACACATAATGCACAAGTCACAAATAAGGTTTTATTCTAGAAGAATACTATTCACAATCACATCAAGTCAACTTGTATCTTACCAAGACTTACCCTCATAGTCTTTTCTGTGGTATTTCACCAAACTTGATATGAGATTAGATAATTATCGAATAAGGATTTCTTTCATCTCTTACAAGATGATACTAGTATGGTTTATTTAACCCACTTACCTCGAGGCTTAAAATTTCCTTCTCATGCTTCCGAGTCCGTACTCAAGCCTCTACACCGTTCCAATTCGCTACACATAACCCATTAACATTTCGATAAGTTTACATCATCATGCTTAATCACGTACTTAAAATAAGAACCTTAAAAACGCTATTAATTTCAAGTAACTATTAATCTAAGGCTACCTCCTTATCGTCAATTACGACATATCCATGGTACGAGTCCTCATGTACATATATATATATATATGTTTAAACATCTATGTGTTTATATCCATGTGTATATTCCAATATATATTGTATATACATATATATCCATGCTCATCCTTTTTTACTCCTTATCAATATTTATTACATATAAATAAATATATATTTATACATATATATCATTTTAATGGCTTATAACATATTAATCATCATGGTATATATATATATCCATATCTCTATCACTATTATCATCCTCTAGCATGCTCGTATATTAATCTTGAGTTAATATTATTTATCTTAAATCACAAATTTATATCATACTTAATTCCATGCTACAAGAGGTATATCTTAATGCCACTATTATTTAAGCCCCAATTCTATGCCAAGAGCTAACAACTCATTAATCTAAAATTTATACGTATGTAATAAAAAAGGTGTGTGTATACATATATATTTGCTTATATATAGATGTGTGTATATATATATACACATTAATCTTAACCAATGTATAACTTTTCCTTTTTGAAATTCCTCTCTTAGTCAAGGTTTCATCTCCCCACTCTCTCCTCCAAAATATTCATTTAACAAAGATCAAATACCAAATTCATTCAAAATTTATTCCTCATTTTCATATTAACTATATATATATATATATACGTATATATTTATGTGCATATAATTATACATCATCCCACTTCATCTTAACAATGACCTTACTATATTCACACAGTATATATATATTCACATATATTTTCAATTTAATTTCCTCACCTAGCCATGCAGAACAGCCCTCAAACTCCAACCTGAAAATAACCCCAAGTCTAGCACTTGAGGACTCACCAAGTAGCCACCGAAACTGCTCACCAACTTAAAAGTTAAGCCCTCATTTTTAGTCACCGAGAAACCTCTGTTTAGGCACCAAAATGTTCAGTCCAAACCCCTTATCAACGCCTGAACAATGTAGCAAAATTCCTAGCCTAACTCTGTCACTCAAAACACCACTCAAGTCAGCCTTTGTCGCCCTTGTTACAGCCTTTGGAAGTGTTCGATTTTTGAGTAGAAGAAATGGGTCTTTGGCCAGTTCAGTTAGCTCATGTTCTTGCTTCTACCACAGCCCAATTCAAGCTCAAGCCACAGTCGACCATGAGCACCATTGACCTGCCAAAATAGCTACTGGAGTCGCACTAAAAATCTCTCTCTCGGTCAGTACGGATCTGGCCACCAAATGACTCCTTTCACACCTTCCAACCGATCCCAAATGCAGCCACTGATCAGCCTTTAATCACACATTCAACTGATATTTATTTTACTTTATTTTTTTAAACCTTTCTTCTCACATGGGGCTGCTGCACTTCGATCTTCTTCCTCTTCTGTTGCTTCTCGTCATTTCCAGCAACCCCTTTTCTATTCTCTTCCTCTCATTTTCCTTTTCTTCTCGTAGTAGGAATCTCCCTTTCTTTTCTTCAGCCCTTTCACATTTTTCTTCTTCCTTTCCTTTTCCTTGCCAAGATCTTCTTCTCCACTCCTTCACGTTGTAGCTCAACTTTTAGCTTTCTCTCTCTTTCTCGTGCCTCACTTAGTTTCCCATTTCATTTTCACTTTCCTTAGCTTTTTGGTCTGCTTTGGCAGAGACTACTTCTATTTTACTTAGGTTTGTAGCTTTCCTTGATAAGCTTCCGATGGTGATGATCCTGATGAACGATGGGGCTATGCTTAGTGGGGTTTGATAGGAAAAAGTACCATCAAACTCCACTAAGCCTATTATTTAATCTATTTTATTTTATATTTTAAATTTGTTTTTATTTTAAACTTTCTATTCCTAACATAATTATCTATATTATATAATCTATAATTATAGTTACATAACTAATATATATATATATATGTAACTAATATATATGTATTCATATATATATTTATTTGTTTTGTTATATTTCTGTATATATAATAAGTATGTGTCATAGCCCGTGACCTTATTTTTCATCTTTTTCTATACATCTTATTTGGTTGGACTGTCTGCAATACCTTACTTTTCTTTTACATATAAACAATTTCATATAAAATTATAATATGAATTACATCCCCTATCTTAATTCATAAGGAAGTAGTACTGTGAATATATCTAAATACGAAAAATAAATGATCATACCTTTTAAAATAAATCAAGCTGTCGCATCGTCCCCAAATGCACAGCCAAAATCCTTTAGATGTCAGACTCTCAGTTCTCGAAAATCTGAAATGTTAAAATTAAAGGGTGAGCAAACCATGGCTCAGTAAGAGAATTATATGCCTCACTTGATTTTCAGCTATCTATATGCTGAAAAACTTTTTCATTTTTCCTATTGGGCTCTAGGCACACATGTAGGAAGGATACTATAGTCGGCTAAGGATCCGGATGGAGTAAGGCAGGTATTTTGAAATACCTGTCTTGTCTCGGAACCTAGAAGCAACTGTAGAGAGTAATAAATTTCTTTTGAAATTTAAATCCTTTTTCCTTTCATTTCATGTCATTTTCATTTGAAATCTTTTTATGTTTTACTGTAGAAAGCATAATTGGTATAGTACTTTAAATAGCAAAATAAGCTATTAAATCCTTTTCATATAAAATATGCATCATTTAAATCTAATATTCAATTTAAAATTAAAATAAGAATATTAGATTTATTTTCCTCCTCTTTCCTTTTTGGAAAACATATCACATATTCATGTCACATATAGTCTAATATTCAATTTAAAATCATAGTAAGAATATTAGACTTATAAACTCTTTTTTTCTTTTGAAAACATATTACATGTTCATATCACATGTCATATGAAAATCATCTCGTAGTACTAAAATCAGTACAGAAATAAGCATTATGTAAAATGCTGTAAATCACTTTCATTTACTTATCACATATCATGTAAAACATTTTCATTTCATGTATTACATATTATATAAAACATTTTCATATATGGAGACTGAGGCACACTGAGCCCGTCTACTGGGTCGTTACTCATATCATGCTATAGACCCCAAAGGGTATAAAATCATCATGTTAGATCTATGGCCATAGTCTATAATTGTCCTCGACGGATCACTGATCAGGTGTCGGTCGGGACTACATATCACATATCACATATCACATATCAGCATGATAAGGTTGCCAACTAGTCTCACAACCGTATTTTTCATCATAAAATAAACCTTTATGGAGTCTATAAAGATATATAATTTCATAATTTAAAACCATAAAGGTTATAAAACTATTTAGTGAATATTTAAGAAATATATATATATATATATATATAAACATTCACTTTATTTCTCTTCATTTTTCATCACGTATTACGTGTAATTTACATATTAAGAGAATTTTCGATGATTTCATTATCACCATTCTCGAAAAGAAATTTTTTTGGTGATTTCATTATCACCATTCTCGAAAACATGAATATTTTAAAATCAATTTCATTTTATTCATGTTTTTATGAAAAGTATTCATTTTCTC
This sequence comes from Heritiera fomes, assembly GCA_032173925.1. Taxonomy (NCBI): domain Eukaryota; kingdom Viridiplantae; phylum Streptophyta; class Magnoliopsida; order Malvales; family Malvaceae; genus Heritiera; species Heritiera fomes. The sequence goes on from JAPDPM010000005.1 coordinate 15,266,385, forward strand.
GACTTTTCATGGTTGAAAATCATTTCTCGTGAAATAAAATCATTTATTATGATTTTATGAAATTTTCTAGAAATTTTCGGTAATTTTCGATAATTTTTTTCGGCAGTATAACGGTTGCCGATTGGCTAGCCTCCTGCACGGAAAATACAGTTTATAATTCTAGCCAGTACATTATCACAAATTTCTAACCAAAGAATCTTCACAATATTTTCATAAAATATTTCATAATTAAAAACATGTAGACTGAATATCCTTACAGTGCTGCACATGCATCCCTTACCTTTTCCTGGTCGACAACCACCTCATTACGTCGCGCCCGTGTTCACCTCCTCCGATTCCATCGTCTCGGTCATCAATGGTGATTTTCTGGAAATAAAATTCTATAATTTAGAATTTTTGCATAATTTATTAAAATTCACTGGAAATTAATTTTGAAAATTTCTTACCGAATTTTTGTAAAATTCTGAATTTTTAAAATTTTTGAATTCCCAGAAATTTCCATTTTCTCTCTTTTTCCCTTTTCTTTCTTCCTTTTTCTTTTTCTTTTCTTTTCTTTTTCTTTTCTTTTTCCTTTTTCTTTTCTTTTTTCCTTTCTCTTGGTCTGACCGGTTCAGACCAGTTAGACCGGTTTAGCATCCCTTACCGTCGGTTCTCCTCCGGTGGCCAGTTCTCCGGCGGTTCAACATCTCCACAACTGGCAGAGGTGGTAACGAAGCTGGATCCAGCCTCCGTTCTCCCCCTCACCGATGACAGTGCCGGATCTGGAACGATGGGTTTCAGCCCCTTTCCCCTTTGTTTCTTCCCTACTCCGTCGTTCTCCTTCATCGGTGGCCATCCCTTCACCTTGGTTGACCCTCAGCGGTAGTGCAGGTGGCGGTGCCCAAATCGGCCGGCACCGCTAATCTCCCTTTCTCTTTTCCTCTCGGGTTCCTCTCTTTCTGTTTCTATTTCCGCTTCCAATTTTCCTTCCTTCTTTTCCTTTCCTGTCGCCGGCCATCCCTCTCTCTTCCTCTCTCGCCGGCAATGGCTTTGCCCTCTCCTTCTTCTTCAGTCGGCTGGGTCGGCACCTCCCTTTGTTTTTTCTGAAACAGAAAATAACTAACCGGCCCGTTTCTGTTCTTCTCTTTTTTTTGTATTATAATTATATTTATATAATATATATCAATATAATTATAACAATACATATTCTATACACAATATACATATATATACTCTTTAATTGAAATTAACATATATATATTTCATATATATATTTATTTATATACAAAATTGTATAAAAATATACACATGTATTTATTTAATAAAAAATATATTTATATAATTAAATATATAAATATATGAATATACCCATTTTATTCTTTATAATTTGGATCTCTTAATATCCAAATCATTTCCCCTTTTCATTTCTTATTTTATTTGGATTTCAATTTCTCCAAATTAATTTCCTCAACTTCATCACTTCATCAATTTCGAGAATTTCAACAATATTCCCATTTTTGTAATTAAATTTATTTATTTATTTTCGCTTATCTATTTGCATTAAGATTAAATTTTCGAGTATTTAATACCAAAAATAAGAAAATTTGCGATTATCACAATATGTGTATATCTATTTCAAGTATTACATGTATAATATATATTTATACTTATCTACATATATATAAATATATATTTTATGTCTAATATATTTTTAGTGGAGGTATGTATATATATATACCTACTTTATCTTAAAATTTACATATATCGATATATATATACATATATATATATATATATACATATTTAACACTCAATATGTATATATATGAATTCCTTATTTTATTTTAAATATTTTAATATTCATGTATACTACATTTCCTTTAGTATACTTGTGTCCTTCATTTTATTAAAACAAATATACATATATATTGTGGAATATATGCATCTATTTGTTCTTATATAATTCTTGAACTTAGTTATAAGATTTCTAAATTACACAAAGGTATAAATTATTTATTTTCTAATTTCACTAATTTGATACTTCATTCTCATTACTTGACATAAGAATAATAATTACAAAATGTATCTCAGTACTAGCTTATCTTATGTCTTTTACTTATTAACTAACATGGTACAAAGTTTCGCAGTCTTTACACTAAGCACGAAAGGGTGCGAGACAGGCAAATAAAAAGTCCCTAAGCACGAAAGTGTGCGAGACGGGCAAATAAAAAGTCCCTAAGCATAAAAGGATGCGAGACGGGCAAATTAAAAAGTCCCTAAGCAAAAAATATGCGAGATGGGCAAAATGATCAAGTCCCTAAGCGAAAAATGCGCGAGATGGGCAAAATGATCAAGTCCCTAAGCGAAAAATGTGCAAGATAGGCAAAATGATTAAGCCTTAAGCGAAAAATGCGCGAAATGAGCAAAATTAGCAAGGCTTTAAGCGAAGAATACACGAGACGGGCACAATACTTGAGTAAAAAAGTTCTTCTTCGAGAAGAAGGAAATACTGTCTCATAAGAAGAATTGGAGAGCAATATAGTATGGCATGTCGAAAGGGACGTTATAACCTTATCGATAAAATGACTTAACTTTGAAACATTTTAGCATATTATGCAGCATTATGGCTGTAAAAATGCTAAAATCCCAATGAGCATGATTTCATGATACAATAACGTGTCAATTATAGCCGCATTTTAATGACACATCACGTATGTCAACAGTTTGTGCTTTATCGTAATATCACAAGCATGTGAAGAAAAGAAAAATTGCAAAAGAAATGGTGACTTTCCTTAAAAGTGAATGAATCATTTACAACTATACAATGTTTGTATGAATTACAATCAAAATGAAAAAAAGGAAAATAATATCCTAATCACTCAATGGTGAGGATGGAGTCAGCTGCAGGAAGAGATGCTGTGTCAACAGTAGGACCCTGGGGAGGTGGACCTACATTTGGATCGTCGGGAGGAGCAACCTTGGAAGAAGGAGCGTCACTTGAGGGCCTCGCAATCTCGACAACCATTGAATCTAATGCGGGTTTGACAACGGTAGAGTCAGGGAATTGAAGATCTTTGTTGTCTAAACCCTGCAAGGCCTCAATGGGCTCAGGTTTGCCTCGTGGTTAACAATAAGGCCAAGGACCTTCGAGGTTTTCCAAGTCATCCATGGCCCCTTCCTTCAAGTAGTCTTCGAGCTTCACCAAATCAAGCTAGTATTCGGTCTAGGGAGGAGGATTATAAAACTCTACTTCTTCAGTGAATCGAAGCTCTGGTAACGTCTTATTGGGGCTTTGCTTCTCTAGCCAAGCAGGGCAAGATAGAAGCCGTACTTGACGAAGCCGCCAAATAAACTTGCTTCCTCTCGAAGCAATCTTAGGAAAGGCAATATTCCTGGACAGCTTCGGCTCTAGCCATTCTCTGTTGTTCCAGCAAGTTGTGTACCTCATTGATGGCCTTGTCCCGTTGCGGCCTCATGGTCTGTAGATCATTTGTTGCTTTATCATAAGCCTCTCGGTACCCCTAAAGGGACTCAGTCTTCACCCCTTCTTCCCTTAGCTTCAGTTTGAGGTTTGTTATTTGAGATCTCAAAGACTTGTTATCCCTCTTCAACTAGTCCACTTTTGTGAGGAGTGAACGGAGTTGGTTGACCTCGTTCTGAAGCACCATGTGCCTCTCCCGAAGCTCGTGCAAGTCCTTATCAATTCGCTTTCTATAGGCTGCGCATTAACAGCCACTACTTGTTGCACGGCCTGACAAAACAAAAAGAAGATAATTAAAACCTGGACTAAGGAAGATAAAACATATGCATTCTAAAAGAAGGTCAAAGCTCTTACCTTCATCACAAGATAATTCGAGTTGTCCTCGCCCACAGAAAGATTTTTTAAAATCTCCTTCGCGTTTCAAGGAAGGATAGTGCTCCAAGCCAGGAGAGAAGCTACCCTAAGTTCTTCAATATTGTCATTGTCGTTAACATCGGGGTAGGTCTAGAAGTCATCCCCATCAACGACCATTCCTCCATCTACTTGGTAGCGCCTAAGTGTAGGAGACGCCATTTCGAGCAAAATTAGCCTCGCAGGCATCGTGACTTTGGTAAACAATCTCTTTCGGTACTTGTGACGAGGCTTGCGAAGGGCGTGCCTGTTCCCTGCTAAGTTGGGGTCACCCTTTTGGGGAGCAGATTCACTTCTTTGTGACCTCGAACTCTCGTGACCTTTTGAACTGTGCGCAAGACGATCACGAATAATATGTCTCTTCCTTTTGCCATGTTAAGTCTCTTGCAAGGGCGACCAGTCTCACCAATGACTCGGGGAGGAGTAGGAGAGTGGGGGCGCTTTGAAGCAGAAGCCCTGATTTGAAGCTGTTTCCATGGCGGGGGAGCATCCAGAGGAACTCTAGAAGAGGATACTGAACCTTTCCTCTTACGGATAACATCTTGGAAACTCATGTCTGCATAACACAAGAGGAGAGCGTTAGTGTATCAAGTTGAATGATGTTAAATATGTGTAAAGGTAAAAATCATCTTTCAAAACCTAAAAAATCACCAAAATCGTCTATATTAGCTAGGTTCTCATTCGATGGAAAATTGTAAAAGGGATTCCCAAAGGTGTCGCCTTGGTTCCATTTAAGGTCCTCTTTAGATGAAATACTAGCACCCGTGGTCCAAGATGTTTCATCCCTCGAGTCAGAAGAAGAGTCGTATATTAAGTGACCTACGGGGTTAGTTGATTCAGCTACGGGGATCACAGGCGGATGACTAGGGATGGGGCTAGGTGTGCTTGAGGTTGAAGGAAGGCTTGAAGGAATGGCAGGAGTTTCGGGGATAACATGCCTACTCCCCAACCAGCCACTACAATGTTCTCGGGGGTTAAAAGAGAAAACAAGTTTCCCTCCCCAATGGAATAAATAAGTTGTATGGACTCACCTAGGTGGTCTCTAAAGAAAGATAAGCTAAAGTTTTTCGAGCGTATTGAGTGGTCACTAGTATCACGGTTCCATCTAGAAGGGATTCTCAAATCCCTCAAAATCCCAACAACGACCCACTCGCTCTCGAATTTGTGTAACTTATTGGGAAGGTCTGAAAATATTTTATCAGAAAACCCATTGTCCGTTATTCTTTGGAGAGAGAATGTAACTAACCCAACTAAGCCACAAATTCTAAAAAACGCACTTAAAAAGGGGATAGAAGGGATGATGCCTAAGTTACGACACACTATGGAGAATCCCACTAGTTGGGCCCATCCATGGGGATGAAGTTGGCATGGGACTAACTCTTTATATCTAAGGAAGTCTAGTCCAAACTCAGGAAGTGGAAAACGAAAACCGAAAACTATAGACGCTTTATGTATAGCTACGCCGTTAGTAACTAAATCGAGAGAAGGCTCCCTATTGGTTAGAAGTCTATATTGGTAGCCAGCAGAAAGGGGGAAGCGGGTGTTGATTTCTTCCAAGTCTGCATTTGACAATTTACACTTAACACCACCCTTCCTCAATGTTTTACCTACGCTGTGAGAAGCCATAACTAAAGATCGAAGGAATAAGGAAAACATGTGACACAGGCGGTAAACCTAAACCCTGCGAGAGACCTAAACCTTGCGGGAGACTACGGGTGTTGTGGGAGACGAAAACTATTGTGACAGTTGTAAGTTAGCGGGAAACTTACTCTCGGTGATAGGGGTAACGAGCAAAAGACTCTGGTGAATGTGGGAGGCTAGGCTCACGAGAGGTTAAGACGTATGGTAGACTTAAACTCACAGGAGGGTTAAGACATGCGACAAAGTGCTGATACAGAGGATTTCTTATGCGATTCAGCTCGCCTTCTACTACTTATATAGACACGACAGGGAATACAAAACGTCACACGCCAGGAATCACCTCCCGCAGAATTATGCTTCTTGACCTGCAAAAAATACCAAAAAACTACAAAAATTCACAAAAAAGACCAAAATATCCTATATTCAAGTATATATACTCTCTTTATTGGAAAAATCCAATAAGAGAGTGGGGAGCAATTGATATGGGAAAGCCCAATCCAAGAAAAGCCCATCATGAAGGTAGCCTGTCAAGCCACATGGCACGATCTTATTAGGCCACGTGGCACACCCGCTAGAGACCTCTTCCCGCCAAGCAACAGACACGCTTCCACTGCAGGATGAAACCTCTTGCATGACGGGAGACATCCTCCCGCCTCTGCCAAAGAAGCCTCCCGCATGGTCTTATTGGCTTGTCAACTTCCGAAGAAAGGTTGCGGCAGGCACCCTTTCGCTCCCGAGGAACAACGGTCGCTGAAGTCTTTGAGACATGCAAGGAATAGAGTCTTTGGAAGCGCAAAAAGATGATACTACCCTCAGGTAATTACTCTGCGGTAATGGTAATTCACTCGCCTATAAATAGGCCACAGGTATTATTTTATTCCCTAATTTTGACTACTTCTGACTTTGAAGTTTAATATTCCCAAGAATACTTTGCTGACTTAAGCATTGGAGTGTCTACGCAGGGAACCACCCCTTACGTTCCTCTGACTTTTTCTATTTTGCAAAAGCTTTGGGAGACATGTGTCGAGAAGGACAAACAGTTTACATCAGCAATCACTCATTGTTGCTTTATGCAATAACAGGTTCAAATGAATGCAATGTAAAAGTGAACATTTAAGTTTAACTAGATTAAAAAAAATATATAACACTCATATTATTGAAAAAAAAATTATTTTTTACTATATTAAAATACTTTGATAATTAATTTTAACATTTAAATATTTATTGATAATATTAAATTTAAGTTTGAATCTTTTCAGGTTTGGGTAAATTTGGATTCGGATCAATTTAGGTTCGAATTAATCTATATTCAGATGAATTTGGGTTTGGATCAATTTAGGTTTGAATCCGGTCGGGTTTAGATCAATGTAAATTCAGATAAATTCGGTTTTGGATCGGGTTGGATTTGGGTTGTTGACTTTTTTTAGTAAAATCGGATCGGTCGAGTTTGTATTCGGGTTAATTGGGCGAATTTTTTAGGTCGGGTCAACTTTTGTCATCTCTAGCAATAGTCATGGTTAAGGTTAAATCTTGAAAACCTCTCCATTGCAACTCTTGTTGGGCCTAGGGTTTAAGATAATCCATGAAGAAGAGATCCTATTTTTCCCCAAGATCTAAAATCTGCAACATAATCTAAAAAAACTCTTTCACATATCCACGCACTTCACTCTACTGACAAAGCTCACGCAACTTAACCCTTGACTTATTCTTGACATAAATGAGATAAAATTACTGCTTGAATCCCTCTTGAATTCATCCCAAGCTATGATCTCAATACTTCAACACCTTCGTCTTCCCTAGTGTAATGCAATATCAAACAAATACATTAAGGGAGTATTTACCTTGGTTAAGCCATCAAAAATACTAGTGGCACAAAAAAACTACTCATTGCCCCACAAAAAGTTTTCCACATCCTTGGCACTCCTAGTTCCTTTGAACTTTTTTGGTTTAAGAACCTCAACATGATGTCTAGGTTGTGCAAGGAGCACGCCATCCCCAATGGCTCTCTTGCAAGTTGTGAGCTCCACTTTAAGCTCTTCCATTTCCTTTCACATTGCCTCAATGATAGCTTCCAAAGCCTTATACTTTTAGATCACCCTGTCTAATGTCTCGTTGAAAGCACCCTACACCATTCTCTTAATTTTCTTTTTCATGGAGTTGATCTCCTTAAGGCACTCCCAAGTGTCATCTAACTCTACGTTGCTCAGTCGAGTCTCCATAGACACGATGATGTCCCTTGAGTTGGCCTTCTTACCATGTTCCCATGTGTCACGGACCTCCTGAACCTTTGGGTGGTTTTTTGGTTGAGATGTGATGGGCACGGACAAGACAAAATGTAGCTTGGAATTTGAAGGAGCTGACACGCAAGAAGATAGAAGCAAAGTTGACGAATGACAACTTCTGAAACCTAGACCCGAAGCCTAAAGAGACTTGAACCCAAAGGTTTTGGACCTTGACCCTACGAATAAGAATTCGAGAACCTAAGGTATAGCAATGGTGGATGGTGAAGAAGGAGGCGCCACAAGGAAGAAGACCTTGAAAAACCTAGTAGAGAGGGAACCCAAGAGAAAGGCACACTCAAAATCTAAAATTCAAAACTGATCTGTTCATCAATAGCGTTTACAAGGTATTTATAATAATACCTAGCACTTAAGCCCATAAACAAGTGGGCTGGCATTAACACCAACAGAAAATAAGACTAAGCCCAAATTCATGCCTAAACCTAGTTACATAAAATAAATAGTCCAAGACACAACAAGACTCAAACGTGGGCTATCCAAACACTTAGCCCATCTTATTGTTAAGCTAAAATAAGACAGTAAACCATTCTCATGTCATTTGGGCTTCCAAGCAAGTATAGATGTCTTGGCATTCTTCATGGAAGCTTCCTTGACACTTCAATGATGCCAGAGCTTGTTGCATTAATGAGGCCAGGGCTTGTTGCGTCTTGTTAGCTCGAGCTCGGGTAATTGGACCTCCTTGGATGACCAATGGATCCCTAGCATCACGAACATCATGAGCAAGTGGATCTCCATCATTCCCCCTCTCCTCAAAAGGATTTGTCCTCAAATCGCATATACCTTCATTAAAAGAAAAGGGAGAAAGATCAGAAACATTAAAAGTAGCAGATACACCATACTCACCAGGAAGATCCAATTTGTAGGCATTATCATTGATCTTCTCTATGACTTGGAATGGTCCATCTCCTCGGGGATGCAGCTTGGTTCATCGCTGAACAGGAAACCTCTCCTTTCTCATATGCACCCAAACCCAATCACCAGGCGCAAAGACTACTTTCTTTCTATGCTTATTTGCTTGGGTGGTATACTACTCAGTCTTCTTTTCAATAGCTTGACGTACTCTCTCATGGAGTTGCTTCACAAACTTAGCTTTCTGTTCTCCATCCAAGTTACTCAGCTCAGCACTAGGTAATGGCAACAAATCCAAGGGAGTAAGAGGATTGAAGCCATAAACAACTTCGAATGGTGAGCAACTCGTACTGGAGTGAACACTGCGGTTATATGCAAACTCCACATGTGGCAAGCAATCTTCCCAATTCTTCAAATTCTTCTGAATAATGGACCTCAATAATGTAGATAGGGTTTGGTTGACGACCTCAGTCTGTCCATCAGTCTGGGGGTGACAAGTGGTGGAGAATAACAATTTAGTTCCCAACTTTCCCCATAACGTCTTCCAAAAGTAACTAAGGAACTTGGCATCTCGATCAGAAACAATGGTCATTGGTACACCATGTAGATGTACTATCTCTTTGAAGAAAAGGTCAGCAACATTGCTCGCATCATCCGTCTTGTGAAAAGCGATGAAATGAGTAATCTTAGAGAACCTGTCAACCACAACAAAAATAGAATCTCTACCGCGTTTTGTTTTAGGCAAGCCCAAAACAAAATCCATAGAGATATCAGTCCACGGAGTAGTAGGAATGGGTAAAGGAGTATATAAACCATGATTATAAACTCTAGATTTAGCTTGCCTACATGAAATGCATCTATCACATAATCTCTCTACGTCTCTCCTCATGTTAGGCCAAAAGAAATGTTCTTGCAAAACAGCTAGAGTTTTCCTAACCCCGAAGTGACCCATTAACCCTCCACTATGGGCTTCTCTAACTAATAGCTCGCGCAATGAACTCCGAGGCACACATAATTTATTTTCTCTAAATAAGAACCCATCGTGCCTAAAGAACTTGCTAAAGCCAGATGTAGCACATGCATCATAGACATTACCAAAATCAACATCATCAGAATACTGTTCTTTGATATACTCAAATCCTAAAAGTTTAGCATCAAGAGTAGTGATAAGAATATACCTACGAGATAACGCATCAGCTACGACGTTCTCTTTACCTTGTTTGTACTTGATCACGTACGGGAACGTCTCAATGAACTCTATCCACTTGGCATGACGCCTATTCAGCTTACTCTGTCCTTTCAGATGCTTCAAGGACTCATGATTAGTGTGGATGACGAATTCTTTGGGCCACAAGTAATGTTGCCATGTCTTCAAGGCCCTCACTAACGCGTACATCTCCTTGTCATATGTGGGATAGTTAAGTGTTGCTCCACTTAACTTCTCACTAAAGAAAGCAATTGGACGTTTTTCCTGCATAAGCACAGCTCCAATACCTACACCTGAGGCATCGCACTAAATCTCAAAAGTTTTAGTAAAGTCAGGCAGAGATAACAAAGGAGCAGAACAAAGTTTATCATTAAGCAAATTAAAAGCATGTTCTTGTGCAGGACCCCAATGAAATTTAACATTCTTTTTGACCACTTCGGTCAAAGGTGCAGCTATAGTGCTAAAATCTCTAACAAATCGACGATAAAAACTAGCTAAACCATGGAAACTACGCACCTCAGAAACAGACTTAGGTACAGACCAATCTTTAATTGCCTTTACCTTCTCATTATCAACAGAAATGCCATGTGAAGAAACTACATACCCAACGAAAATAATCTTATCAATGCAGAATGTACATTTCTTAAAATTGGCATACAAACTTTCATTCCTCAAAACAGTAAGAACATTCCTAAGATGCTCAACATGCTCAGGCAGACTCTTACTGTAGATCAAAATATCATCAAAATAGACAACCACATACTTACCAATGAAATCACGTAAAACATGGTTCATTAATCGCATGAATATACTGGGTGCATTAGTCAAGCCAAAAGGCATAACTAACCACTCGTAGAGACCATGTTTAGTCTTAAATGCGGTTTTCCATTCATCACCTTCTTTCATACGAATTTGGTGATATCCGCTTTTTAAATCGATTTTAGAAACATGCATGCACCATGCAACTCATCAAGCATGTCATCTAGCCTAGGAATAGGATAGCGGTACTTTACAGTGATTTTGTTGACGGCTCGGCAGTCAACGCACATCCTCCATGTCCCATCTTTTTTTGGCACAAGTAGCACGGGCACGACGCATGGACTCATGCTCTCTCTCACATAACCTTTTCTCATGAGCTCCTCAACTTGCCTTTGAAGCTCCTTCATCTTCTCGGGATTACTTCTGTAGGCTGGACGGTTAGGAATGGCAGCTACGGGGACAAGGTCAATCGTATGTTCGATCCCACGAATCGGTGGTAATACACTTGGGGTCTCCTCAGGGAGTACATCCTCGAACTCCTGCAACAATGAGACAACATCAGTAGGCAAAGTATCATGGAGTTCAGTATCAATAAAATAAGAATCTTTAAATAAGAGTAACAGGATAGGAGACTTAGCAAGAAATGCAGTCTTCACATCTTAGGGTTTGGCATAGCAGCTCACTGTTTTGCTATCCTTGTTTTCCTTCTTTTCTTTAGCTTGCTTCCTTTGCTCATCATGTTGCTCCTTTAGCCTTAATTGGTCCTCATAAATCTCCTTGGGGCTAAGGGGAGCAACAGCAATCTTCTTGCCATCCATATTAAAGGAGTAACGGTTAGTGTAACCGTCATGCATGACTCTCCGATCATACTGCCACGGTCTACCCAGCAATAGGTGGCTAGCTTGCATGGGCACCACGTCATACAACACCTCATCTCGATACCTTCCAATACGAAAAGGAACCAAAACTTGCTTCACGACGTTCACTTCACCACAGTCATTAATCCACTGCAACTTATATGGGTGGTAATGCTTGGTAGTAGGCAACTTTAATTTATCAACAAGGTATGTGCTAGCAACATTAGTACAGCTCTCACCATCAATGATTACAGTACATACCTTGTCACTAATATGGCATCTCGTATGGAAGATGTTCTCGCGTTGTGCTTCATCTTCAAACTTCACATGAGTAGTAAGAGCACGCCTAGCAACAAGTGCTTCACCATAAGCAGCATACTCAACAACTTCTTCTTCGTCAACATCTTCTAACGCAGGCATCTCATCTTCTACACCAATTTCAGAACCTTCACTCTCAACATCTCCATTCCCAAGCATGATCATAACTCTACGGTTGGGACACTGAGAGGCAATATGTCCATGACCTAAACACTTGAAACACTTAATGTCACGTGTCCTGCGTTGGGATGCTTGGGCAGATTCAGTCTTGGGCTTTGGAGGGCCCTCAAGCTTGGGCTTAGCAAAGCTCTCTGACTTATGCATAGACACAGGCTTATCATCCCTATGAAAGGTGTTAGATTTCCAAACAGGAACTGAACTAGAAGTAAAATGGGATGTACCTTTCCTTTTGAGTTGCCTTTCCACTTTGATGGCCACATGCAACATCTCCTCTAAATCCATGCAATGTTGCAACTTGACTACATTGGCAATCTCACGGTTTAAGCCTTGGAGAAAACGAGCCATAGTAGCTTCTGCATCCTCCTAGATATTGGCTCGGATCATGGTTATTTCCATCTCTTTGTAGTAATCCTCAACACTCTTTGAGCCCTGGGTAAGACCTTGGAGCTTCTGGTATAACTCTCTATATTAATGAGTAGGAACAAATCTCTTCCGCATGAGGCGCTTCATCTCATCCCATGTAGACACTGGAGGATCACCATATCTTCTTCTACTAGTGACTAATTGATCCCACCAAACCATAGCATACTCTGTGAACTCAATTGCTGCAAGTTTGACCTTCTTTTCCTCGGAGTAGTGGTGGCAGTCAAACACCATTTCAATCTTCCTTTCCCACTCCAAATATGCCTCAGGATCATTCTTGTCTTAGAAAGGAGGAATCTTTAATTTTATACTGCCAAGGTTTCCATCCACCTTCTCCTTGCCTCTATCACGGGTGCTATCAACTCGATCTCTATACCCATGGTACCTTCTATGATGTCTATCTATCCCAGACTCTTCATTCGAATCATACCCCACATTATCATCATACTCATCATTGGCAACAACCTTACTTTTTAGACGAGAAGTATCACCTTGTTGGATCTTTGCAAACCGAGCTTCATGTTCGTTCAACTTATCATGAATGTCATTGAATTTCACGTCCATCCGTTGAAACTGTTGTTGCATTGCCTGAAGCATGAATTCAATCTTTTTAAAGTCTGACTTATCACCTTCAGAAGACATTTTCAACAAGTAATATCCTCACGTGTTTACACTCGTGTTTCACTCAAGTAATTTGGCTTTTCTCTACTAATGTTTCTCACACACTCATGCCTTTTTCCCTTACTTTACCTAAACTCTATAGGTTCACAATCGCACTAGAGACTCAATCAAAGACTCAACCTCGTAGAATCAACTAATTCACCAGGTATTTTCACCAAGGTTTTTTTTTCTTTTTTCTTTTTTTGGAGGGATGCGGCTAGGGTTTTGGAGGGATGTGGCTAGGGTTGTGAGGAAGTGCGGCTAGGGTTTTGAGTAATTGCGGCTAGGGTTTTGATTGAAGGGGTGCGGCTAGGGTTTTGATTGAATGGTGCAACTAGGGTTTTGAAATAAGTGGCGGCTAGGGTTATGAAAAAAAAATGGAGACGCACAAACAAACCAGAAATTGAAACCAACAAAAGAAAAGAAAAAAAATCGAAACCAACAAACCAAAAATCGAAAAGTGAGTGATGCACAAACAAACCAGAAAATCAAAATCTGGCTCTGATACCAACTGATGGGCACGGACAAGACAAAACGTAGCTTGAAATTTGAAGGAGCTGACACGCAAGAAGATAGAAGCAAAGTTGACGAATGACAACTTCTGAAACCTAGACTCGAAGCCTAAAGAGACTTGAACCCAAAGGTATTGGACCTTGACCCTACGAATAAGAATTCGAGAGCCTAAGGTATAGCAATGGTGGATGGTGAAGAAGGAGGCGCCACAAGGAAGAAGACCTTGATAAGCCTAGTAGAGAGGGAACCCAAGAGAAAGGCACACTCAAAATCTGAAATTCAAAACTGATCTGTTCATTAATAGCGTTTACAAGGTATTTATAATAATACCTAGCACTTAAGCCCATAAACAAGTAGGCTGGCATTAACACCAACAGAAAATAAGACTAAGCCCAAATTCATGCCTAAACCTAGTTACATAAAATAAATAGTCCAAGACACAACAAGACTCAAACGTGGGCTATCCAAACACTTAGCCCATCTTATTGATAACCTAAAATAAGACAGTAAACCATGCTCATGTCGTTTGGGCTTCAAAGCAAGTATAGATATCTTGAGATTTTTCATGGAAGCTTCCTTGACACTTCAATGATGCCAGAGCTTGTTGCATTAATGAGGCTAGGGCTTGTTGCGTCTTGTTAGCTCGAGCTCGAGTAATTGGACCTCCTTGGATGACCAATGGATCCTTAGCATCATGAACATCACGAGCAAGTGGATCTCCATCAAGATGTCATTACTATACTGCTAGTGCTTCAAATGAACCGAGTTTCGATATCAATTGTTACAAGCTACAATTTTTAATCGAGAATCATGCGAGGCTTGGATCTTATGTCCCTGGAAACGTAAGTAAGCCTTCTTTCACTCTAGAATCACGCTTATGCGTTTGAAACACTCAAAAGAACTCAACTAGTCAAGATACAAAAGCACATCAGAAGACAAAAAAGCAAACAAATGTAGAGAAAACTTGTAATCTATTATATTACTGAAAAACTTTGAATGAGAATGAGATACAAATGAGGTGGGGAGATCCTCTCGTTATAATGAAGTCCTTTTATATGGCTAGACTCTTTTAAGCTTATCTACAATTATTTGAAATAGAAACTCTATCTATAACAGTTTAAATCTCTAAAAACTCTCTAATCCTAAAGACTCTAATTTTTTCTACTTAGAACTTTAATTGGGTTCAAGATCTCCATCACTGTCAAAGCTATTGTTCTACATGTCTGTCTACACTGTTAGTCTCGTACACCCTAACTTGATGCTCTAATCCTGTGAGCAAGTTGTTCATGTAGTTCCTTGCCTTTAAATGTGCTTGAGAAATGTTGGAGTGTACCCAAAGACTTTTTCCATCGAACACTTGGTATGCGGGGCATGACAATCATGTTCATAGTTTAGAATATACATCAATACACAAAAAAAATAATCTATAAAATGACAAAAAAATTGAAAATAATTATAAGTGGATGAGGCCCACCATTAATGTGTTTGGTGTTGATCGGCTCATCTGATGCCCTTTCCCTTGAAATCCCCTCACCAAAGCCAAAAGCCAAATGTTGTATGTATTACTTTATTTCTTTTTAAACTTAAATATTCTCCGTCGCAAATTGAATATCAAAATTTTTGTTTCAAATTATGTTCACTCTTTTAAGAAAAAACTATATTTCGAGAATCTTTCAAATATTTGAAAAAATGAAACTTGTAAAATTTAAAAAATTGCATGAAATCATTTTTTAATTAAAGGGTTTTAATTTTTTAAATATTGTTTGTATTAAGACAATTATTGTAAGATCCATAGAAAAAAAAGTTAATTATAATTAAAACTATATAAATATAAATTTAAAAAGACGCCCATTGCCCCTCCCTTGCCCTAGAAAAGCTCAGGTGTAGGGAGTACCATAATCCCGTAACAGAAGTCATAGTAGTAGTATGGTAGTTCCTCTATGTAGCATTTTTGCGTGGAGGACTTCTATTTGCACCACGGTAATTGCTCTTTACACTACAAAAAAACAAAAAAACTAAATCAACCCCCTGAAATGACAAATTTATCCTTCATTCAATAAATCCTTTCTCCCTCCCCCCTCAGTCGGACCTTCTTCTCCACGGCTCTTCTTCTCCACGGTCCGTTCCTCAGCCTTCTTCCTCATCCTCTTCTCCAACTGTTGTAGAATAGGTACATTTTGTTTATAAAATTTTGGTTGAATTTTAGTTGGCATTTTGGCTTTAGGGTGAGGCTGTCGGGGCGAGGCAGGTGAGGCTCCTGGGTGAGCCTCGTGCAGGTGAGGCTGTCGGGGCGAGGCAGGTGAGGCTCCGGGGTGAGCCTCGTGCAGGTGAGGCTCCGGGGAGAGTCTCGCGCAGCAATGCACAGGCGAGCCTCGCTTAGGGGAGGCTACGGGGCGAGCCTCGTGCAGGTGCTGCACGAGGTCGGCAGCAGTGAGCGAGGCTCGCCAGAACCCATTGCGCTCGCCCAGCGCGCAAGCTGGGTTGCGCGCGGACAAGCCATACGCGCAACTTGGCTTGCGCACGAGCTTGCCCAGCGCGCAACCCAGCATGCGCGCGGACAAGTCATGCGCGCAAGCCAGGTTGCGCGCTTTCTAGCCCAGCGCGCAACCCAGCTTGCGCGCGGGCAAGTAAAGCGCGCAAGCTGGCTTGCACGCGTTACTTGCCCGCGCGCAAGCTGGGTTGTGCGCTGGGCCAGAAAGCGCGCAACCCTGATTACGCTCATTGCTTGCCCGCGCGCAACCCAGCTTGCGCGTTGAGTCAAAACCTTTGTAGCCTTTGTTTGTCATTACCTTTTGATTAATGGATTGAGTGTTTTTTTTATGCAGCTTCTTTTGTCACTACCTAAGCCAGAGTCTTCGAAGACTGCTTTTGGTCAACAATCTGATTTTAGGTATAATTTGCTACTTTTATTCTGTTTTTTTTAAACATATTAACTTAGATGACATGAAACCTTGATCACAGCATGGTGCATTTGATTTTTGTTTGAAGTCTTCTTCTCCAGCCTTTATGTTTGTATTGATCAAGTTTTCTTGTTTATGAGTTGGTTCATCATGATAATTATATACTATTATTTTGTTACTTCCACCCACATTGTTTTATTCTTCCAATAATGCCATCAATCTCAGACATAAATATTTTTTTTTCAGACATGGCAGATACACAAGGTGGAGGAAGACGGCAGCGACCCACAGGCTCCGAGAGAAGACGACGAGTTGGCCAATATCGTGCTCAGCAGGCCGAGCAGGCTGAACATGCCGAGCAAACAGCTTCAGATGATGCAGAGGAGGTACTTGAGCCTTGTCCTGGAGGCCCGAGTGATATGTCTGTTTTGAGAAGTTTTAGATCACATGTGGCTTTTGCCATATGGGGTGGTGAGGTAATTATTTTGTTAAATTTAATAATATAGATCTATTTTATTTGTTAAAAATGATCTTATTATTTGTTGTTTATGATATAGGAGCGAGGCAACTTGAAGGTTCTTAATCATAGCCAAAAAATATCGATGTGGACTTTAGACGATGATCGATCACGTATTCGCTCCATTGTTTTACAATCCGGCTTAGGTTGTTTGGTTGAGTGCAGTTATCGCACTTGCAATGGTACTCTCATCTCTGCTTTTTGTGAGAGGTGGCAGCCGGAGACGAACACATTCCATATGTCTTTTGGGGAGATGACGATTACCCTAGACGATGTAGCTACATTGCTTGGTGTACCTGTGGTCGAGGGATCGTATCATGCCAGCACATCTCCATGAAGCATGCAATCAGAATATTAGTTCGTTTGTTAGGCGTCTCTGTTACGGAAGCTCAAGCAGCGACAAGTACCGGTCGTGGATCTAGTGTGACATTGCAATGGTTGAGAGCCACTTTTCGTAATGTGACCGATACCTTCAGTGATGAGGAAATAGTGTATGCTGCTCGTGCGTACTTACTTCATTTACTTGGGTGAACACTTTTTGTGGATAAGAGTGGATCGCATGTTCCTGTTTCATTGTTGTCATGTTTAGAGGATTTAACGGTTATCAGCGAATATGCGTGGGGTGCGTGTGCTCTTGCTTATATGTATAGACAGTTGGGTCTTGCAAGCAGGGCAAAAGTACACGGGATTGGAGGCTATATGACTCTTTTTCAGGTATTAAGATTTACTTTTATATAAATAACTTGTGAATTATAATTTGTTTATAATTAATTTATCAATGATTGATGTTTTATTTGATATAGGCTTGGATTTATGAGCACTTTCCATCATTGAGTCCCGAGTTGAACTTCAATTATGAGGATAGTTTGCCGCGAGCTCGACGATGGAAGCCACGTGGTTATGGTCAAGATGTGAACGTGTTGCGGGAGCATCTAGATGACCTCCAGCGTAATCAAGTGTGCTGGGTTCCATATGCAGATAGTCGAAGACAGCATCCGTTGCCCCCGATCTCTTTTTTCACGATCTGCTTAAAGGCTGGGGATGTCGTGGAGCCATACCATCCAGAGAGAGTGTTACGGCAGTGGGGCTATGTACAGACCGTACCTTCGAGACCTTTAGCGCCATATAGAGCACAGAGAGGTAGTACGAGTGCCACTTATGATGTGGTTTATCAGTTTATGGATCAATTATGGCATAGATGGCCTATGTATGTCCTCAGAGAAGAGGATAGAGGACGTATGTGTGTGATCCCAGGAGAGACGGCTCCCGATTATATGGCTTGGTATGGCTCTATTTCTCATAGATTCGTACAAAATCCAACACGCAGATCGAGGCTTCAAGCTCCCTCAGTCGATTCTGATCAATCTAGTGTAAGTTATTAACACTAAATCCTAAGTGAATAAAATTTGTTCATACTATTATATTCACTTAAATTTCTTTCATGTATTGTTTTGCAGCGCATGTCAAGGGCAGTGTCTCTCTGTGAATTACTCATGAGTGGCAGCAGAGATGTAGAGACATTGACAAAGGGAATTTACGACCTGCATGAGATATTAGCTGGGTCGTCAGATGCTGCTTCATCCTCGGCTCCTCCTCCAGCTCCATCACAGACAACACCTCCTCCAGCTCCATCACAGACAGCTCCTCCTCTAGCTCCTCCACCAGTTACATTAGAGATGGCTTCTCCACCAGTTACATCAGAGATAGCTTCTCCACCAGTTACTCGTTTTTATACTAGGCTCGGGAGGAGAAGAGGCAAGACAATTATATCGGATGCGTCGAGGGATTAGTGTATTTATATTTGTATTTAGTGACTTGTTTTTTAAAGATACAGTTTATCTTTATGATATTAGACAATGGTATTAAAGTATGTAATGATTTTTGTTTATAATATAATGTTTAATTTAGTGATTTTTGTTTTTTAATGCTTAGAGTTTATCTTTATAATAGCAGATAATGTTATTAAAACATATAATGCGTAAATTGAGAATACAATTATAAGAAGGCATACATATCAAATATATAAATTGATAATATATTCATACAAAGGCATAAATGTTAAAAATACAGTCATATTCAATAAAATATCATGGCTCGTCTACATCAATGGTTTCTTTAATAGCAACATCCGATCTATTGAATTCTTCATCCACACTATTGAATTCTTCATTATACACTACTATTTCTTTTTTACTCTGCAAATATTAAACAATTAATATTAAATAATTAGTGCAATAAATTATAGAATAAAAATAATAAAAATAATTAATTATCAAAATAAAATTAGTACAATAAATTATACAATGAATTAGTACAATAAATGATACAAAAATTATAAATTATATAATTATATAATTTATATAATAAAAATAAATACTTATAAAAATAAAAATGAAGAACAGGTATGGGCGCGCAAGCAAAGCTTGCGCGCTGGTGGCCATCCCGCGCAAGACTGCTTGCGCGGAATTGGCCATTCCGCGTAAGCTGTCTTGCGCGAAAC
Organism: Heritiera fomes; assembly: GCA_032173925.1. Classification (NCBI taxonomy): domain Eukaryota; kingdom Viridiplantae; phylum Streptophyta; class Magnoliopsida; order Malvales; family Malvaceae; genus Heritiera; species Heritiera fomes. The sequence goes on from JAPDPM010000005.1 coordinate 15,285,880, forward strand.
TGGCAATATTGCGCAAGCTTTCTTGCGCGCTGATGGGCATTTCGCGCAAGAAAGCTTGAGCTCAGATGGCCATCCCGTGCAAGAGACATTCTTGCGCGAGATGCTATTTTATTCACCAGTCACGAGCACACAGGAGAGGGTAAAAAAGGCGGGAAAATGTTGTGAACTATGTAGGCAAAACGAAAAATCAAAGTGGGAGAAAAACATACTTCATATTTTTACTGTTTTAACTTTAAAAATAAAAACTAAATAACAACTAAATAAAAAACTAAACAAAGTAATCGAAAGCCAACGCCAGAGCACTTCTTACACTCTTCACTACATTTTCCCTCACTGGTGTCTCTCTTCTGCGTGCTTCAGTTTGCTATTCAGTCTTCCCCCTTCCGCTGCAATCTACCGTTTCTCATTTTTCTTCATCAATCATATTCTATTTTCCTTCAAAACATTAAAAAATATGAGTGAGAGTAGCTATTATGATAGCTATGAAGAGTATGAAAGTGAAGAAACTGAAAGAGAAGAAGAAGAGGTAAGATTTGATGAGTTTTTTTCGGATTAGGCTCGTCAGGTGAAAGTCAGAAATTCGTATTTCGCGCAAGTAAACTTGCACGAAATGGCCATCTGAGCGCAATCTTTCTTGCGCGTAGTGGCCACCATCGCGCAAGCTAGCTTGCGTGATATGGCCTTCCGCGCGCAAGTAAGCTTGCGCGCTATGGCCATTTAAGCGCAAGCTTACTTGCGCTTTATATCCACCAGCGCGCAAGCTGGGCTTGCGCGCACATACTTCTGAGTTATCATTTAAATTTTTTTCTTTTTACTATTTTTATTATATAAAGTATATATATAATATTTATAATTTCTTTAATAATTGTACTAATTCCTTGAATAATTTATTGTACTAATTAATTATTTTTATAATTAATTAGTTTTATTATTTTTATTATATAATTTATTGTACTAATTGTTTAATATTAATTGTTTAATATTTGCAGAGTAACAGAGAAGTAGTATTGTATAATGAAGAATTCAATAGTGTGGATGAAGAAATATTTGACTACACTTATGCATTTACTACTAACAAGGTAAGCATATTTAAAATTAATATAATGTTTCAATGCAAATACTGTAAAATAAAAAAAACTAATTATTAAATTTTTTTGTTCAGGTTTTCAATAGTAGAAATGCCTTGATCACATGGGCTAAAGAGGTTGGAAGAGACTTAGGTTTTGTTATTGTGATTAAATCATCCGAAGTTGGTGTTCCCGGAAGAAAACCTAGACTTCGACTTGCATGTGAACGGTATGGAATGTATAGATCAAATAGAGATGAATTACGTCGCTTGGGAACGGGAACGAAGAAGTGCAATTGTCAATTCGAGCTACAGGGGCTGAAATTGGCGAGCGGCGATAATTGGGCAGTCGGAGTAGTATGTGGAATGCATAACCATTTGGTTGCAAGTCAGTTAGAAGGACATTCCTTTGCTGGTCGATTAACGGTGAAAGAGCAAGGTATAGTGGCCGATATGACAAATAATATGGTCAAACCAAGAAATATACTAATGATGTTGAAACAACATGATAAGAAGAATTCCAGCACCATAAAGACCATCTACAATGCACGACAAAAGTATAGAATGATTGACAAAGCTGGTAGATCACAGATGCAGCAACTCATGAAACACTTAGATGATTGTAATTATGTTGAGTGGCATAGGAGTGATGAGTCTAGTGATTGTATTAGAGACTTATTTTGGACGCATCCGACTGCTGTAGATTTATTGAATGCTTTTCCAAATGTGTTAGTTATGGATTGTACATATAAAACTAATCGATATAGACTCCCTCTCCTTGAGATTGTTGGTGTGACATGTACAGATTTGACATTTTCTGTTGCATTTGTTTACATGGAGGCTGAGCGCACTGACAACTACACTTGGGCATTAGAGAAGTTAAAGAGCTTGATGTCTTCTGATTCAATGCCTTCAGTCATTGTTACTGATAGGGATTTAGCATTGATGAAAGCAGTACACACAGTGTTCCCTAGCACAACCAATCTCTTATGTAGATGGCATATATCAAAGAATGTACTTGCTCATTGTAAAAAGTGGTTTGAGAGCAAGGAGAAGTGGGAGGCATTCATGTCAGCTTGGGGCGTTCTTGTATTCTCTTCGAATGAGTATGAGTACGAAGCAAATTTAAGTTCATTGGTTTCTCATTACCATTCTTATCCTAGAGCGCTCGAGTACTTGATCCATACTTGGTTGACTCAGCATAAAGAGAAATTTGTTGCTGCGTGGACAAATAAAGTACAGCACTTTGGAAATGTTACAACAAATAGGTATGTAGGTTTATAGGGTTTACTTATTGTTATTTTCAGAAAATATATAATTTATTCATTATAATAAACATTTTCTAACATCATATAGGGCGGAGAGTGCACATTCAAAGTTAAAGAGACACCTTGGATCGTCCCAAGGAGATTTTGACACATCATGGAAGGTTATCAACTCCCTGATTGAGCTGCAACATACGGAGATAAAGGCCTCATTCGAGAGAAGTCTTACTATTGTGGAACATAATTTTCGACCAATTTTGTTTAGGGATTTACGGGGATTGGTTTCTAGGACAGCATTGAGCATTATTTTGAAGGAAGCACGAGCAAATGATACTGGCATTGACCCTCTTGTTTGTGGTTGCGTCATTAGAGGCACACATGGGTTGCCTTGTGCTCACGAGATTGCTGAATTTATAAGGTTCGATACACCGATTCCATTGTTCGTTTTGGATCCTTTTTGGTCGAAGTTGGACTTGAAGAAGAAAAATGTTGATTACTTGGCTAAGTTGAATCTTGATGCTGAGTGGGAGCTTATAGTGAGACGCTTTGATGCTTGTGATATCTCGGGAAAATTAGCCTTGAAGAAAAAGTTAAGAGAACTCGGTGATCCAGCAACTACATTTCTTGTTCCTCCACCCGATAAGGCTAAGACCAAAGGCAATCGAGATAAATCAACTCGACGTGATCCTTTGTATTTTGAGATTGTTGAATCTCAATATGATAGTGCATTAACACCCGTTTCAGTCAATTCAGTAAAGATGAAGAAACTACCAGTGCATCGAAAAAAGAAAGTGAAATTTATTGATTCTTTCCCTTTAGAGATACGCCAATACATACATTCTACTGTGGATGTTGAATCGGATGGACATTGTGGTTTTCGAGCTATAGCTGGCTTGCTAGGCATGGGTGTTGATGCATGGGCTAAGGTGCGACAAGATTTGATCGAGGAGATATGTGATTTCCGCGCTTATTATGTTAGTCTCTATGGATCAGAGGAGCGTGTTGATGAATTGATAGAGACATTATCATATTTCAAGACACCAGCTCCTTATGATAAATGGATGACTTTACCCGATATGGGTCACTTGATAGCAACAAAGTATAACGTTGTGCTAGTCCATTTATCTTCTAGACAATGCTTGACATATCTTCCGCTTAGAACTGCACCACCTCCCCCTCTGCAACATGGATTCATAGCACTTGGACTTATTCACGATTCTCATTTTGTTGAGGTATTGATAATAATATGTATGTTAGAATTGAGATATTTTGTTTTATATTTTTTCGTACGTTTAATAGTGATATTTTTTCAGGTATTTATGGACCCGTTTGCACCAATACCTCTGATTGCATGCAATTGGCATCGGTACCGATATGATTTTGCTCGTGAGTGGGAGCTTCCATATATATCTCGCATTGAGGAATTTCAAAATTTGTTATCGAGATCAAATGTTGCCATTAAAGAAACCATTGATTTAGACGAACCATGATATTTTATTAAATATTACTGTATTTTAACATTTATGCCATTGTATGAATATATTATCAATTTATGTCTTTGATATGTATGCCTTCTTATGATTGTATTATCGATTTACGCATTATATGTCTTAATAACATTATCTACTATTATAAAGATAAACTCTAGGCATTAAAAAACAAAAATCACTAAATAAAACATTAAATTATAAACAAAAATCATTACATATTTTAATAACATTGTCTGATATCATAAAGATAAACCGTATCTTTAAAAAACAAAAGTCACTAAATACAAATACACTAATCCACCAGTTACTCGTTTTTATACTAGGCTCGGGAGAAGGAGAGGCAAGGCAATTATATCGGATGTGGCTGACATCCCCAGCCATTAGGAATTCTAGTCTATCCAAAATTCCTAAGAGACCAAGCTCAACAAAAACTCTTCACCCGCCAGAGTCCTTACCGCACAATGACTCTGCCCAGTCTGTCCAGTGCTGGCGGTCGCCAGCTCATATCTTGAGTGCCAGGTGTGCGCACTCATCCAGGGTCCGTCCTCACCTATTAGAATCCCTCTTGGACTCAACTAGCTATCCGCGCGTCTCAGATCGCAGCTGGAAGTGTTTCGTCCGCCAGCTGCCTTCTCTGTCACAGTCCTAGTCGAACTCCACTTCTGAGTCTTGGTTCGCGTCTGCCTCTTCTCCAGCATCCGCGCAAGCCCATCCAATCAGAGTCCTGGTCGGACTAGACTTCTGGCCCGCGTCTGCTTCCCTCATCAGCATCCACGCGCGCCCATCAACCAGACTTCCCGCGGTCCTGGTTCCGAACACCACTGCACACTGTCCAAACATGTGCAAAACTGCCTCCTACCACAGCGCGTACATCCTGCACGCCTCGATTGCACCTAGCAAACGAACTAACATTCTGATTGCACGCTTCATGGAGATGTGCCGGCATGATACGATCCCGCCGACCACTGGTATGCCAAGCAGTGTAGCTACATCATCGTGGGTAATCGTCATCTCCCCAAAAGGCATATGAAATGTGTTAGTCTCCGGCTGCCACCTCTCACAAAAAGCTGAGATGAGTGTAGTTATTGCAAGTGCGATAACTACACTCAACCAAGCAACCTAAGCTGGATTGCAAAACAAAGGAGCGAATACGTGACCGATCATCGTCTAGAGTCCACTGAGAGATTTTTTGAGTGTGATTAAGAACCTTCAAATTGGCTCGTTCCTATATAAACAACACTAAATAATAAGATTATTTTTAATAGATAAAATAGATCTATATTCTTAAATTTAACAAAATAATTACCTGACCCTCCCATATCGCAAAATCCACATGTGATCTAAAACTATTCAAAACAGACATATCACTCGGGCCTCCAGGACAAGGTTGAGATGCCTCATCTGCATCATCTGAATCTACTTGCTTGGCCCTGCTCCTCTTGCTCGACCTGTTCTACTTGTTCAGCTTGCTCGGCCTGCTCAGCAAGATATTGGCTAGCTCGTCGTCTTCTCTCTGAGCTGGTGGGTCGTCGTCGTCTTCCTTGAGATGAACCTCCACCTTGTGTTTCTGCCATATATGAAAAAAACATTTATGTCTTAGCAAATGATTGTATGATTAGATGAATAAAACAATCAAAGCATTAATGCTCAATTCTAAGTAAAATTGCTTAAGAATCCAACAAAAAAATATTCCTCATTTCACCCTAGCTATTACTTCTTTGTTGAGCAAAAACAAGGGAGCCAAGGGAGCCAAACGTTGAGCAGAAACAACAAAAAAAGGTAAATATTGCTCCCAGCTCAGAACAAGACGTGCGCAAGCTGGCTTGCGCGCGGGCACAGGTTCCGCGTAAGCTGGCTTGCGCGGAACCTGTGCCCGCGCGCAAGCCAGCTTGCGCAGAACCTGTGCTCGCGCGCAAGCCAGCTTGCGCTTAAACTGCGCCCCAGCGCAAGCCAGCTTGCGCGGAACCTTCACCCGAGCGCAAACCAGCTTGCGCGGAAACTGCGCCCGCGCGCAAGCCAGCTTGCGCGGCACAGACTGGCGGCACATTCAGTAGCCATTCTCCTTGAGCACATTCAAAGCCATTATCGAAAACCAAGACTTGAGGCACATGGCCTCTCACGGGCTCACCTGCGCGAGGTCGACAGCCTTGCACGGGTGAGCGTGAACGAGGCCACAAGTCTTGCTCAGGTGGGCTCTCACCTGCGCGAGGCTGCCGACCTCGCGCAGGTGAGCTTGCGGTAGGCGAGCTCAGATTGTTACAGTAGCAGCAAAATGTACGTTACCTGTAGAGACTGGTTTCGGTTGACAGAGTTGTAGCCGGTGGAGAAGAAAATTTGGGAAGGAAGCGAACGGTGATATATTTGTTTTTATAGTAAGGTTAATTTTGTAATTTAATAGTGTAAGATTAATTCGTTTTTTGGAAGTGTAGTGTGTAGAGTAGAAATTGTAGTGGGTTTAGTCCGTCCCTTTTGCGTGTGATGCAACAGAAAGGAAGAATTAACAACCGCAGATCAAGAACTTTTCAAGATCTCGCCTTGCCGTTGAGGGATTTTAGCTCTTGTTCGTCTCTTTTCCCTTTCTACGTTTGCATATATATATATATATATAAACCCTCAAATCTCCCCCTTGAAAAGCTATATAGAGATCTTCTGCATTAACCATGGCGGCTAACGGTGAGATCTCCAGCTTCATCTAAAATTTGTTGCAATATCTTGAACTTGAACAAATAATAATAATAATTATTAATAATAATAACAATAATAATAAAAACAGCAACAGAAAGACTGAAATGATAGACAAAGCGAGAACCAGGATTTCTGATTGAAGCGCAAGTAAGAAGTAAATAAATTTGAGTGTCTGAAAAATGATAGGAGCTGCAGCAGATGAACGAGAGGTTCAAAAGAACTATTGGATGGAGCATTCGGTTGATTTGACATTAGAGGCTATGATGCTCGACTCCAAAGCCTCTGATATTGACAAAGAAGAGCGTCCCGAAGTAATCTCTTTTCTGTTTCTTCACTGTTTATTTACTCTATATTTTTTAATGCATTAAGTCAATTTATTTTGCATTTTTTTTCACAACTTTTATTTAAAAGTAGTTCATATTGAGCTTCTTCTTTTCCGTTGTTCTAAATATTTAACTTTTAGCAGCATAGTTTTCTATTTTCATGTTACTTTACTATTACCTTGGAAGGAGTTTTCACGCCTAAATTTGCCTTTAAAAGTCCTAAATTTGCATTTCTGCTAATGATCTTTATTTTCTTGGTAAATATAACAAATATTTAACTTTTAGCAGCATAGTTTTCTATTTTCATGTTACTTATACCTTGGAAGGAGTTTTCACGCCTAAATTTACCTTTAAAAGTCCTAAATTTGTAATTCTCCTAATGATCTTTATTTTCTTCATTTTTGGTGGCATAATTGGTTTATGTAACTGTCACTGATATTGGAATTTTTCTTTTCTTTAAATTTTAGTACTGACTTTAGCCAACGCTTCATGTGAAAACTGTAGCACAAGTTCTGATATATGATATAATTGAGATTCTGCTTTTCTGAAAGTAGTTAAGCATTAATGATTATCAGTAACCCTTTAATGGTTGGTCCTGTTCTTTTGTGCTTTGTTTTTATCCTTCAATTATTGTTGATATATGCAGGTGCTCTCACTGCTCCCACTATATGAAGGGAAATCTATTTTGGAGCTAGGAGCTGGTATTGGAAGATTTACTGGTGAATTAGCTCAGCAGGCTAGCCGTGTTATAGCTGTAGACTTCATTGAGAGCATTATAAAGAAGGTGATTGAAATTCAGCCTGACATAACTTGCTTAGTTTGGTATTTCATAAGAAGCTTGAATAGATTTTCTCTTTTGATTTCCTTAATTGCAGAATGAAAGCATCAATGGACATTATAAGAATGTCAAATTCCTCTGTGCTGACGTGACTTCCCCAGATTTGAAAATTTCAGAAGGATCACTAGACTTGATATTCTCAAATTGGCTGCTAATGTATCTCTCAGATAAAGAGGTAATTTTAGTTGCTGAACTTGAATTTTTGCCTTCTTTCTTTTTTGTACACACAGGGAAGTCCTGGGGAGGGGTGTTAAATAGATGTTTGTCATGTAATCACACAAATTTTTCACACAAACAGGTCTAAGTGAGATTCTCTGGAGCAAAACTTGTGCTTAGTTTTTCTTTTTCTTTTTTTTTTTTTGGATTTTGGTATCATGTATACTCAACATGCATAAACTCTCTTCAATATAGTTCGTGGCAACTTCTCCAATAATAAGAAAAAATAAGAGAGGAGTTTGCAGACGCGTGTTTGCTGTTGATTTTAATTTTTTTCCCCTCTTAATTTGGCCAGTATTTTTCTAGAAATGATTCTCATGTTAATCAGCTTCTTTGAGTATATCTGTCTAAAACCACCGTTACATGCAGGTTGAGAATTTAGCAGAAAGGATGGTGAAATGGTTGAAGGTTGGTGGACATATTTTCTTCAGGGAGTCTTGTTTTCATCAATCTGGTGACTACATGCGAACGCATAACCCAACTCACTACCGTGAGCCCAGATTTTACACAAAGGTTTCCCTGAATCTATCTTTCATTCAAAGTGTTTTTAGGAGTGAAATATGTATGAGACAGAGAACTCATTGTTTGTATTTTTTGAACATATGTTTGTCATGTATTCTAATGCAGGTCTTTAAAGAATGCTATGTAACAGATGATTCAGGAAATTCATTTGAACTTTCTCTAGTTGGCTGCAAGTGCATCGGAGCTTATGTTAAGTACAAAAAGAATCAGAATCAGGCAAGAAAACATGATCTCGTCGATTATTGTACTTTTTTCCTGAGTCTTGAATTGATTACTGACAATACGCAACATATTGTTTGCATAATTCAGATTTGTTGGATATGGCAAAAAGTTAGTTCATATAATGATAGGAGATTCCAGCGCTTCTTGGATAGTGTTCAGTACAAATGTAATAGCATACTCCGTTATGAGCGTGTCTTTGGACAAGGATTTGTGAGCACAGGAGGAATTGGTATTCCTCTTTGACCAAATATTTCTATTTCTTTATTTAAAGAGGAATTTGCTACACATAAGTAGAGAAAATAGGAAAGGAAAGATGAAAAATTGCTTTCAACAATCATATTAAGCATGGACAATGCTCCCTCTTAACTGCTCTAAATTTTATTACCACATACACAAAGCTTAGTTTGAGATTTTTGTATCTAGTAGCAGAAATGGTTTTGCAGTCCGGACCTGAAAACAGCATATCTGGCTATAATCAATGCATTTTAAAAGTGTTATATATCGAATAATGAGATTATACTAAGTATAGCATTGCTTCAATATTTTCTATGTCTGGTGAATAATGGCTTTTCTATAATCTCAAGATCCTTACATAACGCCCTATTGTTCCTTGGGCTTAACACTTTCTTTTGGTTCCATTATCCTCACGAAAACGGTAGTTGTTTTGGAGCAGAAACAACGAAAGAATTTGTGGGGAAGTTGGGTCTTAAGCCTGGCCAAAAGGTTCTAGATGTTGGCTGTGGCATTGGTGGAGGTGACTTTTATATGGCAGAGAAATTTGATGTCCATGTTGTGGGCATCGATCTCTCCGTAAATATGATATCTTTCGCTCTTGAACGAGCTATTGGACACAATCGCTCAGTGGAATTTGAAGTTGCCGATTGTACTAAGAAGACTTATCCGGACAACACTTTTGATGTTATTTACAGCCGTGACACCATTTTACACATTCAAGTAAGAGGACTAGATATCTCATCTACCGTGAGGCTTATGTTTGCTGAGGATTTTCATAAGTTTATTATTCTTAAAATAGTTTCCCCTTTGAAAAGATCACTCAAACGCTTAAATAAGTGTCAAAATGAGGATTTGTACAGGGAAAACTGCTATCTAATGGACGATTTAACGGATCTACTTTGTCACTTCCTCACGCTTTGTATCTAAAATTGGCTTTCAGGACAAACCAGCGTTATTTAGATCTCTCCACAAATGGTTGAAGCCAGGGGGCAAAGTTCTTATAAGTGATTACTGCAGAAGTGCCGGAACTCCATCATCTGAATTTGCTGAGTATATCAAGCAGAGAGGGTACGATCTGCATGACGGAAAAGCTTATGGCCAGGTATATTCATGTCGTTTTCTTTTCATTTACTTTGCGCTTTTTTATTAACAATTTCTGACATCGTGAGTTACCTTCTTCCCTTGTTTCATTGTTTGCAGATGCTTAAGGATGCTGGCTTTGATGAGGTTGTTGCAGAGGATCGAACTGATCAGGTTCAGATAAATCTACCCGTTTCTTTTGTATCTTTTGTATGCTTCTTGTCAAATTATGAACTTTGTTGGACTTCCCGAGCTAATCAAATGGATTGCTTGTGCTTCAGTTTATACAAGTTCTGCAGCGTGAATTAAATGAAGTTGAGAAGGACAAGGATGCATTCGTCTCTGACTTTTCTCGAGTGAGTGTTTCCATCATTTTAATAACCCAGCCCAGGATGGGTTGTTTGTTTGTTGGCTTTATATGATTTTTTTTTAGTCACAAAATATTCTCATACCATTTTGTGTTGAGACTAATTTCTGCTCACGCTACATAATTAGCACTGGCCCAAAAATATTTTAACTTGGTGAGGGTTCGAACACGGGACTTCCCACCATAAATCGTCTTCACTCAAAAACTCAGTGAGATCTTACACCACTAACGCAACCCTTTGGATTTTTCTCCTTTACTAAATGGTACTTGTACTTTTTCCAACATTCAGGAAGACTATGATGATATAGTTGGTGGATGGAAGGCAAAGCTGGTAAGGAGCTCATGTGGCGAGCAGAGATGGTGCCTTTTCACTGCCAAAAAAAACTGATTCTTGCTTCTCATCTTATGTTATTTTCTGTTTCTCTCCGTGATAATGATAAGAGAATGCAGCTAGCAATATGTATCTCGAAACTATTTCATGCTGCAGTCATCAGATGTTTCTTATCCGTGGCTGATATTTTGATATTATGAACTAAACATCCTATCTTTGACATTAGTTCTCTTTCCTTTGCCTTGAATAAGTTCTCCCTTTTCAGGAAGTTTCATGATAATGTTTTGGTACTTTGTTTATACCTTGAGCAACGAATTGGATGGATGGTATGAATCCAAATAATTTCATTAAGGTCCGTTAGACTGGCTTGGTTCTATCTATATTCTTAAGATTTGGGCTTCACTTTTTTAGCTCATTTGCGTAAAATGACTTTTTAATTTGATCCATTTAAGCTTCAGCTTAAGTGGATTTGGTTCAGACTTAAATAGGCCAACCAATTTTAATTTTTTGTAATATTTTTTAATTTATCATTATATTTAAAACTTATTTATACTTTTATTTATTTTCTTATAATCAATCTTATTTAATTAAATAGATTATAAAAATAAAATTAAAAAAATCAAGGCAGAAGCCAATATCTTTATGAACTGCTGGCCTAATACACTATATATTTTAATAAAATTAAAATTAAAATGAATAGTGAAATTAAATGTTAAAAGACTTGTTATATTTATTAGTTTTTAAGTTTGTTAAAACAATTTATATTATGGTTGTTAGACAATTAATATGTTCAAATGATGTTATGGACTTGAAGTTACGCATTTGATATGAATTTATGTAATGTTTATTTTAAAATTTTATTTTGTTTATTTACTAAAAATTAGTTGTTAATATAATTTTTTATTTTTAAATATAGATCAACATATTTAAGTTCGTTAATCCTTAGGGTCGAATATAAACTTACGTTTTTAGGCTCATTTTAATAAAGTGGATTTTGGCTCGATCTATATTTGGTCTAACTTGAGCTGGCCCATTTTGACTGTGCTACATATCCCCCAAGTTTCAGTATTATATTATCTTTGAAGCCTTGTATATTTTTACACTGAAAATATGCATCAACTGATTATGTGATTGTAATCTAAAGAAACAAGGAAAAAAAAAAGAACCCAAGGGAAATCCATAAATCATGACAGGATTGTTATTAGGAGAATGATCTATCTAAAGAAGTTTTAAACCAATGCTTTGCCTGTATGCCTCACGCCTAATGATATTCATTGAACTCTGCATATATTGTTTGGAATATCCATAATTAAATTTAGGGAAATTTTATTCACAATCACGTTTTTCTACTCAATCCATTTTTTTTTAGGTTTATGATAAAAATGCCCTAATAAAATGATTTTATTGACCTTATAAAATTATTTTATTGAAAAAAATTAACTTCCAAGAAGGATTAAAGCTTTTTGAACTGAATTTTCTGGAACCTTTTTAAGCTTCTTGAAAATTAATTTTTGGATAACTTTTATGCTTTCCAAAAATAGGACTTTTGAGAAAAGTTTGTTACACCCTTGTGATTGAGGGGGGTGTGCCTGGGGGCAAGCTAGTGCGGGCAGAGACCAGCCATGCCTAAGGAGGGGGCATGGGATAGCTTTCGTTGGCTGCAAACGCAAAGCATGTTGGGTGGCATGCGGAGATAGCAATCGTCCGTGCCTGGCGTACGCACTGTGGTAGGAGGCGGCGCATCACATAACTGAGCAGTGTGCATATGTGCGCAGAACTAGGACCGTAGGGTAGCCTGTTTGATGAGCGCATGTGAATGCTGATGAGGAAGCAAACGTGGGAAGGAGTTCTAGTACGACCAAGACTCTGCGAGAGAAGTCAGGTTCATACGAAACTCTTGGAGGTGCACTATAAGATCAATAATGGCAAATTCTAAAGGATATCTGTCACATTCAAGAAAAAAATTATTATGAGAGGCAAAAATATGATTTTAAGTAGAATTTCTCTTACATTTAAAATAGAAAATTTTTTGAATTGAATCAATCGATTTCTAACCCTAAAATGTACCAGATTTTCGGACTCTATGCCTCTATTCAACATCTTTTGTCCATATGTTTGATGGCCCACAGCAAGTGGTCCACGGCAAGTAATGAGAAGATAGACAAATTTCATGAACTTAGTGCAAAACTATAGGTGACAAATGGGCGGGTCGGATCGGGTTTGGATTGGATCATTTTGGATTGGATCATTTCGGGTTAAGAAAAAATCGGATCATTTCGGATTCGGATCATTTCGGGTTCGGATAAGGTCGGGTTTGGGTCAAGGAAAAATCAGTCTATTTCGGGTTTGGATCATTTTGGGTTCGGATAAGGTCGAGTTTGGATCAATTTGATTTCGGATCAATTTGGGTTCAGATTAATTCGGGTTCGGATTATATCGGGTTTGGTGTTGTTGACATTTTTTAGTCAATTCGGGTTAGTCGGATTTGGATTCGGGTCGATTGGACATATTTATTGGGTTAAGCCTTAGTCATCTTAATGTGATTTATCTGGTATAAAAATCAACTGAAACCATATTTCAAAGAACTACAAAACTCATGAAAATAAAATTTTCTTCTTACATGACTTATAGTACAATTGGGATTGAAATAATCAAAAGATTTAATAATCTATATGATAGTTTTTTTTATAATATATTTACCAATATTCATAAATTAATTACATTTTTTTCATTTTATTTTTATTATCTATAATAATTAATAATTTTATAAATCAAAGTGATTTAATAATTCCTACTAAATATCATAAAACAGTACTATATATCTCTTTAATTTATTTTGAGTTTTTATAAAATAATTGGAAACATTAAGTGTAGATGATATAGCTTTTGTACTCTATTATAGATTAGTTATTAAATAATTATATATTAGGTTCAAATGAATGCAATATAAAAGTGAATATTTAAATTTAAATAGATTAAAAAAATACATCACACTCATATTATTGAAAAAAAATTATATTTTTTACTATATTAAAATACTTTGATAATTAATTTTAATATTTAAATATTTATTGATAATATTAAATTTAAGTTTGAATCTTTTTAGGTTTAGGTAAATTTGGATTCAGATCAATTTGGATTCGGGTCAATTTGGGTTCGGATCAATTCGGGTTCGGATCCGGTCGGGTTTGGATCAATGTAAATTCGGATAAATTTGGTTTCGGATTAATTCGGGTTCGGATCTGGTCAGGTTTGGATCAATGTAAATTCGGAAAAATTTGGTTTCGGGTCAATTCGAATTCGGATCGGGTTGGATTTGGGTTGTTGACTTTTTTAATCAAATCGGATCGGTCGGGTTTGGATTCGGGTTAATTGGGTGGATTTTTCGGATCGTATCAACTTTTGCCACCTCTATGCAAAACACTAGGCACATTCAGCTTTCGCGGTCATCATTGCTAGACGTGGGGAACAACGTGGGTCCAGTCCACATTAGTGTTTTTGAGGAATATGACTTTCAAAGTCAATTTTACCCCTTTCTCTCTCATGTGTGTATATATATTGTCGTAACGACTTAAATTCTAGACTTAATCACTAGACATAGTTTAATGGAGTCATCACCAATTATTTTTTAGCTTAGATGTAATTGTTCATCTATTCTCATTTAAGGATAAGGATTGATCTTCATTTTAGATTTAGGATTCGGGGGTCAATTACGCGTGAGAACAGTGTTAGCACTCTCACGACGCCTATCTTAGAATGATACTTAATTAATCTTATGTTATCTTAAGATGGTTTTGTTTGAATAATCTTAATTTGTCATACTTGTTATTTTATTCCAAATAATTATATATTGGTAAATTTTCCAATGAACTCTCCATCATTTTGGCGGAGTTTCTTGAAAATTTATCTTCACCTCAAGAGTATTCTAGTAATACCATTTGACTTGCTTGAAGAGGCTTCATCATCGGATTAAATATCTCCTAATTTATTTTTAGCCTAATCTTTATTTATCTTATCTTTGTTTATTTTTCTTTATTTTACTATTTTATTTATTTTAATTTAATCTTCTCTAAGTTTTATTTATTTAATTATTTTTAATTTAAGAAATAAAGTCAATACCAAAAATTTCTCCTAGTCTTCTATTATTCTGGGAGACTTCGAGAAAAATTCTTACTTAAAGAATTCTAAATGTTAACCATTTGTGACTCTTTGGACTCTTTGGACTCTTATCATCGGAATAACCCTCATTCATTCTGTATTAAGTTGTCATTATTTATTATTTTTTAACCATTTGTCTATTAATAATTCGTATTTTCTTTCAATTTCATAACTTTTACTATTAATCATTTATTATTGTTATTATTTAATTATTATTTTGAAAACAAATATTGACTATGAACATTGAAAATTTTTACTTAAATCTTTCATCATTCTGGTGAGATTTAAGAAAAAAATCTTCTCACCTAACAATTTCCAAATGTTGACCATTTGCAACTCTTTGGAATTGTATCCTCAGAATAATTTTCATTTATTTTCAATTTGTTATAATTGAATGATTGATCTTCATAACTTCACATCCTTGCCACATTTGAAGTGCCAAACGGAATATTCAAAAGTCACATCATTAGTGTATCTCTCCGGCTCAATTCGAACAGTTTGTTTCCATGCTTTGGCTATCTCTTCTGCTTTCTTTAGCGTTTCCAGCTCCGTATAAGCAAATTCTAATTGATTCAACCCATGTGTCATTGGGACAAACTAATCACTTCCCACCTATTTTTGTACCAACATCGAGGCATAACTAACAGCACCCCAAAATCCCAAAAGAGGAACCCATGCTGTATCTCCACAACTATATAATATCGGGTCTTGTGCCATCCAAAGTGCCCTCCATACCACTTCTTGACTTTTAAGCTTGTGCAAAAATGAGATCCAATTCCTCTTTGACTTAAGCATGAGCCTTTTGCTTTTGCAAAATTCACTAATAGGAATTCTAGATCCGATAAATATTCTCTGGAAACAACTTTCCACATATTCAAGATGGCTTTTCATCCATATATATAATTATTGAATGCATCCATGAAAACGTCTTTCTTCCATCTGCCTATAATGATTCAAAGAGCGGATGGTCTCGACCAAGATTGTCGAGGCGAGATTAATACCATGATCTAACTAATTAATAAGACCTACCATAGCTATTTCTATGTAACTCGATGTCCTTGGAAAGATCACTAACCGATAAACAACTAAAGCCATCGCCTTCACACCTAACTCATCATCCAAGTGTGCTATGATGAAACTCTGCAGGAAACTCCAAGGGATAAAAGTGCTTTCAACTTTCATTTTCATGGATGCATCGACCTCTGCCAAACTCATCCCTACCAAGTTAACCATCTTCTTGCGATAGCCTGTCTTATTCTTTAAATAGATCTTGTCTTTATTGGAAGGCTTTAAACAAAGTAAGGTTGAATATTCTTCAATAGTTGGCACCATGTCTACCTTATTGAAAACAAAGCATCGATATAATGGATCCCAAAATTGAATCATGGAGCTTGTAGACACCGAATTTTGTCCGAAGAACTTTAAAAAAATTGAAAAAAAAAGCAAAAAAATAAAAAATAAAAAAAAATAATAAATAAATTAAACTCATTCTTCAATGCTCATGTATCATGTAAATTTAAGCCAAGGTTGACTTGAGAGATTTAGACCAAATATGAATAAGTCAATAAAAGGAAAATAAATCATGCAAAAAAAGGAAATAATTAAATGCAATAAAAGCTGAAAATAAATTACCAAAAATAATACAATGAAAAAAGGAATAAAAAGATAGGTCAAATAAAAAAATAAATGACAAAATAAAAATTCCCTAATCATGGGGTTAATACATTAAAATCAAGATCTTTCTTTCCTAAATAAAGAGGGGCTACATGGTTATAAAAGAGGAAGACTTTTTACACAGAAAAAAGGGAGTGAAAAAGGAGAAAAGAGGGCGAACGAAAAGAGAGTAAGGGAGAGATTGGAAATTGAGATTCAAAAAAAGAAAACACAGAGAAAGAGGAGAGAGCACTGCTCGAGTGACTCCAGTTTCATCGTCGTCGTCATTCCTCTACTTCATTTCTGTCCGCCGCATCAGTACCGCCCTTCATCACTTCGTTGCAGCAACACACCATTTTTCATCTCCCGTGCGTATCTATTTTCTCTGATATGAGTCTTTCCGTTTTGGTTTTATAGTATTCATTTTATATATTATTTTGTGTCTATCCATGCTCTGACTTGTTGACCACCTGTGAGTAATTGAATATATGCCATGCCAATCATGTCTTTCTCTACACGTGAACTGCTGTTTGAGATTTATTATTTTTGTTGATCTATCATTTGTTTGAGATCTATTATTTGCTTTGGGTTTTACGTGTACATGTGCTGGGTAAAAGTTAGATGGGCTTATGAGAAATATATTACATGTGTTGCCATGATTTGGAATATGTCTTGAAGTTGGGGTTAATCATGTGTTGTGTTTTTCTTATGCTTCTTATATATATATATGTATGCATGTGCTTGCTAAATGATTAATATTGGCTTTTGCAATGCTATTGATTTAATTACTTTATTTGTTTGTAGTGTGTTGAAATAATAGTTATATGTGTATTAAGTGGGTGGTATTTAAATTAATAAATTTTTCTTAAATAATCAATATTGAGTCCAAACCTTATTTTTATTTTTATTTTATTTTATTTTTTTTACCAAAATTTGTAAGAAGATAAAATAAATGAAATTAATTGAAAAGAAATTTTAGATAATGGTAGTGAACTGATAATTGAATACTTAATAAATTGAATTTCAATCAATAGTGAAATTTTAAGAAAATTGTGAGTGTGCAAGCATCTTAAAATTTTTTATATGGCTAAAGTTTCAAAATAAAAAAAACGAATAAATTTAAATAAATAAAACATAATCTTTGAAATAAATAAAAACATAAATTTTGAAAAATTGTTCCGATGATGAGATTCCAAAGAGTCATAAATGGTTGACATTTGGAAATCTCTAGGTGAGAAGATTTTTTCTTAAATCTCGCCAGAATGATGGAAGATTTAAGTAAAATTTTCAATATTAATGAATTATATTTTGAATATATATTTTTTAATAATAAAACGTAAGATTTAATAATAAATTGAAAGTAAACAAAAATTGTTCCGATGATGAGATTCCAAAGAGTCATAAATGATTGACATTTGGAAATCTCTATGTGAGAAGGTTTTTCTTAAATCTCGCCAGAATGATGGAAGATTTAAGTAAGATTTTTAATAATAGATATTTACTTGTTGAAATAATAATAATAATAATAATAATAATAATAATTAAAGCAATAAAAAATATAATAATATTGAATTAGGAATAAATAAAAATAACTCCAATGATGAGATTCTAAAGAGTCACAAATGGTTGACATTTGGAAATCTCTAGGTGAGAAGATTTTCTTAAATCTCGCTAGAATGATGGAAGATTTAAGTAAAAATTTCAACATTCACAATCAATATTTATTTTTTTAAAAATAATAATTAAATATTAACAACAATAAACAATTATGAAATTAAAAGAAAATAAAGATTATTAACAAAAAGGGTTAAAATAATAAATGATAACAACTTAATAGAGAATGAATGAGGATTATTCCAATGATAAGAGTCCAAAGAGTCACAAATGGTTGACATTTGGAATTCTTTAGGTAAGAATTTTTCTCAAAGTCTCGCCAGAATAATGGAAGACTAAGAGAACTTTCAATATTAATAATCTAAATTTATTTCTCGAATTAAACAAATAAAATTAAACAAAAGAGATAAATAAAAATTAAATTAAATAAATAAAATATCAGTTTAAAATAAGTTGAGAAAATTTTGATCCGACGACGAAGCCTCTTCAAGCAAGTCAAATGGTACTACTTGAATACTCCTGAGGTGAGGATAAATTTTTAAGAAGTTCCGCCAGAATGATGGAGAATTTCTTAGAAAATTTACCAATACTTAATTATTTGGAATATAATAGAAAATATGACAAATTAAGATTATTCAAACAAAACCATCTTAAAATAGCACAAGATTAATTAGGTACCATTCTAGGATGGGCATCGTGAGGGTGCTAACACCTTCCTCACATGTAACCGACCCCCGAACCCTAAAACTGAAATGAAGATCAATCCTTATCCTTAAATGAGAATAGGTGACCAATCACACCTAGGCTAAAAAATGATTGGTGGCGACTCCATTGAATTCATGTCTAGCGGTTAGGTCTAGGGCCAAAAGTCGTTACGACAGAGCTAATCAAATTTCATCCACAGTTACCAAAAGGAGGAATATCAAGCACCCATATTTTTGATGAAAATTTTCTTGAATCTCCTTGCTTAATTGTTTCAACACACCTAGTAGGTCAATTATGCCATTTTGCTTGAGAGTCAAATGTACCTTCTCGGGGAGGACAGATATGTAATCCTCAGCCAAGCAATCTCCTTCCTTAAGTTAGGCCTCTTTTGATAACAAATTCAGTTCACGAGAGGATATAGATTGCTTTTGACCTTCCATGGATGTAACTTGAATCCTTTTTATTGGCAACTGTTATGTGGCAAATATCCTTACATGAAAATGAGATGATGCAAATGTAAGAACTAATTAGATTGATGTCATGTTAATGGTATGTAAAATAAGAATTGTTCCTTTGTGTACCTAACTTTAGGTTTTCTAGAAAGTAGGTTAAGTATGGCTTTATCCTATGGTTGGTACCTTATAGTTCATTATATACATGGCTAGGGTTTATACTTTCTTCTACTATTTTATTTATTTTAATTATTTTTAATTAATTAATTATTTATTTATTTTTAATTTAAGAAAAAAAGTCAATATCAAAAATTTCTCTTAGTCTCCCATCATTCTGGCGAGCCTTCAAGAAAAACTCTTACTAAAAAAATTCCAAATGTCAACCATTTATGATTCTTTAGAATAATTTTTATTTATTTTCAATTTGTTATTAAATCTTACATTTTATTATTATTAAAAAAATATTAAAATATAGATTATTGATATTGAAAATTTTAATTAAATCTTCTATCATTCTGGTGAGATTTAAGAAAAATCTTCTCACCTATAGATTTCTAAATATCAAACATTTGTAACTCGTTGGAATCTTATCCTCAAAATGATTTATATTGGCTCTCAATTTGTAACTAACTCTCATATTGTTATTAATATTATTTATTTTAATAAAAAAATTTTATTAAAAATACCGATTACTAATATTGAAAATTTTACTTAAACCTTTCATCATTCTAATGAGATGTAGGAATAATCTTTTTACCAAGAGATTTTCAAATGTCAACCACTTGTGAGTCTTTGGAATCTCATCCTCGGAATGATTTATATTTTTACTTATTTATTTATTTTAAATTTTATGTTTTATTTATTTATATTTGTTTGCTTTTTATATTTTATATATTTTTTACATTTATTTCATGAAATAAGAAACTTAATTTCTAACTAAGCAAAGTTCTATACTATTATTTATTTTTATTTCTAAAAATTAGCAACTAAATTTAACTAATCTTAGTTTAATTTGCAAATTGATATTGGTGTTATAACTAATTTCCAAGCCCAGATCTAATTTTTTTTAAAATCTTCGACATTATTCTTAATTTTAAAATTTTATAGCCCATGAGCCCCCTCTGTTTTTTTTTTTTTTGTAGACAAGGAGAAAATAATATAACAAAGGTAAAACTATGAACCTTGATTAAAACTAACCGTTTTATTAAATGGCTTTTATTCCTCTTTCCTTTCTCTTCCCTTGCTTACGTTGCTGTCAAAACAGAAACAGATACGCAGAGCGATGGTGAGCAAGGATGCTGGGCTTGAACAGTGACGGCGCGGGCTGGTGACAGAAGCAGAGATGCAAAGGCGGCTAGTAGCAATGGTGGACTGAAGGGTGGTGCAGAGCAACAACGAAACGATGTTGAAGCGGCAGCAAGGATGTGGACAGAGGTGCTGCAGTGGTGCAACAGGGACGCGGTAGGTTGAGGCTTCGATTATGCAAGGGCAGTGGGGTACCGGCAGTGGACTTGTGCAAACAGACACGGCAAAGTGATGAACTTGATGCTGTGATCTCTCTCTATTTTCTTTTTTTTATTTCTTGAATCTCAATTTTGCATCTCCCCTTCACTCTGCCTCCACGTTGCGTGTGGATAGTTCTCCCTTTATAATCCCTTATGTGCACCGATTAGGAAGGAATTAATTTCCCTTTAATCTTTGATTCGGTTTTCCTTCAATTTTCAGATTTTTTTTTCCTTTTCTCATTTTCCTTCTGTTAATTTGCATGCCATTGATTAAGGGATTTTTGAATCTTGATTTGGGTTTCCCTTTATAATCCCTTTCATTAGTTGGAGTTTCCTTTTGCTATGTTGATTGATTTTAATTTCCTAAAAGAAACATGAAATTTTCCGTTTGTGAATAGCTTTAATATTGATCCTGACAGTTTCCATTTAGGAACCATGCTCAATTAACTTTTCAATATTGTCTCCTTGATTGCCAACATTAAGTGCATTGATTAGAATTTTGTTCTAATTCCGGGATTCCATCAAGTTTAGTTCGGATTTAATCTTTGGTGTTGTATAGGGTAATTCGGGGTTAAAGGTTCTGAATTGGGGTTCCAAGAAAATCCCGATTATCTTTTTTTTTTCTTATTTCTTCCCTTTTTTTATTAAATGAAAATTATAAACCCACAATCCTTTTGGGTTTAAGTCCAAATTCAATAAACATGAAATAATTGGGCCTAGAGCACGAATTCAATAAATTAGGCTCGGACAAAAATGGTATTTACAGTTGCTTTTCTTTGCACATTGTTGAGAATCAGGAATATGACAGATTTTAAACAACTAATTTGTCGGTATATTTTGACTCAATACTAAATCTAAGTCCATAGTATCTTGATTTTCTACTAAGGCTTGACCTATCATAAAAATGAATTTGAATTTAAAACAAGCTACCTTGGTTCCTTACCAAGGCTCGATTTATTTTAGAGAAATGAACTTGATTTTAAAACACAATACCTTAACTCTCTACGAAAGCTCAATTCATTTTGAAAGAATGGATTCGAATTTGACACACATCACCTTGAATCCAATATCAACGACCCATTAGAAAAATTGATTCAATTTTGAAACACAATACCTTGATTCGCTACCAAGGCTTGATCTATTTTGGAAAAATGAATTTGATTGTGAAACATAAGACCTTGACTCACTATCAAGGCTCAATCCATTTTATAAAATTGTATTGAAGGATTTTGAAACATAAAACCTTAACTCCCTACTTGATGGAGACCCATCAAGCTCACACAGCTCAAGTCATATTCGTAATGTTCGTGATCCTTTGAGCATCCATGGAGGTCCAATTACAAGAGCTAAATCAAAGATAATGCAACAAGCCTTGGTTGGTTTCATTAATATTGCTAGAGAGAAAGCCCAACAAAGCTTGAGCATGGAGGATGATAAAGTCTTCTACAACATGATCCAAGCCCAAGTTCAACCTTCTTGAAGACACACACAAGTATTGGGCCGAAATGCAATTAAGCTGGATGCATATTTTATTTAGTTAAGTATTATTGGACTGAACGTTGTCTTAATTTAATTTAAGCCCAATTCCTTTTTAAATAATATATTTTGTAGGACTTCTATTACTTGTTCTGCAAGTTAGGAGAGTAGGATTCCTATTGCTTGTTCTGCAAGTTTGCTATTTCCTATTCTGCAAGTTAGAAAAGTAGGATTCCTATTACTTGTGCTGCAAGTTAGCTAGTTACCTATAAATAGTTATATAACCCTTTGGGGAGAACACAATTGATTTTAGTAATAAAATTGAGAGACTTCTTCTCTTTGGTTCTCTTGAGAACTCTTGAACTTATCAAGGTCTTCCTTGTGGCGTTCTTCTACCTTCTACCAATATATACCATAGGTTCTTGTTTTTCTAAGCAACGGGTCTTGGTCCAATACCATAGGTTCTTGTGTTTTTACACAACGGGTCTTGATTTTACTTCTAATTTTTGTTTTTTCTTTGCTGCGTTTTTAACTTGTTATTGTTTTTCTTCAAGTGTTCTTCGTCTTCTTCATTGAACCTCATATTCTTTCGATGAGGTCCATATCATTTGGTATCAGAGCTTAGGCTTAATTCGTGGGAGTCTCGTTTTTGTTTTTTTTCTTTCTTTGTCTTCTTGTCTTGGACAAACCTTGATCTTGAATCCTTTTCCAAGCCACCACTAATATTGTTTGTCCTTCAAACCTATTTTCTTTACTTAGCCACCAAGTAAACCCTATCTTGTTCTCCAAGCAACTAAATCCCAAAGGTTTTCTTGCTCACCAAGAAACCTTCAAAAGCTCTACATCACATAAAGACTACTTGTTTCACAAGACACCGTTCCCTCTCATTCCTTGCCACACAAGCTGTTACCAAAACTAGCTTGTTTTTGTCAAAAAGTTGCCTTGTTCCCCAAGTAAACCTCTTCTTATTATTTAGACTTTTTATTTTTTTCTTCATTGTTCGTTTACTTTAGTAAAATAAAAAAAAAGAGAAAAAAAAGAAAAGAAAAAAAAAGAGAAGAAAAAAAAATCAATTCAAGAGGGGATTTATTACATCGTGTAGCAAGTGCAACATCAAAGGCAATTCGTGGAGGTGTGCTTCATCAAAATCTTGAGGTAGTCATTCTTTCTTGAGCTTTGAGATTTCTTATTTGCTTAATTTGAAAATTCATTGTTACCATTCTACCCTACTGCTTAAAATTACCTTTTTGACCCTACCACAAAAAAGGACAAAACTACCCCACCTTTGGCTAAACCCTACCCTAATTAAACACCCCAAAACACACATATTTCCTTCAAGGTTTAGTTTCATTAGAGTCTTCTTAAGCCTTATTGAGTCTTGCAAAGTCTTGTTGAGTCTTTATTGTTTTGTTTTCCCTTGATTAAAATCTTATGCTCAGCTTGTTTATTGTTGGTTGATAGTTGAATTCTATTAGCTGATTTTTGATTGAGTCTTGAGTTCAATATAAAACATATAGAGAAAAGTTGTGTGAGGAAAAAAAGGCAAGAGTGTGTGAGTAACATTAGTAGAGAAAAACCATATTAAAATTGTGTGAAACACGAGTGTGAGTGTTACATTCTTGTGTGTATTGAGTGTAAACACGTGAGGTCATACTTGTGAGGTCCTTTTCTTTTACTAACATTTCTTGCAGGATAAAATCATGTCTTCTAATAGTGAAAAGCCTGATTTGAGTAAGATTGAGTTCATGTTCCAAGCTATGCAACAATAATTTTCAAGGATAGAGTTGAGGTTTAATAATATTCATGATAAGTTGGAGGAACAGGTAAAGCAAGGTGATTCTTCTCATGGGAATGACAATGTTGTGAATACTGACTTTGATGATAAAGTTGATGATGAGTTTAGTAGAAGTTTTAAAGGTAACCATGGTAATAAAGGAGGTCGTGGAGATAGGTATTATGATAGGATAGATGGAAATTTAGGGAGTATCAAATTGAAGATTCCTTCCTTTCAAAGTAAGAATGATCCTGAGGCTTACTTAAAATGGGAAAAGAAAGTGGAGATGGTCTTTGATTGCCATAACTATTCCGAAGAAAAAAGGTAAAACTTGCTGCTGTAGAGTTTACGGATTATGCAATCATTTGGTGGGACCAACTCATACTTGGTAGACGTAGGAATAGAGAGCCACCTATAGTTACATGGGACGAAATGAAACATGTTATGAGAAAAAGGTTTGTTCCTAATCATTACTATAGAGAGCTTTATCAAAGGTTACAAGGTCTCACTCAAGGTTCTAAGAGTGTTGAGGATTATCATAAAAAAATGGAAATTATCATGATCAGAGCTAATGTTGAAGAGGATAGTGAAGCTACTATGGCTCGATTCTTACAATGATTGAATCGTGAGATTGCTAATGTAGTGGAGTTACATCACTATGTGGAGTTTGATGATATGTTGCATATGGCTATAAAGGTTGAAAGGCAACTCAAGAGAAAAGGTTATTCATCTAGTTTTATGCAAGGTTCTAGTTCGTCTTCTTCTTGGAAACCGAACACCTTTCAAAGGGATGACAGGACTACATTCAAACTTAAGACTGAATCCTCATTCAAGCCTAAGGGTGAGAGTGTCCAAAAGCCCAAACCCGAGGCTGTCCAAGCATCCCAAGGTAAGAGTAGAGACATTAAGTGTTTTAGATGTTTGGAAAGAGGACACATTGCATCACAATGCCCAAACAAACGAGTCATGATTATGCGTGATGATGTTGATGTTGTAAGTGAAGATTTTGATGTTGATGTTGTAAGTGAAGATTTTGATGTTGATGATGAGATGTCACCATTGGAGGACATTGATGAGGATGATGACTATGTTGAGTTTGCTGCACATGGTGAAGTACTTGTAGCTCGTTGTGCATTAAGTGCCCAAGTTAAGGATGAAGATGAAGTGCAACGAGAAAATATTTTCCATACTAGATGCCACATCAACAATAAGGTATGCTCTTTGATTATTGATGGTGGTAGTTGCACTAATGTTGCTAGCACTTATTTGGTTGACAAATTGAGTCTGCCCACTACAAAACATCCCAAACCATACAAACTTCAATGGCTCAATAATTGTGGAGAAGTAAATGTGACCAAGCAAGTATTGGTGCCATTTTCAATTGGAAGGTACAACGATAAAGTGTTGTGTGATGTTGTGCCTATGCATGCTGGCCATTTGCTTTTAGGAAAACCATGGCAATTTGATAGACTTGTCATACATGATGGATTCACAAACCGGTATTCATTTACCATGGATGGTAAGAAATTAACACTTGCACCCTTGAGTCCCAAGGAGATTTATGAGGATCAGTTGAGGTTGAAAGAGCAAAATGAATCACAACAAAGGTTAAAGAATCTAGACAAAGGCAAAGATATTGCAAAGAAAGAAAGAAAGGATGTGAGCTTCTATGCAAAGCAAAGTGATGTAAAGGCTGCTTTTCTAGCTAAGTGCCCAATCCTTTTGTTTTTATATAAAGAATCTTGTTTTAGTTCTAATGATCTTAAATCTTCTTTGCCTACTAATGTTGTGTCTCTTTTGAAGGAATTTGGAGATATATTCCCCGAGGAGATTCCAAATGGTTTTCCACCTATTAGGGGAATTGAGCATCAAATAGACCTTGTTCTTGGAGCTGCCATTCCCAACAGACCTGCCTATAGAACTAATCCCGAGGAGACAAAAGAGCTTCAAAGGCAAGTTGACGAGCTCATGACGAAAGACTACGTTAGAGAGAGCATGAGTCCATGTGTTGTTCCTGTGTTACTTGTTCCTAAGAAGGATGGGACGTGGAGGATGTGTGTTGATTGTCGTGCCATCAACAAAATCACTGTAAAGTATCGCTATCCCATTTCTAGATTAGATGATATGCTTGATGAGTTACATGGTTCTTGCATCTTTTCTAAAATTGATTTGAAAAATGGTTATCATTAAATTCGCATGAGAGAAGGTGATGAGTGGAAAACTGCATTTAAGACTAAGCATGGTTTGTATGAATGGTTAGTTATGCCTTTTGGATTAACTAATGCACCTAGCACTTTTATGAGATTAATGAACCATGTTTTGCGTGCTTTCATTGGAAAAATTGTAGTTGTCTATTTTGATGATATCTTGATCTATAGTAGAAGTTTGCATGAACATATTGAACATTTAAAGAATGTGCTTAATGTCTTGAGAAAGGAAAAGTTGTATGCTAACCTTAAGAAATATTCCTTTTGCACTGATAAGATTATATTTCTTGGATATGTTGTTTCTTCTAAGGGTATAGCAGTAGAAGATGAAAAGGTTAAGGCAATTAAAGATTGGCCTATACCTAAGAATATCTCTGATGTGCGTAGTTTTCATGGATTAGCTAGTTTCTACCGTAGGTTTTTTAGAAACTCCAGTACTATAGCTGCACCTTTAACTAATGTTGTTAAAAAGAACGTTGGATTTAAATGGGGTCTTGAGCAAGATCGTGCTTTTAACTTGCTTAAAGAGAAGCTTTGTTCCGCACCTTTGTTATCCTTACCTAACTTTTCTAAAACTTTTGAGATTGAGTGTGATGCTTCAAGTATAGGTATTGGAGCTGTTTTAATGCAAGAGAAGCGCCCCATTGCTTTTTTCAGTGAGAAGTTAAGTGGACCTGCCCTTAACTATCCCACATATGATAAAGAGATGTATGCATTAGTAAGGGCCTTGGAAACATGGCAACACTATTTATGGCCTAAGGAATTTGTCATCCACACTGATCATGAGTCCTTGAAGCACTTGAAAGGACAAAGCAAGTTGAACGAGTGTCATGCCAAGTGGATGGAGTTCATTGAGACATTTCCATTTGTGATCAAATATAAACAAGGAAAAGAAAATGTCGTGGCTGATGCATTGTCTCGAAGGTATACTCTAATCACTACTCTTAATGCAAAACTACTTGGATTTGAGTATATTAAAGACTTGTATGCTACTAATGAGGATTTTGAAAATGTGTTCATTGCATGTGAGAAAACTGGTTTTGGAAAGTTTTATAGGCATGATGGATTCTTATTTAGGGAAAATAGATTATGTGTGCCTAGGAGTTCTTTAAGAGAATTACTTGTTAGAGAAGCCCATAGTGGTGGATTAATGGGACATTTTGGAGTAAAGAAAACTTTAGATATATTGCATGATCACTTCTTTTGGCCTAACATGAAAAGAGATGTTGAAAAATTGTGTGAAAGATGTGTCACTTGTAAACAAGCTAAGTCTAGAGTTATGAATCATGGTCTTTATACTCCATTGCCTATTCCTACTGCTCCTTGGACTGACATTTCTATGGACTTTGTTTTGGGGTTACTAAGAACAAAGAGAGAGGTAGAGATTCTGTTTTTTTTTTGTTGTTGACAGGTTCTCTAAGATGGCTCACTTCATTGCTTGTCACAAGACAGATGATGCAAGCAACATTGCCGATTTATTCTTCAAGGAAATTGTTCGTCTACATGGTGTTTCGAGGACCATTGTTTCTGACAGTGATGTGAAGTTTCTTAGCTACTTTTGGAAAACATTATCGGGAAAGTTAGGAACAAAGCTATTGTTTTCCACTACTTGTCATCCACAAATCGATGGTCAAACAGAAGTAGTCAATCGTACTTTGTCTACTTTGTCGAGGTCCATTATTCAAAAGAATTTGAAGAATTGGGAAGATTGTTTGCCTCATGTAGAGTTTGCTTACAATAGAAGTGTGCATTCTACTACTAGTTATTCTCCATTTGAAGTTGTCTATGGTTTTAATCCACTCTCTCCATTGGATCTTTTACCACTACCTATTAAGGAGAGAGCTAGTTTGGATGGGGAAAAGAAAGCTGATTTTGTTAAGCAACTACATGAGAAGGTACGTCAAAACATTAAGAAGAGGACTGAGCAATATGCTACTCAAGCCAACAAGCATCGCAAGAAAGTTGTCTTTGAACCTGGTGATTGGGTTTGGGTACATATGCGTAAAGAGAGATTTTCTGCTCAACGTCGCTCCAAGTTGCAACCTCGAGGAGATGGACCATTCCAAGTGATTGAGAAGATCAATGACAATGCTTATAAATTAGATCTTCCAGGTGAGTATAATGTTAGTGCTACATTTAATGTTTCTGATCTTTCTCCCTTTGATATTGATATAGGTGATTCTGATTTGAGGACAAATCCTTTCGAGGAGAGGGGGAATGATGGAGACCCATCAAGCCCACACAGCTCAAGTCATGTTCGTGATGTTCGTGATCCTTTGAGCATCCATGGAGGTCCAATTACAAGAGCTAAATCAAAGATAATGCAACAAGCCTTGGCTGGTTTAATTAATATTGCTAGAGAGAAAGCCCAACAAAGCTTGAGCATGGAAGATGATAAAGTCTTCTACAACATGATCCAAGCCCAAGTTCAACCTTCTTGAAGACACACACACAAAAGTATTGGGCCACAATGCAATTAAGCTGGATGCATATTTTATTTAGTTAAGTATTATTGGGCTGAACGTTGTCTTAATTTAATTTAAGCCCAATTCCTTTTTAAATAATATATTTTGTAGGACTTCTATTACTTGTTCTGCAAGTTAGGAGAGTAGGATTCCTATTGCTTGTTCTGAAAGTTTGCTATTTCCTATTCTGCAAGTTAGGAAAGTAGGATTCCTATTACTTGTGCTGCAAGTTAGCTAGTTGCCTATAAATAGTTATATAACCCTTTGGGGAGAACACAATTGATTTTAGTAATAAAATTGAGAGACTTCTTCTCTTTGGTTCTCTTGAGAACTCTTGAACTTATCAAGGTCTTCCTTGTGGCGTTCTTTCGCCTTCCACCAATATATACCATAGGTTCTTGCTTTTCTAAGCAACGGGTCTTGGTCCAATACCATAGGTTTTTGTGTTTTTACACAACGGGTCTTGGTTTTACTTCTAATTTTTGTGTTTTCTTTGCTGCGTTTTTAACTTGTTATTGTTTTTCTTCAAGTGTTCTTCATCTTCTTCATTGAACCTCATCTTCTTTCAGTGAGGTCCATATCACTACTAAGTGTGAAAACCTTTATTTTTATGAATATTGAACGTTTTCATGGCCAAATAAATTAAATTGATCAATAAAATAGTAAATTATCAATTTTGATACAAGAAGGTGAACTTTCGTATCGGTGAGTTGGGGGCCCCTTGAAAGCACGCACCCACTAAGATATACTTGAATCGTCATAAAAGGGTGATATTTAACCCCGTATAAGCCATTTTAAATTAATTTAATTTAATTAAAGTCGATCTAGGCTTATCTCGCAAAATTAGGCTTAATGGGGCAAAAAAAAAAGGCAAGATTGTAATTTAATGGTAAAGTCTTGATTTAATACGAGAAAAATATTTTAAATAAATATTTTATCTTGGTAATTTCATAATTTTCAGTTAGCTTACTTGGGCTATGAAATTAAGAGAAAATGAGGAAAAAAGGACTAAAGAAATTAAACATGTGCACTATAGTGACTCATTAATGGCATTTTTGTAATTAAGGGGAAGTGTGTGAGAACCCATTATTTCGTATTGTACTGTACATGTACGAAATAATAAATTTTAAATAAATAAATTAATTAATTTTTTTGATATTTTCTAAAAATCGAAATTAAGGTGGGATAGAATCGAAAATTTTGAAGTTGTACAAGGGCAAAGTTGGCTTTTCTCAAGGGTTGATCAAATTTTAATTTAAATTGGCTTAAGAAATAAATAAAATAAATGAAAAATGGGCTGGACAGAAGAGGACTGTGCAGTGGCACAACTTAGTAATAATTCCACTTTTATAAGGGTATTTTGAATATTTTGAGTGGTGGCTGAAATTGTTAAATGAAAATAAAATTATTAACTAATGGAGAGGAGACAACACTACATCATTTAGCTTTTATTTTCAGCAAACTCCATCGCCTCAGCCATTTCTGTCTATAGGCCGTTTTTGTTCTTCTTCTTCTCCACCGATCTTCATGCTCCAGCCTTGAATGACCATCTTTTCATCACCAATTGACCTAGGCTACTTCACATAAATTAATCCTCACCTCCATAGCTCTATAATCATCTAAAAACCTCGCCAAAAATCGCCCAAGGAAACTCCCCTGATGCTGGACAGTGGCGTGATTCAGGTAAAGAAATTTCCGGCCAACGTTTCATGCATTAATCCTTGGTTTGTGGTGATGTTGGTTAGTAGATGATGTATATATAATTTATTGCTTTGAGGGAGACCTGTTATAGAACATGTTGGATGTTGGTTATGAAATAAATTCTTGAAGAAATAGGCTTGAAAAACTAAAAGCATGGTTGTAGATGTGTAACATGAATGATGAAATAAAATTTTGTTGTGTGTGTGTGCCATGAATGATAAGAAGCAAGATTGAACATGAGAATATATATATATATATATATATATATGGGACCATGCTGCCTATTGATCTTCGTAAATTAAGAGATTAATATGCTGTTTAGAAAGCATGAAAACCGAATGTGGAAGCTGACTGGAATCGAAATAGAAAAGGGGAATTAATTTAGTGTGTTGACTAAATGTAATGAAGGCTGGAAGGAAAATCAGAAAAAGGGGCTGTAGTGGCATAAGAATGAGGAGAAAAAATGGCTGAAGTGGCGTGGAAATAAGAAAGAAAAGGGGCTAATATGATTATAAACGACCAAGTGACAGTGGTCAACAATGAGGGCTAGTAGAGCAGAAAATAAAACCACAAAATATAAATATATTCACATATATGTATGGGGGTTGCCGATTATAGAGGAAATGGAAGGAATAAAATATTACATTTTATTTCTTAAATGAGGGAAAATTTCAAGGAAGAAGGCAGCATATTTCAAGGAAGGATAATTAAGCTAATGATTTGGTAGAATTAAATTCTAGTCGAAAGTTCGACGTTCCTGTGGTGCATGAGATAGCGCGATCTCGATAAACAAGTAAGAGACAAGTGTGTAGATTTATAAGGATATCCAAACGCATGATTTACGTGCTATGAATTTTATACGAATTATGGAATATTGGTTTGCCTCAAATTACATGAAATCTATGGTTTTTCAGTTGGTGAATTGTGTTTACAAGTGCAGGAAGGCTAGGACTCAGGCAGCCATTATACTACTGAAATTTATTCAAAATATTTCTAAAAATGTTAGAAAATATTTTGGTGTATTATTGATATTTCTCCTAGCCTCGAAGGGATTAATTAACTATTTTTCATAAAGGATTATTATACTGAAAAATATTTATTAAATATTCTTGACATCGATTTCGGTGAAGGTGTCACTATTGAAAATTCATTCCACATGTTTCACAGTGAAATGTGTGATTGGTGAAGTGAAATGGTGAATAGTGAATATTTTATAATTATTCTCAGTATGATATTCACTATTTTAGTTATGACTTTCCTTTATGGGATAAATAAAATTTTGTCATGTGTAATGATTTCTATAAAAACTTTATAACTGTGTAATTATTGTTTGGAGACTAAAATGTCTCTACACGTGTTTATGGTGGAAAATGTGTTGGCGAAATTATTAAATTTGAAAAATAAAATATTTTACTTTTTCATAAATCATGAAAATATTGGAATTGATTTCCAATAACTTTGAATTTCATGTTTTGGAAAGAAAGCATGGAAACACGTGTGTATGTGTTCTACGGTGAAAAGGAACAATTATGAAATTTTATTTCTACTGTATGATTATCTTATAAACTGTTTTCACTGTACGAGGTATTGTGACTTATACCTTTATGGATTTTCTGAAAGATGTTTATTAATTTTAATAAATTCCATAAAGGTAATGAGAGTTCACATATACTGTTTTGAGGTTGATAGGCCCCATATCATGCTCATATGTGACATGTGATATGTGATATGTGATATGTGATATGTGAAGCTGTTGACATTGAGCCGTCTTCAACGTCTCGATTGTCATCGCTTAGTGTACGATCGAGGACACCTATAGACTATGGCAGTAGGTCTTAATGATGATCTACTGTCCCTATAGGGATTTCACGTGTACCCTATTATTCCTTATAAGACTTATAACATGATATCATTAGGGTGTTGCATGGTCTCCACTATTATTCCATGTGTTTGGATTTGATGAGAAATGTGGAAATATACTGTTTATTGTGATGTTTTATCACTGATTTGTAAAATATGTGAATAGTGTATTTTATTGCTACATGTGTTTAAAGTGATTGATTTCAACGGTGGAAATCAAACTGAATTTCAAATGTAGTTCATATGATTTATTAAATTGTTTATTTAATCATATGACATTTTATATGCAGTAAACATTTTAATAAATTTTATATTTTAAAGACTTTACTGCATATAGTCTTCGAGGTATCAAGATTTGCATACAAATCTCTTATTGAACCGTGGTTTGCTCACTCCAATATATTATCTCTCCAGATTATTTTCAGTGATCGATTGAGTATATCATCCGAGGATTAGAGGCTGTACACTGAGCACCTTGAGGCAGCATTTATAGATCCCGATGGTATATTTATTTTACATTATATGTTTAGACTTCTGATTTACGGTACTATAGTGTTATATTAAATTAGAGGATGTAAGTGTTGATAAAATACAACTTGTAAATATTTATTTCCATTAATTATATTAAATTACAGAAATTGTGTTTTCAATGAATTAAATGTGGAAATTAAGATATCGCAGATAGCCCAACCTGTTCATGTGTGGTGAAAATGTGCAAAAAGTGTAAAATACTGTGTACTTGAGATGTAACAGTATTTAATGGTATCAAAGCGAGGTTGGCCTGATGTCTGTCGATGTCTTAGTGATAAAGTGAACTAATTATATCCCCAGTAGAACTGTAGAGTCTGGATATATAAATAGGTCATTAACCAAAGATAGACAGATTTAAGGCTGGGTTGAGACCGTCTATTTGGTCTAAGTTGGCTCTTTTCGATATTTGGACATATGATGAGGTGGTACGACGTGCTTAGCTCTGCGAGCAAGATTCGAGTAGTATCATACAGTGTTCGCCGATAAGGGTAAGGTTAAAGGTAACGGTAAAGCAAAGAGGGGCACAGATGACAGATCTGGTAGAGAGCAGGCCAAGAGAGCTAGATCATTTGGTATTCAGATCTTAGAGGGGCGATCCACGAGATCGACTGCTGTAGCCCCCACTACTATTACTAGTCCTGCTTCTACGTCGAGAGGTACCACGGCCAGATGTGATCGGTGTGGACGGTCGCATGGTACCCGACCTTGCCACATGTTGACCAGGGCTTGTTTTAGATGTGGGCAGGTAGGACATTGGTGAGAGACTGCCCCATGCTTAGAGAGGCGGCTACATCTGCCACACCAACCCAGTACTTCTAGCACCGACTTTGGCACCAGCAGAATTGGAGAGAGAGACACCTTCTCAGCCTAGACAGGTGACAGCAGCAGAGAAAGGTAAGAAGCCCGTGAGTTAGGGATGGGTGTACGTATTAGATCAGGAGACTGCTGATGCATCCACGGACGTCATTAAAGGTTTTATAGCATGTGTGGAGGACGTGGAGAAGAGACGTCCAAAGCTGCACGAGATTCCTGTGGTCAGGGATTTCTTGAACGTATTTTCGGAGGATTTACCTGGGTTACCACCAGATCAGGAAATTGAGTTTACCATTGATCTGGTACCCGGTACGGAACCCATTTCTAAGCCTTCATATCGAATGGCACTATCGGAGTTAGAGGAGCTTAAGAAGCGGCTCCAGGAATTGCTTGATAAGGGATTTATACGTCCTAGCGTGTCTCCGTGGGGTGCACCGATATTATTTATCCGAAAGAAAGACGGTAGTTTACGGTTGTGCATTGATTACCGAATGTTAAATAAGATGACTATTAAGAATAAATATCCCCTGCCTAGGATCGATGATTTGTTTGATCAGTTAAGGGGCGCCCAGGTATTTTCAAAGATAGATCTTCGATTAGGTTATCATCAGCTTAAGATTCGAGAGTCGGATGTTCCCAAGACAGCATTCCAGACTCGATATGGACACTACAATTTTTTAGTGATGCCGTTCAGACTGACTAATGCCCCAGCAGCATTCATGAGCTATTGGAGCAGTTCTCGAACCTCAACATTAGTGTGGTATCCTCTGAGAGTTACGGATTTACTGCTAGCTTCAGAATTGAGCCCGATTTGATTGGTCAGATCAGAGATGCTTAGAGGACAGATGATTACCGCCTTTCATCCGCAAACTGACAAGCAGTCCGAGCGAGTGATACAGACGCTCGAGGATATGTTATGGGTGTGTGCATTGGATTTTAAAGGCTCTTGGGACGATCATTTGCCGTTAGCTGAGTTTGCATATAATAACAGTTATCAGACTAGCATCAGCATGGCACCTTACGAGGCGTTATATGATAGACGATGTAGATCTTTGATCGAGTGGGAAGAAGTGGGAGATCGGAAGTTATTAGCTCCCGAATTGGTAGAGCGAGCCTCATAGGAGGTACAGTTGATATGTGAGAGACTCCGTACAGCACAGAGTCGGTAGAAGAGTTACGTGGATACAAGATGCCAGTCACTTAGGTTCTCACTAGATGATTGTGTATTTTTGAAAGTTTCCCCATCTAAAGGCATAATGAGATTGGGCAGGAAAGGAAAATTGATTCCTCGTTACATCGGATCATTCTAGATCTTGGATAGCGTAGGGAACATGGCGTACCAATTGGCACTACCAATCGAGTTATCAGGTGTGCACCATGTATTACATGTTTCGATGCTTCAGAAAGATAAAGTACTGCGATCCAAGACGATTCCTCTAGTAAAAGTGCTATGGCAGTACCACCTCGAAGAAGAGGCTACATGGAAATTAGAAAGTCTAATGAGGGAAAAGTATCTAGAGCTGTTCTAGTAAGTGGTTCGACTGAAATTCGGAGGACTGAATTTCTGAAGGTGAGGAGAATGTGAGAACTCGTTATTTTGTACTGTACATGTACGGAATAATAAATTTTAAATAAATTAATTAATTAATATTTTTGATATTTTCTAAATATCGAAATTAAGGTGGGATAGAATAAAAAATTTCTAAGTTGTACAAGGGCAAAGTTGGCTTTTCTCAAGGGTTGATCAAATTTTAATTTAAATTAGCTTAAGAAATAAATAAAATAAATGAAAAATGGGCTGGACAGAAGAGGACTGTGTAATGGCACAACTTAGTAATAATTCCACTTTTATAAGGGTATTTTGAATATTTTGAGTGATGGCTGAAATTGTTAAATGAAAATAAAATTATTGACCAATGGAGAGGAGACAACACAACATCATTTAGTTTTTATTTTCAGCAAACTCCACCGCCTCAGCCATTTCTGTCTATAGGCCGTTTCTGTTCTTCTTCTTCTCCACCGATCTTCATGCTCCAGCCTTGAATGACCATCTTTTCATCACCAATTGACCTAGGCTACTTCACATAAATTAATCCTCACCTCCATAGCTCTATAATCATCTAAAAACCTCGCCAAAAATCGCCCAAGGAAACTCCCCTGATGCTGGACAATGGCGTGATTCAGGTAAAGAAATTTCCAGCCAACGTTTCATGCATTAATCCTTGGTTTATGGTGATGATGGTTAGTAGATGATGGATATATAATTTATTGCTTTGAGGGAGACTTGTTATAGAACATGTTGAATGTTGGTTATGAAATAAATTCTTGAAGAAATAGGCTTGAAAAACTGGAAGCATGGTTGTAGATGTGTAACGTGAATGATGGAATAAAATTTTGTTGTGTGTGTGTGTGTGTGCCGTGAATGATAAGAAGCAAGATTGAACATGAGAAAAATATATATATATAAATATATATATATAAATATATATGGGACCATGCTGCCTATTGATCCTGGTAAATTAAGAGATTAATATGCTGTTTAGAAAGCATGAAAACCGAATGTGGAAGTTGACTGGAACCGAAACAGAAAAAGGGAATTAGTTTAGTGTGTTGACTAAATGTAATGAAGGTTGGAAGGAAAATCAGAAAGGGGCTGTAGTGGCATGAGAATGAAGAGAAAAAATAGCTGAAGTGGAGTGGAAATAAGAAAAAAAAGGGGCTAATATGATGATAAACGACCAAGTGAAAGTGGTCAACAATGAGGGCTAGTAGAGTAGAAAATGAAACCACAAAAGATAAATATATTCACATATATGTATGGGGCTGCCGATTATAGAGGAAATGGAAGGAATAAAATATTACATTTTATTTCTTAAATGAGGGAAAATTTCAAGGAAGAAGGCAGCACATTTATATGGTATATTTACAAAGAAAATGAAACAATAAAATTTAATTAGATAAAGGCCATTCGGCCATAATGGAAAAAGGAAGAAAGAATGGCCTGAAGAGTAGCCATTTTTAGCTATGAGGCTTTATTTACATTTATAATTTTTATAACTCATAGCTTAAAATTAAAGGATAATTAAGCTAATGATTTGGTGGAATTAAATTATAGTCGAAAGTTCGATGTTCATGTGGTGCACGAGATAGCGCGATCTCGATAAATAGGTAAGAGACGCGTGTGTAGATTTGTAAGGATATCTGAATGCATGATTTACGTGCTATGAATTTTATACGAATTATGGAATATTGGTTTGCCTCAAATTACATGAAATTTGTGGTTTTCTGGTTGGTGAACTGTGTTTACAAGTGCAGGAAGGCTAGGACTCGAGCAGCCATTATACTGCCAAAATTTATTCAAAATATTTCTAAAAATGTTAGAAAATATTTTGGTGCATTATTGATATTTCTCCTTGCCTCGAAAGGGATAAATTAAATATTTTTCACAAAGGATTATTGTATCGAAACCTATTTATTAAATATTCTTTTCACCGATTTCGGTGAAAGGTGTCATTACTGAAAATTCATTCCATATGTTTCACAGTGAAATGTGTGATTGGTGAAGTGAAATGACGAATAATGAATATTTTATAATTATTCTCAGTATGATATTCACTATTTTAGTTATGACTTTCCTTTATGGGATAAATAAAATTTTGTCATGTGTAATGATTTCTATAAAGGCTTTATAACTGTGTAAATATTGTTTGGAGACTAAAATGTCTCACACGTGTTTATGGTGGAAAAATGTGTTGACGGAATTATTAAATTTGGAAAATAAAATATTTTATTTTTCCATAAATCATGAAATATTGGAATTGATTTCCAATAACTTTGAATTTCATGTTTTGGAAAGAAAGCACGGAAACACGTGTGTATGTGTTCTACGGTGAAAAGGAACAATTATGAAATTTTATTTCTACTGTATGATTATCTTATAAACTGTTTTCACCGTACGAGATACTGTGACTTATATCTTTATCGATTTTCTGAAAGATGTTTATTAATTTTAATAAATTCCATAAAGGTAATGAGAGTTCACCTATACTGTTTTGAGACTGATAGGCCCCATATCATGCTAATATGTGACATGTGATATATGATATGTGATATGTGAAGCTGTTGACATTGAGCCGTCTTCAGCGTCCCGATTGTCACTGCTCAGTGTAAAACCGAGGACACCTATAGACTATGGCCATAGGTCTTTATGATGATTTATTGTCCTTAGAAGGATCTCACGTGTACCATATTATTCCCTATGGGACTTCTAGCATGATATCATTAGGGTGTTGCCTGGTCTCCATTATTATTCCTCGCGTTTGGATTTGATGAGAAATGTGGAAATATACTGTTTATTGTGATGTTTTATCACTGATTTGTGAAATATATGAACAGTGTATTTTACTGCTACATGTGTTTAAAGTGATTGATTTCAACGGTGGAAATCAAACTGAATTTCAAATGTGGTTCATGTGATTTACTAAATTGTTTATTTAATCATATGACATTTTATATGTAGTAAACATTTTAATAAATTTTATATTTTAAAGACTTTACTCTATATAGTCTTCGAGGTATCAAGATTTGCATACAAATCTCTTACTGAGCTGTGGTTTGCTCACTCCAATATATTATCTCTTCAGATTATTTTCAGTGACCAGTTGAGTATATCATCCGAAGATTACAGGTTGCACACTGAGCACCCTGAGGTAGCATTTATAGATCCCGGAGGTATATTTATTTTATATTATATGTTCAGACTTCTGATTTACGGTACTATAATGTTATATTAAATTACGGGATGTAAGTATTGATAAAAATACGACTTGTAAATATTTATTTCCGTTAATTATATTAAAGTACGAAAATCGTGTTTTCAGTGAATTAAATGTGGAAATTAAGATGTTGCAGATAGCCCAACCTGTTCATGTGTGGTGAAAATGTGTAAAAGGTGTAAAATACTGTGTACTTGGGATGTGACAAAGTGTTTGTAAGAAAGCCAAAATTGGCTTGTTGGAAACATGAAAACCCTTCCTCCTTGGTAACCAAAACGGTGAATATCCCCTCCCTCTTTGTTCTTCACAATTTCACCTCCCTTTCTCCAGGGAAAACAAAAATTTGAAGGGAAATTGGAAAAATCAACCTTAGTCGATCCTTCCCTAGATTAAATTCACCTTTCTTTTCCCTTAAATTACATTGGTTTCATGGATTTTAAGGAAAATACCGAAAATGGAGGTGGGTATGAACATTTGATTTTTTTATAGATTTGTGAATAATTAGTTGTTAGATTGTTTTGGTTTTTCTAATATGTTAATCTAAGACTAATTGTAAGTGTTCATATGCTTTCAATTTGAAGAATTACACAAGGATGGGAAGTTAGAGATTTGAACCAAGAGAGGAAATTTGGGGATATTATTGGGTAAGTGTAATTTTATGTAATTGAAGCTTAATTTTGGTTCATTGAGATAATTAGTTCTAATTGAAGCTTGAATTTAATTGGGTTCTTGGAAATTATCAAAAATTGATGAAAACTGGATTTTAAGGAAAATGCCGAAAATGGAGGTGGGTATGAACATTTGATTTTTTTATAGATTTGTGAATAATTAGTTGTTAGATTGTTTTGGTTTTTTTGGTATGTTAATCTAAGACTAATTGTAAGTGTTCATATGCTTTCAATTTGAAGAATTACACAAGGATGGGAAGTTAGAGATTTGAACCAAGAGAGGAAATTTGGGGATATTATTGGGTAAGTGTAATTTTATGTAATTGAAGCTTAATTTTGGTTCATTGAGATAATTAGTTCTAATTGAAGCTTGAATTTAATTGGGTTCTTGGAAATTATCAAAAATTGATGAAAACTGGAATTTTCACTTTTGGTGAAATTGGGGATTTTATAGAATTGAGTTAAATTAAATCAAATTGAAGGTAAATTATTGTTAATTGATATAAATAAAGGTTAATTATAGCTTCAATTTGATTGGGTGGCATGAAATTGCCCAGAATTGAATTTTACCCCTTTAAGTGAAATTGGGGAGTTAAGTCTTAATTTTAATAATTGATGTTAATTGAAGTTCATTAGAAGCTTAATTAGTGAAATTGAAGTGAATGGAGGTTTAATTGAAGAAAATTGGATTTTAATGCAATATGGGAAAGTGACATTGAGTTGGTTCCTTAGTATTTGAAGTGTAATTATACTTAAAATATTAAGATAAATATATATGGAA
The DNA here is from genome assembly GCA_032173925.1 of Heritiera fomes. Classification (NCBI taxonomy): domain Eukaryota; kingdom Viridiplantae; phylum Streptophyta; class Magnoliopsida; order Malvales; family Malvaceae; genus Heritiera; species Heritiera fomes. The sequence continues at coordinate 15,325,657 of JAPDPM010000005.1, forward strand.
TATGTTTTAATTGTTTGAGAATGATTTGAAGGAAATTGGAATTTAATTGGAATTTACTGATTTAGTGAGTATTCGGTCACTTGGTGTTCTTGGTGTAATCATACTTAATTTGATAGCGATTTATATATATATATATATAAGGTGTAATTCATGTAATTAAGCATGGTTAAGATACTAAATGGCATTCAAGTTGATTGTATGATACAAGTGCACATTAGGCCTCGATGAAGGGCATTATGGTAATTTCACAATTTTGGTGTAATTTTGTGATATGTTAGTAAAGTGTGACTGGTTAGATGACCAGTGTAGTTGGTTCATAGAAATGCCCATAAGAACGGTACACTTAGTCGATACACCCTCTTAGTGCGCTAAGCATAAGTCAAGTGAAGACGTGCTAAGTGTTTTCCAATTACACCTACCATACAAAACTATGTATGTTATGTGATTTTGTAGTGAATTTCATCGTTTGGAGGTATCACAGTCTATATATACAATATTTCACACTTTTCTACACATTTCATAAGGGTTGGGCTGTTTGCGATGCCTTTATTTCCCACTTTGATAACAATGTATAGTAAATAACTGTAAATTAATTTAATTTACATAAGTAAAAATATTTACATAATAGTATTTGTTTAAACATTTACATCCCCTGTTTATTATTACAACACTGTAGTACTGTAAAAGTAATTCTGAACATATAAAGGAAGGCCATTATGCCTCTAGGATCTACAGTAGCTGCCTCGGGGTACTCAAAACGCAACCAAAAATCCTCAGATGATATATCGCACACTCACTGAAAATAATTTGGAGAGATAAAATAAAGTGGTGAGCAAACTACGGCTCAGTAAAGGAGTTGTATTTAGATCTTGATATCGTGAAATCTATGTGTAATGGAATCCTTTATTTTCCGATCAGTATGCTGGGACCCTAATAGGAAGGATACTATAGTTGGTTAGCAATTCGGAGTCCTGGAACCTAGAAGCAATTATAGGGAGTTGAAATTTAAGTTGATATGAAATTCATTCAATAATTCACTATATATAAATATTTTACATAAATTAATATAATAAATCATTAAAATCACATAAATAATCATTTTAAAATTAATTTAATTTTCACAATTAAAATCATCACTTTCACAAATAGCTAAATCACAGTAACAGTATAATATACAGTTTAGTACGATAATAGTTCAGTGATAAGAATACTTCAATAAACTGTTTCAGTAATAGTATAGTTCAATAAAATATCACTGTAATCAGTAATAATAGTGAAGACCAGACAACACCCTAATTATATCATGCTATAATCCCTATAGGGAACAATAACAGTATACAGTAAGATCTATGACCATAGTCTATAAATGTCCTTAGTCATACACCGATCAGGTGTCAATCGAGACGCTGAAGGTAGGATCAGTACCAACAGCTTCACATAGTAACATTACAATAATACACGTGAGTATGATAGAGGCCTAATAGTCTCAAAACAGTATTTAAACAGTGATATCACCTTTATGGAAATCATTAAACTAAGTAAAACCTTCAGTCAGTCCATAAAGGAAAAATTGATAAAATAGTGAATATCATAATGAAAATAATTTATAAAACATTCACCATTCAACACTTAACTTTATAAGCCACTTATTTCACTATAAAACACTTAAGAGAAGTTTCCAATAACTTTACTTTTATTAAATTATGTAACACGAATATTTTAATAATATTTTTTGGTTAATTCATAATTTATGAAAAATATTAAATATCTCACTCATCAAGGCTAGGAAAATACTCCACTATGCACTAAAATATTTCATGATATTTTTATAAAATTTTCTAATAAATTTCAGTAGCATAACGACTGCTAATAGCCTAGCCTTCCTGCAATTGTAAACACAGTTCAAACCAGCCAATCAACCATAATTTCACAGTTCTCAAGGCAAATTCTCTTCCAAAATATTTTCATAAAATTATTGGCAATGAAACTATGCATTTGGGATATCCCTACATGCTACATACACGTCCCTTACTTGTCTAATGAAATTGAGCTTCTCGATCGCACCACTCGTAAACCGTTACTCCCAGGCTGCAAGTAATTCCACTAAAAAATGTTAATTCATTTAATACTTATTTTTAAACTATTATTTACATCAAAGTACAGCCACCATGGACATTGCAAATATTTTCGCAGTATAATTTCTACTGGTAGTATAACACAACTTCTTCGTTTTAAGTCGGATTTTAAATCCGAGCATACCGACAGACTCCTTGAAATTTCTACAATCTAAATGTACTCTCAAATCATCAAAACCAGCCACGCACAATGATCCCCTCCATGAGGCCGAATGCACCCTTAGCCAAATTTGTTGGTTTTTCAACAATCTAACTTCACATTCTTGTTTAGCCATCTTTATCTTCAATTTTGGCATCTTTTTTGTGCATGAAAAACCACACTTCCATTACGTACATGTCATGGCCGAAACCCCCTTCCCATGGTAAAATTTTATTTAGTCAAATTCAATCAATTCTAATGGCATAAATGAGCTTAGGGTGATAAAATACCGCAATAAACAACATATCTCAATAATTATCACTAAAACAAAAAATAACACGTGGAATAACAGTGGAGACTAGGCAACACCTTGATAATATCATGCTAGAATAATCCCCGTAGGGAGCGGTAATAATAAATATGTGAGATCTATAGCCATAGTCTATAATTGCCCTCGGTCGTACACTGAGAGGGTGACAATTGGGGCGCTGAACACGGCTCAAGGTCAACAGCCTCACACAGGGGTAACACATGAAACACGTGACACGTGAGCATGATATGAGGCCTAACAGTCTCAAAACAATATTTATACAATGATAAAGCCTTTATGGAATTTACTACATGTGATAAAAATTTATTTAATCCATAAAGGAAAATTATAATATATTAGTGAATATTATACTGAAAATCATTTATGAAATATTCACTATTCACCATTTCACTTCACCAATCACACATTTCACTATAAAACACATGGAATGAATTTTTCGTAGATTAACTTTTACTGAAATCGGTATCATGAATATTTAATAAATACTTTTCGGTAAATTCACCATTTATGAAAATAATTAATTTATCACTTTTAAGGCTATGAAAAAAATCAATAATGTACTAAAATATTTTATAACATTTTTAGAAATATTTTTAGTAAATTTCAGTAACATAACGGCTGCCAGTGTCCTAGCCTCCCTGCATTTTCAAACACAGTTCTCCAACTAGAAAACCACAATTTCATAGCAATTCGAGGCAATTCAGTATCCAAATAATCTTGTAAAATATATGCACTTCTCGACTGCACCACACGAAATCCAAAACTCTCGGGCTGCCATTAATGTAACATCCCGTTACCACATTTTTCACGTATTCCCATACAACTTTACCGGTTGGGCTGTCTGCGATGCCATTAACATTCAACAGTGACCGTAATAATTGATAAATATTTATTTATCAAATTCAGGATATAAAATTCTTTTCTGAATTTCTCATATCCAACATCCCCTATTGACTCATTTCACTAAAGGAGTACTGTATACTTATGTCCGAAATGTAAATGAGAAGAGACTGTACCTGTCACGTTTAGCATAACATGCCTCAGTGCTTTAACATAGTTAGATCCATCTGAGAGCTAACTCTCTAACTCCTTGTCTTTTATCTGTGGAGTTAAAAACAAAGGGGTGAGCGATTCATACGCTCAGTAAAGGAAACATATGCTGCTTTAATTAAAGCAAAACTATATATCGCAACACATTTATTCTTTTCTTGTAATAACTCAGTAGAAAAGAACATGGATATATAGTAAACAACTCTCTTATTTCACCACTTAAATCACTGGTTAAACAGTTTACTTTAAAATGCAGTAAACAATACATAAGATTCAATAAATCTTATCAGTAAACAGAAATTGGTAAGTTGAGACTAGGCAACAAATAAATCATGCTATCATCATTCCCCCTCCCCCTTGCGAGAACGGAATCTGCCGCTATTGGGGTGCACTCGTAGGCCATCGCCCCTCACGACTATCTCAGATCTATGGCCATAGTCTATAGGTGGTCCTCGGGGTCCACTTGCCAAGTGACCTCGAGACCGCTGATGACTTGGCAGGTCCATCAGCCTCATAACTAATAAAAATGCATGAAACTAGGGGCCTAAAGTCTCAAAATCATATTTATAACTCAAAATACCTTTAAGGAAACACATCATTGAATTTAAATCATTTAAATAAATAATAATTCCAAAAAGGTATTATTCTCATTTTCGTAGAAATATAAATTGAAATCTACTCGCCCATGGTCAACTCGCCCATTCTGGCTCGCACATGGTCAACTCGCCCAATGGTCAGCTCGCCCATTGGATCAACTCGCCCAAAAGGTTTCGTATTTTCTATTTTCAAAATATTATTCTTTTTCATTTTTCGTTTTAGAAAATGTACTTTAAACTTGTTCGCCATGGTCAGCTCACCCATCACGGCTCGCCCATGGTGAACACCAAGGTGGGTGAATTAGTATTCGCCCACCAGCTTTCCTTTTTAATCGACAAATAAAACTGGCTCACCCTTAACGGCTCGCCCAATATAAGAAAAGATAGTCGCCTGCCCCAGAAAACATTGAGAAGGGTCCGCCCACAATGGCTCGCCCGGATTTTCTATTTAAAACATGGTTGCTCGCCCAAAAGAACATAAAAGGGTTCTTTGCCCAAAATGATAAAAGTTTTGGCTCGCTCGCCATAACAATTCGCCTAAATATTATAAATGTTTGGCTCGCCCGCCAATACCGGTTCACCCAACAACCAACATAAGGGTCGGCTATCTCTGTAGCTCGCCCAAATCAAAATTATTTATTAAATAAATGCATGCCATAAACCAAAATAGTTTTCTCGATATTTTCATAATATTTTTTTCTCCACAGGACATGCATTTTACTTCACACACATCTCCCTTGCCTGTTAGAAACGAAGCCTTGCTTCGCCCTGCTCTCTGTTCGCCCACAGCTATTCCCCATTCTCGGCTACAAAAATGATTTATTATTAAAATTATTAATATTCTCTTTTTTTAAATTTCCAACATTTTGATGAAACTTAATAATCAAATAGCTCGCCCATACAAGTTCTCACTAGCTCGCCCTATCGAGCTTGCCATTCAACAATGGCTTACAATTTGGGAGCTCGCCCATTATTTCATTTCACTAGAGTTGGGCAATCTCGCCCATTCAACAACAACCATGGCGAGTTTATATTGCCTACTCGCCCATTGGCGATCACTAATTTCAACGTGGGCGATCACAGTAGTCGCCATTCCCGTTACTTATTCCATTATTTTCCTTGTTTTCATATTCTCTAAAGATCTAACTCAAAACAAGGTTGCCTCTATGTTTATTACTTTGTAAAACATAGAAATATATCATCAAACACCAGGATAATCATAGAAATAAGGAAGCTCACCTTAACCATTTGCACTTCCAGAATAGATTATTTTCTGTCTCATGTTGGCCTCCTTTTGCTTATTCCTTCAGCTCAACAACTATGGAGGGAAGGTTTTATAAGCAGTTTATTTGTTTAGCCAACCTAAAAGCGAAGTTTTGTAAATCGGGCATGGTAGAAACGAGAGGAAATCAGAATATAACCATTGCAGTTGCATAGCTCTCGGGCGGAAGATGAAGTTTGCTAAATGGATTTCCTTCAAGCATTTCCTCTTATATAGCCATGCTCAACCAATCACTAGTTACCGCTTGTCCCTTATCTGCTTCTTTCATCATTTCACATCCATCACTCCTTTAATGCATGAAGAAAACTAAAGCACAAGTGGCGTGAAAGTCTCCCTTTCACACTCTTTTTCTTCTGCTGCAGACTTTGTTTACTTCCTCAACCAATAAGGCTAATTCCCTTATTGACTTTAACTTTCCTTCATTTATTGTCCTTGACCGTATATCTCACAAAGTCAATTTTTGCTGCACGGTTCTGATTCACCTCACACCTATTCGCCCACGCCCTAGTCCAACTCGCCATCACTTATGGCGATTGTCATCTTGCTATAATTTCCCACAATTTTTCACTCTTATTAACATTTTAATTTCCTCAATCTACATGGGCGATCAGGAGCCCTGTCAACATTTGGGCGAACTCATCTGCTCGCCCTCGCCATCATAATTGGCGATTTTCATCTTGCTCGCCCATTGCGTATTTCACCGAAATTGCCTTTTTTTCGCAATTCAAGTGAAGAAACTTTTCATTCAAGTGGAAATCAATATTCATTATTTATTTAATTTCCATTATTAATTTATGAAATTAGACTCTACAGTAGGTATAATCGGATCTTACAATTAATTTCACCAAAATTATTAGCTTATTTAATTCTTATTTTTAAGCTATAATTTACACCAAAATGCAGCTACATTAGATACTGCTAATGTTTTTGCAGTATAATTTCTACCGGTTCTATAACGTAACTTATTCGTTTTGCGTCGGATTTTAAATCTGAGCATACCGACAGACTCCTCGTAATTTCTATAGTCTAAATCAACCCTCAAAACATCAAAAATAGCCATGGATTCTTTCCCCTTCACCTAGGCTAAATTAGATGGGAGGTGATTTTGCATGATTTTCAACAATTTGATTTTACTAAGTTGTTTTTCTAAGCTTAATGAATTATTTGGCACCATTTTTGAGTTTAGAACTACATGAAATCCCATACTCCCATGTTGGCCGAATGGGTCTCTCATGGCACATTTTTATTTTCTAAATTTTTGATGAAACCATGGTTAGAAATCTACTCACTAAGCTATAAGGAACCAATCCATGCCATTAAACTCAAGAAAAACACAAGGAATGGTAACTTACCAAGGCTTGATCGAAACTTTGAGGACTTATTTCTCCTTGTATATTGCTTGATAGTATGAAATATGGGTATAGGATTGTAGACGAGAGAGAGGAGATTAATTTTGGTATATAAATCTTGTTGAAATTCTAAGTAGTTTGTTAGTTATGTTGGTTGGAATTTTCTTTTCTTTCTTTCAAGTGAGAATGGCGTGGGAGTTGGCTGAAGAAGATAGTGAATAGTGGTCTTCAGCTGCTGAGGGAAAAATAAAGAAAATTCTGGAACTTGCCCAAATGATCAAAATGCCCCTAGTGATGAAATTTTAGACGATTTTGCCCTTACAGTTCCATTCCCGTAAAAACCATGTAAACGGGCTCCAAAATTTTGGATTCAGCTCCAAATGGTCATAGTAAACATATCTTGATGATTGGAAGTGGTTTCGTTGAAGCACGATGCACGGATAGTGAGAAATTACGATTTTACCCTCGTGACTTGACAACGAAATTTTCTGTTTTTGTGACCATTTCGACAAATCCGTTGGCACCATGTTAAAGTAATTTTCATGTAGAATAACATGATATTTTTACTTCATCCCAATTCGTTTTGGTTTGAGAGAAATTTACGAAAATACCCTCGAGATGTATCCGTCATTTTTCAATTTGTTTCTCATATTTCACAAAACACTACAACTTAAGTATTTTGATTTCCAAATCACCATAATATCATTATTTAACCTCCAAAAAATTATTGTCTCACCATATCATCATTTGGGCACTAAAATATAAGTGGGGCCCACATAGCTTTTCACTTAATATTTATAAAAATATATAAAATAATTTTATTTATTTATTAAAATTTACATTTCCGTACATGTATAGTACAAAATAATGAGTTCTCACAAAGAGTTAATTCTTCTTTGTATGATTTCCCCGAACTAGTCCACATGCTTAAACATCCACAAATTGGATCAAATCTTCATATTCCTCGTTTTTAATCATTCAAATCTTCCTATAGTAATGCAAATACCTTTTACTATTAATGTAATCAAAATTATTCAAATTTGACGAGTGCAATGCATTTATTGTGAATGAAAGACAAATGAGTCAATAGGTAAAGTATAATTTTATTTCATTCAAAGTGGTCAAGGGTATATAAGATGAAAGAACAATCAAGGGTGTAAAGTAACAATGGCTAAATTTCCCTTATAAGAAAAATTTGGACTTCCTCATATCAAATAATCCAGAATCTTTATTATATGAACCACTAATTGATGACCTCAATGTGTCAGAGATGTTTCCAATTGTCTTTAACCCCTTTATACATGCAAAATTGTTCTACAAAATTGATGCCCCTTTTTATCTAAGCCGCCCTCTCGGGTTTTCAACTTAGATACCTCCTATAGGTTTAAGTTGCCTTTTTAGGTTTTCAACTTAAACCCTACCCTCTTTTTTTTGCCTTTTCAGGTTTTCAACTTACACCTTTTTTTTTACTTCCTTTTTCAGGTTTTCAACTTAGACTTTTTTTTTGAACCTAAGCCGCCTTTTCAGGTTTCCAACTTAGATCCAATTTCAAGCATAATACATTTTCACCACATTACCATTGATTAGGTTTGGTAACTCTTACCATCCATCTCTGTCAAAATTAACGCTCCCCTGAAAAGCCTTTCTTCACCACATACGGGCCTTCCCAATTTGGTGCCCATTTTCTTCGAGGATCATGCTGATTAGATGGAATCATTTTCAAAACTAGATCCCCTTCCTGAAATTGTCTAGGATGGACCTTTTTGTCCTATGGTCTCATCATTCTCTTTTGATATAATTGGCCATGACATAGTGATTTAAGCCTCTCTTCCTCAATTAGATTCAGTTGTTCATATCGAGCACGAACCCATTTTGCTTCTTCTAATCTACCTCCAACATTACCTGTAAGGAAGGAATCTCAACCTCAATAGGCAAAACGACTTCCATTCCATATACTAATGAGAATGGAGCGGCTCTGGTGGATGTACATACTGACATTTGATAAGCATGCAAAGCAAAAGGAAGTTTCTCGTGCCAATCTTTATATGGGTGTCATTTTTTGAACAATCTTCTTGATATTTTTATTTGCAACTTCTATAGCTCCATTCATTTTCGAACGATATGGCACTGATTTATGATATTTGATTTTGAATTGATCACAAGCCTCCTCTATCACCTTGTTATTAAAATTCATAGCATTGTCTGAAATAATCCTTTCAAGGAACCTATATTTGCACATAACCTCCTTCTTAAAGAACTTGCATACCACCAACTTTGTCACGTTGGCAAATGATGCAGCTTCAAACCATTTTGTAAAGTAATCAATCATCACCAAGATAAAATGTTGCCCGTTTGATGCTTTTGGAGTGATTGGCCTAATCACAGCCATTCCCCACATTGAGAAAGGCCAAGGAGTTGTCATGACATGCAAAGACATTGGAGGAACATGTATCTTGTCACCATATATTTGACACTTGTAACATCTTTGACCATATTTAATGCAGTCACTTTCTAAAGTCATCTAATAATAGCCTACCTTTATAATTTTCCTAGCCATCATATGCCAATTTGCATGAATCCCACAACTTCCTTTGGGAACCTCTTCAAGGATCCTTCTAGCCTCTATAACATCCACACATCTTAGCAAAAGTTGGTCTTTTCCTCTCTTGTATAGGATATCACCATTTAAAAAGAATCCTATTGCTAACCTTCTTATAGTCCTTTTATCATTTTTTGTGGCTTGTTGGGGATATTGTTGATTTTTAACATATTGTAGAATGTCATGAAACCAAGGCTTACCATCAATTTCTTCCTCCATATTTAAACAATGAGCTGGGGAACCACGTACACTTATCTTAATGAGCTGAACTTTAGCATTTGCATTTACTTTGAACATGGCTGCCAATGTAGCTAAAACATCTGCCATATGATTTTCCTCTCTAGGTAAATGGTTGAAAGAAACCTTTTCGAATTGTTTGATCAGGTCACTGATGAATTCATGATATAAGACCAATTTTGAGTCTCTTGCCTCCTATTCCCTTCGTAATTGGGGGATTACCAACCCAAAGTCTTCGTATACTTCTAACACCTTAATTTTCTTTTTAATGGCCGCTTGTAGTCCTATGATACATGCCTCACACACAGCCATATTATTGGTACAATTGAAATCCAATCTTGTAGTGAATGGGCAATGATCCCTTTTTGGAGATATCAAGATTGCACCAATACCATGCCCTAGAATGTTTGATGCTCCATCAACAAACATCTTCCATATCTTATCTTCTACTGATTCTTCATCATCAATCTTAAGGATAGCCATTAGATCCTCATCTGGGAAGTTGAACGTCATAGGCTCATAATCCTTTACAACCTGATTTATTAAGAATTCAACTATTGCACTCCCTTTGATGGCTTTTTGACTCACATAGACAATATCATATTCGGAGAGTAATAGCTACCATCTTGTTAACCTCTCAGATAAAGAAGGCTTTTCAAAAATGTATTTAATGGGATCTAGCTTCATAATCAACCAACTTGTGTGATATAATATACAATGTCAGAGTCTTTAGGTCATCCAGGCTAATGCGCAACACATTTTTTCTAGCGAGGAATACTTGGATTTGTAATATGTGAATTTCTTGCTCAAATAATAAATTGCTCTCTCTTTCTTGCTTACTTTATTATGCTACCCCAATACACATCTATCTAGTGTTATGAACTACAAGATACAAAAAGGTGACTTTCTCGGAACAGGAGGAACTAGAATTAGGGGGTTCGAGAGGTATTCTTTAACTTTATCAAATGCCACCTAACAATTTTTGTCCCACTTCCCGTGTCATGCTTTCGGAGAAGCTTAAAAATTGGATCGCATTTAGCAGTAAGATGGGATACGAAACAGGAGATGTAGTTTATTCATCCAAGGAAACCTCTTATTTCTTTCTAAGTACATGGTGGCTGCAAGTTTTGGATAGCCTTGATTTTATCTTAATCCACCTCAATCCCTCTTTCACTAACAACAAAACCTAATAATTTTCCCAATGTCGCCCGAGCTTAAGTTGAAATTTTCTCAATCTTTCAAAGAGCATTTTAAGATCATCGACATGGTCCTCTGCTTTTCGCGATTTGGAAATCATATATTCTGCGTAAACCTCAATCTCCTTATGCATCATACATGGAATAAGGTTACCATAGCCCTTTGATAGGTTGCCCCAGCAATTTTTAAACCAAATGGCATTACTTTGTAACAAATAGTTCCCCACATTATCACAAAAGTGGTCTTTTCCATGTCTTTCGGTGCCATCTTGATCTAGTTATATCTCGAAAAACAATCCATGAAAGAGAATAATGAATGCCTAGTCGTATTATCAACCAGTGTGTCAATATGAGGCAACGTGAAATTGTCTTTGGGGCTAGCTCTGTTCAAGTCTTGATAATCAACACACATTCGCACCTTTTCATCCTTTTTAGGTACTGGGACTATATTTGCTACCCATTCAGGGTATTTTCCACTTCTAGGAATCCAACATCAAATTGTTTTTCTTTACCTCCTTTATTTTCAACAGTAATTCTAGTTTCATCCTCAACTTCTGCAGAATTGGTTTGCATCCTTGCTTCAAAGGTAGTCTATGCACTACAATATCAATATTCAAACTTGTCATGTCTTGGTATGACCAAGCAAACACATTTGCATATTCACGGAGCAAGCTTATTAATCTTTATTTAACGGTCAATGAGAGAGGTCCCAATTTTAACTTCTTTCTTCATTTCTTCATTCCCTAGATTTATGACTTCTATTGGTTCTTGATTAGGCAAAATTTGCTCCTCTTCTTATTGTACTCGTCTTAGCAAATCTTGAGGCAAAGCACAATCAACCACACCATCTCCTTCATTAAGTTCACTGATACAAATGGTTCTTTCAAAATTAAATTCTGGATTATTGTTGAGAATGTTCTCATTTTCATTATTGAGATACCTAGAGATAATTAAAATGAGATTGACATGGAGAAGGCATAAAGATGAATGAAAAGAAGCAATATGGATGGATGAATAAAATGCATCATGCTTTTCATTTATGGAATAATAAAGACTAAATAGAAGCCCATACATAAAAGACCCTACTGCCATTGGGCATAGGCACTCGGGTAGGTTTAGTACATTACATGGAACATTACTCAAAGACAATAGGAAGCTCAACAACATGCCAATTCCTTAATTTGAAGCCAAAAGGGTAAAGACAGATTCTAAAATTATCCATATCATGTCGATGTTCTCCCTTTCCCACCATATTGATAAAAAATTCCGTGAAAACTTTAGTCAAGGTTGGGATAGATTCATCTCTTTCAATTTTTAATGAATTATTATGGATGTATCCTGCCTAATAGAAAGACTCATGTAGAGGAGGAAAACTCATTGGTTCAAATTCCACCTCGTGTCGCATAAAATTAGCTAACTTATTTTCCTTCTTCCTTTCTATGAACTTTTTCTTTTCAAGTTTACTGGGTTTATATCCTAATCCAAATCTATAAATCTTAGGAGTATCAGATACCACTCTCTTAATTCCTTGTAACTTCTTTCCTAAACCTGCTCTAACATGACATCCCTTTCCCACCGTCAATTGGATCCCTAGCCTGGTAGCTTTTGACATACATGGTACTGGTATTTTTATCCCTTCTACCACAAATGTAGCATTAACAAATTCTAAAGATCTAAAAGAGTATTCCACTACATCTTTAGCAACTTCAATGTATTGGGTACTTGTAGAAATGGTTGCAATCATATCTTCTTCACCTCCTATACTCACTAGTTGTCCTTCCCCAACAAATTTGACCTTTTGGTGTAGAGTTGAAGGAACTGTACCAGCTGAATAGATCCAAGGCCTTCCAAGTAAACAGTTATAAGAAGGAGTGATGTCCATAACTTGGAATTCAATGTTATAGACATATAGACCAATATGAAGTGGCACCTTTATGTTCCTAATCACTTCTCGACTGGTACCATCAAAAGCTCTTTCAACAATGTGACTTTTCCTTATATTTGACTTATCTATAGGCAACTTAGACAATGTAATCATAGGCATAACATTCAAGGATGACCCATTGTTAATGAGGACCTTCAGAAGGATATGATTTTTACAAGTGGTGGTTATATGAAGAGCTTTAGTACTTCCTCTGCCATTGGGTGGGATTTCATCATCATTGAACGAAATGAAGTTGTTTGCCACAATGTTTCCCACCAACCGATCTATCTTCTCTACTGACACATTGTGTGCCACATAAGCTTCGTTGAGCACTCTCAACAAAGCATTTCGATGAGGCTCTGTATTCAAAAGTAGAGAAAGTAGGGAAATCCTTGCTGGTAAGCGATTTAATTGTTCCAGTACATTGTATTCACTATGCTTACTAAACTTGAGAAACTCACAAGCTTCTTTCTCCATTACAGGTTTCTTCCTTTCAGAATCTATCGAAATTATCGGTCCTCCTTCTTTTGCTTGGCTGTCTCTGGTGTTTTCACCCTTTTAACTTCTTTAGTTTTCCTCCTTTGAATTTTCTTCAATATCTTTGTGGTATAACACCTACCACTTTTGGTTATTGCTCTTGGGCTTGTAATGTCTATTGTATCAACAACATAGGCAAAAAGACTATTGAGAGATCCTTGAGCTATGAACTTATAATTGTAATTCGATAGGACTGCATGATCACTTTTATAAGGAAATCAGCTTAGGACTTTAATAATTAGTTTTGACCTAGTATTCTCAGTAGTCGTGCTAGGTTCTGTCTTACTCTTATCTCCACAAATAACCTTCAGTGGTTTGATTGGCTTCCCAAACATTGATGGCTCTATAGCATTCATTGTTTTTTCTTTAATAGCTTTAGAGAACTCAATCTCCCCTAAGTCCATTATCTTTTGTATTATACAACGGAGTTCCTCACAACATTGGACATAATGCCCCACCACTCCCTTATGGAACTCATAATAACCTTTTTGCATTTCAAACTCATCTTTTGCTTTCTTAGATTGAATGATCTTCTCCTTCTTTATTGCTTCTAGTACTACCCTTATCGGAGTCTTCACATCATTAATATTTCTTTTTATCCAACACCCACCATCTTCTATTACTGCATTCACATTCAACTCTGTGTGATTCAAAAGAGGATTCACATTTATACTTGGCTCGTTATCTTTTCCAAATTCCAAGATTCCAGCTTTCATGAGATTTGAACCTTTTAATTAAATGCCGTACAATTTTTGATCAAGTGGCTTTGGATCCCGATATGATAATCACAGCGAGCATTTGCATCTTACCATTTTAGGTAAGGGGGTTTAAGTGGTTGTAGAAACATTGGGGCAACAAAGTGATTTTGCAACAATTGGGGGAATAGGTTGGTATAAGATATTGGGATTGGGTCAAATTGAGGCCTTTCATTATCATTCTTGGAGGCTCTTTGGTTACTTCCTTGGTTGTTAGGTTGATAAGTAGGTCTTGGTGTTTGTGCAGAGGTAGGGGAATGTTCATTGGTGCTTGAAAATTCATAGGGTAGGCTATTTGAAGGATTAGCTAGTATGGATAGGGGTTTTGGGAAATATTGTTTACAGGTGGATAATAAGGATGGTATGTAGGGTAAGAGAAATGTGGTGTGGAATTTGTTTTAGATCGTTTTTTAATGGTAGCAGCTTGCACTTCCCTTTCTTTCTTTTTACTTATTCCACTCTTCTTTGGGGCTAATGTGTCTTCTCTTGCCATTTTTAATTGCATTTTCAATCATCTCTCTCGAAATGACCATATCAACAAAGTTTTTAGTAGCACTCCCCACAAGCTTACCATAATAAGGAGGTCACAAAGTACTGACAAACAAAGTTGTATTCTCCTTTTTAGTTAAAGGAAGCTGCACCTGAGTTGCCAAATTTCTCCACCTTTGGGCATCCTCTTTAAAGCCTTCACCTAATTTCATTTCTAGGTTTTGCAAGGATAGCATATCTGGTGCCATATCCGTTATATGCCAATATTGGGCCATGAAAGCTTTTCCAAAATCCTTACATGTATGAACACCACTCTGATCCAATTGATTTTACCATTTAGCAGCTAGCGTAATCAAATTATTTTGGAAACAATAAATGAGTAGTTTATCATTGCTTATGCAGCCAGACATATTTTGACAGAACATAGCAATGTGAGCCACTAGGGGTAACATTTGGTTTTTGTTAAAAATACCTTAACTTTTTCTTAACTTATGGTTTGTTCGGCTGTTTGTTGGGTTATTTCATTACGTTAATATTTCCAACATCATTAAATAAATTCATCTGCCATAAAATTCCAATCCAATATAAAAATTAAAATTTAAACATACTTACAAACTATCATTTATATATATAAATATTACAAAATTCGGTTTGCACTATAATTCCATTTTTTCTAATTTACATCCCTGAGATCTATAACAAAACAAGTACTGTACAATAAATCTGAGATATATATATATATATATATATATATATATATAAGGACAATATACCTTCTACAAACTAGGGAAATGCCCCGAAGGAATACTGTATGGACCCAAAACAGTGCTCCTCCACAATAAGCAAAAAAGTCACTACAAATAGTCTAGAGAGAAAAATAAGGGGTGAGTTTATGCTTAGTAAGGAAGCATATATAAAAGTGTGGTACTATGCCACTATATGCAATTTAAAATCATTTAATATATTTAATTCGGTAGAAGGAAATTCTATAGCCGATTGGGATTGACAGGTTGAGTATGGAAGGATGCTTTGTAGCACCTCATGTGTCCGAGGTCTCGCATTCGGCTATAGGGAACGATAACAACTCATAATTTATGCTTTATGCAATTATTTAAAATATAAAATAATTTTCAATAAAATAAACACATTTCATATTAAATAACATATATTCAAAATATGTATCATTTCCCCATGAACGTTTTATCAGTTCAATCAAATCAATCAAATGAATAAGTCGGTAAACCATAACGATCAATGGAAAAGGTCAACATTCAGGAGACTCATGCATAAACGGTATCTCTATAGGGATAGATATAGGAATCAAGCATACCCAATTTAGGTTGGGAATCCATCCCTAAGCTATTCTTATCGATAACAATAGCCATTGCTGAATGGTTCACAGTGTACATTGGGCATATGATAACTGTGGGATTGCGGACTTGCCCTAATGTCTTACAGTCAATATCACATCAATCGGTATCAGTAATGCATGGTCATCAAGGATCAACAATCTCAAAACTAATTTAATTCAGATATCGGTGAAATCAATGAATAAAAAAAATCATTTAAATATATTATCTTCAATCAATCCATAATCGTATAAAAAATATTCTTTATAAATGATGGTCAATAAATTAAATAAATATTTCTAAAACATTTTAAATTATATTTGAAAAAATATGCAACTTGAAATAAAATTTTAATTATAAAAAGGTATGGGCATATTAAATTGGCATATTAAGAGAGGAAATTCTAAAATATCAGTGGGATAGAAATTAAGTAGATTTTACGAAAATTCAGCGGTATGACGGCTAGGCCTATCCTAACCCCTTGCATAACATTCACAATTTTTGTATATTCTCAAATCCACAAAATCCCATGCAAGCATAGTATTTTCCTAACGACTTCCATATACTTCCTTACCTTAATTACTATGCAGTGTGGCAATCTAATAGCATCACTCTTGTAACCTTATTCCTTCGAATTTAAAGCTGCAAAATATTATCAAATTATATTTAAACTCAACATTCCAATTGTAAAATATTTTTCTACTCATTTTTATATTCTACTTTAACTAAGTTCTCATCTAATTTTCACCGGTTAATAAAATTCTAATTATAGCCAAATGGATGTCCATTATCCAAATCGGTTTTACCTTTCAATTTCTTAACATTAATACTTTATATTTTGACCATTGAACCACAGAAAAGCAACATAAAAGCTATCAAATGAAGCTTGGCCGAATGCTTCCTTTCACTCTCCAATAATTATTTTTCCATTTTAACTTCACCTAGAGGCTTCATTTATTTCTTCTATTCATTCTACAACCTTTATATATATAAAATCAAATAAATTCCAAGTCCCTTTCACCCAAGCCGTGAGGTTCATCATGTCTACACTATCCGTTTTTCAATTTTAATTCCATAATTCCACTTTATTCATATCATTTAATAATTCTACAATTTCCATGCATCAAACATTCACCATATTCACTAAACCTTAAGCTTGGCCAAACCTACTCCTAATGTCAAACTCATTAGTTTGGCTATTTCCAAGTCACGGCTAAATTTATCTACTTACATCCTTCCATTTCCTACCATTTATACATTGAAATCACCATGGTTCTCATCTTTCACCATCATGGCCGAAACCCTTATATCACTCTACACATAATTTTGTTTGAATTAAATGTTATAGCCATTATTTACACTTAGAATCATCCAAAACCATAGCTAGAAATTAAGGAAAACAACACTTTTCTTCCTTACCTTCAAGAATTGCTTGGTTCCAGCCCACTAAATCCTAAGTATAGATAGCTCTTGAAGAGAGAAACAACTTTTATTAAGAAAAGATTTTGATTTGGTGAAGGTAGGATGTGGTTTTACAAGGAAAAACTAAGGAAAACTTAGAAGAAACATAGAAGAAAAGAGAGCATGGGTAGTCGGCTGGAGAAGATGAGTGAATAGCCTAGAAAAGTCTCATTTATGTATTATTTTATTCATTAAAATTCTGCCCATGAAGAGAAAAGACCAAATTACCCTTTAAAAATTCAATTATTTCTAAATTTGTCACTTTGTTATTTTATTATTTCTAATTTTCAGATTTAATTATTAGTTTTATTAAATTATATTTATTTAGGTCAAATTAAGTCAATTATTGACCCAAGATAAAGTTTGACCAACACCCCATATGAAATGACTTAAATACCCTTACACAATTTTATTATTTCCAATTCTATCCAAACATTATTTTAATATTTATATTTTTTAGATCTTGTATTTTATTTTTATTATTTTTCATATATTTAGGTAATCATGGTCAAGGGTTGACTATTGAGGTGGTTTGACTGGCCATGAGTAGTGAAATTACCAAACTACCCTAAATAAAGGCTTTTGACTTCGTTCGCGTTGTTTTTAGTATTTTCACATAATTCGATTCTCAAGTTGGACTCACATAAAAGTTCTTTTCACGAAGATTCTCTTCTGGCAGTTTGTGGGTCCCAAAGTCAATTTAGGTTGACTGTTATTTAGAAAATTTATTTTTGCATATGGACACAATAGTCATTTTTTAATTGTTGCATGCAGCCAAGGCATGCAAAAGAAAAAGAATTTTGAGAAGTTGTCTACTTACCATTTAGGTATTTTGAGCCTAACTTTCACATTTTGGTGCTTTGGAACTCATCTGGATTGCGGTTTGTGCTGTGGGGCCCATTTGACCACTTCACTGACACCTACAAAATTTATGAGAATTAATTGAAATAATTAGACTTAATATTCTAAGTTATCATATTCAATAGATGTACAGAGAATAGAGAAATTAGGGATCTCACACTGGGCATGTGGTTCCATCATACCTAAAATTCAAAGAACTTTGAATTTAGGTGGTATAACCAAATTAAGAACAAGGCTAACTTCGTGAAAACTTGGGCTTGGGGATAAGCCTTTTGGGTAGTTTGGGTTTGAGGAGGTGTAAACTCAGGCGGGTATGGTGGATCCTCTCTCGAAGGCTAAGGTTCCTCAATTCCTTTTCCCTTCATTAGAGTCATCATCATTTCCATCATTTTTGCTATTTATTCTCGAGATTCCTCTTAAGACTTGACAAGTTCCTGTTGAACTCTTTCAATTTTCAATTTGTGCAAGTTGCTCAGATTCCATGGCTCTTACTTGCACTCAAGTGTTGTAAGGATGATTTGCAAGCTTAGCTGGTTTAGCTATCCTTACATCTCTATTATCAAAATTCCCATAATTAGGATGCTTTTCATTTTATTATTATTACTTTATTTTGTGTTTATATTTGAATGAATTGCATGAAATGAGGTAATATTGCCATATAACAATTGCCAATAATCAAACTCTTTATTGAATGTGAAAAAATTGTTCTCAATGATACTCAACAATATTTTAAAAAGAAATACATCCGTGAAAAATCTAAGCCCTAGGTTTGCATCTGGATTTAGGCATCTTCAAGAAGTTCATAATCTGAAGGTAATGGTAATGCGTTTCATCCAAAAATTTAGACAATCGATAACTGTGATTGCTAGCCGGGTTCACACCAATCTTTAATACTCATACTCGATCTTCCATCTCACTTGTTTTACCAATAAACAAGTTGATTTGTGTAAACAGATGTTTTAAATGATCTTGCTTCAGGTAGTAGGCATTTCTCCATTCTTCACAGTCATTTGCTAAGGCACGCAGGTTGTCGGTGGTTTGTTGGAGTGCTTTTTCCATCCTTAGCACCTAAGCTTGAATGTTCTCTTCCTTTAGACCTTCATGTTCAAGTATCATCTGTTGTATCTTTTCTCGTAGCTGCTCATTCTCCTTTTGAATTTGTCCTAACTAAGCAATAGTTGATGAAAGGGTACTATTAACATCTTTAAGCAATGCCTTCCATTCACTGCGCTATTCTTGAAACTTCAAGCCCCTTTATTTCGATATTTCTTCCATTTCTTGCCTAAGCCTTTTGTTTTCATGCTCCAATTCATCTTTTTCCATTTGGAGTTTTCACTTGGCTTTTTCTAACTCTAACATGGGAGCTCGAGGTGCAGGTTGGATAAGATCATCCTTTTCATTCTTAGGAGGTAACTTCACATCTTTGCCACGTTTTAAGTGCCAAACGAAATATTCAAGAGTAATTATTTGTAACGTCTAGAATTATAAAATTCCGAACCAACGTTTTCGTTTTTATTTCTATCTTTCTTATCCAATTATTCGATATAAATCGGTTTGTGTTCGGTGTTGATGTAAGTTCAATCTACAATTTCTATTACCATTAAGTCTTTATACTATTAAATTAATTAATTTGCAAATAATAAATAAGATATTAGAATAAAATCTATAACACATTATCTATAAATCTATTCATAACAGTTCCATATAATTTACATCCCATTGGTTCGTATGCTTTCCTTAATTTAACATTACATTGTTTACAGTCCAACTCAAGTACATCTACTGTGCATTTATGAATCTGAATATAAATATAAAATTCTACATATACTTGTTCACTTGATACTTTAAACTTCTAATAAATTTCTTCAACTAACTTGTCACAGCAGTTGGCATGTGCAATGGTGAGCTATTTAAGATGTGATTAAGGGGTGAGCTTTGGGAAAAGCTCAGTAAGAAACATATATAAAAATGCGTGCTATATGCAGTTGAATAAAAATAATTTACTTTATTATTTGTAAAAAGGCATTATAAATATAAATATCAAAATGCATAAAAATATTTATTTCCTAATAGCTCACTAAGGGACGATATAGGAAGGATACTATAGTCAGCTAGGTAACTGAGTAGAGTATGGTAGGTACTTTGAAGTACCTATCATGTTCCGGTCCCTAGATGCTACTATAAAGAGTAAGCAATTGACGATGAAATCATTAATCATTATAAAACATTTAATAAATTATGCAATGCAATTTTAAATCATTAATTAGTATACAACATTTAATAATTTATGCAATGCAATTTCAAGTCGATATCAGTATATAACAATTTATTTAAACAGTTTTATAAAGCAATTTCAGTAAAAATTTCAATAAACAAAACAATAACATTTCAAATCATGTTATAAGCAATACTCTTCGTATTTCCATCTAGTGCAGTAAGCAATTCATTTAAAACTATCCCTTTCAATCGTTCAATTTAAATATTTCTTTCTTTCTGTCAAATTAGTAAATCGGTATTCAAATCATTTAGTATTCAAATCATTCACATTCAGTTCAGTGGAGACAGTCACATCCAATAGAATCATGCATGATACAGTATTCTCGTAGGGATGAAACAGTAAACAGTAACCTCGAAGGGACGAAACAATAACGAATGGCCATCGTTGAATAGTCACAGATTGCACTAGTCAGGTGCTCACTGTGAAAACTTGTGGGTTTGACCATAATCCCATTATCATGTACAGTAATCAATAAACCTGCAGACTAATCAAGTCTCACAGTCATATAACACTATGCATGATCACTAAAGAACGATAGTCTCAAAACATTTTCATAAATCATTTCATTTAATAGTAGAAATCATTTCAATTGCAATTATCTTCAGTCAATCCATAATCATGAAAAATTACAATTTATGCGATTTAAACATTTCATGTAAATCATTTCATATAAGCCGATTCTTGTAAATTATTTCATGTAGATCAATGCATGTAAATCATTTCATGTAAAACAACAACAACAACAACAACAACAACAACAACAACAACAACAATAATAATATATTTCATGTAAATAAAATCATATTTTAGACTTATATGAATGTAAAATAAAGTCCTATTTTCATGTTTAGGATAATTGGGTATGAAATTGTATGATTTGGTTTTCCGAAAATTGACGAATACAAGTAAAACTTTCCTAAGCAACTCTCATGCATGTTCTTTACCTCGATTACCATGCAGTATAAAATTCGATAGCGTCTTTTACGCCTCTTTATTCTTCAATTTCTTAGAACTGCACAATAATTCCAAATTATATTTAAAATCTCATTTTTTAATTCTAATAAATACTCTAGTAATTCTTGTTCTCTATTTTGTCACTTGCTATGGTACATTAAATTTATTTTATTTTCTATTAATTATTGCAATTGCAATTATAGTTAACTACAGTTAAATTTCATTCTTTTCTTCAAATCCAACTTCACCAATGTCACCTATTTTCTATTATATATTTTATTAAGTTTAATAATTAATTTATTTATTTCCTATTAAATATTAAAACATAATTTCAGTTAAATCTTAGTCTTTCTCTAAATTCACTATCATTAATAATCCACATTTAAATTCTAATAATTATTCTATAAATCCTTATTTTCTATTTTTATCACTAGCCATGGTAATTTATTTTACTTCTTATTAAATACCAACACATGACTACAATCAAATTTATATTCAATTTCCATACTTAGACTTTTAATGAATTTTTTTCTTAATTATTATCCTCTATTTTATTAGTGCCCACAATTAATTTACTTAATTTCTTATCAAATACCATAATCCAATTATACTAAATAGAAATCTCTTCCAAATTTAATTCTCAAATAATTTCATTGTCATCTATATTTTATTCTTAAATTTACAAACCATAAAAATTCATATGGAACTATATTTTCTAGCTTAAATCTAACATTTTTTCATACACTCCATTTATCCTCTTCCAATTTTCATCTACACAATTATTATTTTTTTTTGTATAGACCACAGGTATCCTCATCCGTTTTGACGATTTGAGACTAATCCTGTTCGAGGTTTAGTCACAGTTAAAGCTTTTCTCCCTAAAGATGTGTTTAATGAGAGTCGAACTCGAGAGCTATTTCCACAAACTCAGCTTGCGTTGCCAACTGAGCTACAACCCTTGGGTCACAATTATTTTTTTTTTTACTCTTTCTTTACATTAATTTTGAATCCTTAACATTTTAAAATTTAATCAAAACCATCACTAAAAGCCTTGGCCGAATGCCATATTTTTTCCAACCTTATTCTTTTTCCAAATTTTGTTTTACAATTTAATCTTAATTTATCATTACATAAATCTTACAAGTACCATTTATTAAAATTGCGGCAACATTTGTTTTATTTTCCTTCATGACCGGCAGCTCTATGTGGCTTTATCTTTGTTGGTTTTTCCATTCCTTTCTCAACTCTTGCTTTATGAACCCTTCCTACTCATTCAAGTATTCCATCAAACACCATTAATTCATCAAGTATCATCATCATTGTTCAGCTCATGTCATAGCCGCTTGATACCCATCTCACGCCAACTTCCATATTTCACAAGCTATCATCATGCTAACTTCTATATTTCACAACCTATCATTAACCCCAAGTTTAACTCACCATTTCTTATTAATTCCTACCCAATATACCTCAAAATTACCAAGATTTTCTTCAATTTTTTCCTTATAACCGAATCTGTCCTGCACCTCTACACTCCAAAGTGATTCAATTTAAAGCTGAAATCATATCATCCATGCATGAAACCAGTAAATACCATAGCTAGAATCAAGTAAAACGTCATCAAACCACCTTACCATGTCAGCCGAACCATATAGCCCCCAAAGCCAGTCACGAGCTCTGCTGTTCAGCTCCTCCAATTCTAAGTTTAAGATGTTCTTAAGGTAGGAAACAGGTGTAGTGAAGGATGATTGGTGTTTTGGTGATGAAACATGGTGAATTTGTTGGGTAAAATGGAGAACACATGAGAAAGGATAAAGAGAAACAAGCAGTAGCCGAAAACAGGGAAAGGAAGTTGGTTTGGCTGGCTGAAGAAGCTTGAAAAAAATCTCATTTTATCTCCTTTTATTAATATTTCATCCAATGAGAATTTGTCACATGGTTAAATAATTAAAATTCCCCTTAAAATTTTCATTATTTATAATTTTACCTTAGTAATATTTTATTAATTTCAAATCAGATTTTTAAATTTTGTTTTTATCTAATTTTAGTTATTTTGGGTCAATTTAAGTCAAAAGTTGACCAATTTGACCAACTACTTAAGAAAAGACTAATATACCCCTACACAATTTCATTATTTACCACTATGCCACAACCAATATTTTATTATTTTCTAGTTCTACATTTTTTAATTTCATTTTAATTAAATTTAATTTATTTAGTCAAAATCTGATCAATCTTGATTAATTTTGACCAGCCCCTATGTTAAATGACTATTATACCCTTGTTCAATTTCATTATTTTCATTTATATCATAACATTAATTTAATATTTTTAATTCAGAATTTGTCAAACCTAAAATTTTCATATTATTATTCAGTTGAAAACTAGAAGGAATTTCAATGTATGGATTTGGTGTTTATGTAAGGCCCAAAAAATCGAGGAGCTCGGATTAGGGGCACGAAGCTCGGGGACGAAACTCGAGGTAAGATTTTGAATTAAAGTGTTTTTTAAAAATTTATATTAAAATAAGTATGATTTGATGTTGGGAAGATTGAATTGAAAGGTTTGGAGTGAAACAGTTCATGAAATTCTAAGTTAGAACTAAATCAAGAAAGTTAACCAAGTAACCGAATAAATCTCGTAAATCCGTAAAAAAAAATTTATTATTCCGACCTCATGGTAGGTTGATATAGGGTATAATTAACTTAAAGAATTAAATTTGGGTGGAAAATTTGAGGTTAAGACATTTAAATAAATTTTAGAAGAAAACCGAAAACTTTAGCAGTTTAGTGTTGAAAATGACTAAATCGCGTAAAATAAGCCAAACCGAAAATTTTTCCCAAACAAGAGGTTGCCAAATTTCATGAAAATATACTAGACACATAGTAAAACACTTGAGAAGTGGCCAAATCACAAAAATGGGCCGAAAAATAATTTTTATGGATTTATTGGTGCAGGCCAGCTAGATGCCAGATTTTCTACTCACTGCTAGGCTTTGGTTTTGGGTCAAATTGATAGGGTTAGGAGTGGAGTTTGAGACTGGAATTTTAATCTAAGAAAGTAGACCCAATTCAGTCTCCAGAATAGTATTATAGCCTCTGAAAGTCAAAGGAAGAAGAAAGATATTCCCCTCTAAACGTGTCGTACGTGTCCTCATCTGCTTCACCTTGTGGAATTTTTTTGGCCACATTTCAGGCTGAACTAGAGTTTGGCCAAGAAGGACCGATTGTTCCTCCATAAGTCCCCTACACATAAACAAATAATTCAGCCAAAACAAAGGTCATTTAGTGAAAAGTTAGTGAGAAGAAATCTAGACAGAACTGTCCTTGTTTTGCAAGGTGAGAGAAAGTGATTTCCTTACTTCTTTGATGGATTTTTAAGCTTGTTTATGGTGTTTCTAAGTTGTATACATGTTGATTTACAGCTGAGGGTGATTGTTGGTAGATGAATCTTTGGTCAAAGTTGGTCAACATTATGGTAAAATTGTTGGAAGAAGATGAAGTTGAGATATGATTGATGTATGTTGAATTTGCATGATTTTGGCTAAAGTAGAATTTTGAAATGGATTTTCTAGGGTTAGGCTATCTTTTGGACAGCCTAGGTTCTATATGAAAATGGTGAAGTTTGCTTGGTTGATGATTGTATGATCTTAGTTTAATATTGAAAAGTTCAGTTCAAGATTCGGTTTAATCAAAAACAATGCAATGGTGGAATTTGGCAATTTAACAAGTCTTGAAGTATTATGTAAAGTGTTAAAAGAACATGTAAAACATTATTTTGGTGAGTTTAAGTCAAGGAATATAAATATATTGAAATGACACTTTTATCGGTAAAATTGAGCAAGTAGGAAAGTTAGTGAATAAGGCCAACTCTAATGACGCTTATGGTTACTTAATATATGTTAAGGTATGTTAAGATGAGTATGAGTATGTATTGATGGTTTTAAAATTGTTTTGGATAGCAAGTGGTGTAGGCATGCAAATCGAGGCACGCTCGAGACTTGAGGATAGTTGTTTCCTCGAGATTTGATAAGTAAGGGATGTAATTTAAAGTTGTGATGGTATCCCTTACTTTCATATTAATTTATACAGAAATGGTTGAAGCTTGAATTATGTCCCAAAGTTAATTTCCAAAGTTTTCAAAAACTAGCTGGACGTACTAGCGATTTCTGAAAAAAGAGTTTATCACTTTAAAACCGAAGTTCATGTCTTATGTTAACTAAGGATGCCTAAGAAAATGAACCTTATGATTTCTGTGCATGATTTTCCAATAATGTTTTAAGTATGAAAGTAAATAAGTATGTTTTCTGAAATCACGATTGAGGTGGTAAATCCTTGGCTAACATGACCCAGGAACTCCCAGTCTTTACCGTTTTTGTACCAAATTTATGATTAAGAAGTTGTAAAAGTAAGTAAAATTTGAGACTAAGGCCCTCCTATAGTTTACGTTATTACCTGTCATGCTTGCCACATTGTGCATGTTCTTGTCCCTTGTGTCATATGTTTAGCCCACGTCATGCATGTTCTCATCCACATTGTGCATGCTTCTATCCCTTGTGGGTATGTTGGTCTTTCGTGGTGCATGTTCGCTGTACGACCCTGATCAGGTCTACGACCCCTTACCATGGCCATTGGTACTCAGTTCCCTCTTCAGAGGATGATTAGTCATGACCTGCATACTGGCTATATGGTCCCGCCTAGTCTCCATGAACTCTATGA
The DNA here is from genome assembly GCA_032173925.1 of Heritiera fomes. Classification (NCBI taxonomy): domain Eukaryota; kingdom Viridiplantae; phylum Streptophyta; class Magnoliopsida; order Malvales; family Malvaceae; genus Heritiera; species Heritiera fomes. Next base: position 15,351,897 of record JAPDPM010000005.1, read on the forward strand.
TAAGTTTTATTAATTATGATGTTAAGTTTCTAAAGTATGATGTATGTTTGAAACAAGTATGAATTTTAAAGATATATATTAGAGATTTCATATTATGATTTAAAGTATGAAATGCATTCTTATAGCATCTCGTTTTTCTGCATATGTCGATACTGTGACTGCTTTAAATGCATTTCTTACTGGGCTTTACAAAAGCTCACCCCCTCTATTTTTTTAGATTATTTGCAGTGATCATCCATTTTGCCTGCTGCATATACGATGTAGGCTGAGGGACGTGTCTCTCCTTAAGCTACATTTTGTACACATACAAGGTATACTCTTATTTCGATACCAGACATCATGTACAGTACAGATATTTGAATATAAACGATACTTTTGGGATGTAATCGATATTCTATGTACGTAAACGTTATTCCAAGGAATAAATCAATTTATGGAAATTGAGATATTATGAATGTTGTATAAGTTTTGTGGAATCTTATAGTTATGGTTAAGAAAGCATAAATAAAATCTACTACCGTGGGATTATAAATAGGTACTTTGAAATGAATTGTATTAGGAATTGTGGCTGGATTTGAAATATAAACTGTGTTTTTATGTAGGGGTTAGGATAGTTACAGCTGCCAAAATTTCTATAAAAAAAATGTAAGATTCCTACATTGGCAGGAATGCAACCTAAGTAAGAAATTAAGTTAAAAAAAGGAAAAGGTTAGCCTAAGACTTCTAGGTCCAATGGTAGGAGGTGTTTGACACTTGATTGAGATCAAGTGTTCGAACCCTCCTGGACGCGAAATAAAACCTTGAGGGCCAGTGGGCCCAGAGAGAACAATACGAGTGAGTAACGTGTGCGTAGGGCCCATACAGGGGTGGCCGCGACCGTTACAATAAAACTCGTGTTTTTATTGTAACGGTCGCGGCCACCCCTGTATGGGCCCTACGCACACGTTACTCACTCGTATTGTCCTCTCTGGGCTCACTGGCCCTCAAGGTTTTATTTCGCGTCACGGAGTGTGGGGCGTGACAGTCTTTTTTGGTATCAGAGCAAGGGTTGTCTAATACTGTTAGTGTCGGTAGTCAGAATAAGATAAAATATCAGGTATCTGTGCTTTTCTAGTTATAAATTGAGTATATTTGTTAAAGTTCTGATTAAAACCCATGGTTTACGCGCAGGTATTTGATCATAAACAATGAGCGAGAGACGAGGTTGCCCTCAGAGGCAGGCTCAGCCACCTCCACCACCTGTTCCCCAGCCAAAGGGCCCAAATACCAAATTTAACAAGCTCAAATAAAAGTATGAAAAAGGGATTTGACAACATCACTACTATGTTTGCTCAACATTTCAAGGCAAACACCTCAATTACAGGCACCATATCTACTTCACCACCTCCTTCTCCACAAGCTCCTCTAGCACCCCCAACTCCTCAGCCTCCAGTCCCACAAGCCAGAGATTACAGAGATGCGGGCAGATTACGAGACTTTCTTAATATGAATCCCTTAGAGTTTAAGGGGATTAAGGATCTAGTTAAGGCCAAGGAGTGCTTATTAGAGTTAGAGATAGCTTTTGATTACTTGGGGTGCACAGATATCTAGAAAGTCAGTATGGGTACTTATATGTTGAAGGGTCAAGCAAGACACTGGTGGAAAGCCAGTAAGAGAATTGACTACCTAACACCCAATGATTAGTTGGGATACCTTTATGTCAGTCTTCAGGACCCAATATGTTCCCCACACTGCCCCGAAGAAGATGCAAATAGATTTTCTATATTTAATATAAGGCAGTATGTCGATTGATGAGTATAAGAACTAATTTACGACCCTTATGAGATATAACCTCGAGACAGTCAAAGATCAGGAGCACCGTACCGAGAGGTTTTTGTCTGGACTGAGACCAGCCATCCGAGATAAGTTATTGGGCTTCTGTAGTACTGAGTTTGAGGATGCTCTCGGACGGGCTCAGGATATAGAAAGAGGTCTAGATATTACACAGGCATAGTATGGGTCCAAAAGTAAGAGTAAAGGTAAAGGCAAAAGGACAGAGAGTTCCTGATCAGAGCAAAAGCGAAGTTCGCCTAAGAGAGTGAGGACTGATGAGTCTCAAGCAAGGGCTGATAAGCCCAAGACTCCTACTAATACAGTCAAGATCACCAGAGGTTCCCAAAGGGTTGCTAGATGGTGCAGAGATTGTGATAGGATACATGGTGGGCCATGCCACTAGGTCACTAGTAGTTGTTTTAAGTATGGTGAAAAGGGTTATTTGATTAAGGATTGCCTATAGATGCAGGATAAGACCACATAGCCTCAGAAGCCACCACAGCAGCAACCAGAGACACGAGCTCCACAAAGACAAGCCCTATAGAAACGGGCTACTGCAATTGAGAAGTGTAAGAAGCCTGTTACCCACGGGCGTGTTTTTGCGTTAAACAAGGAGACTGCCGACACCTCCTTCGAGACTATTAGAGGTAATCTTCTTGTCTGTAATCATGAGGTGCATGTTTTATTTAACCCAGGGTCCACGCACTCCTTTATATCATCACAGTTTGCACGTAATTTGAATTTAGAACCGAAGCCTCTAGGTCACCTATTGCATATTAGCACACCTATGTATGATTTCAAACGACAGATATAGCGTGTAAGAATTGTGAAATTAAGGTAGGAGACAGGGTAATGATAGTAGATCTAGTTTTATTAAACATGTATAGCTTCGATGTAATCTTAAGCATGGATTGGCTAGCCACAAATTGTGCAAGTCTAGATTGCTACAACAAGACTATAACCTTCTTTTTACCTCACAAATTTGATGTATGTTTTGCCATTAAGGAATAAAATATACGATGTTATGTTCGGTGAAGTTGTATAATGTTATATGTTTGAAATTACAAATGAATTTATTTGTGTAAAGGTATATTGCCTTTGTCTCCTATATGAGTCAGGAACCTCCCCGAATATCAGATATACCAATGATATGTGAGTTTCCCGATGTGTTTTCGGATGGGTTACCGAGATTACCACTATAGAGAGTTGGAGTTTACTATTGATTTAGTGTCGATACCCAACCTATCTCTAAACCTCCCTACCGGATGGCATTAGTAGAATTGGAAGAATTAAAGAAACAATTGTAAGAGTTGCTTGATAAGGGTTTTATTAGACTAAGTGTGTCTTCGTGGGGTGCTCCGATACTATTTATGAGAAAGAAAGATGGTAGTCTCCGGTTATGTATCGACTACAGGTTACTGAATAAGGCTACAATTAAAAATAAGTATCCCCTGCCAAGAATAGTTGATTTGTTTGATCAATTGAAAAGGGCTTCAGTGTTTTCTAAGATTGATTTGGGATCACGCTATCAGCAGTTGAGGATTAGGAAGGAAGATGCATCGAAGACGGCCTTTAGAACCCGATATGGCCATTTCGAGTATCTAGTGATTCCTTTCTATTTGACCAATACCCCTGTCGCATTCATGAATTTGATGAATGACGTGTTTCGAGAGTATCTGGAGAAATTTGTGATTGTCTTTATTGATGATATTCTAATATATTCTAAGTCCTGGGAGAAGCATGAGCAACATCTGAGGATTGTGCTCCAGACTCTCCGAGATAAGTAGCTTTATAGAAAGTTCAGTAAGTGTGAATTTTGGTTAGATCAGATAGCTTTCCTTGGTCATGTAGTATTTAAGGATGGGGTGTCAGTTGATCGATCTGAGGTTGAAGCAGTACTCCAGTGGGAGAGACCGAAGACAATGACTGAGAGTTGGAGTTTCTGTGTTAGCAGGGTACTACCAGAGGTTTGTTGAGGCTTTTTCTCGGATTGCAGCTTCGTTGACTAGGGGTTCTATTTAAATGGTCTGATCAGTGTGAGCAGAGTTTTCAGGATCTTAAGCAAAGATTGACTACAACACCAATCCTGACCATTCCAAGTGGATCCGGAGGCTTCGCTATATACAGTAATGCTTCCTATCAAGGTCTAGGTTGTGTGCTAATGCAGCATGGTAGAGTAGCCGTGTATGGTTCACGCTAGCTTAAAGAACATGTGTAACTACCCTACGTATGATTTAGAGTTAGCCGTAGCGGTTTTTGCTATAAAGATATGGCTACATTATCTTTATGGTAAGAAGTTCCAGATCTTCATTGACCATAAGAGTCTGAAATATATATTTGATTAGAAGGAGCTTAATATGAGGCAGAGACATTGGGTAAAGCTTCTTAAGAATTATGATTGCAAGATTCTGTATCGCCCAGGCAAAGTGAACATAGTTGCAGATGCTCTAAGCAGGAAGAGTATGGTTTCTGTTATGATGGTCAAAGAATGGGAATTACTTGAGCAATTCGCTCAGTGTTAGTGTTGAGACAATAGATGTCGGGTTGATGGCTAGCCTTCATATTGAACCAAGTATCCTAGATCAGATCAGATCAGATCATGGTAGAGAAATGATCAAATAGTATTAGACATGGTTAGCCAAGCATAGCAAGGCTTGCAATTAGATTTTACAATCAGTGATGAGAGGTTATTGAGATTTAAGGCCACACATGTGTTCCGAGTGATGATACCCTGAGATAGAGGATTTTGAGAGAATCCCATTGTTCTTACTACACTATGCACCCAAGCAGCACTAAGATGTATCATGACCCGCGTAAGGTGTATTGGTGGTTGGTATGAAACGAGACGTGGCAGAGTTTGTGGCCAAATGTTTGATCTCTAAGCAGATTAAGGCTACGCACTAGAAGCCAATAGAACTACTTAAGTCTTTACCGATGCCTACATGGAAATGGGAACACATTACGATGGATTTCATTATGGCCTTACCAAGGACCCGAAAGGTTATGATGCAATCTAGGTTATTGTTGATAGATTGACTAAAAGTGCTCACTTCCTTGCCATTAAGAGCACATATTCACTAAGTACATTGGCAGACTTGTATGTTAGAGAGATTGCTCGGCTACATGGGGCTCCCGTGAGCATCACTTATGGTAGAGATTCTAGGTTCACCTCCCAATTTTGGACTCATTTTCAAAAAGGCATGGGATCTCAATTACGCATACCATCCTCAAATAGACGGTTAGTCCGAGAACTATCCAGACCTTAGAAGACATGTTGAAGGTGTGTGCACTAGACTTTAAAGCTTCCTGGGATGACCACTTGCCCCTCGCAGAGTTTGCCTATAATAACAGTTATCATACCAACATCGGGATGGCACCATATGATGCTCTATATAGCAGTAGATGTAGGTCCCCAGTGGCATGGGAAGAAGTGGGTGACCGTAAGATTTTAGCCCCTAATCTTGTAAAAGAGGTAGGTAAGGGTGTTCGAATTATTTGTGATAGACTCAAGGCTGCCCAAAGTAAACAGAAGAGTTACATCGATATGCATAGACGGCCACTTGAGTTTCAGGTTAGGGACTTTGTGTTTGTGAAAGTATCTCGAAGCAAGGGTATCATGCGCTTCGGAAAGAAAGGAAAGATGAGTCCTCGTTTCATTGGTCCATTTGAGATATTGGAGAGAGTTGGGGATGTTGCTTACTGGTTAGCTTTGCCACCATAGCTTTTTGGGATACATAACGTCTTCCACGTCTCTATGTTGAGGAAGTATCATTCGAATCCCTCCCATGTTATTGAGTACAAACCATTGGATATTCAGGAAGATATGAGCTATGTTGAGCAGCCAGTCCGGATCCTTGACAGAAAGGAAAGGGTACTTCGATCTAAAACTGTTCCACTGGTTAAGGTTTTTTGGTAGCACCAAACGACAGACAAAGCTACATGGAAGCTAGAGAGCCTCATGAGAGAAAAGTACCTGCACTTGCTTAATGGACCAGCCTGAATTTGGAGGACCATTCCTAAAAGGTAGGGAGAATGTGGAACCCAAAATTTTCATATTATTATTTAATTGAAAACTAGAAGGAATTTCAATGTATGGATTTGGTGTTTATGTAGGGGCCAGAAAAGCCAAGGAGCTAGGATTAGGGGCATGAAGCTTGGGGCATGAAACCCGAGGTAAGATTTTGATTTAAAGTGTTTTTCAAGAATTTATATTAAAATAAGTATGATTTGATGTTGAGAAGATTGAATTGAAAGGTTTGGAGTGAAAAAGTTCATGAAATTCTAAGTTACAACTAACCAAGGAGCTCGAATTAGGGGCACGAAGCTTGGGGCATGAAACTTGAGGTAAGATTTTGAATTAAGGTGTTTTTCAAGAATTTATATTAAAATAAGTATGATTTGATGTTGCAAAGATTGAATTGAAAGGTTTGGAGTGAAAAAGTTCATGAAATTCTAAGTTAGAACTAAACCGAAAAAGTTAACCAAGTAACCGAATAAATCTCTTAAATCCGTAAAAAAATATTTATTATTCTGACCTCATGGTAGGCCAATATAGGGTATAATTAACTTAGAGAATTAAATTTAGGTGAAAAATTTGAGGTTAAGACATTTAAATAAATTTTAGAAGAAAACCGAAAACTTTAGCAGTTTAGCATTGAAAATGACTAAATCGCGTAAAATGAGCCCAACCATAAATTTTTCCCAAACAAGAGGGTGCCAAATTTTATGAAAATATATTAAACACATAGTAAAACACTTGAGAAGTGGACAAATCACAAAAATAGGCCGAAAATAATTTTTATGGATTTATTGGTGCAGGCCAGCTAGTAGTTAAATTTTCCGCTTACTGCTAGGCTTTGGTTTTGGGTCAAATTAAAGGGGCTAGGAGTGGAGTTTGAGCCTGGAATTCTAATATAAGAAATAAACCAATTCAGTCTACCGAATGGTATTATAGCCTCTGTAACTCGAAGGAAGCAGAAAGATATTCCCCTCTCAACATGCCATACACGCCCTTATCTGCTTCACCTTGTAGAATTTGTTTGGCTACATTCCAGGCTGAATTAGAGTTCGGCCAAAAAGGATCGATTGTTCCTCCATAAGTCCCCTACCCATAAAAAAATAATTCAGCCAAAACAAAAGTCATTTGGTTAGTGAAAAGTTAGTGAGAAGAAATCTAGACAGAACTGCCATGTTTTGCAGGTGAGAGAAAGTTATTTTTTATTCTTGGATGGATTTTTAAGCTTGTCTATTGTGTTTCTAAGTTGTATATATGTTGATTTACAGCTTAGGGTGATTGTTGGTGGATGAATCTTTGGTTAAAGCTGGTCAACAGTAAGGTAAAATTGTTGGAAGAAGATAAAGTTGAGATATGATTGATGTATGTTGAATTTGCATGATTCTGGCTAAAGTAGAATTTTGAAATGGATTTTCTAGGGTTAGGCTATGTTTTGGACAGCCTAGGTTCTATATGAAAATGGTGAAGTTTGCTTGGTTGATGATTGTATGCTGTTAGTTTAATACCGAAAAGTTCAGTTTAAGATTCGATTTAATCGAAAACAATGAAATGGCGGAATTTGGCAATTTAACAAGTTTTGAAGTATTATGTAAAGTGTTAAAAGAACATGTAAAACATTATTTTGGTGAGTTTAAGTCTAACGAATATAAATATATCAAAACGGCACGTTTATTAGTAAAATCGAGCAAGTAGGAAAGTTAGTGAATAAGGCCAACTCTAATGATGTTTATGGTTACTTAAGATATTTAAGGTATGTTAAGATGAGTATGAGTATGTATTGATGATTTTGAAATTGTTTTTGGCAGCGAGTGGTGTAGGCACACAAATCAAAGCATGCTCGAGACTTGAGGACAGTTGCTGCCTTGAGATCCGATAGGTAAGGGATTTAATTTAAAGTTGTAATGGTGTCCTTACTTTCATATTAATTTATACAGAAATGTTTGAAGCATGAATTATGTCTCGAAGTTAATTTTCAAAGTTTTCAAAAACTAGTTAGACGTAGTGATTTTTATGTTAACTAAGGATGCCTAAGAAAATGAACCTTATGATTTCTATGCATGATTTTCCAATAATGTTTTAAGTGTGAAAGTAAATAAGTATGTTTTCCGAAATTGCGATTAGGATGGTAAATCCCTGGCTAACATGACCCAGGCACTCCCGGTCCTTACCGTTTTCATACTAAATTTATGATTAAGAAGTTGTAAAAGTAAGTAAAATTTGAGACTAAGGCCCTCTTGTAGTTTATGTTATTGCCTATCATGCTTCCCACATTGTGCATGTTCTTGTCCCTTGTGGCGTATGTTTAGCTCACGTCGTGCATGTTTTCACCCACGTTGTGCATGCTTCTATCCCTTATGGGTATGTTGGTCCTTTGTGGTGTGTGTTCACTGTACGAGCCTGATTAGGTCTACAGCCCCCTACCATGGCCATTGGTACTCAGTTCCCTCTTCAAAGGATGATTAGTCATGACCCGCATATTGGCTATATGGTCCCGCCTAGTCTCCATGAACTCTATGATAAGTTTTATTAATTATGATGTTAAGTTCCTAAAGTATGATGTATGTTTGAAACAAGTATGAATTTTAAAAATATGTATTAAAGATTTCATATGATGATTTAAAGTATGAAATGTATTCTTATAGCATCTCGTTTTTTTTGCATTTGTCGATACTGTGACTGATTTAAATGCATTTCTTACTGAGCTTTACAAAAGCTCACCCCCTTTATCTTTTCAAATTATTTGCAGTGATTATCCCTTTTGCCTGCTACGTACATGACGTATGTTGAGGGACGCGTCTCTCCTCATGCTACATTTTGTACACACATAAGGTATACAATTATTTTGATACCAAACATCCTGTACAGCTCAGATATTTGAATGTTGTGATGGGTATTTATGGAAATTGAGATATTATGAATGTTGTATAAGTTTTGTGGAATCTTATAGTTATAGTTAGGAAGGCATAAATAAAATCAACTGCTGTGGGATTATAAATGTGTATGTTGAAATGAACTGTATTGGGAATTGTGGCTAGATTTGAGAAAAATAAATTATGTTTTCATGCAAGGGGTTAGGATAGTTACAGCTGTTATGTTGCTGAAATTTCTATAAAAAAATGTAAGATTCCTACACTGGCAAGAATGCAACCTAAGTAAAAAATTAAGTTAAAAAAATGGAAAGGGTAGCCTAAGACTTTTACGTTTTCAAGGCGTGACAGAACTAATATTTTATTTTTATTATTTTCTATACATTTGGGTCAAACATGATCAATTATTGACTCTCAAAGTGGTTTGACCGAGTATGGGTAATGAAATTACCAAACTTCCAATATACGAAGGTTTTCAGTTTTGTTCGCGTTGTTTTTAGTACTTTCACGTAATTCAGTTCAAGGGTTGGATTTACGTGAAACTTAATTACGCGAGAATTATCATTTAACAGTCTGTAGGTCCAAAGTCATTTTAGTTTGACCGTTATTTAGAAAAGTTCATTTGGGGTTTGGATACGATTGTCATTTTTGAATTTCTTGCATATAAACTGAGATATACTCATCTTAAGGAATTTCGAAAAATGGTCTTCTTGACCTTTAGACATTTCAGGCCCAATTTTAATATTTTGGCAGTCAAAGGCCATCCGAGTTATGGATTGCCTTGTGGGGCTCATTTGCCAATTTTATCGATAATTCCATAACATAGAGGAATTAATTTTCGTAATTTTACTATTTATCCCAATTCTTCACCTTTAATAGGTATAGGGAGAATAGAGAAATTTGGGCTCTCATATCTCCTCACCTTTAAGGAATTTGGTTCTCCAAATTCGACACAAATACTTTAGGGATTCAATACCTTGAGACTTATCAGTTTTCAATAACTACTTTTAGCAGTCAGTGCTTTCACTTATTCATATCAATTTTCTTATATAAGGTGTACACCATTTACAATCAATTCTCTTATCTTTATTAATCCTTGCTAATTTCCATCAGTCATATTCCATAAGATCCTTCTATTATCCTCTAAACAATATCTATCTCAATCAATCATTCTTGATCATTCAGTACTCATTTCCATAACACTTCCCTACAACCTCCGTAACTATCATTCTTATTCTTTCTATTAGCCATCAATATTCCTTTACCGATCGATATTTTGTTCTATTTTCTAACCATCCTCCTCAATTTATATTTAGACAATGCATAGCAGTGTGGGATGTAAATAAATTCTAACTTACTTACACCGACACGTACTAGGCAAAACTTGCCCTAATACTATTTTTATAACATCTGAAATTATAAAATTCTGAACTAACTTTTTCCTTTTTGCTTGTATCTTTCTTATCTAATTATTCGGTATCAATCCATTTGCATTCAGTGTCGATGCAAGTTTGATCTACAATTTCCATTACAATTAAGTCTTTATACTATTAAATTAATTAATCCACAAATAATAAATAAGATATTAAAATAAAATCTATAACACATTATCTATAAATCTATTTATAACAGTTCCATGTAATATACATCCCACCGGTTCGTGTACTTTCCTTAATTTAACATTACATTGTTCACATTCCGACTCAAATACATCTGCTGTGCATTTATATATCTGAATATAAATATAAAATTCTACATATACTTATTCACTTGATACTTTAAACGTTTAGTAAATTTCTTCAACTAACCTGTCGCAGCCATTGGCACGTGCACTGGTGAGCTATCTGAGATGGAGACTAAGGGGGTGAGCTTCGGGTAAAGCCTAGTAAGAAACATATATTAAAGCGCATGCTATATGCAGTTGAATAAAAATAATTTATTTTATTATTTATAAAAAGGCATATTAAATATAAATATCAAAATGCATAAAAATATATATTTCCTAACAACTCACTAGGGGATGATGCAGGAAGGATACATAAAAATATTTATTTTTGTAACGTCCAAAATTATAAAATTCCAAACCAACTTTTTCCTTTTTACTTCTAACTTTCTTCTAATTATTCAGTATTAATCGGTTTGCGTTCGGTGTCAATGTAAGTTCAATCTACAATTTCCATTACTATTAAGTCTTTATACTATTAAATAAATTAATCCACAAATAATAAATAAGATATTAGAATAAAATCTATAACACATTATCTATAAATCTATTTATAATACTTCCATGTAATTTACATCCCATTGGTTTGTGTACTTTCCTTAATTTAACATTACACTGTTTACTTTCCAACTTCAATACATATGCTGTGCATTTATAAATTTGAATATAAATACAAAATTTTACATATACCTGTTCACTTGATATTTTAAACTTCTAGTAAATTTCTTCACCTAACCTGTCGCAGCAGTTGGCACGTGCACTAGTGAGCTATCTGGGATGGTGAGTAAAGGGGTGAGCTTTGGGGAAAGCCTAGTAAGAAACATCTATAAAAGAGCATACTATATGCAGTTGTTTAAAAATCATTTATTTTATAATTTATAAAAAGGCATATTAAATATAAATATCAAAATGCATAAAAATATTTATTTCCTAACAGCTCACTAAGGTACGATATAGGAAGGATACCATAGTCGGCTAGGTAATCAGATAGAGTATGGAAGGTACTTTGAAGTACCTATCGTGTTCTGGTCCCTAGATACGACTATAGGGAGTAAGCAATTGACGATGAAATCATTAATCATTATAAAGCATTTAATAAATTGTGCAATGTACTTTCAAATCATTAATCAGTATAAAACATTTAATAATTTATGCAATACAATTTCAATCTCAGTATATTAAACAATTTATCTAAACAGTTCTATAAAGCAATTTTAGTAAAAATTTTAGTAAGTGAAACAGTAGCATTTCAAATCATGTTATAAGCAATACTCTTCGTATTTCCATTTAGTGCAATAAGAAATTCATTTAAAACTATCACTTTCAATCATTCGATTTAAACATTTCTTTCTTTCTGTCCAATCAGTAAATCAGTATTCAAATCATTCACATTCAGTTCAATGGAGACAGTCACATTTAATAGAATCACGCACGTACAATATCCCCGTAAGGATGAAACAGTAAACAGTATCGCCGAAGGGACGAAACAGTAACAAATGGCCATCATCGAACAATCACAGATCGCACTGGTCAGGTGCTTATTGTGGAAACCTGTGGGCTTGACCATAATCCCACAGTCATGTACAGTAATCAATAAACCTGCGGACCAATCAGGTCTCGCAGTCATATAACAGTATGCATGATCACTAAAGAATGACTGTCTCAAAACATTTTCATCAATCATTTCATTTAACAGTAGAAATTATTTCAGTAGCAATTATCTTCGGTCAATCCATAATCATGAAAAATTACAATTTATGTGATTTAAACATTTCATGTAAATCAATTTATGTAAATTATTTCATGTAGATCAATGCATGTAAATCATTTCATGTAAAACAACAACAACAACAACAACAACAATAATAATAATAATAATAATAATAATAATAATATTATTATTATTATTATTATTATTATTATTATATTTCATGTAAATAAGATCATATTTTAGACTTGTATGGATGTAAAATAAACTCCTATTTTCATATTTAGGATAATTGGGTACGAAACGGGTATGATTTGGTTTTCCGAAAATTGACGAATACAAGTAAAACATTTCCTAAGCAACTCTCATACATGTTCCTTACATTGATTACCGTGTAGTATAAAATCCGCTAGCGCCTTTTACGCCTCTTTATTTTTCAATTTCTTAGTACTGTACAATAATTCCAAATTATATTTAAAATCCCATATTTTAATTCTAATAAATACTTTAGTAATTCTTGTTTTCTATGTTGTCACTTCCTATGGTACATTAAATTTATTTTATTTTCTGTTAATTATTGCAATTGTAATTATAGTTAACTATAGTTTGAAGCTTGAAAAATATCTCATTTTATCTCCTTTTATTAATATTTCATCGAATTAGAATTTGCCAAATGGTTAAATAATTAAAATTCCCCTTAAAATTTTCATTATTTACTATTTTACCTTATTAATATTTTAGTAATTTCAAATCAGATTTTTAAATTTCGTTTTTATTTAATTTTAGTTATTTTGGGTCAATTTAAGTCAAAGGTTGATCGATTTGACCAACTACTTGAGAAAAGACGAAAATACCCCTACATAATTCCATTATTTACCACTATGCCACAACCAATATTGTATTATTTTCTAGTTCCAGATTTTTAATTTTATTTTAATTAAATTTAATTTATTTAGTCAAATTCTGATCAACCTTGATTAATTTTGACTAGCTCTTATGTTAAATGACCATAAATCCTTTGTTCAATTTCATTATTTTCATTTATATCCTTACATTAATTTAATATTTTTAATTTCAAAATTAATATTTTATTTTTATTATTTTCTATATATTTGGGTCAAACATGGTCAATTATTGACTCTCAAAGTCATTTGATTGAGTATAGGTAGTAAAATTACTAAACTACCTATATACAAAGGTTTTCAGTTTTGTTCGCGTTGTTTTTAGTGCTTACATGTATTTCAGTTCATGGGCTAGATCCATGTGAAACTTTTTTACGTGAGAATTATCTCTTGACAGTCTATAGGTCCAAAGTCAGTATAGTTTAATTATTATTCATAAAAGTTCATTTGGGGTATGGACACGATTGTCATTTTCGAATTTGTTGCACGTAAATTGAGATATACTCATCTTATGGAATTCTGAAAAATGGTTTTCTTGACGTTTAGATATTTCAAGCCTAATTTTAATATTTTGGCACTTCAAAAGCCATTCAAGTTATGGATTGCCTTGTGGGGCCCATTTGCCAATTTTCTCGATAATTCCATAACGTAATAGAATTAGCTTTCGTAATTTTACTTTTTATCCCAATTCTTCACCTTCAATAGGTATAGGGAGAATAGAGAAATTTGGGCTCTCACATCCTCCCGACCTTTAAGGAATTTGATCCTCTAAATTCGACACATGTACTTCAAGGATTCAATACCTTGAGACATCAGTTTTCAATAGCTACTTTTAGCAACCAGTGCTTTCACTTATTCATATCAATATTCTCATATAAGGTGTACACTATTTACTATCAATTCTCTTATCTTTATTAATCCTTATCAATTTCCATCAATCATATTCCATAAAATCCTTCCATTATCCTCTGATCAATATCTATCTTAATCAATCATTCTCGATCATTCAGTTTTCATTTCCATAACCCTTCCCTACAACCTCCGTAACTCTCATTCTTGTTCATTCCATTAACCATCAATATTCCTCTACCGATCAACATTTTGTTCCATTTTCTAGCTATTCTCCATAATTTATATTTAGACAATGCACAGCAGTGTAGGAAGTAAATCAATTCTAACTTACTTACACCGACATGTACTAGGAAACCTTGCTCTAATACCATTTCTGTAATGTCTGGAATTATAAAATTTCGAACCAACTTTTTCCTTTTTACTTCTATCTTTCTTATCTAGTTATTCGATATCAATCAATTTGCGTTTGGTGTTGATGTAAGTTCAATCTACAATTTCCATTACCATTAAGTCTTTATACTATTAAATTAATTAATCCACAAATAATAAATAAGATATTAGAATAAAATCTATAACACATTATCTATAAATCTATTTATAATAGTTCCATGTAATTTACATCCCACTAGTTTATGTACTTTCCTTAATTTAACATTACACTGTTTACATTCCAACTCAAGTACATCTGCTGTGCATTTATAAATCTGAATATAAATATAAAATTCTACATATATCTGTTCACTTGATACTTTAAACTTCTAGTAAATTTCTTCACCTATCCTATCACAACGGTTGGCACGTGCACTGGTAAGCTATCTTGGATGGAGAGTAAGGGGTGAGCTTTGGGGAAAGCTTAGTAAGAAACATATATAAAAGTGCATACTATATGTAGCTGAATAAAAATCATTTATTTTATTATTTATAAAAAGGCATATTAAATATAAATATCAAAATGCATAAAAATATTTATTTCCTAACAACTCACTATAGGACGATATAGGGAGGATACATAAAAATATTTAATTTTGTAACATCCAAAATTATAAAATTCTGAACCAACTTTTTCCTTTTTACTTATATCTTTCTTATCCAATTATTCGGTATCAATAGGTTTGCGTTCGGTGTTGATGTAAGTTTGATCTACAATTTCCATTACCATTAAGTCTTTATACTATTAAATTAATTAATCCACAAATAATAAATAAGATTTAGAATAAAATCTATAACACATTATCTATAAATCTATTTATAACAGTTCCATGTAATTTACATCCCACTTGTTCGTATACTTTCCTTAATTTAACATTACACTGTTTACATTCCAACTCAAGTACTTCTGCTATGCATTTATAAATTTGAATATAAATATAAAATTCTACATATACCTGTTCACTTGATACTTTAAACTTTTAGTAAATTTCTTCAGCTAACCCGTTGCAGCGGTTGACACGTGTACTGCTGAGCTATCTGGGATGGGGAGTAAGGGGGTGAGCTTTGGGAAAAGCCTAGTAAGAAACATCTATAAAGGTGCATACTATATGCAGTTGAATAAAAATCATTTATTTTATTATTTATAAAAAGGCATATTAATATAAATATCAAACTACATAAAAATATTTATTTCCTGACAGCTCACTAGGGGACAATATTGGAAAGATACTATAGTTGGCTAGGTAACCGGGTAGAGTATGGGAGGTATTTTGAAGTACTTGTCGTGTTCTGGTCCCTAGATACGACTATAAGGAGTAAGCAATTGACGATGAAATCATTAATCATTATAAAACATTAAATAAATTATGCAATGCACTTTCAAATCATTAATCAATATAAAACATTTAATAATTTATGCAATGCAATTTCAAATTGATATCAGTATATAAAATAGTTTATTTAAACAGTTCTATAAAGCAATTTTCGTAAAAAATTAAGTAAAAAAAACAGTAACATTTCAAATCATGTTATAAGCAATACTCTTTTTATTTCCATCTAGTGCAATAAGCAATTCATTCAAAACTATCACTTTCAATCATTCGATTTAAACATTTCTTTCTTTCTGTCAAATCAGTAAATCAGTAATCAAATCATTTAGTATTCAAAACATTCACATTAGTCCAGTGGAGACAGTCACATCCAATAAAATTATGCACGATACAATATCCATGTAAGGACGAAACAGTAAACAGTATCCCCGAAGGGACGAAATAGTAACAAATGGCCATCATTGAACGGTCACAGATCGCACTGGTCAGGTGCTTACTGTGGAAATCTGTGGGTTTGACCATAATCCAACAGTCATGTAAAGTAATCAATAAACCTGCGGACAAATCAGGTCTCACAGTCATATAACAGTATGCATGATCACTAAAGAACGACTGTGTCAAAACATATTCATAAATCATTTCATTTAACAATAGAAATCATTTTATTAGTAATTATCTTCAGTTAATCTATAATCATGAAAAATTACAATTTATGTGATTTAAACATTTCATGTAAATCATCTAATGTAAATTATTTCATGTAAATCATTTCATGTAAACTGATTCATGTAAATTATTTCATGTAGATTAATGCATGTAAATCATTTTATGTAAATCATTTCATGTAAAACAACAACAACAACAACAATAATAATAAAATATATTTCATGTAAATAAAATCATATTTTAGACTTGTATGGATGTAAAATAAACTCCTATTTTCATGTTTAGGATAATTAGGTACGAAATGAGTATGATTTGGTTTTTCAAAAATTGACGAATACAAGTAAAACATTTCCTAAGCAACTCTCATACATGTTCCTTACATCAATTATTGTGCAGTATAAAATCCGATAGTGCCTTTTATGCCTCTTTATTCTTCAATTTCTTTGCACTGCACAATAATGACAAATTATATTTAAATCACATATTTTAATTCTAATAAATACTCTAGTAATTCCTGTTTTCTATTTTTTTTGTGTAAGCACATGTATCTTCATCTGTTTTACAGTCTGAGATTAATCCTATTCGGGCCGGAAGTGGTAAACGGTAAAGCCCTCCCAACAGTGGGGACTCCAAGACTCGAACCCTGTCCAAGTACCTCGGGAAGAAGTCCACTTCCACCTCTTCCAACCACTTGGTTTATATTTTGTTTTGTATTTTTTTCAGTGAAGGAACACACTACTTAACAAATTTATTTTATTTTCTATTAATTATTGCAATTGTAATTATAGTTAACTATAGTTAAATTTCATTTTTTTTCTTCAAGTTCAACTTCTCCAATGTCACATATTTTCTATTATATATTTTGTTAAGTTTAATAATTAATTTCTTTTATTTCCTATTAAATACTAAAATATAATTGCAATTAAATCTTATTCTTTCTCTAAATTCACTATGGTTAATAATGCACATTTAAATTCCAATCATTATTCTATAAATTCTTATTTTCTATTTTTATCACTAGCCATGGTAATTTATTTTACTTCTTATTAATTATCAACACATGACTACATTCAAATTTAAATTCAATTTCCTTACTTGGACTTTTAATGAATTTTTTTCTTAATTCTTATCCTCTGTTTTCTTAGTGCCCACAATTAATTTATTTAATTTCTTATCAAGTACCATAATCCAATTATACTAAATAGAAATCTCTTCCAAATTTAATTCTCAAATAATTTCATTGTCATCTATATTTTATTCTTAAATTTTCAAACCATAAAAATTCATATGGAACTATTTTTTAGCCTAAATCTAACACTTTTTCATACACTCCATTTGTCTTCTTCCAATTTTCATCTACACAACTATTTTTTTTACTCCTTTACATTAATTTTGAATCCTTAACATTTTAAAATTTAATCAACACCATCACTAAAAGCCTTGGTCGAGTGCCATATTTTTTCCAACCTTATTCTTTTTTCAAGTTTTGTTTTACAATTTAATCTTAATTTATTGTTACATAAACCTTACAAGTGCCATTTATTAAAATTGCAGCAACATGTGTTTTATTTTCTTTCATGGCCGGCAGCTCATGTGGCTTTATCTTTGTTGGTTTTTCCATTCCTTTCTCAACTCTTGTTTTATGAACTCTTCCTACTCATTCAAAAACAACATTAATTCATCAAGTATCATCACCATTGTTCAGCTTATGTCAGCCGCTTGATACCCATCTCACGCCAACTTCCATATTTCACAAGCTATCATCACGCTAACTTCCATATTTCACAACCTATCATTAACCCCAAGTTCAACTCACCATTTCTTATTAATTCTTACCCAGTATACCTCAAAATTACCAAGATTTTCTTCAATTTTTTCCTTATAGTTGAATCTATCTTGCACCTCTACACTCCAATTTGATTCAATTTAAAGCTGAAATCATATCATCCATGCATGAAATCCAGTAAATACCATAGCTAGAATCAAGTAAAACGTCATTAAACCACCTTACCACGTCAGCCAAACCACATAACCCCCAAAACCAGTCATGAGCTCTGATGTTCAGCCCCTCCAATTCTAAGTTTAAGATGTTATTAAGGTGGGAAATAGGTTTAGTGAAGGATGATTGGTGTTTTGGTGATGAAACATGGTGAATTTGTTGGGTAAAATGAAGAAGACGTGAGAAAGGATAAAGAGAAATGAGTAGCAACAGAAAACAGGTAAAGGAGGTTGGTTTGGTTGGCTAAAGAAGCTTGAAAAAAAATCTCATTTTATCTCCTTTTATTAATATTTCATCCAATTAGAATTTGCCACATGGTTAAATAATTAAAATTCCCCTTAAAATTTTCATTATTTACAATTTTACCATAGTAATATTTTATTATTTTCAAATCAGATTTTTAAATTTTGTTTTTATTTAATTTTAGTTATTTTATGTCAATTTAAGCCAAAGGTTAACCAATTTGACCAATTACTTGAGAAAAGATTAAAATACCCCTACATAATTCCATTATTTATCACTATGCCACAACCAATTTTTTGTTATTTTCTAGTTCCAATTTTTAATTTCATTTTAATTAAATTTAATTTATTTAGTCAAATTCTGGTCAACCTTGATTAATTTTGACCAGCCCCTATGTTAAATGACCATTATACCCTTGTTCAATTTCATTATTTCCATTTATATCCTAAATTAATTTAATATTTTTAATTTCAGAATTAATATTTTATTTTTATTATTTTCTATATATTTGGGTCAAACATGATCAATTATTGACTCTCAAAGTGTTTGACCGTGTATGGGTAGTGAAATTACCAAACTACCCCCATACGAAGGTTTTCGATTTTGTTTGTGTTGTTTTTAGCACTTTTGCGTAATTCAATTGACGGGCTGGATCCACGTGAAACTTCTTTATGCGAGAATTATCCTATGATAGTCTATAGGTCCAAAGTCATTTTCGTTTGACCGTTATTCAAAAAAGTTCATCCGAGGTATGGAAACGATCGTTATTTTCGAATTTGTTGCATGTAAACTGAGATATACTCATCTTAAGGAATTTTGAAAAATGGTCCTCTTGACTTTTAGATATTTTGGGCCTAATTTTAATATTTTGGCACTTAAAAAGCCATCTAAGTTATGGATTGCCTTGTGGGGCCCATTTGACAATTTTCTCGATAATTCTATAACATAAAGGAATTAGTTTTCGTAATTTAACTTTTTATCCCAATTCTTCACCTTCAATAGGTATAGGGAGAATAGAGAAATTTGGGCTCTCACATCATTAGTTTATCTCTTCGGCTTAATTCGAATAGTTCGTTTCCATGCTTTGGCTATCTCATTTGCTTTTATTTAGCGTTCCCGGCTCCATATAAGCAAATTCAAACTAATTCAACCCATGTGTCATTAGGACAAACTATTCACTTCCCACTTGTATGATGGATCATGAAATTAAATCATGGCCCTAATCAAATTTTCATCCACAGTTACCATAAGAAGGAATATCAAGCACCCATACTTTTGATGAAAATTTTCTCAACTCTTCTTGCTTAATTGTTTCCACACACCTAGCAGGTCAGTTATGTCATTTTGCTTGAGAGTCAAATGTATGTTCTCGAGGAGGATAGATATGTAATCCTCAGCCAAGCAATCTCCTTCCTTAAGTTGCGCCTCTTTCTATAACAACTTCCGTTCATGAGAGGATATAGATTGCCTTTGACCTTCCATGGATGTAACTCGAATCCTTTTTATTGGCAACTGTTGTGTGGAAAATATCCCTACATGAAGATAAGATGATGCAAAGGTAAGAACTAATTAGATTGATGTCATGTTAATGGTATGCAAAAAAAGAATTATTCCTTTGTGTACCTAATTTTAGGTTTTCTAGAAAGTAGGTTAAGTATGGCTTTATCCCATGGTTGGTCCCTTATGATTCATTATATGAATGGCTAGGGTTGATAGGGATCTAAAGGTTCTCAAATTAGTCCTCACAGTCATCCACATAGGATTAGTAAGGCACCTCAATCCTTGCCCATCACAGGCTCCAACTGGAAAGGGTTCAATTTGAGTGGGAGTATTTCGTTTGCCATTATGGAGGATACCACCTCACGACAACGTAGGTACTATACTCCCTTCTAAAAGGGACAAGCTTAGGTATAGAGCTCATGTCAT
Organism: Heritiera fomes; assembly: GCA_032173925.1. NCBI lineage: Eukaryota > Viridiplantae > Streptophyta > Magnoliopsida > Malvales > Malvaceae > Heritiera > Heritiera fomes. The sequence continues at coordinate 15,372,370 of JAPDPM010000005.1, forward strand.
GATATGCATGTGATGGTGTGTTTAGGAACAAATCTTTAAAATGCCATTCAACAAACATGGTAATATTGACAAAAAATCAAAATTATTCAAATAAATCCTAGCATAGCATTAAGAATAATTTTTTACCTCGACCATCAATTCCCTAGTGGAATCGCCAAGCTGTCATAATGATTTAAGTTCTAGACCTAATCGCTAGACATGGTTTAATGGAGTCACCACCAATCATATTTTAGCCTAGGTGTGATTGGTCATCTACTCTCATTTAAGGATATGGATTGATCTTGATTTTAGATTTAGGGTTTGAGGGTCGACTATGCGTGAGGAAGGTGTTAACACCCTCATGATGCCCATCCTAGAATGGTACCTAATTAATCTTGTGTTATCTTATGATGGTTTTGTTTAAATAATCTTAATTTGCATACTTTTTTTTATTCCAAATAGTTAAATATTGGTAAATTTTCTAAGGAACTCTCCATCATTCTGGTAGAGTTTCTTGAAAATTTATCCTCACCTTAAGAGCATTCAAGTAGTACCGTTTGACTTGTTTGAAGAGGCTCTTTCGTCGGATTAAATATCTCCTAATTTATTTTTAACCTAATTTTATTTATCTTATCATTGTTTATTTTTCTTTATTTTACTTTCTTTTACTATTTTATTTATTTTAATTTAATCTTCACTAAGTTTTATTTATTTAATTATTTTTAATTTAAGAAATAAAGTTAATATCGAAAATTAGTCTTAGACTTCCATCATTCTGACGAGACTTCAAGAAAAATTCTTACTTAAAGAATTCCAAATGTTAACCATTTATAACTCTTTGGACTCTTATCATCGGAATAACCCTCATTCATTCTCTATTAAGTTGTTATTATTTATTATTTTTTAACCATTTTTCTATTAATAATTTTTATTTTCTTTCAATTTCATAACTTTTACTATTAATCATTTATTATTGTTATTATTAGTTATTATTTTGAAAACAAATATTGACTATGAACATTGAAAATTTTTACTTAAATCTTCCATCATTCTAGTGAGATTTAAGAAAAAATCTTCTCACCTAAAAATTCTAAATGTCGACCATTTGTGACTCTTTGGAATTGTATCCTTGAAATAATTTTCATTTATTTTCAATTTGTTATTAAATCTTCCATTAAAAAATGTTAAAAATATAGATTATTAATATTGAAAATTTTACTTAAATCTTCCATCATTTTGGCGAGATTTAAGAAAAATTTTCTCACCTAGAGATTTCCAAATGTCAACCATTTGTGACTTTTTGGAATCTCATCCTCGGAATGGTTTATATTGGCTCTCAATTTGTAATTAACTCTCATGTTGTTATTAATATTATTTATTTTAATAAAAAATTTTTAATAAAAAATTTTTATTAAAAATACGGATTACTAATATTGAAAATTTTACTTAAACCTTCCATTATTTTGGCAAGATTTAAAAAAAATCTTCTCACTTAGAGATTTTCAAATGTCAACCATTTATGACTCTTTTCAATCTCATCCTCGGAAATATTTTTACTTATTTAATTAGTTAAAAGTTTATATTTTATTTATTTATTTATATTTATTCACTTTTTATATTTTATATATTTTTTATATTTATTTCATGAAATAAGAAATTTAATTTCCAACAAGGCAAAGTTTTATACTATTATTTATTTTTATTTCTAAAAATTAGCAACTAAATTTAACTAATCTTAGTTTAATCTGCAAATTAATATTGGTGTTATAACTAATTTCCAAGCCCAGATCTAATATTTTTTATAATCTTACAAATTATTCTTAATTTTAATATTTTATAGCCCATGATCCCCTTTTTTTTCGATAAATTAAGAGAAAATAATATAATAAAGGTAAAAATATGAACCTTAATTAAAACTAACCGTTTTATTAAATGGCTTTTATTCCTCTTTCCTTTCTCCTCCCTTGCTCATGTTGCTACCAAAATAGAAATAGATACGCGAGGCGATGCCAAGCAAGGATGTTGGGCATGAACAGTGGTGGCACAGCACTAGTGACAGAAGCGGAGATGCAAGGGCGGTTGGTAGTAAGGGTGGACTGAAGGGCGATGTAGTAGGAGTGAATCGATGCGTTTGTAATGTCCGAAATTATAAAATTTCGAACCAACTTTTTCCTTTTAAAACACTTATTCACTTACGATCGTTAGGTTTGCATTCAGTGTCAGTGTAAGCATACTCCACATTTTCTTCCTGAATCAATTCATCATATCATCAAATAAATAAATAAATAAATAATTTTAATATATATACAATATAATATTTATCCATACAATTTACATCCCACTATAAAATTTTCATCCTGTTCCATAAATACATTTGCTGTGCAAATACATGTCTGAACATAAATGTAAAATATATACCTGATCAAATGTTACTTTAAGCTACCAGTAATTTCTTCAAAAATTCAGAAAGTAGCGGTAGACACGTACACTGAAAGCTATCTGAGAGAGGGGAGTAAAGGGTTGAGCTTTGGGGAAAGCCCAGTAAGAAACATATATAAAAGCACTATATTAAGCTACTATATGCAGATAAAAATAAATTTATTTACTGATTATGAATACATATTAAATATGATTATCAAAATAACAAAATCATTTATTTTCCTAATACTACATTAGAGGGAGTTTTAGGAAAGATACTATAGTCGACTAGGAAACCGGATGGAGTATGGGAGGTATTTTAAAATACCTTTCATGTCTCGGAACCTAGTAGTGACTATAGGGAGTAACAGTTGAATTTGATATGAAAACAGTATAATAATGATATAAAAATCCTATCGTAAAATATTTTAGTAATTAAACAATTTATAAACTATTTACTGGAAACACTAAAGTAAACACTTCGTTTCACTGATAGTACAGTTCAATATTAATAAACACAATACGATAAATACTTCAGTAAATAATATAGTAAACAGTTTGGTAACAATAAACAGTTCAATACTAGCAAACAGTTCAGTAAAGCAGTATGGTAAACAGTAACAATACAGTGGAGACCAGGCAACACCCAAGTATATCATGCTATAGCAGTAGTCCCTGAAGGGAGTAACAGTAACACACGAGACATATGCCCATAGTCTGTGGGCCACAATGTACACTTGCCAAGTGACAACTGGGACAGTTGATGACTTGGTGGGTTAATCAGCAACAACAACAATAACAGTAACAGTACACGTGACACGTGAGCATGATATGAGGCCTAACAATCTCAAAACAGTGTATATATAGTAGAAACACCATTTATGAAATCAATTTTACTGATAATATCTTCAATCAGTCCATAAATAAATGTATTGAAAATATATTTAGTTCATGAATAAAAATTCATAAAATATTTACACTTCAGTATTCTTTTCTGAAAATGTTCTATTTATCTGTAGAACAATAATAAGCATATGCTGGTACCTGTACATAATTAAAATTCGTTAAGATGAATATTTAAATATTGTTTTTCGATAAATAGTGAAAATATGCAATTTAATGCAAATTATGAAATTTACTTCATTAATATCTCATTTTTTATATCCAAAAATATTAAAGGATATTTTCATAAATTTTCTAGAATTTTTGGCAATATAACGGTTATTCTAAACCTAGCCCTTCTGCCTAGAAAACACTGTTTAAAAACCAGCCAGTGTCCATAATTTCACCAATCCCAAAGCCATTGATCTCAAGACAATATCATAAAATATATTACAGTATATAAACCGCATATAGGCAGTTAATCTGAAAACACTGTAGTAAATTGTTCAATATCAGTAAATATGAAACTTAAAACATATTCCAATTATGTGAATATAAAATAAATTGTATTTTTCCGTTTGGGAAAATTGATGGGAGACAGTTAAGAATTTTATTTCCAAAAATTTCCAAATACACGTAAAACATTTTCTAAGCAACTCTTATACATTTTCCTTACCTCTACTTCCGTGATGTATAAAAATCTAGTGGTGCCATTCACACCTCATTATCTTTTAAATTCTTAACACTGCACAATAAATTCCAAATTATGTTTAAAATTCCATATTATGATTTTAACAAACTTTATTTTAACTCAAATCTTCTATTTTTATAATTTCAACAACTAATTTATCTTAACTTATTTCCAACACATAATTCCAATTAATTCCCATTTTTCTCTAAATTCCATATCACCAATAATTCCATATATAACTAAAATAGATATTTTATAAATTCCCATCTTCCATTTTGTTAATCTCAATAATTTATTCGTTTAATTTCCTACAAAACACCACAATATAAGTACACTTAAATTTACAATCCTTTTTCAAATCCAATTTTACCAATAGCCACATAAACCTCATTTTATTTATTCCAACTAAATACCAAAAATATAATCACAATTAAATCATTTTCTTTTCCAACTTCAATGATACCAATAATTTCAATACCCTTAATTTATTTTTTCTTAATAAATCATGAAATTTCTAAATTTCTCTAATTAGTTTAAAATTCATTCTTTTCTCATATTTAATCCCACCAACAATTTCATTAACATTTATATCTTATTCGTTGGTTCTCATTCCATAAAAATTCACATTGAGATTCCATCATCACACTTAACCCATACCTCTCCTCATACACATAATTTATTCTCTTTCCAAATTATTGCCACAAATATTATTATTAATTTTGCTATATTATTTCTTACTTATTAACCATCAAAATTCAAAATTACATATAGAAAAATATGGTTAGCCAAATATTTCAATTGATCCCAAAATTCAATCCTTTTCTCAATTTCTCTTTTCTTTAATTTAATCTTCTACTTACTCTTGCTACCAGTTAATTACCATGTGAGAACCAATTATTTTGTACTGTACATGTACAAATATTTAATTATTAATTAATAAATAATTTATTTTGTATATTTTTGTATATTTTAAGTAAATAATGATGTGGGCCCCACTTAGATTCTAATGCCCAGATAAGCGTATGACTGAAGAAAACAGTGTACGGAGGGTGTAATAATGATATTATGGAAATATGGAGGCCAAAATACCTTGTTTACATTATTTTGGAAGTATGACAAACAAATTGGAAAATAACGGTTACGTCCCAAGGGTATTTGCGTAAATTTTACCCAAACTAAAATGAATTGGGACAAAGTAAAAATATCATGATATTCTACATGAATAGTAGTTTAACACAGTGTTAATGGACTTCTTGAAACGGTCATTAAATCAAAATATTTCGCTGGTGGTTTGTAGGGTAAAATCGTAATTTATCACTATCCGTGTATCGCACGTTAACGAAACCACTTCTAATCATCAAAATACATTTAATAAGATTATTTGTTGATGCAATCCAAAAGTTTGGAGTGTAGTTACATAGTTTTTATGACTATAGAAGCTTAAGGGCAAAATTATCTGAAATTTGCATAACCAAGGGCATTTTCTTCATTTGGCCTACTTCTAGAAGACTCTTTAAAACTCCATCAGCTATTGGCAGTTACTATTCATCATCTTCCTAAGCCACCACCACGCCATTGAAGAGAAAAAGAAAGAAAGAAAGAAAAGATCTCATATCTTCCAATCTAGCCATTATCTCACCAAACCATTAACTAAAAAAATATTCTTTTTTTTGTCCTTTACCTAGCCATACCAATAGCTCATTGTATAAGCTACAATACAACAAGAAAGAGAGTCTCAAAGTTTGGGCCAAGGTACCCTTTTTGTCACATCCCGTGATCGCATTTTTCACGTATTTCTATACAACTTATCCGGTTGGGCTGTCTGTGATACTTCACTTTTCATATTCATTTAACTATGGAATATAAATTTAGTAATATCAATTACATCCCCTATCTTAATTCTCAAGAAAGTAGTATTGAAAGTAAGTCTAAATATAGAAAATAAATGATCATACCTCATATTATAAATCAAGCTGTCGCAGTGTCTCCAAATGCGCAGTTCGAAATCCTCAAATGTCAGATCCTTTAGTCCTCGAAAATCTGAAATGTTAATATTAAGGGGTGAGCAAACCACGGCTCAGTAAGAGAGTTATATGTAACACTTGATATTCAGCTATCTATATGCTGAAAATAATTTTTCACCTTCTTTAAATCTTCCTTGCTGGCTCTAGGCTCACATGTAGGAAAGATACTACAGTCGGCTAGGGATCCGGATGGAATAAGGCATGTATTTTGAAATACCTGTCTTATCCCGGAACCTAGAAGCAACTGTAGAGAGCACTATATAAATTGTTCTCAAAACGATTTAATATTCGTTTTCCATAGAGTAAACCATTTATTTCTTTTTACATCATTATGTTTTAAAACACGTAACAGCTCAGTAGTAAAACAGTGGTTTAGGATAAACCATTTTGTAATTATTTCTATTTTCGAAATAATTTTCAATGTTATTCTTTTTGAATAAACATTCATTTCTCTTTAATTCAGTAACCATATCTTACAGTTCAATAAAACAGTAATATTCAATACAGTACCACTTGGTAAACAGTATCTTGATACGGTTCAGTCAGTAAACAGTAAACAGTAGCTACCAATTCAGTAAACAGTATACGGTAGCTTTCAGTTCAGTATCATGGAGACCAGGCAACACCCTAAATGTATGATGCTATAATATCATCCCAAATAGGGGAAACACATGAGATCAATGGCCATAGTCTATGGTGTCCACAGTGTGCACTGATCAGGTGTCCGCTGGGACACTGATAATAGGATCAGTATCTATCAGCACTAACACGTGACATGTGAGCATGATATGGGGACTAACAGTCTCAAAACAGTAAACACGTGATATAAACCCCATTTATGAAATCAATTTCATTGAATATAAATTCAATCAATCCACAATTATTCATAAGGAAAATATTTTCATCTTATGAATCACAATTTATAAAATATTCATATTGGGGTCATCATTCCCGAAAATGTTCTAAACGTTATAGAATAGTATAAATCACATTTTCCATACAGTGAAAACAGTTTATAAAATAATCACTGTAAAATATAAAAGGTCATAACTGTCCTTTTTCACCGTAAAACATATACGCACGCTTTTCCGTGCTTTTTATCGAAAACACGATTTTCAAAGTTATCGAGATTCAAATCAATTATTTTTATGATTTATGGAAAATTAAAATATTTATTTTCCAAATCAACACTCCCGTCCCGTGTTTTCTCTGTAAACACATGCGAAGACCTTTTAGTCTCAAAACAATGTTTTCCATCTTTAATTACCTTTATGAAATTTTCTATAAACACTTATTTCCACAATTGAACTCATAAAGGTTATTTATAAAATCAAGTGAATATTTGAAGAAATATTATTAAAATATTCACTTTGGTCCTTTTCATTTTTCACCTCGTTTCACGTGAAATATCACCTATCGGGATAAATTTAGGTGATTTCCTTTTTCACCATTTTCAAAAACATGAATATTTTAAAATTAATTATAAGTATATTCATGTTTTATGAAAACTAATCGATTTCTCGATTTTCGTGTTGAAAATCGTTTCTCGTAATGTAAAATCATTTATTATGATTTTCAGTAATTTTCTAAGATTTTTCGGCAATATAACGGCTGCCGATTGGCTAGCCTCCTGCACATAAAATATAGTTTAAATCTCAACCGGTAAATCACCACAATATTTCCAACTAATCATTATTAATACCATTTATAAAAATTAAATGCATAATTTAAAACATGTGTGCCAAATATCCTTACACGCTGCACATGTCTCCCTTACCTGTTTCGGGTCGGCGACTGCCTCTCGAAGGTCGCGCCCATGTTCACCTCGCCCGATTCCATCGGCTTGGTCATCGATGATATTTTCTGGAAATTAAATTCTAAAATTTAGAATTTTTCCATAATTATTTAAATAAATAAATTATTTAAATAATTTAATACTTTTCGGGATTTCTTACCGATTCCCGGAATTCCTTTCCTTTCTCCTTTTTCTTCCTTTTCTTCTTTTTTTTCTTTCTTTTCTTTTTCTCTTTTCTTTTCTTCTTTTTTTTCTTTTTCTTTTTCCTTGGTCGGACCAGTTCAGACCAGTTAGACCGGCTCCACCCTCCTCACCGCCGGTTCTCCTCCGATGGCTGGTTCTTCGGCGATTCGGGGGCTCAGCAACTGGCCGACGTTGAGACGAAGCTGCCGGTGGCCTCAGCTCGGCCTGGATCGACGGCACGGCGGTGGATCTACTCGGTTTTGCCTCGATTACTTCTCCTCCTCAGTCGGCCTTCCTCCGCCGTTCCCCGCCTCTTCGATGGCCTCCTTCCCTTTCCTCTCCTTTCGCTGGTGCTTCAGCTGTAGTGGCGGCGGCCGATTTGGCCGGCACCGCCAGATCTGGTTTTCCTTTTCTCTTCCGGTTTCGCCGATTTTTCGCCCCTTTTTCGTTTCTGTTTTCGCCGTTTCTTTCCTCTTTCGGTTACCGGCGTCCTCTCCTCTCTCCGTCGGTGCCGTCTTCCTCTCTCCCTCCTCCTCTCTGGGTCGGCCGACGGTGGCCGGCCTCGCCTGGGAAGACAGAATCAGGCAATCCCGATTCTTGTATTCTGTTTCTTTTTTTTTAATTTATTTATCTTATATTATATTTATAACTATATTATAAATATAATATTAATATTATATTATATAGTATTCTACTATATAATATCATATAGATATAGATATATATTATATCAACACATATATATTTAATATATATGTATATCTACATACTTTTTAACTTAAATTATATTTATATATTTTTATACAAATGTAATAATACCAATAATAGTAATAATATAATATATATTGTATTTACAATATATATATATGTACAATTCAAATGTAAAATCATATTTACATTTCTTTTCAAATATGTATATGCTTATATATACATATTCTGTTATATTTAATACCTATGTATTGTTTAAATTTATCAAATAGTATATACACTTATATATACCAATGTATCTTTAATATATACTATATACCATACGGTATTTAAATACATATGTATTTATATCAAAATACATTTATATAATTTGTAATTATATAAACATATTTTATTTTCATTTCTCATTTTCTCATTTAATTTGGATTTCCATTTATCCAAATTAAATTTTCCTACTTTCCTTATTTAATTTCCTTCACTTAAATTTCCAATTTCATCACTTCCTTAATCCTCGGAATTTCCCCCATCTGTTCCTTTCTCAATTCTCGGGATTTTCACCAATATCTCGTTCTCACAATTTTATTTATTTATTTATTTCCAATATTTATTTTCTCCAACATTTATTTTCAATGTTTATAATTTCCAATAAATGAAAAATTTACGGTTATCACATTCTCTCCACCTTAAGAAATTCGGTCCTTTGAATTTAATTTAAGTCCAAAGGTGGTATATGCCGTATACTTACGACTTTTGACCTTTAGGTCATCCTTCAAGTAATACTGCCAGTACACTTTCAGCATTCAAGATTACTTTAGACCACTACATGCTCTCTTTCATCATATATGTCTATACTCCCGTAAGTTCATTTCTCAAATCGGGAGTTATTCATTTATACTCTTTTCACATAAGAGTCCATGCACAATGTTTTTCATGTCACAGCTGCTCTATGCTGTTCATCATCCATTTTTCTCACTTAGTGCCAAGTCGATAACTATCAATTACACATGTCAGTCAGTTATATGTAATTATCCCAGTAGCTTATACATCTTATGCACACGCTCTCTCAATATCATGGAGCGTTTACATCTCACGCTCATATATATATATATATATATCTATATATCAGTATGGAGCGGTGCTATCAATACACATGGGATCTCAAAGCCTTTTGCTATTCTCATCAAGCATATGGCAACTCAGAGATTCCCATCACCTGTAAGGCTCACTGGAACTATTCGTATACATTCTCATCGTTTCACCCTCATACTTCGACTAAGGCACTAGAGAATCTAGAAGTCTGATAAGGGAAAGTGATTCTATTTAGATCATTAGTCTTTAATCACTTCCATATCATCATTTCTCTTTTGGACTCTTTATTGTCCACAATATTCATTTTCTCTTTTATTTCATCAAGGCTGTGTCTCATTGCAAACTTTACTAAAGATCATCTCTTACAATCATAATTCATGAGACTATCCTGTTCTCTTCATGTAGTATGTCTTTACATCTCTTTTCATAATTTAGATTCTACAATTGAATCCTCAATTTATATATTTAATCACCACATCATTTATACACTTCCACCATTTCTATCATGTTACGGTGGTAATATGTGTAATCATTTTTCATTTATATACTAGCAGTAAACATATCAGTTATCTTACTCCTTTGAGTACCATTATTCTCACTTATCAAATCTGGCTTGTTTTTACATATTGCCATTGTCATGTGATAACCATCACGAGATTACTTGTCAATCTTAATTTCGGGAACTATTTCATGTTCCCTACTCATCATGCAACTTATCTTCTTATTTCATTTCCGTATTCTCACTCTCATCATTTCAGTTAGTTTTCTCAAGTGGTATGGTATTCTACAGTATAATCTCTTTACATTTTGCATACCATCTTCTCTTCCCACTTATCCTTTTACCAACTTTAGTTTCTTTAGTTATATCTCGTTAATAGAGCAGCTAGTCTCATCATTCTTTTATAGACTGGCAGTAGTATCTAGCTAGACTCATTACTTTCGTATCTCAATCATTATCTCTATATCATAGACAGGTTCACTGTCATCTTGTCGTCTTGAGATCATATGTCTCAGGAGGAGATATTGTCTAGCCAAATCTCTTAGTTGCCAATCTTAGCACAATTCCACAGTCTTTAAGAGTTTAAGGGTCATACCACAATGCTGCTAATGTTCCATTTATACTTTAGACTCTATCAGTATTTCATCAATTTACTCATGTATGGATGCCTCTTTCCTTAAGCTTATATACCTCACAAGGCAAATCGTTAACCTCGTAACATCAATAGGAACTCGTAAAATTCACTCCGAGTTCTAATCATCATCTTATGGTCATCAGTCTCTAATCTTTTATCTAAGGACGCTTTATACCGATGCTAGTCTTATTAACTCCTCATGTTTATCGAATCAGATCCATAAAGCGTCCATTTCATCATGAAGATGAATACTTGTTCCTTACAAGAACTTTATTACATAGTAACCATTTACTATATCATGTCGATTCATCTACTTATTAAAATCATTGGTGCTGCTCTTTTTGACACTTATGCAGCCAATTTCATTAATCTTAATTTTTTCACTATCTGTATTTCCATCAATCACACCATATACACGTGCATTTCATTATTCTTTCATTTTTCAGAGTAGATTTCTTAAGCTTTCAGATTTTCTTAAGTTCTCTGATATAAGCTTAGAATCAGATTTCATATTAAAAATCGAGTCAATGTTAGCTCGATTCCTCCAATTTATATAACTCTGGAAGTTCTATCGGAAATCAAATCCGATACTTTCTTTAATCACACATCTTTTATTATTTGAACATTTCATCCTCATGTCCTATCATTTCCACTATATATCCTCAAGGTAGAAACATTTAATATTCAAATCATTTTGAAATATTATCCACCTTGATTTCATTATTTGTACTATTCACTTTCTTAGTCATTTTCTGTATTCATTTCACTTTTCATAATATTCAACGATCCCGTTCAATACACTCTTAATTTCGGCCCTTACAGTCAATAACCGGGCCAATCATCTTATGACATTCCACTATACACTCATTGGATCGCATCGTGTAAGGCCCTGGCCCGCCTGCCGTCTGCCTGTACATATCTATATCATCCTCTTTTGGCGAGCACACTGGCCCCCTCAAGGATCTATCGCGAGGCCCAGTCCGTTCACTAGGTCACTCACCATTCGCATCCATAATCTACGTGTACGTGGAATCAGTAATAGGGATCGTTATATTCATGCCACATCCTCTATACCATTAATAACTCCATTACTATCAATGGATTCCAATTCAGCTCGGTTTTATCACTGTTCCGAACATCGCCCAACATAGGGGCATTTTTGTCATTTCGACATTCATTTCTTTCTCCTCAGTATACATGGGAATCAATGATCTCATTATCCATGTGCTGATATTATCCTTTCTGATACTTATATCAGCAATTTAGATCCTATTCGATTTCGATAGAGAAGTTCACTAAAATCCATAATTGGATTATCTTGCTTGTAATGCAACTTTACATCATCAATTTCTCAGTCAAATCATCCAAATCCAACTTCTGTTGGTCTATTTTGGCTCCCAGTAAAATTTTGGAGTCAGGGATATTTTGGTCATTTTTGGCCAAAAATTTTCTCTCTCTTCAAATTACCTTCAAATGGTGATCTTAAAGTCTATTTAATAATGATATGTTATTCCCCTCCTTATATCATCACTTTTAGTCTCAGTTCGATTCGGACCGTAAAGTACTGGTGGGGCCCTTACCGAATCCAACATTCTGGTAATTTCTGAGCCTATTATTTTTTTAACATTCTCAATTTATATTTTCTCACTCCTTTTAAATCATTATACTCAATTCGCAATCATTTATTTTCTCTATGTATTTAGACTACACAGTACTACCGGGGATGTTTAACGTTTCTCAACATATTTCTTTCCAAAAGTATCAATAGACATCAGACCAACCTTGCTCTGATACCATTTAATCTGTCACATCCTGTGATCGCATTTTTCACGTATTTCTATACAACTTATCCGGTTGGGCTGTCTGTGATACTTCACTTTTCATATTCATTTAACTATGAAATATAAATTTAGTAATATCAATTACATCACTTATCTTAATTCTCAAGAATGTAGTACTGAAAGTAAGTCTAAATACAGAAAATAAATGATCATACCTCATATTATAAATCAAGCTGTCGCAGTGTCTTTAAATGCGCAGCTCGAAATCCTCAGATGTTAGATCCCTTAGTCCTCGAAAATCTGAAATGTTAATATTAAGGGGTGAGCAAACCATGGCTCAGTAAGAGAGTTATATGCAACACTTGATATTCAGCTATCCATATGCTGAAAATAATTTTTCACTTTCTTTAAATCTTCCTAGCTGGCTCTAGGCTCACATGTAGGAAGGATACTACAGTCGACTAGGGATCCGGATGGAATAAGGCAGGTATTTTGAAATACCTATTTCATCCCGAAACCTAGAAGCAACTGTAGAGAGTACTATATAAATTGTTCTCAAAACGATTTAATATTCGTTTTCCATAGAGTAAACCATTTATTTCTCTTCACTTCATTATGTTTTAAAACACGTAACAGCTCAGTAGTAAAACAGTGGATTAGGATAAACCATTTTGTAATTATTTCTATTTTCGAAATAATTTTCAATGTTATTCTTTTTGAATAAACATTCATTTCTCTTTAATTCAGTAATCGTATCTTACAGTTCAATAAAACAGTAATATTCAATACAGTTGTCACATCTTGGAAACGTGGAAGTTTTGGGCTAATTTTTTTTTAATCTTAATTCCGTACTTAGGTTGCATTCCTGCCAGTATCTCATCACACTTTTTCAACCACAGAAATATCATAATATTTTCATAAAATATTTCATTCACATTATATTGACTTATTCCTCAAAGTAACGTTACATTCCTACGATATCAATTACATCCCAAAAGTATTATTTATATACAAATATCTGTGCCGTACAGGATGTTTGATATCAAAATATGAGTATACCATACGCGAGTACAAAAATAGCCAGAGGATAGACGTATCCCACAGCCTACATCATATGCACAACAGGCAAGGAGATGATCACTGCAAATAATCTGGTAGAGTAGGGGGTGAGCTTTTTGGAAAGCCCCGTAAGAAATGCATTTAAAATAGTCATAGCATCTATATATGCAGAAAACAAATACCATAATAAGGTGTTTCATACTTTAAAACATTGCATGAATTCTTTAATACATATATCAAAATTTCATACTTGTTCAAACATGCATCATACTTTAGGAATTTAATATCAAAATTAATAAAACATATCATACAATTCATGGAGACTAGGCAGAATCATATAGCCAGTATGCGGGTCATGACACTTACTTCTTCCTCCGAAGAGGGAACAGAATACCTATGGCCATGGTATGGGCTGTAAACCTGATCAGGGTCGTACAACGAACATTCACCACGAAGGACCAACATACCCACAAAGGATGGAAACATACACAATTTGGGCGAGGACATGCACGACGTGGCTAAACTTATGACACAATGTGGCAAGCATGACAGGCAGTAACATAAACTATAGGAAAGCCTTAGTCTCAAAACTTACTTCCTTATGTAAATTCTTAAATCATACCATTTATATAAAATAGTAAGGATCGGGCGTACCAGGATCTAAGTTAGCCTGGGGTTTGCCACTCCGATATATTTTCGAAAAACATATTTATTTCATGTCATACTTAAAACATTATGGAAAAATATGCATAAAAGTTATAAGGTTAAGGTTCGTTTAGCTAATTAACAAAAGATAATGGAAATTAACTTCGGAATAAAATTCATGCTTCAAACATTTCTTTATAATTTGAGATGAAAGTAAGGGACACCATCACAACTTTAAATTACATCCCTTACTTCAGTACACTGTAGAGCAATACCTTACGTTGCACCAATATGCTTCCTATCTCTCCGAATTATAAACTGCTCGGCCTTAACTGGATCCTTAATCCCCTTAAATTATGGGGGATTCATCTTAAGAAAGTCCCTTAATCTGCCTGTATCTCTGTCATCTCTAGGTGGTGGGACTGAAGGTTGAGGAGCGGAGGGTGCCGGAGGAACCAGTGGAGGAGGAGGTGGTGAAGTAGGTGTAGGCACTGTAGCACCTATAGCTGAGGTGTTCACTCCGAAATATTGAGTAAACATAGCAGCGATGCTGTCAAACCCCTCTTTCATACTATGTTCGAGCCTATTTATTCTAGCATTTGGCCTCTCTGGTTGGGAAGTAGGTGATAGAGGTGGCTGAGCCTGCCTCCGAGAGCGACCTCGTCTCCCACTCATAGTGCGTGATCAATACATGCGCATAAACCCTGTGTTTTAATCAAAACTTTAACAGATATACTCAATTTTATAACCAAACAAGCACAAATACTTGGGATGTAATCTTATCCTAACTATCGATACTAACAGTACTAGACAACCCTTGCTCTGATACCAAGAAAGACTGTCACATCCCGAAAACGTGGAAGTTTTGGGCTAAGTTTTTTTAATCTTAATTTCGTACTTGGGTTGCATTCCTGCCAGTATCTCATCACACTTTTTCAACCACAGAAACAGCATAATATTTTCATAAAATATTTCATTCACATTATATTGACTTATTCCTCAAAGTAACATTACATTCCTACGATATCAATTACATCCCAAAAGTATTATTTATATACAAATATCTGTGCCGTACAGGATGTCTGGTATCAAAATATGAGTATACCTTACGTGAGTACAAAAATAGCCGGAGGATAGACGTATCCCTCAACCTACATCATATGCGCAACAGGTAAGGAGATGATCACTGCAAATAATCTGGTAGAGTAGGGGGTGAGCTTTTTGGAAAGCCCCGTAAGAAATGCATTTAAAATAGTCATAGCATCTATATATGCAGAAAACAAATACCATAATAAGGTGTTTCATACTTTAAAACATTGCATGAATTCTTTAATACATATATCAAAATTTCATACTTGTTCAAACATGCATCATACTTTAGGAATTTAATATCAAAATTAATAAAACATATCATACAGTTCATGGAGACTAGGCAGAATCATATAGCCAGTATGCGGGTCATGACACTTACTTCTTCCTCCGAAGAGGGAACGGAATACCTATGGCCATGGTATGGGCTGTAGACCTGATCAGGGTTGTACAGCGAACATGCACCACGAAGGACCAACATACCCACAAAGGATGGAAACATACACAATGTGGGCGAGGACATGCACGACGTAGCTAAACTTATGCCACAATGTGGCAAGCATGATAGGTAGTAACATAAACTATAGGAAAGCCTTAGTCTCAAAACTTACTTACTTTATGTAAATTCTTAAATCATACCATTTATATAAAATGGTAAGGACCGGGCGTGCCAGGATCTAAGTTAGCCTGGGGTTTGCCACTCCGATACCTTTTCGGAAAACATATTTATTTCATGTCATACTTAAAACATTATGGAAAAATATGCATAGAAGTTATAAGGTTCGTTTAGCTAATTAACAAAAGATAATGGAAATTAACTTCAGAATAAAATTCATGCTTCAAACATTTCTTTATAATTTGAGATGAAAGTAAGGGACACCATCACAACTTTAAATTACATCCCTTACTTCAGTACACTGTAGAGCAATACCTTACGTTGCACCAATATGCTTCCTATCTCTCCGAATTATAAACTGCCAAGTCGAAATTTGATATAATTAATTTTCGGTATTAAATTTCCTCCTTGTCTAATTTTCATTACTTAGAATATTATAATTTCTTAAAATTTCACATTGTGGCCGAATGGTCTTGAATGACTTAGGTGACTTATTCCTCCACAATATATATACACACACACACACATATATATATATATATATCCAACTATGATGTCACTTAAATTTTCCAATCCAATTAGGTCAACTTAAGTATTTCTTTCTTTTATTTTCCTACCATTGTTGACCCCAAACCATGAACTTTCTTTCCCTTTTATTCTCTTCACGTTGGCTGCATGTAGGTTAGGAAATTTTATTCCTTTATAATGCATTTTTAGTTTAACTTCATAAATACTTCATCATGTCATTTAGTCAACCTAAAGCTAACTTTCTATTTTATTTTTATTTTCTTTCTTTCCTGTTGTTTACTGATCATGCGTGAACCTTCTTTCTTTTCTGTTTTCAGTTTACGTTGGCTCCCATTTGGTCCCTACATCATGGTCACATCTAGTATGTCTTAGGTTGCCAAAAAGTCCAGCATACACATGTATAAGTCAAGGAATATCAATCTTTATTTCTCCCATTTGTTCCTTATTCTGATTATCTTTACCAGCCACAAATTCTTGTCTCCCACGTACAGCACCTCTTCTTTAATTTATTCTAGCTTTTCTTGATCACTATAGCACTACCCTATATGTTATAATTTTAGGCTATTAATTTTGTTTTATTTTTACACTTAAAAGTCAACTCAATCACCCTTATTTTTCATCTTTTTCGGCTGCACCATCAGCCTTATCTTTCACCTCCATTCCCGGTTGTACAAGTATAAATTCTATGTTCTTTCTTCCAGCCCTTTTTGTTGACTAAGATCACCTCTTTTCTTTTCTTTTATTCTCCCCCTTAGCTCACGTAACTTCATTCAAAATTAAACTCCCTCAAAACTTTTTCAACCAGTATTTATTTCCTGCTTCATTGCTGTCCAAACCGATAGCTTCTTCCTTTTTATATTTTTCTTGACTGTTTCGGTTCATGTCTCACTGGTTTTCTCATCTTCACGTAAATCATCATCTACATCATCTTATTTTCATTCTAAACCCTCATAACTGAGCTAGGGCTTTCATTCTATATATATTTACTTCAAACAAGGCTGTAACCAACATATTCTTGATCATTACATGCAAAATAAAAGGACAAGAATCTTAAAAACTGAGGTGGACATTACCTGTATAAAGGAACAGATCTGTCCACGTGAATTACCTCCTGTTTTGAGGGTTTTTGTGCTAGCTTCTTCGAGGTTTTGTAAGCTTAATATCCAAGGTTTATTTTCCTTCCAAAAGTTTGGTTTATTTATTAAAGGTTATGCATGGTTTTGCTATGGATAGAAGAACTTACACGGTTTGTAAGGAGCAGAATACTTTCGGTGATGATGTTGGCTGGAGAGGAAGGTCACGATGGAAGAATATAAAGCACAAAAAATTATATTGGACTTTTTGCTGGCTTCATTAAAAGCCCTCTTCATTTCCTATTTCTTTCCTTTTGATTTATATCACTTACCTTCCAAGCCGAGACTACATTGTCTTCTTCTGTTACAATTTTTCTTCATGCAGCCCACGTTTCTGACTTTCCATGCCAACGTTTTGGAGTTAAAAATTTCTTATCTTTTCCTTGCCTTTGTTCCTTTCTTGTCTTGTTATGGTTTGGTCTTCGGTGCAGCAAGGATTTAACCAAATCAGTTATAGTTTCTGTCAACCCATGAAACACGTGAGGGAGACTTTCCTTTTGTCTTCCTTTGTTAGTTACTTCATATTTTATTCTCTTGTTTTCCTATTATTCACTTGTCCAAACCGAAGTCATGCTTCCTTTTCTATTATATTTCTTTTACTTCCTTATGCCGTCACCCTCATTTGACTTTCCATCCCTCTTACATTATTTGACCAACACTTTTCTGTTTTGTCCAATTCCAAATTTCCAATATCCATATTATACCATTTTGTACGTAGTATTTTCCATACCTATATTTTTCATCTAGGATTAAAATTTTCTATGTGAGAGACACTATTCTTATATATTTAATTTCTCAAAATATTATCACTAATTTCTTTATTGATAATTTATTCATATATATGTACATCTACAGTGTAAAATAATGAGCTCTCACATTCTCCTCACCTTATAAGAATTTGGTCCTCCAAATTCAAGCTGGTCCATTAAACAAATGCGGGTACTTTTCTCTCATGAGACTCTCTAGCTCCCACGTAGCTTCCTCTGTTGTGTGGTGCTACCAGAGAATCTTAACCAATGGAAAAGTTTTAGATCGAAGTAACCTTTCCTTTCTGTCAAGGATCCGGATTGGCTGCTCAACATAGCTCATATCTCCCTGAATATCCAATGGTGTGTACTCGATAACATGGGAGGGATCCGGATGATATTTCCTTAACATAGAGACATGGAAGACATTATGTATACCAGAAAGCTGTGGTGGTAAAGCTAACTGTTAAGCAACATTCCCAACTCTTTCTAATATCTTAAATGGACCAATGAAACAAGGACTCAATTTTCCTTTCTTTCCAAAGTGCATGATACCCTTGCTCGGAGATACTTTTACAAATACAGAGTCCCTAACCTGAAATTCAAGTGGCCGTCTACGTACATCAGCATAACTTTTCTGTCTACTTTGGGCAACCTTGAGTTTATCACAAATAATCCGAACACTCTTAGTCGCCTCTTTAACAAGATCAGGGGCTAAAATCTTACGGTCACCCACTTCTTCCCAAGCCACTGGGGATCTACATCTCCTGCCATATAGAGCTTCATATGGTGCCATTCCAATGCTGGCATGATAACTATTATAATAGGCAAACTCTGCGAGAGGCAAGTGGTCATCCCATGAACCCTTAAAATCTAATGGACACGCCCTCAACATATCCTCTAAGGTCTGAATAGTCCGCTCGGACTGACCGTCTGTTTGAGGATGGTAGGCGATGCTCAAATGTAATTGAGATCCCATGGTTTCCTGAAAATGAGTCCAAAATCGAGAGGGGAACCTGGAATCTCTATCAGAAGTGATGCTCACAGGAGCCCTATGTAATCGAGCAATCTCGCTAACATACAAGTCTGCCAATGTACTCAATGAATCTGTGCTCTTAATGGCAAGAAAATGGGCACTCTTAGTCAATCTATCAACAATAATCCAGATTGCATCGTGACCTCTCCGGGTCCTCGGTAAGCCCATAATAAAATCCATCGTAATGTGCTCCCATTTCCATGTAGGCACCGGTAAACACTTAAGTAGTCCTGCTGGCTTCTGGTGCTCAGCCTTTATCTGCTGGCAGGTCAAACATTTAGCCACAAACTCTGCTACGTCTCGTTTCATACCAATCCACCAATACACCTTACGCAAGTCATGGTACATCTTAGTGCTGCCCGGGTGCATAGTGTAACGAGAACAATGGGACTCTTTCAAAATCCTTTGTCTTAGGGTATCATATTTTGGAACACATATTCAACCCTTAAATCTCAATACCCTATCATCACTGACCGTAAAATCTGACTGTAAATCTTGTTCTGCTTGGCTAACCATGTCCAATAACCTCTGATCATTTCTCTGTCTTGACCGGATCTGATCTAAGATACTTGGCTCAATCTGAAGGCTAGCCATAAACCCGACATCTACTGTTTCAACACTAACATTAAGCTCGGTGAACTGCTCCAGCAATTCCCATTCTCTAACCATCATAACAGAAACCATACTCTTTCTGCTCAGAGCATCTGTAACTACGTTCGCCTTGCCCGGATGGTACAGAATCTCGCAGTCATAATCCTTAAGAAGCTCTATCCAACGTCTCTGCCTCATATTAAGTTCCTTATGTTCGAATAGATACTTCAAACTCTTATGGTCAGTGAAGATCTGGAACTTCTTACCATACAGATAATGCCGCCATATCTTTAGAGCAAAAACGACTGCGGCTAACTCTAAATCATGCGTAGGGTAGTTGCGCTCATGGTCTCTAAGCTGGCGTGAACCATACGCGATTACTCTACCACGTTGCATTAGCACACAACCTAGACCCTGATTGGAAGCATCACTGTATACAACGAAGCCTCCAGATCCACTAGGAATGGTCAGGATTGGTGCTGTAGTTAATCTTTGCTTAAGCTCTTGAAAACACTGCTCACACTGACTTGACCATTCAAACGAAACTCCTTTGCGTGTAAGCTTAGTCAACGAAGCTGCAATCCGAGAAAAACTCTCCACAAACCTCTTATAGTACCCTGCCAATCCCAGAAAACTACGAATCTCAGTCACTGTCTTCGGTCTCTCCCATTGGAGTACTGCCTCAACCTTGGACGGATCAATTGACACCCCGTCCTTGGATACTATATGGCTAAGGAAAGCTATCCAATCCAACCAAAATTCACACTTACTAAGCTTTCCATAAAGCTGCTTATCTCGGAGAGTCTGGAGCACAATCCTCAGATGCTTCTCGTGCTCCTCCCGAGACTTAGAATATACTAAAATATCATCTATAAAAACAATCACAAATTTATCCAGATAATCTCGAAATACATCATTCATCAAATTCATAAATGCGGCAGGGGCATTAGTCAAACCGAAAGGCATCACCAGAAATTCGAAATGGCCATATCGAGTTCTAAAGGCCGTCTTCGATACATCTTCCTTTCTAATTCTCAATTGATGATAGCCTGATCTCAAATCAATCTTAGAAAACACCAAAGCCCCTTTCAGTTGATCAAACAAATCATCTATTCTTGGCAGGGGTACTTATTTTTAATTGTAGCCTTGTTTAGTAACCTATAGTCGATGCATAACCGAAGACTACCATCTTTCTTTCTCACAAATAATATCGGAGCACCCCATGGAGACACACTTGGTCTAATAAAACCCTTATCAAGCAACTCTTGTAACTGTTTCTTTAATTCTTCTAATTCAACTAGTGCCATCCGGTAGGGAGGTTTAGAGATAGACTGGGTATCCGGCACTAAATCAATAGTGAACTCCAGCTCTCTTTCTAGCGGTAATCCTGGTAATTCATCTGAAAACACATCGAAAAACTCACATACCACTGGTATATCGGATACATGTGGAGATTCCCGACTCGTATCGGAGATAAAGGCAATATAACCTTCACACGAATAAATTTATTTGAAATTTCAAACATATAAACATTATATAACTTCATCGAACATAACATCATATACTTTATTTCTTAATAGCAAAACATACATCAAATTTATCAAGTAAAGAGAAGGTTATGGTCTTAGTGTAGCAATCTAGACTTGCACGATTGATTTCTAACCAATCCATGCCTAAGATTACATCAAAACTATGCATGTTTAACAAAACTAGATCTGCTAACATTACCCTATTTCCAATCTTAATTTCACAATTTCTACACACCATATTTGTCATTTGAGAATCATTCATGGGTGTGCAAATATGCAACATATGACTTAAAGGCTCAGTTTCTAAATGGAGATTGTGTGCAAACCGTGGTGATATAAATGAGTGCGTGGACCCTGGGTCAAATAAAACATGTGCCTCATGCTTACAGACAAGGAAATTACCTCTAATAGCCGTGGAGGAATTATCAGTAGTCTCCTTGTCTAAAGCAAATACACGCCCCTGAGTAATAGGCTTCTTACCTTTCTCAACACCTGTAGCTCATTTCTGTGGGGCTTGTCTCTATGGAGCCCCTGTCTCTAGCTGCTGTCGTAGTGACTCCTGAGGCTATGGGGTCTTATCTTGCATTTGTGGGCAATCCCTGATCAAATGACCTTGTTCCCCACACTTAAAACAATTTCCAGTGACCCAGTGACATGGCCCACCATGTGCTTTACCACAATCTCTGCACCGTTTAAAAACCCTCTGGGAGTCTCTAATGATCTCTACTGTATTAGTAGGAGTCTTGGGCTTGCCAGTCCTTGCTCGAGACTCATCTGTCCTCGACCTCTTAAATGAACTCCACCTTTGTTCTGTTCGGAAACTATCTGTCCTCTTATCTTTTCCCTTACTCTTACTTCTGAACCCATACTGTGCTTATGTAACATCAAGACCCCTCTCTATATCCTGAGCTCGTCCAAGAGCATCTTCAAACTCAGTAATACGAAACCCTAATAATCTGTCTCGGATAGCGGGTCTCAGTCCTGACAAAAATCTCTTGGTACGACGCTCTTGATCTCTGGCTGTCTCGGGGTCATATCTCATCAACATCATAAATTGATTCCCATACTCATCAACCGACATACTGCCTTGTACTAAATTCAGAAAATCTGTCTGTATTTTCTTCTGGGCAGTATAGGGAACATATTGGGTCCTGAAGACTGACAGAAAAGTATCCCAACTGATCACTGTATGTTGAGTAGCCAACTGTCTCTTAGTGGCTCTCCACCAGTGTCCTGCCTGACCTTTCAACATATAAGAACCCATACTGACTTTCTCAGCATCTGTGCACCCCAAGTAATCAAAAGCCAGTTCCAATTCTAATAACCACTCCTCGGCCTTAACTGGATCCTTAATCCCCTTAAATTCTGGGGGATTCATCTTCAGAAAGTCCCTTAATCTGCCTGTATCTCTGTCATCTCTAGGTGGTGGGACTGAAGGTTGAGGAGCGGAGGGTGCCGGAGGAACCTGTGGAGGAGGAGGTGGTGAAGTAGGTGTAGGCACTGTAGCACCTATAGCTGAGGTGTTCGCTCCGAAATATTGAGTAAACATAGCAGCGATGCTGTCAAACCCCTCTTTCATACTATGTTCGAGCCTATTTATTCTAGCATTTGGCCTCTCTGGTTGGGGAGTAGGTGATAGAGGTGGCTGAGCCTGCCTCCGAGAGCGACCTCGTCTCCCACTCATAGTGCGTGATCAATACATGCGCATAAACCCTGTGTTTTAATCAAAACTTTAACAGATATACTCAATTTTATAACCAAACAAGCACAGATACTTGGGATGTAATCTTATCCTAACTATCGATACTGACAGTACTAGACAACCCTTGCTCTGAAACCAAGAAAGACTGTCACATCCCGGAAACGTGAAAGTTTTGGGCTAAGTTTTTTTAATCTTAATTCCGTACTTGGGTTGCATTCCTGCCAGTATCTCATCACACTTTTTCAACCACAGAAACAGCATAATATTTTCATAAAATATTTCATTCACATTATATTGACTTATTCCTCAAAGTAACGTTACATTCCTACGATATCAATTACATCCCAAAAGTATTATTTATATACAAATATCTGTGCCGTACAGGATGTCTGGTATCAAAATATGAGTATACCTTACGTGAGTACAAAAATAGTCGGAGGATAGACGTATCCCACAGCCTATATCATATGCGCAACAGGCAAGGAGATGATCACTGCAAATAATCTGGTAGAGTAGGGGGTGAGCTTTTTGGAAAGCCCCGTAAGAAATGCATTTAAAATAGTCATAGCATCTATATATGCAGAAAACAAATACCATAATAAGGTGTTTCATACTTTAAAACATTGCATGAATTCTTTAATACATATATCAAAATTTCATACTTGTTCAAACATGCATCATACTTTAGGAATTTAATATCAAAATTAATAAAGCATATCATACAGTTCATGGAGACTAGGCAGAATCATATAGCCAGTATGCGGGTCATGACACTTACTTCTTCCTCCGAAGAGGGAACGGAATACCTATGGCCATGGTATGGGCTGTAGACCTGATCAGGGTTGTACGGCGAACATGCACCACGAAGGACCAACATACCCACAAAGGATGGAAACATACACAATGTGGGCGAGGACATGCACGACGTAGCTAAACTTATGCCACAATGTGGCAAGCATGATAGGTAGTAACATAAACTATAGGAAAGCCTTAGTCTCAAAACTTACTTACTTTATGTAAATTCTTAAATCATACCATTTATATAAAATGGTAAGGACCGGGCGTGCCAGGATCTAAGTTAGCCTGGGGTTTGCCACTCCGATACCTTTTCGGAAAACATATTTATTTCATGTCATACTTAAAACATTATGGAAAAATATGCATAGAAGTTATAAGGTTCGTTTAGCTAATTAACAAAAGATAATGGAAATTAACTTCGGAATAAAATTCATGCTTCAAACATTTCTTTATAATTTGAGATGAAAGTAAGGGACACCATCACAACTTTAAATTACATCCCTTACTTCAATACCCTGTAGAGCAATACCTTACGTTACACCAATATGCTTCCTATCTCTCCGAATTATAAACTGCCAAGTCAAAATTTGATATAATTAATTTTCGGTATTAAATTTCCTCCTTGTCTAATTCTCATTACTTAGAATATTATAATTTCTTAAAATTTCACATTGTGGCCGAATGGTCTTGAATGACTTAGGTGACTTATTCCTCCATAATATATATATACACATATATATATATCCAACTATGATGTCACTTAAATTTTCCAATCCAATTAGGTCAACTTAAGTATTTCTTTCTTTTATTTTCCTACCATTGTTGACCCCAAACCATGAACTTTCTTTCCCTTTTATTCTCTTCACGTTGGCTGCATGTAGGTTGGGAAATTTTATTCCTTTATAATGCATTTTTAGTTTAACTTCATAAATACTTCATCATGTCATTTAGTCAACCTAAAGCTAACTTTCTATTTCATTTTTATTTTCTTTCTTTCCTGTTGTTTACTGATCATGCGTGAACCTTCTTTCTTTTCTGTTTTCAGTTTATGTTGGCTCCCATTTGGTCCCTACATCATGGTCACATCTAGTATGTCTTAGGTTGCCAAAAAGTCTAGCATTCACATGTATAAGTCAAGGAATATCAATCTTTATTTCTCCCATTTGTTCCTTATTCTGATTATCTTTACCAGCCACAATTTCTTGTCTCCCACGTACAGCACCTCTTCTTTAATTTATTCTAGCTTTTCTTGATCACTATAGCACTACCCTATATGTTATAATTTTAGGCTATTAATTTTGTTTTATTTTTACACTTAAAAGTCAACAAAAGTCAGCTCAATCACCCTTATTTTTCATCTTTTTCGGCTGCATGATCAGCCTTATCTTTCACCTCCATTCTCGGTTGTACAGGTATAAATTCTATGTTCTTTCTTCCAGCCCTTTTTGTTAACTAAGATCACCTCTTTTCTTTTCTTTTATTCTCCCCCTTAGCTCACGTAACTTCATTCAAAATTAAACTCCCTCAAAACTTCTTCAACCAATATTTATTTCCTGCTTCATTGCTATCCAAACCGACAGCTTCTTCCTTTTTATATTTTTCTTGACTGTTTCGGTTCATGTCTCACTGGTTTTCTCATCTTCACGTAAATCATCATCTACATCATCTTATTTTCATTCTAAACCCTTATAACTGAGCTAGGGTTTTCATTCTATATATATTTACTTCAAACAAGGCTGTAACCAACATATTTTTGATCATTACATGCAAAATCAAAGGACAAGAATCTTAAAAATTGAGTTGGACATTACCTGTATAAAGGAACAGATCTGTCCACGTGAATTACCTCCTATTTCGAGGGTTTTTGTGCTAGCTTCTTTGAGGTTTTGTAAGCTTAATATCCAAGGTTTATTTTCCTTCCAAAAGTTTGGTTTATTTACTAAAGGTTATGCATTGTTTTGCTATGGATAGAAGAACTTACACGGTTTGTAAGGAGCAGAATACTTTCGGTGATGATGTTGGCTGGAGAGGAAGGTCACGATGGAAGAATATAAAGCACAAAAAATTATATTGGACTTTTTGCTGGCTTCATTAAAAGCCCTCTTCATTTCCTATTTCTTTCCTTTTGTTTTATATCACTTACCTTCCAAGCCGAGACTACATTGTCTTCTTCTGTTACAATTTTTCTTCATGCAGCCCACGTTTCTGACTTTCCATGCCAATGTTTTGGAGTTAAAAATTTCCTATCTTTTCCTTGCCTTTGTTCCTTTCTTGTCTTGTTATGGTTTGGTCTTCGGTGCAGCAAGGATTTAACCAAATCAGTTATAGTTTCTGTCAACCCATGAAACACGTGAGGGAGACTTTCCTTTTGTCTTCCTTTGTTAGTTACTTCATATTTTATTCTCTTGTTTTCCTATTATTCACTTGTCCAAACCGAAGTCATGCTTCCTTTTCTATTATATTTCTTTTACTTCCTTATGCCGTCCCCCTCATTTGACTTTCCATCCCTCTTACATTATTTGTTTCTTCATGCCACCAACACTTTTCTGTTTTATCCAATTCCAAATTTCCAATATCCATTTAATTAATTTAATTTTTTTATACCATTTTGTATGTAGTATTTTCCATACCTATATTTTTCATCTAAGATTAAAATTTTCTATGTGAGAGACACTATTCTTATATATTTAATTCCTCAAAATATTATCACTAATTTCTTTATTGATAATTTGTTCATATATATGTACATCTACAGTGTAAAATAATGAGCTCTCACAACAGTACCACTTGGTAAAACAGTATCTTGATACGGTTCAGTCAGTAAACAGTAAACAGTAGCTACCAATTCAGTAAACAGTATACGGTAGCTTTCAGTTCAGTATCATGAAGACCAGGCAACACCCTAAATGTATCATGCTATAATATCATCCCAAATAGGGGAAACACATGAGATCTATGGCCATAGTCTATGGTGTCCACAGTGTGCACTGATCAGGTGTCCGCTGGGACACTGATAATAGGATCAGTATCTATCAGCACTAACACGTGACACGTGAGCATGATACGGGACCTAACAGTCTCAAAACAGTAAACACGTGATATAAACCCCATTTCTGAAATCAATTTCATTGAATATAAATTCAATCAATCCACAATTATTCATAAGGAAAATATTTTCATCTTATGAATCACAATTTATAAAATATTCATATTGGGGTCATCATTCCCGAAAATGTTCTAAACGTTATAGAACAGTATAAATCACATTTTCCATACAGTGAAAACAGTTTATAAAATAATCACTGTAAAATATAAAAGGTCATAACTGTCCTTTTTCACCGTAAAACATGCACGCTTTTCCGTGATTTTTATCGAAAACACGATTTTCAAAGTTATCGGGATTCAAATAAATAATTTTTATGATTTATGGAAAATTAAAATATTTATTTTTCAAATCAACACTCCCGTCCCGTGTTTTCTCTGTAAACACATGCGGAGACCTTTTAGTCTCAAAACACTGTTTTCCACCTTTAATTACCTTTATGAAATTTTCTATAAACACTTATTTCCACAATTGAACCCATAAAGGTTATTTATAAAATCAAGTGAATATTTAAAGAAATATTATTAAAATATTCACTTTGGTCCTTTTCATTTTTCACCTCGTTTCATGTGAAATATCACCTATCGGGATAAATTTAAGTGATTTCCTTTTTCACCATTTTCAAAAACATGAATATTTTAAAATTAATTATAAGTATATTCATGTTTTATGAAAACTAATCGATTTCTCGATTTTCGTGTTGAAAATCGTTTCTCGTAATGTAAAATCATTTATTATGATTTTCAGTAATTTTCTAAGATTTTTCGGCAGTATAACGGCTGCCCATTGGCTAGCCTCCTGCACATAAAATACAGTTTAAATCTCAACCGATAAATCACTACAATTTTTCCAACTAATCATTATTAATAGCATTTATAAAAATTAAATGCATAATTTAAAACATCTGTGCCAAATATCCTTACAGGCTGCACATGTCTCCCTTACCTGTTTCGGGTCGGCGACTGCCTCTCCAAGGTCGCGCCCATGTTATCTCGCCCGATTCCATCGGCTCGATCATCGAGGATATTTTCTGGAAATTAAATTCTAAAATTTAGAATTTTTCCATAATTATTTAAATAAATAAATTATTTAAATAATTTAATACTTTCCGGGATTTCTAACCGATTCCCGTAATTCTCGGGATTTCTCGTAATTTTCGAATTCTCGAGAATTTTCCAAATTCCTGGAATTCCTTTCCTTTCTCCTTTTTCTTCCTTTTCTTCTTTTTTTTATTTCATTTCTTTTTCTCTTTTCTTTTCTTCTTTTTTTTCTTTTTCTTTTTCCTTAGTCTGACTGGTTCAGACCAGTTAGACCGGCTCCACCCTCCTCACTGTCGGTTCTCCTCCGTTGGCCGGTTCTCCAGCGGTTCGGGGGCTCAGCAGCTGGCCGGCATTCAGACGAAGTTGCCAGTGGCCTCAGCTCGGCCTGGATCGACGGCACGGCGGCGAATCTACTCGATTTTGCCTCGGTTACTTTTCCTCCTCCGTCGTTCCCCGCCTCTCCGGTGGCCTCCTTCCCTTTCCTCTCCTTTCGTTGGTGCTTCAGCTGTAGTGGCGGCGGCCGATTTGGCCGGCACCGCCCGATCTGGTTTTCCATTTCTCTTCCGGTTTCGTCGGTTTTTCGTCCCTTTTCCGTTTCTGTTTTCGCCGTTTCTTTCCTCTTTCGGTCACTGGCATCCCCTCCTCTCTCCGCCGATGCCGTCTTCCTCTCTCCCTCCTCCTCTCTGGGTCGGCCAACGGTGGTTGGCCTCTCCTGGGAAGACAGAATCGAGCAATCCCGATTCTTGTATTCTGTTTCTTTTTTTTTTAATTTATTTATCTTATATTATATTTATAACTATATTATAAATATAATATTAATATTATATTATATTATATAGTATTCTACTATATAATATCATATAGATATAGATATATATATATATATTATATCAACACATATTTAATATATATGTATATCTACATACTTTTTAACTTAAATTACATTTATATATTTTTATACAAATGTAATAATACCAATAATAGTAATAATATAATATATATTGTATTTACAATATATATATATATATATATGTACAATTCAAATGTAAAATCATATTTACATTTCTTTTCAAATATGTATATGCTTATATATACATATTCTGTTATATTTAATACCTTTGTATTATTTAAATTTATCAAATAGTATATACACTTATATATACCAATGTATCTTTAATATATACTATATACCATACGGTATTTAAATACATATGTATTTATATCAAAATACATTTATATAATTTGTAATTATATAAACATATTTTATTTTCATTTCTCATTTTCTCATTTAATTTGGATTTCCATTTATCCAAATTAAATATCCCTACTTTCCTTATTTAATTTCCTTCACTTAAATTTCCAATTTCATCACTTCCTTAATCCTCGGAATTTCCCCCATCTGTTCCTTTCTCAATTCTCAGGATTTTCACCAATATCCCGTTCTCACAATTTTATTTATTTATTTATTTCCAATATTTATTTTCTCTAACATTTATTTTCAATATTTTTAATTTCCAATAAATGGAAAATTTACGGTTATCACATTCTCTCCACCTTAAGAAATTCGGTCCTCCGAATTTAATTTAAGTCCAAAGGTGGTATATGTCGTATACTTACGACTTTTGACCTCTAGGTCATCCTTCAAGTAATACTGCCAGTACACTTTCAGCATTCAAGATTACTTTAGACCACTACATGCTCTCTTTCATCATATATGTCTATACTCCCGTAAGTTTATTTCTCAAATCGGGAGTTATTCATTTATACTCTTTTCACATAAGAGTCCATGCACAATGTTTTTCATGTCACAGCTGCTCTATGCTGTTCATCATCCATTTTTCTCACTTAGTGCCAAGTCGATATAGTTTAAAACTATCAATTACACATGTCAGTCAGTTATATGTAATTGTCCCAGTAGCTTATACATCTTATGCACACGCTCTCTCAATATCATGGAGCGTTTACATCTCACGCTCATATATATATATATCTATATATCAGTATGGAGCGGTGCATCAATACACGTGGGATCTCGAAGCCTTTTGCTATTCTCATCAAGCATATGGCAACTCAGAGATTCCCATCACATGTAAGGCTCACTGGAACTATTCGTATACATTCTCATCGTTTCATCCTCATACTTCGACTAAGGCACTAGAGAATCTAGAAGTCTGATAAGGGAAAGTGATTCTATTTATATCACTAGTCTTTAATCACTTCCATATCATCATTTCTCTTTTGGACTCTTTATTGTCCACAATATTCATTTTCTCTTTTATTTCATCAAGGCTGCGTCTCATTGCAGACTTTACTATAGATCATCTCTTATAATCATAATTCATGAGACTATCCTGTTCTCTTCATGTAGTATGTCTTTACATCTCTTTTCATAAATTAGGTTCTACAATTGAATCCTTAATTTATATATTTAATCACCACATCATTTATACACTTCCACCATTTCTATCATGTTACGGTGGTAATATGTGCATTCATTTTTCATTTATATACTGGCAGTAAACATATAAGTTATCTTACTCGGAGTACCATTATTCTCACTTATCAAATCTAGCTTGTTTTTACATATTGCCATTGTCATGTGATAACCATCACGAGATTACTTTTCAATCTTAATTTCGGGAACTATTTCATGTTCCCTACTCATCATGCAACTTATCTTCTTATTTCATTTCCGTATTTTCACTCTCATCATTTCAGTCAGTTTTCTCAAGTGGTATGGTATTCTACAGTATAATCTCTTTACATTTTGCATACCATCTTCTCTTCCCACTTATCTGTTTACCAACTTTAGTTTCTTTAGTTATATCTCGTTAATATAGCAGCTAGTCTCATCATTCTTTTATAGACTGGCAGTAGTATCTAGCTAGACTCATTACTTTCGTATCTCAATCATTATCTCTATATCATAGACAGGTTCACTGTCATCTTGTCGTCTCGAGATCATATGTCTCAGGAGGAGATATTGTCTAGCCAAATCTCTTAGTTGCCAATCTTAGCACAATTCCACAGTCTTTAAGAGTTTAAGGGTCATACCACAATGCTGCTTATGTTCCATTTATACTTTAGACTCTATCAGTATTTCATCAATTTACTCATGTATGGATGCCTCTTTCCTTAGGCTTATATACCTCACAAGGCAAATCGTTAACCTCGTAACCTCAATAGGAACTCGTAAAATTCACTCCGAGTTCTAATCATCATCTTATGGTCATCAGTCTCTAATCTTTTATCTAAGGACGCTTTATACCGAGGCTAGTCTGATTAACTCATCATGTTTATCGAATCAGATCCATAAAGCGTCCATTTCATCATGTAGATGAATACTTGTTCCTTACAAGAACTTTATTACATAGTAACCATTTACTATATCATGTCGATTCATCTACTTATTAAAATCATTGGTGATGCTCTCTTTTACACTTATGCAGCCAATTTCATTAATCTCAATTTTTTCACTATCTGTATTTCCATCAATCACACCTTATACACGTGCATTTCATTATTCTTTCATTTTTCAGAGTAGATTTCTTAAGCTTTCGGATTTTCTTAAGTTCTTCGATATAAGCTTAGAATCAGATTTCATATTAAAAATCGAGTCAATGTTAGCTCGATTCCTCCAATTTATATAACTCTGGAAGTTCTATCGGAAATCAAATCCGATACTTTCTTTAATCACACATCTTTTATTATTTGAACATTTCATCCTCATGTCCTATCATTTCCACTATATATCCTCAAGGTAGAAACATTTAATATTCAAATCATTTTGAAATATTATCCACCTTGATTTCATTATTTGTACTATTCACTTTCTTAGTCATTTTCTGTATTCATTTCACTTTTCATAATATTCAACGATCTCGTTCAATACACTCTTAATTTCGGCCCTTACAATCAATAACCGGGCCAATCATCTTATGACATTCCACTATACACTCATTGGATCGCATCGTGTAAGGCCCCGGCCCGTCTGCCGTCTGCCTGTACATATCTATATCATCCTCTTTTGGCGAGCACACTGGCCCCCTCAAGGATCTATCGCGAGGCCCAGTCCGTTCACTAGGTCACTCACCATTCGTGTCCATAATCTACGTGTACGTGGAATCAGTAATAGGGATCGTTATATTCATGTCACGTCCTCTATACCATTAATAACTCCATTACTATCAATGGATTCCAATTCAGCTCGGTTTTATCACTGTTCCGAACATCGCCCAACATAGGGTCATTTTCGTCATTTTGACATTTATATCTTTCTCCTCAGTATATATGGGAATCAATGATCTCATTATCCATGTGCTGATATTATCCTTTCTGATACTTATATCAGAAATTTAGATCCTATTCGATTTCGACAGAGAAGTTCACTAAAATCCATAATTGGATTATCTTGCTTGTAATGTAGCTTTACATCATCAATTTCTCAGTCAAATCACCCAAATCCAACTTTTGTTGGTCTATTTTGGCTCCTAGTAAAATTTTGGAGTCAGGGATATTTTGGTCATTTTTGGCCAAATATTTTCTCTCTTCAAATTACCTTCAAATAGTGATCTTAAAGTCTATTTAATAATGATATGTTATTCCCCTCCTTATATCATCACTTATAGTCTTCGTTCAATTCGGACCGTAAAGTACTGGTGGGGCCCTCACCGAGTCCTTTCGGTTCCTTACCGAACAGGCCTTCATTTAGATCATAAGATCACCAACATTCTGGTAATTTCTGAGCCTATTATTTCTTTAACATTCTCAATTTATACTTTCTCACTCCTTTTAAATCATTATACTTAATTCGCAATCATTTATTTTCTCTATCTATTCAGACTACACAGTACTACCGGGGATGTTTAACGTTTCTCAACATATTTCTTTCCAAAAGTATCAACAGACATCAGGCCAATCTTGCTCTGATACCATTTAATCTGTCACATCCCGTGATCGCATTTTTCACGTATTTCAATACAACTTATCCGGTTGGGCTGTCTGTGATACTTCACTTTTCATATTCATTTAACTATGGAATATAAATTTAGTAATATCAATTACATCCCCTATCTTAATTCTTAAGAAAGTAGTACTGAAAGTAAGTCTAAATACAGAAAATAAATGATCATACCTCATATTATAAATCAAGCTGTCGCAGTGTCTCCAAATGCGCAGCTCGAAATCCTCAGATGTCAGATCCCTTAGTCCTCAAAAATTTGAAATGTTAATATTAAGGGGTGAGCAAATCACGGCTCAGTGAGTTATATGCAACACTTGATATTTAGCTATCTATATGCTGAAAATAATTTTTCACTTTCTTTAAATCTTCCTAGCTGGCTCTAGGCTCATATGTAGGAAGGATACTACAGTCGGCTAGGGATCCAGATGGAGTAAGGCAGGTATTTTGAAATACCTGTCTTGTCCCGGAACCTAAAAGCAACTGTAGAGAGTACTATATAAATTGTTCTTAAAACGATTTAATATTCGTTTTCCATAGAGTAAACCATTTATTTCTCTTCACTTCATTATGTTTTAAAACACGTAACAGCTCAGTAGTAAAACAGTGGTTTAGGATAAACCATTTTGTAATTATTTCTATTTTCGAAATAATTTTCAATGTTATTCTTTTTTAATAAACATTCATTTCTCTTTAATTCAGTAACCATATCTTACAGTTCAATAAAACAGTAATATTCAATACAGTACCACTTGGTAAAATAGTATCTTGATACGGTTCAGTCAGTAAACAGTAAACAGTAGCTACCAATTCAGTAAACAGTATACGGTAGCTTTTAGTTCAGTATCATGGAGACCAGGCAACACCCTAAATGTATCATGCTATAATATCATCCCAAATAGGGGAAACACATGAGATCTATGGCCATAGTCTATGGGGTCCACAGTGTGCACTGATCAGGTGTCCACTGGGACGCTGATAATAGGATCAGTATCTATCAGCACTAACACGTGACACGTGAGCATGAT
Source organism: Heritiera fomes (assembly GCA_032173925.1). NCBI lineage: Eukaryota > Viridiplantae > Streptophyta > Magnoliopsida > Malvales > Malvaceae > Heritiera > Heritiera fomes. The sequence continues at coordinate 15,406,656 of JAPDPM010000005.1, forward strand.
ATGGGGCCTAACAGTCTCAAAACAGTGAACACGTGATATAAACCCCATTTATGAAATCAATTTCATTGAATATAAATTCAATCAATCCACAATTATTCATAAGGAAAATATTTTCATCTTATGAATCACAATTTATAAAATATTCATATTAGGGTCATCATTCCCGAAAATGTTCTAAACGTTATAGAACAGTATAAATCACATTTTCCATACAGTGAAAACAGTTTATAAAATAATCACTGTAAAATATAAAAGGTCATAACTGTCCTTTTTCACCGTAAAACATATAGGCACGTTTTTCCGTGCTTTTTATCAAAAACACGATTTTCAAAGTTATCGAGATTCAAATAAATTATTTTTATGATTTATGGAAAATTAAAATATTTATTTTCCAAATCAACACTCCCGTCCCGTGTTTTCTCTGTAAACACATGCAGAGACCTTTTAGTCTTAAAACACTGTTTTCCACCTTTAATTACCTTTATGAAATTTTCTATAAACACTTATTTCCACAATTGAACCCATAAAGGTTATTTATAAAATCAAGTGAATATTTGAAGAAATATTATTAAAATGTTCACTTTGGTCCTTTTCATTTTTCACCTCGTTTCACGTGAAATATCACCTATCGAGATAAATTTAGGTGATTTCCTTTTTTACCATTTTCAAAAACATGAGTATTTTAAAATTAATTATAAGTATATTCATGTTTTATGAAAACTAATCAATTTCTCGATTTTCATGTTGAAAATCGTTTCTCGTAATGTAAAATCATTTATTATGATTTTCAGTAATTTTTTAAGATTTTTCGGCAGTATAACGGCTACCGATTGGCTAGCCTCCTGCACATAAAATACAATTTAAATCTCAACCGGTAAATAAACACAATTTTTCCAACTAATCATTATTAATAGCATTTATAAAAATTAAATGCATAATTTAAAACATGTGTGCCAAATATCCTTACAGGCTGCACATGTCTCCCTTACTTGTTTCGGGTCGGCGACTACCTCTCGAAGGTCGCGCCCATGTTCACCTTGCCCGATTCCATCGGCTCGGTTATCGAGGATATTTTCTGGAAATTAAATTCTAAAATTTAGAATTTTTTCATAATTATTTAAATAAATAAATTATTTAAATAATTTAATACTTTCAGGGATTTCTTACCGATTCCCGTAATTCTCGGGATTTCTCGTAATTTTTGAATTCTCGGGAATTTTTCAAATTCCCGGAATTCCTTTCCTCTCTCCTTTTTCTTCCTTTTCTTCTTTTTTTTTCTTTCTTTTCTTTTTCTCTTTTCTTTTCTTCTTTTTTTTTCTTTTTCTTTTTCCTTAGTCTGACCGGTTCAGACCAGTTAGACCGGCTCCACCCTCCTCATCGCTGGTTCTCCTCCGTTGGCCGGTTCTCCAGCGGTTTTGGGGCTCAGCAGCTGGCCGGCGTTGAGACGAAGCTGCCGGTGGCCTCAGCTCGGCATGGATCGACGGCACGGCGGCGGATCTACTCGGTTTTGCCTCGGTTACTTCTCCTCCTCCGCCGGCCTTCCTCCGCCGTTCCCCGCCTCACCGGTGGCCTCCTTCCCTTTCCTCTCCTTTCGCTGGTGCTTCGGCTGTAGTGGCAACGGTCGATTTGGCCGACACCGTCAGATCTGGTTTTCCTTTTCTCTTCCGGTTTCACCGATTTTTCACCCCTTTTCCGTTTCTGTTTTCGCCGTTTCTTTCCTCTTTCGGTCACCGGCGTCCCCTCCTCTCTTTGCCGGTGCCGTCTTTCTCTCTCCCTCCTCCTCTCTGGGTCGGTCGACGGTGGCCGGCCTCGCCTGGGAAGACAAAATCGGGCAATCTCGATTCTTGTATTCTGTTTCTTTTTTTTTAATTTATTTATCTTATATTATATTTATAACTATATTATAAATATAATATTGATATTATATTATATAGTATTCTACTATATAATATCATATAGATATAAATATATATTATATATCAACACATATATATTTAATATGTATATATCTACATACTTTTTAACTTAAATTACATTTATATATTTTTATACAAATGTAATAATACCAATAATAGTAATAATATAATATATATTGTATTTACAATATATATATGTACAATTCAAATGTAAAATCATATTTACATTTCTTTTCAAATATGTATATGCTTATATATACATATTCTGTTATATTTAATACCTATGTATTATTTAAATTTATCAAATAGTATATACACTTATATATACCAATGTATCTTTAATATATACTATATACCATACGGTATTTAAATGCATATGTATTTGTATCAAAATACATTTATATAATTTGTAATTATATAAACATATTTTATTTTCATTTCTCATTTTCTCATTTAATTTGGATTTCCATTTATCCAAATTAAATTTCCCTACTTTCCTTATTTAATTTCCTTCACTTAAATTTCCAATTTCATCACTTCCTCAATCCTCGGAATTTCCCCCATCTGTTCCTTTCTCAATTCTCGGGATTTTCACCAATATCCCGTTCTCACAATTTTATTTATTTATTTATTTCCAATATTTATTTTCTCCAACATTTATTTTCAATATTTATAATTTCCAATAAATGGAAAATTTACAGTTATCACACTTTTCTACCTATATTTTGTTTTCTTTAAGTTCAATGGTATGGAATGATACATCTCAACATGCTAAGTTCATTTATGCCATTAGAATTGAATGAATTTAGCTATATAAAATTTTACCATGGGAAAGGGGCTTCGGCCATGACTTGAACCTAAGGGAAATGTGGCCTTTCATGCATAAAATGGATGCCAAATTGATGAGTAAGCATAGTAGAATAAGATGATAACATTAAATTGTTGAAAAACCACCAAATTTGGCTAAGGGAGCATTCGGCCTCATGAAGGGGATCATTATGCATGGCTGGTTTTGATGATTTGAGGTATATTTAGACTGCAGAAATTACAAGGAGTCTACCGGTATGCTCGGATTTAAAATCTGACACAAAACGAAGAAGTAGTATTATATACCGATAGAAATTATACTGAGAAAATATTTGCAATGTCTAATGTGGCTGCACTTAGACATGAATAATAGCCTAAAAATAAGTATTAAAAATAAGTATTAAATGAATAATAACGAGTGGTGCGATCAAGAAGCTCGATTTCATTAGACAGGTAAGGGACGCATATGTAGTCTGTAGGGATATCCCGAATGCATGAAATTGATGCCAATAATTTTATGAAAATATTTTGGAAGAGAATTGCCTTGCGAACTGTGAAATTGTGGCTGTTTGGCTGGTTTGAATTATGTTTACATTTGCAGGAAAGTTTGGCTATCAGTAGCCGTTATGATGCTGAAATTTATTTGAAAATTTTATGAAATATAATGAAATATTTTAGTGCATTGTGGAGTATTTTTGTAGCATTGATGAGTGAAATATTTAATATTTCTCATAAATTATGAATTTACCGAAAAGTATTACTTAAATATTCGTGTTATTGAATTTACTCAAAGTAAAGTTATTGGAAAATATTCCTAAGTGTTTTATAGTAAAACAAGTGGTTTATAAAATTAAGTAATGAATAGTGAATATTTTATAAATTATTTTCAGTATAATATTCACTATTTTATTTATTTTCCTTTATGGGTTGACTGAAGGTTTTACCTAATTTAATGGTTTTCATAAAGGTGATATCACTATTTAAACATTGTTTTGAGACTGTTAGGCCCCGTATCATGCTCACGTGTATTACTGTACTGTTTTATTGTGTGAAGTTGTTGACAATGACCCTTTCTTTAGCAGCCCAGTAAACACCTGATCAATGTACGACTGAGTACAAATATAGACTATGGCCATAGATATTACTGTTTACTGTTACTGTTCCCTATAGGGATTATAGCATGATATAATTAGGTTGTTGCCTGGTCTACACTGTTATTACCGATTACTGTGATATTTTACTGAACTGTATTGTTATTGAAACTATTCACTGAAGTGTTCTTATCACTGAACTGTTATCGTATTGAATTGTATATCATACTATTACTGTGATTTAACTACTTATGAAAGTGATGATTTAATTGTGAAAGTTAAATTACTTTCAAAATGATGATTTATGTGATTTTAAATGATTTATTTTATTAATTTATGAGAAATATTTATACATAGTGATTTATTGAATAAATTTCATATCAACTTAAATTTCTACTCCTTATAGTCACTTTTAGGTTCCGAGACGAGACAAGACAAGACAAGTATTTCAAAATACCTTCTTTACTCCATCTGGATCCCTAGCCGACTATAGTATCCTTCCTATTAGAGTCCCTAGTGTACTGATAGGAAAATAAAAGATTTTATTGTATATAGATTTCGTGATATCAAGATTTACGTATAACTCTTTCAATGAGCCGTGGATTGCTCACCCCTTTATTTTCATCTCTCTAGATTATTTTTAATGAGTGCGTGATATATCATCCGAGGATTTTGACTGCATTTTGAGTACCCCAAGGCAGCTACTGTAGATCCTGGAGGTATACTCGTTTTCCTTTATATGTTTAGACTTACTTTTACAATACTACAGTGTTGTAATTATAAACAGGGGATGTAAATGTCTAAACAAATACTGTTATGTAAATATTTTTACTTATGTAAATTAAATTAATTTATAGTTATTTATTGTACACTATTATTAAAGTAGGAAATAAAAGCATCGCAGATAGCTCAACCCTTGTGAAATGTGTAGAAAAGTGTGAAATACTGTATATACAAACTATGACAGTAATTTATTGGTATCAGAGCGAGATTGGCTTGATGTTTGTCAATGTCTTTATGATATAGTGAAGTGGTTAACATCCTCATGTAGTACTGTATAGTCTAGATATATAAATGAGTGACTAATCAAAAAATCGAGAAATTGGTTGTGCTGTGCAGATATGAGTGGAAGACGGGTTACTCGCATAAATAACGGTCGAGGCAAAGGTCAGGTGGAGCAGACTCCGGAGCCCCGCATGCTTGAGCTAGTACCAGATCCCACACCAGGACCGGCTCACCCTCCGCAGCTTGACAGCCCTAACACTCAGATGTTAACGATGGAGTAGATGTTGGCGGATTTTATCGCCATGTATCTCGCAAATAGAGCTATTGATCTGTCACAGCTCGTGACCCTATTTTTTTCACCTTATTCTATACATTTTATTTGGTTGGGCTGTCTGTGATACTTTACTTTTCTTTTACACATAAACAATTACATATTAAATTTATAATATGAATTACATCCCCTATTTTACTTCATAAGAAAGTAGTACTATCGATACGTCTAAATACAGAAAATAAATTATCATACCTTATTAAATAAATCGACCTGTCGCATCGTCCCCAAATGTGCAGTCGAAAATCCTTTAAGTGTTAGACTCTTAGTCTTTGAAAACCTGAAATGTTAAAATTAAGGGGTGAGCAAATCACGGCTCAGTAAGGCAATTATATGCATACTTGATATTCAGCTTCCTATATGCTGAAAATTTTTTTCATTTTTCCTATGGGGCTCTAGGGTTGCATGTAGGAAGGATACTACAGTTGGCTAGGGATCCGGATGGAGTACCTACCTTGTCCCGGAACCTAGAAGCAACTGTAAAGAGTAAATTTCATTTTTGCTTTGAAATTTAAATCCTTTTTCCTTTTTATTCCATAACCTTTTCATATTCTTTTCAAATTAATGCTCTTATAAAATAAAGCATTTAAATAAAGTAACTAATATTCATATATTCTTTGAAAAGAATATTAGTTAAATTCTCATCATTCTCATTTAAAACTTATTTCATGTTTTACTGTACAGCCATAATTAGTACAGTACTTTAAATAGCAAAATCAGCTATTAAATCCTTTTCATATAGCATATATATCATTTAAATCTAATATTCAATTTAAAAATTAAAATAAGAATATTAGATTTATTTTCCTCCTCTTTCCTTTTTGGAAAACATATCACATATTCATGTCACATATAGTCTAATATTCAATTTAAAATCATAGTAAGAATATTAGTCTTATAAACTCCTTTTCCTTTTGAAAACATATTACATGTTCATATCACATGTCATATGAAGATCATCTCGTAGTACTAAAATCAGTACTGAAATAAGCATTATGTAAACTGCTGTAAATCACTTTCATTTAACTTATCACATATCATGTAAAACGTTTATATTTAACATATAACATATCATATAAAACATTTCTCATATATGAAGACTTAGGCATGCACGCCCAGCCCGTCCACTGGGTCGTTACTCATATCATGCTATAGACCCCAAAGGGTATAAAATAATCATGTCAGATCTATGGCCATAGTCTATAATTGTCCTCGGCGGATCACTGATCAGGTGTCGGCCAGGACTACATATCACATATTACATGTTACATATTACATATCACATATCACATATCAGCATGATAGGATGCCATCTAGTCTCAAAACCATATTTTTCATCATCAATAAACCTTTATGGAATTTATAAAAATATATATAATTTCATAATTTAAAACCATAAAGATTATAAAATCATTTAGTGAATATTTAAGAAATATATATAAAAATATTCACTTTATTTCTATTCATTTTTCATCTTGTATTACGTGTAATTTACATATCAGGAGAATTTTCAGTGATTTCATTATCACCATTCTCGAAAACATGAATATTTTAAAATCACTTTCATTTTATTCATGTTTTTATGGAAAATATTCATTTTCTCGATTTTCGTGGTTGAAAATCATTTCTCGTGAAATAAAATCATTTATTATGATTTTATGAAAATTTTTAGAAATTTTCGATAATTGTCGATAATTTTTAGGCAATATAACGGCTGCTGATTGGCTAGCCTCCTGCACGGAAAATATAGTTTATAATTTCAATCGGTACTTCACCACAATTTTCCAACTAATCATTCATCGCAATATTTTCATAAATATTTTCATAAAATATTTTATAATTAAAATCATGCAAACTGAATATCCTTACAGTGCTGCACATGCATCCCTTACCATTTCCGGGTCAGCGACTTCCTCTTATCGGTCACGCCCGTACTCCATCTCTCCCGATCCTCATCTCGATCGCCGAGAATAATTTCTGGAAATTAAAATTCTAAATTTTAGAATTTTCATAAGTAATTTATTAAATTTTTACTCGAAATCATTTTTCGAAATTCTTACCGAATTTCCGTAATTTTAGAGTTGCCAACTTCCCGGGAATCTTTCGTATTCTCAAAATTCTCCTTTTTCTCTCTCTTTCTTCTTTTCCTCTTTTCTTTCTTCCTTTTTCTCTTTTCTTTTCTTTCTCTTTCTTTTCTTTTTCTTTTTCTTTTTCTTTTTCTTTTTCTTTTTCCTCTTCTTTTCTGGTCAGACCGGTTCAGACCGGTCTGCCTCCTTCCTCGCCGGTTCCTCACCGGTGGCCGGTTCTCCGGTGGTTCAGGCACCCTTCAGCTGGCCAGCATCACGACGAAGCTACCGGTGCCCTCCGTTTGCCCTGGATCGACAGCACGGCGGCAGATCGAGTCAATTTTTGTTCGGTTTCTTTCGCCTCTTCGCCAGCCCTCCTCTGCTGTTCACCGCGCCTCGGGTGGCATCCTTCCTCTTCCTCTTCCTCTTCCTCTGGCAGTGCTTCGGTGGAAGTGGCGGTGGCCAAATCGACCGGCACTGTCGTCTGCCGTTTTTCCTTTTCTTCCAATTTTCTATCTCAATTCCCGCTTGTTTCGTGTCTTCTCTCCGTCACCGACCTCCTCTCTTCACTTCGCCGGCAACATCTCCTCCCTTCCTCTCTCTTCTCATCATCAGCGGCTGCAGCTCTGCTGCCGGCGGCCTCAGCTAGGGGAGGGATCGGGCTCTGTCCCGATTCCTTCTCTTCTTTTTCTTTCCGTTTCTTTTTTTTTGTAAATATAATATACTATATTATATTTATATAATATATACAAACATAATATAACACATATTTATATATTTTATATACAAAATACATATATGTAAATTGTAATTTGGATTAATATATATATATATATTTTATATATATATGTATTTATAGATATATATTGTATTACAATATATATATATATATAAATTTTGATAAAAATAATATTTACTTTTCTTCTATATGTATATATTTATATATATACATAAAATATCATATTTATATACATATGTATTATTTAAATGTACTAAATAGTATATATACATATATATACTAATGTATATTAATATATACTATATAGTATTTCAATACATATGTATTTGTATAAAAATACATTTATATAATATATAATTATATAAATATATTTCATATTTTTTCTCCTTTTCTTATTTAATTTGGATTTCCATTTATCCAAATTAAATTTTCTCTTCATTATTTTCCATAGTTTCATCCTTCTCCTTATTTCCAATTTATGCAAATTTAAATTCCTCAATTTCCTCACTTCCTTAATTTCGGGAATTTTAACGATATTCCCATCTCGTAAATAAATTTTATTTATTTACTTTAATTTATTTATTTCCTCGTCTATTTTCTTTAATATTAATTTTAAAAAATAGAGAATTTGCGGTTATCACATTCTCCCCACCTTAAGAAATTCGGTCCTCCGAATTTAACTTAATTCATAAGGTGGTAGCATCCTGAATACTTATAGTTCTTATCCTTTTGATCATCTTCCATATTATACTGCCAGTATACCATTAACATCATAATCGCCTTTTATACCACTCTATATCATTTCTCATCATATATATACTTCCTTAAATTTATTATCAGTTAGGAGTTATCCATTTCCACTCCTTTTCATATCACATATGATTCATATTGTTCCTCATTCATCTTCCTTATTTGGTGCCAAGTCGATGTAGTTTGGTACTGTTATTTAAACAGGTTTATCAATTGTATGCAATTGTCCCAATAGCTTTTACATATCATGCGTCCGCTCTCTCAACATATCTTCGAGCGTTTCCATATTACGCTCACATATTTATATCATGTACGGAGCGGTGGTGTCTATAAATTTTGGAATCTCAGAGCCTTTTACTATTTCCCATAACATATAGCTACTCAGAGATTCCCATCACATATAGAGCTCACTGGAACTTCACATACATTCTCATCATTTTATAATCATATTTCAACTATGGCACTAAAGAATCTAAGAGTTTGATAATGGAGGTGTAAGGCCCGCCTTCTCAGAGTAGGGTCACCTTACTCATCCGTACTGTCCCCTTTGAGCCCTCCTCATAGAGCTTGTCACTCTCAGGGATTTCTTTCGCGTCCCGGAGCGCTCGAACACTTGACCTTAATCAAATGCCAAGACACTCCTAACATGAGTGTAAGGCTCGAGCTATCTATGGGATACCAGGGTTCGAGCGTCTTATGGAACGCGTCCGAGGGGATTAGCTTGAGTTCTTCAAGTCCCTTGGAATAAAGCTATGAGGGGCGATGGCTAGTGGGCACACCCTAAAGAGGAAAATACGTTGTGAGAGGGGCGGGCGAACTGGTGATCGCCTAGCCAGCCAGTAAGAGTAAACCTGGGGCGGGCGAAGTGTGTGAGCTCGCCAAGGGGATGCTCGCCGGCGGCCTATGAGACGGGCGAGGCTCTTACATGAGGAGTGATTTCATTAGATTATCAGTCTATAATCACTTCCATATTATCATATCTCTTTTAGATTCTTTATTATTATCCTCAATACTCTTTTCATATTTATTTCATCAACTGCTGCAGTTCATTTGTAGACTTTACTATTTACCACCATTTACCATAATTGAATCAGGAGACAATCATTTTCTCCCCATATCTACTTCCAAGTAATTTCATCATTACATCTCTTATTCTTATGGTATACTCTATATCACTTAGGTTTTAGAATATACCTGAGAATATACTCTTTTGATAATTTAGATTCCATTATGGCATAATCAAATTATAATTTAATCTTCTCATTATTTAACTTCATCATTGAATCTATAATTATCAATTTAATCATCTCATTATCCATATAAATCCATTATTTCGAGGTGGTATATATATATATATATCCTTTTTGTTCCATTTACATAACTGGCAGTAAAATGTAAATCATTTCGTTACTCCTATGAGTATAATTATTTTTCCTCTATCGAGTTTGGCTCGATCTTACATTTAACCATAATCATGTGATAACCACAAAATCACTTTTAATTTTAAATTCGTGAACTATTTCATATTCGTGTTCCCTTTTCATCATGTACTTTCCTCTTATTACATATTCATCTTTTCCTTCATCATCATTTCAGTCACTTTTCCTCAGTGGTAAAATATTCCACTATTAAACTCTTTTAACCTTTTGTATACCATCTTTACATTTATTCATTCATCGATTTAAGCTTATTTACTTATCAGTTACATCTGTAGAGCAGCTAACCCAATAACTCTTCCATAGACTGGCAATAGTATCTAGCTAGACCCAGTACATTTCGTATCTCAATCATTATCTCTTCATCCTAGACAGATCTGCATTGCTCTGTCATTCGAGATCATATATCTTAGAAAGAGATACTGTCTAGCTAAATCTTCTATTTGCCAATCTTAACATATAGATTACAATCTTTGAGAGTCCGTAGGGTCATGCCACTATGCGGCTCATTTTCCATTGATGTCTTATACTGTATCAGTATATCATTACTTTATCCATATCTGGGTGCCTCATTCATTAGGCTTATATATCTCATAAGGAATTTCATTAACCTCATAAACCTCAATAGGAACTCATGATAATTTTATCGAGTTCAAACCATTATCATCTTATGATCACTAGTTTCTAAATTTTCATCTAGTGATGCCTTGTACAGAGATGGGTCTTATAAACTCCTTATACTTCTCTTGATTAAATCAAATAAAGCGTCAATTTCCTACAAATTAATATTCGTTCTTAGTAAGAACTTTGTTGCATAATAGGAATTTAATGCATCCTCATAATTCATCCTCCAATCATATCATCTGTATTTCTATCGATTGTCCTTATATAAGTGAATTTCATTATTCACTAATTTTTTTCCAAAATTATTTTCTTAAGCTTTTTGGATTCCTTTACGTTCTCCGATATAAGCTTAAAATAAATTTCTGTATCCATAATCGAGTGGATATTAACCTGATCTCTCAATCTATGTTACTCTGAAAATTTAGCGGGAATCTCATCCGATACTTTCTTAAATCACACATCTCTTATCATTTTGGACATTTCATCTCTATGTCCCATCATTTCACTGCATAACCTCAAGGCAAAGACATTTAACATTTAAATCATTTTAATACCTACTCCGCCTTGGTTCACTTATTTCCTCATACTTCACAGCATATCGATCATTTTAATTTGTATGCTGTATCCAGTATAATTATTTGATTAACACCTTTCACAGCTAACTGATTTATTATTGAAATTCTTTTTAAAATCATCTTCATCTTATAATTCAGGTTAGCCGTTATCTTCCTCATCTCTTATCTTCACTTACTGTCCTTATGCATATTCTCCAATTCCATATACTCCATACAATATATTATTCCATAAAACATATTTCAAAATATTTCGGTTTTATAATTATCTGTTTAATACCTCAAAAAATTGTATGACTGTTTAGAACTAGAATTAATCGTACTGCTATGAATTTCATCAACCATACCGATCACTTTCTCATTCATCATCAGTAATCATTTTACTTTTCATCATATCCAACGATCCCGTAATCAACATCTCATTAATACACTTTTAAGTTAGACCCATAAAATCAATACTAAGTCGCTCATCCTGCGACTTCCCTATAACCATTTGGGTTGTATCAACACATTAAGTGTAGTGAAATTTATAATCGGAATCGTTATACTCATATTATGTCCTTTATACCCTCAATAATTTCATTACTATCAATAGATTCAAAATCTAAATGGTTTTATCACAATTCAAAACATAATCCCACATAAGGGCATTTTCGTCATTTCACATTTTTTTCTTTCTCCTTACTATACATTTAAATCATTAATCTTATTATCAATTTGCTGATAGTACCCTTTTCTCGTACCAATATCAGCATTTTAAAATCTTTTTTGATTTCGACAAAAAAGTCAACTAGGATCCATAATTGGATCATTTTGCTTGAATTGCATCTTTACATCATCAATTTCAACTTCTGTTGGCTTATTTTGACTCCACGTAAAATTTCGAAGGCAGGGGTATTTTGACCATTTTTCGTCAAAATATTCTCTCTCCTCAAAATACCTTTAATTGGTGAACTTAATGTCTATTTAATGATGATATCTCATTCCCCTCCTTTATATCATCACTTTCAGGTCTCAGTTCGATCCGAACAGAAAAGTACTGGTGGGGCCCTCACTGAATCCATTTCTATTCCTTACCGAACCGACCTTCATTTAGACTATAAGATCACTATTTCAGGTTACATTCCTGAGCCGTTTTCCCTTTTTAGCATTCCTTATTCCCAAATTGCTCACTCCTTTCTAAACACTTAATTTCAATTGCAATCATTTATTTTCTCTATGTATTCAGACTACACAGTACTATAGGGGATGTTAACCTTTTCAACATATTTTCTTTCAAAAGTATCGACAGACATCAGGCCAACCATGATCTGATACCATTAAATCTGTCACAGCTCGTGACCCTATTTTTTTCACCTTATTCTATACATTTTATTTGGTTGGGCTGTCTGTGATACTTTACTTTTCTTTTACACATAAACAATTACATATTAAATTTATAATATGAATTGCATCCCCTATTTTACTTCATAAGAAAGTAGTACTGTCGATACGTCTAAATACAGAAAATAAATGATCATACCTTATTAAATAAATCGACTTGTCGCATCGTCTCCAAATGCGCAGTCGAAAATCCTTTAAGTGCTAGACTCTCAGTCTTCGAAAACCTAAAATGTTAAAATTAAGGAGTGAGCAAACCACGGCCCAGTAAGGGAATTATATGCATACTTGATATTCAGCTTCCTATATGTTGAAAATCTTTTTCATTTTTCATATGGGGCTCTAGGGTCGCATGTAGGAAGGATACTACAGTCGGCTAAGGATCCGGATGGAGTAAGGTAGGTATTTTGAAATACCTATCTTGTCCCAGAACCTAGAAGCAACTGTAAAGAGTAAATTTCATTTTTGCTTTGAAATTTAAATCCTTTTTCCTTTTTATTCCATAACCTTTTCATATTCTTCTCAAATTAATGCTCTTATAAAATAAAGCATTTAAATAAAGTAACTAATATTCATATATTCTTTGAAAAGAATATTAGTTAAATTTCATCAATCTCATTTAAAACTTATTTCATGTTTTACTGTACAACCATAATTAGTACAGTACTTTAAATAGCAAAATCAGTTATTAAATCCTTTTCATATAACATATATATCATTTAAATCTAATATTCAATTTAAAAATTAAAATAAGAATATTAGATTTATTTTCCTCCTCTTTCCTTTTTGGAAAACATATCACATATTCATGTCACATATAGTCTAATATTCAATTTAAAATCATAGTAAGAATATTAGACTTATAAACTATTTTTCCTTTTGAAAACATATTACATGTTCATATCACATGTCATATGAAGATCATCTCGTAGTACTAAAATCAGTACTGAAATAAGCATTATGTAAAATGCTGTAAATCACTTTCATATAACTTATCACATATCATGTAAAACGTTTACATTTAACATATAACATATCATATAAAACATTTCTCATATATGGAGACTTAGGCACGCACGCCCAGCCCGTCCACTGGGTCATTACTCATATCATGCTATAGACCCCGAAGGGTATAAAATAATCATGTCATATCTATGGCCATAGTCTATAATTGTCCTCGGCGGATCACTGATCAGTTGTCGGCTGGGACTACATATCACATATTACATGTTACATATCACATATCACATATCAGCATGATAGGATGCCATTTAGTCTCAAAACCGAATTTTTCATCATCAATAAACTTTTATGGAATTTATAAAAATATATATAATTTCATAATTTAAAACCATAAAGGTTATAAAATCATTTAGTGAATATTTAAGAAATATATATATAAATATTCACTTTATTTCTTTTCATTTTCCATCTCGTATTACGTGTAATTTACATATCAGGAGAATTTTCGGTGATTTCATTATCACCATTCTCGAAAACATGAATATTTTAAAATCACTTTCATTTTATTCATGTTTTTATGGAAAATATTCATTTTCTCAATTTTCGTGGTTTAAAATCATTTCTCGTGAAATAAAATCATTTATTATGATTTTATGAAATTTTCTAAAAATTTTCGATAATTTTTCGGCAGTATAACGGTTGCCGATTGGCTAGCCTCCTGCACGAAAAATATAGTTTATAATTTCAACCGGTACTTCACCACAATTTTCCAACCAATCATTCATCGCAATATTTTCATAAATATTTTCATAAAATATTTTATAATTAAAATCATGCAAACTGAATATCCTTACAGTGTTGCACATGCATCCCTTACCTTTTTTGGGTCGGCGACTTCCTCTTATCGATCGCGCCCATACTCCATCTCTCCCGATCCTCCTCTCGATCGCCGAGAATAATTTCTGAAAATTAAAATTCTAAATTTTAGAATTTTCATAAATAATTTATTAAATTTTTACTCGAAATCATTTTTCAAAATTCTTGCCGAATTTCCGTAATTTTCGAGTTGCCAACTTCCCGGGAATCTTTTGAATTCTCGAAATTCTCCTTTTTCTCTCTCTTTCTTCTTTTCCTCTTTTCTTTCTTCCTTTTTCTCTTTTCTTTTCTTTCTCTTTCTTTTCTTTTTCTTTTTCCCTTTTCTTTTTCTTTTTCCTCTTCTTTTCTGATCAGACCGGTTCAGACCGGTCTGCCTCCTTCCTCGCCGGCGACCGGTTCTCTGGCGGTTCAGGCATCCTTTAGCTGGCCGGCACCACGGCGAAGCTACTGGTGCCCTCCGTTTGCCCTGGATCGACGACATGGCGGCAGATCGAGTCGATTTTCCTTCGGTTTCTTCTGCCTTTTCGCCGGCCCTCCTCTACCGTTCACCGCGCCTCGGGTGGCATCCTTCCTCTTGCTCTTCCTCTTCCTCTGGTGGTGCTTCGGTGGCAGTGGCGGTGGCCAAATCGACCGGCACCGCTGTCTGCCATTTTTCCTTTTCTTCCGATTTTCTCTCTCGGTTCCTGCTTGTTTCGCGTCTTCTCTCCGTCACCGACCTCCTCCCTTCACTTTGCCGGCAACATCTCCTCCCTTCCTCTCTCTTCTCATCGCCGGCAACGGCAACTCTGCTGCCGGTAGCCTCAGCTGGGGTAGGGATCGGGCTCTGTCTCGATTCCTTCTCTTCTTTTTCTTTCTGTTTCTTTTTTTTTTGTATATAATATAATATACTATATTATATTTATATAATATATACAAACATAATATAACACATATTTATATATTTTATACACAAAATACATATATGTAAATTTTAATTTGGAGTAATATATATATTTCATATACATATGTATTTATAGATATATATTGTATTACAATATATATATAAATTTTGATAAAAATAATATTTACTTTTCTTATATATGTATATATTTATATATATACATAAAATATCAGATTTATATACATATGTATTATTTAAATGTACTAAATAGTATATATACATATTTATATACTAATGTATATTAATATATACTATATAGTATTCAATACATATGTATTTGTATAAAAATACATTTATATAATATATAATTATATAAATATATTTCATATTCTTTTCTCCTTTTCTAATTTAATTTGGATTTCCATTTATCCAAATTAAATTTTCTCTTCATTATTTTCCATAGTTTCATCCTTCTCCTTATTTCCAATTTATGCAAATCTAAATTCCTCAATTTCCTCACTTCCTTAGTTTCGGGAATTTTAACGATATTCCCATCTTGTAAATAAATTTTAATTATTTACTTTAATTTATTTATTTCCTCGTCTATTTTCTTTAATATTAATTTCCAAAAATAGAAAATTTGCGATTATCACATGATCAAGCAGAAAGGGAGTGAACAGGTCCAATAGCTCCACCAGTTGCACCACCTCCACCACCACTTGCACAGCTTACTCCCGAGCCTTAGCCTACACCACAGCCAGTACGGTAGGCACAAGCCGTACCACCACTACCACCAGTACAACTGCCTAGGGATGTAACGTCCAATTGTGATGTAGCACTGGTGCGGTAGTTTACTAAGCTAAATTTGCTTAAGTTTAAAGGTGATATCCGTTGGTGGCAGAGCAGTGGGTAACAGCTGTGAAGAAATTGTTTTGGTACATGAGATGTTTTGACACAGAGAGAGTAGGACTAGCAGTGTTCCAGATGACCGATGATGCAGAGCACTGGTGGAAGTCCATATAGACAGTATTGTTTGCCCAGCATCCAGTTATTACTTGGGAGATCTTTGTGGATGCATTTCACCACCAGTATGTCCCTGATACAACGCAGAAGAAGCTGTAGTAGGAGTCATAGAGTTGGTACAGGGGAGTATGATGATGGATCAGTATGAGTCGAGATTCACTACACTCAATAGATTTGATCCACTGACACAAGTAGACGATCAGTATAAGATTGATAGGTTTAAGGCTAGGCTAAGACCATCGATCAGATCGAAGTTGGCTCTGTTCGATATCCGTACATATGATGAGGTGCATAAGCGTGTTCGGCTATGTGAGCAGGATTTCGAGTAGTTACATTTTGAGTCAGCTTCTAAGAGTAAGGCTAAAGGAAAAGGTAAGGCGAAGAGGGGCGCAGATGATAGATCAGGTAGAGAGCATCCTAAAAGGGCTAGACCATCGGGTGTCCAAATTTTAAAGGGGCGATCCACTAGATTAGCTAGCACAGCCCCTACTACTGGTCCCATTTCTACACCGAAGAGCACCGCGACTAGATGTACGCACTGTGGATGGTCGCACGGTACACGATACACGGCCCTGCTACATGTTGACAAGGGCCTATTTTAGATGTGGGTAGATGGGACACTTGGTGAGAGACTGCTTGATGTTGTGAGAGTTAGTTGCATCTACCACACCAGCCCCAGTTCTTCTATCATCGACACTAGCACCAGTAGCTTCGATTGAATCGAAGAGAGTGACACCCTCACAGCTGAGACGGGCGGCTACAACAGAGAATGATAAGAAGCCCGTGACTCAAGAACGGGTGTACGCACTAGACTAGGAGACTGTTGATGCATTCATAGATGTCATTAAAGGTAAAATTTATATTTTTGGTATACCCCTACTTGTATTATTCTATCTTGGTTCTACTCATTCATTTATATCTCCTACTTGTGCTAACAGAGTCCCAGTAAAGCTAGAGCCTTTAGGGTATACTTTACATGTGAATACTCTTTTTAGAGAATCGTAAATTACTGATGTAGTGTTTAGAAACTGTAAAGTGACTATAGGAGAGAAGGAAACGACAGCTAACCTAATTTTGTTAACTATGTACGACTTTGATGTAATATTAGGAATGGATTGGTTAGCTGTGCATTTTGTTAGTTTAGACTGTTACACTAAATTTGTTGCCTTCTCTCAACTGGAACGTTACACTGTAAAACTTTTTGATAAGTTATAATAAAAGTGATATGTTTACTAAATTATTTGAATGTGTGTGGATTTGTTGAAGGTTTTATCGCATATGTGGAGGACGTGGAAAATAGACGTCCCAAGCTGTATGAGATTCTTGTGGTCAGGGATTTTTCGGACGTATTTTCAAAGGATTTACCAGGGTTACTACCGGATCAGGAAATCGAGTTTACCATTGACTTGGTACCCGACATGGAGCCCCATTTCTAAGCCCCTATATCAGATGGCATTGACGGAGTTAGAGGAGCTAAAGAAGCAGCTCCAGGAACTATTGGATAAGGGATTTATCCGTCCTAGTGTGTCTCCATAGGGTGCACCAGTGTTATTCATCTGTAAGAAGGATGGTAGCCTTTGGTTATGCATTGACTACCGAATGTTGAATAAAGCGACCGTCAAGAATAAGTATCCCCTACCCAGGATCAATGACTTATTTGATCAGTTGAGGGGTGCCCAGGTATTTTCGAAGATAGATCTCCGATCGAGATATCATCAGCTTAAGATTTGGGAGTCAGATGTTCCTAAGACAGCATTCTGGACTTGATATGGGCACTGTAAGTTTCTAGTGACACTGTTCGGATTAACTAATGCCTTTGCAGCATTTATGGGCTTGATGAACGAGGTGTTTAAGCCCTACCTTTATAATTTCGTGATGGAGTTTATTGACGATGTCTTGGTATACTCTAAGTCTTCGAAGAAGCACGAGCAACATCTTCATATAGTCCTGCAGACCTTCAAAGACCGAAAGCTATATGCTAAATTCATAAAGTATGAATTTTAGCTAGATCATATCACTTTTCTGGGACATATAGTCTCGAAGGACGGGATGTCTATTGATCCGTCCAAGATAGCGGCCATAGTGCAGTGGGAGAGGCCTAAGACGGTGACGAAGATACAGAGTTTTTTGGGTTTAGTTGGATATTATTGTTGATTCGTCGAGGGATTTTCTAGACTAGCTGCTCCACTTACGCAACTCACATGTAAGGACGTTAAGTTTGAGTGGATAGATGTGTGTGAGTGCAGCTTCTAGGAATTGAAGTGGAGACTTACTATAGCCCCATTACTTGCCCTTCCCAGCGGATTAGGGGGATTTTCAATATATACATATGCTTTCGCACAGGGATTAGGATGTGTCTTGATGCAGAATGGTCGGGTGATTGCCTATGGTTCTCGGCAGCTTAAGGAGCATAAGAAGAACTACCGAACCCACGATCTAGAGTTAGTCGTTATGGTGTTTGCACTGAAGATAAGATGACATTACCTTTATGGTGAGACATTTCAGATATATACAAACCATGAGAGTCTGAAATATTTATTCTTGCAGTGTGAGTTAAATATGAGACAGCGGAGATGGATGAAGCTACTGAAAGACTACGACTATGAGATATTGTACCACCCAAGGAAAGCAAGCGTGGTGGTAGATGCTCTGAGCTGAAAGCACATAGGTATGGTATCATATATGATGGTCAGAGAGCATAAGTTATTAGAGCCATTCTCGAACCTCGGTCTTAATGTGGCTTCCTCTGAGAGTTATGGATTTAAGGCTAGCTTTAGAATTGAGCCGGATTTAAGGCTAGCTTTAGAATTGAGCCGGATTTCATGGGACAGATCAGGGATGCTTAGAAGACGGATACTTACTGTATAAAAGTGGCCAGTCAGGTACAGATGGGAGTGCAGTCAGATTTTGAGATTGGCATCAACAGGATTCTGAGTTTTAGAGGCAGGATCTGTGTTCTCGATAATCGATAGCTTAGAGATCTGATTTTGACAGAGGCCTATACCTCCAAGTACACTTTACACCCAGGCAGTAACTAAGATATACTAGAGCCTACAAAGGGTATATTGGTGGCCAAAGATGAAGAGAGACATCGCGGAATTTATGGCTAGATGCTCACTTGCCAGGAGGTTAAGATCGAGCATCAGAAGCTTGCAGGTTTATTGCAGCCTCTACCAATTTCTACATGGAAATGGGAGCATATCACGATGGACTTCATCATGATGCCATATGGGTGATTGTAGACAGATTGACGAAGTTCGCCCACTTCCTAGCTATCAGATCTATAGATCCTCTTAGTGCCCTTGCTGATTTATATGTATAAGAGCAGCGAGGCTACATAGAGTTCCAGTGAGCATCACATCGGATAGGGATTCCCGGTTCATGTCCCACTTTTGAGAGAGATTTTAGGAGGTTATGGAGTCCTGACTGAATTTCAACATCGCCTTTCATCTGCAGACTGATGGACAGTCCGAGCAAGTGATATAGACGCTCGAGGATATGTTGAGGGTGTGTACGTTAGATTTTAAGGGCTCCTGGGATGACCACTTGCCATTAACTGAGTTTGCATATAATAACATTTATCAAACGAGTATCGGCATGGCACCATACGAGGCATTATATGGCAAAATATGTAGATCTCTGATCGCATGGGAAAAAATGGGAGATAGGAAGTTATTAGCTCCCGAATTGGTAGCGCAAGCTTCACGTGATGTACAGCTGATATGTGAGAGATTAAGAACAGCACAGAGTCGGCAAAAGAGTTATGCAGACACAAGATGCCGACCACTTGAGTTCTCACCAGGTGATTTTGTATTTTTGAAAGTTTCCCCATCTAAAGGCGTAATGAGATTTGGTAGGAAAGGAAAGTTAAGTCCTCGATACATTGAACCATTCGAGATCTTGGATTGCGTAGGAGGCATGGCGTACAAATTAACACTGCTACAGAAGCTATCAGGTGTACATAATGTATTCCATGTCTCAATGCTCAAGAAGTACCATCTAGATCTGTCTCACGTTATTCGATACGAGCCACTGGAGATACGAGAGGATATGAGTTACGCAGAGCGACTTATCCGGATCTTGGATCAGAAAGATAAGGTGTTGCGATCTAAGATGATACTGTTAGTGAAAATGCTCTGGTAGTACCATCCCGAAGAAGAGGCGACATGGGAATTGGAGAGCTTGATGCGGGAAAAGTACCCAGAGCTATTTCAGTGAGTGGTCCGAGCAAAATTCGAAGGATTGAATTTCCTAAAGGTGGGGAGGAAATGTGAGAACCAATTATTTTGTATTGTACATGTATGGATATTTAATTATTAATTAATAAATAATTTATTTTGTATATTTTTGTAAATTTCAAGTAAATAGTGATGTGGGCCCCATTTGGATTCTAATACTCAAATATGTGTATGACAGAAGAAAACAGAGTACGGAGGGTGTAATAATGATATTATGGAAACTTGGAGGCCAAAATACTTTGTTTACATTATTTTTGGAAGTATGACAAACAAATTGGAAAATGATGATTACGTCCGAGGGTATTTTCGTAAATTTTATCCAAACTAAAATGAATTGGGATGAAGTAAAAATATCATGATATTCTACATGAATAGTAGTTTAACACAGTGTCAATGGATTTCTTAAAACAGTCATTAAATCAGAAAATTTCGCTGGTAGTCTGTAGGGGTAAAATCGTAATTTCTCATTATTCATTACCGCGCATTGATGAAACCACTTCCAATCATCAAAATACATTTAATAAAATTATTTGGTGATGGAATCCAAAATTTTGGAGTGCGGTTACATACGGAAGCTTAAGGGCAAAATTGTTTGAAATTTGCATAACCAAGGGCAATTTCGTCATTTGGTCTACTTCTAGAAGACTCTTTAAAACTCCATCAACTGCTAGAAGTTACTATTCATCATCTTCCTAAGCCACCCCCATGCCATTGAAGAGAAAAACAAAGAAAGAAAGAAAAGCTCTCATATCTTGCAACCTAGCCATTATCTCACCAAACCATTAACTAGAAAAATATTCTATTTTCTGTCCTTTACCTAGCCATACCAATAGCTCATTGTATAAGCTACAATACAAGGAGAAACAGAGCCTCAAAGTTTCAGCCAATGTACCCTTTTCTACCTACAATTTTGTTTCTTTAAGTTCAATGGTATGGAATGATACATCTCAACATACTGAATTCATTTATGCCATTAGAATTGAATGAATTTAGCTAAATAAAATTTTACCATGGGAAAGGGGTTTCGGCCATGACTTGAACCTAAGGGAAATGCGGCCTTTCATGCATAAAATTGATGCGAAATTGATGAGTAAGCATAGTAGAGTAAGATGATAGCATTGAATTGTTGAAAAATCACCAAATTTGGCTAAGGGAGCATTTGGCCTCATGAAGGGGATCATTATGCATGGCTAGTTTTGATGATTTGAGGGTATATTTAGACTGTAGAAATTACAAGGAGTCTTTCGGTATGCTTGAATTTAAAATTCAACGCAAAATAAAGAAGTGTTATATTACGGGTAGAAATTATATTGCGAAAATATTTGCAGTGTCCAATGTGGCTGCACTTAGACATGAATAATAGCTTAAAAACAAGTATTAAATGAGCTAACAATTTCGGTGGAATTATCTGCAACCGGGGAGTAATGATTTACGAGTGGTGCGATTAAGAAGCTTGATTTCATCAGATAGGTAAGGGACATGTATGTAGTCTGTAGGGATATCCTGTATGCATGAATTTAATGCCAATAATTTTATGAAAATATTTTGGAAGAGAATTGCCTTGAGAACTATGAAATTGTGGCTATTTGGATGGTTTGAATCGTGTTTCCATTTGCATGAAGGCTAGGCTATCAATAGCTGTTATGCTGCTGAAATTTATTTGAAAATTTTATAATATATCATGAATTATTTTAGTGCATTATGGAGTATTTTCGTAGCCTTGATGAGTGTAATATTTAATATTTCTCATAAATTATGAATTTACCGAAAAATATTATTTAAATATTCGTGTTACTAAATTTACTCAAAGTAAAGTTATTGGAAAATCTTCCTAAGTGTATTTTTATAGTAAAGCAAGTGGTTTATAAAGTTAAGTGATGAATAGTGAATATTTTATAAATTATTTTCAGTATAATATTCACTATTTTATTTATTTTCTTTTATGGGCTAACTGAAGATTTTACTTAATTTAATGGTTTCCAAAAAGGTGATATCACTGTTTAAACATTGTTTTGAGACTGTTAGGCCCTGTATCATGCTCACGTGTATTACTGTACTGTTACTGTGTGAAGTTGTTGA
This sequence comes from Heritiera fomes, assembly GCA_032173925.1. Lineage (NCBI taxonomy): Eukaryota > Viridiplantae > Streptophyta > Magnoliopsida > Malvales > Malvaceae > Heritiera > Heritiera fomes. The sequence goes on from JAPDPM010000005.1 coordinate 15,429,432, forward strand.
CATTGATCATGTCTTCAGCGTCCCGGTTGACACCTAATCAGTATACGACCAAGGACAATTATAGACTATGGTCATAGATCTTACTGTTTACTGTTACTATTCCCTACGGGGATTATAGCATGATATAATTAGGGTATTACATGGTCTCCACTGTTATTACCGATTACTGTGATATTTTACTGAACTGTACTGTTATTGAAACTGTTCACTAAAGTGTTCTTATCACTGAACTGTTATCGTACTGAACTGTATATCATACTATTACTGTGATTTAACTACTTGTGAAAGTGATAATTTAATTGTGAAAGTTAAATTACTTTCTAAATGATGATTTATGTGATTTTAAATGATTTATTTTATTAATTTATGAGAAATATTTATACATAGTGATTTATTGAATAAATTTCATATCAACTTAAATTTCTACTCCCTGTAGTCGCTTTTAGGTTCCGGGACGGGACAGGTATTTCAAAATACCTTCCTTACTCCATCCGGATCCATAGCCTACTATAGTATCCTTCCTATTAGAGTCCTTAGTGTACTGATTGGAAAATAAAAGATTTTATTGCATATAGATTTTGTGATATCAAGATTTACATATAACTCTTTTACTGAGCCGTGGATTGCTCACCCCTTTATTTTCATTTCTCTAGATTATTTTCAGTGAGTGCGTGATATATCATTCGAGGACTTCGGTTGCGTTTTAAGTACCTCGAGGCAGCTACTATAGATATTGGAGGTATAATCGTTTTCCTTTATATGTTCAAACTTACTTTTACAGTACTGTAGTGTTGTAATTATAAACAAGGGATGTAAATGTCTAAACAAATGTTGTTATGTAAATATTTTTACTTATGTAAATTAAATTAATTTATGGTTATTTACTATACATAATTATTAAAGTGGGAAATAAAGACATCGCAGACAGCCCAACCCTTGTGAAATGTGTAGAAAAGTGTGAAATACTGTATATACAGACTGTGACATACCATTCTTTAACTATTAAATTAAAGACTTAGCATGATCCTCCATAATTTATGCTTCAGCCAAATATTCATTTATGCTTCACACTTAATATTTTTTTCTCAATTCAAGTTCCACCAATAATCTTTTTATCATTTATTCGTGGTTCCATAAGTTTTTAAACCATAAAAACATCATGAAATCCCTACTACAAGTATTGGCCGAAAATTCCATTTTGCTTAAGCTCCTTCCTCTTTTTCTCACATTTAACTTCATATTTATTCTTTATTAATTACATACATTGATTCTTTATCATCCATTTACTAAAATTACACTATTATCACTTCCTTTTTGCCTTAATCGAATGTCTTCTTATGATTTCTTTTTGTTAGTTTTTCTTTTATTTTCTATTCAATCCCACTTATGAATTTTTATCTACTTGACTTGGGAATTTTATCAAATATCTTGTAGACAACAAAACTCATCATCACCATTTTACATTTTCCATGGCCGAATGGTTTCCCCCTTATACATCTCTATACATTTTTCAAGTTTAATTCCTCAATTAATCCTTATTTGACTTATAAAATATTTCCACTACTATTAAATAACAAAATTACATCTTCATCATCATCCTCTTTAACTTGGCTGAATGTCCTTCTCCATGTCATCCACACAAGTTCACAAAATTATCACTATGGCTAAGTTTGAATCATTATTTACTAATATTTTACACCCATCATACACCCAAATTAACTTGGATTTCCTTACATCTTATTCATGGCCGGAACCCCTATAATACATTACACATGTTTTTGTTTCAATTCTAGGCCTTAAACATATTCCCTTTTGTCTAAATAACTCAAATACAATGGTTAGGAACTAAGGAAACATCTTCACTTCTCACCTTTCCACTATTACCAAAATAGTGCAGCAGCCATATCAGCCCCATATGTTGGTCTTTGTCCCTTAATTTCCAACCTTAAACAGCTCTTAAAGTGAGGAACAAAGTTTATTAATGATGCTTGATGATTTAGTGAAGAGAGATGGTGAATATACCCAGTCAAAGTGAGCTAGTGAGAGAGAAATGGGGAGAAAAGAAAACTGTAGCAACAATATCGATTTGGATAGGGGAGAACCAGAATTTTCTAGTCTTTTGTTTGATATGTCATGATATTTTGCAACCCCAATTATCAAGTGACAACTTTACCCTTTAAAAATTTCACAATTTCCCACTATGCCATCACAACTATCTCATAAATTTTCATTTCAAATTTTAAATTTTTTATTTTTATTAAATTTAATTTATTTTGGTCATTTCTGGTCAAACTTTAACCAATTTGACCAGCCCCATGTCAAATGACCACAATACCCTTATACAATTCCATTATTTTCAATTATGTCCTACCATTGATTAAATACTTTTAAATTTAGGTTTAATATTTTTTTATTATTTTACATATATTTAGGTCAAACATGATCAATTATTGACTTCCAAAGGGGTTTGACCTGTCATGAGTAGTGAAATTATCAAACTATCCCTAAGCGTAAAATTGCGTAAATTTTTATTTTTACACTGATCTCTTTTATCAATCCACATAATCTAAAACCTTCTTACATGAGAAATTATTTTCCACTAATAATTGATTAAAAATCATCTCGGTTTGATTGTAATTTACGAAAATTCGTCCAGCCTATGGACTTAACCGTTATTTTTGAATTTGTTCCTTACTTTTCAAAATATACTCAAACGAGGTTCTTTTAAAATGTAGATTCTTGCTATATTCATATTTCACCTCAAATATCATCATTTTAGGATCTCACTTCGATCTAGACAGAGAAAGTCTTAGTGGGGCCCACACCAAGTACCTCACTGACCTTATCGAACAGACCCTTTATTTACATATTTTAACAATAAATTTTTCTTTTAAATTCCTACACTCAATAACTTATATCAAATATGAAGAAAATAAGGTTCTCACAAGGTTGCAGGCAGCAGTAGAACGATGTTGAAGTGGCAGCAAGGATGCAGACAGAGGTGTTGTAGCGATGCAAAAGGGAAGTGACAGCTTGGGGCTTCGATTATGCAAGGGCAGCAGGGTACCGACGGTGGACTTGTGCAAACAAACATAGCAAAGTGATGAACTTGATGCTGTGATCTCTCTCTCTCTCTCTCTCTTTTTTTTATTTCTTGAATCTCAATTTTGCATCTATGAGATCCATTTCTACTGTACTGTACATGTGTTATGTACTTGTTTATTAAGTGAAATTTTGTGTATTATGTAAATTATAAGTGAAAATGTAATGTGGGTCTCACTTATTTTAATATGTTTAAATGGGCTCGAGACTGATAATACAGTGTACAATAAGTGTAATAAATATAATATGATGATTTGAGATTTAAAATCATTTATTTATATTATTTTGGGATGTGTACAAACAAATTGGAAAATAACGATTAATCCCAAAATTATTTTCGTAAATTATGCCCAAACCAAAATGACTTGGACGAAGTAAAAATACTATGATATTCTATATGAAAAGCAAGTTAAGATAGTGTCAATAGATTTATTGAATCGGTGGTTAAATCAGAAAATTCTACTGGCGGTTCGCTAAGCGTAAATTCGTAATTTCATGCAATCGGTGTATCGCGCATCAACGAAACCACTTTTATTCATCAAAATACATTCAATATGAGTATTTGGTGATGAAATCCAAAAATTTTGGAGTACACTTACATAGTTTTTACGATTACATAAGCTTACGGACATTTTGTCCAAAATTTACATAATCAGGGGCATTTTGGTAATTTTGTCACCTTCTAAAATGCTCTTTATGTTCAACCAATATAAAGTTGGCACTATTCACCTTCTTGCTCCCTCACCCACGCGACACCATAGAAAGAAAAGAGGAGAAAGAAAAGGAAAAAGAAAGAAAATAAAGAAAACGTTATGAAATCTTGATTTTTTCATCAAGCTTATAACTAGAAAAATATTCTACCCACTCTCCTCATCTCACCCATACCCATAGATCATCAAATAAGGAACAAAACAAGGAGAAAAGAGGTGAAGAAGTATTCAGCCAAAGGTAAGATCATTCCTTACATTGTGTTTCATTGAATTTCAAAGATGTAATTAGATTAATTCAAGTGTGTAGAACATGTTTCTAGCATTGGATTGAATTAATGTTGGCTAAATAAAATTTCACCATGGAAGAAGGTTTCAACCAAGCTAGGAACATGATGAATCCATGTTGTTCTTCGCATGAAAATGGTGGAAAATGATAAGATAAACATGGTTAGACATAAAACTAAGGCTAGATTGTTGAAAATAATTAATTTTGGTTTAAGGAAAGTTTCGACCATGGGGGTTTGGAGGTGATACTATGCTACATTTGATGAGTTTAGTATGCTAAAATAATGTAGAAATTAAGAGGTGTCTTGACTTGAAGGCTGTGACGTGCACTGGACACTTACACTTATTCCACGTACCAAATTTATGAACTAAATTTTTCTTTTCACTTTATGGTTTGTATTCAGTGTCAGTGTAATCACTAAACGATTTTCACTTATCCTTTCTCATTTCGATTCAACTTTACTAACTTCTTCTTTGATTCAAAAGTGAGTAGAATAACTCTCTAAAGCATACAATGATCATTTTTAATCCATAATGTACTCTTGCCTAAAAACCAAATTCAAAATATCCTCCTTTTATTTAGAGATTTTCGCAGACAAAGAACCCGTAAAACATTACACTTATCATAATCCAATCATACCAAACCAATTTCACTATCCACACATTCACATCATAGTGTAATTCATCAAATAATTATCATGTCAACATTCTTAATATCCACCATTAATTATCACATACATATCAAATCCAAGATCACACTCGATCATCATATCACTCTCAAAATAATCTAAAACGATCCTAAATTACAACCCATGACACAAGCAAACTATACTGTGTAATCTTTATAGAATGTGCATGTAAACAAAATAATACGTTATTTGTATACCTTGTAAAATAGTGAAAGCAGTCTCAAAGGACGCTGGTATGTACCTAGGCTTGGTACGGTCCCTGATGGTCCATATGGAACTCCAAACGTGGACTCTAGTTCGTATGATCTGCAATGATGTTAGCAAGGGGTGAGCAAACCACGGCTTAGTAAGTAGTTTAAGTAAATGCATGCTAGGCTCATGTCGATCTACATGCGTGTGTATGCATGAACATAAAATAAAATGACATGTATGCATGATACTATGTCCTGATGTCGGATCTATCTATCTAGACTCATACTTTAAGATTGAGACTGTACAAGGTATTAGTTTGAATGATACCTTACGAACCTCATTTCCTTGATCCTTAACACGTTTACTAAAGAACACGATCACTTGTCACAATACTACAATGTTAATAGGATGCATAGCACTACAATGGCAATGTGCTTAGTTCAAAACCAATCAATTCAAAACTGATTCATAATGTATTTATTCAAAACCAAAATCACTATGCATTTGTTCAAAATAGATTACTAATCACTTTAGGCATAAGCTTCAAAATAATAAAGTTGATATTGACATAGAAACAATTCCTTAAACACATGGTTCAAAATCGATAATTGTACTGAACTGATACTGATAAGGTTAAGCCTAAAGCCTCTGAATACTAAAACCAAATACTGACCAAAATAGATTTTTCTGAAGCATTTAGTTCAAAATTGATAATCGTAGTAAAACTGAAAAATCAATAAGTTTAGGAACAAAGTCTCAAAACGTTAAGAGCTAATTCAAATAACGAAACAGTTTTCTAATACACTTAGTTTAAACACAACTACTATACACCGAGTTCAAAACACAATCAGTATGCACGAGCTCAAACATGGTCATTATGCATATAAGTTTAAAACATGATAACTATGTACATGAGTTTAAAACACAATCACTATGCACATGAGTTCAAAACATGGTCACTATGCAGATGAGTTCAAAACACGGTCATTATGCACCGAGTTCAAAACAAATAATCTTATGAAAATAGATACTCGATGTAATTAGACAAAATGCCTAGAAATATTGAAAATTGATGTTGAAATCAAAATAGATAAAGTTTAGGCATGAAGCCTTAAATACTAGACTGAAGCTGAAATCCAAAACAGATACTAATAAAGTTTGGCATAGAGCCTCAAATACAAAACTGAAATTGAAATCAAAACAAACACTGATAAGGTTTGGCATAAAGCCTAAAATACTAAGCTGAAACTGCAAGCAAAACAGATACTGATAAAGATTGGCATAAAGCCTCAAATCACTAAAAACTGATACTGATAAAGTAAAGGAAAAGATCCCTGATAACTGATACTGATACTGATGTCCATCCTAGCTAGTGATGGATAAGTGTTGCAAGCAACATAATACCTATGGCCATAGAGTTACTCCAGCCTCGTTACGCAGTCGGGTTCTGGAACTTGTTTGCTAGTTTTCTAGACAAGCCTGATAATGCCTAGAGCACAAAGCTAGATAGACGGGGTAATGAAACCTAGAGCGAAGCTCGATAGGCTCTAAGTGACTTAAAGGTCAATGGATCTGCCCAAAATCAAATACAAAACAGAAAGCTGAGTACTAATCAAAAGCCTTTAATTTAGGAAACGAATACTGATCGAAACCTTTAAAATGGATTACTAAATAATTAACAAAATCCTTTATCTCAAAAAACAAATTACTGAGTACTAATCAAAATCCTTTAGTTCATAAAACGGATTACTGATCAAAACTAAATTTAGCAAGATGGAATATGTTGTCAAAAATCAAAGATACAACATCATGCCAATTGGGCTCATGGTTTTCAAAACACAAATCAAAACAGTTTTAGTGTTTCCAAATATGCATAAAAGCCCTTTGTTATAAAGTTAGTCTCAAAACTATGCTTTTAAAGTTAAAGCGTAATGTCGAGTATTACAGTGCTTATGCATAAAATAGTTCTAGTCACAACATGCTATGTGTGAATTCAATTATGCATCAATAGAGTACCTCTACGCACTTTGCGTGGTTACGTAATAAGATTTTAATATGGACCGTGCACATGTACACTTCGCCTAAACAGACTAGACATATAAGATTTATGCAATAACTAAACTCCTTAACATTTTATTTCACACAATAAGCAAGCTTGGCCGGCCACAACACACAAATCAAAAAACACAATTTCAATCCTAGCACAAGCATCATTCAGATTCACAATTTGATCATACCTTGTATCTTAACTTAATCACTCGATCAATAGCATCGCAGTGCTAAAATCTGAAAGCTAGGTAAATTATTTATAAAACTTAAACATCTCCTACAAGATGATACTAGTAAAACTTTACTTAATCCACTTACCTCAATGCTTTGTGATTTTCTTCCTCGAGCCTCGAAGTTAAAGCTTAACTATGCCTCCAAATTCAGTACTCAAGCTTCAATACCGCTCTGATTCCCTTCAATTAAATCATTTCTGTCTCAATAACTTAACTTTATTCTACTTAATGACATGTTAAGACACATATCTTAAAATCGAGATCATTTAAGTTAATTACCATCACCGAACTTAACTCTTCACCATTATACTATTTCAATATATATTGTATATATATCAATCCATAGACAAATGGATAATCTTACTCTTGAAAACTTTCCTTAGCTGAAGTTCGTATCATTCACTCTCTTTGAAATTTCCAATCAAATCCTGTAAAAATAATCTATTTTTCATTACCTTGCTGATGATATACACACACACATGTGTGTGTGTGTGTAAATATATTACATGTGTGTGTGTGTATATATATATGTTTGTACATATATAGAAAGATATACATTCATCTCAAACATTACACATTCCCTTACCTTGAAAATCCTCAAAGCAAAGCCTTTCTCAAGCTCTCTTTAATTCTCCACTTCTTCAAGACCTCCATTAAATTCCTTCACAATATTTTAATTCCACATTTCCATGACAAATATATATATATATTTATGTACATATGTGTATGTACATATAAGCATATAATAATCCAAATATAACATGTTTTCAACAAGGTTAAATAATCCATTGCCTCATCAACATCTTAGTGTGTATATATACTTTAATGCTAAACTTAAAGAGTCCTTACCATTCTTGGTTTAAGCTCCAAACCGAGCCTAACTCTTGAAATTGCCCTGTCAAAACTCGAGAACTTCTGGCCCCGGAAAACTCTTTCACTGGTTCTCGAGTCAGCCTTCACTGCTTTCACATTTCTTCTCCTTCACTCTCCCAAACATCGCCTCAATCAGCTTCACTTTAGTGCTTAATTGGCCAAGCTCAGGCCTTGAAAATCCCCTTCAATCACAGCCAAGGAATCAATTTAAACCTTCTTGTGCCTCCCCTATTCTGGTGCCTTCAAGTTCAACACTTTTCTCTCCTATTGTGCACCATGGATCACTCGAGAAATAGTCCCAATATGGTTTGTTTTGAGCACCAAAATGTAGTACCCAAGCTTCATGTCCCTTATTTCTAATCACATTTTCTCACCAGGGAATGACTACCTTTCACGCCACCTAGCTGCAGTTGGTATTTCACTTCTTGTTTCAGCTTTATTCTACCATTTCAATGGAGGAGTCTTAGCTTGGTTGTGCGAGAAGGCTCTCCTCTACCCTTTCTTAGCTTTGTCAATACTGTCCAAGAGAAACCCCTCGCAGACAGCTCGGTACAGTAACCACAATCAGCCTTATTTGCTTAAGTTCGGCCTCGTCTCTCACAACCTCTTCTCTGGATGCTAGCCCTCATGTGGATTGCTTCAATTTTCGTTCTTCCTCTCTTGCCTTGCACTGCTCTTTTTACTTCATTTCTATACTTCACCTTTTTTTAGGACGGATCGAGAAAATGAGCACTGAGAGGAAGAGAATTGAGATGGGGCTCAAGCGATGGAAGGGTGGGAAATGGGTGAGTGGCGTGAAAGGGAGCCTTTCTTCCTCCTCTCACTCGTGATGCTCCCCTTCATTTTATAGAGGAGTTTACTCCTTTGTAATCTCTTTTATTGCTGTGTGAGCACTTGCTCCCACGTTAGTGGGAGTAGGTTTTAATAGATTGGCTTCCTTAGGAAGCCAACCAATAATTTAATTATTTTTTTATTTATTATTTTTTGGTACTCTTTTTCTCTTATTTCTAATATATATATATATATTCATATCTCCCTAAATAATAATATATTTATATATTATATACTAAACATATATTATGTATCTTATTTGTCATTATCCATGTTTATACATGTATATCATATTTATTTCATATAATTATATCTTTTATTTAATTAATATATCTTTACATTCTATTTTCATTTATACATATTTATTTTGTTACATTAACTTCCTTATTTGTCTGGCCACTTGTGTATGTATATATGCACATTAGGTTTAGTGAGTGTGCATATATATATAATCATTCCCTTATTTTAATTAACATACAAATATATATTTTCTTTATCTACTTAATATATGTGTGTATACATGTGTCCCTTATAATTTTATATATAAATATTTATATATATATATATAAGTATATACATAAATTTTAATGATTTTCTATTATTTCTCATCAAGTGCAAGCGAATTCAATTTCTTAATGCATCGCTTAAAATAATAATACTCAAAAATTTATTTCAATGCTGAATTTACTTCATCTGCACATTTATATACAATTCCAGTATAGAAAATTGGTGATCTTTACAAGAGGAGTCCAATGGTGCAATCAGATATGAAATCGAAGTTAAAACAGAAAAGTTGTGTTTTACTATCGGTATAAATTACACTAGTTAAGCACAAGCAGTGTATAATGTGGTTGCATTTAGTGGTGAATAATGGCTCAAAAATTAGAGGAAAATTAATGAAAATTATTGGTGAAATTGTTTTGTAGTTGAGAGGAATAAATCGAAAGTGGTGCTATCAGGAAATTCGACACCACGAGACAAGTAAGGGATGAGTATGGAAGCTGTAAGGATATATCGAATGCATGATTTCTATGGACTTAATTTTATAAAATTATTTGGTATTAAATTACCTTTGAAATCGTGCAAAATTGTGGTTTCAATTGGTATATAAACTGTGTTTGAAGTGCAAGGAGGTTAGGGTATTCACAGCTGTTATGCTGCTGAAATTTCCTTAAAAATTTTCTAAACTATCATGAAATATTTTATGTGCATAAATTGAGTAAAATTGTGAATTTTGGAATTTATTTCCAATATTTACCTTAAATTGGTATTTTATCGAAAAAAATATTTAAATATTCATGTACTCGAATTTTATCAAAGTGAGACTACTGATACGTTTTTTAAAATATTTTACAACAAAATAGAAAGTTTATAAAAATTCTCATTAAAGCATGAATATTTTATTGATTGTTTTCACTGTAATGTTAAATGTGAAATTAAATACCTTTTTATAATTTTATTAATTTAAATGATATTTATTAAATTTCCTTAAAGGTATTTCCACTATTTATAAAATGTTTTGAGACTGTTAAGCCCCATATCATGCTCACTGTTTACTATAATGTTACTGTGCTGTTGACATTGATCCTATCTTCAGCGTCCCAATATCACCTGATCAATGTTCACTGAGGACATCTTATAGTCTATGGCCATAGATTCACGTGTTACTGTTTCCCTCCGAGGATTAGTATAGCATGATATACCTAGGGTATTGCCTAGTCTCCACCTACTGTTAATTGTTTACTGAACTGTTACTGAATTATTACTGTTTCCTGAATTGAAATTTTTTTTGGAATTATTACTGATTTTGAAATATTTACTGAACTGTTACTGTGTTGTGAAATTCAAGTGTTTACTGTACTAAACTTTTCTGCACTATTTATTGAACTGTTTATTATATTGTTACTGAACTGATTTCTAAATTGTTACTACTGTTTACTTAAACTATTTACTTACTATTTCTACTACTGTTATTGTCATGTGTTTTAAAGTAGTTAATGAAGTGTTTTATTAAATGGTTTTATTACCACTTATTTATTGAAAATTTTATTAAATTATTTTCGTGTCGACAACTAAACCATTCCCTATAGTCACTTTGGGTTTCCGAGACACGACAGGTATTTTAAAATACCTTCCATGCTCCATCCGGTTGCCTGGCCAACTATAGTATCTTTCCTTTTACTGAGCCTAATGAAATGTTAGGATACTAAACATTTTCGAGCATATAGATTTCGTTATATCAGTCTTGCATACGATTCCTTTACTGAGCACATTTTGCTCACCCCTTTATTTTTCCACTCCACAGGATACAATAAGTGGTTAAGAGGTATACCATTCCGAGGATATCGACCGCTTTTGGGGTTACTTGAGACTGCATTATGTTGACCTTGGAGGTATCTGTGTTTTTCTTTTATATATTCAGATTTATTGTACAGTACTCATTAAATTGTAAAGTAGGAATAAGGGATGTAAAGTATTAAGGAATATTGTTAAATTTCATATTTCGATCTTAAAATTAATTAAAGTCTACTATTTATCACTATTACTGTTTAAGTGTTAAAGGCATAGTAGATGGCCCAACCGTAAATTTAAGTGTAAAATGTGTGATATATTGTACATTTGGACTGTTACAGCATCTCTCCTTCACTCTGCCTCCTCGTTGCTTGTGGATAGTTCTCCCTTTAGAATCCCCTATGTGCACTAATTAGGAAGGAATTAATTTTCCTTTGATCTTTGATTTTGGTTCTCCTTCAATTTTCAATTTTTTTCCTTTTTTTCATTTTCCTTTTTTTTATTTGCATGCCATTGATTAAGGGATTTTTGAATCTTGATTCAGGTTACCTTTTATTAGTTGGAGTTTCCTTTTGCTATGTTGATTGATTTTAATTTCCTAAAAGAAACATGAAATTTCTATTTGTGAATAGCTTTAACATTGATCTTGACAATTTCCATTTAGGAAATATACTCAATTAACTTTTAAATATTGTCTCCTTGATTGCCGACATTAAGTGCATTGATTAGACTTTTGTTCTAATTCTAGGATTCCATCTAGTTTAGTTCGGATTTAATCTTTGGTGTTGTACAGGGTAATTCGAGGTTAAAGGTTTTGAACTAGGGCTCCAAGAAAATTACAGTTCTCTTTTTTTTATTTTCTTATATCTTCCCTTTTTTATTTTATTAAATAAAAAAAATAAGTGAAAATTATGAACCCACAATCCTTTGGGTTTAAGCCCAAATTCAAAAAAAATGAAATAATTGGGCCAAGAGCCTGAATTCAATAAATTAGGCTCAGACAAAAATGGTGTCTACATATACATATACATATATATAGATACCTGTGAGTCATTTGAATTTGAGTTGATAATTATTTGAGTTTGATTCGTTTATTTTTAAGATGAGTTCGAACTCGAGCTGCTTGAGTAATAAGTTAAGTCGAATTCGAGTATAATATATAGTTAAAACTTTTTTTAGTATATATTTTAATATTCAATTATTAATTTACCATTTTACTTTCATAATATATAGTTAAAAATTGACAAATCAAGTTTATTGAGTCGAGTTCGAGTTTATTAAGTCAAACTCGAATAGCTTGAGTAGTTTGTTGAGTCGACCTTGAGCTTAAAAAACCAAACTCAATTAAGCTTAAGCCAAGCTTCAAGCTTCGAGTTTTCGAGTCAAGCAAAACTCGAGCCTAGTATTATATCATCTTGACTTGGCACGATTACACCTCTAGCTAGGAAGAAAAAGAGAAAGCCTTAGCTTTTGTGTTTTTTTTTTCCCATAGATATTGAGGTATTTTTTGGGTAGAGTCTCTGAGAAGTGTTAAAATTTATTGTTTTAGACCAATTGTTGGACTCTAAGTTTTGGGCAAAAAGCCTAAAGTATTAAAATTTTGTAAGTTGCTTTTTTTTTTATTTGATTTTTTTCCATATTTTTTCTCTACACATTGGAAAGTGATTCCATATTAAATTTGGTGTCATTTACTTTGTGTATTATTCCTGCGTGTTATTTATGGCTCGGTAGCTTGATTGATTATTATTATTATTATTTGTGGCTTGAGATATTACTATCTGATATTGCGGGCATATTTTTTACAATATTTGCATTCACGTGTTTGTTATTTGAGACCCAACAATTATTATGCTGCTTTGATTCAGCATCTCTGCTTTTCCCTGTTTATCATTGCTAATGCTATCTCCATTTCATCTATGAAAAAAGAGAGAAGGAAATCATGTACTGGTGAATAGCTTACTATAAATGTACATGTCATGACCCCAAAGCCATGACGTGCACTTAACGCTTAAACTTATTTCACTTTACAATATTTATAGACTACATTTTTCTTTTTTGATTATGATTTGTATTTAGTGTCAATGTAGTTACTAAACGATACTCACTAATATTTTCTTATTACTCCAACCTTAATAACTTGAATTTTAATCTGTGGTTGAGTTTATTTAACTTTCAAGGCAAGTAATCATCATTTTTGACTCACAATATTTTTCTATTTAGAAAAATAAATTAAAAATATCCTCCCTTAAAATAAGAGATTTTCCCAATTCAAACCACCTGCAAATTTCAATCATTTCTTATGTCCAAATCACTATAATCATTTACTAAACCTCATCAACATGTGAAATAGAGATTATATCTGTAGTCCTAATATCCACAACTATTTATCAATTTTATATCATATCCATCACATCCAACGAAGAGAATATAATTATAGATCAGAAGACGTCAAGATAAAACGACGCCATTTCATTTGTTTAGTCTACATCCCATCTTATAGTACTGTAAAGGAATTTGACTGAAAATAAAATCACGTGCAAAAATAAATGTGTATATACCATAGAATCTCGAGCGCATGATCAGAAGACTCAGGCTTATGCTACTCAAAAAAGCAACTTGTGACAATCCATAGTTTAAGCTCAATTTGTAGATTGGTTAAATAATATTTAGTAAGCGAGGGCTTAATAAGTTACTCATATAAATGTAGAAGTAGAATTATATCATCCTAAATGCAAAGCATGAAACCTGCAAATATAAATCCTCATAACATATTCTGATCATAGAAGTAGTTAATTGCGGTATCATGACCTAGAAGAACTTAAGTGTGCCAGGTTCTTGGGGTACAAATGCAAAGGTACCTTGGAATACCTCACTCATCCTTGACACCTATCGATAAAACGTCAAACACTGTACTTATTACTCATCCATATCAATCCACAATAACAATCATTTAACCCAACATTAATCATGTAACCCAATATCAATCTAATACTGTATGTGCATGATGTTTTTGTAACAGTCCAATTATACATTAAATTACACCTTTTTACACATAATTAACGGTTGACCTGTCTGCAATGCCTTAATCACTTAAATAGTAACAGTGATGAACAGTAAACTTTAATTAATTTACAAATCCGAAAAATGAAATTTAACAATTTTAATTAATTTCCTACTTTACATTTTAAGTAGTACTGTACAATAAATCTAAATATATAAAAGAAAATACAAATACCTCCAGGATTAACACAATGCAGTCTCGGGTAGAGGTGGTTACGGGCCGGACCAGGCCAGTTTTCACCGGTTCCAGCCTATGCTAAATGAAAATCGGTCTGAACCGATAGAGAATCGGTCCGGACTGGGCCAGTAAGCATGTTTTAAAGGTACAAATTGGCTCGGTTTGTAGGACCGGTTCGCCCAAAAATTGGACCAAACCGATTTAAACCGGTTCGGTCTAGTTTTTATTTTTATTTTTTATTTGATACATTTAAAATTTTTATTGTTTAAAATTTATATTAATTTATTTTAATATATATTAATATATTTTAATAATTTAATCTAATAAATTTATTTTTATAATAAATAATGTTAATAGTTTAATTTAACAATAATTTATTATAAAGTTATATTATAATTTATTTAATTAATGTAACAATAATGTAAAAATAAATTACTATAAAATTATCTAATAAAATTATTGTTATAATAAAATAAAGTTATATTATGAATATAATATTATAATAAAGTTATTATGATAAAATGATATTTGATTCAAAATACAAATAATGATATTATGAATATTATTATTATATTCATTTTGCAATATCATTTTGCATATCTTTATTTATATTCATTTATTATATTCATTTGGCATTTAAAATAATTTATTATATTTGAAATATCATTTACTTAATATTTATTCATTTATTTAATATGTTTTTAAAATATTCATTCATTTTGTATTTTAAATATTTATTTATTTTAAACATAGATAAGTATAACATTAATTAATTTGTTATGTAATAATAATAATAATAATAATAATAATAATAATAATAACAACAACAACAACAACAACAACAACAACAGCAACAGCAACAGCAACAGCAACAGCAACAACAACAACAACAACAACAACAACAATAAAGGAGAAAAATGAGAGAGCAGGAGACCAAAGATTTTTTACGCGGAAAACCCCTTCAAAAGTTAGCAGGGTAAAAACCATGGGACCGTAGTCCATAAAAATATTTACTATGACTAAATTTATTTACAATTTTACATACAATTTACAAAAAAAAAAGATTATTCTCTACTCTTCATAATTTATACGGATTGCTTTGGAAATTTCTTCCTCCTCTTCTGAATTATTATCAGCAAATTCATTGGCCATTCCAAGTTCAACATTGCGTGATTTCGCATCAAACCAATCTTTAAGGCATGTTAACATGCACAATGAATCCGGATTAAGAGTGGTTCGATGGTCTCCAATAATTCTTCCACGCATTGAGAATGCAGATTTCGAAGCAACAAAGGAAACTTGCATTGCAAAAATATCTCCGGCCATGGAAGCTAAAACTGGAAATTGTTTTTTGTTTTCTTTCCACCATTGGAGAAGATCAAAGTTTTCATCTACAGAAAAATCTTGACTTAAGAAAAATTCTAGCTCATTGAAGCTGAACTTTATCGAGTTGTTGATCCCGATCCCGATCCCGATCCCGATCCGCTCGCTTTTCCTTTTAGCTTCATTCTCTTCTTTGCTGCTTCCTTAATTGCGTTTAAAATTCTTTTTCCTTTTTTGCTACTTTCGGTTTCTTTGTATGAATCTTCTTCTCCTCGATTAAAGTTGAATTGCTCCCTTTCTGTTTCATAAACATTAAACAATTCTCGAAAAAGATTGTTAATTGAGGACTTTTGATCCTTAATAGAATCAAGACCAAGAAATTTTTTATAACAATCAAAAGAATTTCTATATTTACCTCACCTTGACTAGGATCTAGTAAAGTTGCAATACAATAAATAGGAGGAATTATTTCCCAATATTTTTTAAATTTTTCCTCCATATCATATACAAAAGAACTTAAAGTTTCATGATTCCTGAATTTTACAAATTTGTCAAACATTGTGTAGATAATAGGAACAAAATACGGTGTAGTTGGATAAAATTAAGTTGAAAATCTTTCGGTTGCATCTTTAGAAGTAATTAATAAATCAACACAATATTCAATAAAAGTCCAATCTTCTTCAAAAAGTACTAAATGCGTGCTACTTGTATAATTGTTATAAAAAGGAGTAACAAGTTCTTTATAAGGTAAAATAGAAGAAAGCAAACGATGAAGTGAATACCATCTTGTTTCCATGAGAAGTGGAAACGCTTTAACAGGTATATTATTTGCTATACAAATTTGCTTCCATTCACATTTATTACTTGGTGTGCGAATCCATTTTGCTAAAATTTTAATTTTATCAATTGGACCTATGACAGTACCACTAGAACTAAAACCACTTTGAACACATAAATTTATAATATGACATGCACATCTTGCACGAAAAAATATGCCTTGCATAATAGGGTTTAAACTTTTAATTAAATGAGGAATAGCTGTAATATTACTCGAAGCATTATCAAAAGTAATAGCAAAAACTCTATTATTTTCTAGTCCATATAATTTACAAACTTTAGTAATATATTTATAAATAGTATATGAATTATGTGCTTCTTCTATTACATCTAAAGATAAAATTTGTTTTTGCATGGACCATTCTTCATCTATCCAATGACAAATTATAACAAGATAACTTATACCATTAGTACTAGTCCATTTATCACTAGTTAAACTAACCCTAGATGAAATATTACTAAGTTTATCAATTAAAGCTTGTATATATTCTTTAAACATATTCATGTAATCTTTTTTTAATGTATGTCTAGAAACAGATATATATGCGGGTTGTAAATATTTACAAACAAATTCTAAATATCCTATTTTTTCACAAATTGTGAATGGTTGTTCAGTCCTAACTACAAATCTAACTAAACCACGTCTAGCTTGAATATTATCAAAATTAAAATTCTTTCCACCATCATGTGTATTAATTTGAGATTGTTTACCTCCTAAAATTTCATTTTCTTCGGCATCAGGATTAATTTTATGTGCAGAAATTAAATGTCTTTTGTACGTACCTGTACCACCACAACCTCCATCGGAGTTATAAGAGTAAACGCCTTAGCACAATTTACAGATAGCATAATATTTATTCGTCTCACCTTCTTTTGCTACAATGTTGAAATACTCCTATACCCGACTTGTTTTTTTTTATTAAACTTCGATCTTGATGATGTAGCAGCAGTGGTGGTAGCTAATGATTGTGTTTGAGCATGGTCTCCTCCATGACCACGACCAAACGATGGTGCCAAAGGAAGCTCCTCCTCCTCCGGATGAATATCGGGTTTGATTTCATTAAATGATTCGTCACCAAAATTAGGAATTTTAGTGGAACCAAAAGGTCGAGAAATAGAACATGAACGATGAAAGAAATTTGACATTTTTATATTTTTTTGAAAATAAATATATGTTAAAAATTAAAAAAATAGATGTAGGATATATATAATATATTGGAATTTGGAAATTGAAACTTGAAAATTAAAAGTAAAATTTGTAAAATTATAAAATAAAAAGAAAAATGAAATTTAGAAAGGAAATGATGATATTATAAATATGGAATAAGGGAATTTAAGTGAATTTGAGAGAGTTTGAGTGAATATTGAGAGAGTATGTGAGTGAAGAGAATAAGAGTAGATGAATGTAGATAGTAGATTTGAGAGAAAATGTAGAAGAAATGTAAAGAAAAATAGAAATAGAATAGAGGCATTTATAGGAAAAAAATAAAAATAGAATAGAGGTATTTATAGGAAAAAAATTAAAATTTTTAAAATAAAAAAAATTTTAAAAAATTTTTTTAAAAAAAAGAAAGATTGATGGGCAAGTCACAGTCTGTGACTTGCTTGGGAAAGGCCTACCACTGCGCCCTTTCCTTTTTATTTTTTTTATTTTTCAATTGAACCGGTCCGGTTCAACCTGAACCAGTTCGGTTCTGGACCGAGACCATACGGTCCTGGTCCTTAATGGGTTGGGCCCTTAGCGGGCCCGGTTCTAATTAATAAGAATCGGCCCAGCCCAGTAACATATTAGGCGGGGCCAGTTCAAAACCGGTACAGTACCGGTTCGGTTATTGGGCCGGGTTGATCTGATTGGAATCGACCCAACCCGGTTCAGTTATTGGGCCAAGTTGACCCGATCCAATTGCGAATCGGGTCGGGCCAACCCGGCCCAATAACCAGCTCTAGTCTCCAGTAACCAAAAATGCAGCCCATAACCTTGAGATGGTATATCTCTTAACGAAATATAGTATCCTGTGGAGTGGAAAATAAAAGGGTGAGCGAAATGTGCTCAGTAAAAGAGTCGTATGCAAGATTGATATAACGAAGACTATATGCTTGAAAATATTTATTTTCCTAACAGTTCACTAGGCACAGTAATCGAAAGGATATTATAGTCGGCCAAGTAATCCAGATGAAGCATGGAATTATCCCAGAAACCCAAAGAGACTATAGGGAATAATCGATAAATTGTTGATATAAAATAATTTAATAAAGTTTTTAATAAATAAATGGTAAATAAACCATTTAATTTAATCACTTCAATAACATTTTAAAACACATGACAGTGACAATAGTAAAAACAGTACAATAAATAGTTGAATTTGAACAGTGGTAACAATATATAAATCAGTTCAGTAACAGTATGAAAAAGCACTTCAGTAGACAGTGAAGAAACAGTTTAGTATAGTAAATACTTAAATTTCACATCACAGTAATAGTTCAGTAATTATTTCAAAATCAGTAATAATGTCATAAATATTTACAATTCAATAAACAGTATATCTCTGTACAGTTCAGTAAACAATAATCAGTAAATCACAATTCAGTAAACCTTTAATAGTAGGTTGAGACTAGGCGACACCCTAAATAAATCATGCTATAATTACCCTGAAGGGAAACAATAACAATAAATAATAAGATCTATGGCCATAGTCTATAAAGTGTCCTCAATGAATACTAATTAGGTGACACTGAGACACTGAAGATACGATCAATATCAACAGCACAGTAACAGTACAGTAGACAGTAAGCATGATAATGGAGCCTAACAGTCTCAAATCATTTTATTTACAGTAGAAAATACCTTTAAGGAAAATAAATAAATATCATTAAAATTTGAAAATTTGAAAATGGTTTTTTTAATTCCCATTTAACAATACAGTAAAAATAGTTAATAAAATATTTATGCATCAGTGAGAAAATTTATAAACGTTCAATTTTGCTATAAAATATTTTAACGAACGCATTTATGATCTCACTTTAATAAAATTTAATTACATGAATATTTAATTAATATTTTTCAATAAAATTCCAATTTATGAAAAATATTGGAAATAAACTCCAAAACACACAATTTCACTCATATGATGTATTCAAAATATTTCATGATATTTAAAATATTTTTGAGGAATTTTCGGCAGCATAACAGCTGCGATTTTCCTAACCTCCTACACTAAAAATACAGTTCACATAATAGCCGTAATGCCACAATTTGCATGATTTCAAGGCAATTTAACACCAAGATAATTTCATAAAGATCATATTCATAAAGATCATGCATTCTCTATATCCTTATGGCTTCCACACTTGTCCCTTACCTATCTCGTGTTATCGACCCTTTCGATAGCACCACAAGATATCCAATTATCCCGGTTGCAAAACAATTTCACCAAAATTTTTCATTAATTATACTCTAATTTTTGAGCTATTATTCATCACTAAATGTAGCCACATTGGACACTACTTATGTCTAACCAATGTAATTTACACCGGTAGTAAAACATAACTCTCCTGTTTTGGCTCCGATTTCATATCTGATTTCACCACTCTTCTTCTCTTAATTCATACATTATTTTGGCATATCAAATACATGACATGTAGCACAACGACACCCTCAAAGAACCTTGGCAGAAACTCCCTTTATGCCACCCTTAATGAATTTCATCAATCTAAGCCTACCAAACATTAAATCCATGTTCATTATGCTTTTTGGCACCAATTTCATGCAAGTTTCACTATTATTTCCTCATGCTCTTATGCCTATCGAAACCCCAAGGTGCCCTTTCATCATGATTTAATTGGATTTAGGCAAAACTAATGCTAGATCTAAGCTTAGCATAGTGAAAAACATAAGAATCCAACATTAGATTTTAAAGAAATGAAAAATCACCATGAAAGCTTACCTTGGCTGACCACTTCCTCTTCCTTTTCTCCTTGTTTTCTTCCTTATTTGATGATCTAATGGTATGTATGAAGAGAGGATAGTGTGGGTGATATTTTTCTAGTTTTAATCAAGGTGAAAAAATGTATATTTACTTGGGTTTTTGTTGGTTTATTTTCTTTCTTCTTTTTCCTTTGGCTATGGTGTGAGAATGCTTTGAGAAGATGATGAATAGTGGCCGGCTATTACCTTTTCTGAATTATAAAGATGCTTCTAGAAGGATGCGAAATTACCATTTTGCCCTTGGTTATGTAAATTTCGGACAATTTGCCCTTAAGTTTCCGTAATCGTAAAAACTATGTAATTGGACTCTAAAATTTTGGATTTCATCACCAAATAATCATATTTAATGTATCTTGATGATTGGAAGTGGTTTTGTTGACGCACGGTGCACCGATTACACGAAATTACGATTTTACCTGTAATGGACCACTAGTGAAATTTTTCCATTAAATCTCCAATTCGATAAATCTTTTGACACTATCTTATTCTCCTTTTCATGTAGAATATCATGATATTTTTACTTTGTCTCAATTCATTTTATTTTGGGTGCAATTACGAAAAAGCCATCGGGACATAACTGTCATTTTCCAATTTATTTTTCATGCTTCACAAAATAATACAAAATAATATAAAAATTATTTTTAAACCTCAAAATCATCATTTTATATTTATTACACTCACTGTACACTATAATATCAGTCTCGAATCCATCAAAACCAGAAAAATTAAAGTAGGGCCCACATTACACTTTTACTTGAAATCACAAAATACATTATATTTCACTAAGTAATTAATTACATATTTAACGTACAGTATAATAGAAACAGGTCTCACATTTTCTCCCCACCTTTAGGAAATTTGGTCCTCTAACCGATCACTGAAATAATTCTAGATACTTCTCACGCATTAAACTCTCTAACTCCCAAATAGCCTCCTCCTCAATGTGATATTGCCAGAGTACTTTTACCAAAGGAATAGTCTTAGACTACAACACTCTATCCTTCCGATCCAAGATCCATACCAGTCTTTACACGTAACTCATATCATCCCTAATCTCCAATGGCTCGTATCAAATTACGTGAGAAGGATTTGGATGGTATTTCCTTAACATCAAGACATGGAATATATTATGCACTCCTGACAACTCTGGTGGTAGTGCCAACCTGTGTGCCACATCTCCCAAGCAGTCTAAGATCTCAAATGATCCAATATACCAAGGACTCAGCTTTCCTTTCTTACCGAATCTCATTATTCCCTTGGAAGGTGAGACCTTCAAAAACACATAATCACCCTCGGAAACTCTAGTGGTCGGCTTCTAGTATCTGCATAACTTTTCTGCTGACTCTGAGCCGCCTTTAACCTATCACATATCACCTATACATCTTGAGAAGCTTGCTCGACCAAATCTGGAGCTAAAAGCTTATGGTCTCCCACTTCTTCCCATGCTATCGGGGATCTACATCGGTTGCCATACAATGCCTCATTAGGTGCCATGCCGATGCTTGTCTAATAGCTGTTATTATAAGAAAACTCGGCTAGAGGTAGGTGATCATCCCTAGAGCCTTTAAAATCTAGTGCACACGCTCTCAGCATATCCTCGAGCGTCTGTATCGTACGCTCGGATTGTCCGTCAATTTACAGATGAAAAGCGATGCTAAAATTCAGTTGGGATCGCATGGCCTCCTGAAATCTCTCCCAGAAATGAGATGTGAACCAAGAATCCCTATCAGAAGTAATGCTTATTGGAACACCATGCAACCTCACTATCTCCCTGAAATATAAATCGGCTAAGGCACTAACTGGATCAGTAGATTTAATGGCTAAGAAATAAGCAGACTTTGTCAATCTATCCACAATCACCCAAATAGCATCATAACCTCTTCGGGTCCTTGGTAAACCCATAATAAAATCCATAGTCACCGGTTCCCATTTCCACATAAGAATCGGTAGAGGTTGTAACATACCTGTAGGCTTTTGATGCTCAATCTTAATCTCCTGACAGGTAAGACATCTAGCAACATACTCTGCGATGTCTTTCTTCATCTTGGGCCACCAATATACCCTCCGCAAATTCTGATACATCTTAGTACTACCGGGATGCAGAGTGTACTTGGAGGTATGGGCCTCTAATAATATCAAGTCCCTCAACTGCTGATCACTGGCAACACAAATCCTACCCCTGAACCTCAGAATAACATCAATGCCAATCTCAAAGTCTGACTGTACTCCCATCTGTACCTGACTGGCAACCCTAATATAGTAATTATCCCTCTTCTGAGCTTCCGTAATACGATCCACAAATCTAGCTCTATTCTAAAACTGGTTGTAAACCCATATCTGTCAAAAGAGATCACATTCAAACTGAGGTTTGAAAACTGCTTTACAAGATCGTGCTCCCTGACCATCATACAGGACACCATATGTGAGACCCGATTTTATAGTACTATACACCATATTTTTGTAAATCCTTGACATTGGAAATAAATTAATTAGTGAAATTAAATAAATATTTAAATTGGATTTCCACTTATAGTTTTGGAATTATTGGATTTATAATTTATAATATGATGTATAAGAGGTGAAATAAATATTTCATGATGAAGTGGAGCAATAGAAAGAAACAAAGAAAATAAATCTGAAATTTATACATGGAAGTGATATTTCCATAGCATAATATGTAAATATGTGAATTATGAGAGAGGAAGAAAATTATTTTTGTACATGTGATTAATTTGATTTGGGAAGAATATAAAAAGAGATGGGAAAAACAAGTCCAAACCATATGGGAAATTTGGACTGCACGTTAATTTTCTTCCCATTGTGATACACAGCTAAAAGCAGTTTTTTATGCTAATTTATAGTGCAAAATTTGATGATAATGATAAATAAAGAGGGAATTATTACAATGAGAGATATGGTGGAATTTAATTGGCTGAAGTAGCTATCAAAAGAGACAAGATGAGTCAACAAAGGTGTATAAAATATGGACTACACGTTAGCTTTGCTGCCATGAATTTCATGGCTGGAAAGTTTCTAAAGGAAAAGAAATACAATAGAAAAAATGCTTAAAGGAAGAAGCATTTAAAGTTACCATGTGAGTTAACTTCATTGGCTGAAGTAATGCAAAAAGGAATGGAAGACAAGTCAAACCGATCAGCCAAGAGATTTCCATGCCACTTTTTGCTATTGGAGTGCTGTTCGGTTCATGCATAAAAAGAAATCTTAAAGGCAGATTTTTATGAGATAAAATGCAATATAATTCATACTTAAAATAAAAGAAGCTTAAAATTGACATGTGACAAATTTTTATTGGTTAAAGCCTACCAAAAAGAAGAAGAAACTAAGTCAAAAATGTGCAGCCCAATTCTTCTTCTCAGCCATTCCTTTTTGTTGCAGTTTTCTTCACAATTAAATGCTTATTAAGGCAAAGAAATGATGAGAAAAATAGATAGAAAGCTAAATGGCAAATTCCTATTTGATAACATGAAAAATAATTTAATTTGTGGAATAAAGCTTCAGCAATTCTTCCCCATATCGAACTCCCCTGCTACTCACGAGTGTTCTGTTTTGCTACTCTTTGTATTCGGTTTACTCCCGTTTCTTCCATAATCTTCTTAGCAAAACCTCATACTCTTGTTAGTTAATAATCTAACCACCTCCACAAACCTTCCTTGCACCTTAAAACCATTAATAAACTAGAAAACAAGGAAGGCTAACGTGAAAACAAAAACTAATTTGGCTTGGAACAGTCAGGAATTGCTCAAGGTGAGCTTCTAAATTTTTATGGTCCTTTTCGTATTCAATGGTAGATTGCTATGATTTACCATATGAAAAATATGTATCTAGTGTAATTTTAGTTAAATATTGTTAGAATATTGAAATTGAATCAAGAAGTGATTTTGGTATAGATGAGAAAAACAAAGAAAGTGTTCTGGAATTTAAGTGAAGATGATATGAAATGCTTAAAAGGACATGAAGGAAATAAATAAGAAGCTTGGAATTATAAAATGATGGAGAATCAAAATTTAGCTAGTGAAGGGAGGTTTTGATTGGAAATGAATAAATAGGAAAATTTATGGCCACATGCAAAAAAATAAGAGGGAAGGCTCACGTAGACAAGAAACAATCAATTGGAAATAACAATTGAAGAAAAAGAATTAAAATCATGAAAATGGCCATAAAGAGGATTTAGCCATGACCCTTTTCAGACATTAAAATGTGCTAAATTTTAGAGTTATTGGTAGAAAAGGACTATAGAAATTGAAAGAGAAGTATTGATGAAATTAGAACCGAAAAAGGAACTAAAATGAAAAAGTTAAGCTTTGGCACCAGTATAATTTATACTGGTTGTGCATATATTATGACATTATTGGCTGCATTTTATGAATACTAGTGGCTTAAAAAATAAGAAGAAAAATATTAATAATTTTTTATAAAATTATTTTGCAGCTCGATTTGACGGAATTCGGTAAACGTAACCGGGAAGCTCAGCTTCAGAAGACTAGTAAGGGAGGAGTGTGTGTGCTGTAGTGATATAATGAATTGCATGTTTTCTTAAGCTAAAATTTATGAGAATATTGGATGCATGATTTGGTTTGAAAACATGGAAAATTGTGGTTGATAAGCTGGTTCTTATACTGCAAATTGTGTGCAAGAGGTTAGGAATCCGCAGCCATTATGCTGTCGGAAAATTTCCAAAAGTATTCTAAAATATTATAAAATATTTTAGATGTATGAATGATTTAAATGGGAAATTTTGAATATAATTTCCACCAATTTTCCATAAATTGAAAATTATGAGAAAGTTATAAAATTAAATATTTATATTTTATATTTTATATTTTATATTTTCATTAAAGTGAGAAATTAATTATGTTTTATATGATATTAAATATTCAAAATGAATATTTATTGTGTTCTCACTTAATACATGAATATTTATTGACTGATTTACGATATGTGAAAATGAGAAATAAATAACTTTTTGGAAATAATTACTTAAATAAATGAATTGATTCATGGGATTTCCTTAAAGGTATTTTTATGGGAAAAGAAATGATTTTATACCTTTATAGAACTAAATACTGATCTTATTTATTTTATAAATTCCATAAAAGTGATTATATATGAAAATGTGAGAGTTTTATGGATAAACATGAAATATTTCAAATTATTTTGAATAAGATCCGTAAAGGCTGTGGTACGGTTTTTATATTGTTTTGAGACTTAGGCCTCGAGATTCATGCTTACTACTGTTACTGTCACGTGGCTGATTGACTCGCCAGTCATCAGTGGTCCCGGATGTCACCTGGCAAGTGTACACCAAGGACCCCCGATAGATCATGACCATAAATCTCACTGTATACTGTTATTGTGTCCCTTAGTGGACGATGATAGCATGATATGATGTAGGGTGATGCTTAGTCTCAACTTACTAATTACTATTTACTAAAGGGATTTACTGAATCTTGTTTTACTGTACTGCACTGTGAAATACTGTTTACTGAACTGAACCGTACCGAAATACTGTTTTACTAAACTGTACTACACTGAGAAATACTGTTTACTGAACTGGTAGCTACTGATTATTGTTTACTGAACTAAAAGCTACTAATTACTATTTACTGAACTGGTAGCTACTGATTACTGTTTATTGAACTAAAAGCTACTTATTACTGTTTACTGAACTAGTAGCTACTGATTACTGTTTACTGAACTGAAAGCTACTGTTTACTGAACTGAAACCTACTGATTACTGTATACTGAATTGAATTGTACGGAATACGATTTACTGAACTGAATTGTACGAAATACAGTTTACTGAACTGAAAGGAAATTTATTGTTATCTAGAAAGAATACTTTGAAAATTATTTCTAAAATAGAAATAATTACTGAACTGTGATCCAGTGATTTGGATATTTATAAGCTACTGTACTGAAAAGACTGTTTACTGTAACTACTGTTTTACCACTGTACTGTCACGTGTTTTGAACTGTACTAAAGGGAAGGAAAATAAATGGTTTATCCAGTTTATAATTATGGAGAAATAGGTATTAAATTGTTTTATTAAGACAATTTATAAATTACTCCTATAGTCGCTCTGAGTTTTTGGGACAAGACAGGTATTCCAAAATACCTTCCATGCTACATCTGGATTTCTCGGTCGACTATAGTATCCTTCCTTTACTGTGCTTAGTACACCATTAGGAAAATAAATATTTTTCTGCATATAGATTTTATTGTATCAAACAGCATACGACTCCTTTACTGAGTACGTGGTTCGCTCATCCCTTACTTTCAAATTTTTTAGATTTATCACAAGGATTATTTGATGGCTTCCTCAGTTAAATCTAGCTGCGAGTAGCCACTGGGACAAAGAGCATTGAAATTTAAAGGTACAGTCACTTCTCTTATATATTCAGACACTTGTATACAGTACTACATTATTGTAAAATAGAAACAGGGGATATAAAGTGTATGGAATATTGTAAAAATTTTTATATTCCGAATTTATTGAATAAATGTTTACCATTTATTACTGTTGATGATCAAGTGTTAAAGGCATCATAAACAGCCCAACCGGTAAAAATGTGTAAAATATGAGTAAATACAGTTAATACTGTACGCTCAGACTGTTACAGTTTGAATGGTATCAGAGCAAGGTTGCCTTGATGTCTATTGATGTCTTTAGTGCAGAAAGTATTGAAAATGGTTAACATCCCTTGTAGTACTATATAGTCTGAATTGATAGAGGAACCAAGTGACTGTAAATTGAGTTAAGTGTTAAAATGGAGTGAAAGTTTATGAATCAAGGGTTATAAAAAGGGATTATAACCCGAGAATTTTACAAGAAATAGATGATCTTATAATCTTAATATCAGGTCTATTCGGTAAGGTACAAAGAAGAATTCGATGAAGGCCCTACCTGGACTTCTTTGTCCGAATCGAACTAAGACCCTGAAATGATGATATTAGAGTGAAATAGAATATCATCAGTGTATAAATCTTAAGATCGCCTGTTGAAAGGTATCTTGAAGAGAGAGAAACAAACTGGGAAATGATGAATATGCCCCTATATTGAAATAATTCCCCCGAATCGAAGATGATTAATTAGATTCGGAATTGATTGATGGTGATAAAGAAACTGATGGTGTAAGGAATATATTACATGTATAATAGTCCCTACTATGAACTCCACTTATACTTTGAAGAATAATACGACTCGTAGTGTATAATGTGGAAGGTTGCAGATAGTCGACCCTGTTATTGATTTTTTAGGGCCTGAATTAAATATAGAGTATATGGGTTAGGGATTATTTAATATTATGAAAAGTGATACACTTACTGAGTGTGATTTAGATAAGTGAATTGATGCGAAATATATGTTACATGATTTAAAAGTTACTGAAGGTAATTTCAAATAAATTTCTGGAGTATAATAGAATTGAGAGATCGTTGACTTGATTTATAGTACGGATTCCATTTCTAAGCTCTTAATAGAGAACATAAAAGAGTCTGAAGAGCTTAAGAAATTACTTCAGAGATTAATGAATAAAGAACCCACATGTATTAGAGTAACTGGTGAAAACACAGATGAAATGGTTCGAAAGAATAAGCATAGCTTATGATTGTGTGCTAAATTCTGAGTATTCAATGGTATTATTATTGAGAATGAATATGCACTTGTTCTAGATTGATGTTTTACTTGATCTACTTAATGAAGTATTTAGATTTTCAAGATCAATCTTTGAACAAGATGTTATCAGATAAAAAGCTTACAGACAGGTGTTCGTAAGATGATGTTCAGAACTCAGTATAACTCCTACGAGTCCTTCGTGGTACTTAAGAGATTTATGAAATATCATGTGACGTATGTGGAATTAATGAATGAAATATTTCAATCACATACGGATAAATTATAATGGCATGAAACCACGAAATGTGAATATGTATATTTGTTTGAAGAATATAAGCAGCATTCTTAATTAATTTCACAACTTTTGGAAACCGAATAAAATAAATATTGGTTGAGAAGTTTGTGGAATTGGCTGCTTCACTGATATAATACATATCTGTGTGAGTATAGTATTCAATAATGTTTTAATGGAAGAGTACTATACCATTTGGAAAAGCCACTGAAGTGATAAATGTGAAAGGGTGAAAATGTATTAAAAGGCAAATCATATGATGATAAGGGAACACGAATTATGAGGTAGTTCCCAAATCAAGATTGAATGTGATTCCTCTGACTATCATAGTGTCATGGCTAGATTTAAGATCGAGCCAAATTGACAAATGAAATTTTGTTATACTTAGAGGAGTAAATAAATGAAGTACTGCCAGTCATGTAAATAGATATATATATATATATATATATGTGTATATATATATATATGGGGACTATGAAACTGCATAAATAATGGGGAGAAGGAATTAGTATATTGATATTCTGATTACAGAATTGGATTGTAAAAAGATTGCATCCTCAGGTACATCCTCCAATTGAGTGATATTACATGTACTATGAGAATGAGGGATGTAATGATAACTTAATATGAAAAGAGATGTCAAGGAAAAGTGTTACCTAATGTCTCATTAACTGTAATTGATAGTTAATATTAAAGTCTGCAAGTGAAGTGTAGTCTTAGCTAAACCGTGAAATGATTATTGTGGGTTAAGAAAGAGTCCAAAAGAACCATGATGTTATAGGAGTGACTATAGATTGATTGATCAAATTGATTCACATATTAATCATCAAGTTTCTTTATCTCTCAAGTGCTCTAGTCGATATATATATGTCTATGAAATGGTGAGAATGCATGTGAAATTCCAGTGAGCGTTACATGTGATTGGGATCCCTGATTTGCCACATGCTCTTGGAAAATAGCAAAAGGCTTCAGGATTCCAAATTTATTGTCAGCACCGCTTCTTATAGATGTAAATGTCCGAGCGCATTGTATGGATGCTCAATGATAGAGGGAAAGCGAGTGCACTGAATTTAAAAAGCTACTGGGGCAGTTACATACGATTGATTAAAATTGTTTAAATGATAGTCGCGAAATTATTATCGACTTGGCACCAAATGAAATAATAAGTGTAGACACCTAATTTTGACCGAATAATTTTTAAATGAATAAAAAAATTTTTTTTTGAATGACTCGAAGATTGATCATCAAAAATAAAATGGAAATGAATAAAAGCAAAAGAAGGAAAGTCAAAGAAAATAAATGAAAAAATAAAGGCCTTTGATTTAGATGTAAAAGGGGAGCCGAATTTTACATTCACACACCATGACCATTTAAACAGTTGACTTGGTTGATTTGTTGCCAAAAAATAAAGATAATAATTTGCAATATAAAGGAAATAAATCAAGAATATGAATTTCATGATGACAGCCACGATTTAAGCATCAAAAGGGGGAAGTTTGCTTCCTTTCTTAAAATATTACAAGCTGAAATGGTTATAAACACAAAGGGGCTAACAACACAAAGGAGGAAAAAGAAAAACCCTAAAAAATTTTTTGCTACAGCTCTTAGCCACTCGGGCCACTTCTACTGTGATCATCTTCACCACCATTTATTTTCATCTTCATCATTGTACTGCTATATGGCCGAAACCCTACTATTTTCTAAGGCTTGATTCATTCACTGCCACCACCTAGCACCACCGTGCATCTTCCTCTCGCTGCTGGCTTCTGTTTAAGCCACCTCAGTGCTTCCTTACGTCTGGCCCTGCTGTCATCATCGCCCCTTGAAGCCTTCTGCATCCCGAGCCTGCTGCACTGCTACACCACGGTCTGGCCGCCCCCTATTCTGTTGTGTGTACCAACCTCTGCTAGTCCTGGTCTACTTGCACCCCTCTCCACTGAGCCGCCCAAACCTCATCACAACACTCGTCATCGTCATCTTTCTCGCTAGCCTTGACATCCCGTCACTGCCACCTTGCTTCCGCGCATCATTGCTTTCCCATTTTCATCCATTGTTCCTGCCTTTCTTGCCGCCTCTGCACATTGCTTTGCACTGCACTTGTGCACGTTGCTGTACTTGGTCTTCAGTTTTGTCCCACAAGTTACTACAAAGATCTGCTCCACGTTCCTATCCTTGTACGCGAAACAGAGTTGGAAGCCTTTGCAATTAACTCTCTTTTCACTTCTTGCTGCAGTCAACCACTCCTGCATCGCTACGTTTCTGGTTCTGTTTGGAGAGCCATTACGAGCTGCATCCTCTACCGATTGTCTGCGTCTTCTATATATCACACCACCACCACTGTGCGTCTACACTGCCAAACCAGAACCATCTTCCTTACTGTGTACCTTCTATCGTTGGCTACTGCATTGTTTCATCGCCGTCCACTGCTTTTTAAGCCTTACCAGAATTCCACGCAGCTTGCTAGGATTTTGGTGTCACTACTGTTTCACGCTGGTTCTGCATCTCCATCACTGCTTGGTCTTCTCTTTGCTGCTGTCGTTTGTTTATCACTGCTGAGCCTTATCTTGCTCTCCATCATCACCACCTTGTGCTACTGTGTGTGCATGAAAGAAGGAAGGAGAGGGATCTAAACATACCGTTTAGATCATATCAGTCATCTGCATCAGCCCTGTACCAGTCAAACTTGCTGCTGCTGTTCCATACCAAACTGCTGCTGCGTTTCGATCCTTACCCATCATCCTCTGCTGCACCATCATCACGTGAAAGAAGGAAGCTATCAGAAGGAAGACAAGAAAGAAACGTGGGAAAAACAGAAGGAGAGGACGTGGAGCTTGTTTGAAGAAGACAAGGTTTTGGTTTTTAAGGTATGCATATATTCTTTATTTTATCCTTTTCAATTTTGTTTTCTTTTGTTTATTTATTTCAAAAAATATATATGATAATAATAAGGGATTTCATAATTTGTATGCTTATCTATTAGATGATGTACAAGCATATATGTATATATATGTATATTATTTTTTTTTCTTGGGTTGTCAAACGATTTTTTTTAAAAACAAACAAATAAATAAATAATAAGTTATTTAGAAATAAATAAACGAACGATAAAAAAAATCATAAAAGATAAAAACATACAAATAAATAAATGATAAATGCAAATTAATAAATTTAAATTTCCGATGATGAGATTCTAAAGAGTCACAAATGGGTGACATTTGGAAATCTCTAGGTGAGAAAATTTTCTTAAATCTTGCCAGAATGATGGAAGATTTAGGTAAAATTTTCAATAATAGATATTTATTTTTTCGAAATAATAATAATGATAATAATAATTTAAATAATAAAAGAGAATGAGGAATACATAAAAATAATTCCTATGATGAAATTCCAAAGAGTCACAAATGGTTGACATTTGGAAATTTCTAGGTGAGAGAATTTTTCTTAAATTTTGCCGGTATGTTGGAAGATTTAAGAAATGTTCTCAATATTTTAAAATAGTAATAATAAAAGGTAAATTATAAAACGTTTATAAAAATAAGAATAAAAATAAATAATAATAGATGGATATAGGATTAATAATGTATAATAATAATTAATAAAAAATTATTCCAATGATAAGAGTCCAAAGAGCCACAAATGGTTGGCATTTGGAATTCTTTAGGTAAGAATTTTTCCCGAAGTCTCACCAGAATAATGGAAGACTAAGAGAATTTTCAATATTAATAATCTAAATTTATAAATAAATAAAACAATAAAATGAATAAATAAAATTAGATAAAGAAAAATAGAGAAAGATAAATTAAATAAAGATTAGGTTAAAAAATAAATAAATTACAAAAAACACCATCCGACGACGGAGCCTCTTCAAGCAAGTCAAATGGTACTACTTGAATACTCTTGAGGTGAGGATAAATTTTTAAGAAGTTCCGCCAGAATGATGGAGAATTTCTTAGAAAATTTACCAATACTTAATTACTTGGAATATAATAGAAAATATGACAAATTAAGATTATTCAAACAAAACCATCTTAAAATAGCACAAGATTAATTAGGTACCATTCTAGGATGGGCATCGTGAGGGTGCTAACACCTTCCTCACATGTAACCGACCCCCGAACCCTAAAACTGAAATGAAGATCAATCCTTATCTTTAAATGAGAATAGGTGACCAATCACACCTAGGCTAAAAAATGATTGGTGGCGACTCCATTGAATTCATGTCTAGCGGTTAGGTCTAAGGCCAAAAGTCGTTACGACAATAAGTGATAAATAGTATGACTTATCTATTGTATGAAAGGAAGTGAAAATTGTTAACTTCCAAGGATGATAAATAATTTCAGGGAGTATAATTTTATTTTGAAAGAGGAAATGTGTGATTTAAAGGAAATTCGGATTGTAAAGGTATACTGGCAGTCTTATCTTAAAGACAAAACTAATTGAGAGTTAAAAATTATAAGGAAGAAAAATACCTATATTGGTGGTACTTCCTTAATTAAGTGAAATTCAGAGAACCCGTAAAGGATCTAATGCTATCTGGATAATTATGGATAAATTAATTAAGTCTGCCCAATTTCATGGTTATGAAATCTACTGATCCAATTATTGCCTTAGCCGAATTATATGTTAGGGAGATAGTGAGAGTACATGGTGTTCCAGCGAGCATTATATCTGACAGGGAGTCCCGCTTCATATCTCATTGTAGGGAGAGACTTTAGGAAGCTATGGGATCCCAACTGAGTTTTAGCATCGCGTTTCATCCATAGACTGATGAACAGTCCAAGTGTACGATACAGACGCTCGAGGATATGTTGTGAGCGTGCACACTTGATTTTAGAGGCTCCTGGGACGATCATCTACCTTGGCAGAGTTTGCATATGATAATAGCTAACATGCGAGTATCGGCATGGCACCTTACGAAGCTATATGTGGCAGACGATATAGATCCATGATAGCATGAAAAAAAAAGTAAGGGACCGTGAGTTATTAGCTCTCGACTTGATCGAGCAGGTTCCCAAGATGTACGGGTGATTATATATTTTCAAAGGTCTCAACCGCTAAGGCATAATGAGATTTAGTAATCAAGGAAAGCTGAGTCCTCGATACACCAGACCGTTCGAGATCTTAGATTATGTGAGAAGTATCCAGGAATTTTTCGATGATAGGTCCAGGTGAAATTTGGAGGACCAAATTTTCTAAGGTGGGGAGGAAATGTGAGACCTGATTTTATAGTATTATACACCATATTTTCGTAAATCCTTGACAGTGGAAATAAATTAATTAGTGAAATTAAATAAATATTTAAATTGGATTTCCGCTTAGAATTTTGGAATTATTGGATTTATAAATTATAATATGATGTATAAGAGGTGAAATAAATATTTCATGATGAAGTGGAGGTATAGAAAGAAATAAAGAAAATAAATCTGAAATTTATATATGGAAGTGATATTTCCATAGTATAATATGTAAATATGTGAATTATAATAGAGGAAGAAAATTATTTTTGTACATGTGATTAATTTGATTTGGGTAGAATATAAAAAGAGATAGGAAAAACAAGTCCAAACCGTGTGGGAAATTTGGACTGCACGTTAATTTTCTTCCCATTGTGATACACGGCTAGAAGCAGTTTTTTTTATGCTAATTTATAGTGCAAAATTTGATGATAATGATAAATAAAGAGGGAATTATTACAATGAGAGATATGGTGGAATTTAATTGGCTGAAGTAGCTATCAAAAGAGACAAGATGAGTCAACAAAGATGCAGAAAATATGGATTGCACGTTACCTTTGCTGTCGTGGATTTCATGGCTGGAAAGTTTCTAAAGGAAAAGAAATACAATAGAAAAAATTCTTAAAGGAAAAAAGCATTTAAAGTTACCATGTGAGTTAACTTCATTGGCTGAAGTAATACAAAAAGGAATGGAAGACAAGTCAAATCGATTAGCCAAGAGATTTCCATGCCACTTTTTGCTGTTGGAGTGCTATTTTGTTCATGCATAAAAAAAAATCTTAAAGGTAGATTTTTATGAGAAAAGAAATGATTTTATACGTTTATGGAACTAAATACTGATCTTATTTATTTTATAAATTCCATAAAAGTGATGATATATGAAAATGTGAGAGCCTTATGGATAAACATGAAATATTTCAAATTATTTTGAATAAAATCCATAAAGGCTGTGGTACCGTTTTTATACTGTTTTGAGACTTATGCCTCGAGATTCATGCTTACTACTGTTACTGTCATGTGGCTGATTGACCCGCCAGTCATCAGCGGTCCCGGATGTTACCTGGCAAGTGTACACCGAGGACCCCTATAAATCATGGCCATAGATCTCACTATATATTGTTACTGTGTCCTTTCGAGGATGATTATTGTGTCCCTTAGTAGATGATGATAGCATGGTATGATGTAGGGTGATGCCTAGTCTCAACTTACTAATTATTGTTTACTGAAGGGATTTATTGAATCCTATTTTACTGTACTGCACTGTGAATTACTGTACTGCACTGGGAAATACTGTTTACTGAAATGGTAGCTACTGATTACTGTTTACTGAACTAAAAGCTACTGATTACTGTTTACTGAACTGGTAGCTACTGATTACTGTTTACTGAACTGGTAACTACTGATTACTGTTTACTAAACTGGTAGCTACTGATTACTGTTTACTGAACTGGTAGCTACTGATTACTGTTTACTGAACTAGTAGCTACTGATTACTGTTTACTAAACTGAAATCTACTAATTACTGTTTACTGAACTGGTAGCTACTAATTTCTGTTTACTGAACTGGTAGCTACTCATTACTGTTTACTAAACTGAAATGTACATATTACTATTTACTGAACTGAAAGCTACTGTTTACTATTTACTGAACTGAAACCTACTGATTACTGTATACTGAATTGAATTGTACGGAATATGATTTACTGAACTTAAAGAAAATTTACTGTTATCGAGAAAGAATACTTTGAAAATTATTTATAAAATAGAAATAATTACTGAACTGTTATCCAGTGATTTGGATATTTATAAGCTACTGTACTGAAAAGACAATTTACTGTAACTACTGTTTTACCAATATACTGTCACGTGTTTTGAACTGTATTAAAGGGAAGGAAAATAAATGGTTTATCCTATTTATAATTATGGAGAAATTGGTATTAAATTGTTTTGCTAAGGCAATTTATAAATTACTACCTATTGTCGCTCTGGGTTTCTAGGACATGACAGGTATTCCAAAATACCTTCAATGCTACACCTGGATTTCTCGGCTGACTATAGAATCCTTCCTTTACTGTGCGTAGTACACCGTTAGGAAAATAAATATTTTTTGCATATAGATTTCCTTGCATCAAATAGCATACGACTCCTTTACTGAGCATGTGGTTCGCTCACCCCTTACTTTCAAATTTTCTAGATTTATAACGCGGATTATTTGATGGCTTCCTTAGTTAAATCTAGTTGCGAGTAGCCACTGGGACAAAGAGCATTGAAATTTAAAGGTATAGTCACTTTTCTTATATATTCAGACACTTGTATACAGTACTACATTATTGTAAAATAGAAATAGGGGATGTAAAGTGTATGGAATATTGTAAAAATTTTTATATTCCAAATTTTTTGAATAAATGTTTACCATTTATTACTGTTAATGATCAAGTGTTAAAGGCATCACAGACAGCCCAATCGATAAAAATGTGTAAAATATGAGTAAATACAATGTAATACTGTACGCTCAGACTGTTACACCATACCCATATGCTTGCGGTTCAGTGCATCTACCACCACATTAGCTTTTTCTGGGTGGTACAAAATCTCACAGTCATAATCCTTTAACAACTCAATCCATCATCGCTACCTCATATTCAACTCTCGCTGCGAGAATAGATATTTCAGACTCTTATGGTTTGTATATACTTAAAATTTCTCCCCATACAAATAATCTAGCCAAATATTAAATGTAAACACCACTGTGGCTAACTCTAAATCATGTGTCAGGTAATTCCTCTCATGATCTTTCAACTGTCGAGAACCATAAGCAATAAACCGACCATTCTGCATGAGTACACATCATAATCCCTGTGCAGAAGGATCCATATACACTGAAAATCCACCAGATATGCTGGGAAAGGCAAGTAGAAGGGCAATAGTAAGTCTCCGCTTTAACTCTTGGAAACTACACTCACACACATCTCTCCACTCGAAGTTTACATCCTTACGTGTGAGTCGTGTCAGTGGAACAGCTAGTCTAGAAAATCCCTCAACGAACCTGCGATAGTATCCGACTAGACCCAGAAAACTCTATATCTTTGTAACAGTCTTAGGCCTCTCCCACTGTACAATGGCCTCTATCTTAGATGGATCAACAAATACTCCATCCTTCAACACTATGTGTCCCAGAAAGATAATATGATCAAGCCAGAATTCACACTTACCAAACTTCACATATAGCTTTCTATCTCCGAGGGTCTGCTAGACTATGTACAGGTGTTGCTCGTGCTCCTAAGGAGACTTAGAATATACCAAAATATCATCAATAAACACTATTACAAATTTATCCAAAGCTTGAATACCTCATTTATCATACTCATAAATGTTGCAGGGGCATTCGTCAACCCGAAAGTTATCACCAAAAACTCACAATATCCATACCGAGTTCGGAATGCTGTCTTATGAACATCCGACTCTCGAATCTTTAGCTGATGATAGCCCGATCAAAGGTCTATCTTGGAGACCACCTGAGCACTCCTGAGCTAAACAAATAAATCATCGATCCTGGGCAAGGGATATTTGTTCTTAATGATAGCCCTATTCAACATCCTGTAGTCAATACACGCGTAAGCTAACATCCTTCTTCCGGACAAACAACACTGGAGCACCCCATGGAGACACGTTGTGATGTATGAATCCCTTATTCAATAGCTCCTAGAACTGCTTCTTAAGCTCCTTAACTCCGTTAGTGCCATCCGATATGGGGGTTTAGAAAATAGCTTTGTACCGGTACCAAATCAATAGTAAACTTCTTCTCTCGATCTGGTGGTAACCTTGGTAACTCCTCTGGAAATACGTCTGGAAAGTCCTTGACCACAAGAATCTCATGCAACTCTGGACGTTTCTTTTCTATGTCTTCCACATAAGCCATAAAATCTTCAAACACATTTATACACAATCACACAATTTAGTAAACATATCATTGAAATAAACACATAATTGCATCACTTTTATTAATTTACAAACAGTTTTACAATATACTTTTCAGGTTGAGCGAAGGTAATAAACTTAGTATAACAGTTTAAGCTAACATGATTTACAGCTAACCAATCCATTCCTAGGATTACATCAAAATCATACATATTTAGCAAAATCAGGTCAGCTGTCGTTTCCTTCTCTCCTACAGTCACTTTACAATTCCTATATACAACATCTGTCATCTGAGATTCTTCAAACGGGGTATTTACTTGTAGTATATACCCTAATGGCTCTGGTTCTACGGGAGTCCTGTTAGCATATATAGGTCACAAAAATGAATGGGTAGAACTCGAATCAAATAACACAATCACTAGAATATCAAAGATATAGATTTTACGTTTAATCACATCAGCTGAAGCATCAACAGTCTTCTGATCCAAGGCATACACCCATCCCTGCGTCACAGCCTTCTTCCCTTTTTCTGCTATTGTTGCACGCCTTGGCTATGAGGGTGTAGCTTTCTCCGACTCACTCGGAGCTACCGATGCTGGTACCATTGGATCTGTAAAGGGAATAATGGAAGTAGCTAATTCTATAAGCATTGGGTAATCCCTCACCATATGCCTCATTTTTCCACATCTAAAACACGTCCTAGTCAACAAGTAGTAGGGCCATGAACCATGCGACCTACCACAGTGTGCACATCTGGTTGCTGTACTTCTCTGAGTAGAGGTGGGACCAGTAGTAGGGGCTGAAGCTACTGATCTAGTGAATCGCCCCTCTGAAATTTGAATTCCTGACGACTTAGCCTTCTTAGGCTTCTCCCTACCAGATCTATCCTTAGAAGCTCTCTTAGCTTTAACTTTCCTTTTCGCCTTTCCCTTAGAATTGACATCTGTATGATATTGCTCAAAATCCATCTCACATAACTATGCCTGTCGTACTACCTTATCATAAGTACGAATATCAAATGAGGCCAGCTTCGATCTGATAGAGGGTTTCAATCTGGCCTTAAACCTATCAATCGTATGTCTCTCATCAACCCAAGTCTGTGGATCAAATCGGCTCAAAGTGGTGAATCTCACCTCATACTCGTCAACCTACATACTCCTTTGAACTAAATCCAAAAACTCCTGCTGTAACTTCTTCTGGGCAGTGTCGGGGATGTACTGTCATCTGAAAGCCTCAACAAAAAGATCCCAAGTCACCACCTGATACTTGGCCAAAAAAACTGTCTGAGTAGCCTTTCACCAGTGCTCCACGTCATCTATTAATTGGAACACTTCTAGACCTACTTTCTCGGTCTCTATGCACCTTATGTACCTGAATAACTTCTCAACAGTATTAATCCAGTACTCTGCCACCAATGGATCCCTGGTACCCTTAAACTTCGACGGATCCAACTTCTTAAACGACCGCACTAAATTTACATCGCATTAAGATTCCACGTCTCTGGGCGGCTGAACTGGTGGCTGTGGTGGTATTTGTTGTAGCTGACGTGCCAATGGTGGAATAGGCTGAGGCTCAGGTGCTACTGGTGCCGGCTAAGGTGGGGGTGGTTGCATTATGATTTTAATAGTAGCTTAAAAATAAGTATTTAATAAGCTAATAATTTTGATGGAATTAATCACAGCCTGGAAGTTTACGGTTTTAGAGTGGTGTGTTGACCCTAAAAGGTATCTACATGCAAGTGCACGTGGTCTTCAAGTAATATGGAGGTGAGTCCGAAAATATCGTCCCACAGAGACTGGTGTTGTGAAGCTTAGCTAAATACCGGATACTATTACCTATGGTATATCTTAGCAAATTATGAATTTAGTTGAGGGAGATCTAAAAAGGCTAACAAAGCAAAATAAAATAAAATAAAAGTAATTGAAATTTTAAAAAAAAAAGCAAATAAGAAATACTTGCAGAGGAAATGATGCAAATAAAATAACTATAAAAGAAAAGAAACAAAAACCCAAATTAACAAAATAGAAGGGTAAAAATGTAATTTCCTAACTATATGGGTCTAAAATGCAAATAATGAAAATATGCATGAAAATCCTAAAATGAAAATAAAAATGCATGAACTTGTAAAAAAAAATTAAATTAAGTCAAAACTAATGCAAATGAAAGAAAAATGAATTAATGCAGGAATTTCCTAAACTAATGCATGGAAATGCCTAAGTGAATGAACTTGAAATTAAACTAAACTTTACCTAATCAAAGAACTATATGAATATTACCCTATGACACCTAAAATGTACCTAAAACAATACCTAAATGCATAGAATTAATGTGAATATAAAACCTGGACATAATTGAAATTTAATGCTAAATGAACCTAAAAATGCAACTAAATGCTTATGTAAATTAACCAAACTTGTCCTATACTCAAATAACTATCTAAATGCAGTTGAATTGACCTAAACTTAATGTGACTTGACCTAAACAACTTCCAAAACAGCAACTAAAAAAATCTGGACAGAACACTTAGCTAAGGGCGCCTAAATGAAAATAAATGCAAAGTTTATGCTGTAAATGGCATGAAAATGCAACTTAAGTTAGCCCAAAAAATTACCTAATGAATGTATGGTCCTACTATGATCTAATACTACCTAAATGCACCTTAAAATGTCATAAAACAGTAGCCAAAAAAAATGCAAACAGCCCACTAAAACTGATCAGTAAAAATAGTGTATCAATGCAACTATGTCTAAAAAAAATGCAATGGAACCTATTCTAAATGAAGTCCTAAAATTTCCAAACTAAAATATAACCTAGATATGACCCTAAGACACATAAATGGACCTTAAAATGAAGCAAATACTGACCTAAAAAGAGGCTATAAAAAACGTCACTTTGTTGGACAGATTTAAAAATTTGCATGAAACATCAACTACTAACCTAGAACATGTATCAAACACTTAGTAAACCCTAACCTAATTCCATGAAATTAATACCAACCAATAGAAAAGTTAAAAGACACTAAAAAGGACTAAAAACAGAACCTAAAGGGACCCTAAAACCGAACCAAACAACAGCTACAAAGTGAAAAACTGAAAACAGTCAAAAATAACTCCTAAGCTAACCTCTCCTACTTTGATCATTTTTTGTATTTTTTTGTAAAATCTGTAAAAACTGATTTAACCCAATAAAATAGACTCTTAAAACAGTATAAAAAAATTCTAAAAAATTATTTAAAGATCTGAAAATAGGAGATAAAAATTGCTAAAGAAACCAACTCTAGACTAACCTAAAATAAGACCAACTTCCTACATATCCTACTTTAAACATGTTTTTTATTTTTTTAAAAGATTTTTAAAAACTGCTTTAACCCATTAAACTAGACCCCTAAAACAGTAGAATAAAAATACTGAAAATTCATTTAGATGTTTCAAAGAATAAAACAAAAATTGCAAAAGGAAACTATGGACCAAGCTCCCTCACAAGAGCTATGGAGGTAGTTTTTCAACCTCTTAAGCTCCCATGATCATGAGACTCAATCATGAACCAAAATAAAAGAAAAAGAAAGAGTAGAAGATGAATATAGTTGCTGGAAATTTAAAGAAACAAAAAGCTTAAGTAAAGAGTGCAAGAATGCAGTGAAGAGTAAAGGAAAGCATCATGAAAACTTGTATTGAAATTGCAAAAATGTAAAGAACATTAAGGAAATAAAAATGGTGGCTGCTCTAAACTTGTAAAGAAAGAAAAGTTGCTGGAAAAGTAAATCTAAGAAACCCTGGCAGCCTCTCTTAGGTTAGGTCTCATAAAGTTGCTTATATAGTCACTTAACCTAGTGATACAATGGTAATTTCCTATCCTAGATGAGTTGGCATTAATTGCCACTTGTCTTCATGTCCTTGGCTCTTCAAAATGGATATTTCCATGTCATTTAAGTACTCACATCAGTCATGGACATCTCATCCCTTCTAGCACCTTCCTTTTTGTCTTCTAGTCCACATAAGCATGCAAGATGACAAGGGCATGTGTCCTCCATGTGTTGGCATGTGTCTTTTGTTCTTATCCACTAAGAGTGGGTAGGATGATGGCATGTGGCAAGCTAGATGTCAAAAGCTGAGAGAGAAAATGAAGAGTCATGCTCCTTTGTCTTGTAGTGGTCCAGTCTCCTTTCTTGCCCATTTTCAGTCTATTTTCTACCGAAAAGACTGAAATTCATCTAGAATTTATTTTTCTGCAAAACATGAGGAATTTAATAAAATTAGGGGAATAATTAATAAAATAATGGGGGAATATGGCATGCTAGATGTCAAAAGATGAGAGAGAAAATGAAGAGTCATGCTCTCTTGTCTTGTAGTGGTCCAATCTCCTTTCTTGCCCATTTTCAGTCTATTTTCTACCGAAAAGACTGAAATTCATCTAGAATTTATTTTTCTGCAAAACATGAGGAATTTAATAAAATCAGGGGAATAATTAATAAAATAATGGGAGAATTAAATAATTATTAATCAATAAAACACTAAAATAACTCTATTTTCTTAGAGTTATCACACCCCCAAACTTGAGCTTTTGCTTGTCCTCAAGCAAAGCAAAACAAAACATAAGTAGGAGATGACAAGTACGAAGCATAATTATTTTCTCAATCATCCTCAAAGATAAAATACAAATTCCAATCTCAAAGACTCACAATCATAGATCAAACACTAGGTGTCATTCAATCATAAGTCTTAACCCAAATTGGAATCCTTTTGTGTGTGTGTAATGTCAGTCTCACTTCAAAGTACAAAATTCGGATTAGTTTATGCAAACATAAAGATGCAAGGTCAATGATAAGTGATCATTTTCATATGTTTGCTTTTCACTTCTCTCTCCACTAATGTAGTCACACTTAACCAAGAATCAATAGGTCTTTATTAAGCTTGTAATGTAAGGCTAGGGCTAAGGTATGATAAAGAAAATTTAGTCTCAACCCCTAATCATTCATTACTCACTAGGATCTATGATGTTTAGAGTTCTAACCAACCCCCCCTAAACTTAGTTCTTTTGCTATACACTTTATTTTCTTTTTCTTTTTCTTCTTTTTTTTCACTTTTTTTTAATTTTTTTCTATTTTCTTTTTATTTCTTCTTCTTTTTTTTCTTTTTTTTTATGTCCCATCTATCTACCCAAATATGTACATAGCTCATGATATATCCTAGTAAAACACATGCTTTTAAGGTAAGGGATAGGAAAGTGTATTTTTTTGGCTAAAGGAAATTAACTTGTAGGTGTATAAACAGAGAAAAGCTAATTTGGATCAAAGGGGTGACTAAGGATAAAATATGTACAAGGTTAGTTAGAAAGGCTCAAATGATCCTAGGATGGCCTAAATCACTTTCCTAATCAAGTGTGATCTAATAATTTCGCCTCAAGAGAAGATCAAGCAAATTCTAGAATATGATACACAAAGTCAAATGAACCAATGCAATCCTATGTCCACATAAGCCTTCTCTAAATGTGCATACTAATCCATGATCATGACATGTGTATAAAGATGAGGATATTGCAATCAGAATCAAGACAAATTCAAGAATTCAACTTCATGCTTTCACCACAATCATGCTTCTTAGTCAATCAGAATCAGATCAAATCAAGGGGTAATATCATAGGATTATGAGAAAACAACATGCTAAGTACTCAAATCATCTCAAAACATTCCATTTAAGCCCAAATTTTTAAAACTTTTGAAATATTTTTTTTTCAATTTTGCACATATTTTTTAAAAAAAAATGCT
The DNA here is from genome assembly GCA_032173925.1 of Heritiera fomes. NCBI lineage: Eukaryota > Viridiplantae > Streptophyta > Magnoliopsida > Malvales > Malvaceae > Heritiera > Heritiera fomes. The sequence goes on from JAPDPM010000005.1 coordinate 15,472,916, forward strand.
CAAGTTAATCCCTTTCCCCAAACTTAAAGTACACAATGTCCTCAGTGTGTAGATAAAATAAAGAAATGAAGCACAGAATAAGAAACTCCCCAACATCCCACGAATAATCACTGTGAAGCTCGAAAAGGGATGCTGCTACGAAAGGTACCTACAAAAGCAGAACAAAGAGAAGCAAGCATCAAATAGAAAAAAGAACTGTACAAAAGAAAAGAAAAGAAAAGAAATGAAAATAACAATGAAAAAACGAAGCTGGGCTGAGTTTATAGTTCTCAGTAAGACTTTCAATCACTCTGCATCAATCTAGATTTGGAGCTATAGTAGGGGGATTAGGATCAGCTAATAGAGTGACCGAATCTTGCCTATCATATCCTTTCCCAATACAACTTAAGCCTCTGCCCATTAACCTTAAAGGGCTGCCTAATGGTCTCATCCATAATCTCTACTACCCCATGTGGAAAGACTTGTGTAATGGTGAAAGGCCCTGACCACCTAAACTTAAGCTTGCCTGGAAACAACTTCAAGCATGAATTAAATAATAGAACCTGCTACCCCGGCTCAAAGTGTTTCTCCTTGAGCTTTCTATCATGCCACAGCTTAGTCTTTTCCTTATAAAGCTTGGCATTCTCATATGCTTGTAACATGAATTCATCTAACTCATTAATTGCAGTAGCCTCTTTTCACCAGCTACTTTAAGATCAAAGTTCAGGTTCTTAATGAAGGAAACCGAAACAAACACGCAGCGGAATTTAAATCATTCGGCCTCCACCAGGATCGATTCGGAGGGTTGCCTGATTAGGGTTTCGAGATTTTACCTAACGTTTTCTTTGATTTCTATCGTTGGTCGAGTCACAAGCAACAACCTTTTGTTCCTGCCTCTATGGTATCCACACGAACGGATCTCACGACTCTTGAACGTCTCACGATCAAAAGCCTTAAGGAGTGTCTTTTTGATTCTTTATAACCGAACTGCTAGCTTCGATTAAAAGAATACTTTTCTGTTTTCTAATTGTTGTTATTGTGCGGCTATGTTTCAGAAAACATCCTTTTATAGGCAGTAAATTTTACCCTAAAATTTACTGCCAAACAGAACTCTAATCCTACTTAGAATAGGATTAGTTATATCCCTAATCCAATTCAGAATAGGATTAGTTATATCCTTAATCCAATTCAGAATAGGATTAATTAAGCTCCTCATTGATCCGTTCTAAGTGTGCGACCCAATAGGTTCTCAAAACAATGGCAATGGCAAAATTGTCACAGGCAATGAGCGGTATCTAGCAACACATCATTGCTACCCATGTAACGAGAATGTCAATGACTCGACATAACCTTACTCGTGATAGATGTTACCGTGTAGTCTAATCCCTTTATCCTTTGATGTCTTGATTAGACACAAGTCATGGAATGTGTCACACTTGTATAGTCTAATCAGCGTTTCTTGATTCCTGAGTAGACTAATTAAACAAATAAAATCAATATCTCATATTGACTTATTCGAGCACGGCCATGCATTTCTTAGTCTCACTCTATCAAAGGGCCCAAGACATCACTCTTGTTATATAAGAGGGATAAATCCTATCTTGATCACTCAACACTTAATAGCCCAGTAAGCTCTATGTTCTAACTCTACAGGTAAATGGCAAGCCTTTCCATAGACCAATTTATATGGTGACATCCCTATAGGTGTTTTGAATGCAGTTCTATAAGCCCACAATGCATCATCTAACCTCAGAGACCAATCTTTCCTATTAGGATTCACAGTCTTTTCCAAAATTGCCTTAATCTCCCTATTGAAAATCTCTGCTTGGCCACTAGTCTGAGGGTGATAAGCAGTAGCTACCTTATGCTTGACCCCATACTTCTTTAAAAGTGCCTCTAAAGTTCTATTGCAAAAATGGGATCCTTCATTACTAATGATTGCCCTAGGTGTACCAAATCTAGAAAAGATATTTTTCCTAAGAAACTTCATCACTACTCGAGAATCATTAGTAGGTACTGCTATTGCTTCAACCCACTTAGAAACATAATCTACTGCCAGCAGAATGTACAGATTCCCATAAGAAGGAATAAAGGGTCCCATAAAGTCAATGCCCCACACATGAAATAGTTCCACTTCTAAAATGTTTGTCAGAGGCATCTCATTTCTTCTAGATATATTGCCTGTCCCCTGACACCTATCACACCTCGAAGCAAATAAGTGGGCATCCTTAAATAGGGTAGGCCAGTAGTATCCACACTGAAGTACCTTAGCAGCTGTCCTACTACCACCAAAATGTCCCCCATACTCAGAAGAATGATAATGTCTAAGTATACTCTCTATCTCCTAACTGGGGACACACCTCCTCAAAATGTGATCTTTACATTGCTTATACAGATAAGGCTCGTCCCAAACATAACTCTTGACATCATTCAAAAATTTCTTCTTTTGTTGGGTAGACAAATTAGGAGGTAACACATTACTAACCAAGAAATTAACGTAGTCAGCATACCATGGTAAACTCAAATGACCATAAGCAAATAACTGCTCATCTAGGAAGGATTCATTAATCTCTATCCTATCTTCCACTGCTTTGCTCTCTAACCTTGAAAGATGATCAGCCACCAGGTTTTTTGTGCCTTTCTTGTCCCTAATCTCTAGGTTAAACTCCTGAAGAAGGAGGATCCATCTAATCAACCTAGGCTTAGCATCTTTCTTAGCAATAAGGTATTTAATAACAGAGTGATCAGTGTATACAACCAATTTAGTCCCTAAAAGATGGAGTGAAACTTATCAAATGCAAACACTACTGCTGCAACTCCTTCTCAGTGGTGGCATAGTTAAGTTGAGCATCTATCAGAGTCTTACTTGCATAGTAGATGGCATGGAAGACCTTTCTTTCCTCTGTCCAAGGACTACACCTATAACATAATCGCTCGCATCACACATAAGCTCAAATGAAAGATTCCAATTCGGAGCGACAATAACTGGGACAATCACTAGCTTTTCTTTTAAGGTCTTAAATGCCTTTATACAATGCTCATTAAAATTAAACTTTGCATCCTTCTCAAGAAGATTACATAAAGGCTTAGAGATCTGAGAGAAGTCCTTAATGAATCTCCAATAGAAGCCTGCATGTCCCAAGAAGCTTCGGATACCCTTAACAGAAGAAGGGGGAGGTAGTTTCTCAATGGCCTCAATCTTAGCTTTATCTCCCTCAATCCCCTTAAAAGAGATCTTATGCCCTAGCACTATTCCCTCTTTTACCATAAAATGGTACTTCTCCCAATTAAGCACTAGGTTAGTCTCTTCACACCTTTTCAACACCAAAGAAAGATTATGTAAACAGAGATTAAAGCTATCCCCAAATACTGAAAAATCATCCATAAAAACCTCAAGAAAATTCTCCACCATATCAAAGAAAATAGCCATCATACATCTCTGAAAAGTAGCAGGTGCATTACATAGTCCAAATGGCATTCTCCTAAAAGCAAAGGTCCCACAAGGATAGGTGAAAGTGGTCTTTTCTTAGTCCTCTGGGGCTGTAGCTATTTGATTGTATCCTGAGTACCCATCCAGCAAGCAATAAAACTCATGACCAGCTAGCCTATCCAACATCTGGTCAATGAAAGGCAAAAGGAAGTGTTCTTTTCTGGTGGCTTTGTTTAACTTCCTATAATCCATACATACTCGCCAACCAGTGATAGTCCTAGTGGGGATGAGTTCATTATTCTCATTTTCTATGACGGTCATCCCTCCTTTCTTAGGGACACATTGAATTGGACTCACCTAGGCACTGTCTGAGATGGGGTATATAATTCCTGCATCTAACCAATTAATTATCTCTTTCTTGACCACTTCTTTCATTACTGGATTTCGCCTACGTTGCTGCTGTATAGAAGACTCATACCCCTCCTCTAGAAGTATCTTGTGCATACAAATTGAGGGACTAATACCCTTTATATCAGCAATAGACTAGCCTATGGCCTTCTAGTGCTCTCTCAATACCTTTAACAACTTCTCCTCCTGATCAGAAGTGAGAGCAGAAGAAATAATGACTAGTCGAGTAGAGAATTCACCTAGATAAGCATATCTAAGGTGTGGAGGTAAAGGTTTCAGCTCTAAAGCTGGAGGGTCACTAATGGATGGGTGGACATCTAAAGCTGGAGAAGATGTTGTGTCAATAATCTCAAATTGAGCTAACTCCATCAGTGAGGAAGCCTTTAATAATTGCAAAGCCTCAATTACATCATCATTATCCTCCTCATACTCCTTTAAATGAACAGACTTAACTAAGAAGCCTCTAAAGGGTTCACTGGGTGTGACCTAGAAAACTCCTTAATAATGTCTTTATCCACTACATCCATACGGAAACAATCCTGAGAGTCATCAGGATATTTGATAGATTTAAAGACATTAAATGTAACCTCCTGATCTTGAACTCTTATAGTAAGCTCCCCCTTTTGCACATCAATAAGGGTCCTACCAATAGCTAGAAAAGGTCTGCCTAGAATGATGGGAACTTCCCTATCTTCCTCCATGTCAAGCACTATAAAATCAGCAGGGAAGATAAACATATCCACCTTCACTAAGACATCCTCAATGACCCCTTTCGGATATTTAATGGACCTGTCTGCTAACTGTAAGGTCACTGTGGTAGGCTTTGCAGCACCTACTCCTAACTTCTGGTATATAGACCATGGCGTCAAGTTAATACTAGCTCCTAGATCACATAAGGCTCTACTAAAGAACTGATCACCTATGGTGCAAGGATGGTAAAGCTGCCTGGATCTTTGAGCTTAGGGGGTAATCTCCTTTGAATAATGGCACTACATCCCTCTGTCAATGCCACAGTCTCATAATCCTGCAATCTCCGCTTCTTCGAAAGGATATCTTTCATGAACTTCACATAGCTAGGCATCTGCTCTAAAGCATCAGCGAATGGAATGTTAATGTGAAGCTTCATGAATACCTCTAAGAATTTGGAGAATTGCTTATCTGACTTCTGTTTTAGAAAGCGCTGAGGAAAAGGTATCGACGGCCTAACAAGAGAAGGTGTAGTGCTAACAGGTGTAGAACTAGAGGGTGAAGAACTAGATGAAGAAGAAGAAGTGCTAGCCTGAAGCTTCCCTGCAACTGTATCATCCTTTACCTACTCTTTCCTAGCTGCCTCACTAGAACCTAGGGGCTCTAAGTATTTACAAACTAAGCATGTACAAGCTAAGACTATACCTAAGCATAAGTTCTCCAATATTAACTAAGGTTTGCCTAGTCCCCAGCAACGGCGGCAAAAACTTGTTAACCCTAAAAGGTATCTACACGCAAGTGCACATGGTCTTCAAGTAATACGGAGGTGAGTCCGAAAATATCGTCCCACAGAGACTGGTGTTGTGAAGCTTAGCTAAATACCGGATACTATTACCTATGGTATATCTTAGCAAATTATGAATTTAGTTGAGGGAGATCTACAAAGGCTAACAAAGCAAAATAAATAAAATAAAAGTAATTGAAATTTAAAAAAAAAAAGCAAATAAGAAATACTTGCAGAGGAAATGATGAAAATAAAATAACTATAAAAGAAAAGAAACAAAAACCCAAATTAACAAAATAGAAGGGTAAAAATGTAATTTCCTAACTATATGGGTCTAAAATGCAAATAATGAAAATATGCATGAAAATCCTAAAATGAAAATAAAAATGCATGAACTTGTAAAAAAAAATTAAATTAAGTCAAAACTAATGCAAATGAAAGAAAAATGAATTAATGCAGGAATTTCCTAAACTAATGCATGGAAATGCCTAAGTGAATGAACTTGAAATTAAACTAAACTTTACCTAATCAAAGAACTATATGAATATTACCCTATGACACCTAAAATGTACCTAAAACAATACCTAAATGCATAGAATTAATGTGAATATAAAACCTGGACATAATTGAAATTTAATGCTAAATGAACCTAAAAATGCAACTAAATGCTTATGTAAATTAACCAAACTTGTCCTATACTCAAATAACTATCTAAATGCAGTTGAATTGACCTAAACTTAATGTGACTTGACCTAAACAACTTCCAAAACAGCAACTAAAAAAATCTGGACAGAACACTTAGCTAAGGGCGCCTAAATGAAAATAAATGCAAAGTTTATGCTGTAAATGGCATGAAAATGCAACTTAAGTTAGCCCAAAAAATTACCTAATGAATGTATGGTCCTACTATGATCTAATACTACCTAAATGCACCTTAAAATGTCATAAAACAGTAGCCAAAAAAAATGCAAACAGCCCACTAAAACTGATCAGTAAAAATAGTGTATCAATGCAACTATGTCTAAAAAAATGCAATGGAACCTAATCTAAATGAAGTCCTAAAATTTCCAAACTAAAATATAACCTAGATATGACCCTAAGACACATAAATGGACCTTAAAATGAAGCAAATACTGACCTAAAAAGAGGCTATAAAAAACGTCACTTTGTTGGACAGATTTAAAAATTTGCATGAAACATCAACTACTAACCTAGAACATGTATCAAACACTTAGTAAACCCTAACCTAATTCCATGAAATTAATACCAACCAATAGAAAAGTTAAAAGACACTAAAAAGGACTAAAAACAGAACCTAAAGGGACCCTAAAACCGAACCAAACAACAGCTACAAAGTGAAAAACTGAAAACAGTCAAAAATAACTCCTAAGCTAACCTCTCCTACTCTGGTCATTTTTTGTATTTTTTTTGTAAAATCTGTAAAAACTGATTTAACCCAATAAAATAGACTCTTAAAACAGTATAAAAAAATTCTAAAAAATTATTTAAAGATCTGAAAATAGGAAATAAAAATTGCTAAAGAAACCAACTCTAGACTAACCTAAAATAAGACCAACTTCCTACATATCCTACTTTAAACATGTTTTTTATTTTTGTTTTAAAAGATTTTTAAAAACTGCTTTAACCCATTAAACTAGACCCCTAAAACAGTAGAATAAAAATACTGAAAATTCATTTAGACGTTTCAAAGCATAAAATAAAAATTGCAAAAGGAAACTATGGACCAAGCTCCCTCACAAGAGCTATGGAGGTAGTTTTTCAACCTCTTAAGCTCCCATGATCATGGGACTCAATTATGAACCAAAATAAAAGAAAAAGTAAAAGATGAATATAGTTGCTGGAAATTTAAAGAAACAAAAAGCTTAAGTAAAGAGTGCAAGAATGCAGTAAAGAGTAAAGGAAAGCATCATGAAAACTTGTATTGAAATTGCAAAAATGTAAAGAACATTAAGGAAATAAAAATGGTGGCTGCTCTAAACTTTTAAAGAAAGAAAAGTTGCTGGAAAAGTAAATCTAAGAAACCCTGGCAGCCTCTCTCAGGTTAGGTCTCATAAAGTTGCTTATATAGTCACTTAACCTAGGGATGCAATGATAATTTCCTATCCTAGATGAGTTGGCATTAATTGCCACTTGTCTTCATGTCCTTGGCTCTTCAAAATGAATATTTCCATGTCATTTAAGTGCTCACATCAGCCATGGACATCTCATTCCTTCTAGCACCTTCCTTTTTGTCTTCTAGTCCACATAAGCATGCAAGGTGGCAAGGGCATATGTCCTCCATGTGTTGGCATGTATCTTTTGTTCTTATCTATTAAGAATGAGTAGGATGATGACATGCGGCATGCTAGATGTCAAAAGATGAGAGAGAAAATGAAGAGTCATGCTCCCTTGTCTTATAGTGGTCCAGTCTCCTTTCTTGCCCATTTTCAGTCTATTTTCCATCAAAAAGACTGAAATTCATCTAGAATTTATTTTTCTGCAAAACATGAGGAATTTAATAAAATTTGAGAAATAATTAATAAAAGAATGGGGAAATTAAATAATTATTAATTAATAAAATACTAAAATAACTCTATTTTCTTAAAGTTATCATGCTATCGGGAAGCGCGAATACCTTAGGCATATAAGGGACGCGTGTGTAATTTGTACGGATATCCCAAATGCATGGTTTTCATGCTAATAATTTTATGAAACTATTTTGGAAGTGAATTGCCTTGAATCCTATGGAATTATGGTTGTTTGGCTATTTTAAACTATGTTTGCAATTGCATGGGGCTAGGGTGTTAGCAGCTATTATGCTACCGAAATTTATTAGAAATATTTTTAAAAATGCCATGAAATATTTTAACGCACAGTGAAATATTTTCCTAGCTTCAAGAGTGAAATATTTATTATTTTTCACAAATGGTGAATTACCGAAAAACATTTATTAAATATTCATGCTACTGATTTCGATAAAAGTTAAATTATCGAAAATTCATCTCAAGTGTTTTATAGTGGAATATGTGGTTTGCAAAGTGAAATGTTGAATAGTGAATATTTTATAAATTATTTTCAGTATGATATTCACTATTTTATTTATTATCTTTTATGGACTGATTGATGATTTTTACCACGTGTAATGATTTCCATAAAGGGAATATCACTCTGTAAATACTATTTTGAGACTATTAGGCCTCATATCATGCTCACATGTTCATGTGTTACTGTATCATGTGTGAAGCTGTTGACATTGAACCTGTCTCCAACGTCCTGGTTGACATCTGCTCAATGTACGACCGAGGACATTTATAGACTATGGCCATAGATCTCACGTGTTTATTATTACTGCTCCCTACGGGAATTATAGCATGATATCATTAATGTATTGCTTGGTCTCCATTATTATTTCACGTGTTATTATTGGTTATGGTGATATTTTCTAAACTGTAATGGTTATTGAAGTGTTTTTATCACTGAACTGTTACCATATTTGAACAGTTTATTTTACTGTTACACATGTATGATGATTTCAATAGTGGAAATCAAATTGTTTTCAAGTGTTGACTTATATGATTTAATGAGTTATTTTACTCAAGTGTGTGAAATATTTATATGTAGTGAATATTTGAATAAATTTTACATTAAATTAAATTTCTACTCCCTATAGTCGCTTTGGGATTCCGGGACAAGACAGATATTTCAAAATACCTTCCATGCTCCATCTGGATTACCTGGCCGACTATAGTATCCTTCCTTTAGTGTGCCTAGCATACCGATAGGAAAATAAAGGATTTTACTGCATATAGTTTTCGTGATATCAAAATTGCATATAACTCCTTTACTGAGCCATGGTTTGCTCACCCTTTTATTTTCATCTCTAGAGTATTTTTAGTGATGGAGAGATATATCATTTGAGGATAATCGGTTGCTTATTGAGCACCTCGAGGCAGCCGTTGTAGTTTTTGGAGGTATATTTATTTTTCTTTTATATGTTCAGACTTTCTTTTACAATACTATAATATTGTAATTATAAACAGGGGATGTAAGTGTTTAATCAAATACTATTTTGTAAATATTTTATTTTTGTAAATTAAATTAAATTATGGTTATTATTATTCACTGTGAATTCAAAAGTGGGAAATAAAGGCATCGCAGATAGCCCAACCAATTCACGTATATGAAAAAGTGTAAAATACTGTATATTCAGGATGTAACACATGAGATTTCTTATAGTTAGCATGTTATTGAATTAGGCAATAATAAAAATAATAATAATAATAATAATAATAATAATAATAATAATGGCATGACATGCTTACAGTATAAGGCTTCAAAGGTGATATTGGTGTTTAATTTAGTTAGATCCACCTAGAAGTAAATAGAATCATATACATGCACCTTTAGTCGAATAAATCTAAGAGTCCCAAATATGTACAAAGGCTCCATAACACTAGAATAACATATTGGCACACTAGACATGTTTAGGAATTAACACCACATGTGCCACCACCTTGTGATTAACATGTGCTTAATGTTAAGCTGAAAAATTGAAATGAAGTGAAATTTATTGGTGGTTATATGCTATGTAGTGGAGTGTCCAAAAGGCTAATGCCCTTGCGAATCTTGGAAATTGACTATAAGAGCTTGTGAATTGGCTAGCTTGTGAAAGTATAGTAAGTAAACAAACAAGTGTATCTGCATGCATTTAAATGTTTTTAACATTAACTGATTGATTAAGATTTGCACTGTTATGCTTTCCAATAATATGTTGTTTGAGAAAGGCTTCATTGATTTACAAGTTCTTGGCTTAAGGGTCCTTTCAAGTCTTAAGCTAGTTTTAGAATGTGTTTTAACTTGAAACCAAAGCATTTTACAAAAGGTTTTAACTGCTAAGCTTTTAGCATGTTTAATTGTATACTTCTTGGTTTTTAAAACTGAAAGAAAATTGTTTTTAGTTTTAAACCTTAAGCTTATACCTGTGATAAATGTTTGATCTTAACTATGCTTTATAAAGGAACGTTTATGGAAATTTATCTTGGAAAGCTATTGCAAATGAATTTGATTGATTTGAGATGAACCCTTTAGTAGTTAAGACCATTAGGAGATGACACCCTGTGATATATATATAGGTATCTATAATATCCTTTACAACACTATTTCTTTAGTGTGATCTCGAAAATGATTGGCTTGTTAATAAACTACGTTTAGACCAGTTCCAATTTCATTTAATCAATGGACTAAGATAGATTGGCCTATGCATAGATAGTGTCCTTTTTTGGGAGATTGTTACTGTTAGCTACAGTGGATTAAGTCTTTAAGTGATAAGTTATAGAGTACTGCCTTATCTCAGGTTATTGTACTGAGACTGATTAATTGATATGTTTTGCAAAGTGCATACTGTTATACATGATATTGAGTATGCATGATTGAAATGTTATTGTTTTGAAATTATGGGCATGTATTATGTGATTTATACATTCTTATATACTTGGTATAATTTCCAACTAGAATGCATGCCTATGCTATTAAAGTTGAAAGATGCATGATTTTACGCTTCGATTCACTTGGTATAGTTTCTTATTGAGTTGAAGACTCACCCTTTTCTTCTCCCTTCCGTCCATATTGAGTTGCAGTATTACCTTTTACCAATAGTCTCGGTCTGGATAACTCTTCTAGGTTATGTTGCACTCAATGGTAAGGTATATGGCTACCAAATTGTATTGGTGGACACTGACTTTGTTTGGCAAAGTGTACCTATGTATATATTTCCTTGTATATATGGAGTTTAGGATGTAGCTTGTGCTAGTTGGTACTATGATGATACGATATTAGTTGGTTGCTTGACTTGGATTGCCTAGTTATGAAAATGTTTGTATGTTTGATTGGGATTTGATGATGAGATGATGTTATTGTATATATATTTATACCTCTCAGATACAGATTCATGACTAAGTGATGTAGACTGAATATGCTTATATTCTTATGGTACTATATTTTGCCTTGATGCAGTCTAATATGAATTGATGCTATAGTGATAAATGCCTTTGTCTATGTATATGTGACTTTAATACTACTGCTAGATGCTTATCGATCAATCAAGTGTGATTATGGTCTAGACACATGATCAAGTTTGATGTCACGTAGGTTCGGTTAACGTGGTGTATATTGAAGCATAATTTATTCTCATGTAATGTTTATATGGTATGATCTTGGTGTCAAACATAGCTCTTAACTTAGAAAGGAATTTAGTAGTAGTAAATAAGCAAATAATATTGAGAAATAATGTGAATGGTGGTATATGCATAGGTATATGTTCCATGTTTGGTACGATAATGGTGACAACCTCTCGATACACAAAATGGGAACTCCATACTCAGCTAAGCATACTATAGGAGATACTACTGTAATATTAGAAGTGGGACCGAACCTAAGTGATCTTAGAATCGCTTAAAGAAACTTGTGATAAATCACAAGATTTAGTAACTTACGCAATCACTAACAAACATGTAAATGAAGTAGAAAGAAAATTAAAATTTTGCTAGTAAATTTTAGGCTTCCGAAGTTGGGATGTATAGGAATTTCCAATGTTAACCTTATAAAGGGAATTAAAATTAGTAAATGGACTTAATTAAAAATATTTAAATTAAGTGGACTTAATTAAATGAGTTAATTAAATCATTAAAACCTGTTTATAATTATAAAAGTCTAATGGGCTTAATTAAAAGAGTTTAATTAAGCATTAAGGACCTCACCTTTTAATTAAAAGGTTAATGGGCTTAACTAAAAAAGTTTAGTTAAATGGACTTAATTAAAAAAAGTTTAATTAAGTCATGAGGCTCACTTTTTAATTAAATGAGTTTAATGGGCTTAACTAAAAGAGTATAGTAGACTTAATTAAATGGTTTAGTTAATTTGTGGTCCTTATTCTTCATTAAAAAAGTTTAATGAATTTAGGCCTTAATTATAATTCAAATTAAAGTCCACAATAGGCTTAGGAGGAACCTTAGACTATAAATAAACATATCATGGTCAATCACAAAAGTAGTTTAACATACTTTGTAAGTGGCAACCTAATAGATTAGTAGAGCTTGTGTGTGTCGTGCCCTCTCTCCTCTCTCTTGCATCCTCCTTGCTCGAGAAGAAAGGTGTTTCTTACTCATTTTAAGCATTGATTTCTATTTTAAAGTTTTGCTTTAATGCTTCAAACCTCAAAATTATAAGCAATTTAGCAGTTAACTACAAAAAAGTTTCCTCTATCAAAAGGTTACAGTGAATGAAACTCCATACCATAAGAGTTGTTTCAAATGCACACATAGAGGATATGTGATCAACCATTCTAATCATGTTGCACTTGAAGGTTGACTTTACTGTAATACCACCATGGTCAACTCATAAAGGAAAAAAGGAACTTAAGCTAGCTTGAGGGTGAGTGTGAGATGGAGAAGGTTAATGCAGTAGAAGTTGTTGTTGAGTCTTAATCTCTAACATGGTCCTTAAATTCATTTATCTTATCTTCTCTCTTCCCCTGATTTTGTCTAGTTAATATTTCCTGCATTCTCAGTTAGAATGAGCTTATGATTAGAAGACATGAATTTTCTAGTAGATCTAAATTAAGTATGCTAGTTTTTTTTTTTTACTATATTTGAATGTTTTGTGTAGCATCTTGCAGTCAAATGAGATGCCAAGGCTTATATGAGTCTTAGTTCAGAGATGCCTTTATTAAATGCTGGATTGAAGGCAATATACTAACGATAGATATAGTGTATGTCATGCTCAAAAGACAATCATATTTAGCAACGGAAATTAAACATAAAAATGCCAAAACCATACACAGGATCAATTTGACAAAAAGCTATCTAGAAATCGGCATTAGTGTTTTCTAGTAATCCATGGAGTTCAAAACTTTCATACCTTGTCTAGAGGTATCGTAATCTCAAGACCTTGATCTCCACTTAACCCTTTTACACCAAGGCTAGGTTGTTGCAAGCCATAGCCATCCAATTGTCTAGCCACTAATGGTATCCACACAAGTATGAAACTTATTGAAGGATGAATTGTGCTATGGATGTCACCATGCTAGTAGTGAGTCTCAAAAACTCGCCACCACAATTCCCTCAGTATCTTCAAGCTCTCAACAATATAGGAAACACTTTTCCTAACAAGCTTTATGAAGATGAGCAATAGGAGGAAAGAGGAAATCGAGACAATCATAATAGCTCGAGTTGCCGATTTTTCACAATGTGTTCCTTAAATACTTGGTGGTCAATCATAACAAGGTTCATATAGCTACCTAAATGTGTTTAATTAATAAAATATTGACCTTAATGGCCATGAACTTATTCTAAATTATAATTGGGTATTAAGCAATTCAATTTGAGAGGAAAGGTCCAAACTTAAAACTTAATTAAATAATTTAATTAAGCCCAGTTCCTAATTATCATTTGGCCCAATAACTTAATTAAAACACTTTTCATTATGTTTTTTTTAAATTAAACACACTTAATTAAGATTTATTATAATTTCATAAAATAAAGTCCCACGGAAAATTCCAAATTTCCTAAATTACTCAATTTAATTTAATCCATTAGCTACTTTTATGTGTGTGACCCTTTGGGTTTCCAACATGTTGTTAATAAATTGATGAAATATTCTATTCATAGATTAATATAGGTATCTAGCAATACGTCATGACCTCCTAAATGTTAGAAAGTCAAAGTGGCTTCACTTAACCTATTCATTATACAATATATCAGTGTAATTTGGTCCTTTCATCATAATGTCTCAAAAATAGATAAAGTTTGGTGCAGTGTCTACTTTATTTATATTTTCATATTTATCCTTGTTCTAGTGATATTGACTCTACTACTTAAATTGACTTGGCCAAGGACTTGAGAGTTAATATGAGTAAGGGTGATCGAGACATTGTCCCTTAAATCAATCCGGTGATGAATCCTCATCTTAAGCATTCATCTATCTTCATGTGCTTTGTGACATACCCAAAATCACCCTTTTTAGGCATTTGGTACTGTCACGTTTGGAAATGTAAACCTTCGAACCAATTTTTTTTTGAAACACTTGTTCACATTCGATCATTTACAATTATTTGGTTTGCATTCAGTATCAGTGTAAGTTCATCCCATAACTTTTGATATCTGTTAATCCTTATATCATTAGAATAATTTATCCATGTGTATTAAATATGAAATCAGTTATTACAAGTGCATTCCAACTAGTTCTTTAACCTTACGCTATACGATTTACATCCTGAACTATAAATACAGTTGCTGTGCAGATGCATGTCTGCATATAAAAGCATAACATTTAAGATATACCTGTTTACTCGATCGCTTAGACTTCTAGAAAATTTTCTTTGTTCAACCTTGTAGCAGCGGTTACCACATGTACCGATAAGCTATTTGAGATGGTGGGTAAGGGGGTGAGCTATCAAGCCCAGTAAGAAACATATATAAAAGGAAGAATATCATGTTAACTGTATGCAAAAATCTTTTATATATGTATATATATATGTATATCTACATGACAACACAAAATCATAAGTAACCTTTAACAATGCATTTGTTGATCTGATAAACAATTTAGCTATTTCTCTGTAAACAATACAGAAATCAATTTTAGTGAACAATAACAGAATTTAGAAAGCATATTTAATGAATATAAACAATTCTAAAATCTGTAATACATAAATAAATTTCTGGGAGTGCCTGGGATGTCCAGGAATTAGCCACCCCAGATAAAACAATAGAGACAAGGCAACACCCAATACATATGGCCATAGTCAAAAGGTTATCCATAGATGTACACAGGTCAGGTGTCATTTGGGACACTAAATGATGGGACCAAGATCACTTAACTACAGTAGCAGTAACAGTAGGATGCATGTGCTCATAAGCAGCTATAGGTCCAATAGTATCAAAACATTCATTCAATTCCCATAAAATGATAAACAATACCTTGTACTTTCAAAACTTTATACAACCATATAATTGAAATATAAACTATTAGGGAATTAAGTTCATTTCATAATTCATGGAATACTACGGTGAAGTATACCGTGTAGCACATAGCTCCTTTGGGATCCTAGAGGTGACTTTCACGATCTCAAAGAACTAGTGTAGCACATAAGCACCGTCACAGTCTCAAGGAACTCGTGAAGCACATAGGTCCTTCAAGACCCTAGAGGTAGCTCTCACAATATAACTCCTAAACTGAAGCATGCCATGTTAAAACATTTACGATAAACCATCTTTAACAAACATTTCATTCAGTAGAACAAAATCATTCATAACACTTTCGAACGTTTAAAATCATTTTGATACAATAAAACCCAACACATTTCATATTCATTTGATCATTAAAACAATCAAACTATGCATTTTTCCAAATCGGTTTAGATAGAACTTAATGCACCTTAAAACCATAATGTGAAACGTCTAAAAATTATTAAACGATAGGCATGACATGAGCAATGCACTTATGCATGAGTTACAATTTAATCTTGAACAGTCTCACTAAGTTTACTTGCTCTTTCATTTTGATCGTTAAACTTAACATTGATTCTCGAATCATCTGATAATTCATATCGATAGACTAAGTTAAAGACTTTAAGTTAAGTCTTTGGAAAACATAATTATTTTAACTTCTAAAGGCTTTCTTGAAAATATAAGTTTTTCTCACAATTACTTTTCCTATTTAAAATTTTATAAAAATTTTGGCAGCATAACAACTATAACTGTCCTAACCTTCCTGCATGAAAACATAATTTATATATTTCTAACCAGTCACAATCCCCAGTATAGTTCATTTCAAATACTTATTCACCTTTCATTTGGTCATCCATATACTAAAATCAAAACATCAAATATCTAATTTCAAGTAATTTAATACAATAACAACATTTAATCTCAATCTTCAATCAATATCAATCATAGATAGTTCAAATTCTACTTTAGAAACTTCAACCCATTGAAAACACAGATTTTCATACAACTTATAAGAGATAGTTTCCTTGAACCATACATTAAACAATTACACTATTATATTACCTCTTAACCACAATCATATCGCCATATTCTGTAACTGCTACTATCACAATTTTAATTATAAATGCTATGCTTAATTTTTAAACATATATTTATATATTATTATTATTATTATTATTCTTTAAACTTTAAGTTTAATATATCCGAGTTTTACTTTGTTCTAAGAAATAACTAAATCAGTTTTATATGTGGACATGATATTATCCTATTTCTTTTATATATGTCCCTTACCAATTCAGTGTCGACGCCTTTTCTTATAGTCTCGTTTGTAACACCAATGATTCTATAGGCAAGCATATATTTGCCTATCTCCAAAAAGTCACCAAGTCAATCCAAAGCTGCAAAGATCAATCCAAATTCGATTCAATATCAATTCTTTCTTCACGGAATTTTTAAAACACTTAAATCTGTTCTTAATTAATTTTACTACAATCACATAAAATAAAACTTTATAGATTTACTTTATACAAATTCTTTCACTAGAGTTTCTCCCCAAGGTAGGACCTTATCATCACCTTAACCTCATACCAATACTAATCAATCCATACTACTACTCATTGCAAACATAACTCAGTTTCACATGACGATGATTTCATTAAGACCCTACCACCATTTGTGGGTACTCTTAGCGTTCGAATATAATTTCAATACTATCTCTGTATCGACAATTTATAACCCTAACTACACAGTAAAATTTTACAACTAACTTATAGGAAAATCTTACCCACCTTACCGATGCCCAACACTTAGCAACTTTCGAGCCTAGCTGAATTTCACCACTTGTACAATTCTCTACAATCTCACATCCATTTTCGCACTTAGGATATTCCACAAATAATTTAACAATTTATTAATTAAACAAAAATAAAATAAAATGAAGTAAAATCTTTTACCATTCTTCCATTTCTGTCTTCTTTATTTTTTTATTTTTTTCTAGCTAAACCAGTTTAGACCCATTTTAGCCCTGCCTTTGCCGGTTTGGCTCACTCTTCCCTTGCCACCGCCGATTCAATCACTTTGGTAGTGGCCAAAGTGGTTTGAAGTGGTTGTTCTTCTCTTTCTCTCCAAATTGCTGGTGGTGCATGTGGAACCACGGGTGACAATGGTGGTAGTAGTGTCGGCGACCTCTCTTCCCCTTCTTTCACTCTTCTAGCTGCCGGTACCTCTTAGCCCCTCTCAATCGGGTCAGATCTGCCCCGATTCAGCCAGTAACTGGTGACTTCTTCCCTTTCCTCTCCCTTTTCTTTCCTTCTCTTTTCTTCTCTGATTTGGTCCTTCCTTTCCTCCCTTTCGATCTGCTGGTCCTCTTCTGCCGTCCATTGTCACCGGCTAGCCTTTCCTCTCCCCTTTAGCCGGTGACGACCTCAGCCCCTCCGACAAATTCATCTCTCTCCATTCTCTTTTCTTTTTTTTCTGTTTAAGTCTATGTAGGCAGACGGGTCTCGGCAAGCTTCCTGAAAGCTTGTCGATTTTCATTCATTTTTTTTATTTTTATTATATTTATATATATATATATATTACATACATATATATACCTTTTTATTAAATATACATAATATGCATACATAATATTTATACATAAATATTTTATATACAATCTTTACAATATATATTTAATTATTGATTATTTATATATTTTTCCAATTTTATAATCTTTATTATGTGTGTATATATATGCACACATTTACTCACATAAATATCTTTACACATATATACGTATACTTAATTTCTTAATATATATACACTTATATATATACATACATATTTCTTTAATTTTTTAATACTCCATTTTTAATTTGATTACATTATAAAACTTAATTATCACTTAATTAAATTCATTCTAATAACTCTTATGTATCCCATAGTAATTATAAGAGTCTAAATAAATGGATTACTCACTAAGTTCGAAAAATTGCAATCATCACAGGTACCCAAACCCATATAGGTGAAATCAAAGTGTAACAATTCACACATAAGATGACCTGATGTCTCAAGTCTAAGGACAAGTTACACTATTGACACATTAGAGCATATTCCATAGACATTCGAATAACACTAATAAATGGCATGTTCAATAAACTAATTCTCTAATAAGCATCCACATGATATCCTTAAATATCCTCATAGTTCAACCTATGAGATGAGTTGCTTACTTTGCAAGTAAAGAAGCTTAGCATGTACCAGTCTTTGAGCATTGTCAATGCACTGTCTTGACAATACAATGACTATGAACTATTTTTAAGAACAAAATTTGGATGCATAAAGATATCATAATTGCAACCCTTTACAATTCCCTTACAAGGCTATTATTTTTCATGAGCTTTATCTCCATAAGTTTAAAAGCACTATTATTCAAAATACTTATAGATAAAGAAATACCTTAATATTGTTAAATAAATCAATAATTAATAATGGTTCAAACATAAATAAACTAAATAATGTCAATCACAACCAAGTCTCGATTGGCTTGAATGGTTTACACTATTATATAGCAACTTAAATATTTAAAATTCTTAAGGGCTCAAGTTGCATCCTCTTACTTAGGTTTGTTTTGTATTCTACCTCACAAGTTATGTTTTTGTGTTTGTTTTGAACAAACTATATTGATTGTCAGTTGTTTTTCTATTCAAATTATCCTTTTGAATGTTAGAAAATTTTCCTTTAGTGGACTAATATTAATTGGCAATTTTTTATGTTTTAATAAAATGGGATGACAGTTTAGTTTTGGAATGAAACATGCAAGAAAACCTAATATAGGCTAATGTGATCATATTTAATTTGGGTTTTGCACATCCTTTTGAGTCAGTATGACAAAGTGGATGTGTAGGCTTTAAAATTCTATAAGCCCTTGATGGGGGGCCATTAAGGTTTTAATAAAGGATAATATAAATAAAAGGCTAAGTCACCTCTTCATTTTGTTCGTTCGGTATCCACCCGTTGAGAGCTACCTGTGGAAGAAGAAAAGAGGAAGACTTGCTAATCATGACTTCAGCTCCAGTTTCATTCATGCCAGTAAACAAAGGTACGCCTATTAGTTGTTTATAATGATAATTGGTGTTCTATTTTTCACATAGGATCCTAGAATTATCCTTACATTTGGCATCGAAGCTTGTCTATTTGAAATTAGGACCCTAAATAGATTTCTTTTGAAGGAATTAAAAATTAAATATGTATTTTAAGGCGTAATAATTTGATGATCAAACTACAATTATAGATAAAAATTATTTAACAAGATGTTAGGGCTTTTATTACCCATCGAATGAAGATTAAATGTATCTGATCAATTTTGGTTAATACATTCTGCAGTCTAAGCAACTAGGCTTTCAATTTTAGATGACTCGAACTTGAAAAACAAATTGAAATCTAAAGATTTCATGCATTATGTCTTGAATTAATGAAAGAAAATAATTTTTGGTACTCCATACAAATGAGATTAAGCATTTTATTACATTAATTTTTGTTAATTTAATCGATTTAAAGAGAAAACGAAAATAGGTTGAAAAAAAGTCTATCAAGAAAATTTTTTGATCAAATTCATCATTTTTCCTACTGTTTTGAAGTGATTTGTTATATGGGCTTTGTGTAAAATTGTTTTAATTAAATTATAGAAGCCTTAATTTTATGAAAATGTTTAAAAATAACAAGAAAATTGCCAATGAAAGAGTAACAAACTCAATCGGCTCTGTGGTGCCTGCAACCTGGTCAAAATGACCCAGTAAAGGAAGAAGATGATGTAGCCCGATAGTTCTCAAGTCCCATGTGCAGTAGTCGACGCATGTGGCGCGTGCAAACTTTTCTGGTGACCTTTTTTGCCGTCTTTTTCTTTGTTGAACTTAAAATTTTATTTTATATTTTTATGATATTTTTCTGAATTTTTTTTATACTGTTAAGTATTTTTATTCATTATTGGTACTTGTTTCATAAATTATGGAATGTTGTGAATAAGTTTTTTGTGATTTTATTGCATAACAAAATATTAAAGATTGTTTTGAATCTGTAGGCAGTAGGTGCTCTCCCTAGATAGATGAATATATTTGTGTACTCTCAACCTACATTTAAGTACTTAATTAGATTTTTTAAAAAAATTGTGATTATGATTTAGATGAGACTTAGAACCTTTATTACAAATGCAACATATATTGTTTCAAGGACCTAATGAGATACATCTGGTTTTAGTATTTCATTTTTGAATGGTCCATTGCTGACTGATGAAACAGTGTATTGATGGTGTAAAAAAGATATTATACAGATTTGAGACTTAAAAAACCTTGTCTGCACCATTCTTGGAAGTGTGACAAACAAATTAAAAATGACGGTTACATCTTGAGGGTATTTTTGTAAATTGTACCCAAATTAAAATGAATTGGGACAAAGTAAAAATACCATGTTATTCTACATGAAAAAGGGATTCAAATAGTGTCAACAGATTTATCAAATCTGTTGTTAGTTCAGAAAATTTCGCTGGCGGGTCGTGGGGGTAAAATCATAATTTCTCACTATCCATGCATCGCGCGTCAACGAAACCACTTCTAATCATCAAGATACACTAAATAAGATTAATTGGTGTTGGAATCCAAAATTTTGGAGTACGATTACACAGTTTTTATGACGGCAAAACCATAAGGGCAAAATTATCCAAAATTTACAAAACTATGGGGCATTTTGGTCATTTTGTCCACTTCCAGAATTTTCTTCATAAACCCACCATTTGCTTGCAGTTACTATTCATCATCTTCCCAAGCCTCTTCCACGCCACTTAAGAGAAGAAAAGAAGAAAGAAAAATAAAAGTCATCTTCGCCACTTATACACACAAAATCTCAACAAGTTTTCAACTAGAAACTTGTTCTATTTTCTCTCCTCTATTCAACCATACCAATAGAGCATAGAATAACCAAGAAAATAAGGAGAAAGAAAGCTTCAAAGAATCGGTCAAGGTATGTAACTCTTCATGCATTATATTTCTTTTAATTCTAATAGTGTAGAATGATTAAACCAAGCTTGTTAAGCATGTTTATAACCTTGGTTTTGATCAAATCTTGCAAAATAAAATTTGGTCATTAAAGAGGCATTCGGCCAAGCTTGGTATTTATGGAATTCATAGCTTTTTATGCATGAAATGGGTGTTAGATGATGTAATGAAGATGGCTAAGTAAGAATATAACACTAGATTGTTGAAATTCACCAAGAAATTCAAGAAGGGAATTTCGGTCAACATAAGGGGACTATAATCCATGGCTTGTTTTGATGATTTGAGGGTATATTTAGACTGTAGAAATTACAAGGAGTCTACCGATATGCTCGGATTTAAAATCTGACGCAAAACGAAGAAGTTATGTTAAACCACCGGTAGAATTTATATTGCCAAAAATATTTGCAGTGTCCAATATGGCTACAGTGAGACATGAATAGTGGTGCAAAAATAAGTATTAAATGAGCTAACATTTTTGGTTAAATTGTTTGCAGCCCAAGAGTATTGGTTTACGAGTGGAACACTCGAAGAGATCGAATACGATAAATAGGTAAGGGACGCGTATGTGGACTGTAAGGATATTTCGAATGCATGATTTTAATGCATATAATTTTATGAGAATGTTTTGAAAGTGAATTGCCTTGGAAAATGTGGAATATATGGTTACTAGCTGGAAATATACTGTGTTTAAATTGCAGGAAAGCTAGAACATAAGCAGCCGTTATGCTGCTGAAATTTCTTAGAAAATTCTTTAAAAATGTCATGAAATATTTTAGTGCATATTTGAATAATTCCCTAGCCTTTAAAATGATGAATTTAATATTTTTCATAAAACATGAATATTTCAAAAAATATTATTTAAATATTCATGTTATTGAAATAAATGAAGTGAGGTTACTGAAAATCCCTCCTATATGTTTTACAGTACATGAAGTGGCTTATAAAGCGAAAAGTGGAAAGATGAATATTTTATAAATTAATTCCATAAATATTCACTATATGCTGTAATAAAACATTTATGGACTGACTGAAGATTTTACTTATTTTACTAATTTCTATAAAGGTGATACTATCATGTGAGTATTGTTTTGAAACTAAAATGCTTCTAAATGTGTTCTATAGTGAAACAATGTGTTTATGCAATTACTATTAATTTTGAAAAATAATGTTAGCTTTAAATTGCCATATATATTTTGAAATGACAAAAACTTAAGTAAGCTTTAATGTTTTAATTTATATTGTAAATTTGCCTTATCACACATGATTTTCTCAATACATTTTAAGTGATCATATCAAACATTAAGACCATGATTTAATGATGCATATTCTTATTGGTCTTAACACTTTATAAATGTTTTGAATATTTTAGAAAATCACTTGATGATTTCTTGGACAATATTTTCATTTGAGAAAGTCAAGAAAAACTCCCTTAAAGCTTATAAATGTTTTGGGTTGAATTAGGATCAAAGGTCATATCATTTCTAACCCAAAAGTGCAGGAAAAATGCCCTCTGGAAGAAAAGGATCGATCCCCACTGTAGCAGGATCGATCCCCTTTTGGCAGAAAGTCTTCCCAAGGTCCCTGAAGCCCAGAATCAAAATTCTGGACAAAAGGGATCGATCCCCTATGGAAAGGGATCGATCCCTTTACTCGAAAATAGCCTATAACGGCTAGTTTTTGTGAGACAACGGTAATATCCGAGATTTGGCTCCACCCAACGGCTAGAATACATCCAAGGGACTATAAATAGAGGCTTAGAAGCTAAAGAAAGCAAGAGGAACTACTCAGCAACTCCATAACACATATTCCTCAAATCCTCAAGCCTCAAACAACAAATCAAGAGCTCCAAAGTCTTCATCATCTATCATTCATCTATTTCTTGTATTGCTTAGCACAAAATATTGTATAGGTTTTCATTGTGCTTAATTTTTGTAATCACTTGCCTACCTAGAGGCCTTTCTTTGATTACATTATTTGTATCCCATCATTCCTTGTAAAGGGGAGGTTTCTCTTTAGCCTAGAAAAAGAGAGAGGTTTCTCTTGAGCCTGGAAAAAGAGGGAGGTTACTCTTGAGCCTAAGAAAAAGAGGGATTGTAATCACAAATTCAAGATAGTGGATTTGGAGAAAATCCTTGGGAGCGTCTCAAGGTAGAGGACGTAGGCAAGGTTGCCGAACCTCTATAAATCGCTTGCGTATATTTCTCTTTCCCTACCCTCTTTAATTACTTGCAATTATATTTGTGCTTATTGTATTGAATTTGGATTGCTTGATTAAATAGCCTAGAGAACTTAGAAATCACTCAAATAGGCTAGAGAATTTAGAGAAACCGAAAAATGAACCTAAGGGTAGTTAAAAACCGATTCACCCCCCTCTCGGTATAGCCTATAGAGCCAACAATTGGCATCAGAACTTGGGCTCGAGATCGATTTAGACTAACCTCTATTGAGCAAAACGATCTTAAATGGCTCACTTGAATATAGGCACACCCCTAGGAGAAGAAGGACAATCATTAATTAGACCTCCACTCTTCAGTGGTGAAAATTATTCATATTGGAAAACTAGAATGATGTTGTTTGTACAATCAAACGATTATGAAGTGTGGAGAATTATAGTAAATGGTCCTAGAATTCCCATGAAGAAAATAGATGGAATAGATGTCCCTAAGAGTGAGGAAGAGTGGGACACAAATGACATGAGAGTGGCACAATTGAATGCCAAGGCTATGCACACTCTCTTTTGTGCTTTAGGTCCCAATGAATATAATAGAGTCTCCTTGTGTGAGAATGCCGAGCAAATATGGGACAAATTAGCCATCACACATGAAGGGACCAATCAAGTGAAAGAGACCAAAGTAGGAATGCTCACACATGACTATGAGCTATTTAGGATGAAAGAAAATGAGTCCATTAGTGAAATGTTTGCTAGGTTTAATGATATAATTAATGGACTTAAGGCATTAGGCAAGAGCTATTCCATTGTAGAAATGGTCAAGAAAATCTTGAATAGCTTGCCAAAATCTTGGGAGGCAAAGGTGACTGCTATAGAAGAATCTAAGGACCCTAACACCTTGTCTCTAGATGAACTTATGGGCTCCCTACTTACATATGAAATGAAATTAAAAAGAAATGAAGAGCCTTCAAAGAAAGTAGGGGTAGCACTTAAGTCTTCCACTCATGAGGTCATTGAAGATAATAAGAGTGGAAATGAGGAAGAAAAGGAAATGGCAATGATTGCCAAAAGATTTAATAGATTTATGAGAATGAAAGAGAGAGAGCAAAATAGGAAACATCATAGGGGAGAGTCAAGTAGAAGAGAAAAAGACCACTTAGTGTGTTATGAATGCAATGCACCGGGTCACACTAAGCTAGATTGCCCCATACTTAGGAAGGAAAAGGATAGGAAACCTAAGAAGAAAGCATTTGTGGCTGCATGGAGTGATAGTGATAGCTCCGATGAGGAAAATGTAGATGAAGAGGTAGCCTACTCATGCTTTATGGCCATTAATGATGATGAGGCTAGTTGTAGTTCTAGTGAAGATAATGATTATACATTTGATGAACTACAAAATGCCTTTAATGAATTAGCAAATGATTTTCAATGCATGAACTCCAAATATAAGAAAATCATTGCTAAATTGAAAATAGAAAATGAAATGCTATTAAATGCCAAACTTGAATTTGAGAAGAAATTAGAAGAAGCAAATCTAGAAATAGATGAAATAAATAAAAAGAACGTAATTTGCATAACTCATTTACTAGGTTTTATATGGGTCAACAAAAGCTAGATCATATGTTAGATACCCAAAGAGCTTTCTTTGATAAAGATGGGTTAGGTTATAATGCAATACAAAAAAAAAAACTTATCTAAAGAATTTCCTTGTGAGCAAAAATTCTATGCATGATACATCTCTCACATGCTCACTTTGCAATAGGATTGGTCACACCTCACAAGCATGCACTTATAGAAAAACTACATTTAGAGGAAGAGTGGTTAGAAAAATGTGGATGCCAAAGCATGCTGTAAATAATGATGAAGTGTGTTTGAAATGGATCCCAAAAGGATCAAAAATTGTTTGCACTAACTCTCATGGACCCAAGAAAATTTGGGTACCAAAGCATGCTTGAATGTGTTTGTTGTAGGAGTGTTAGAGCATGGGAATACAATGGAACAATGGAATTTAAATGCTCAACACATCATCATGGAGTTTGCTTGTGCCAATAAGAAAAAGGAAAAGCTTGAGGATCTATCTTTAACAAGATCACAACAAAGGATAGCTCAAGGTGGACTCAACAATCCAAGGCAAAGCATTCTCTAGCAAATGAGCTTTGTAAGCTTAAATCCTATCTCTTCAAAACTCATTTTTGCTAAAATTATTTATATGTTTTATTAAGACACTTGGTTGATGATTCTTGATGCATTGTGAGTTGTGATTGAGCAAAAAGCATGATGGTTGAGTGTTTGATGGACAAATCTTGATGATTGAATGAAAGGCTTGATTTATGATTTTGAAATGTTTATTGGATTTCTGCAGTTTGAGCAAGTTTGATATGTTTAGATAATATATTTAGTTGCTCAAAAATTGTCAAATATGTCGTATATGCAAAATGCTATGTCATGAGCATTAATGAAGAATGTGTATGTTGGAAATCATGGCATGTTGATTCACAAGATGTATGCTTTGATGTTATATGTGTTTAAAACCTATGTGAACAAGTTTGTTTTGACATATTTGTGGTTTCCAAAGCTTTGGTTTTGACAAAATATGCATAATGCTTAAAATAACCCCCTTTGAGGCCAAAAATGCATTTTATTGTGTAAATTCTTCCAAAATTGCAAAATCTTTTGTAAAATGGTTTTTCATTCAGGTTTTTCATTCATACAAGTCCAAAATCATGTTTTACAAATGTTTAAACCTTTACTTGGACTTAAATTACTCAAAAATGAAGTTTGGGCACCTCAAAGGTTGGATTTTCTGTCAAAAACTGCAGAAACAGGATGAGGGATCGATCCCCCATCAAGAAGAATCGATCCCCCTTGAGCAGAATGCAGAATTTGTGCATTCTGGACTTAAGGGATCGATCCCTCTCCTAAAGGGATCGATCCCCCCGGGCCAGAAAAGGCTCTCCTGCATGTTTTCAACCGAAATTGAGAAGAACTGTTCATTGTTTTGATACTTTCTCTCTTCTCAACTTAAAATTCATTGTTTTAACTTCTTCTTGATGATCTTTAAACTATGAAAATTCATTTTTCATTGATATCATGCCTCAACTTCATCAATTAATATCATTTCCAACAAATGGTATCACTTTCAACAATCAATATCATTTTTTTCTTGAGCTCACAAGTGCAAAACCAATTTTCTCATTAAAGATGGTCCTGAATTGCATAAAACTTGAAATAATCTTGAAATATATTTTCAATGAATGCTTAAACATAATTTTTAAGATTTATTTCAATGATTTATGGATATATTTGAGAAATTGATGAACTAGTGCATAATGAATCTTCTTCATTCCTTTTGTTCATCTTAGTCAAGCATGCTTATAGGATTATGTTTCTTAGCTTGACTCAACTACTCCACACTAGGTTTCATGATAATTATACATCTAGTGGAAGAATAATTAAAACTTGACCTTAAGGATTGACTTCAAATGCAAATTCAACAATTGGTATAAGGTCATACTTTTCCTTGGCTTATAATTAGTGATGATAAATGAATCATAAATGTTGAGTTACATGAAAATTTATCATCCATGAAATTAATTCTTTATAGCCAAATTATTATGAAACTTGAGCATTAATGACAACACAAACAATTGATACACATGCATAGACTCTCGATTGTTTTGATGATGAACATGCATGTTTACTTAAGTTGAATCAATAATCATGCCTATGAGATGAGAATAGTTGTTTTCATGATATTATGTGCTTAACCTCACTCATAATTTATGGATTTTAATGATAAAATATATTTTAGCTTGATAATATTGATTCTCTTAGCTGAAGCCATTTTAGTTAAAATAGCATATACCCTCTAGAACTTTAAATGATGATAACAACTAGGGATATGGCTATTAATTGATTAAAATGGTAATGTTGAATCTTTCCTTGCTCATAATTGGTTAAGATCTTGAATGGAAAATTGAGCATAGGATTCTTTAGTTTCATGGAAGAAAATGTGTTTGCTTGAATACCTTGATTTTATGAAACTTCCATATGGTATAAATTTGTGAATATGAATATGGATTAATACTTTATGATAGTGTGCTAATGATTAATTGATCCATATGCATATTTGATGATATGTGTTGTGTTCTTGCATATTTGGAATGATTATTTTCTTGACATGAACACACTACACATAGATATTGGATTCATGCAAAATGCCTAAGTCAACCATTAGTAACAATTGGTATTTAGATTGAAATAACAATTAGTATCATTGGGAACCATATTTTCAATAATTGGTAAGCCAAATCTAAATTGCCAATTGGTATGAGCTTTAAATTGACAACTCTTCTCATGCTCCTTAGATTGAAATGACAAATAGAGAAGAATTCTCTTAGGATATTTTTGCATGAAACTCTTGTGTGCTAGAATTTGTAGTTAATTGCTATATATCTTAATTCTAGGCACAATATTTCTTGAAAATGATTTATGCGCACATGCATATGATATGTTATCTAATTTTAGCTCATAATCATGATGTATTGCCATGCACCTCAGTTGGACCTTAAAGAACAATTAATATACTTAGGTGCTTACTTAACTTCTTACCAATTGGAACCTTTTTGCAAAATTACTTATCAACAATTGGTATCAAAATTATTTATAAACAATTGGTATAGGATCATAAGTCATATTCATTGCATGAATATTTCATACTCCTTGTGAATATTGACTTATTTATTTGTGCTATGAGTACCATGTACTAACATGTTTCTTGTTGGATAGAGCATTTTTATCTCTTCTCACATGGCCATAATTTTAGGGGGAGTATATTTTTTATTATTTTTCTTTCTTTTTGCTATGACAAAAAGGGGGAGAGATAGATATTAAAAGGGAGAGATATTAAGGGGGAGAGATAATGGGGGAGAAATAGCTTGAAAATTCATTTTCAAAACCCATGCTTATATTAAGGGGGAGCTTTATAAAATCCTGCTTTATTTGAGGGGGAGTATTTTATCAAAGAATTTTTAAAGCAAATTTACATTAAGTTTTGTCATATCAAAAAGGGGGAGATTGTTAGCTTTAAATTGCCATATATATTTTGAAATGACAAAAACTTAAGTAAGCTTTAATGTTTTAATTTATATTGTAAATTTGCCTTATCACACATGATTTTCTCAATACATTTTAAGTGATCATATCAAACATTAAGACCATGATTTAATGATGCATATTCTTATTGGTCTTAACACTTTATAAATGTTTTGAATATTTTAGAAAATTACTTGATGATTTCTTGGACAATATTTTCATTTGAGAAAGTCAAGAAAAACTCCCTTAAAGCTTATAAATGTTTTGGGTTGAATTAGGATCAAAGGTCATATCATTTCTAACCCAAAAGTGCAGGAAAAATGCCCTCTGGAAGAAAAGGATCGATCCCCACTGTAGCAGGATCGATCCCTTTTTAGCAGAAAGTCTTCCCAAGGTCCCTGAAGCCCAGAATCAAGATTCTGGAAAAAAGGGATCGATCCCCTATGGAAAGGGATCGATCCCTTTGCTCGAAAATAGCCTATAACAGCTAGTTTTTGTGAGACAACGGTAATATCCGAAATTTGGCTCCACCCCACGGCTAGAATACATCCAAGGGACTATAAATAGAGGCTTAGAAGCTAAAGAAAGTAAGAGGAACTACTCAGCAACTCCATAACACATATTCCTCAAATCCTCAAGCCTCAAACAACAAATCAAGAGCTCCAAAGTCTTCATCATCTATCATTCATCTATTTCTTGTATTGCTTAGCACAAAATATTGTATAGGTTTTCATTGTGCTTAATTTTGTAATCACTTGCCTACCTAGAGGCCTTTCTTTGATTACATTATTTGTATCCCATCATTCCTTGTAAAGGGGAGGTTTCTCTTAAGCCTAGAAAAAGAGGGAGGTTTCTCTTGAGCCTAGAAAAAGAGGGAGGTTACTCTTGAGCCTAAGAAAAAGAGGGATTGTAATCACAAATTCAAGATAGTGGATTTGGAGAAAATCCTTAGGAGCGTCTCAAGGTAGAGGACGTAGGCAAGGTTGCCGAACCTCTATAAATCGCTTGCGTATATTTATCTTTCCCTACTCTCTTTAATTACTTGCAATTATATTTGTGCTTATTGTATTGAATTTGGATTGCTTGATTAAATAGCCTAGAGAACTTAGAAATCACTCAAATAGGCTAGAGAATTTAGAGAAACCGAAAAACGAACCTAAGGGTAGTTAAAAACCGATTCACCTCCCCTCTCGGTATAGCCTATAGAGCCAAAAAATAAATATTACTATTTTTCATAAAATATGAAATTATCGGAAAATGATTTCCAGTAATCTTGAAATTGAAAATTCTTGAAAGGAAAGCATGGAAATATGAGTAAATTTGTTCACAGTGAAATGGAATATTTATGAAATTTTATGGCTACAGTGCAAATATTTTATAACACTATTTTCACCATACGAGACACTATGATTTATACCTTTATGGATTTTCTGAAAGATATTATCGATTTTATTTAATTCCATAAAGATAATGAGATTTCATATATACTGTTTTGAGACTCATAGGCCCCGTATCATGCTGATATGTGACATGTGATATGTGATATGTGATATATGATATGTGATATGTGAAGCTGTTGACACTGATCCTATCTTCAGCGTCCCGGTTAACACTTGATGTAATAGTCCACAGTACAGTAAATAACATATTTTATAGATAATTTATGGCTGAGCTGTCTGTAATGTCTTTAACACTTGCACAGAAACATTAATAAATGATAAACATTTATTTTTTAATAAATTCAGAATATAAAATTTTTTACAATATTCCTACACTTTACATCCCCTGTTTCCATATTTTCAGTAATGTAGTACTGTATACATGTGTCTGAATATATAAGAGAAGTGACTGTACCTTTAAAATTCAACGTACTTTGCCCTAGTGTGCTTACTTGCAGCTATATTTATTCGAGGAAGATCTCAAATAATCCTTGCAATAAATCTGGGGAGTTGGAAAATAAAGGGGTGAGTGACAACCTGCTCAGTAAATGAGTTGTCTGCTGCTTGATACAATGAAATCTATATGCTGAAAAATATTTATTTTTCCATAAATATAAATGGAATAAACCATTTAATTTTCATCACTTCAGTAACAGTTCAAAACACGTGACAGTTCAGTAGTAAAGCAGTATAGTGACCAGTAGATATAAAACTATAGAAACAATAATCAGTCACTTTCAGTACAGTAGTTTGTAAATATCCAAAATCGTTGGATAAACAATTTAGTAATTATTTCTATATTAGACATAATTTTTTATAATATTCCTTTCCACCAAACAGTAGTTCTCAATACGGCTCAGTAGACAGTAATCAGTACGATACAGTTCAGTAAACAGTATTTCTTAGTACAGTACAGTTCAGTAAACAGTATTGCTCAGTATCATACAGTTCAATAAACAGTGTTTCTCAGTACCGTACAGTTCAATGAACCATATTTCTCAGTAAAATCCAGTTCAATATACAATATTTTGGTAGGTTGAGACTAGACATCACCCTAAATCATATAATGCTATCGCCATCCCCGAGGGACACAGTAATCATCCCCGAAGGAACACAGTAACAGTATATAGTGAGATCTATGGCCATAATCTATAGAGGGTCCTTGGGTACACTTGCCAGGTGACTTTGGGACCACTGATGACTTGGCGAGTCAATCAGCCACGTGACAGTAACAGTTATCAGTAAGCATGAAATCGGGGCCTAAGTTTCAAAACAGTATAAAATTGTATCATAACCTTTATGGATCTTATTCAAAATAATTTGAAATATTTCATGTTTATCCATAAGGCTCACAATTTCATAGATATCCTCTTTTTATGAATTTCCATCATTTTCACATTTTTCCCAAAATCATCTCAAACATTTTATTCACCATCTCATCACCTTTATGGAATTTATAAAATAAATAAGATCATTATTTAGTTCCATAAAGGTATAAAATCATTTCTTTTTCCTATAAAAATACCTTTAAGGAATTGAAATGAATAAAATCATTTATTTCAATTATTATTTCCAAAAAAGTATTTATTTCTCATTTCCAAATACATGGAAAACAGTCGATAAATATTCATGTATTTAGTGAGAAATCTCATAAATATTCTTTTTGAATAATTAATAGTAAAAAGAATATATTTCATTATCACTTTAAATAAAAATCCACAACATGAATATTTAATTTAGCATTTTTCAACAATTTCCACTTTATGGAAAATTTATGGAAATGATTTCCAAAATTCATGATTTATTCCATTTATGCATCTAAAATATTTCATGATATTTTAAAATAATTTTAATAATTTTTCGGCAGTATAATGGTTGTAAATTTCTAGCCTCCTGCACGAAAATTATAGTATATAAAAACCAGCTTTCAATCACAATTTGCATGATTTTCAAAGCGATTCAAGCTTTCAATAATTTCATAAAATTAAACTTGATAAATCATGCAATTCATCATATCCATACAACTCACACACTTCCCCCTTACCTATCTAACGAAACTGAGCTTTTCGGTAGCACCAACCGAAATCCGTAATTCCTGGCTGCAAAATAATTTTATCAAAAATTAACAATATTTTTCCTCTTAAGTTTAAGCCACTAACTTCCATAAAATCCAGCCATGTGACATCCTCATCACTACCAATTGACATATAACTTTTTCTTTCACCTATAGCTTGATTAGACTTATTCGTCAATGTCATACCTTATTCTTTTGATGATTGGCATTAATTTGTTCATCATAAAGGTCTCAAATTCAAGTAAAGCATAATTATTGTATTTATATATATATATATATATATATATCATTCTAGGGCACAGGATCTTATATAACTTACATAACCTAAATCCCCCAAAATTTTATAGACATTACTATATTGTAACACTGTCTGATTTACATAACAGCATAAGTATACCTTCAAGAAGTTTAGGAAGCGTGCCTCGAAGGAATACAAATCCAATAAGCTCTTCTATCGAGAGCGAGAGATCACTTAAAATAGTCTGAAAAATAGTTGTAAATAGAGCTGTTAATGGGCCGGACCGGGCCGGTTCCGGGCCGGTTCTCACCGGTCCCGGTCCACTAACAACTTAAACCGGTCCGAAACGGTAGTGAACCGGTCCGAGCCGGGCCGGTTCATATTATTTTTACTTGCGAACCGGCCCGGTTCATGGACCGGTTCGCTATTAAACCGGTTCGGTCCTTTTTTAATTTAAATTTTTATTTTTTTAAAATTTATATTAATTTATTTTAATAAAAATAAATATATATTAATATATTTTTATAATTTAATCTAACAAATTTATTTTTATAATAAATAATGTTAATAGTTTAATTTAACAATAATTTATTATAAAGTTATTATAATTTATTTAATTAATGTAACAATAATGTTAAAATAAATTACTATAAAATTATAATAAAACTATTGTTATAATAAAATAAAGTTATATTATGAATATGATATTATAATAAAAT
Source organism: Heritiera fomes (assembly GCA_032173925.1). Classification (NCBI taxonomy): domain Eukaryota; kingdom Viridiplantae; phylum Streptophyta; class Magnoliopsida; order Malvales; family Malvaceae; genus Heritiera; species Heritiera fomes. Next base: position 15,505,971 of record JAPDPM010000005.1, read on the forward strand.
TATTATGATAAAAAAATGAAATTTAGAGAATAAAATGATAATATTATAAATTTGGAATAAGAGAATTTAAGTGAATTTGAGAGAGTTTGAGTGATTATTGAGAGAGTATAAGTGAGTATTAAAAGAATAAGAGTGGATAAGTGTTTAGATTTGAGAGAAAATATAAAAAAAATTTAAAAAAAATGAAAGGAAATAAATTGATATTTATAAAAGAAAAATAAAAATTTAAAATAATTTAAAAAGTTTTAAAAAATAAATTTAAAAAAAAGGGTGGGAAATGCTCCCTCCCTTTTTTGAGTTGATGGGCAACGGCAGGGCGTTGCCCATCAACATAGGCAGTAGCCTGCATCTGCCTGCCACTGCGCATGCAGTGGCAGGCTGCTTTTTTTTTTTTTAATTTTGGTTGAACTGGACCTGTTCAACCTGAACTGGTTCGGTTCATAACCGGGCCCGGAACTTAACGAACCGGGCTGGGCCGATTCGGAACCGGTACTGTGCCGGTTCTGCTTTTGGGCCGGATTAACCCGATCCGGTTACAAGCCGGATCGGGCCAACCCGGCCCAATAATCACCTCTAGTTGTAAAGGAGTGAGTTTACGCTCAGTAACAAACATATGTAAAAGAGCGTACTATGCCTCTATATGCAGTTTTTCTGCTTGGCTCTATAATGTCATGTAAAACCATTATAAAGCATATATTATATATTTCCTTCAAATATCATATACAAGTAAAATCAAGTAATTCAAATACTTTTGATTTCTTTATTCCTTTGAAATCACATATACAAATATTCAAATGCTTCAAATACTTTCACATATCTCAAATCACGTAAAATCACATGTACATATATCTTTCAAATAACATGGAGATTATTAGCATTTCAATGGAATCATGCACTAGATAAATCTCATCAGGGATACAACAAATATATCCCATAAGGGATAATCCCGAGAGATGTCAAATAAGTGGCGTACCCCATAAGGGCCAGGAATCCTTCCCTAGCCAAACATATAACAGAGACAATTGGCCAAATGTCGATGGGCGACGATGAATACTAGTCAGGTGACATCTATGGTGCTGAGGACCGGACTAGGGCTCCTCAGTCAAGTACAATTACAGATAGTGCATGATCATCAAGTAGTTCATAGTCTCAAAACATTAGTCATATACTTCTTTTTGGTAATACAAATGTACTTGTATAGAGTAGGTTTTAAAAACCTCATTTACAAACAGGGCAGTTAACTGGTTTTGTAGGGCAGTTGGCTGCTATCACATATTTTGATTTATCGAAATTATTTTCTTTTAAAAATTGCGATATTTCAAAATTCTGAAAACACATGAGGCAATCGACTGGTCCCATATAGTAGTCGACTGGTTTTAAAACAGAATACTTTTCGAGAAAAGGCAGTCGACTGGTTTCGCAAACAGAATGCTTCTCAAAACAGGACAGTCAACTAGCTCCATAGGCAGTCGGCTGGTTTCTCAAACAGAATGCTTTTCAAGTAAATAGCGGTCGACTGGTCAATAGCGGTCGACTGGTTTAAATCGGTTTTCAAAAAATCTACGCTTTGGTTGTCTCTAGGCAGTCGGCTGCTCCTCAAGGCAGTCGGCTGCTCCTCAAGGCAGTCGGCTGCTCCTCAAGGCAATCGGCTGCTCCTAGTAAATTGGTAACTAGGAGTAAAACCCGAATTTTGAACTTCTTGTATTTCAAATCAACTTTTACTTTTCCCCAAAACATTTAAAACATGCAGACATAGTCACCCTACGTCCGTTACATAAATTTCTTACCTCAATTAGCCAATAATTCGTTAGCTAGGTTGCAAATCAACACTTAGCTTTTACTTCTTCAAGCTACACAAAAGCCATAACCATTTCAACCTTTAAGAAAACTCTATAAACATACTCTACCAACTTTATACAACTCCAAACCATGGACATATTTTAATGAAATCACTTCAGCTCTTACCTTTGTTAGTAGCCAAATTGACAAAAATCAGATCTCTTCAATCCCTTTGATTTAGCCTTTCATATTATTACATATATGGCTTTAGCTAGTAACAAGGATCAAATTTTGTTACCAAAGCTTTGTGATTCGATAACAGAATCTAAGTGTTTGTCAAGGCAAATGAAATGGAAACTTGCAGAAATTTGGAGGAAAAACGAGATGGCTGCCGACCTTGATGGAGAAGATGGTGACAAGGCAGCTTCATTAAATGCATATTAATCTATACACTTATCCTTTTTGACCCTTTGACCTTTGGACCATTTAATTTCTCTTCTTCTATTCATATGCCATTTGTCACTTAATTACTAAAATCTTAAATTTATTTTATCATACTCCAATTATTCTTACAATATCAGAATTTATTCCTCAACCTTTTGACCTTCAATTCCATTATTCCTTCCATGTCCCATATGTCATTTATATACCAAAATTTCATATTTATTTATTTATTTTCAGCTGGAATACTATACAATCATGAGAAAATTACAGGAATAGGGATTTCACAAGCCACTAATTATACAGTATATATACAACCAGTATAAATTACACTGGTACTAAAATTAAACTTTCCCGTTTTATCTCTTTTTTCGGTTCCGATTTCACCAACCTTCCTCTTTTTATTTCTACATTAATTTTCTACCATCAAACCATAAATTGCAGCATTAAATCACGCCCAAATAGCCATGGCCGAAATCCCCATTTTATGGCAAATTCTTGACTTTTCAACTTTTTTCAAAATCTAATGTTTTAAACTTTCTTAATCCATTTCAAGCAACCATTTCCTACCATTTTCATGCAACAAAATGCATGGATTCCTCATGATCCATAGCTGAATGAAACCCATTTTAATGGGAAATTTTTGTTGAATCAAAATAACTCAAAACCAACACCATAGCCATATTCTACACCTTTAATATACTACGAATGTAACTTTAAAACAAATCAAAACCTTGATTTTTGGACAAAATCTCACCCTGGCTGAAAGCTTCTTGGGCTCCTATCTCCTTGTTTTCTTCTTCTTTTTAATGATATAATGGTAGCACTAGAGAGAGGAAGTGATGAGGATCAATTTTTGTAGAAATAGGTTTCTTGAAATTCCTTTTATTTTTGGTGATTTTGTAAGCTTTTTAATTTTCTTTTCTTCTTTGGCTATGAGTGTCGTGGGAAGGTTGAAGAAAGAATGAAGAAGTGTCCGCTGCTTCAGCTGAAATTCTGCTGAGTTTGGTCTTCTTCATTAATATTCCAACTAATGAGAAGTTGCCACATGGCACCACCATAAAATTCCATTTCCATTTTCCACTATTTATTCCTTTATCACACTATTATTATTATTATTATTATTATTATTATTATTATTATTATTATTATTATTATTATTATTTTCCAGCTTATAAATTTTATTTTATTTAAATTTAATTTAATTTATTTAAGTCAATTTCTAGTCATTATTGACTAATTTGATTAGTCCCCCTTCATGTTAAATGACCATTTAACCTTCGATTATAATGATTTTGGACAAAATGTCCTCAAGCTTCTATAAATTTTTCTAACTATGAAATTGAACTCCAAAAATTCACATTTCATTTCCAAAAATTATTATTGGGCATATTTTGATGAATCATGGTGGTTTCATCAATGCATGGTTCACTGATATGTGAAGTTACGGTTTTACCCCTTTTTGAGCACTAGCAAAATTTTCCAAATCAAACCACCTTTTTTTTTATAAATCCTTTTGACACCATGTTATTCTCCTTTTCATGTAAATTATCATGATATTTTTTTTTACTTTGTCCCAACTCATTTTAATATGAGCGTAATTTATGAAAATGCCCTTGGAACGTATCCGTCATTTTCCAATTTGTTTTCCAAAATTCTCAAAATAATTCCAAATGACATAAAAAATTTTTTTATGTCTCCAAATAATTATTAAATATTTATTTCACCATTTGTACACCATATTATCAGTCATAAACCCAATAAATCCATAAAATTCAAAGTGGGTTCCACATTAAATATTTATTTAATTTCACTAAATAATTTATTTCCACTATTAAATATTTACAAAATATGGTGTACAGTATAATATGATCAGGCCTCATACCTGATCAGTGTACGACCGAGGACATTTATAGACTATGGCCATAGATCTCATATGATACTGATACGGTTCCCTACGAGGATTATAGCATGATATATTGAGGGTGTTGCCTTAGTCTCCAGTATTTTTATGCCATGAAAAGTGATAATTTTACATGAATGATGACATGAAAAGACAAACGGTTATTATATGTTTTAAATGAAATGAATGATGATTTTTCTAAATTCAATACAATACTGTTTATGAGATTTCAATAATATATGTGATACGTGACATGTTTTTAAAAAGGAAATGGAACGTTGTTAATCTAATATCTTTTTATGATTTAAATTTGAATATTAGATTATGTGACTAAATGTTTTATATGTTGAAAGTGCTGATTTGAAATGAATATGAATTGTTATGGAAAAAGGTGATTGGATAAATCTAATATTCTTTTGTGAATTATTATGAATATTAGATTATTTGGATTAAATGCTTTACTATATAAAAGCATAGATTTGAGATTTATTTTCAAAATGATATGGAAAAGTGTTTTATATAAAAAATAAACACTTACTCCCTATAGTCGCTTCTAGGTTCTAGGACAAGACAGGTATTACAAAATACCTTCCTTACTCCATCCGAATCCCTAGCTGCCTATAGTATCTTTCCTATTTCGGTCCCTAGTGCACCTATAGGAAAATAAAGGATTTTTTTGCGTATAGATTTCAGAATATCAAGATTTGCATACAATTCCTTTATTGAACCGTGGTTTGCTCACTCCTTTACTTTCATCATCCACAGATTATATGTATCGGTTAACTGAAGTATCAATCTGTAGATTAGCTACGCTTTGAGTAGCTTGAAGTAGCTTATAATGGATCTTAGAGGTATCGTGTTTACATTTATATGTTCAGACATTTTTATATAGTACTACTTATTGTAAATTTTAATTTCAGGGGATGTAAACTGATTTATACAGTTATGAATATTATTTATTAATAAATAAATGTTGCCTAAATGGTTCTACTGTTGTAGATGAATAGTTTAAAGGCATCACAAATAGCCCAACCAGTACAGTGTGTATGGAAAAGTGTGAAAAACTATAAAATACTGTTTATACATATTGTGACAGTTTTAATGGTATCAAAGCAAGATTGGCTTGATGTCTATTGAATTCTTTAGTATCAAATGTGTCGAAAGTGGATAACATCCCCTGTAGTATTATATAGTTTGAATGTATAAATGAATCACGTGACTGAAAATTGGGATTAAGTGTTAGAATTTTGCAAAAGCTAGTGAATTAAGAGTTATTAAAAGGGATAGTAACCCGAAAATTCTAAATAAAAAGGGTGATCTTACAATCTTCATGAAGGGTCTGTTCGACAAGGTATAATGAGGAACTCGGTGAGGGGGCGCCCCATCAGGACTTGCCCTGTCCAAATCGAAATAAGACCCTAAAATGATGGTATTGAGGTGAAATGTGGATATCATCAGTGTATAGATCTTAAGATCACCAATTTAAATGTATTTAAAGAGAGAGAAATAATCTTGGAAATGACGAATGTGTCCTGACATTGAAATAACTCCTTAAATAATAGTAAACCAATTCAACATCGAACTAATTGAATGTGATAAAGAAGTTGATTGTGTAAAGAATGTTTCATATGATACTGTGATGGAGAAATTCTTGTATAACAGTCCCTATTATTAGCCCTACCTTACAATCTTCATGAAGGGTCTGTTCGACAAGGTACAATGAGGAACTTGGTGAGGGCCCCATCAGGACTTCCCCTGTCCAAATCGAAATAAGACACTAAAATGATGGTATTGAGGTCAAATATGGATATCATCAGTGTATAGATCTTAAGATCACCAATTTAAATGTATTTGAAGAGAGAGAGAAATAATCTTGGAAATGACGAATATGTCCTGACATTGAAATAACTCCTTGAATTATAGTAAACCAATTCAACATCGAACTAATTGAATGTGATAGAGAAGTTGATTGTGTAAAGAATGTTTCATATGATACTGTGATGGAGAAATTCTTGTATAACAGTCCCTATTATTAGCCTCACCTTTACTCCGATGAGTGATGCGACCCGATGAGTATATTGTAGGAGGTCGCGAGATAGTTGGCCCTGTTATATGTTCTTAGGGCTTAAATTATATGTGAATAGACGGGGTAATTGATTAGCGATTGTTTGATGTTATGAGAAGCAACACATCTACTAAATGTGACTGAAAATGTGATTTGTGTATTTAATGATTCAAATATCAATATTGTTAATCGTGGTTTTATACATCTCTTTTGTTTCCTTTGTGTACTAAACAGATACCTGTAGAACTGAGAAATTTTGGAAATATACTCTACAAAATAATATACAGATTAAAGTATTATAATTTCGAAAAGTGTTTATAGAAATTGTAAAGTGATTGTAAGAGAGAAAGAAAATGACAGCTAACCTAAGTTTATTAAATATATATGATTTTGGTGTAATTCCATAAAGGAATAGGTTAGCTGCAAATTGTGTTAACTTGAATTGTTATACTCAGTTTACCACCTTCTCTCACTCTGAATGCAATACTATGGAAACTGTTAGATAAATAAATGAATCAAAGTAGAATGTGTGTTAAAATTTTTCAAGTGTTATGTGCATATGTTTTGAGAATATATTGGTTATGTGAAAGACATAGAAATGAAACGTCCAAAGTGGTATGAGGCATGTGATTGGGAATTTCCCGATATATTTCTAGATTAAACACCACCATTAATTCAGAATATCGAGTTTATCATTGACTCGATAACCGGTACGGAGACTACTTCTTAGCTATTATCAAATGACATAAACGAAATTGAAGAAGCTTAAGAAGTAACTTTAGAATTTACTTAATAAAGAATTTATTTCTCCTAATGTATTCCTATGGGAGAAAACAATGTTAATTGTCTGGGAGAATAATAATAGTATATGAGCATACATCAATTAACAATTAAATGACAGTGTTATCACCAAGTGTAAATATGCACCTATCACAGGACTGATGGTCTAATGGATCCACTCAGGGTGCATAAATGTTTTCTAAGATCAATTACTAAGTGAGGTACTGCCAGTTAAAAATTTGAGGGACTGATGTCCTCAAGACAATATTTATGATTTGGTAAAGTTATTATAAGCTCTTTGTAGTGCATTTGGGCAGATGAATATCCTAAATAGGAACAGTTAGTTTAATTTTAGAGTTCATATTTTAGCTTGTTTTGGAAAACGCTTTATTTATGCCATCTTTTAGACGAAACTTAATTTCAGTTTCTCTTTTGGACAAATTTGGTTATGACTTTGACATTGGAAATGGATGGTCAATTTAATTTTAAACTCTAAAATTGTGGGAACGAATATGCTTGCTGATAATTTATATAGACTGTGTCTGACTCCTAATAATGAATACAGTTACAGGAATGTTGAAAACATAGTGTTTAAAAGATCCTTTATCAAAGAGAAGTCTTCCTGGTGGTGGCATAAAAGGTTAGGTCAGATCTCAAATGAAAGAGTTAAAAGGTTAATAAAAGATAAAATTTTACCTCCTTTTGATTTTAGTGATCTAGGCACTTCTATTGATTGCATAAAAGGTAAATTAACAAAAACCAACAAGATAGGGGCAAAATGTAGTATTGACCTCTTAGAAATTATTCACACTGATATCTGTGGACCTTTTACACCTATCCTGTGTGGTAACAAATATTTTGTTACATTTATTAATGGCTTTTCTAGATATGGTTACATATACCTAATTGCTGAAAAATCCGATGCACTTGAAAAATTCAAAGTTTATAAAACCAAAGTAGAAAACACAATTAGGTAAAGTCATCAAAGTAGTCAAGTCTGATAAAGGTGGTGAGTACTATGGCAAACATGGTACAACTGGACAGCATATGGGACCATTTGCCAAGTACTTGCAGGAATGTGGTATTGTTCCACAATATACCATGCCCGGTAGTCCTTATCAAAATGGTGTGGCCAAAAGAAGGAATTGCACCCTTAAAGATATGATGAGGAGCACGATGAGTAGGACTAAACTTCCAGAGTCTCTTTGGGGTGAAGCTATTAAAACTGCCTTATATATCCTAAATAAAATCCCATCCAAATCTATTTCTAAAACTCTTTTTGAACTGTGGATCGGTAAGAAACCTAGTTTGAACCACTTTAAAGTATAAGGCTGTCCTACTGAGGTTAGAATTTATAACCCTTCAAAGCAAAAGGCTGAACCAAGGAGTTCTCGTTGCTATTTCATAGGGTACCCAGCGCATTCTAAAGGTATTGATTTTTCTGTCATACACGTGAAATCAAAATTTTAGAGTCACAAGTGGCTAGATTTTCGGAGTTAGATGTCCCTGATAAAGAAGTAACAGATCAAGTTTCTAGTGACAGTGAACTTATTGAACATGTTGTCATTCCACTACCTATTCCCTAAATGGTGATGTATGTGATGTTGATGACACAATGAACCATGAGAAGCAAGATGCAAATCCTTTGAATCCTTCTGATGTTCCTCAAGATCAAGGAGTTGAAATTGAAGTACCTGTAAAGAGATCCACTAGACAAAGGAGGTCTACCATTTCATATGACTATGTGGTTTATCTTGGGGAAAATGATTATGACATTGGTCGTGTGGTTGATCTTGTAACTTATGAGGAAGCTGTAAGCTGTCATCAGTCTCATATGTGATTGGAAGCAATGAAAGATGAGATGAATTCCATGACACAAAATGGAGTTTGGGAAGTTGTCGAGCTTCCGAAAGGATGTAAGCTGATTGGTTGCAAGTGGGTATTCAAAACCAAGAAGGATTCTAAAGGAAAGATCAAAAGAATCAAAGCTCGACTGGTGGCTAAGGGATTTAACCAAAGGGAAGGTATAGATTACAACGGAACCTTTTTACGAGTTTCCTCCAAATATTCTTGTCATAACGTATTAAGTTTTGGAGAAAACCTAATAGCTAGACATAAAATTTATGGAGTCGCCACCAACCATTCTACCTAGGTGTGATTGGTCACCTATTCAAACTATGGATAAGGACTGGTCTACATCTCAAATTTAGGGTTCAGGAGTACGGTTACGTGTGAGGAAGGATTAGCACCCTCACAACGCCCATTCTAAAATGGTACCAACTAAATTTAGGTTACCTCAAGTTTGCCGTAGTTAATCTTAAGTTCAATAATTAAATATTGAAAAATATTTCTAAGCATCTTCCATTAAACTGGTGGGACAACTAAAGAAATCTTTCTCACCTCAAGAGTATTCAAGTAGTACTATGCGACTTGCTTGAAGAGGCTCCGTCTTCGAATTCATTTTAATCTTTTATGAAAACTTCTAATTTTGACTCCTATCTAATTCATTCTTGCTATCTTATCATTGTTATAACTTTTATTGTTTTCTATTATTTTATTAATGTTTAATTTTATTAATTTATTTTATTAGAGAATGAATATGAATATTTTTCTCAAAAATTGTTTGACCTAAAGATTTCCAAAGTATTACTTAAGCATAATCCCTTTTGGAATCTTATCATCAAATAATCAATACTCAATCTCAACAATTATTATTAACTATTATCATCTTATTTTATCATTTATTACTATTACTAGTATTATAATTATTATTATTTATTATTGTTATTGAATTATTAATATTTCTTTATATTTTATCTTTGTAACTAATTATTTTAATTTTAGTTCTATAATATGTCTTATTTTATTTTTAGACTAAATACAAGCCACTTATTATCGAAAACCCTCTTTAGACCATCCATTAAGCTGGTGAGGCTTTGAGAGAATTCTTTAACCTAGAAACTTTCAAGAAAATTACTTGAGCGTAATTTTCTTGATATTTCATCATTATAATAATTCATATTATTATTTTACTACGTAATTCTGGTTATTTTAATATTTCCTTCCTTATTTTGTTGCCTACTAATATTATTTTTATTATTACGAACCATTAATATCCTTTTTCAATTTTGTAACTAATTATTTTTATTGTTATTTTATAATAAACTTATTTTATTTTATTTTATTATTATTTTTAAATGAATATGAATTATTTGTTATCAAAAATCCTATTTAGACCTTCCATTAAGCTGGTGAGGCCTTGAATAGAATCTTTTTACCTCCAGATCTCTAAAAGTACCACTTGAGCGCGATCCCTTTAGAGTTCCATTGTCGGAATAACTCATCTTCTATTTTCTTAATTTTTTATACTTTTATTTAATTTTATTTATATAATTTTATTTTTATCTTATAAGTTTTAAATTAATTATTGTCCTACATTTATTTCATAAACACTAATCCTAATATACTATACTAAATCATGCAATTCTTAAGTCACATTATAAGAGAAACTATTACTATCGTACATAAAAAGAATTAATTAATTAAATTATATAATAAATTGCACTAAACTAATAAGATATTGAAGAAATGAATAGGAAATATTAATTTTGAAGTATATTAAATACAATAAAACAGGACAATATGCAAAATGATGAAGAAAGTTTGGTTGAATTACGTGAATAAGTAAATGCCATTTTTTTTGGTCGAAACCCCCCGGTTTCCACCTTCGGTGACTATTCCGGAGTCCGGAGAAGCAGAGCGTGGTTAGGCTTGTCCCCTTCCCAACACTGGCACTCCATACACAAGTCACGATTTGAACCCTGACCTTGCTTAAGGGACAAGGGCCGCTTGCCACTCACACCTAGCAGTTGTTGGTAGTAAATGCCATTTTTAATAACAAACCTCCATACCTTCTTTACTTGCTAGCCAATAACATTGTAGCCCTTTTATTTCTTTCTCTTCCTTCTTTTCTTGTTTCACGTTGCAGCAAATAACTATGCTAACAATGGTGTAGTAGTAGCAGCGGACACTGGTTGCGGTGTGATAATGAGCTTCAGACAGGAGCCAATTATAGAGGACAATTTAAAGGCAGGGCACGAAGCAGGGGCTGTGTAGTAGAGGAACTGTTTGGTAACGTACAGGCAGCAAGGATCAGACTTGTACAAGTGACTTGGCAGCAAAGCAGGTGAGTGTTGATCAGTGGCGTGGCAGAGATTGGTGCTGGCGTTGAAGCAAGAAGCTGGTGAGGCAGAACTAGTGCAAGAGCGGTGGAAATGTATTGCGCAACAACAGCATGAAGCTGTAGAGATGGAGATGAAGAGTAGGACAGCGTGCGGTGTTGATGGGAGACTCTTTTTTTCTTTTTTAGGTTTTTCTTTTAGCCGTGTATTTTTGCCTCTTCCCTTTATTCTCTCTGTATCTCTTGGCTTTATAGCCAATCAACTTCAGAAAGGAAATTTGAGGAAGGAAATTATTTAAAATCCCTTAATGGTGCCTACCATCATGGGATTTTTATTGACAGCCCATGATTCGGTCTTATTTAATTTTACTGCTAATTTTTTTATTCATGGTAACAAGATCAACTTTGGTCAGCCCTTAATTTGCATGTGATTTATTTTGGGTTTTCATGAAATAAGGTTTAAATGGGTGTTAGGGTTATAAGATATTAAGATTTGCATTGAGATTTAAGATTTGACCAAAGTTGATTATTTCCATTTTTTATTTTTATATTTTCTACCTTTTTATTTTTATTTTTATTTTTATTTTTGTTTCTTTTTTTTATTTTTTATTTTCATTAAAAGAGAATCTTTCGGACAAAATTAGGTGTCTACAGTTCCTTTAGAATTATTGTGGCTTTGGTTGTACATTTTGATTTGGAACTTCACCAAATGGATGTAAAAACAGCCTTCCTGAATGGTGATCTTGAAGAAGAAGTTTACATGGTGTAGCCTGAAGGTTTTCAAGAACTAGGGAGACAACATTTGGTGTGCCGGCTTAAGAAATCCATTTATGGCCTTAAGTAAGTTTCTAGGCAATGGTTCTTGAAATTTGATGACGTGGTTACTTAAATGGGTTTTCAGGAAAACAAAGTAGATGAGTGCATATACCTCAAGATCAGTGGGAGTAAGTATATATTTCTTATATTATATATGGATGACATTTTGTTGGCATGTAATGATGTTGGGTTGCTGTATGAGACTAAATAACTACTGTCCCAAAAATTTGACATGAAGGATCTTGGAGAAGCAACATTTGTTCTTGAGATTGAGATTCACAATGACAGATCTTGGAATCTGTTGGGACTTTCTTAGAGAGCTTACATCTATCGTGTGCTACGTAGATTTAATATGCAAGACTGTAAAGCTATGAATGCTCCTATAGTGAAGGGTGATAAGATTAATTTAAGCTAGTGTCCAAAGAATGACTTAGAGAGAGAATCCACGAAGAATATACCTTATTCTAATGCAATTGGGAGTCTTATGTATGCACAAGTTTGCACTAGATCGGACATAGCCTTCATAGTTGGTTCTTGGCAGGTATTTGTCTAATCCTGCAATGGATCATTGGGTTGCTGCTAAGAAGGTAATGAGGCATTTACAGAAGACAAAGAATCACATGTTGGAGTACAAAAAAGTTGATAGTCTTGAGATAGTTGGATATATAGACTCTGACTTCGCAGGATTCCAAGATGATTTAAAATCCACTTTCGAGTACATTTGGCTAGAGGAGCTATATCCTGGAAAAGTGTTAAACAGACACTCTTAGCATCTTCTACCATGCATGCTGAATTTGTTGCAAGTTATAGGGCTGCTACGCAGGCTATTTGGCTTAAGAACCTCATCTTAGGACTTAACATTGTTGACTTTGTCTCTAGACCACTTAAGCTTTATTATGACAATAGGTCCGCTGTGTTGTTCACTAAGAATAATAAAAGTAGTGGTGGATCCAAACATATGGAGATAAAATATCTCAAGATAAGAGAATATGTGAAAAATGGTGACATTAGTGTTGAGCATATTGACACAAATGACATGATTGCTGATCCTCTGACCAAAGGGTTGAGACTTGTTACATTTAATAAGCATGTTGAGAACATGGGTGTTTTCAAGTCTTTTGATGTCTTAGTTTAGTGGGAGTATTTTATTTATGAATGAACACTCATTTTGTCTTATGTTATAAGAGCTATTATTATTTGTGTTTCAAACACTTATGTTACATTTTGCTTCATATGTTAATTGATTGTCTTTACAGGTTTATGGCATGCACTATATTGATATTCTCTTGTACATATATATTTGAGAACATTGTGAAGTTGACTTTTCATGTCAACTATGTATATCTCAGTAAATGATACCATTATGAAACCTCGAGGATGAGATATATGGGATCTGGATGCCATAGAATCTTGGCGAATCTAGATACCATGAAGATTTCTTGTTGTCAACTTGCCATTGAAGTTGTTCGGCAAGATTGGAGAAATCTTTGATGATTAACAATGAAAATAACACAATTCAATGAGACCACCATGGGTGTTATTTTCTTGCTACACAGTTATACTGGGTCCATTGTTGATATGATCACTGATATTTGTAACCATGGATTGGTCTTGTGTCAATAAAGGCACAATCACTGCCATGATTCAATGTTAGTTCATGTTGAATGGGATCATTAAGATGTTGTTTCAATGACTAAATGATTTTTTAAAATCGTGGCCACATTAAAAATTAAGTCAGTCAACCTAGAGTCTTATTTTATAAAATCGAATTTTCTTAAATTATACAACCCCAATTAATATTGTCCAAGTAGGAGAATATTAGAAAATTTTCCTTTAGTGGACTAATATTAATTGGCAATTTTTTTATGTTTTAATAAGATGGGCTCACAGTTTAGTCCTTGTATGAAACATGCAAGAGAACCCAATACAGACTAATGTGATCATATTTAATTTGGGTTTTGCACATCCTTTTAGGTCAGTATGACAAGGTGGTTGTGTAGGCCTTAAAACTCTATAAGCCCTTGATGGGGGGCCATTAGGGTTTTAATAAAGGATAATATAAATAAAAGGCTAAGTCCCCCCTGCACTTCTGTTCGTTCGGTATCTACCCATTGAGAGCAACCTATGGAAGAAGTAGAAGAGGAAGACTTGCCAATCATGACTTCAGTTTTAGTTTCAACCATGCTAACAGACAAAGGTACGCCTATTAGTTGTTTATAATGATAATTAGTGTTCTATTTTTCACATAAGATCCTGGAATTATTCCTACATTGAAGGCCTAAAGATTTATATATTTTTCATAAAAAAATTTGCGAATTGGATGCAGGTTGAGTTCAAACCTATTCTTCGAGAACTTTTGGCAGGTCATCCATGATTAAAATTCTTGCAAAACACACCTGAATTTCAAGATAGATATGGTACGTATTTAACTTATTGTTAGTTATTTTAATGAATGGGCATTATATGCACCAAGCCGTTATTATGGTGTGTTGAGTTTCCTAGTTTATTTTAGTGTACTTATTCTGATTTCTTTCTGCGCCTTTCTTTTCTCCCATTTCTCTTTTTTTTTTTCAAACTTTTCTTACTTTTTCTGTTAAGAGTCCAACATACTAAAAACGCGAGTATTATGTTCCTGGCTTGAAGGTGAGAATTAGATCGTTTGTTTAGATAATAATGGTATTATTTAGTGATGATTTATTCATTCTTTGGTGATGTTATTATGGTTATCGAAAGTAAATGAGTATTGAGCATTAGATGTTATAACATTGATTGCTAAAAAATCATGAAGGTTGTGATTTTGATATACGTGAAAGTGCACTTTTCGCTGATTTTGGATATTGATGGTTTTTTTTTCTAATTATCCTTTTAGATTAGAACTTGAATGATTGAATGAAGTTTTAGAAATGCATAATCTCAAGGGCTTTTTACTGCTTATGCTATTGAGTGTGTGAGACTCTCGAGATTCTTTACTTTATCACATGTAGAAACCTTGAAACACATGTATAATGAACATTGATCACCTCTTTCGCAGATATAAATACATTTATGAGATGTCAACTGCATTTCTATTAGAACGTTGTTGTTATAATTTTGCGTTAATGGGCTCAAGCTGCTTTTGAGTTTAGCATCAAACGCATCTTGCATATCTTTGGTGTATTTTGGTTGCACAAGTACTGTTGTGATCATAGTTACAAGTATGACTGCAACTGCATATACCATAGCAACATGCACACAGAAATAAACTGGTTTCTATTTCTTTGGATTCTGCTTTCTGCAATCCTGGTTGAAGTGTGATTCAAGTAATTGTATTATTCTTTCATGCCAGTTCCAGCAGTATGTTATGTTTTTCGCATAATCTTGATCGATTAGCGTTAACAAAAGTTTTGGATTGATATCATTCTTTTAAAGAGTCATTTTGATATCATTTTTTCTGGATCATTTTCAAAATTTTCTACTACTTTGTACTAAGTTGTAACTTGCTTGGATAAAAACGATCATAACAAATTCCTAATCTGGTTTTTTTTTTTCAAAGAAAATGTGACATTCCAAAGTTGTACATAGCTGTATAATAACTCTTGTATTGTGAACAATTTTTTTCCTGATGCATAAAATGATATTATGTTTGCCTCTGTTAATTTATGGCATTATATAATATTATGGATTGCTATAGGCAACATCATCTTTGGCATAATTTAGTACTTCATCACTCCAATCCAATTTTACAATTGTCCACTGTTTGTTGATACTACTACAACCTTCTTTTTATTTATGAATCTTTTTCTAAGATGATTGTTGCTTTATTGGATCATAGATTAATATGTTGTCACTTTTACCATGATTTATTGAGTTATATTTTATATAAAAAAAAATAAGCATGATCGTATCTGGGTAGTTTTCTAGTAGTAATATCAAATATCATCATTTTATCATATTATAATTTAATATAATTTAAATCATTATAATTAAATATAACATTAAATAATATAATATTCTAAATTATATATTAAATAATAATAATAATTAATAAATTATAAATTATATTCAGTGATATTTATATAATTTACATGTGATAATACTAAATCATTAAATAATATATATTCAACTAATTAATTCATAATAAACTATTTAATTATACAAATAATATTATTATTTAATGTTAAGTATTCATTTATTTATTAATATTAAATTATGTAATAGTAAAAATGATAAATTTTAAATTTAATTGAAAAATACTATAATATTACATAATATTGTTTATTAAAATAATAATTAATTATATTAAACAATCATGCATAATAATATTAATCATTAACATATTAAAATTATATTAAATTATATTATTTAAAATATATCTAATAGATTCAATAATATTATACAATTTTAAATAATTTATAATATTATAATTTCATGTATTTTATATTTAATTATTTTTATATTTTCATATTTTGTATATTAAAATAAATATAATTTTAAATTATTTATTTTCAATTAATTATGAGATAAATTAAAATTTAGTTTTATTTTAAAATGAATTAATTTCATTTTACAATTTTATTATGATTATATGTATAGTATTATATTATTACATTGACATTGTTTACTTATTGCCATAAATGAAAATATATTTTAGAAAAAAATGAAAATTAAAAATTCTTGTTTTCAACTATTCTAAAAATTTTTGTTTTAATTTTTTGTAAATAAAAAAATGTTACCAAACATGTTTTCTCTTATCATTTGGTAAAATTTTGAAAACAAAAATAGAAAATAAAAATATTGTCGAACAACTTCTCATTACTCCACTATTTTTTGTCAGTAATTTTGATTTTTGCAATTTTTTTTAAATTTATGCCTGATCTTAATTTTTTATTTTATAAATAAATCAGAAAAAAATATAGAAAAACGAAGAAATACAAGTTTATAATTAATTTTATCTTAATAAAAATATTTAAATTCTTAAATTTGCTCATTAACATCTTACTTTCAAAACATATTGATGAATAAAAATAATTCTAAATATACATTCCAAAATTTTTTTTATAATTAAAATGCATGCACCATACACGGTATGTGGAGATTTATGATATTTAATTTCTACATTCTAATGCAAAATTTTGGAGAAAGAAAATTGATTTCTACTATTAAAATTTGTAATATATTATTTGGCATTTAGTTTGATATTTCAATAAAAAAACTTAATTTGATGTAACATGTTATTTTATAAGATAAAGGTTATTATCCTTTTAAAAATATTATTATAAATTCTTTCCTTTCATTTTCACTACTTAAAAAAGAATTAATATGCAATACATCGTCATTGAAATTTTTTAACTCTACGAGCGAATTAAGATAATGAAACATGTCTAGTTTTATTTATTTATTAAATATTTTTAAAAAATTTGTATAAGTGGAATAAAAATATTTTATTATAATATATTGGATAATTATCTTTCAAAAAACCATTCTTGTTTTTTTTTAATTATTTTAACTATCTCCCTTTTTTTAAAAAAAAAAACTACCTAAGCAAAAGATACATCTATCCTTTTCTTTTTTCTAAAAAAATTCCCTTTTCTTTAGTGTACTTTTTTTTCCTAGTATCTATCGAAAAGTAGCATTAAATCGATAGTGTGTCTAAAACCCTAAAACCCTCCCAACTCGAAGGCTGCTAAACCTTCCTTCTCAGGGACCCAACTCCAAAATCAAATTCCAGAAACCAAAACTAACACAAAGTTGGGTTAAAACGCAAATTCCCACTCTGATTATTTTAAAGAAAAAATAGTATAATTATAAACCCTGAAAAAAAAAAACTAGCTTTCTTGATAATTAGGTCCCTTCTATTGAAAAATGATATAAATGTGAATGATGCTGATTGTAAGAGGAGGACGGGTTTTCTGCTCCAAGTACTCGGCAGCTCCTGGTCAGTCTTTTTTTCTTTCATTCATTCATTCTTTTTTGTTGAATTGGAAATGCAATTGGTAAAACACTGTTCCATTTTTAAGCAACATGGTTTGCTGAGGCAAGAAATATAGTGTCGCGTGGGAGATCATACGCTGCTTCTCTTCCTTCTGACTCTCCAAAGCGCCAAAAAGTCTCAAAGGATGAGCGTCGAGCTTTGATCGAATCTTTTATCGCCAGGTCTGCTCTTCTCTCTCGATTACCATCCTTTGCTTGTTATATTCTTACTTTCTTTGTATTTTGTTTTGTTGTTCATCCACTGAGTGTTTGTGCCTTGAAGATGAATGTTGAGAATTGCAATTATTTTTCCTTTAGTGTTGGTAAAATGAGGGTCGGATATTATTTTACTATGTGTGTTCATGTTCAACTCTTGTATACTATCCTTTGCTTGTGCGAGAATTTTTAGGACTCTCTTCGCTAAATGCTTTTCCTTGTTTGCCTATTACTTTCTAGAAAGAAATAATAAGTGTTAGAAAGCACAATCATACAAATCAAGTAAGACACCAGCGGGCGTGATATTTTTGCAGTGGCAAAATGTCTTATTAGTGTCTATTGCCAGGCTGCATTTGTGTGATTCTGGATAATTTTGTGATGGTGGTGAAGGATTAAAAACATGCTAGGATTCCATACTTACCAGTATCTAGATAAAATAATCATTTGAGTAAATCATCCTCTTAATTGGAATCTTAAGATCTGGATCCTCTCTCTCTCACTCTCTCTCTCCATTGAAGTCCATGTCCCTTGAATTGAAGCAGTTTTGCTCTCTAGCTTCCACTTATTCTAGTTTAAAGATATTATTCATTCAAATAAAACAAGTTCTGGATCTTGGTGTTGCATCTTTCCCCTAACCCTATTTCAATTTGTGTCGTTGGATTGTGCTGGGGTTTGTCTTTGTATAGTACTTTTCTTTCAACAATTGAAAACTAAGATTGTCTTACTGAATTTCCTTAGTTTGAAATTCTAATTTAGTAGTGGCTCAATTAGGACAGAGTGAAGACTTTTCTATTATCTTTTTCCAGACATAGATCAGCGAATGCTGGCAAATTCCCATCTGCATCTGCGGCTCGAAAAGAAGTGGGTGGCTCTTATTATTTTGTTAGGAAAGTTCTTCAAGAGTTGCAATATAAATCTAAAATATGTTTCTCAAACAGCAGTTACGAAAATTTATCAGCAAAAATTGTCAATAAAGAGGACAAATCACTTTCTGTAGTTGAAGTAGTCTCTACTGCAGTTGGAGTCCAAGATGATACTTGTACAGAAGCTATGGGTGATGTAACGATGCTTAACACCAATGACAAGCAACTGCAGGCTGACAAAGTGTTGCAAGTTTATACCTCAGCTGAGGCAACATTTTCTGATGGGGTTCTAAAGCCCCAAACTCCAGTAAGTGCGATTCAATTCTCAGTGTTTTGCCTTTGATATTAAATGCAGAAATGTATTTATAATAGACAGAGTCTGCTCTTAGTTGCAATAGTACTTTGGCACCAAAAGTGTTGTGGGCATTTTCTCAAGAAACTCTACAAATTTTATTGAAGTTACAGCTGTCACTAATATGGATTCCTTTCCTCACAATTCTCCTACTTGAATGCTGAAGCTTGTACTTAAACACTTTTTCATTCCTTTTCCCTTCATGTCATTAGATTAAAACAATTTTTGAACTTGTTTCCTTGAAATAATGCACAAGAAGAGTGCTTCTTAAGTATATCAATGAGACCTCCAATAACCTAATATTTCAGAATGTTTTCATCAGTGATATTATTGGTATGCCCCTAACCTCTCATATTTTCTCCTTTGCTTTACAGGACAAATATCTAACTTGCTGTCCTATTTTTAATTTACTTTCTTAAGAACTTAGCTCTTCTAGTTTTAGTTCTGTAAAGTTCATTTCAGTGGTGCAGTAGTGGAACCTCTTTAAATACCCTGTAATCTAATTTGTCATTTTATTTTCAGGTTAGTCATTGTGATTTTGTGTTAGAAGAAAATGGTGTGCTGAAATGTGATGCTGAGAGTCTTGAGAAACAAGATGATAAAGTAGAGGATGCTGGGATAGATAGTTCTGATAAAATTCTAACATTTCTGGATGAGCAAAAAATTGTGGACGCTTGTGTTCAACACCTTGAATCAGAAGAGGAGTGTAAAACTGTGTCTCAGGGTGTTCAGTCAGATTCTGGTATAATAGAAGGTGATCTACTAAAGGAAGAAACTGAGGTTGGAAATGAACAAGGTGAAGAAAAGGATCAAACCGTATATAAGGAGTTACTGAATTCTGGCAGTCCAGAGCTTAAGGCTGAGCACCACAAACAATTCTCAGAAGAGGAAAAATATGCAAGGTATGTTTTCATTTGCCTTAATGGCTCAATTGGTGAATGGATTGGGTTGTTATAGGTCCTAGATTCATGAATGAAAGGATGACGATGGTGGTGTTGATGCTTTTTACTTATCTGGGCTGATTAGACTGAGATCGGAATAGGTCCCTTTTTTTTTATTACCATCAAATAATGATGACGATGATTATGACATTTCTGTCTATAAATATTCTTATATGCTTGGATCAAGTTTCCTTTACCTTAGACTAAGCTTAGTATAAAACTTCCTGTTCGAGTTATTTTATGACCATTTTATACCTGCATGGCAGGTTGGATGCATTCTGTGAGGAAATAAATGAGAGAATAATAATTCCTCTTGTTAATTTTCATCAAATTAAACAAGTATATATGATGAGAAAACATGCCCACCAGAAATAGGAAACTAACTAGCAATACAAAAGTCTGTCTAATAGGATAGAGAAACTGGCTGCTCAAATCCTCTAATTTGGGAAACAATAACAATAAATACAAAATATGGTAAATACAAAATAGGAAATAAATCACTGCAGAATAATTCCACATTTGCCCTCAAGTAGTGCCTTGGTTAAGGATATCTGCAATCTGAAGACATGTTGGTTTATAGAGTAACTTGATGATTCCTTCTTCAATTTTCTCCTTAATGAAGTGACGATCAGTTTACATGTTGGTCTTGTCATGATGAACAGGATTTTTCGCAATACTAATGGCTGATTGGACTCTCTGGTTTGATGTCGAGTTCTTCCAATAGTCTTAACCAAATTGCCTTACGAACACCATGTGCCATGGCCTCAACACTACTCTTGGAGAACAAATTATTTCTTGCTTCTCCATGTGAAGGTTTCCCCACACATATGTGCAATAACCTGATGTGAATCTTTGATCAGTGATTGAACCAGCCCAATCTGCATCACTTTATATTTCTATATCTCTTCTGGACCCTTTCTTGAAGAATAGACCTTTCCCAGGTGTTAACTTTAAGTATCTCAAGATTCAGTGTACTGCATCCATGAGCTTTTCTCTAGGATCATTCATGTATTGACTTACCACACTGATGAAGAAACTGATGTCAGGTCTGCTATGAGTAGATATGAGTCTGCGAACCAATCTTTGATACTGGCCCTTATCAATCGGAGCAGCTTTTTCTGCCTTTTCAAGCTTGGTAGTTAAATCCATGGGAGTGTCCACGGGTTTACAACTAACATCCCACACTCCTTAGTAGATCCAAGATGTATTTGCATTGAGAAACTAAGATGCCACTCCTTGATCTAGCAACCTCCATACCCAGAAAATATCGAAGATTTTCTAGGTCTTTAATTTCAAATTCGTTGGCAAGAGTACATTTGAGACATATCATTTCTTCCTCAAAATCCCTTGTGATGATGGTATCAACAACATACACAATCAAGATGGAGATTTGCCATCTTGAGATCTTTCCACAAAGAGGGTGTGATCGGCTTTACACTGAGAATAGATGTGTAATTTTATTGCCTTTGTGAATCTCTCGAACCATGCTATTGGGGATTATTTTTGACCATAGAGTGATCTTTTCAACTCAAAGACTTTGTTGCTTGTTGCTTGAGTCTAAAAATCTGGAGGAATCTTCATTTACACCTTTTCTTCTAAGTCTCAGTTTAAGAGGCCAATCTAAATTTGAATCCAAAGGTAAGAACACTTGAATAGTGTTTAGCTTAGCAACAGGAGCAAAGGTTTCTTGATAGTCAATGCCATAAGATTGTGTAAACCCTTTTCCTACAAGTCAGGCTTTGTATTTGTCAACACTTTCGTCCTCCCTACGTTTGACTATGAAAATCCACTTGCAGCCAACATGGTGCCTCCTTGTAAATTTATGGTTTTTTAATGCACAAATTTCTTCCAATGTCAAAGCTTTCCATTTAGGGTATTTGAGAGCTAGTTGAATGCTATCTTGAACTGCATTTAAATTAAAGGCAAATGCTCGGAAGCTAGATGAGAGTCCCTTGTAAGAATCATAGTTTTGAATAGGATGTTGAGTGGAGGATCTCACACCCTTTCTCAATGCAATCACTAAGTCTAAATTGTCCTTAGGTAAATCACTAAGATTATTTTCAAATTAAGTGTTACCTTCATTCATTGAATCCGGATTGGGCTTCTGCAAGCCTCGATGAGTGTTTGTTGTTCTACTCCTTTTGAGCATGGTGCCTCCTTGAGTAAACGCATAGTTCGTTGTTTGTTGTTAGATACACATTTTGATTTTCTGTGGACGAAGGATTTGGAGACTACAGGATTGTAACTATATTGACTTTATTTTTAAGGTTCAGATTCAGGGACTACAGAATTTTTTGGTGACTCAAGATCAATTGAGATGGGATTGGGTGGATTATTAGGTGGATTTTCAACATCCCACTGCTGTTATTCATTTATGAGTACATTCCCCCTGAATATGACTTTTGGGATAGAATGGTTGGTTCTAAAATAATGTCACATCCATTGAATGGTAATACTTTCTTGTTGGTGAGAAACACTTGTACCCCTTTTGATTTGGAGAATACCCCCAAAAAATACATGTTATTTCCCTAGTATCCAATTTCCACTATTTATGAATGAACACGAACAAACAGTGAACACTCGGACACTTTGAGTGGTATTGTGGACATAACTCGAGAATAAGGATGAGATTTTAGGAGAGTTTGAAAAGTTTGAAAAGGTGTTTGAAATTTGAGGACGCTAGTACAGTTTATGAGGTAAGTGGCTACGTGAAGTGCATACCATCAAAAGTGTTTAGGTGCATTGGTTGAAACACGAGTGAACGAGCTACCTCTAGAAAATGTCTATTTTCCTCTTAGTTATGCTGTTGTGTTGCGGCGTATCAACGCAAAAACTCTAGTGGATAATACCTTGACTTGGAAGATAATTACCAAGAATTAATGTATGAGTATTCCTTGGTGTTATTGATTCTCAAGATTTGAATTTTTTTTGTTTGAAATTGGGTCTAAATAACTCCTCCTGTGTGAGTTAACATAGCCAGTCCCAAGCCTGGATAAAGGAGGATGGTGGCGGTAGGTTTGGACAGCCAGCCATAAAAACTAGTCTAATCTCATGAAATGAATTAAATCAGAACATTGTTAGGATGTCCTCTACTCAACAATGTGCTACATAGGAGCTCAAGTGTAGTGAAAAGTAGTCAAAGGTTGCTAGGCTGTCGCCTAGAAGCAACGCGCCACATCGACGAATGTTGAGAGAAGGGTTAAGACTAGAGAAAGACTGAAAGGACTTGGAAGGAAGTAATTTGGAAAGATATGGAGGTATTAGAGTTGGATGAGCACATGGCCTTGGATAGGAATGTGTGGAGGAGGAGAATACATATGGACGATCTAACGTGAATTAGAATGTTGGTTCATATAACCTATCCCAATTTCTTAGGATAAAGGCTTTGATAATGATGATGAAGAAGAAATTGGGTTTAAATCACGATGTTGAAGTTTTTGAAGACTTGAACAACCTCAAATTTTTCTTTCAAAAGGAACACCCAAGTTATTCTAGTATGATTATCGATAAAAGAAACAATCCAATGTGACCCTGTAATATGTTTTATTATTGCAACTTTATATGGTTGATTTTGAAAGGAACTTCGAGAGTTTTGAAAATCGACACACTTCACATTGACACAAATTCGGATTTTTATTTTTAATAAAAATGGGAACAATTTCTCAAGATACAAAAATCAGATGCCCTAACCTATGATGCCAAAGCATGACTTGATTATTGTGATTAGGAAGGGAAACGTTGATAGAGGAACTTTGAGAAGTTGAATATCTAGACTCTGAACTACCAATGTTGCGAACTTGTCCACCTAGGAGAAATTGCCTTGAGAAGGTACAAACCCGAGCAATACCAATAATCCTCCCCAAATCTGAATTTCGAAATGCACACATTTTTTAAAAATTTAGTGACACTGTTGTATTCTTGAGTAGATTTGCTAATGGATAATAAATTGAAATGCAAATTAGGAACACATAAAACCGAGTTGAGGGTCAAATTCTTGGTTAATGCCACTAATCCAGCTTCTATCACCTGGGATTGTGTACCATTGGCATTCCATACAATCCACTTCTTATTGTAGGGACTAAATTGGTGAAAATTCTAGAATCTCCGGTCATATGATCGGAGGCTCTTGAATCGACAACCCAAACACTCAATTGATCTTTTTTTACATTGAAATCTGTTAACTGACCTTTACAAGCCATTGATCTGGTTGCAATGATGGAGAATGTAGCTTAGGGTTGACCAAATGGGGTTGACCAAAGAGCTTTTGAAGGTACTCCATTTGCTTTTTGCTAAAAAGTGTGGACTCGGCTGAATTGGACTTTTCCTTATAATTTGTTACATTTCCTTTGCTTTCTCTTTGCATTTGGTTATCCCAACAATTGTCCCTAGTATGGCCAACCTTGTGGCAATGGTCACACCAAGGTCGTCCCTTCTTTTGATTGCCATCATTTTTGGATTGTTGGCCTTCTCGAACAGCAAGGGCTGTGTTTTCATTATTGTTGGGTGGATTCTGGGAGCCCAAAATGACCTATATTTTACTTTCTCTTTTCGAGCTTCAACGAACACTTTGTGCAGGCTAGGAGTAGGCTTTGTTGACAAAATTCTCTCATGTACATTGTCTAAGTTCTTGTTTAATCCAATCAAGAACTTGTATAATCATTTCTTTTCGAATATTTTCTTATAATTTATTCCACCTCAAGGGCAATTTCACTTTAATTCTTCAAACATTTCCAGCATGCTGGCATTGCCGATTAAGTATGTTGAAATACTGGGTGAATAAAAGCTCTCCTTATCTTTGGTCATGGAGGATACTCTTTATTTCTAATAACTCAAATGTACTCTCAACATGTGAATAAGCTTCTCTTGCGGCTTCTCATATCTGCATGGCACTCTCATACAATAGTAAGTTCTCACCAATTTCATTTGTCA
Organism: Heritiera fomes; assembly: GCA_032173925.1. Classification (NCBI taxonomy): domain Eukaryota; kingdom Viridiplantae; phylum Streptophyta; class Magnoliopsida; order Malvales; family Malvaceae; genus Heritiera; species Heritiera fomes. Next base: position 15,531,185 of record JAPDPM010000005.1, read on the forward strand.
TGAATTAATGAGCCACGGCATTACCATGTTATTCTTCAGTTTTCCACGTTCTGAATTTTGGATCTTCTTTGGCCGATCTGCAACTCTGATAGGATAATTGTCTTTCCCTTTTCCTCAAATGAACATTATAATGGATTGGGACCACTGCATTTGCAAGTAGTTATACTTGTTTAATTTGTGGCCAATGATGAACAATGTGGTGTTGCCAACGGCTCCTGCATAATTGAGTGGACTTTGGATGATCTCAGAGGACGAACTACTCTTCTTGGTGGCCATGATTTAGTTTTAGCTTTTAAGAAAGTGCTCTGATACCACGAGGAAATAAATGAGAGAATAATAATTTCCTCGTATTAATTTTCATCAAATTGCACGAGTATACATGGTGAGAAAACAAGTCTACCAAAAATAGGGAACTAAGTAACAATAGAGAAGTTTATCTAATAGTATTGGGAAACTAACTATCCAAATCCTCCAATTGAGGAAAAAATAACAATAAATACAAAATAGGAAATAAATCAATTGTGGAACAATTTCGCATGCTAGATGTTATTTTCTCTAAATAACTAGAAAATGTTTTTCTTTCTTCTCAGAATAGCCAGAAAATGTTTGCACACGTGTATGCATGTATATTTTCATAATAGCTCTGCCACAAATATTTCCTTTTACCTTTCTGCATGTAAATGCCATTATTTACTCATTTCTGTAATAACTCACTGGGCTACCAATTTAGTTCAGTTATTTTTTAAGTATTCTAGGAAATGTGGTACATATTCTCATTTGTATATGAGGCATCATACTGGCATGAATTTGATTGCTTCGATAATATATATATATATATATATATATATATATATATATTTATGTATGTATGTAAGTATGTATGGTTGATAGTCTTTTACTCTGTATTTTCTATCTGTATTTGAAAATTACAAATGAATGACACCACATTTGCGAATGTGGTTTGTCTTAGACTTCAAATAAACTTTGACACACTGCATGAAAGGAAGACCTGCAATAATATTTATGCATACTTTTCAGCTATCTTGTTGCAAATTGTTCTGCATGTCTGTCCTTTTTTGCAGATTGGATTCCTAGTATGCAATTGAAACCCAACAACTTGCTTTTATTCAACCTGTTATAGACAGCATATCCTTTTTCCATCGGAATCATTTAGAATAAATTGTGTTTCTGTTCATAATTCTTTGCCATATCATTATTTATCAGTTGCAGTAAAATGATATGAAAAATTCTATCATCTAGGAACGTCAATGGTGAGCAGACTGATGATGCAGAAAGTTCAAAGAAGTCAAGTCTTTGGGGGAACCTGAAGTCATTTGCTGATGGTATTATCAATATGTGGAGAAAGCTGTGAATCTTTGTTGGCATCGCAGGGAAATATATATATTATTATGAGATGTTATTGAAACTCTCTATCTTCTAAATGTTTTTGGCAAGACGATGGAAATATATCAAGATCATTAAAGGATGTTTTGCTTCTTTTTTGTTTTCCTTTACTTTGCCGGTATCTTTCAAGTTTCAGTGAAGATATTAAGTGTTGTTTAGTAACTGCAGCGGGCAATGGCAAAATCCTGTCTTTGATCGAGGTATTGGAAATGATATTCGTATACAGTTGAAATTGTCATGTGAAAGAGAGAAAATACAGGCATGGTATTTACTTTGCACTTTGCGGCAAGGATACTTAGCAAGATATTGTAGAGACTGAATGCACTTTTGTGTTTCTTATTGACATTGTAAAGGATAGATGTACCCTATTGTTTCTTATGCTTACAGCTTACTTCCAGTCGGCATGTGAGGGGTGTTTTTTTTTTTTTTGCCAGACACTAGAGTTAGATTTAGATATGCATAATTTATATAATGAGCGATGTTAAAAATTTCGTAACTTAAATAATTGATTTAAATGAAAAAGTTATTTGTAATAGATTTAATTGAAAAATATAATCGAAATTAATCGAACTTTAAAGATATATTACTAAAATCCTGATAATCAAAATTAAACTACTCAAAAAAAATTTGAAAGATTACATCTAATTGAGTAACAAACAATGGGGTCATGTTTTGTGCATATAATAAAAGAAAATTTATTATAGTATAATATTATAAATAAGTTTAGATTACACGATATCATCGTAATTTATGTTTGGTGTGCATGGGATCAAGTGTAAACTATGACCATTTTTATACAGTTTTTATTATATTTGCTACGTGTAAAATTAAAAGTATGATAAACTAATTTTTTTTATTGATCAAAAGTTTTTTTTTTAATTGCAAACTGTGATTGTTTTATTCAAGTAATAGAAGGGAAGATTACAACCTTTGATTGTTTTATTCAAGTAATAGAAGGAAAGATTACAACCTATTTTGTCTTGTAAAATGGCAAATTCCACAAGGTGTGGAGAATCTTCCATTCAGACCATAACAGAAACAATATTTTTGGCATACTTAGCTAAAAGATGAGCGAACATATTTCTAGTACGTTTGACATGCTGAACATTATATTGTCTGAAGCCGAGCAACAAAGCTTTGGCAGATTCAAGCACAATGCCAACGTTGAAGTGATCTTCCTGAATATTGATAACGGCATTAATAGTTGTCAACGAATAACCTTCGAGTTCAGCATTAAAGAAACCTACTGATAGAGCAAAAGAAATAGCCTCTTGTAAAGCAAGACATTTAGCAACATATGGATAAAAAGAACTATATTTTTTAGAAGACAACAGAGCAAGAACATCTCCCTGAGAGTCTTGTGTAGCCACTCCCACACCAACAAAACATTCTATGGTAAACGTCAAAGTTAACCATAATAGTACCATGTGACTTTGATGGAAGCCAACGAGGAATATGTTGATTTGTATGTACAGATTCATGATCAGACTAAGTTGTAGAACAAAATTCATCCAGATATAATTGAGCATACTGGACAATGCTGAGTGGATCACATGAAGTGCCATTATAGATGTAACTATTCCTGGTATACCAGATTCGCCATATGATGATCATGGTAAACAGGGACACCTTGTTAGCTTGTTCATTGAATAAAATCAAGAAAACCAATCTGAAAAAGAGGAAGATCGATTCCAGCCTTGGAATTTAAAAAAGTCAGTTGATGACCAAACTGTAGAAGCAAACGAACATTCCCTCTGTAGACACCATATTTTGTCCGGACCATTAAATGGGTTTATCAATTTAATCTAAGTTAATTAAATTAGATTATAATTAATTCTAATTTATAATTAGAATTTTGTTATAATTAAATCAAAATTTAGGTTTTTTTTTTATTGAGCTTTAATGGACTGCTGGTTTAGGGCCCTATTAAATCTATTTGACTTAAGATGTAAAGTCGAGCTAGTTTGAGATATTTTGACAAGCTTAACCAATTTATTTAATCTTCATTTCATTTTTTCTATTTTTATTTTTTTTATTATTTTTTATTTTTTGTAAATATCATCTTATCTTTCTTATTTGTATTTTTTTGAATAAATAGTGTTTTATCCTTTCTGTTACAGATAAATAAAAATTTTAAAAAAGAAGAAGATAAAACCAATGAAAAATAAAAAGATAATAAACATGATAATTGCAAAGTTTAAAAAAAAGATGAGATCAAGTTCAGTTCAAATTGAACTAATCTTGATCTTTATCTTAATTTGGCCATAAATTGAGCTTAAAGATCAGTCTTTAGGGACAACAATTCTCAGAGAAAAATTCATAGAAAAAAAGCAGTTTGCATCAAGAAAAAAAAAACAGAGCAAGCAAAGAAGAAATAGAGCTCTGGCAGTGGTGGCATCAAAACTTTCTCACGCTCCATGCAGTGTCTACAAATAGAACCTGACTGACGGCTTGGACTAAGGGCAGCTAGCGTTTGAAGCATAAAACCAGCAGAAGAGCTCCTAAATTAGACGGTAGCACCTGCAGTAGCAACTTCCTGTTAGTTAAAAACAATTCCAGTGCTTTGATGAGTTTGCAAGCCAAGTTTAAAGCCTATAAAATAAGACCCACGTGAAGCATATTTGGGCATTCTTTTGTTGGCAAAATAGGTATGTCTTTTACATTATTTTATTTCCTATCATGTATATATACCCACACGTCTTCTTTGTTAGTTAGTGTCATGTTTTAGTATTTTATTAGGAGAATCAAATAATAAAAATAATAAGAATGGTAAAGAAAAAATGTAAATAATAAAAGTTAATATGGATTTAGGTTTAACAAATAAGAAAATTTTAAACATAGAATAAAAAAGTAACATAAAATTTAAACTAGATCTCATAATAAAAATTAAGATAAAAATTATTTAATAAAATTAAAATTTATTCCGAGAATGGAATTCTGAGGTGTCACGAACGGTTGATATTTTTAGATTTCTTAGGTGAGGATATTTTCCATGAGTTTCGCCAGAATGATGAAAAATTCATGGAAGATGTTCAATATTGAAAAATATTAAAATATATATCTAAAAATTTAATCATTATATAATTACAATTATTTAATAAAATTTAAATCGTTCCGATGATGGAATTCTAAAGTGTCACGAATGGTTGACATTTTCAGATTTCTTAGGTGAGGATGTTTTCCGTGAGTTTCGCCAGAATGATAGAAAATTCATGAAAAATGTTCGAAATAAAAATTAATTATTAAAATATATATTTCCAAAAATTCAGTTATTATGAAATTATAATAAATTAAAATTATGCCGATGATGAAATTCTAAGTGTCATGAACGGTTGACATTTTTAAAATTTCTAGGTGAGAATGATTCCTTAGGTTTGGCCAGAATAATGGAAAATCTAAAGGTAATTGTTCAATAAAAGATAATAAAAGTTAAAATTAAAATTAAATTAAATTAAATTAAATTAAATAAAAGATATTAAATACAATAATGAAGTTTATGATAATCAAGATAATTAAAGGGATAATATTAAAAAAGATAAAAAAATAAGAAATATTTAACAAATCCAACGATGGAGCCTCTTTGGAAAAACGAATGGGATTTCTAAATACTCTTGAGATGAGGAAAAATTTTTAAGGGTTCCGCCAGAATGATGGAGAGCACTTAAGAATTTGCCCAATATTTAAATAAAAAATTCAATCAAAGACCATTAAATTAAAATTCTAAAAAATCACAAAACTAATTGGTACCATTTAAGACGGGCGTCATGGGGGTGCTAATTCTTCCTCATGCGTAATCGAACTCCCGAACTCTAAACTTTAAAATATAGACCAGTCCTTAGAGTCATTTAGGTGGCCAATCACACCTAGGTTAAAAAAGATTGGTGGCGACTCCATATGTATAGTAATGTCTAACGACCCAATCCTAGGAAACGTTATGAAACCCTCAAGGCATGAACTATGGTTTTAGGACATTGACCACATATAAGACACGTTGGATGAGAAACCACCTTCCTTTGATGTAGAGTTGTCATGGTTGGAATAATATTCTTGTAGCATCTCCAAATAAACATTTTCACTTTATCAGGCACAACCAGACCCCTATATGTTTCCAGATCGTTGCAGTAAGGTGTTAGATGATTCACCCAGAAGTTGTTCCCCATATGCTGTGTGGTCTCCCATATTCCAGGGATATTGCATCCTGATTTTACTGAGCAAAGACCACAAAGATTAGAGGCTTCTATTCACACCCTATTGGGTGCTAGACACACCCTAAGTTAATAAAAAAAATTATTACAAAAATAACCCTATACAAAATACCTATTTTATCATAAAGAATTAATTTTGAAACTCTCGGCAATGAATTGTCAAGAGCAGCAAAACGCTCTCAGTAGTTGACCGCCGAGACCTTCTAAACTGCCGAGAACCATTTGTTGCTCTCGGCAATTCACTGTCGAGAGCTTTTAGAATGTCCCGGCAATCCACTGCTGGGACCTTTTAAACTTATTTTTTAGATTTTTTATTTAGTTATTTAATTATTAAATAAAATTTGACATACAAATTATTTAATAAAACTAATAATTTTTTAATTTTTTTTTAGAAAATGCTACCTGGTAGCACCATCTCCATCTCGCTACCAGGCAGCGTTTGTATGCTGCCTGGCAACATTCAAGTGCTGCCAGGCAGCATTTCCAGTGAGCAACATCTCACAGAAAATTTTCAAAAAAAAAAAAGATCAATAGTAAATTTGAAAAGATATTAAATTTTTTAGGGTGTGAGAAGTGATTTTAGAAAATTTTTTTTTCAGATTTAGGGTTTTTTAGCAATTAGGGTGTGTCTAATAATTCTTAAGGTGTGGTTAGAACTTCTCCAAAAATTATGGTTTCACATCAAAAGTTCACTAGAATTCGGACCCAGCAAAGGAATCTTTAGAATTTCATGTACATCTGAATCCATAAACATTTGCTGCAATAGTTTCTTGTTCCATTTTCTTTCTACCAGTTAATTAACTGGGATACATATAAGCAATTTATGTAACTAACGTGTTGTTTGGTCTATAGGAATTAGTTTTTCAATTCTTAGACTTTTTTATGTAGACCCATAATTCTTTTTTTTTTTTGTTCATTGTGGACCCATAATTCTTTTGATTGGTAAGGACTTTCGGGTATGGAATTTTTATTCCTTCAAAATTGATATTCAGGTTGGGCATGGATTCTCAAAGCTTAGCTATGGAGGAAGATGAAAATGGAAGAGAAAGGTCGGCCAAGATGAAGAAGAAACCGGAAAAGTCTTAAAAAAAATCATATTTTAATAAAAATTTACCAAAATGCCCTTATAGTTAAAGATTTCAGATGATTTTGCCTTTAAACTTCCATAACGTTATTAACCAGTCAATTTAGTTTCCAAATATTTTATCTTATCATAAAATATGAATATTAAACTTATTCTAATAATTGGACAAGGTTTCATTAAGGTTTTACTGATCGTAAAGGTGAAATTACCAAAATACTCCTATCAGGCCAATCGTGTATATTTTACTCTTCACATATCATTTAGTCTATCTAATGACATGACATAGAACTTGATCACATGTAGATTATCATACTTCTGTTTTTTGGTCAAAAGTCCATTCGATTTGACTGTTATTCACGATAATTCCTCTTACCTATATCTTTAATCATAACTTTTAAATTTGTTGCACACTTTTCAAAAATAACCAAGATAGATGATTTTGAGCTGCAAAAACTTACCATCATATTATTTTACTCCAAATATCAGTATTGTGAAGTTTCATGTCCATCCGGACAGTGTAAATCTCAGTGGGGCCCACAGCCTGAATTCTCAGTTATACCTATAAAACCTAATGAACAAAAATGGTTATGAGACACCTTAATTCAGTGGCATATAGTACAATATTAGGAAATGTGGATCTCACATCATCATTCACTCTTCCTTATTCAGTGTTTTTTTTTTAATTTCCAATTTCTATTCATTCATCAGTTTCCTTTTCCTTCATTTTCCCAAATAATATAGGAGTGTTTCACATATTTTGCCAAAGCAAACATCCATTATTATTCTAATTTCAAGATCAATGCAATGCAATTTCTCAATTCCTCAAAGCAAAGAAATGATAGATGCTTCGAAAACCCATGTTTACTTGGGTGTGTTCAACAGAAAAAATGAAAAAAATAAAAAATTCTAATAATTACGTATCTCCACAAGAATCTCGCACATTTCTTTTACATCTTCAATCATAAATGAATTTTTGCTTGAATCATCAAAAAAATACTTTATTATTTTGATTTTTAAATGAAATTTGATTTATTTAGTTTAAAGTATGTGAAGAGAGAATAATAAAATACGAGAATGGGTTGAATGGGTTTATGTTTTAAGAGATGATGATAAAATAGTAACATCGTACAGAGATATTTTTGTAATACAGAAATTCTATTTATTTAGGATGCACCTAACAGCCTTTAGGGTGTGATTACAATCACTCTATCATAATTAGGAAATTTCAAGTCAACTATCAAATTTAGTCCAACATTAACAGGAAGCTACAAACTTTTCTAAGTGTCAAAATCTGGCCCCACGAGTTTGATGACTTTTTCGAGGCATGGCTGCCTTGTTCACACATGCAGCGCAGGCAGGAAGGTAAGGCAGGCTTATATCATAGTATTTGAGAGAGAACGAAAAGAAAGTTTTTTATTATTATATTGAATAAAAAAAACAGTGAATAAGAATGATTTGGTCGAAAGTGACAATAAGATTAACAGACAAAAAAAGGTAAAGTCCATGAGCAGAACAGAAGTCAATACCCGAACCATACAACTTTTTTTTCCTCGCTGTCTGTCCTGTAGAAAAAGAGTAGAGAAAGGGAAAAAGGCAAAAACAATGAAGGGGAAGACAACGTATGGTGCGTTCTTGACTCCTCTTTACTCTAGTCTAATAGCCACTCTTTCAAGGTAAATTTCAAAACCCGAAATGCCTTATAAAACCCCCCAACAAAATAGATTAAAAACATTAGTTGGTGTAGATGGTAATGAAGTTTGGCAGCCAAAACAGCAATATCAGCAGCAAGGGCATTGAAAGTCCCAACTAACCACAATACTTTCCCCAGATTAATGCCACCAGCACAAAGAGACTCTGAATTTCTCTGATCTACATATTTAAAGATGATGGAGAGAGGTAAAAACACAACCAGATCATCAGGAACCAGGACAATTCAAAGCAGCCTTAATTTGCTGGACAGTGGTGCCGATAAGGTTATTAACAGTTGTCACTGACTCCAAGTTCAGCTTAGCAGATGGCAAGCTGCTCACTAGTATCTGAAAAGCTACTGTAATTAGTGAACCCCCAGATCTTCCCATGCTTCCATGTGCACTAAAGCTTGAGGACGAAGCTCCATCTCCTTGGTCTAGATGGCCATCAGGCGAAATTGTAAAACCTGATGGCAGTAACGGAATGTAAGAAGGATCATCACCACTCATCGCTACGTTGATGGCAGGCAAATCAACTGGGCAATATACCACTAGTGACCCTGAACTGTCTATGCAGCTCTCTTGAAGTATTAACATATTGTTCTGACTTGTATTAAAGGCCTATTGAGAACACAAATTCATTAAGTATGCCAAAGGAAAAATCATCAATGCAAGCATGAAGTTTTAACGGGACAACACAAAGAAAAATGCTTCAATTTTAAGAGCCTTACGCGTAAAACAGATATGCAATTGCCAGGATGAGACCCATTTGCTATATGAGCAACCTCTTGCACTGCATTGCCGTTAGATAGAACATCCCACTAAAGGAAAGAACAAGCATCAAAAACAATGTAACAGTGAGAAACAACTAACCTTACTTATATATACTCAAAACTGATCAATCTGGTTATACCTGAGGTCGAGTTCTCTCATCCCTGAAGAAATTGAAGACATTCTGCAGAGTAACAGGAAGCCAAAAGGTAGTAGCCGCACTAAGAACTACACCATTGGGTTGTCCAGGATCAGAATTCTTATGAACAGTGACCCGGACACCAACTTCATTCAAACCAGAAAGTGTTGTCCACCTATGACTATTGGATGTGCTGATGCTTGTGCAGAAATTGTTGACCATCCTTTGAGCAAGCTTCATCATGCTTCTCTTGCCGTCAGGGGATGGAATTACTGAAACATTTGGAAATTTTATTCAGAGCTCAAGAGAACTAAAGCTGAGTGCATGAATTACTGAAAATTACCTCCCCCAAGATCCCGGGTTGAAGTGCTTGATACCATTAGGCAAGCAAACCTCTCACACATCCTCTGAAGAGTAGCAATCCAGCGTTCTGCACCGAATGCTAAACCACTATGAATGAGATCCCTATAGAGCCGATGAATTGGAGTCTTGTCTTCAATCTCCACATGCTCCACCCAGGTAATCTATCAACATTTAGCCACACATTTAAGATTAAAGTTGAGCAAATGTTATGAGTAAGATTAAGAACACAAAGATGAGAAGAATAAACTTGACCAACCTTGGAGTAGCCATTAGGCATGTCCTGAATCAAGCATCCAGAAGGAAGCCTATGAGATCTACATTGAGAAGCAAATTGGGGGAAATCATATGAAACATTCACTATAGCCCATAAGCCTTGCTCAATTTGCTGACAGTAGCGAAGGATATAAAATTCGCGAGTGGGAACCAGTGGAGAAAGCACCTGCAACTCTTCATATATCTGCAACGACACAAGAAATAGTTTAGGAAAAATGCGAAAACAAAACATGAACAAACAAAAAAGAAAGCACCATTCCTTAGCAGTTTTACCAATTGCAAAGAACCACTATGACTGCCTCTCATTCCAGATGAAATTACTTCAATAGTCTTGGCCATTGACACAATGGTTGGAAAGAGCTCCACCCATTTGTTCTGCAAAAAATTTTCAAGTTTATTCATTACAATTTTGATCGATTGAAGAAGTAAGGGTTTATGATTTAAATTAAATTAAATTTAAACTACTTACAGAATCCATGAACATGTCAACCAAAGCTAAACCATTCATGATGACAACACCAGAGTCTCTGGAAGCTTCAATCCTAACATTGGGAGATTTACAGTGGGCATTAGCTCTAGGAAAAATCCTTTCATAGCTCTCAAGATTAAGAGTATCTCTCCCATCATTAGTGGACTTGATCCATAAAGGTTCATTGGTCTGCAAAAGCCTAAGCAGTTCTTCCATTGCATTTGCAGCAATATCGCTCATGAGGGACTTATCCATGTCCGAAATAACAACTGGTTGGGAAGGTAAATTTGGCATTGCAGAGGAACTTCCAGGGAGAATGTCAAGATCAAGTGAAGGACCAGTAACACCAATCCCATGGCCGTCAAAACAGGACATCCTTAAATCCAATGAAGCAATATGAATAGGCTGTACTGGTGGGAGTTGAGATATTGGCCTCCCTATGTACTTGGCTGCAATGCTAGATACTCTATCAAGCTGCAATGTGCAAGAAACGAAACATTCTCAAAAGGTTAATTTCTTTTTTTTTCTCTTTTTTTACTGAAGAAAAAGAAGAAAAGCAAGCATAGCAAAAACCTCCTCTTTTAGTTGGGAATTCTCTATCCTCAATTTTTGGTCATCAAAATAGGAATCCTCGGAGACAGGAGGGCCACCGCAAGAAGGGCAGATGACATTCTTGAGTGCTTCTCTGATGGCTATGTTCTCACATCTGATCTTATCGTTCTCCGCACGAAGAGCAGAGTTATCGGCTCTTTCGTGCTGGGCCTGGAACCAAGAGTGAATGAATGAAAAGAACAAAAGAAAAAAAAAACAAAAACAAAAGCACACTGATGGAGTACCAACCTTCATCTGGGTCCTTCTGTTCTGAAACCAAAACTTGATCTGCCTGGGTGCCAATCCCAACTCCCGACTCAACTGTAGCCTTTGCTTCTCATCCGGGTGCGGGCACTCCTTGAACATTCTTCATGTTTTCACCAACAAAACAAAACAAAGAAGAAAGAAATAAGGGAACAAAAAACAAAACAAAACCAAGAAGAAAGAAAGAAACCAAGGTCGCCTGTCTTCTTACGCTTCAAGCCTCTGAATCTGGTGAGCAGTATGGCGATGGTAACGCTTTTTCCTCTGCGAAGGGTCGGAGGCATCGTGGTCCTCACCGGACCCGCTTCCTCCTCCGGCGCCGCTCCCGTACTCCATATATGGACTGCGGACGTACCTTCCAAAAACGCTTTGTCAACGAAAACAAAGGATGCCCTTTATTCAATTGGCCAAACCTTTCTGGATTCAACACCGCCCATCATCACTTATTTTTCGCTAGCAACGAATATCAAAAGCAAGAGCAGAAAAAAGAGTGTTGTACTAGTCTCTGAATGGACATAATCATGTTGTCTTTTTTTCCTTTTTAATATTTCCAGAAGGAGAAAAACGGCTGGAATTTGAAAGATAGTGGCATGATTTTGGGTGAGTGAGTTTAGGCAGAAAATGGGTGTATGTTTTTGCGGTGTAAATGCAATAAAGGCTGTGTGAGAGAGGACCAGGCAGAAGGCAGAGAGATGCAGGCGGCCACCCCACCCCACCCCACCCCTCCGGCTCCCCCCACTAATTTCCTCCCACTCCCACTAATAATAAGTCGTAGAAGTAGTATTAGTGATAAGCAGCATCGCAGACAGGCTCAGGCTCAGGCACAGGCACAGGCACTACCATTGCTGCTGGCAACAAACAAGCGCTACAACGTCCTTTGGATTTGCTCCTCTCTCCTGTCTTTGATTTTTTTATCTAATGTTAACTGTGCGTAACTTATGGGATTTATAAGAACTTTGCATTTGCATGTGCATACGTATAATTAAAAGTGTAATCAAATCGAGATCATCAAATATTAGATTTGAGTTTGGCTCAACTCAAAAATTCGAGGCTCGAAACTTGATTCCAACTCGATCAAACTCGGTTTTTGAAGCTCGAGTTTGGTTCGATTAAATGCTTGAATTGCTTAAACTTAATTCTATAAGTTTAATTCGCTAATTTTTAATTATTTATTATGAGTGTAAAATCGTGAATTAATAATAAATATTAAAAATATATATTAAAAAATTAATATCTCATACATCCTTAGTTGAGTTTTTTTTACTTCACAAGCGATGTTAAGATGATGACATATATCCTTTAAAAAATTAAGAAAATAAAAAATAAATAAAACAAAATATGTATTATCGTCTTAACCTTGTTTATGGAGTCAAAAAACTCCATTAACAGTGTATAGGATAATTATTTTAAAAAAAAATTTGATAAAACTCATAAGCCGCTCGAGCCAAGATTTTAAGAAACTTGAACTTGGCTTAACTCGTTATTGGACTAACTCAAATTTGAGCTCGGCCCAAAATAAATTAGTCAAATTCGAATAATCATTGAATTGAACTCAAATAATACACAAGTAACTTCACTCCATTACACTTTTTCATATAAAAAAAATCATACGTGAGCCTTTAAAAATATATATATTTATATTCTCCTCTCTCTTATTTTATTTTATTTTATTTCTTTCACCAATACTTAATTTGGGTAGTTTCTTTTTTCTCCAGAGTACAACTACTACTAACTCTCTCACTGTGTCCACTGTCCTGTATTAATTTGCCAACTACGTCAAAACCACAAGACATGCATTGCCTTTGCCTTGCCTTCTCAAATCAAATCCTGAATTAACTACCATTAATTCACAAACCAACCTCCATGCATTAACCGTTCTCTTTTCCAAATTTCAAACACCCATTCTAAAATCAGCACAATTATTTTACTTTGTTCAATTGTTAATTCTACTCTCCTAATTAAACATACAAATGAACCATCAGTATCAAAGTCTATAATGACAAAACTAACCTTTTTGCCTTTTTTTCACCTCCTGCTGCTAACTGGACGCTACACGAATTTGTAGTGTTCGTTTTGTCCAAAGTTTTCCTTCTATCAGTTCTTGGCTGTTTGCGCACACTCCAAGGGCATTTGTCCAAAAGTCAAACTTGTCTCCTTTTTAGAGAGGCGCAATCCTCTGCGGTCACCTCTTCTCATAGGCTGACCTGACCCCAACCAATCTAAAACCCCTTTTTCACCATCATACAAATATCATGTCCAACAAATTTTTTTTCCTTAACGAGCGAAATCATTTTTTTTTATTTTTCTTAAAAAAATTTAATGTTATTCTCTTTTAGTATTTTATTTTATACTTGTAACGGAAACCATGTGTGGCTATCATCCTTCCTAATCATGATCATCGTTTCTGACAAGTGAGAATTGGAATCCATGTTTGTCTTCTAAATACCAGACTTTTAATCATCTCTCTTCCTCACGTTATGCTTATATCGATGGTTAAGCTTGACATTCGGGATAAGCTTGGTGAGTCAATTTTGGATAAAATCATTTTATGGAAAATTTATTTTTACAAGCGTTATGGAAGTGGAACACGTGGTTCAATATAATGGAAGCAACGATTTATGTGTTTTGTAAATATGCTTAAGTTTATGAAGGATAGCTATAGAGCGTTTTTGCTTAATGATGTGAACCATATTATCTACAAGTACAAAGTTTTTGCTATAATTGGTCAAGAGTCTGGGCATAACCAAATTACAATAGTTATATAAAGAGAAAGACGTGAAGGTAAAAAAAGACGATCTAATCTAGATTGAGAATCTCAAAAAAAATCTTTTTGTCATGGAAGGTAGGCCTATTCAAGGGCGAAGCCCTTAAAGGGCCAAGGGGGCTCAAGCCCTTATTAATACAAAATTATTCTAAAATTATACCTTATATAAATAAAATTTTTTGTATATATTGCTAACATTTTTTGAAAAAAAATTCGGTGGAATTTTTTGCATTTAAAATTTAATTTCAAATTTATTTCATAGATAGGTGCTTTAGCATTGAGTTTTCAAAATTGAATGGAGTTGACAATTTTGTTATAAGAATGGTGGAGACTAAAAACGATAGAATGCATCCAATAATTTATTTGATGTTGGTATTAGCATCGATTCTATCAATGTAATATACAAAAACATTTTTAGCAATAAACATTTTAAAGACTTATTTGCATAATCAAATAATAAGTTCATGGTTGAATAATATGTTAGTTGTATACATTGAAAAAGATATGTTCAAAAGTATTAATAACAAACTATTATGCAATATTTTCAAAATATAAATCACATCAATGACAATTGTAAAAATTTTAACAACTGCATGGATACAAAACTTTTTAAGTTTTTTTTATTATCATTATTGTTATTATTATTATTTTTATAATTTAAAATAATTGATTTAAGCCCCCACTAAATACATTTCCTGGCTCCACCATAGGCTATGGAGAGAGCATAGATCATGCATGTGTCATCATCTGTTTGCCTCTTCTTGTTTGAATGGATTATATTCTACCTTCAAGCCATTAAACTAAGGAGACAGGGAGATTGGGTATGGTTTAGGAGTAACATGTTGGCTAAACTCGACATTGTTGTCTCTTGATCAAAACCATCCATATCATTAAGTCGTCCATTATACCAAAATTGAGCATTAGTTTTAGTCATTGCTGTTGAATGACTTGATGTAACATCACATGTCTTAATGGTTCAAATTTAGATAGTTGAATTAAACTTATTTATTTAAGTTGATATGAATTCATTTTGGATAGATTTGGACAGATTTAAAGAGTGACAAACAACAAAGTCCATAAGTGGAAATTGGTACAATTTCAGACTTAGGGGCAAAATGGTAATTTCGTGGCTTGATAGTAAATTTAAATCCATGAATGGCAATTGAAAAAATAGGAATTCCTATATAACATATAATTCATGAAATATGTTAACAATTAATAAATTCATGCATGAATTAAGGATGAATTAGGGACATTACAAATTTCAAGTATAAGGTGAGTATTAATTTCCTAGTTAGAATTTTGGTGAAATTTTGGCTAGATAGTGAGATATAATAGGTTGAAGTTTCTTTCTTCTTTTCTTCTTGGCTATGGCGTGGGAGGCAATTGAGGAAGAAAATGAATAGTACATCTCAACTGCCAAAGGAAATTTAAAGAAAATTCTGGAAATGGGCAAAATGACCAAAATGCTGCTAGTTATGAAAATTTCGAACAATTTTTGCCCTTAAGTTACCGCTGTTATAAAAACCGTGTAAACGCACTCCAAAATTTCATATTACAGCACCAAATGATCATATTAATTGTATTTTGATGATTGGAAGTGGTTTCATTGCACGGATAGAGAGAAATTACGATTTTACCCTCTCGACTCGCCAGTGAAATTTTCTGTTTTGGCGGCTAATTCAAAAATCTATTGACTTCATCCTAATTCATAGAATCAAGTACAATCTCAAGTACAATCTCATGATATTTTTACTTCATCCTAATTCATTTTAGTTTGAGAGCAATTTACAAAAATACCCTCAAGACATTACTGTTATTTTCCAATTTGTTTACCATACTTCACAAAATAATGCCAACAAGGTATTTTGGCCTCCAAATTTCCATAATATCATTATTACACCTTCTCTACATTATTTCATCTGTCATTTCCACATCTGGACCTTAAAGTCCAACTAGGGTCTACACCACTACTCACTTGAAATTTACAAAAATATACAAAATAATTTATTTATTAATTAATAATTACATATCCATACATGTACAGTACAAAATAATGAGTTCTCACAACCTCTACCTTCTTGTAGGTTCTGGGGTGTACTGCTTAAAGAAGCTCTCTAAAAAGCTTCCCACAAGATCTCTTATTCTTGTCCCCTAACAATTTCTCTACGAACTCCTACCATACCTCGGCCTTGTTACGAAACATAAACATGCCAAGGCTACTCTCTTAATGGAACTGCATCCCATGTATTTAAACATTTTTTCTAATTGCTTAACCCAAGCTTCGGCCTCATCTGGATCCTTTACCCCTTTGCATACTTGTGGGTTCATTTTTTGGAACTGGCGCAGTCTCTCCACATTCCTATCCACCTGATCTCCTGATGAGGAGGTGGAACAACTGGTAGGGGTAGTGCTGGCTGTGGTGGTGCTGTGGGTTATTACCGGGCAACTTGTGGTTGAGGAGCTAGAGGAGGGGGAGCTGGAGCTTGCAGAGGGTTTTAGTTACCACCAAATTGCTAAGAGAGGAGTGTAGTTAGGTTTTGCACTGTTTGCTACAGCTCTCCCACTATTTGTTATAATTAACCCATGTGAGCATTAGGGCTTGGTATCACGTGCGGTTCTTGTCAAAAATACTAACATTTTCCTTTTTCTATTGATTTGGTTTGGCTATTTGTCGTGTCATTAGTCTTTCTTACTTACATTACCTGCACTGTTAAGATTATTTCCAATGTCCTCACACTAAATCCATTCCCATCATGGTGCTATATAAACATTAGCATTTAATTATCAATCAACAACCCCATGTCAATACATGATCAAGCTCAACATTCTTTTTACGATACACAATATCATCTTTATCAGTTTACATCCCTACTACATTTAAATTACAATCCATTATTGTACAAAGTCTGAAATATAAAATAAAAATACAATATATCTTGAAGGAGATATACGCATACCCCTAAAGGAATATTGTATCCCAAATATATGAGCTCCTCTAAAATGAGTGGAATCACTACAAATAGTCTAGGAGGAAAAGAGGAGGTGAGTTTACGCTCAGTAAAAGGACGTATATAAAAGTGCGATACTACGCAACTATAATGCATGATCCCTACTTGGCTTTATAATGTTATACAATGGTCAATGTCTATACAATCTTTCAAGATAAGGAATTTCTATAGCTGATTAGGATGACCAGGTTGAGTATGGAAGGATGCTTTGAAGCACCTCACTTGTTCGGGGTCCTAAATTTGACTATAGGGAGGTGACACAATAATCTAAGGATCTTAAAACTTATAATCAAATTTTAAAAACAATCATTTCATGCAAGATGGTTATAAAGAATATGTATACTTCAAACACATTTAGATCAATAAAATCAAACTTTCCTTCAATTATCATACATTTCAACCGATCTAACATTTCTTTTAAACATAAAGCATTCAATTCTATAATCTGTTAAACTGTAAACATTCAATGGAGATTGTCAACATCCCAGTAGAATCATGCACAGGTAATACAATATAGGAAATGGTGTACCCATAAGAGGCTAGGGATTTACCCCTTATAAGCCAATCCTATGAACACAGAGACCAATGGCCATCGTCAAACAATAACATAGTGTACACTAGTCAGGT
The DNA here is from genome assembly GCA_032173925.1 of Heritiera fomes. Lineage (NCBI taxonomy): Eukaryota > Viridiplantae > Streptophyta > Magnoliopsida > Malvales > Malvaceae > Heritiera > Heritiera fomes. The sequence goes on from JAPDPM010000005.1 coordinate 15,548,838, forward strand.
GATATCTATAAGAGCTGATGACTTGACTAGGGTCCAATAGCAATCAATCAATACAATCTGAATGCATGATATGGAAGCCAATAATCTCAAAACATTTATTATCAAACCAATACTTTTAAAATCATTAATACATATTAAAGCCCCTCGTCTCCTCCCCTTTCTTTTGAAATACATGAATTGTAAACTAACATATTTGTACTAATTAAGAATTTCAAAGCAATATTTAACAAAGGGGCAGTCGACTACTTTTTTAGGGTAGTCGACTGCTATGCACTTTCTTCAATTAATTAATTTATTTTCTAAATTAGTTTCTTAATATTTGAAAATTGAATACAAATAGGAGTAGTCGATTGGTCATTTGGGCAGTCGACTGGTTTGAAACAGAATGCTTCTGGATAAAATGTAGTCGACTGGCCTATATGGCAGTCGACTGGTGTGCAAATAGAATATTTCTGGGAAAAAGGCAGGTTGGTTTTGAAACAGAATGCTATGGAATAAAAGTGTGTTGGCTCTTATAGGCAATACCGAGAGGGGGGTGAATCAGTTTTTAACTACCCTTAAGCTCGTTTTGCGATTCTTCTAAATTCTCTAGCCTATATGATATTTTCTAAGTTCTCTAAGCTAGGCAAGCATGCAATTCAAATTCAAAACAATAAGCACAAATATAATTGCAAGTAATTAAAGAGAGTAGAGAAAGAGAAATGTACGCAAGTAATTTATAGAGGTTCGGCAACCTTGCCTACGTCCTCTACCTTGAGACACTCCCAAGGATTTTCCCCAAATTCACTAACTTGAATTTGTGATACACTCCCTCTTTTCAAGGCACAAGAGAAACCTCTCTCTTTTTCTAGGCTCAAGAGTAACCTCCCTCTTTTTCTTAGGCTAAAGAGAAACCTCCCTCTTTTTCTTAGGCTAAAGAGAAACCTCCCCTTTACAAGGAATGATTTGTTTTACAAATGATGTAATCAAGGAAAGGCCTCTAGGTAGGCAAGTGATTACAGAAATTAAGCACAATGAAAAGCCTATACAATATTTGTGCTATACAATACAAGAGATAAGTGAATGATAGAAGATGTAGACTTTCGAGCTCTTGATTTGTTGTTTGAGGCTTGAGGAAGATGAATAAGATGATGAAAGATGTTGCTTGGTTGTTCCTCATACTTTCTTTAGCTTCTAAGCCTCTATTTATAGTCCTTTGAATGTATTCTAGCCGTTGGGTGGAGCCAAATCTCGAATATTACCATTGTCTCACAAAAACTAGTCGTTATAGGCTATTTTCGAGCAAAGGGATCGATCCCTTCCCATAGGGGATCGATCCCTTCATTCCAAATCTGAATCTTCTGGGCAGAGGGATCTTTTCTAGCCGTTGGGAGCCATTCTGCCTTTAGGGGATCGATCCCTTCCCTTAGGGGATCGATCCCTTCTTTCCAGAACTGATTTTTCTGGGCTGAGGGACCTTTTCTTCCACCAAAAAGCTTACTGCCACTAGGGGATCGATCCCATGCCTCCAGAAAGCCATTTTCCTGCACTTTTGGGTTAGAAATGATGTGACCTTTGATCCTAATCCAACCCAAAACATATTGGCACTTTTGTGGGAGTTTTTCTTGACTTTCTTTGATGAAAACATGGTCTAAAAATTCATCAAGTGATTTCTAAAATATTCAAAACATTTACAAAGTATTAAGACCAATAAGAGTATGCATCATTAAGTCATGGTCTTAATGTTTGATATGAACACTTGAAATGTATTGAGAAAATCATGTGTGATAAGGCAAATTTACAATATGAATTAAAACATTAAAGCTTACTTAAGTTTTTGTCATTTCAAAATATATATGTCAATTTAAAGCTAACAATCTCTCCCTTTTTGATATGAAAAAACTTAATGTAAATTTGCTTTGAAAATTCTTTGATAAAATACTCCCCCTCAAATAAAGCAGGATTTTACAAAGCTCCCCCTTAATATAAGCATGGGTTTTGAAAATGAATTTTCAAACTATTCCCCCATTATCTCTCCCCCTTAATATCTCTCCCTTTTAATATCTATCTCTCCCACTTTTTGTCATAGCAAAAAGAAAGAAAAATAATAAAAAAAATATACTCCCCCTAAAATTATGGCCATGTGAGAAGAGATAAAAATGCTCCATCCAACAAGAAACATGTTAGTACATGGGACTCATAGCACAAATAAATAAGTCAATATTCACAAAGAGTATGAAATATTCATGCAATGAATATGACTTATGATCCTATACCAATTGTTTATAAATAATTTTGATACCAATTGTTGATAAGTAATTTTGCAAAAAGGTTCCAATTGGTAAGAAGTTAAGCAAGCACCTAAGTATATTAATTGTTCTCTAAGGTCTAACTGAGGTGCATGGCAATACATCATGATTATGAGCTGAAGTTAGATGACATATCATATGCAAGAGCTCATAAATCACGTTCAAGCAAGAGTGTGCATAGAATCAAGACATATAGCAATTAACTTCAAATTTTAGCACACAAGAGTTTCATGCAAAAATATCCTAAGAGAATTCTTCTCTATTTGTCATTTCAATCTAAGGAGCATGAGAAGAATTGTCAATTTAAAGCTCATACCAATTGGCAATTTAGTTTTGGCTTACCAATTGTTGAAAAATATGGTTGCCAATGATACTAATTGTTATTTCAATCTAAATACCAATTGTTACTAATGGTTGACTTAGGCATTTTGCATGAATCCAATATTTATGTGTAGTGTGTTCATGTCAAGAAAATAATCATTCTAAATATGCAAGAACACTATCACACATCATCAAATATGCATATGGATCAATTAATCATTAGTCCACTATCATAAAGTATTAATCCATATTCATATTCACAAATTTATACCATATGGAAGATTCCAAAAATCAAGGAATTCAAGCAAACACATTTTCTTCCATGGTTTCAAGCACAAAAGTCCTCTGCTCATTTTCCAATTCAAGTCCTTAACCAATTATGAGCAAGGAAAGATTCAAAATTACCATTTTAATCAATTAAGAGCCATATCCCTAGTTGTTATCATCATTTAAAGTTCTAGAGGGTATATGCTATTTTAATTAAAATGGTTTCACCTAAGTGAATCAATATTATCAAGCTAAAATATATTTTATCATTAAAATCCATAAACTATGAGTGAGGTTAAGCACATAATATCATGAAAACAACTATTCTCATCTCATAGGCATGATTATTGATTCAACTTAAGTAAACATGCATGTTCAACATCAAAACAATCAAGATTCAATGCATATATATCAATTATTGGTGTTGTCATTAACGCTCAAGTTCCATAATAATTTGGCTATAAAGAATTAATTTCATGGATGATAAATTTTCATGTAACTCAACATTTAGGATTCATTTATCATCACTAATTATAAGCCAAGGAAAATTATGACCTTGTACCAATTGTTGAATTTACATTTGAAGTCAATCCTTAAGGTCAAGTTTTACTTATTCTTCCACTAGATGTATAATTATCATGTAACCTAGAGTGGAGTAGTTGAGTCAAGCTAATACACATAATCCTATAAGCATGCTTGACTAAGATGAACAAAAGATATGAAAAACACTCATTATGCACAAGTTCATCAAATTCTCAAATATATCCATAAATTCTTGAAATAAATCTCAAAATTATGTTTAAGCATTCATTGAAAATATATTTCAAGATTATTTCAAGATTCATGAATGTTTTCAACAAGAAAAATGATTGTGCACTTGTGAGTTCAAGAAAAATGATATTTATTGTTGAAAGTGATACCATTTGTTGGGAATGATACAAATTAATTGAGTTAAGGCATGATATCAATGAAAAATGAATTTTCATAGTTTAAAGATCATCAAAAAGAAGTTAAAATACTGGATTTTAACTTGAGAATAAAGAAGATATCAAGAAAGTGAAAAATCCTTCTCAAATTCGGTTGAAAAAGTGCAGAAAAGCCATTTTGGCCTGGGGGGATCAATCCCTTTGGGAGGGGGATCGATCCCTTAAGTCCAGAATGCAAATTTCCTGCATTCTGCTCAAGGGGGATCGATCCTGCTTGCTAAGGGATCGATCCCTCATCCTGTTTCTGCAGTTTTTGACAGAAAATCCAACCTTTGAGGTGCCCAAACTTCGTTTTTGAGTAATTTAAGTCCAAGTAAAGGTTTAAACATTTGTAAAACATGATTTTGGACTTGTATGAATGAAAAATCTGAATGAAAAACCATTTTACAAAAGATTTTGCAATTTTGGAAGAATTTACACAATAAAATGCATTTTTGGCCTCAAAGGGGGTCATTTTAAACATTATGCATATTTTGTCAAAACCAAAGCTTTGGAAACCACAAATATGCCAAAACAAACTTGTTCACATAGATTTTAAGCACATATAACATCAAATCATCATACTTGTAAACATTATGCCATGATTTCCAACATACATATTCTTCATTAAGGCTCATGACAAGGCATTTTGCATAAATGACATATTTGACAGCTTTTGAGCAACTAAATATATTATCGAGACATATCAAACTTGCTCAAGATGTAGAAAACCAATAATCATTTCAAAATCACAATTCATGCTTTTCATTCAATGCATCAAGTACTATTCATCAAACACTCAAAAATCATTTATCATGCCTTTTGTTCAATCATTCAACTCACAATGCATCAAGAATCATCAACCAACTTTCTCATCAAAGCACAAATAATCAAATAAAGTTTTAAGGAGTAAAGAATTAAACTTACAAAACTCCTTTTGCTAGAGAATGCTTTGCCTTGATGTGTTGGATCCACCTTGAGCCATTCTTTGAAGAATTGTTGTGACTTTGCCAAGGATGGATTCCCAAGCTCTTTCTCCTTTTCGTTGGCACAAGCAAACTCCATGAGGATGTGTTGAGCATTTAAACTTCATTGCTTCTTTATATTCTCATGCTCTAACACCCTTACAACACATAATTTAAGCATGTTTTGGTACCCAAATTTTCTTGGGTCCTTGAGAGTTAGTGTTCACAATTTTTGATCCTTTTGGGATCCATTTTAAGCACAGTTCATCATTATTCATAGCATGCTTTGGCACCCACATTTTTCTAACTACTCTTCCTCTAAATGTGGTTTTTCTATTTGTGCATGCTTGTGAAGAGTGTCCTATTCTATTGCATAGTGAGCATGTAAGAGATAAATCATGCATAGTATTTTTGCCCACTAGAAAATTCTTAAGATGAGTTTCTTTATGTTTTGCATTATATCCTAACCCATCTTTGTCAAAGAAAGCTCTTTGGGTCTCTAATATATGATCTAGCTTTTGTTGACCCATGTAGAACCTAGTAAATGAGTTATGCAAATTTAAGTTCTTTTTATTCAACTCATTTATTTCTAGATTTGCTTCTTCTAACTTATTCTCAAATTCAAGTTTGGCATTTAATAGCATTTCATTTTCTATTTTCAATTTAGCAATGATTTTCTTATATTTGGAGTTCATGCATTGAAATTCATTTGCTAAATCATCAAAGGCATTTTGTAGTTCACTAAAGGTATAATCATTATTTTCACTAGAACTACAACTAGCCTCATCATCACTAATGGCCATAAAGCATGTGTAGGCTACCTCATTATCTATGTTTTCCTCATCGGAGCTATCACTATCACTCCATGCAGCCACAAATGCTTTCTTCTTAGGTTTCATATCCTTTTCTTTCCTAAGTAATGGGCAATCTAGCTTAATGTGACCCGGTTCATTACATTCATAACACACTAAGTGGTCCTTTTCTCTTCTACTTGTCTTTCCCCTATGATGTCTCTTATTCTTCTCTCTCTCATTCATTCTCATGAACTTATTGAATCTTTTGGCAAACATTGTCATTTCCTTTTCTTCCTCATCTCTACTCTCATTACTATCATCTTCAAAGTTCTCATGAGTGGATGATTTAAGAGCTACCTCTACTTTCTTTAAGGGCACTTCATTTCTTTTCAATTTCATTTCATGAGTAAGTAGAGAGCCCATAAGTTCATCTAGAGGCAAGGTATTTGGATCCTTAGATTCTTCTATAGCGGTTACCTTAGCCTCCCAAGATTTAGGCAAGCTATTCAAAATTTTCTTTACCATTTCAACATTGGAATAAGTCTTGCCTAGAGCCTTAAGTTCATTAATTATATTATTAAACCTAGTGAACATTTCGCTAATGGACTCATTTTCTTCCATCCTAAATAGCTCATAATCATGTGTGAGCATTCCTACTTTTGTTTCTCTAACTTGATTTATCCCTTCATGTGTGATGGCCAATTTGTCCCATATTTGTTTAGCATTCTCACATAGAGAGACTCTATTATACTCATTGGGACCTAATGCACAAAAGAGAGTGTGCATAGCTTTGGCATTCAATTGTGCCAATCTCATATCATTTGTGTCCCACTCATCCTCACTTTTAGGGACATCTTTTCCATCAACTTTCTTCATTGGAATTTTGGGACCATTAACAATCACTCTCCACACTTCATAATCATTAGATTGTACAAAGAACATCATCCTAATTTTCCAATATGAATAATTCTCACCATTGAAGAATGGACGTCTAACTAATGATTGTCCCTCTTCTCCTAGGGGTGTGCCTACATTCAAGTGAGCCATTTAAGATCGTTTTGCTCGATAGAGGTTAGTCTAAATCAATCTCGAGCCCAAGTTCTGATACCAATTGTTGGCTCTTATAGGCAATACCGAGAGGGGGGTGAATCGGTTTTTAACTACCCTTAAGCTCGTTTTGCGATTCTTCTAAATTCTCTAGCCTATATGATATTTTCTAAGTTCTCTAAGCTAGGCAAGCATGCAATTCAAATTCAATACAATTCAAATTCAATACAATAAGCACAAATATAATTGCAAGTAATTAAAGAGAGTAGGGAAAGAGAAATGTACACAAGTAATTTATAGAGGTTCGGCAACCTTGCCTACGTCCTCTACCTTGAGACGCTCCCAAGGATTTTCCCCAAATTCACTAACTTGAATTTGTGATACACTCCCTCTTTTCAAGGCTCAAGAGAAACCTCTCTCTTTTTCTAGGCTCAAGAGTAAGCTCCCTCTTTTTCTTAGGCTAAAGAGAAACCTCCCTCTTTTTCTTAGGCTAAAGAGAAACCTCCCTCTTTTTCTTAGGCTAAAGAGAAACCTCCCCTTTACAAGGAATGATTTGTTTTACAAATGATGTAATCAAGGAAAGGCCTCTAGGTAGGCAAGTGATTACAGAAATTAAGCACAATGAAAAGCCTATACAATATTTGTGCTAAACAATACAAGAGATAAGTGAATGATAGAAGATGTAGACTTTGGAGCTCTTGATTTGTTGTTTGAGGCTTGAGGAAGATGAATAAGATGATGAAAGAATATGCTTGGTTGTTCCTCTTGCTTTCTTTAGCTTCTAAGCCTCTATTTATAGTCCCTTGAATGTATTCTAGCCGTTGGGTGGAGCCAAATCTCGGATATTATCGTTGTCTCACAAAAACTACCCGTTATAGGCTATTTTCGAGCAAAGGGATCGATCCCTTCCCATAGGGGATCGATCCCTTCATTCCAAATCTGAATCTTCTGGGCTGAGGGACCTTTTCTAGCCGTTGGGAGCCATTCTGCCTTTAGGGGATCGATCCCTTCTTTCCAGAACTGATTTTTCTAGGCTGAGGGACCTTTTCTTCCACCAAAAAGCTTACTGCCACTAGGGGATCGATCCCATGCCTCCAAAAAGCCATTTTCCTGCACTTTTGGGTTAGAAATGATGTGACCTTTGATCCTAATCCAACCCAAAACATATTGGCACTTTTGTGGGAGTTTTTCTTTACTTTCTTTGATGAAAACATGGTCTAAAAATTCATCAAGTGATTTTCTAAAATATTCAAAACATTTACAAAGTATTAAGACCAATAAGAGTATGCATCATTAAGTCATGGTCTTAATGTTTGATATGAACACTTGAAATGTATTGAGAAAATCATGTGTGATAAGGCAAATTTACAATATGAATTAAAACATTAAAGCTTACTTAAGTTTTTGTCATTTCAAAATATATATGTCAATTTAAAGCTAACAAAGTGGTTGGCTTAGCTTTAAGGCAGTTGGCTAGTTTTAAGTCGGTTATAGAGATGGGCAGTCGACTACTATACATGGTAGTCGACTAGTTTAAGTTGATTTCGAAAGAAGGTATGTCGTGTCTGTGTCTGGGCAGTCAGCTGCCCTATAGGGCAGTCGGCTACTCCTAGACAAAATCAATACTAGGAGTTAAATCGAATTTCAAACTTCCTGCATTTATAAAAACAGTTCTATTTTGTATTCAACCATTAAACCATAATGCAAGCATAGTACCTCTATGCCTTTTTACATATACCTCTTACCTCAAATACCACAGAAACACAATAACTTGTAGCACTAATTGATTCTTCTTAGTTTCCCAAACCTAAAGTTGCAAAACAATAATAACTTCAATCAAATCTCATGCTCTTTTAAATCTAACCTCACTAACTACCTTCCTATCTCTTAAGGATCATCTTATAACCTTCAACACATCAAACGCAACACCACTCTTTCTCTCTTATCAAACCAAGTGCACCCTAAGTGCTAAACTCAACTTCTTTCAATACCAACACCATAGCCATCTTTCCTTTACTCATCACTTTCATTCTACACCACCCATGCATGCAAAATCACATGATATCATGCAAACCTTCTCTCAATCAAAACCCTAAAGAGTATCCTCACTTGGTTTTACTTCTTTTCAAAGCTATATACATATCATACAACCTTAAAGAAACCAAGAACAATAGGTAACTTCAAGTAAAACTTCATCTTTCCTCACCTTCAATGGTGACTAAAATTCTTCAAATGGCTGATTCAAGCTTCCAAACTCCAAGCATATCTAGAGCTCAGCAAGAGGAATAATTCTTCTTTAAGGTGCAATTTGATTGGATGAAGTTTGGGAGGTGTTCTCCAAGCTTCTCACTCTATACTTAGTGAAAATTTGAGAGAAGAAGAATGGCAATGGTGGTGGCTGACCCTGTAGAAGAAGATGATTATAAATATCTTATTTTCTTATCATGTTAATATTAAAATATCATCCCTTGCCACTTTGACCATTTTGCCCTTATAAAATTCCATTAATTCCATTTAAATCCCAAGTAATAAAATACTAATTTTCTTATCCTATTTAATTCCTATTTATTTTCATTTTCCATAATTATGGTCCTCTAATAATAAAAAAAAGTCAAATCTTTGACCTTGAGGGCATATATTAGGCGGTAATAGGGGTGAAATTACCAAAATACCCATGGCGGTACAATCACATAATTTTCAACATTTTCGAGTGATTTAGTCTATGGCTTGGAATGGCCTAGGACATCTTCACATGAGGATTTGACTATGATAGTCTGTGGTTTAAAAGTCAAACTAGGTTGACTGTTATTCACTAAAGTTCTTCCACTTATAAACAAAATGGTTATTTTTTAATTTGTTGCACATAAACCTACATATGGTCAAACAAGGGAAGTTCGAAAAGTGATCTTCTTACTACTTATGTATTTTAAGCCCAAATTTAAGAATTTGCCACTTCTGTGTCTATCCGGGTTATACGTAATGCTATGGGGCCCACCCTACAGTTTCTCATTTACCTATAAGACATAGTGCAACTTCTCATCACAATTTATCCAATCATTCTAACATAAAATACTATGTAGGTATGGAAGGAATAAAAGAATTTGTGAATCTTACATCCTCCCTACCTTAAGAAATTTGGTCCCCCAAATTTGAATTGGGCTATTGCTCAAATAGTTCTAGATATTTCTCTTTCATCAAGCTTTCTAGCTCTTATATGACTTCTTCCGTGGTATGATACTACCAGAGAACTTTAACTAATGAAATTGTCTTAGACGTAACACTTTCTCTTTCCAATCTAAAATTTGAATCGACTTCTCCACATAGCTCAGGTCTTCCTAAATCTCCAAAGGCTCATATTCAATGACATGAGATAGATCCAGATGATATTTTCAAAATGTGGACACGAGGAAAACATTGTGGACACTGGCTATTTCTGGAGGTAATGCTAATATGTGGGCAACATCTCCCACACGATCTAAGATTTCGAATGACCTGATATAGCGAGGATTGAGCTTACCCTTCTTGCCAATTCTCATAATTTCTTTGGATGGAGAAACTTTCAAAAATATTGAGCCCTTAATAGCAAACTCTAGTGGTCTGCATTGAGTATTTGCATAACTTTTTAGTCGACTCTGAACTGTCTTAAGTCTTTGGCAAATTAACTTGACATTCTTAGAAGCCCCCTCACCTAAATCTGGCGCTAATAGTTTGTGCTCGCCCACTACTTCCCAACCTATCGGTGATTGGCACCTTCTACCATATAAAGCTTCATATGATGCCATTCCAAGTCTTGAGTGGTAGCTATTAATAAGCAAACTCGGCTAATGGCAGATGATCTGTGAAGACCATAAAATTTTGAAAATAAATAGTAAATATCCGAGAAAATTTAATTTGGATAAATTGCAATCCAAATTAAATAAGAAATGAAATAAAGAAATTAATTTGGATATTTAGAGATCCAAATATTAAAGAAATAAAAGTGAGTATATTTATTTTGGATATTAAGAAATCCGAAATGTAAGGAATGAAAATGTGTATATATATATATTTAATTATTAATCAGGATACCTGATTCCCTCCCAAAATTTCCCTCTCTGTTACAAAACAGAGGAGGGAACCCAAATGGCAGCCCCTTAGTCGATGAGAAGAAGAGAGAGGAGGGAGGAGGCGCCTTCGCCGGTCAGAGAAAGGGAGAAGGAAGCTGCCGGCGACGGGAAAGAAAAGAGAAAGAAAGAAAATGAAGCGGAAGCCGAGAGGAAAGAAAGGAAAAGTGGCGGTGCCATCAATCTGGCCATCGCTACACCACCCACGTCGACGGCGGAAGGTCAAGTAAGAGGTGAGGATGGCCGGCGACGAAGGAAAACAAAAAAGGGAGGAGGAAAGAAGAAGAGAAAGAGGCCGAAAACCACCTCCCAGATCCACCACCACCGCTTGGGAAATGGAGGCCAGATTTGACTTTGTGGCAACCGCGGGATGCCGGAAATGGTGGCCGAACCGCCGAAAATGGTGGCCGCCGGTGGCTGAACCGACCAAGCCAAGCTGAACCGGCCCGAACCCGAACCGAAACCGACCCGACCCGACCCGGTTCAGAAAAGAAGGAGAAAGAAAAAGAAAGAAAGGAGAAAGAAGAAAAGAAAAGAAAAGAAAAAGGAAAAGGAAAAGGAAGAAGAAGAATAAGAAGAAGAAGAAGAAGAAGAAATGGGTAAGAAAAATTAAAAGATTTCACTATATTTCTTTGAAATTTATTAGAAATTGTTAGATTATTTTCTAAATGAAAATATGTGTTAATTATTGAAATAGTAGCAAAACGGAAATGAGACGAATGGTGGAGTTCGGCAAGGCTTGAAAATCAAAAAGTGTGCTAAGCTTTGGCGAATAGGTAAGATACTTTTATAAAGCATTAGTAGCATTATATTGTATGTGGGATTATGATTTTTATATGATACATTGATGAAATGATTTTTAATGGAATTGTGATTTTTTTAATATGATGCATTGATTGAATTGATGTTAAAAATGCTAAGAGGACCCACAACCGATGGTGGGGGTCTTAGTAGAGACAGAGGAATTGTGAAAATCAACGGCTGTGGTATAAATTGTGTTTTCCTTGCAAGAGGTTTAGTAAAAATTAAGCCATTATGCTGCCGAAATTTCCATGAAAATGTTTGAGGAAAAAGATTAAGTTTCTCATATAAATGGAATCTAGAAAGAATTATCGAAGATAAACTTGAAAGGACCTTATCGTGTCATAGGAAAATTGATTTTTGAAATGGTTGAGAAGGTAAATGGATGAACACGATAACATGAGGAATTATATTGTGAGTCTTATAGAATCGACAATTTGAGTTATATCAACATTACAAGTTGATTTTTGAGTTGAAAATGAGATGGAATATCAGTTCGTTGAAATAGTGATGAAAATAATGATAATTATATGATATAGCTTGGAAGAGGAGACCGTAGTTGGAATTTTGATAGTTGAGCGATTGAATTGTGGAACTATAAACGAAGTAATGATTTGAGAATTTGTCGAATTCGATCTCCTGATTTTAAATGGTTTCGAATGTGATAATATGGACAATTCAAGAGGTCGATGCTGAGACGATTTCACTATATTACATTGTATTACTGATTATACATGAGATGATAAACGGACCTACTCTAGTGATATGGGTCTTAGTATCAATGTTGTGGTACACAATGGATGGCTATATTGTTGAGTCATAACGAATATATGATTTGAGTACACAACTTTATTTTGAGGTTGAATTACGACACAATCCGATCATTTATAGATTCAAATAAATGAGTGATGAAAATATATGAATATATGGTTTTGCTTATAACCATAGAATAGGCCTTGAATAATAAGATTTACGATTTGCATAACTTCAATATTTAATTCTACAGGCTATGTGAAAACTTGATTGAGGATTGTGATCTGGCTTTGCGGTAGTGAATAAAATCGAACCTTAAGTCGAAAATCATGAACCTGTCAATAGGTCAAATCATAATTGGATTTGATAAATGATTATTGATCTGGTGGTTTGTTATCTTCAATATCGACTCTAGAGTAGATATTGGATGACGACATTAGTAATTACATAATTTTCGTACCTTGAGAGTTATATTGAAAACATGATATCTAAATGTTCACAGAAACTAAGAAGATTCATACTAATGATGTGATCCTAATATTGATGATGAGATGTAAAAATGATTATCATGGTCGATGACGATTGAGAAAGGATATTGAATACCGAATGGTCTGAATACCAAGTGATTTAATTTCCGAATGAATTGAATACTGAACAATTTGAATACGAAATGAATCGAATATTGAATGAGTTGAATACGGATCTACTGATTTTATAAAAAGAAAGTTTTGAAATCGAAAGATTGATGGTGATAATTTAGATGAATTGATTCACTGTATTAGATGAAAATATTACTGAGGTTGCATACTGAAATAGTTTTATAGCATCGCTTTTAAGCATAACTTGCTACAACTTCAGATGTTATAATAGCAGTTATATGAATGCTAAAAAGTATAGAATAGTTTTAAAAAGAAAGTATATGGTATATATATTTTTATATATGAATCATCTTAAGGAATTTTACCATATGATTTACATGATTTTGACATGAAAAGATAAAGATTTAAATGTTTTATGAGACTGTAGGCACCCTAGAAGAATTAAATTCAATAAAGCATAGTGGAAACCGCCTAATTGGAGCTTTGCTCATTAGGCAGATATGCTTGTCCGACAATAGTCGTGGACAGGTCTCAGTCACGCCTGATCAGTGGGGCTGAGAGAGATGAGATCTATGGCCATAGATAGCACCCTAGTTGGTTTCCAGGGTACGATGACATGATTTTCACTGCTAACTACAGTGATTTAAGTCTTTATTGATAGAGCGATAGGGATCTAGCCTAGTCTCTAACCGATATGATATGAAGTCTAAGTATGATTTGATTGATATGAACTCTAAACTTAACATGATTTATATAGTACATGAAACATGTTTGGAAAGAGAGATATTTTGAAACTGTACATGTTTTAAACATGTTTTAAAAGTACATGATATATGATTTCGACACTTATGTGATTTGTATTTGATTTTGTGTCGAACATGAAATGATATGCGGTCTAGACTATAGATTGATTTGATATGAACTCTAGACCTGATATGACTTACAGTATATGAAAAATGTTTTGAATTGACATGATATGAAAAGAGAAATGTGCACGTTTTGATTTGCAATGATATGAAAAGACATGTTTTGAATTGACATGATATGAAAAGAGAAATGTGCACGTTTTTATTTGAAATGACATGAAAAGACATGTTTTGAATTAACATGATATGAAAAGTGAAAAGACATGTTTTGAATTGACATGATATAAAAAGAGAATTATGCATGCTTTCAACCTTAAATATAAAATGAATTGAAAATTCATATGTTGAGCATGTTCTAAAGTAGGATATGATTTGAAATGATTGCGGTTCATACAGTGAAATTATATAAGTTACCTACTAAATTATAACATAATAGTATGCTTTTACATAAGATATGTCATGACCTTATATGGTACAAAAACATGAAGAGTATATGAGGAGTATCATGACTTGGTGGTAACGATATTCCATTTGCATGATGTCATGATATGATATGATACATGAATATAGAATATGCACGAAGAGAATTATGACTTCGTACCACCGTGATTATAATCTTCCATATGAAAAGTGATACGAGATAATAGAATACAGGAGTACGATTATGAAACATAAAGTGATTTGATACGATATTTCAATTGGACATGATGTACTTCGAGATTGAGGAAAGTATAGACTAATAGTATATGACATTCAACTTGGACATGACAGATTCTTGTGCGATGCACTATAGTATAAGGACGAGAAGACTGAAAAAGTGATTATGATGATTTATTTAAAAGTATAAGTGATAGACAAATGACAAGAATTGAGATAATGAGATGCTATCGATGAGAAAGGATTAACTGTAATTGCAAACTTGCAAGTTTTAAGCATTGTGGTTTAAGACAGTATAATCCTACTCTTGCATTTATATTAGTATCTTACTGAACTGTGGTTTTGCTCACCCCACTAAATTTCATCTCTTTCAGACTATTGAAGTTAACATCTGCCGTGCGAGTTGCTAAGTGGGCATCGGAGACGGTATCTAAGCTTGGTACTGGCCACCGTTCTTCGAATCCGCTTCATTACCTCGAGGTATGCATTCTTTGTAAATCTCTTGTTTACATGTACAGACTTTAATTAATACACAGTACATATTTTGTTCAACGAGTCGGGATGTAACTTAAAAGTGTGATAAACTATTGTATAGAGGATCAATGAAAGTAAAGTAGTAACTACACTGACACCGAATACAAACCTTAAAAAGAAAAAGCAAAATTTAGTCTATAAATTTGTAGACTAAGAAAAGTATGAGTAATAAGCGAAAGTCGCAGCCTTCGGGTCGTGACATGATCATTCCAGGAGCCCTTAAAATCTAAGGCACAAGCTCTTAACATATCCTCGAGCGTTTAGATGGTGTGCCTGGACTAACCATCAGTCTGTAGATGGAAAGTCGTGCTAAAGTTCAACTGAGATCCCATGGCTTTTTGGAAATGTTCCCAAAAATGAGAAGTGAACCCAGAATCTCTATCAGAAGTGATGCTTACTGGAACACCATGAAGTCGAACAATTTCCTTAACATACAAATCTACCAAAGCACCAAATGAATCTATGGACTTGATAGCCAAAAAGTGGGCGAACTTGGTCATCAATCAACAATCGGTTCGAGGCAAGCTTGTGATGAAATCCATTGTAATGTGCTCTCACTTCCACATTAGTATAGGTAGAGGCTATAATAAACTAGTTGGTCTCTGATGCTCCACCTTAACCTATTGATACGTGAGACATTTCGCCACAAACTTTGCAATGTCTCGTTTCATGCTAGGCCACCAATACACCTTACGTAAATTGTGATACATTTTAGTATTACATGGATGCAGGGTGTACTTAGTAGGATGTGCTTCTGTTAGAATCAGTCTCTTTAACTCTTTATCATCAAAACACATATACGACCTTTAAATCTCAAAATTTTATCACTGCCAATCACAAAATCCGATAAAGTACCTGACTGAATCTGATTTGCAACCCTAATACACTGAGCATCAGAAGGCAAAACATTTAAGCTGAGGCTTCCAAACTATTCCAACAACTCATACTCTTTGACCATCATATATGATGCCATTCTCATATGTTTTTTGCTCAGAGCATCTGCCACCACATTGTCCTTTCCCAGGTAGTACAAGATCTCATAATCATAATCCTTTAGAAGTCGAGCCATTGCCTCTATCTCATATTTAATTCCCTTTGGGAAAACAAACACTTCAAACTCTTGTAGTTTGTCAAAACTTGAAATTTCTCTCCCTACAGATAATGCTGCCAAATCTTCAAGGCAAACACTATACCAGCTAACTCTAAATCATGTGTCGGGTAGTTCTTCTTATGGTCCTTTAATTGACGAGAACCATAAGCAACTACTTTTTCCATTGTGAGACCTGTTTCTATTGTACTGTATAAGATATTTTGTAATTATTTATGTTGGCTCTACCGAGAAGGGGGCTGAATCGGTTTTTCTACTTATTTATAATTTTCCTAACTCTTAATGCACAATTAAAACAAAATAAACAACAATGAAATAAGTGCAGTAAAAAGAGTAAGGGAAAGAGAAGCAAACACAAGTTTATAGAGGTTCGGCCAATCTCTTGCCTACGTCCTCTCTCCTTGAACTTCTTGTCAAGGTTTTGATTCAGCTCTTCCTTGAGAATCCTTACAAACCACTTGAAGGTGTGGCAAGACCTCTTACAATGTTTCTTAAGATCTTAGAATTCTCCTTCTAAGCATCTCCCCTTGTATTACTACCCACACTCTACAATAGTAGGCCTTACAAGGAAAGCTCACCCCTTTGAATAACAGAATTTTCAGTAAATGGGTAAGAAACAACAAGAAATCTCACAAATGGAGTTACACAATGAAGATTTTCAGATTTGATTTTCTCTCTTGAAGCTTGAAGATTTTTGAGTGCTTGTTCTACCTCCAAACTTCATAAATGCCTCTATTTATAGTCCACTAAATGGTTGGAACGGTTGGTGAAGCATTTAATGCAAATCTTCCGATTGAAACCCTCAAAAACTAGTCGTTACTACAGGTTTCGCACAAAGGATCGATCCCTTTTACAAAACGGATCGATCCGTTTTCTCCAGAAAGTTTTCCTGCACGTTCCAGGCTCTTCTCAAGCAATCTGCCATTTTGGGATCGATCCCTTCTACAGTAGGGATCGATCCCTTTTTACCAGATTCGTTTCCTGCATTGTTTTTGTGTCAACTTGAGACAGTTTATAGCTTTTTGTGATTTTAAGTCAGTTCAAAAGCTTCCAATACTTTTCTAAGAGTTTTTACTGACTAATTCAATTTAAATCACAATCCAAAACTTTGTCGTAAATATTTTCTAACATTATGTTCATTCAAAGCAAATTTACTTAGTAGGAAAATCATTTTTAAGCTTACTTGAGTTTTGTCATTTCAAAATACTTATCAATTTAAAGCTAACAATCTCCCCCTTTTTGATATGACAAAACTTAAGGTAAATTTGCTTGGGAAATGAGATTGCTTAAATTTTTTAAAATAATGCTCCCCCTTAATATTTGCTCCCCCTCAAAATTAGCTCCTCCTTTAAGTACCAAGATTAATTTATCACATTAATTCTCCCCCTTTTTGTCGTAGCAAAAAAAATGATATACTCCCCCTCAACAAGAATAAAGAACATGGAGAATTGGTTAGTCAATTTAAAGCAATAGGTCAAAGAGAGAGATTGAAGAACATAGACAAAACATGGCAAAATGATAAAATAACCAGAAATACATAACATGCCATATCACAGAGGTTCAAACATCTAACATAGTTTAAACAGACAAAGACAAAATCTTACAGCGAAGTTCAACAAACATAGCACAGAGGTTCAAACATCTAAGCATAACAAGGTAAATGCACACCCTACAAAAAGAACAAAATCAACGCTTGGGAAATGTCTTATGATACTGATCCATGAAGTCTTCATGCTGCATGCGGATGTCTTGGACTTCATCAAATAATGCAGCCTGTGTGTCCTCCATGGTGTCAAGGCGAGCGTCGACATGATCAAAGCATTAAGTAACGATGGTCTGCAAGTTTTGAAGCGATAGCATGATCTGGTCAAGAGAGACCGAGGTCAAGGCGGATGTGGCTGAAGATGTGGCTGCGGCAGGAGCTTCCTCTTCGTCGTTGCCTTTATCGCCGCCTTTATCGCCGCCTTCTTTCGGGGCATGTCTAAGAGATGCTAGAGCACCATGGGCCTTTTCCTAAACTGTGGTATCACCTTGTTGACGAGAGTACCAGCCAAGATTATGCAAAGTAGCAAGGTTGATGGTGTTACCTGCCTCTGGGAGGACGCCAGGCTCACACGAACAGTCGATGCCGTGTTCGAGTAGGTAGAAAGCAAGTGGTTGTCGGAAGACAATTGTGTGAACTTTGCCAAGAACAATCTTTACCCAATCTTGGAGAATGAAATGAAGAAGATCCAGTCGATCGCCATCAGGTGAGTGAATGTGATGAAGCCAAAAACGATCAAGTCTCCGAAGTTGGGAATATTTGGTGCCAAGTGGGCGAAGATTCCAAGAGATGATAATGTGGAAAAGGCGAGCAAAGATGGGAAGGTCACCCGCACGATCATTGACCACATTAAACTCGAGTGGGATATTGACATTTTCGTGCACAAGACCATGCTCTGGAATGCGAAAGGCACGCGAGAGAGAATATTTGGTGATCTCAACATCTCGACCCATAACAAAAGATTGAATTCCCACCACCTTGCATGGGTTATTTGGAGAATAGATAACTTTGGCATTTGAAAAGAAAGCTCGAATGATATTGAGAGGAGCCAGAGTGTTGATTTTGAGAAAATAAGTCCAAGAAAAAGCGTCAAATTTGGCCAAGTAAGGAAACTGAATTGATCCCAAGAAACCGAAATCAATGGGACGACAGTGCTTGACGCGCATATGGGCAAAGAAGGCATGGTAACGGTTTTTCTCTTCTGCATTCCTAAAGCAGCGATTAAAGGCGGTTGGAATGGAGGCGGAGGAAGAGGAGGGATGAGATCTTTTTCTAGAGACAGCATGTTTGACTTTAGGAGCCATGTGGAGGAAGGATGATGAGAGAAATTTCTAAGAGGAGTTTTGTCGAACAAGTGATGGGCACAAGTTTGAGTGAGGATAGATAAGAGTATAGGGAAAGATGACCCTAACCAACAACACAAATTCACATATCAATATACAAACAATAACTGTGATGTAGAGATGATGTTCACATATGCACATGATTTGAATGTATGAACCCTAGAATGAAAATAGAAAATATGTGTTGTAAATGGAATGAAAAAGAAGATAAATTGAAAATCTATGCATAATCTTGAAATGGGTTAACAAACTATGGTGAAATAAATGTGAAAGGCAAGAAAAATTGAAGAAAATGTGTAAAGAACACTTACAATTAGATGTAGGGCATGAATAGTAAAAAATCCAAAAGGAAAGAGGGGAAACTAAGATTTGTGAGGTTTGGGTGTAAAATGATGATGAGAAGTGAGAGAGATGGAAAAAAATGAAGAATGGTGAAGGAATGAAGTGATTTGGTGAAGAAATGGAGTAGATCTTTAAGTTATGGTGAAGGGGAATGGAGGGGAGAAGGTTGTTATGGATGGGGAAGGTGAATAGTGGGAGAAAAAAGAAGGAAATCCTGATTTTAACAAGGGATTTTCATGAATCTGGAGAGAGGGGATCGATCCCTTTGGAGGGACGGATCGATCCCTTTTTGGCAGTGACAAGTCCTGACCATTCGAGAATAAATGGATCGATCCCATGGCAAAAGGGATCGATCCCTCATATCCAAAACCCAGAATTTTAGGCCTCAATGACCCGAGAATCAATCCAATTTGAAGAAGTATTGACCCCTTTGTCCATGGCCTCAGTTGTGATGCATAAAGATGACTTGAAAACACTGGAACTGATGCATTCGTATGATTTAAAAGCAAAATCGGGTTGATGCTGCGTGGGATGCATGAGATAGGTCCTGAAAAATTTAGAAAATATGCAGAAAAATACAGAAAACATGCAGAACAACTTTGAACATGATTTTGAAGGTGTCTTAAACATCAGAAGTAGGTTTTTGGCTAATGAAGAAAGTACACATAAATTAACAATTCAACCTCAAAGGCTAAGATCATGAACAGTAACATGGCAAGTTGAGGTTATGAATTGCAAGTGGAAATGATATTCTCCAAATTTCTTTCTTGCAATCATATCAAACCAACTTAAGCCATTCATCCAACATTAAAGCAATTCAAGGGGCATTCATAATAACTAAATCACCTCTAAGAGTGCAAAATCTCTCCTTGTCCAAGGGCTTTGTGAAGATATCAGCTAATTGGTGCAAGGTGTCTACATACTCTAGAATTATGTCCCCTTTTTGCACATGATCTCGTATAAAATGATGTCTAATCTCAATATGCTTGGTTCTAGAGTGTTGGATAGGATTTTTTGTAAGATTGATAGCACTAGTGTTGTCACACTTAATGGGAACTTGGTTCATTTCTATTCTATAGTCTCTCATTTGTTGCTTAATCCATAAAACTTGAGCACAGCAACTTCCGGAAGCTATATATTCAGCCTCGGTTGTGGATTGAGCTATGCTATTTTGTTTCTTGGAGAACCATGAAATAAGCCTACTTCCTAAGAATTGACATGTTCCCGATGTGCTTTTCCTATCCACTTTGCATCCACCAAAATCCGCATTGGAATAAGCATGGAGATCAAGTGTAGAATCTTTAGGATACCAAAGTCCTAAGGAAGAAGTGTCTTTGAGGTATCTAAGGATTCTTTTTACTGCTTGTAGGTGTGATTCTCTAGGAGATGACTGAAATCTAGCACACAAGCATACACTAAACATTATATCGGGTCTACTAGTAGTTAAATATAGCAATGAGTCAATCATAGACCTATATAGTTTAGTGTCTACACATTTTCCTCCTTCATCTTTGTCAAGCTTGATATTTGTGCTCATAGGTGTAGAGTAAAGTTTAGACTCATCCATTCCAAATCTTTTGAGCACATCTTTAGTGTACTTAGCTTGATTTATGAAAATACCTTCTTTGCATTGTTTAACTTGAAGTCCTAGAAAGAAGGTTAATTCTCCCATCATACTCATTTCAAATTCACCTTGCATTAACTTTGAGAAATTTTTGCACAATGACTCATTTGTAGATCCAAAAATGATATCATCTACATAAATTTGAACTACTAATAAGTCATGACCCTTAGATTGAATAAACAAGGTTGTGTCTACCTTTCCTCTTGTAAAACCTTTTTCGATTAAAAACTTTGAAAGTCTTTCATACCAAGCTCTAAGAGCTTGTTTTAATCCATATAAGGCTTTTGAAAGTTTGAAAACATGGTTAGGAAATTTTGGATTTTTAAAACCGGGAGGTTGCTCAACATAAACCTCTTCATTTATATAACCATTTAAAAAAGCACTTTACATTCATTTGATATAACTTAAAATCCTTATAGCATGCAAAAGCAAGTAGCATCCTAATGGCTTCTAATCTAGCTACTGGAGCATAGGTTTCATCATAGTCTATCCCTCCTTCTTGTCTATATCCTTGAGCCACTAACCTAGCCTTGTTTCTAACAATAATGCTATTTTCATCCATCTTATTCTTAAATATCCATTTGGTTCTAATGATGGGATAATCTTTAGGTCTTTCCACTAATATCCACACTTTGCTTCTCTCAAATTGATTTAATTCCTCTTGCATGGCCATAATCCAATTTTCATCTTTCAAGGCCTCATCCACTTTCTTTGGCTCAAATTGTGACACAAAGGCTACATGTTGACATATGTTTCTATAGGTTGACCTAGTCCTAACTCCAATGGTTGGATCTCCAACAATATCATTATCTTTCACATATCCAAGTTCTCTAGGACACCTAGATTCCTTCTCAATTATTTCTTGTTCCATGGACTCCTCATCTTTGTTAATAGTAAGATCTTCTAAGTGTTCCCTAACATCTTTATCTTGAGATGGATCAACTATTGGTTCATCAAAGATTTCTACTTCATCATCAAGATTGGTTCTACTAGTGATATTTGATTCATCAGAGATTACATGTATTGACTCTTCTACTACAAGTGTTCTTTTATTGAAAACTCTATATGCCTTAGAATTTAAAGAATAGCCAAGACAAATACCTTCATCACTTTTAGCATTAAATTTTCCTAGGTTATCTTTACCATTGTTCAAAACAAAACATTTACATCCAAATGGGTGAAAATAAATTATGTTAGGCATTTTTCCTTTATAAAGCTCATAGGGCGTTTTCTTTAAAATAGGCCTTACCATAGCTCTATTTATAACATAGCAAGAAGTGTATACTGCTTCAGCCCAAAAATATTTAGGTAAGTTATTTTCACAAAGCATGGTTCTAGCCATTTCTTTTAAGGTTCTATTTCTCCTTTCAACTATCCCATTTTGTTGGGGAGTTCTAGGAGCTGAAAAATTATGGCTAATACCATTTTCATTGCAAAATGTATCAAAACTAAGATTTCAAATTCTTTTCCATGGTCACTCCTAATACTCGAAATAGAGTAACCTTTTTCATTTTGAACAAGTTTTGAGAAAACAATGAATTTATCTAAAGCCTCATTTTTAACACTCAAAAAGAACACCCAAGTAAACCTTGTGTAATCATCAACTATCACAAATCCATAGTGTTTACCTTCTAAACTAGTTGTCCTAGTTGGTCCAAAGAGATCTAAGTGAAGAAGTTGAAGTGATCTAGAGGTAGTGACACACTTCTTAGGTTTAAATGAAATTCTTTTGTGTTTTCCTCTTACACATGCCTCACAAACTTTATCATTTTCAAATTGAAGCTTAGGTAATCCTAATACTAGATCTCTTTTGGCTAACTTAGACAAAACATGCATGCTAGCATGGCCTAGTCTTCTATGCCATAACCAAGGTTCATCTTCTCTAGTGGCCATAAAGCATACATTTTTGCTATTAAGTTCATTTAAATCCACAATATAAATATTTCCTTGTCTATGTCCAATAAAAACAATTTGATTAGTTTTGGCATTAACAACATTGCAACACAAATCATCAAACACAACTTTAAATCCCTTATCACACAATTGACTAATATTAAGCAAATTATGCTTTAAACCTCTAACATACAACACATTCTCAATAGTTGAGGAAAAGTTACCAATTGAGCCAATTCATTCAATTTGTCCTTTGGAGTTGTCTCCAAATGTGACTTCTCCACCACTTTTATGCTTTAGGAACTTGAATTGACCCTTGTCACTCGTCATGTGTCTTGAGCATCTACTATCAAGGTACTAATGTTCCTTGGACTTAGCCTTGTAGCAATACTCTTCCTCCTACAAACACATCAAGCTTTCATCTTAGGTACCCAAATTTTCTTGGGTCTTTGAGAGTTAGTACTTATAATTTTAGATCCTTTAGGGATCCATTTCATCTTTAATGACTAATCACTTGAATTTAAAACATGTTTAGGTACCCAAATCTTGACAACCATTTTTCCTCTAATCATGGTCTTCCTAGAGGTGCATGCTTGTGAAGAGTGTCCTAGTTTATTACACAATGGGCACAAAACAAATTTTTTATCTTTAACTAGGAAGTTTTTAAGATGAGTCTCTTTGTTAGATGCATTATAGACTAACCCTTCTTTATCAAAGAATGCTCTTTTAGTCTCTAGCATTTGATCAAGTTTTTGTTGACCCATGTAAAATCTAGAAAAGGAGTTTTGCAAATTACTGTTCTTATTTAATTCTTCGATTTCTAGATTAGCATTTTCTAATTTCTTCTAACATTCTAATTTAACATTCACAAGCATTTCATTTTCCTTTTTCAACTTAGAGATCATTTTCTTATATTTCAAATTCATGCATTCAAATTCATTGGCTAACTCATCAAATGCATCTTGCAATTCATCAAAAGTGTATTCATTAGTATCTAACAAGTTAGAAGTTACCTTCTCATCTTCAAAAGCCATGAAACAAAGGTTGGCTACTTTATCTTCCACATTCTCTTCATCGAAGCAGTCACTATCACTCCAAGTAGCCACCATTGCCTTCTTCTTTTGTTTCTTCTCATTTTGCTTTCTATATAAAGGACAATCAAATTTAATATGACCAGGTTTTTTGCATTCATAATAAATAATTTGGTCTTTTTCTTTCCTACTAGTTTCACCTCTATTTAACTCTCTCCTAAGGGGTCTCCTAGAGTTTCCACTAGCTTTCATCCTCATGAATTTATTGAATCTCTTGGCGAACATGGCCATTTCTAAATCCTCTTCATCACCACTTACATCATGATCATCTTTTGATTCCTCAATTGTGGTGAATTTTATTGCTACTCCAACTTTCTTTGGGGGATCTTGATTTCTCTTAATTTTCATCTCATAAGTGAGTAAGGATCCCATAAGTTCATCTAATGAGAGTGTATGAGGGTCCTTGGATTCCTCAATAGCAGTGACTTTAGCTTCCCATGATTTAGGTAAGCTATTGAGAACCTTTTTCACCATTTCCATATTAGAATATGTCTTGCCTAAGGCTTTAAGACCATTTATGATGTCAGTAAACCTAGTAAACATGTCACTAATTGATTCATCATTCTTCATTCTAAACAATTCATAGTCTTGAGTGAGCATGCCTACTTTTGTTTCCTTGACTTGTGTGGTTCCCTCATGTGTGATGGCTAGTTTATCCCAAACATGTTTAGCATTCTCACATTAGGAAACTCGATTATATTCATTTGGTCCTAATGCACAAAACAGTGTGTGTAATGCCTTAGCATTAAGTTGTGCCATTCTAATATCATTAGTATCCCACTCATCTTCTTTCTTTGGCACATCCGTCCCATCTACTTTCTTAATAGGGACAAGGGGACCTTTAACTATAATCCTCCATACTTCATAATCATTGGCTTAAATAAATAGCATCATTCTATTCTTCCAATAAGCATAGTTTTCACCATTAAAGAGTGGAGGCCTAACCGTAGAGTGTCCCTCTCCTACCAAAGGTGTAGAAAAACTAGTTTAAGCCATTAGTGATCGTTTTACTCGATAGATGTTAATCTAACTCAATCTCGAGCCCAAGCTTTGATACCAATTGTTGGCTCTACCGAGAGGGGGGTGAATCAGTTTTTCTACTTATTTTTAATTTTCCTAACTCTTAATGCACAATTAAAACAAAATAAACAACAATGAAATAAGTGCAGTAAAAAGAGTAAGGGAAGAGAAGCAAACACAAGTTTATAGAGGTTCGACCAATCTCTTACCTACGTCTTCTCTCCTTGAAGTTCTTGTCAAGGTTTTAATTCAACTCTTCCTTGAGAATCCTTACAAACCACTTGAAGGTGTTGCAAGACCTCTTATAATGTTTCTTGAGAACTTAGAATTCTCCTTCTAAGCCTCTCCCGTTGTATTACTACCCACACTCTACAATAGCAGGCCTTACAAGGAAAGCTCACCCCTTTGAATAACAGAATTTTTAGTAAATGGGTGAGGAACAACAAGAAATCTCACAAATGGAGTTACACAATGAAGATTTTCAGATTTGATTTTCTCTCTTGAAGCTTGAAGATTTTTGAGTGCTTGTTCTACCTCCAAACTTCATAAATGCCTCTATTTATAGTCCACTAAATGGTTGGAACGGTTGGTGAAGCATTTAATGCAAATCTTCCCATGGAAACCTTAAAAAACTAGTCGTTACTGCAGGTTTCGCGCAAAGGATCGATCCCTTTTACCAAACGGATCGATCCGTTTTCTCCAGAAAGTTTTCCTGCACGTTCTAGGCTCTTCCCAAGCAATCTGCCATTTTGGGATCGATCCCTTCTACAGTAGGGATCGATCCCTTTTTACCAAATTCGATTCCTACACTGTTTTTGTGTCAACTTGAGACAGTTTATAGCTTTTTGTGATTTTAAGTCAGTTTAAAAGCTTCCAATACTTTTCTAAGAGTTTTTACTGACTAATTCAATTTAAATCACAATCCAAAACTTTGTTGTAAATATTTTCTAACATTATGTTCATTCAAAGCAAATTTACTTAGTAGGAAAATCATTTTTAAGCTTACTTGAGTTTTGTCATTTCAAAATACTTTTCAATTTAAAGCTAACAATTTAATTAATGAAATATAATTTATTTTGTGAAATTAAGTGAATTTGTTATATGGGCCCCACTTTAACTTTTATGGTCATGATGGAATTAAGATTGAGAATACAGTGTGCGGTGGGTGAAATAAATATAATAAAATGATTTTGAGGCATAGAAATAATTTTTATATTATTTGAGATTATTTTGTGAATTTTGGAAAAACAAATTTGAAAATGACAAATACGTCCTGAGGGTATTTTCGTAAATTATGCCCAAATTAAAATGAGTTGGGACAGGGTAAAAATACCATGATAATCTACATAAAAAGGATAATAACATAGTGCCAAGAGAATGATTGAAATAGTGGTTTAATAAAAAAATTTCGCTAGCGGTCCATTAGGGGTAAAAAGTAATTTCTCATTATCGGTGCATCGTGCGACTACAAAAGCACTTCCAATCATTAAGGTACATTAAATATTATTATTTGACAGTGGAATCTAAAATTTTGGAGTCCTATTTACATGGTTCTTACGATTACGAAAGTTAATGGTGAAATTGTCAAGATTTTATATGACTAGGGGCAAAATGGTAAATTGCCACCTTCTAGAAACTTCATTAAAAATTCAGCCCATGTGCTGCCGGCACTATTCATTTTCTTGTTCATTCACCCACACACCACCATGGATAGAAAATGAATGAAAAAGAAAAAGAAAGAAAATCAAGAAAAACCTTATGAAATTTACATTTTTTGAACAAGCCTATTTCTACCAAAATTGTTCTTCTCATTATGCTCTACAAACCCATACCATTTAATCTATGAAAAAGCAACAAAATCAACAGAAAAGTGTGCTGGAAAGTGGCGGCAAGAGGTACCATAATTCATGCTTACAGATTTATTCAATTTCAATGGTTGATTTTGATGTTTCTAAGTATGCCATGCTTGAATCTAGTGTTATTTTTTATTAAATCTAAATAGAACATGATGAATGGGCATTATGGGGTTTTGGTTTGGACAAGAACAAGGGGAAACCATCCTGAAATTTGCATGAAATTAGTGCTAAATTGCATGATGGAATTAGTTAAACCATTTGGTAAGCTTAGATTGTTGAAAAGGTTGAAATTCATGGAAATGGGTTTATGGAAGCTTTCGGCCAAGGGGATTTTGAGGCTGTCATTGTGCTGCATTTCATGGTTTGAATATGATAAATGACTGTAGAAATTAAGAGAGGAAGGCTGGTGAAATCAGATTCGAAATCGAAGCTAAAACGGGGAAGTTAAGGTTTACTACCTGTGCAATTTACACTAGTTAGGCATACACTGTATCCTACATGGCTCCATTTAGTGAAAGTAAATAGCCTAAAAATAAGAGAAAAATTAATGATAATTTTTGGTAAAATTGTTTTGCAGTTGGGATTGACGGATTACGATTGGTGCTACCGAAACGATCAATAATACGGAACAGGTAAGGGATGAGTGTGTAGGCCGTAGGGATATATCGAATGCATGATTTTGATGAGTATAATTTTATGAAATTATTTGGGATTGATTTGCCTTTAAAATCATAAAAATCTGTGGTTTACGGCTAGTAAAGATGCTGTGTTTAAGTGCAAGGGGTTAGAGTAATCGCAATTGTTATGCTGCCGAAAATTTATCAAAAATATTCTAAAATAGCATGAAATATTTTAGATGCATAAACTGAGTGAATTATGGATTTTGGAATTTATTTCCAAAAATTTTCCATAAATTGGAATTTTGTTAAAAATTATTAATTAAATATTCATGTTTTTAAATTTCATTAAAGTGAGAATAAAAATATGTTCTTTAAAATATTTCATATTGAAAAAGGAACATTTATAAATTTTCTCACTAAAACATGAATATTTATCGACTGTTTTTACTTTACTGTTAAGGTGAATTTAATATACCTTTTTGGAATTTTATTAAATTTCGATGATATTTGTTTAAATTCCTTTAAGGTATTTTCATTGCAAATGAAATGTTTTGAGATTGTTAGGCCCCATATCATGCTCACGTGTTTACTGTTACTGTGGCTGATAGACTAGTCAAGTCATCAGCAGTCCTAGAGACACCTGATAAGTGTACTCTAAGGACACTTTTAGACTATGGCCATAGATCTTACTGTTTATTGTTACTGTTCCCTACGGGGATTATAGCATGATATATCGAGGGTGATGTCTAGTCGTCTCCACCTACTATTTACTGATACTGAACTGTGAATATCTGATTACTATTTTACTGAACTACTATTTACTGCTACTGAACTGTGATTCACTGTTAAGTTTTTTATCGAACTGAGAACTACAGTTTACTGTTTTACTAAATCACTATTTACTGTTACTGAACTGAGAATAACTGTTAACCGTTTTACTGAACTACGGATTACTGTTTACGGTGTACTGAATTGTAACTGTTTACTGAATTTACAATGTTCTACGAAAATTATTACTGGCTGTAAGAGTTTACTATATTGTGGAACTCAAGTGTTTACCATACTGAAACTGTTTTTACATCGTTTATTGAACTATTACTATGTCCATACTGAACTGTTTTACTGTTACTGCAAAGTGTACTGTACTGAACTGTTACTAAAGTGATTTACGGAACTGATAATGTTTTGAAATAAACATTTTATTGTTTCTTAAACCTATATGGTTTACTAGAAAACACTACCATTTACTTAACTATGATTTACTATCAAATACTTACGGAAACTTGAATTACTATCAAATGGTTATTGAATCGTACTGAGATATACTGTTTATTGAAGTGAAAATAATTATGACATTATTATTGCTTTTGAAAGAATTATAGAACTGTTACTATAAAGTGAAATTGAACTGTTTACTGAATTGAACTGTTCTCACTATTTACTGAATTGATTTATATACAGTTACTGTATCGATTTATATATTGTTACCATTGAACAAACTTAATTGTTTACAATACTGTTTTACTACTGTCACTGTCACGTGTTCTATAGTGTACTGAAGTGATGAAATTAAATGGTTTATTTACCATTTATTTATTGGAAATTTCATTTAATTGTTTTATAACAACAAATTTAAGAATTTGTCCCTATAGTCGCTCTGGGTTTTCGGGACAAGACAGGTATTTCAAATACCTTCCATTCTCCATCTCGATTACCTGGCTGACTATAGTATCCTTCCATTTACTGTGCCTAGTGAGCTATAAGGAAAAATACTGTTTTCCAATATATAGATTTCGTTATATCAGTCTTGCATACGATTCCTTTATTGAGCACGTTTCGCTCACCCCTTTATTTTTCCAACTCCATAGGAAATTAAAAGAGATTAAAAAGGGGTTTACATTAGAGAATCGATTGAAATTGATTACCAAGACTACTTGTGTTGGACTGTGAGGTATTTGTACTTTCTTTTATACTTTAGATAAATTGTACAGTATTACTTAAATTGTAAAATAGAATAAAGGGATGTAAAGTGTAAGGAATATTATAAGATTTTCATGTTCCAAAATTATTAATTAAATAAATATTTACTATTTATTACTGTTACTGTTCAAGTGTTAGAGGCATCATAGACAACCAACCATCAAATATGTGTAAAAAAAATATTATTTACTGTACATTTGGACTGTTACATCCATGTTGCATTAACACGTAACCTAAACCCTGTGCGAAGGCATCATTATACATGGAGAAACCTCCTGAACCATTAAGAATTGCAAGAATGGGTGTTGTCATAAGCCTGCACTTCAACTCTTGAAAACTACATTCACGGGCATCGTTCTATTCAAAATTCACATCTTTGCACGTCAAGCGTGTTAAAGGAGCAGCTAGCCTCGACAAACTGTCGATAGTATCTGGCTAGACCAAAAAAGCTCTTAACCTCTATCATTGTTTTCAATCTCTCCCATTGTACTGTGGCTTCAATCTTCGATGGATCAACTGAAACCCTATCTTAACTAACAATGTGGCCCAAAAAAGAGATTTGATCCGGCTAGAAATCACATTTACTTAACTTAGCATACAGTTTTCGGTCTTTGAGGGTCTGCAGGACTATCTGAAGATGCTGCTCATGCTTTTCCCAAGACTTAAGAGTACACCAAAAAGTCATCAATAAAGATAATGACAAACTTGTCCAAATATGGCTTAAACACCTTATTCATCAAGTTTATAAATGCTGCGGGGGCATTAGTAAGACCGAACGACATAATCTGGAATTCATAGTGGCCGTATCGAGTCTTAAAAGTTGTTTAAGGACATCCTTACTATTTATCTTTAGCTGATGATATCCCAATCTCAAATCTATCTTTGAGAAAACCTATGCACCCCGAAGCTAATCAAATAGATCGTCAATTTTGGGAAGAGGATATTTGTTCTTAATGGTGACTCTATTCAACCATCGGTAGTTAATACAAAGCCTCCAGGTGCCATTTTTCTTCTGGACAAACAATACAGGAGCACCCCACGAGGATACGTTAGATTGTATAAAACCCTTGTCCAATAGCTATTGAAGTTGCTTTCTAAGCTCCTCAAGTTCCACTAAAGCCATCCGAATTGGCTTGGTTCCAGGCATTAACTCGATTGTAAATTTGATCTTCCTATCCAGAGAAATTTGTGGAAGTTTGTCTAGAAAGACATTGAGAAAATCCCTGAGTACCGAAATTTCATGGAGCTTGGGACGTTTTTGTTTTACGTCCACCACATAAGCTATAAACCCTTCACATATCAAATAAATTCTATTAAGTTCACTTCCAAACAAATCAATTAACAAATATATTCTTACATTAAATACTAGAAAAATTTACAACATAGCTAATGGGAAAAGAGAAGGTTACAGTTTTAGCATAACAATCCAAAATAACAAGATTTCTAGCTAACCAATCTATCCCTAATATGACATTAAATCCATACATATTTAATAGGATTAAGTCAGCTACCGATTCCCTCTCTCTTACCTGTAGCTTACAATTTCGATACACTATGTCGATCATTTGGGATTCCCTAAATTAGGTATTTATTTGTAACAAATGCCATAAGGATTCCGGTTCAACAAGCAATTTCATAGCAATAATCGGAGATACAAATGAGTGCATAGAGCCTAGATCAAATAATACAATGACATTCATATCAAAAAGATAAATCTTACCCTTAATCATGTCGGAGGAAGTGGTGTCAATGTACTCTTTATCGATAGCAAAGACTCGACCTTGAGTCAAACTTTCTTTCCCTTCTTTTTTGCCATTGCCTTACGCTGAGATTGGGCGATCTTCTTTGACTTTTTGAGCACCTTCTAACTAACCTTTGGACAGTCTTTAATCTGTGCCCCATCTATCCACACCCAAAACAGGCTCCGATCACATAATAGCATGGTTGTGATCCATAGAATCTCTTGCAATTCTCACATTTCCTCAATGTACTCTTCTGTGAGCTAACGGTACTGCCTGCTGAGGATTGTGACTTCTCAGGAGCTATCTTAATTCCTATAGCCTTCGGAGTCCCTTGATCCCTCTTAACTTTTATAAATGGATACCTCTCCAACGGGACTTGTTCTTTCGACTTCCATTTCATCCTTTCTTTACCTTTACCATTTCCTTGGAAACCTACCTGATGAAACTCGTAGTCCACACAACTGACCCTTGTGGACAGCCTCATCTTAGGTAGTGATATCCATAAGATATAGCTTAGATCGAATGGATGGTCTTAGTTCCCCTATGAATCTATAAATCTTGTATTCCTCACTACACAGGGTTTCAGGATCAAATCTGCTCAAAACTATAAACTTCGACACGTATTAATCTATTGACATATTACCCTGAGTCAGATTCAAAAAATCCATCTTCAATTTTTTTCTAAGCAATGCGAGGAACATATTGCTGGTTGAATGCCTTCAAGAAAATACCTTATGCAACTTCAGGATGCTTGGCCTCCAATATAGTCTAAGTGGACTACCACTAGTGCTTTACTTCATCCACTAGTAAGTAGGTCGCCAAACCAACTTTTTCTACCTCAAAGAATGTCATATACTTGAATAGCTTAGTGACTGCATTGACCCAGTTTTCTGCCACCAATGGGTCTCTATCTCCCTTAAATTTGAGTGAGTCCAGCTTCTTGAATTCTTTCAACAAACTCACACTACAATATGCTGTAGGACCCTATCTCTCTGGAGCTGGGGCTTGCTGTAGCAACTTTGGCTGTACAGGTGAGGGCTGTACTGGAGGAGCAAGAGCCACTAGAAGAACATGCTCTGGTGGCGAAGGAGGCGCCACTGCTGGGGCTAGTGGTGCGTGCATAGCCACATCGGGAAAATTAGCCATAAACTGCATAAACAATGTGGTCATCATTTCAAGGTTCCATCAACTCTCGACAACCGAGTGTTAGGACTACTCGATGGAGATAGAGGAGGGGAGTGTTCAGGAGACGCTTCTTCTCATCTTTGTCTAGTATTCCTTCTTCGATTACTTATTCTGTCAACACCAAAACAAAATCAAACTAATTTAGTATAACTTTGAACAATTATACCATGCATATATATTTAGACAAGTACAGTACTTAGGGATGTAAACTATTTCTAACCTAATGACACCAATAGACATCAGACTAACCCTGCTCGGATACCAACTTTGTCACGTTCGGTTCTTGTCGAAAATGCTAAATTTTTCCTTTTTCTATCAATTTGGTTAGGTTGTTTGTCGTGTCAATAGTCTTTCTTACTTACATTACATGCATTGCTAAGATATTTCCAATATCCTCACACTAAATCCATTCCCATCATGGTGCTATATAAACATTAACATTAACATTTAATTATCAATCAACAGCCCCATGTCAATACATGATCAAGCTCAACATTTTTTTACTGTACACAGTATCATCTTTATTAGTTTACATCCCCACTACATTTATATTACAATCCAGTACTACACAAAGTCTAAGATACAAAAAAACAAACAATATACTTTCATGGAACTGTATGCGCACCCTTAAAGGAATACTATATCCCAAAGATATGAGCTCCTCTAAAATAAGTGGAATCACTGCAAATAGTCTAGAAGGAAAAGATGGGGTGAGTTTACGCTTAGTAAGAGGACTTATAAAAGTGTGATTCTACATAACTATAATGTGTGATCCCTACTTGGCTCTATAATGATATACAATCTTTCCAGATAAGGAATTTCTATAACCGATTAGAATGACCAGGTTGAGTATGGAAGGATGCTTTGAAGCACCTTACTTTACCCAGGTCCTAAATTCAACTATAGGGAGGTGACACAATAATCCAAGGATACTAAAATTTATAATCAAATTTTAAAAACAATCATTTCATGCAAGATGATTATAAAGAATACATATACTTCAAATACATTTAAATCAATAAAATCAAACTTTCTTTCAATTAACAAACATTTCAATTGATCGAACATTTCTTTTAAACATAAAGCATTTAATTTTATAATCTATTAAACTGTAAACATTCAGTGGAGACTGTCAACATTCCAGTAGAATCATGCACATGCAATACAATATAGGAAATGGTGTACCTTTAATAGGCTAGGGATTTACCCCTAATTAGCCAATCCTACGAATATAGATACCAATGGCCATCTTCAAACAATCACGCAATATATACTAGTTAGGTGACATCTGTGGGAGCTGATGACTTGACTAGGGTCATACAGCAATCAATCAATACAATTTGAATACATGATACGAGAGCCAATAATCTCAAAACATTTATTATCAAACCAATACTTTTAAAATCATCAATACATATTAAAGCCCCCTCCCCTTTTTTTTTTAAATACATGCACATTTGTACCAATTAAGAATTTCAAAGCAATATTTAAAAAGGTAGCAGTTGACTGCTCTTTTAAGGCAATCGAGTGCTATGAACTTTCTTCAATTAATTAATTTCTTTTCTAAATTAATTTCTGAATAATTGAAAATCGAATACAAATACAGGCAATCAACTGATTTTGAAATAGAACGCTTCTAGATAAAATGCAATCGACTGGCCTATATGGCGGTTGATTGGTGCGCAAACAGAATATTTCTAGGAAAAAGGCAGTTGACTGGCCTTTATGGCAATTCGCTGGTTTTGAAATAGAATGCTACGGAATAAAAGTAGTTGACTTAGGTTTAAGGCAATTGACTGATTTTATGTCAGTTATAGAGATGGGCAGTCGACTACTATATAGGGCAATCATCTAGTTTAAGTCGATTTCGAAAAAAGGTACATTGTGTTTGTGTCTAGGCAGTCAGCTGCCCTGTAGAGCAGTCGGCTGCTCCTAGACAGAATCAATACTAGGAATTAAACCGAATTTCAAATTTCCTGCACTTATAAAAATAGTTCTATTTTGTATTAACCATTAAACCACAATGCAAGCATAGTACCCTTATGCCCTTTCATATACATCTCTTACCTTAAGTACCACAGAAACACAGTAACTTGCAGCACCGATTGATTCTTCTTAGTTTCCCAAACCTAAAGCTACAAAACAATAACAACTTCAATCAAATCTCATTCTCTTTTAAATCTAACCCCACTAACCACCCTCCTATCACTTAAGCATCATCTTAAAACCTTTAAGACATCAAACTAAGCGCCACTCATTCTCTCTTATCAAACCAAGTGCACCCTAACTGCTAAACTCAACTTCTTTCAATACCAACACCATAGCCATCTTTCCTTCACTCATCACTTTCATTCTACACCACGACCCTTGCAAGCAAAATCACATGATGTCATGCAAACCCTCTCTCAACTGAAACCCTAAAGAGTATCCACACTTGGTTTTACTTCTTTTCGAAGCTATATACATATCATACAACCTTAAAGAAGCCAAGAACAATATCTAACTTCAAGTAAAACTTCATCTTTCCTCACTTTCAATGGTGATCAAAATAATACTCCAAAGTCAAGGGAACCCCACAATTTTGGTCACATAATTAACATTTAATAGTTAACTTTTGGTTATAATTATAAAGCTAATTATTGTAGAAGAGGTAGTCAGTGGAATGTTATTATTACATGCAACATCATGAGTTTGGAACATAATCATTACCAATGTTCTTATGTCTCCCACTTACACTTGATTAATTAATTTTCATGATCACTTTTACATATTAATTTTTTTGTGTAAACCATAAGGTGTGCTTATACCACATTAGGTATGGATTAATCTCCGCTAGCGTTGTGTGGCTGGCACTGGCTCAAGAGAATTTGACTTGATGAGGATTCGAACATGGGACCTCCTGCTATGGATCGTTCTCACTCAGGAACTCAATGGGGCCTTACACCACTAATCCAACCATTCGAGTTTACTTTTACATATTAAATTAATTAGTCTCTAATGCCACTTGTTAACTTACTTTTCCATAATGAGTTGTCATTAATCTCAAACCAAAATAAATAAAATTAAGAAAGAAGAGGTGGTTGTCAAAATGGCTACGAATGGAAAAGTGACCCAATCCTTTAAAGAAGAAGATCTACTAGTAAGATCAATAAAAAAAGTGAAGGTAGCATCAGGGAGTCATGAAGAAAAGCTTGGCGAAGGCTCTCATTCCCAGCCATCCTTCAAGGATATGGTCATGGGGTTGGATATTCAAGCTGAGGATAGGAAGATGTGCTACAATGAGAAACTCACTAGTGATGATGAATGGATCAAGGTTTGCAGTGTAGATCTTGGCCATGTATCTAGATATCAGAACACTACAAGGAGTAATTGTACAAGCCTTGGAAGGATTGTTTGATCGTGAAGTTGCTAGGATAGTTGATAGGTTTCAAGGTGCTAGATGATAGAATCAGAAAACTATGGAATGCCAAAGGAGAGTATGAGTTGATTAATCTTAGGGAAGGTTTCTTGTTGATGAAATTTTCTAACAAGTTTGACCTACAATTTGTTTTGGATAAGGGTCCATGGTTAAATTTTGGTCATTATCTTACAGTGAGGAGGTGGAAACTAGATTTTAGACCAAGCTTAGCATCGATTGATTCTACAGCAGTATGGATTCGATTCTTGGGCCTTCCAATCGAATACTATGATGATCTTATACTTTTCTTCATGGGTAGCATGATTGGCAGGATAGTGAAGATTGATGATAGTACTAGATATGCCTTGTGAGGAAAATTTACCCTTGTATGCATTGAAGTTGATCTCAATAAACCGTTGATTCCTAAGATTAATATAGATGGATACTGGCAAAAAGTTGAGTATGAAGGCCGAAATATGATAGGCTTCATATATGGAAGGATGGGATATAAGGTTTCGTGTATCTTCTAGACAATAAAACCTATGAAGTAATCCGATACACTTGAAGTACCTATGGAGAATCATTGTATGGGGAATGAAGGGTTTCGTAAGAATATGCATGAACATGTAGTAAACAAGAATGCAAGGGATTATGGCCCATGGATGGTTGCCTAAAAATATAGGTAGGTAAAAAGGATGAGAAAAAAATCCTAATATATAAAGAAAAGAAGTGAATCATGGGAACTGATTTGATGCTTTGACAGACTTAAATTTTTTTGAGAATGAGGCAGGAAAGCTGGATAAGAATCCTGAGTGAAGTGGGACTAATCATTCTAGACAAGCTATAACTATGGTGCGGTGACTCAACATGGAAACAAAGTGGATCTAGGTTGAAACTTGGGAAAAAATATTGTGGGGACCTAGCACAAAATGGGCAGCTTGATGGTCACTGAAAAGAAGCCCAGGCAATGTAATGAAACAGGAATGGCATTAAAGATGGGTTGAACAAAACCTGTAGCCTATTCAGATGGTCTATTGTGCCATGATAATAGACAAAGTGAGGTTATTGCTTCAGGAACCAGCCAAGTTTCTACGATGCAACGAGATTCGATGGAGGTTTATGAAGAGGAGGGAGTAAGGGAGTTTAAAGAGCATGATCGTGGTTACATGGAGTCTCTAGAAGGAGTGCCTTCACTTTCTTTGGTTCTTGATATGCAGATACCACAAGATGATGATGCCCAAATTCAAATGTGGACACAAGAACAACTTGAGAATAGCAAGTTGGCTCATCTTAGGGAGTAGCATTATCTAGGAAATCAAGTTATGATTATTGATAAATCTACTTCAATGGAACAGTAGAGGAGTGGGAAACGACAACTTCCTGTAGAACATGAAGGAATTGCTGTGTCTATATAAATTGGCTATAGTTATGGTTGTTGAACCAAAGATTTCGGGTTTGATGGCCAAGAAAGTGTTAAGGAAGATTAGGTTTTGTGATTTTTTTTCATTGTGGATCTAGTGTTTTTTGGAGCGATATGGCTTTGTTGAGATAGGCTACAAGTACAATTGGAAGTTGTTTCCAAATCTTCTCAAGTAGTACATGCGATTGTCCATAGTAAAGAGAGACCTGATTGGTTTTCCTCTACAGTATACACAAGTCCTGCTCTTGAGTTTAGAAGGTTATTATGGAATCATTTAGAGAATCTCGCATCTTTAGTCTGTCTACCATAGCTGGTTATGGCAGATTTTAATGAGGTTTGTGGTTTGTCTAAGAAATCGAGAGGTGCAGGTATCTCTTCCACCAGAAGCACTTTATTTAATAATATGATTAACAGTTGCAAGTTAATTAATATTGGTTTTCAAGGCCAACCGTATACATGGTGCAATAACAGACTAGGTAGAGTGAGAATTTATGAAAGACTGGATCGAGCATTAGTTAGTCTAAATTGAAGGCTTATGTTCTTGGACGCAATGTTAAAGCATGTACCTCATACCTACTCTGATCACTTCCTTTCTTATTGTAGTGTGAGGAGTGGCTAAAGGTAGATAAACATATGAAGCCGTTTAGATTTCATAATATGTGGTTAATGGTTCCTACTGTTGATAAGAAGAGTGGAGAACAAATAATGGGGACATATCGGAAAAAACTAGTTCGCTAGCTGAGGCACTTAAAAGGTGGAGCAAAGAGCAATTTGGGAATATATTTAGTACGAAAAAAGAACTGAGAGCGCGTATTAATAGGATTCAACAGTTGCTTGTCGGATGATGGAACCATCATTTATACCTCTTGGATAAGAAACTAGCCCATGAGTATAATGAGTTGTTAAAGCAAGAGGAGTAATTTTGGTGCCAAAAATCATATGTCTAATAGATTCAAGATGGGGACAAAAACACACTTTTTACATTTGTCTACTATTTTTAGGCGATGTCACAATAAGATTGCAATGTTGAAAGATCATAATGATGACTTGGTAACAGATCATGAGGCTTTGTAAAGAATGGTAATGAACTTCTTTAAAAAACTGTACAGTTCGCAGAATGAACAAAGATCTTCATTGCATGTTTTGCATAGCCAAGGTTGGAGGATAACTATATCTCGCAATTGGATAATCCTATTGAGATTGAGGCGGTAAAAAGGGCTCTCTTCCAAATGAAACCATGGAAAGCCCCTAGAGTGGATAGTTTCCAAGCTAGCTTTTTCCAGAAATATTGGGATGTGACAGGAAGTAGTCTAGTAGAATTGGTTCGAAAAGATTTTGAGACTAGGTCGCTTCTTAGCAAGATCAATGAGACCTTCATTGCCTTGATTCTAAAGAATGATAGCCCTGAACTGGTAACACATTTTTGACCAATTAACCTGTGTTGTATGTAACTCTGCCTGTGTGAGTTAACGCAGTGGGTCCCAAGCTCGAGTAAAGGAGGAGGATGGCGGTAGGTTTGAACAACCAACCTTAAAAACTAGTTCAATCTCATGAAATGAACCAATATCATAACATCATTGGGGCGTCCCTTACTCAGCGACGCGCTGCATCGGAGCCCAGGTGTAGTGAAAAGTGGGCAAGGGTTGCTAGGTCGTTGCCTTGAAGCGATGAGCCACATCGACGCCTAGATGTGGTGTTAAATAGGCAAAGGTTCCCACACCACAATGGACGGGGGTGGGTAAAGAAGTTAGTCCATAATCATAATCATAACCATAAGCTTAGGTTAGGATATTGGAATATAGGTACGCTTAGTGGTAAGTTAGCTGAGATTTGTGATGTTATGAGTAGGAGGAGGGTTAACATCTTGTGTCTTCAAGAGACCAAATGGGTTGGGGAAAAAGCTAGAGAGATAGCATCTTGGTAATATAAGCTTTGGTACACAGGAAAAGTTAGAGACCGAAATGGAGTAGGCATCATTATAGATAAAGAGTACCATAAGGATGTTGTACAGATAAGGAGACAAGGGGATGGGATTATTTTGGTTAAGCTAGTGTTAGGAGAAGAGGTGTTGAATGTCATTAGCGTGTATACACCCCATATAGGACTTGATGAGGTTAGTAAATGACAGTTTTGGGAGGATTTAAATAAGGTAGTACAAGAAGTACCTCTAGGAGAAAACCTTTTTATTGGACATGATCTTAATGGACATGTAGGTACAAGTAGAAAGGGTTTTGAGAGTGTACATGGGGGTTTTAGTTATGGTGTAAGAAACGAGGGTGGGGATGCTATCTTAGATTTTGCTTTATCTTATGACCTAATCCTACTAAACACATTGTTTAAGAAGAGAGATTCTCATCTTATAACCTTTAGAAGTGGACCAAGAGCAATTCAAATAGATTTCTTTTTAACTAGGAGTAGGGATAGACATAGATGTTTGGATTGTAAGGTTATCCCGGGTGAGAGTGTTACCGCGCAACACAGACTCCTAGTTCTAGATATGAAGATAGATAGACGACATCGAAGGAACCAACAGAAAGGAATTGAAAGGATTCAATGGTGGAAGCTAAAAGAAGATTGTCATACAACATGTAGAGATAGTTGGATTCAAAAAGAGGATTAGACAACAGAAGAGAACCCAAATGTAATGTGGAATAAGATGGCAAAATGCATTTGGGAGGTGGGCAAAGAGACATTAGGAGTATCAAACGGAAGAGTGCCGACTGGAAAGGATGCAACATGGTGGACTGCAGCAGTAAAAGATGCTATAAAGACTAAGCAAGAGCGTTACAAGGCTTTGAAGAAGAACAACACAGAAGAGAGTTTTACGGAATATAAGTTAGCAAAAAAAGAGGTAAAAAAGACTGTGGCAAAAGCTAAGACGAAGGTTGCAAAAGAGATTTATGACAAGTTGAACACAAAGGAGGGAGAGAAAAAGATATACAGATTGGCGCGAGCAAGAGAAAGGAGGAGTCGCGACCTAGAAGTCGTGAAATATATTAAGGATGAGCATCAAAGAATTCTCGTTAAAGATAATGACATTAAGGACAGGTGGGGTGATTATTTTGACAAATTATTTAATGATGGACAAAATAAAGTTTTGGATAATATCTCGGTGACTCTCAAGGATTTAAATCGGTGCTTTATGCGTAGAATCAAAGAGACAGTGGTAAAAGAGGCACTAAAGATGATGAAGAACAGAAAAGCTGTTGGACCTGATGACATCCCAATTGAAGTTTGGAAATGCCTTGGAGATGTAGGAGTTAGGTGGTTGACAAATCTATTTAATAAGATTTGGCGCACTAACAAAATACTAGAGGAATGGAGGAAGAGTGTCTTGATACCTTTATATAAGAACAAGGGAGATATCCAAAGTTACGCCAACTACCGAGGCATAAAATTGATGAGTCACATGATAAAACTATGAGAGAGAGTAATAGAATGGAGATTAAGAAAGAATATAGAGACATCGGAGAATCAATTTGGTTTTATGTCGGGTCGATCAACTATGCAGGCAATATATTTGCTGAGACAACTTATGGAGCGCTCTCGAGTAAGGGGTAAAGATCTCCATATAGTCTTTATAGATTTGGAGAAAGCATATGATAAAGTACCTAGGGAGGTACTATGGTGGTCCTTAATGAGGAAAAGAGTTCCTTTAAAATATATTAAACTAATTAAAGACATGTATAGAGATGCAAGGACTCATGTGAGGACAGGTGGGGGGCAAACAAGTGAGTTTCCTATCACTGTGGGATTACACCAAGGGTCAGCATTGAGTCCATTCTTGTTTGCGGTAGTTATAGACGAACTAAGAAATCCATCCAGGATAAGATGCCTTGGTGTATGATATTTGCAGATGATATTATCTTATGTGCGGAAACTAGAGTGGAGATCAATACAAAGTTGGAATTATGGAGACAATGTTGGAAGCAAAAGGATTTAAACTAAGCAGAGTGAAGATTGAATACATGGAGTGTAAATTCATGTCTAACCAAGTGGAAGAGCATGATGTACTGACATTAGATGGGGTGGCGATACCTAAGCGGGATCATTTTCGATACTTGGGATCGATAGTACAGATGGATGGAGAGATTGATGGTGATGTGACCTATAGGATCCAGGCTGGATGGAGTAAGTGGAGAAGTGCTACAACTGTTTTATGAGATAAAGGAATTCCTATATGGTTGAAAGGCAAGTTTTATAGGACAGTTGTTAGACCAACATTGTTATATAGTAGTGAATGTTAGATGACTAAGAGGCTACATACACAAAAGATAAGTGTAACAGAAATGCGAATGTTACGGTGGATATACAAGAAAGGATAGATTGAGTAATGATGATATTCGTAAGATGGTTGGAGTGCTACCTATCGAAGACAAGATGTGTGAAAATCATTTACGTTGGTTTGGACACGTAAGACATAGACTTGTATATGCTCCAATTAGGAGAATAGAGGCTATGGATGTTGAGAGAAGGGTTAAGACTAGAGGAAGACTGAAAAAAGACTTGGAAGGAAGTAGTTTGGAAAGATATAGAGGTTTTAGAATTGGATGAGCAAATGGCCTTGAATAGGAATCTATAGAGGAGGAGAATACATATGGACGATCTAACATGAATTCAGATATTGGTTCATATAGCCTACCCCAATCTCTTGGGATAAAGGCTCTGATGATGATGATGATGATGAACCTATGCTGTAAGTCTTACAAATTGATTACTAAAATATTAGTAAGATCGCTCTTGGATGATCTGGTGGCACCCATGCAATCGAGCTTTATTTCGGGAAGACAAGCATTAAACAATATTTTAATTGCTCAGGAAATTATTCATGTTATCCGGACGTGGAATGGATAGATCTAGAAAAGGCCTATGATCGAGTGCAATGGGAGTTCCTTGAGGAAACTTTAAGAAGCTTTGGTTTCTCTCAGAAATGGATACAATTAATCATGTATTGTGTCTCAAATGCTAGCGTGTCATTATTGTGGAATGGAGAAAAATCGGAGATATTTTGCCCAGAGAGAGGCCAGACAAACTAACCTATTATTTCAATACTTGTTTGTTTTATGTATGGAAAGGTTGGGGCATATGATAACAAATGTAGTTGAGAGAGGGCTCTAGAAACCAATTAAAGTTAGAAGAAGCAGTTTGGGGGTATCACATCTTTTCTTTGCTGATGATTCGTTCTTGTTTGGATGGGCTAATGATTCCCAGGCTTCTGTGATACGGAATGTATTAACTGAATTTTGTAATGCTTCAAGTGCCAAAATTAGCTTGGGAAAGTCAAAGATGTTTCTATCTCTAAAGGTAAGGAAACACAGTGGTAGGAGAGCTAGTAGAATCCTTTCTATCAGTCTTACTCAAAATTGGGGTAAGTACTTAAGGTTCCATTAATTCATGGTGGTGTATCAAGAAAACATTACCAAGAGTTAGTTGATAAATTCAATAACAGGCTATCGAGATAGAAATCAAAATGCCTTAGTCTAACAGGCAGAGCTACCCTAATTAATTTTGTGACTTCTACTATCCCTTTATATCATATATTGACGACTTTCTTTGAGGTGGATCGAGTGATAAAAAGGAGTTCATTTAATTAGTTGGCATGATGTGCTCAAGCCAAAAATACATGAGGGGCTTGGTATTCAACACATGGTTCTTCATAATAATGCTATACTCCAAAAAACGATGTGGCGATTTGTGCAAAACCCGAACGGCTTTTGGGTTTGGGTCCTTAAAAGTAAATATAGAGTGTAGGGGGATCTGATGAGGTTTATTGGCACAGTTGATAGAAAGACCCTGTGTTGGTAAAGGTCATGGTGTGATATAGTTAAAGCATGCAATATGTTAGCTGAAGGGCTAACTCGAAGTGTGGGAATGGGAAATGAGACTTTGTTCTGGATAGATGCTTGGATTGGGAAACCATTATTAGATTAACTTGGTTACTGCGCATATGGTGTAGATATCACTATTGCAATTGCTAATTATCGTCAAGAATCGAGTGGTTGGGATTCTAATATACTTTTTGCACATTTACCAGTGGAACTAGTAGTGAAGGTGTTGAGCTATCCCTTACCACAACTTTGCATGATAAAGGATAAATGGATATGGGGTCTTTCTCCGAATGGTCAATTCACGATCAAATCTGCATATAGACAATCTTTGTCAAAGCTTTATGTGGATGATGGAATTAATTGGCTATGGTTGTGGAAGCTTTCTATTCCACATCAATGGAAACATTTCTTATGGCTAGTAAAGCGAGATAGAATCTTAACAAATAGCTTATGCTTCTCGTGGAGTATGGCTACCTTGGCTGCTTGTGAGCTATGTAGTAATTAGATGAAATAGCAATGTATGTGCTATGGGATTGTGTGGTGGCAAAGGAGATATGGGTTAAACTGATGGATGAGTGAGATTCTAATGACTTCTTTGAGTTAGAGTTGGTGAAATAGATAGAGGTTAATTTGTGTTCTCAAGACAAAAAAGATATAATAGAAAATGACTGGCGGTGTACTTTTGCCACTGCTTTTTGGATGCTATGGACGAAGAGGTGTGACCGAACACTTGGTGGGGCTAGCGCACAGGGTACCACATCTCACTTGGTGGAGTTTATTTTACAAGGGGCATTTGAGTTGCACAACGTTAACTCCAAATGTATTTAGCCAACAAGGCAGCAACATTTAATATATTGGATCAAACCATATGAAGGGGTAGCTAAGATAAATACGGATGGATCTCACGTGGCAATCCAAGAGTATCGGGGGCTAGTGGTCTAATCAGAAATGAGAATGATGAATGAATTGTCGGGTTTAAAGCTCACCTTGGTTTTTGCTCAAATGTTATTATTGAACTACATGGGGTTCGTTTTAGTTTGTTATTAGCTAGCAAGAAGGGTTTCGCAATGTTATCTGTGAGTTAAATGCAAAAGTAGTTATTGATCTAATAAAAAATGCAGATATACATTTGCATCCCCTTGGCAGCTTGATTGCGGATGTTAGGGATTTGATGGGTAGAGATTGGAGATGCACCATTGAACATACTCTTCATGAAGGGAATTTCTGTGCAGATGCTTTAGCTAAATCTGGTTGTGATCTAGAGCTTAACTATGAGAGACTACAAGATCCTCCTTCAT
The DNA here is from genome assembly GCA_032173925.1 of Heritiera fomes. Classification (NCBI taxonomy): domain Eukaryota; kingdom Viridiplantae; phylum Streptophyta; class Magnoliopsida; order Malvales; family Malvaceae; genus Heritiera; species Heritiera fomes. Next base: position 15,593,088 of record JAPDPM010000005.1, read on the forward strand.
CAATGAATTCTTTGTTGTTAGCATATGCATGGGGAATTATCTTCCCTCGGCATTTCAAAGTCGTTTTAGAGAAGCTCTAAACCCACTACATTTTCTGCTCTTTACACTACACCTTCAAATAACAAATTAAACTTACACCATTAAATTACAAATTTAACCTTACTATAAAAAAAATATTTTGCTGCTACTGTGTACCATCTTCACCGAAACCATCTTCCCTCCCAAATCTTCTTCTCCATGCGACTGTTCCCCTACAACTCCTTTCAATCGAAACCACTCTCTACAGGTGAGACTTTTGTTACATTTTGCTGCTACTGTGTACCAATCTGAGCTCACCTACCGCAAGCTGTGGAGCTCGAGGTCGACAGCCTTGCGCACGTGAGAGCCTACCTGCGCAAGACTGGTGGTCTCGCGCAGGCTCACCGTGTGAGGTTGCCGACCTCGTGCAGGCTCACCGCGCGAAGCTGTCGACCTCGCGCAGGTGAGCCCATGAGAGGCCATGTGCCTCCAATCTGAACAAGTAGAGCGTCTGATATCCAAGCACATGTGCCGCGCAAGTTGGCTTGTGCGAGGGCACAGGTTCCGCGCAAGCTGCCTTGTGCGCGGACACAGGTTTTGCGCAAGCTGGCTTGCGCGGGAATTGTGCCCGCGCCCAAGCTAGCTTGCGCGGAACCTGTGCCTGCGGTCTTGTTCCGCTAGGAGCAATATTTACCTTTTTTTTTGTTGTTTCTGCTCAACGATTGGCTCCCTTATTTCTGCTCAACGAAGAAGTAATAGCTAGGGTGAAATGAGGAATATATTTTTGTTGGATTCTTAAGCAATTTTACTTAGAATTGAGCATTAATGCTTTGATTGTTTTATTCTTCTAATCATACAATCATTTGCTAAGACATAAATGTTTTTTTTTAGATATGGCAGAAACACAAGGTGGAAGTTCATCTCAAGGAAGACGACGGTGAACCACCGGCTCAGAGAGAAGACGATGAGTAAGCCGATATCGTGCTAAGCAAGCCGAGCAGGCTGAGCAAGCCGAGCAAGCTGAACAAGTAGAACAGATCGAGCAAGAGGAGCAGGCCGAGCAAGTAGATTCAAATGATGCAGATGAGGCATCTCAGCCTTGTCCTGGAGGCCCGAGTGATATGTCTGTTTTGAACAGTTTTAGATCACATGTGGCTTTTGCGATATGGGAGGGTCAGGTAATTATTTTGTTAAATTTAAGAATATAAATCTATTTTATCTATTAAAAATGATCTTATTATTTATTGTTTTTTATATAGGAGCGAGCCAATTTGGAGGTTCTTAATCACACTCAAAAATCTCTCAGTGGACTCTAGACAATGATCGGTCACGTATTCGCTCCATTGTTTTGCAATCCAGCTTTGGTTGCTTGGTTGAGTGTAGTTATCGCACTTACAATAGTACCATCATCTCAGCTTTTTGTGAGAGGTGGCAGCCGGAGACTAACACATTTCATATGCCTTTTGGGGAGATGACAATTACCCTAGATGATGTAGCTACACTGCTTGGCATACTAGTGGTCGACGGGATCGTATCATGCCGACACATCTCCATGAAGCATGCAATCAGAATGTTAGTTCGTTTGCTAGGTGTGTCTCTTACGAAAGCTGAAGCAGCTACGAGTACCGGTCGTGGGTCTAGTGTGACGTTACAATGGTTGAAATCGACTTTTGGCAATGTGACCGATGGCTTTAGTGATGAGGAAATAGTGTATGCTACTCGTGCATACTTACTTCACTTACTTGGATGCACACTTTTTGTGGATAAGAGTGGATCGCATGTTCCAGTTTCATTATTATCCTGTTTAGAGGATTTACAGGTTATCAGTGAATATGCGTCGGGTGCGGGTGCTCTTGCTTATATGTATAGACAGTTAGGTCTTGCGAGCAGGTCAAAAGTACACGGGATTGGAGGCTATATGACCCTTGTCCAGGTATTAAGATTTACTTTTATATAAATAACTTGTGAATTATAATTTGTTTATGTATAATTTATTAACAGTAAATCCTGTTTTATTTGATGTAGGCTTGGATTTATGAGCACTTTCTGTCATTGAGTTCAGAGTTGAATTTCAATTACAAGGATAATTTGCCACGAGCTCAACGATGGAGGCCACGTGGTTATGGCCAAGATGTGAATGTCTTGCGGAACCATCTAGATGACCTCCAGCGTAATCAAGTCTGCTGTGAATGTCTTGTGAGAGGTGGCAGCCGAAGACTAACACATTCCATATGCCTTTTGGGGAGATGACAATTACCCTAGATGATGTAGCTACACTGCTTGGCATACTAGTGGTCGGCGGGATCGTATCATGCCGACACATCTCCATGAAGCGTGCAATCAGAATGTTAGTTCGTTTGCTAGGTGTCTCTCTTACGGAAGCTGAAGCAGCTACGAGTACTGGTCGTGGGTCTAGTGTGACGTTGCAATGGTTGAGATCGACTTTTGGCAATGTGACCAATGGCTTTAATGATGAGGAAATAGTGTATGCTACTCGTGCATACTTACTTCACTTACTTGGATGCACACTTTTTGTGGATAAGAGTGGATCGCATGTTCCGGTTTCATTATTATCCTATTTAGAGGATTTACAGGTTATCAGTGAATATGCGTGGGGTGCGGGTGCTCTTGCTTATATGTATAGACAGTTAGGTCTTGCGAGCAGGTCAAAAGTACACGAGATTGGAGGCTATATGACCCTTGTCCAGGTATTAAGATTTACTTTTATATAAATAACTTGTGAATTATAATTTGTTAATGTATAATTTATTAACAGTAAATCCTGTTTTATTTGATGTAGGCTTGGATTTATGAGCACTTTCTGTCATTGAGTCCAGAGTTAAATTTCAATTACGAGGATAATTTGCCACGAGCTCAACGATGGAGGCCACGTGGTTATGGCTAAGATGTGAATGTCTTGCGGAACCATCTAGATGACCTCCAGCGTAATCAAGTTTGCTGTGATCCATATGCAAATAGTCGAAGACAGCATCCGTTGCCACGATCTGCTTGAAAGCTGGGGATGTCGTGGAGCCGTACCATCCAGAGAGAGTGTTACGGCAGTGGGGCTATGTACAGACTGTACCTCCGAGACCTGTAGCGCCATATAGAGCATATAGAGGTTGTACGAGCGCCACTTATGATGTTGTTTATCAGTTTATGGATCAATTATGGTAGAGATGGCCTATGTATGTCCTCACAGAAGAGAATAGAAGATGAAGGTGTGTGATCCCAGGAGAGACAGCTCCTGACTATATGGCTTGGTATGGCTCTATTTCTCATCCATTCGTACAAAATCCAGCATGCAGATCGAGGCTTCAAGCTCTCCCAGTCGATTCTGATCAATCTAGTGTAAGTTATTAACACTAAATCCTAAGTGAATAAAATTTGTTCATATTATTTGATTTGATAAAATTTCTTTCATGTATTGTTTCGCAGCGCAGGTCAAGGGCAGTGTCCGCATTGAATTACTCATGAGTGAGAGCAGAGATGTAGAGACATTGACAAAGGGAATTTACGACCTACATGAGATATTAACTGGGTCGTCAGATGCTGCTTCATCCTCAGCTCCTCCTCCAGCTCCATCACAGACAACTCCTCCTCGAGCTCCATCACAGACACTTCCAGCTCCATCACAGACAGCTCCTCTTCCAGCTCCTCCACCAGTTACATTAGAGATAGCTTCTCCACCAGTTACATCAAAGATAGCTTCTATACCAATTACTCGTTTTTATACTAGGCTCGAGAGAAGGAGAGGCAAGGCAATTATATCGGGTGCATCAAGGGATTAGTGTATTTGTATTTAGTGACTTTTGTTTTTTAAAGATACAGTTTATGTTTATGATATTAGACAATGTTATTAAAATATGTAATGATTTTTGTTTATAATTTAATGTTTTATTTAGTGATTTTTTAATGCTAGAGTTTATCTTTATAATAGTAGATAATGTTATTAAAACATATACTGCGTAAATCGATAATACAATCATAAGAAGGCATACATATCAAAGACATAAATTGATACTATATTCATACAAAGGCATAAATGTCAAAATACAGTAATATTTAATAAAATATCACGGTTTGTCTAAATCAATGGTTTGTTTAATGGCAACATCCGATCTCGACAACAAATTTCGGAATTCCTCAATGCGAGATACATATGGAAGCTCTCACTCATGAGCAAAATCATATCGGTACCGATGCCAATTGCATGCAATCGAAGGTATTAGTGCAAACGGGTCCATAAATACCTGAAAATATCACTATTAAACGTACGAAAAAATAAAAAACAAAATATCTCAATTCTAACATACATATTATTATCAATACCTCAACAAAATGAGAATCGTGAATAAGTCCAAGTGCTATGAATCCATGTTGCAGAGGTGGAGGTGGTGCAGTTCTAAGCGAAAGATATTACAAGCATTGTCTAGAAGATAAATGGACTAGCACAACGTTATACTTTGTTGCTATCAAGTGACCCATATCGGGTAAAGTCATCCATTTATCATAAGGAGCTGGTATCTTATAATATGATAATATCTCTATCAATTCATCAACACGCTCCTCCGATCCATAGAGACTAACATAATAAGCGCGGAAATCACATATCTCCTCAATCAAATCTTGTCGTACCTTAGCCCATGCATCAACACCCATGCCTAGCAAGCCAGCTATAGCTCGAAAACCACAATGTCCATCCGATTCAACATCCACAGTAGAATGTATGTATTGGTGTATCTCTAAAGGGAAATAATCAATAAATTTCACTTTCCTTTTTCGATGCACTGGTAGTTTCATTATCTTTACTGAATTGACTGAAACGGGTGTTGATGCACTATCATATTGAGATTCAACAATCTCAAAATATGAAGGATCACGTCGAGTTGATTTATCTCGATTGCCTTTGGTCTTAGCCTTCTCGGGTGGAGGAACAAGAAATGTAGTTGTTGGATCACCGAGTTCCCTTAACTTTTTCTTCAAGGCTAATTTTCCCGAGATATCGCAAGCATCGAAGCGTTTCACTATAAGCTCCCACTCGACATCAAGATTCAACTTAGCCAAGTAATCAACATTTTTCTTCTTCAAGTCCAACTTTGACCAAAAAGGATCCAAAACGGACAATGGAATCGGTGTCCCGAACGTTATAAATTCAGCAATCTCGTGAGCACAAGGCAACCGATGTGTGCCTCTAATGATGCATCCACAAACAAGAGGGTCAATGCCAGTATCATTTGCTCATTGTGCTTTCTTCAAAATAATACTCAATGCTGCCCTAGAAACCAATCCTCGTAACTCCTTAAACAAAGTTGGTCGAAAATTATGTTCCACAACAATAAGACTTGTCTAGAATGAGGCCTTTATCTCCGTATGTTGCAGCTCAATCAAGGAGTTGATAACCTTCCATGATGTATCAAAATCTCCTTGGGACGATCTCAGGTGTCTTTTTAACTTTGAATGTGCACTCTCCACCCTATATGATGTTAGAAAATGTTTACTATAATGAATAAATTATATATTTTTTGAAAATAACAATAAGTAAACCCTATAAACCTACATACCTATTTGTTGTAACATTTCTAAAGTGCTTTACTTTATTTGTCCAAGCAACAACAAATTTCTCTTTATGCTGAGTCAACCAAGTATGGATCAAGTACTCGAGCGCTCTAGGATAAGAATGGTAATGAGTTACCAATGAACTTAAATTTGCTTCGTACTTATACTCATTTTAAGAGAATACAAGAACACCCCAAGCTGACATGAATGCCTCCCACTTTTCCTTGCTTTCAAACCACTTTTTACAATTAGCAAGTACATTCTTTAATATATGCCATATACATAAGAGATTGGTTGTGCTAGTGAACACTGTTTGTATAGCTTTCATCAATGCTAAATCCCTATTAGTAACAATGACAGAAGGCATTAAATCAGAAGACATCAAGTTTTTTAACTTCTCTAATGCCCAAGTGTAGTTGTCAGTGCGCTTAGCCTCCATGTAAACAAATGCAACACAAAAGGTCAAATCTGTACATGTCACACCAACAATCTCAAGGAGAGGGAGTCCATATCGATTAGTTTTATATGTACAATCCATAACTAACACATTGGGAAAAGCATTCAATAAATCTATAGCCGTCGGATGCGCTCAAAATAAGTCTCTAATACAATCACTTGACTCATCACTCCTATGTCACTCAACATATTTACAATCATTTAAGTGTTTCATGAGTTGCTGTATCTGTGATCTACCAGCTTTGTCAACCATTCTATACTTTTGTCGTGCATTGTAGATGGTCTTTAATGTGCTGAAATTCTTCTTATCATGTTGTTTCAACATCATTAGTATATTTCTTGGTTTGACCATATTATTTGTCATATCAGCCACTATACCTTGCTCTTTCACCGTTAATCGACCAACAAAGGAATGTCCTTCTGACTGTCTTGCAGCCAAATGGTTATGCATTCCACATACTACTATGACTGCCCAATCATCGCCGCTCTCCAATTTCATCCCCTATAGCTCGAATTGACAATTGCACTTCTTTGTTCCCGTTCCCAAGCGACGGAATTCATCTCTATTTGATCTATACATTCCGTACCGTTCACATGCAAGTCGAAGTCTAGGTTTTCTTCCGGGAACACCAACTTCAGATGATTTAATCACAATAACAAAACCGAGGTCTCTTCCAACCTCTCTAGCCCATGTGATCAAGGCAATTCTACTATTGAAAACCTGAACAAAAAAATTTAATAATTAGTTTTTTTTAACGGTATTTGTATTGCAAAATTATATTAATTTTAAATATGCTTACCTTGTTAGTAGTAAATGCATAAGTGCAGTCAAATATTTCTTCATCCACACTATTGAATTCTTCATTGTACACTACTACTTCTTTGTTATTCTACAAATATTGAACAATTAATAAACAATTAGTACAAGAAATTATATAATAAAAATAATTAATTATAAAAATAAAATTAGTACAATAAATTATACAAGGAATTAGTACAATTATTAAACAATTATAAATTATATAATTATATAATTTATATAATAAAAATAATTAATTATAAAATATAAATATAATTTATACTAAACAGGGAAGTAGGCTTGCGCGCCGGTGGCCATCGCGCGCAAGTAAGGTTGCACGCTGATGGCCATCTCGCAATCTAGGCTTGCGCTTTTTTGGCCATAGCTCACAAGATAGCTTGCGCGCGGATGGCTATTGCACGCAAGAAAACTTGCGCGCGGATGGCCATTGCGCGCAAGTAAGCTTGCGCTCTGGTGACCATGCCGCGCAAGCTTACTTGCGCGAGATGCTAGTTCATCTAATTCTACTGCTACGAAAATAATCCGAAAAAAACTCATAAAATCTTGTTTTTTCTTCTTCTCTTTCAATTTCTTCACTTTCATACTCTTTATAGCTATCATAATAGTTACTCTCACTCATATTTTTCAATTTTTTGAAGGAAAATAAAATGATTGAAGAAGGAAAATGAGAAATGGCAGACTGCAACAGAGAAGGAAAACTGAACTGCAACACTGAAGCACGCAGAGAAGAAAAAAATTTGAGAGGAAAATGAGCTGTAATTTCATTTTTAATTTAGGATATAAAGGTCATTTTACATTTGGATATTTTTGTCTTTTCCTGGATCGTGGTAGGAAGAGTAAAAAACGTGATGAATTTAGAAGTTCTCATAGTTTTATTGTATTTATTTTCTCTTTGTAACAAAAAAAATTACTTTTTCATACTTTTCCACTAACTCCACTGTCACTTTTAATCCAATTTAAATCTCAAGGGTCAAAAATTACCTTTTTGCCCTTTATTCCAAAATTCGATCAAATTTCACAAAGACAATCTCAACACCATATAATCCCACAAATTGTCCAGAAATTTCAAAAAAAAAACTTAAATTAGTTAATAATTCAATAATTCCCTTTATTCCGATTCAATAAGAGTATATAATGATTGTCACATTATGCTAGCATAAGAGCATATAATATGATAAAATATGACCAAGAAACGTTGTTCTATTTAGTTCAGTCCAGTCCAGTCCAGTACCAAGTTTTGTTGTTTTCCGTATATATTTTTAATTCTTGATTCTTCTAATGAACAAGGCCAAATTAATACCTTGCCCTTGATGATAATTAAGAAATAAGATCCAAGTTCCTTTCTTTTTTTTTTGAAAGAAAGAAAAAGAATGAGTAAACATTTATTCATAATATTAGTTCTCTGAACAAATTAAACCCAGCTACTATATATATATATATATATATATATATATATATATATATATATATATATATATATATATATATATATATATATATATATATATATAAACTGTTTCAAATAAATTAAGTTGAAGCATTTGGATAAAATAAAAATACGGATTTTCAAAGCAAAAGAATGTCAGGCCGAGGCCAAAGCCTTCAATATTATTTTGAATGAACACAAAGGTAATAGGTTAAGGAAGTGGATGGTTGACATAACCATGATCAACGGCTGTGTACGTACATTGTAATCATCACAAAAATTTATGGAACAGATGGTCCAGCTCTAGCTCTACACTACAGCTTTTAATCCCCTATTAATTCTTCATTGCCATCTTTCTGCTCTTCACTTTGATAATTTAATTATTCTCTGCTAACAAAACAAATCTATATGAACTTCTTATCATGTTATCGCTTTGTTAACAAAACAAATCTACACATATTTTGACTTTTTGCGGATCTAACCTTGTTAACTACTTTTCTTCTAGCTAGTTAATTGAACTTTGAGGGTATCAAGAACTGAATTTTGGCCACTGAAATTAACACAGTACAATACTCCAACTCTCTTAACAAATCATACAATTGTTGACGGTAATTGAATTGCACTTGAATTTGTTATTTTGTTTCTGCATGCTTACTTTAAAATGGAGGATTTGATATGAACTTTCAGAAATCACATAAATTGTCATTACCTTTACTAGATAAATAAGTATGACACGAGGATTTCTATTTGAATGTGAACTTTTTAGTAGCAGGCAGGCAGGCATGCAATTTATTTTAGGTACATTTATCAGGCAGACAGGTAAAACGCGCCTAATAATGATTTGGTTGGTCAATCTAACAATTTCATTGCTTCACCTGTTAACATGCATCCTTTAAAGACCTCAATCCAAGCCTGAATTTGCTTCTCTTTCCTCTGTTTACCCAAAATCAGCATCTAATGACCTATAGTTATTGGGGTGGGCATAAATTTATGGTAATATGAAATAAAATTCAACAGTCCAGAGAGGAAACAGTTCTTCAGTAATAAATATAGAGCCGTTGCCTGTCTGAAACCAATCATGCCAAACTATTTGGATGCCTTCAAATCCTCAGATTCAATATTTATCCTGGCAATGGTGGCAATGGTTGCCATCATTAATAGGTTGGGCGAGCTGTAGAGGTAATTTAGAGAAAAATCCCTGTACGCAAGCTGAAATTTAAGTTCAACAACTAATATCTTCATATTCATAAATTACTCAAAATATCTACATCAGTCACAACTTTCCTGCCCTTCACTTACATAATTTACATGAGATTTTGACGTAGGATTAAAAACACATCTTACATATATTAGCTAGATATAAAAAATCTAAACTCTGCGTCTTGCGGATCCTTGTTTTTATTTTTCTCCACAATGGATTCTAAAATTTGAGATAATCCTAACTATCATAAGTTGAGCAAATTTCCTACAGATATGGCTGTCTATATAAGATAACCTTCTTGTATTACATAGGAATCTTATATTTCTACGGTGCAAAAGCTGAAACACTATCCTGAAGATTTTGCGGATTGAGAGGTGTCAGCTCGATGAAGACATTTTTTCCTGTATCTCCAGGCTACTTGAATATGAGTAGCAGCAAGGCTTCTCCAATAGGGTGATTCATACCTGTCATAAGGGCAATTTGATCATGAGAATAGAGAAATACATAATCAGCTCCTTTTGACAACTTCATTCCTAGCTCTTACCGACAAAATGTGCCTCTAAATGACCTAAAGGGCAGAATTGATGTACTGTTACTATTAGTCAGATCTGGGGGAATGCATGTTTTGTACATAGGTAATGATTGGACTCCATATTCTTCACTGGAAAGTCAAGCTATGAAGGCAAGGGATATTGAATTGGTATTAAGATGGTAACTTTCATAACCGTATGTGATGCTGCTACCACCAAATTCGACTCAACTAAAAAGATAATGATATATATCACGAAAAGTTCAAACAATATTCCGTCAAATGATCCAGTGTTATTTTACTATCCCTAATTTTGAAATGCCCGCTGTAGTTGGTATTAAATACAGTGGCAATTTTTGTTTCACTCTTATAATCGCCAAGCCAGCATCTAACACAATTGAGAACCAGGAAAACTGAGGCTTAAATTACAGAGTTTTCAAAGATGTAACAACATTTCATCTGATTAGATTTGAGAAGTCAGAATTTGGTACCCCAGTTTTCTATGAACAAACAGAAAGTGCAAGTATTTGATATGCTCTAGTTTCTTCGAGAGAATTTCATAAAGGGTAAGAAATCCAAAGGAATGAAGTATTGACCTACTAAGAGAATGGTAAAAAATGCACAAGAATCTCTAACTTGTGAAAATAATCAGAATATTGCAGTTCTTTATTCTTTTTGGGATATGCTATACAGCCTGATAGCAAATAAAGTAAACAATACTAGAGAGTAATATCAGGGTATTAATTTAGGTTTACACCATGAAGTGTCATATCTAAGAACAGAACTCCTAGATCAACAGTCAGAACAGTCACTCAAACAGTCGTGAAAGCCAAGTTAATCATGATTTTTTATTTGAAAAGGAGAAAATTCTAAGTTTCATATCATAGAACTGCCACAACTAGATCAGCAGTATTCAGTTCTTTATTCACCAATAAATTTCAAAGTTTTGCTTTAACCAAGGAAAGCATAAAAGCTAACGTCAACATGCACACGCTTGTCTGAGCAGGAAAAAAAAGAATATGCATACACTAGTTTATCAAACTATTGACATGAAAGTAACCTTATTGCTCCTTGAACACGTGGATTGCGCAGGAACCTAGAGAACAGACTGGTAACTTCTTCTAGGTCTGCAGCACGAAGGGAAAATGCTTCTACATTTGTCACACATCTGACCGTTCGATTACTAAGTAATCTCTGTCCAGGAATCCTTATTTTCTTCCCATCTGCCACAGAAACCATGTCGATAAAATATCTTTGGTTTGCAGATAAGGAAAAGGCTTAAAATACTGCTATTTAAACTATGGCACAATAGCAATTTGATAAATATTTAAGTGTCAAGAAAATGCACCAAAGAAAATGTTAGTTTAAAATTAGGAATCATGATAATACCTCTGTTTACTGAAGAATGCTCAAGACACCACGTGATAAGTTCCTCACCACAAACATCCCCTTCAGATAAGGGTATCATTCCATTTTCTCCAACACTTTCCATTTTCCCACGCACAATAAAAACCATCTTTTCAATCAGATTATCGGGAGACAAAACATTGCTTCCATTAATATAAGTCTTTTGTCTTAATCTCTCACAGATGGCATCTAAAATAGGATCGTCCATGAGAGCAAAAATACGGACCTGCAGAATGAAAACTTTTTTGAATCTCTGAAAAGGCACCTCAATGCTTACAATATCATTAATCAACACAATCCCAGGAATGTTATGCTGCTAGCCATCATTTGCCCATAGAAGTTCTCAGTAGAAGGAAACCAGGTAAATGATATTTCTCACAAAAAAGATTTTAGAAGTCATCACCATAGTTAATGTTTTTAGGAAGGGTGGCAAAAAAAAAAAAAAACAATAACAATAACAATAACAATAAACAAGAAAAAACACTAGCCAGTTCCATAGGCCCAAGGACTAGCATACTTCCATAAATTAAAGCTATTGAAGCTAACTCAGCTAGTGGGTTTATCATGCCAGACTTTAGGTCAACCTCAAGAATTTCATAAAGATGCAAACCAAATAACATTTGGATCCTCACCAGAGAAAAAGCAGGCCATTGTTTACAAGAGAATCAAGATGCAGTTAGCAAGCTTATTTCAAAACGTTTTTATTATTCACCCTAAGATCACGGAATGTATTTCCATATTGGTATCTACTACCAGTGGTCTAGAGCATGAAAATTTGTACCATTCCCACAGCGTGGCAGACACCATTCAACTATACTTGCAATGTTACATGAAATATACTTCAACAATCGCAGTGCCTCGCAACCTTGTGCATTGCTTTTGAAGTAAAAAGTAAAATTCTAATCCCGCAAAAATATATACATGTGAAGAAATGCTGATTAAAGTTTAGCAGACATTAGCTAGTGCTACTAGTGTGAGAATCCATAAAAAAGTTAATGGTTCAATCTAGAGACTAGAAAATACATTTCATCATTACATATTACTTGAAGATGCATAATGGCCGTAGAAGAAAGAATTATATTATGAAAATTGGTGTTTTTATAGCAATAAACCTAGCACCAAAACCATAAAAGTTATCTGTTAAAAGACCTTGAGCAATGGCTTAAATGGTCATGTCCCCACATATGAGGTGTGGGAATCCTGCAAGTCTGAGGTTTAAGTCTCAGCACTTGTATTCACCTTCCCCCCAGGCAAGAGGCCTCCATTGTACCAAAAAAAAGTTGTTGTTTAAAGCTGCTATTACATATATCATATACAGTTAATTCCAAGCAATAAAATTAAATTTCATTCTTTTTCTAGAAAAAAATTTTTTATTGCTACTTGGGGGAAAGGATATGAGGTAACCATAATTATGGTGAGACTATAGTTATGCTAGAACAAGGCCAACTGGAACATTGATATTTTGCAGTGTAGAAGTTTTCAATGGAGAGAAAAGATGCTAACTGTTCACAAAATCCACATTTGCTTATGGGAAATATAGGAAATTTCAGGCTGAAAGCATTTTATTAAATACAACTTAGACGTTATATTTTCTATTAGGGATTGGTGAAAACTAAAAACTACTACAAACACTGAATTTTTTAGATAAAATTGATGAGAAACCTATCCCACAGATTCGTAAAGCAGAGCCTAAGAAGCAAAGATGCTGAGTTAAAGTAACCATCAGCCAAGGTCCAGTTTCTGACAAAGAAAATTAAGGAAAATGCGTAAAACATGGCACAAGAGATGTAAAATATTTTTCTAGCATACCACCTTCCAAAGTAAACATTTATCTCTTGACACAACAGGACTAACTGTTACAAAGTTGTTACACATTTTCAAAAGATAAAAAATACATAAAATAGAAAAAAAATGAAAAATGAACTACATAACGTATTTTTATGTGCATGTTTGGACAAATAACTATATTAGAAACGGTTTGGAAAATCTCTTAATGAAAGGCGATGATATATAAAGTATCAATGTACCATAAGAGGGAAACTTTAACTTATAATAATAATAATAATAAATAAATAAATAAACTACTACATACGACCATTACTAATGCAAAAGAATGTATTTAGTAGTCTAAGGCACAGTGAATACACTGATTATTTATCTAGTAGCTATTATCAAAGTTGACCAGACATCTTTAGTATTCAAATGTATACAGAAGCACTTATCATTCATTATGTCCAGTAAAAGAGGTTCTTTTTCTTTTTGGGCTTTCGGCAAATTAATGTTGTCTCCTTCAGCAAGTGAGCTAACTGATTTTCATACAATGACAAGTAGGTTGTATGTTTCTTAGGAGTCCAATTACGATATTCTGCAGTATGGACTGGGTAAAGAGTTTAATTGTGTTTATTAAGCCTGCAATACACAGAAAGAGTATTATTCATTCCATTCAGAGATTTTGAAGCTCACTTTTTTAACAAACTTGAAGAGATGACGTCTTATATCTCTCTGAAGGTCTTCAGGTAAGTTCTCAAAAAGCATTTCTTCATTTACCCCTCTTGTGGCAGCCCAATTATATCGTTCAGCCTCTCGTACTTTCCTACACAGCAATTTAGATGGTTAATACCAAATAACCCATGTTTAAACATGATGCAAAAAGTAGCCTTTGGTTGAAGCCACTCATCTAAAAGCCAGACTTTCAAGGGGCCTCAGATAAAAGTGCCAACAGAAAACCATAATGCAATGAGACAGGTAAGCTGACAAATATACGCATTTCAATTAGTGGTGCAGTGTAGTAGATTTACCACCATAACATTTTACATTATTGACCAAGAGGAAGAAAAATCGGACCTGAGATCAAAGTGCCAATAGAAAACCATAATGCAGTGAGACAGGTAATCTGACAAATATACGCATTTCAAGTAGTGGTGCAGGGTAGTAGATCTACCACCATAACATTTTACTTATTTGACCAAGAGGAAAAAAAATCACACATACTCCACAACGACATTCACATGTCCAACAAAAAGATAATAAGTGAGATAATGCCGCTTGAGCATAATTCATAACCAGTCCCAAAAGTGCCTAACCTTTCTGACAGTTTCTTCAATACCACATCATTAACTATGGAATTCCGTGAATTAGTCATCTCATTGTCCATGACATAGACTAAGTCTTGGCATCATAAAGTGTTGAATGATTAGATAAGTTAGTTGTAAACTTAGAATAATTAGATAAGTTAGTTGTAATCTTATATTAGGATTTAATCCAGTTCAGATGATAAGCTAACTGTAATCTTGATTAGGATTTAATCATGTAAAGATGATTAGGTAAAGCTTCTCACCAACACCAACACCAAAACTTATATATAAATACCCTGTACTTAACAGAAATAATTCAAACTTTTATTCATTCAAATCATATGTTTTCCTAGTAATCAAAGCCGGGAGGAAATTCTGCTGATACATTCCAGAAGTTTTCTTTCTTTCTTTCTGTTTGGTTCTGTTTCATAGGACAGAACCCTTTCTATTATTAACCAACTTCTCTACCAGCACTTGCAGAAATCCCACCATGTATAAGTCTTTTTTTATGGCCGAGATCTTGGCAATATTTCTTGTAGAGCCAATTTCTCAAGCGATGATAGCCGAATATTCAAGAAGCTCTCCAACAACCCAAGTGGAAGGCTGCTGTTCTGGAAGAAATGAAAGCACTAGAAAAGAAAGGCACATTGGTGATTACAGAATTTCCCAAAGGAAAGAGTCCAGTTAGTTGCAAGTGGATATTTTCAATTAAACACAATGCAGATGTAAGTGTGAATCGATTCAAATCTCTTTTTGTTGCCAAGGGCTTCATTCAATCTTCTGGTGTTGACTATGAGGAGACATTTGCTCCTATGGCCAAGGTAAACTCAATTCGTGTACGACTATCCTTGGCAGCTAACCTAGAGGAAGAAGTCTTCATGGAGATTCCACTAGGATTTAACTCTTAGGAGAACAATGGTAAAGAGTGCAAGCTTCGTAAGTCACTATATGGCCTCAAACAATCACCATGGGCTTGATTTCATCCCTTAAGAAATGTTGTTAAGAAGTATGTGTAAGGACCCGCATGCCACTTTGTTCTCGCAGGATTCAAGAGGTGACCCCCGCGGCGATCTTACAATTGTCAAGGCCTCACCCGTTTATCTGCCGTCGGCGAGCATCCCCTAGGCGCCCTTGCCCTAGGTTTGCCTTGACCTTGTGAGGTAGGCGGTCACCCAACACTCACTAACGTATTGTCCGCTTTAAGCGGTCGCCCACCCTCACGGCTTTATTCCCTACTGGGACGCGTCCATTCAAGTTCGAACCCATGACCCTCAAGTACATGGATTCTACAAACATCATACCATTTGGACCGGTCGCCCACCCTCACGGCTCTATTCCCCATTGGGACACATCCATTCAAGTTCGAACCCATGACCCCTCAAGTACATGGATTCCACAAACATCATACTGAACCCATGACCCCTCAAGTACATGGATTCTACAAACATCATACCATTTGGACCATTTGGACCGGTCGCCCACCCTCACGGCTCTATTCCCCACTGGGACACGTCCATTCAAGTTCGAACCCATGACCCCTCAAGTACATGGATTCCACAAACATCATACTGAACCCATGACCCCTCAAGTACATGGATTCTACAAACATCATACCATTTGGACAAGTTGTCCAATACTTGTCCAAATGGTATGATGTTTGTAGAATCCATGTACTTGAGGGGTCATGGGTTCGAACTTGAATGGATGCATCCCAGTGGAGAATAAAGCGTGAGGGTGGGCGACCACCTAAAGCAGATAGTACGTTAGTGAGTGTTGGGTGACCGCCTACCTCACAAGGTCAAGGCCAACTTGGGCCGAGGGTGCCTAGGGGATGCTCGCCAACGGCAAATAAACGGGTGAGGCCTTGACAATTGTAAGGTCGCCATGGTCACCTCTTGAATCCTAAGAGAACAAAGTGGCACGCGAGTCTTTACAGTATGTGCTTTCATAGTGCCAAACTAATCACACTATGTTTGTTAAGCAATCATCTAATCACAAGATTGATATCCTTACAGGGGACTACATGGAGGAGATTGTTGGGTTAAAGACCCTTCTCACAAGAGAATTTGAGATAAAAGACTTAGCAAAGCTCAAGTATTTCCTTAGCATAGAAGGAGCTCGATCAAGAAACGAGATTTCTGTTTCACAATGAACATATGTTCTAGATTGTGGAAAAGTCAACTATATTAAATGTGTAAATATCTATATCCCTAGAATTAAGGTTAGACAATTCCTGAATTATGGGGATTAGATTTAGACTGATTTAGTTTCCTATTTTACTGCTTAACAGTAGCTGTATATAATCCTTAGAAGTTGTATTATTCAAGTAAGATTCAGAAATAAACATATTCTGAAATTCCACATGGTATCAAGAGCTTTAGATTTTTTCTTGGAAATCAGTCACTTTTTCAGCCTTCATTGCTGATTTTTCTACAGTTTCTTCTTCAGCCTTCATTGCTGATTTTTTTTACCTTAGGCCTTCATAGCCACTTTCTCATCAAGAACTTTTCTTTCTTGCCAAACCCTAAATCACCATATTTTTCCAAGAGCCGCTGCTGTTTTTTACCACCATGTCAGGTTCTACTTCAATTGTAAATTCTACTCCTCATACCAGTAGTTTGATCAAGAACTCTGCATTGGTCACTGCAGAAGCTAATGTTGGTGGACCAAATGTCCTTGATTTGCGTAAGATTGATGACAAGCCTCGAGTGTGGTGTGACCATTGCAACAAACCACGCCATACTCGAGAAACTTGTTGGCACATCCATGGAAAACCAACAAATTGGAAGCCGAAGCAGAAGCAGTCACAACCCTCTGCCAATGAAGCAAATATGGGTTCCTTCAGCAAAGAGCAGTTCGATCAACTCCTGAAACTACTAAAGTCCAATCCGACATCTGGTACATCTAATAGTTCATTGGCTCATTCAGGTAGAAATCCATTAGCCCTATCCAGTTTCTTTAATTCTGCTCCATGGATCATTGATTCAGGAGCATCTGATCATATGACTAACCTGTCGAATCTATTTAGTTCATACACTCCCTGTTCTGGTAATGAAAAAATAAGAATAGCAGATGGTAGTTTTTCACCTATTGCAGGCAAGGGTTCTATTAAACTTTCTGAAAGTATTGATCTTAAATTTGTACTTCATGTTCCTAAACTTGCTTGTAATCTTTTATCTGTCAGTAAACTTTCAAAGGATTCCAACTGTCGTGTTATCTTTTTTGACTCTCTTTGTCAATTTCAGGACCAAAACTCAGGGAAGATGATTGGCAGTGCTAGAGAAATAAATGGGCTCTACTATTTCAGTGAGGATTTCCTAGGTAATAAAAAAGCTCAAGGGCTTAGTAGTACCAGTTCAAATTCTGTTTCTGATAAAATAATGCAATGGCATCTTAGGTTAGGACATCCTAGTTTCCCTTATTTAAAACATTTATTTCCTAATTTGTTTAAAGGAGTGGATTGCTCTATTTTTCAATGTGAAAGTTGTCTTTTATCTAAAGATCATCGAGTTAAATATATTTCAAAACCTTATAGTCCATCAAAACCATTTTACTTGTTTCATACTGATGTTTGGGGACCTTCAAAGGTTACCACCTTATCTGGAAAAAGGTGGTTCGTAACTTTTATCGATGATCACACTAGATTGTGTTGGGTTTACTTACTAAGCAAAAAATCTGATGTAGAAAAACTTTTCAAAGATTTTTATTGCATGATTGAAACCCAATAAAAAAAAGAAAAATTTGCATCCTTCGAACAGATAATGGAACTGAGTACTTTAATGAATGTTTGGGAAATTTTTTAAAAGAAAAAGGTATTTTACACCAATCTACATGTCGAGACACACCCCAGCAAAATGGAATAGCTGAAAGGAAAAATAGGCATTTACTTGAGGTAGCTAGAGCTATCATGTTTTCTATGAACATTCCAAAATACCTCTGGGGAGATGCTGTGTTGACTGCATCTTACTTAATCAATAGGATGCCAACTCGTGTCTTACATTTTGAAACACCTTTGCATACTCTCAAAAAATACTTCCCAACATTTCGTTTATACTCTGAGTTACCTTTAAAAAATTTTGGATGCACTTGCTTTGTTTATATTCCCCAAATTTTTCGATCCAAATTGGATCCTAAAGCTGAAAAATGTGTTTTCATTGGCTATGCTCCAAATAAAAAAGGGTATAAGTGTTTTAATCCTTTGACAAAGAAAATTCACATTACTATGGATGTCACTTTTCTAGAAAATCAACCCTATTTCAGAAAAAATTTTCTTCAGGGGGAGAATAAAGAAGAAGAAGATAATTTTTGGAAATTCTCTACACCACTACCAAGCCTCATTGAGTCACCAATTCAGTCTATTAAACAATTTAAGGAAATGGACATTAAAAATAATGAAAACAAGGACTCTCTTAGTCAACAGGTGCCAAGTATTGAAGAATCTGAAACAGGGGGAGAATTACTTCAAACGGATTCACATAATCCAAATATTGAGCTTCAGGTTTATACCAGGAGAAAATCTCATAAAAATATTACTGATCCAATTATTTCTCTAGCACCTGTTCAGCCGGAATCTCTGAGGGATGATCCTCCTCCTCAAACTCAGGTTAATCCTAAAATTGCTCCTTTAGTTTCTTCCCTTGAGTCTCCAAATATTGATTTTTCTGATCTAGATGTCCCAATTGCTAACAGAAAAGGAGTAAGATCATGTACCAATCACCCTATTGCAAAATATTTGTCGTATCAAAAGTTGTCCAATAACCACAAAGCATTCCTTTCAAATATTTCTAACTTGCATGTACCAAGATCTATTCAGGATGCCCTAGGTGATCCGGATTGGAAGTTAGCGGTGAAGGAAGAGATGGACGCTCTTGAAAAGAATGGGACTTGGGAGATTGTGGAGCTACCAAGAGGCAAGACAACTGTAGGATGTAAATGGGTCTTCACTGTGAAGTGTAAGGCAGATGGGAGCATAGAGAGGTACAAGACAAGACTTGTTGCCAAGGGGTTCACTCAAACTTATGGCATTGACTACCAAGAGACCTTCGCTCCAGTTGCGAAAATAAACTCAATCCGGGTACTTCTCTCTTTAGCAGTTAATTTCAATTGGTCTCTACAGCAACTTGATGTAAAAAATGCCTTTCTTAATGGAGATTTAGAGGAAGAAGTGTTTATGGACCTCCCACCTGGATTTGAGAAAAACCTCGGAACCAACAAGGTGTGCAAATTGAAAAAATCATTGTATGGTCTTAAACAATCACCAAGAGCATGGTTTGAAAGGTTTGGAAATGTAATGAAGAGCTATGGTTATATTCAGAGTCAAGCTGACCACACAATGTTCTTCAAGCACTCTAGAAATGGTAAACTAGCTATTTTAATTGTGTATGTGGATGATATAATAATAACTGGTGATGATAGTGCAGAAATTGGAGAACTTAAGAGAAGGCTTGCACATGACTTTGAGATAAAGGATTTGGGAGCCTTAAAGTACTTCCTTGGCATGGAATTTGCAAGATCAAAGGAGGGTATCTTTGTTAGCCAACGTAAGTATGTCCTAGACTTGCTTAGTGAGACAGGAATGCTTGGTTGCAAGATAGCTGAAACCCCAATAGAGCCCAACTTGAAACTTCAGCCTGCTGAAACCAAAGACGTGGTGGATAGAGAGAAATACCAAAAACTTGTGGGTAGACTCATCTATTTAGCACATACACGACCTGATATAGCTTTTGCAGTAAGTGTGGTAAGTCAGTTTATGCATTCACCCAGCTCAGAACACTTTGAAGCTGCCTACAGAATCCTAAGGTACCTTAAGGGAACGCCTGGAAAGGGATTGCTTTTCAAAAACCATGGACACCTACCAAGTAGAAGCCTATACCGACGCAGACTGGGCAGGAAGTATTACAGATAGGAGGTCAACTTCAGGCTATTGCACATTTGTGGGAGGAAACCTTGTCACTTGGAAAAGCAAGAAACAGAATGTAGTAGCCAGAAGTAGTGCCGAGGCTGAGTTTCGTTCAATAGCCCATGGGATTTGTGAGGTAATGTGGATTAAAAGACTACTTGAAGACTTGAAGGTTTCTAATCCCTCACCGATAAAGCTCTATTGTGATAATAAAGCTGCAATCTCTATTTCTCACAATCCAGTGCTCCATGATAGAACGAAGCATGTAGAAGTAGATAAGCATTTTATCAAAGAGAAGCTTGACAATGGAATAATTTGCATGCCATATATACCAACAAGTGACCAAGTTGCTGATGTTCTTACAAAGGGATTGCACAGGAAGCAGTTTGAAAATCTAGTGAGCAAGCTTGCCATGGAAGATATCTTCAAGCCAGCTTGAGGGGGAGTGTGGAAAAGTCAACTATATTAAATGTGTAAATATCTATATCCCTAGAATTAAGGTTAAACAATTCCTCAATTATGGGGATTAGATTTAGACTGATTTAGTTTCCTATTTTACTGCTTAACAGTAGCTGTATATAATCCTTAGAAGTTGTATTATTCAAGTAAGATTCAGAAATAAACATATTCTGAAATTCCACATAGATCTTCTTTAGGAAACAGGGATGCGTACATGCAAACTTGTAGATACTCCTATGGATTCTAGTTGAAGAAGAAAGTCCTCTAGTTGACAAAGGCAAATACCAAAGGCTTGCGAGGAAACTGATTTAACTGGCACATACTAGTCAAGATATTTGTTTTGCCATAAGAACACATGGGAGCAGTTTACCAAATCCTTCAATGCTTAAAGAAAAGCCCAAGTAGAGGACTACATATCAAGAAAACCTCAAACAAAGATTTTGAAGTATTCTCAAACGTAGACTAGGCAAGATCTTTGACAAATCAAAGGTCAACCACCAGATATTGCACATTTGTATGGGTAAGTTGGTCACATGGGGAAGCAAGAAGAAGATAGTAGTAGCTTGGAGTAGTGCTAAAGCAGAATTCAAAGCTATGTCTCATGGGATTTGTGAAGGAATTTGGCTTGAAAGGGTGCTAAAGGAATTGAGGATTTCAAAAGGAAGTTCTATGAATTTTTGTGACAACCAAGCAACCACAAGTAATGCCAAGAACCTAATTCACCATGATCAAACCAAGCATAACAAGATTAATCACAATTTTATCAAAGAGAATCAAAGAAGACCAAGTTAGACTTGTAAACAAGCCTACTAGTCTTCAAACCGCAGGTATTCTCACCAAGGCCCTTCCCAGATTCAATTTTGAAAGCTTGAAGTCCAAGTTGGGTATGATTGACATCTAGTACCCAACTTGAGGGTGAGTGTGGAAATCCATTCCATATTTATGGGATTGGATATAATTGATTTTTTTATTTATTTCCTAAGATAATGGGATTTGGTATCTAGACCAAATATTCTCCTGACTTGTTTCATTTAAAAATTTCTTTTATTTAGGATACCTTTTCCCTTTCTATAAATGGCATACAAGATATATAGGGACTTACGTAGATTTCCTAATTTAGCCTACAACTATTTATACTCCCTGTAATTTATAGCTTTTCCAGTAGAAATCAGAAAAAAACACTTTCATATCAGTTTTTACACCCTATAATTAAGGTTAGACAATCCCTCAATCATAGGGATAAAACTTAAGCAGATTTAGTTTCCTATTTACTTCTTAACGGCGACTGTATATAATCCTAAGGGTTTGTATCATCCAAGCAAGATTCTCAATACAATATTCAGATTTTTCACAAGGTATCAAAGCCTTAGGCTTTGTTCGGAAATCAATCTTTTTTTCAGACTTCATTGCTGATTTTTTTTTTGCAGTTTCTTTTTCAGTCTACATTGCTTCTTTTTTCTTTTGCCTTGGGCCTTCATAGTTGATTTCCGTTAAGGCCTTCACAGCCATTTTCTCATCTAGCCTTCATCACCAAAATTTGTTTCTATTTATCTCTATAGCCTTCTATCCATCTTTAGCTCGTCTCTGTCCCTTAAAAAAAAAAAAAGAAAAAACTGTCAAGAGATAACAGAGACTGTCAATACTGCCTTTTTCTTGTAGTAGTTGCATGCAAGATTAGACTTATTGTTGTGCTTGGACTCGGATTTTCTGCCCTTTGAATTTGAAGTGGTTTGCTTGTCCTGAGGATTATTCTTATAGCCAACATCGATCTTTCCGTCGCTTGATCAGGGAGCGTCACATCCCTTCTGCTGTCCTCAACCTAAGTAATGGCAATGGTCCCATTTAGCGATGGTAGTTCTTCCTTGCCGAAGATCTAAACCCTGACTTTATCATACTCTAACCAAAGTCCAGCCACAAAATAATAGATTTTATCTTTTTCAATAAAACTTTTTAGAGTAGCATCATCATCATGGGCTTTCATTGGAATACATCTATAGTGATCCATTTCATTCCATAAATTCTTTAGCAAATTCATTTACTCGATAAGTACACAATAACCTTCTTTCGTAGCTATTAACTTAATTTCATAGATTTTGGCCGAGTCAATCTTCTTGGAGTATGCCTGTTGAATGCTTTCCAAAATCTCTATTGTCGTGGACAAAAACTTGCAAGTGTCACCAATTTCCAGTACCATTGCATTCCAAAGCAATGCCTTTACCATTGAGTTTTGTTCATCCTGTCAAGAATACTATTTGAAAGTCAACTGGTTTAATTAATTTGTTATTTTAGGATATCTATAAATATGTGTATCCATAGCATTAAGGTTATAGATTCTATTAATTAGAATAATATCTAGAATTATGAGTGATATACTTTCCTATTTAGTTAGAGTTCTTTGTATTAAATAGGATACCTATGTACTGTTTTATTTTAAGTCTTTCAATACAATACTTTGATTCCCTACATGGTATCAAGAGCTCTAGGTTTTTTCTTGGAAATCAGTCACTTTTTTCAGCCTTCATTGCTGATTTTTCTGCAGTTTCTTCTTTAGCCTTCATTGCTGATTTTTTTGCCTTAGGCCTTCATAGCCATTTTCTCATCCAGCCTTCATCACCAAAATTTGTTTCTATTCATCTCTATAGGCTTGGTTCTAGTTCTCTTGTTCCAGCCTTCATCACTGTTTATTTTTTTTTGCTCTGTTTTGCTCTTTTTCTAAAGACAAAACAGAGTATTTCGTGTGTTCTTTTTTACCAGCCTTCATAATTGGATTTTTCCTCTGCTCTTCTTCATTGGTGGTTTCTCTTTGTTGCTTGGCCTTATTGCCGATTTATCCCTGATTCTAACCAGTCCTTCAGCAAGTTTTGATTTGTGAAAGACGTCAAAAGTTGCAGAAACAACTACTGCAGCACCAAAGGAGTTGGGCAGTCTCAACAAAGAAGAGATTGAAAAGCTGAGAAAATCTCCAAGTATCCTCGAAAAACCTTCAGTTACCTATTCATTGATACATTAAGGTAAACTTCCAATCTCTCATTTGTGGATTATTGATTCAGAAACCATGGATCATATGACTCATTCCTCTCAAAACTTCAGTTCATATTCACCTTGTTCTAGCAATAGGAAAATTGCTACTGCCGATGTCTCCTTGGCCATGGTAGCTGGGGTAGGAGAAATAAAAATCAATCCTAACCTTACTTTGAAAAATGTCCTACATGTTCCTAAATTGTCCACCAATCTTTTATCAATATCCAAGCTTTCTCATGACATGAATTGCAAAGTAACTTTTTTTTCCATCTTATTGTCTATTTCAGGACCAGGGCTCGAGAATGATTATTGGATGTGCTAAGGAGAAGGACGGATTATACTATTATAAGGAATTTGAGAAATCGAAAGTTGATAAGTGGAACCAGGCCCTAACCTACCTTTTTGGACAAAACCTCACCAATAAAGACACAATTTGGCTTCACCATTTTAGGCTTGGACATCCTTCTTTTTCAACCCTTGAAATTATGTTCCCTTCTTTGTTCAAAGAACTAGTTGATAAGCAATTTCATTGTGATGCATGTGAACTTGCAAAACACAGACGTGCTACCTTTCCCATCAATAATAAAAGAAGTCTTTTTCCTTTTGAGTTGATTCATAGTGATATATGGGGTCCATCTACAATTCCAAATATTTCTTAGGCACATTGGTTTGTTTCATTTATTGAAGATTACACAAGAGTTGCCTGGATATTTCTGCTTAAATCAAAATCTGATGTGAGTGATATCCTCCCAAACTTCTTTTCCATGATAAAAAACCAATTTGGGGTCCAAATCAAAAGGTTTAGGTCAAATAATGCAAAAGATTATTTCAACCAAACACTTTCCCCATATTTTCTACAAGAAGGTATTATTCATGAGTCATCCTGTCTCTACTCCACAACAAAATGGCGTTGCAGAAAGGAAAAATGGTCATCTCCTAAACACTACCCGAGCATTATTATTTCAGAAAAATGTGCCAAAAAACTTTTGGGGGGAAGCAGTTCTTACAACCACACGTCATAAACAGGTTACCATCCCAAGTGTTAAACTTCAAGAGTCCCATGGAGGTATTGTCTCACTTTTATCCAAGTCTCAGTACAACAGGCCATCTTGCTCCTGGAGTATTTGGGTGTGTCTCATTTGTTCATGTCCACAGCCAAACTAGAGGGAAGTTAGACCCTGGAGCTATCAAGTGTGTCTTTATGGGATACTCTTCAACATAGAAATGGTACAATTGCTATCACCCACTTACTAAAAAACTCCTAATCTCAGCAGATGTTACCTTCTTTGAAACAGAACCATATTTCACTCAACCTTAGAGGGAGACAACATTTGTGGAAGATAAGGATCAAGACTTCTTTCTCCTTGACTTGCCGTCATCATCTTCTAAATTCCAAACCGAGACCAAGACCTCCGCTGAAGTTACAATTAAGCAACCTGAGCCTCCTCCTTCACAAACCCAAAATGAGCCCTCCTTACAACCTAGTTCACAAGCAGATGGGGGAAAGGCCACTACTAACAATCGGTTCTCACAGGTTTACTCAAGAAGGAAAAGTCTAGAATCAAGGCCGGACCAATCATCAGACTCAAATCTTGGAAATGAGGTAATATCTTCTAGCTCTACTCCTCAAAGTGATTCCTTATTTGACATTGATTTGCCTATAGCCCTTAGGAAAGGAACTAGAGAGTGCACAAAACATCCATTGTACCCAATATCCAATTTTGTGTCCTTTGGAAAATGCTCTCCATCTCACAGAAGTTTCCTTACAAACATAAACACAATATCCATTCCCAAAACATTATCAGAGGCTTTAAATTGTGAAACTTGAAAGAATGCTACGAATGTTGAAATGCAAGCCCTGGAGAAAAACAATACTTGGGAGATTGTGGAGCTAACAAGAGGAAAGAAACTAGTGGGATGTAAGTGGGTCGTTACAGTTAAGTATAAAGCAGATGGAACGCTTTAGAGGTACAAAGCTAGGCTGGTGGCTGAAGGATACACACAGACATAGGGATAGATTACCAAGAAACCTTTGCTCCAGTTGCCAAGATGAACACGGTGAGAATTCTTCTGTCTCTAGCAGTTAACTTGGACTGGTCCTTACAACAATTTGGTGTAAAAAATGCATTCTTGCACGGAGATCTTGAATAGGAAATCTACATGGAAATATCCCTTGGATTCAATAGAAACATGGCTGCAAATAAGGCTTGAAAGCTCAAGAAGGCACTATATGGCCTAAAACAGTCATCAAGAGCCTGGTTTGGGAGACTTGCCAAGGTAATGCATTTCATGGGGTACAAGCAGAGCCAAGGGGGTCACACTCTATTCATAAAACACTTAGGTTCAGATGGAGTTACTGCTCTCATTGTCTACGTTGATGATATCATAGTGACGGGAAATAATGAAAAGGAAAGGTAGAACTTGGGAAGATGTTTGGCAAAGGAGTTCGAGATTAAGGAACTAGGAAACTTGAAATATTTTCTGAGCATTGAAGTGGCACGGTCGAAACAAGGGATCTTTATATCCCAACAGAAGTATATCCTCGATCTCTTGAGAGACAAAGGAAAATTGGCGTGCAAACCATCCAGCACACCAATTGATCCTAATCATAAATTTGGAGAAGTAGAGGGAGACAATGCTACAAACAAAGAATCATATCAAAGATTGGTTGGTAGACTAATCTACCTATCTCACACACGACCTGATATTGCCTATGCAGTTAGAGTGGTAAGCCAATTTGTGCACAACCCTAAGGAACTCCATTTGCATGCAGTTCACAGAATATTGCACTATCTCAAGGGAACTCCAAGAAAGGGGATTTTATTCAAAAAAGGTGATAAGCTCAATTTGGAGGCCTACACTGACGCTGACTATGCAAGCTCAATGATTGATAGAAGATCCACCACGGGTTACTGCACCTTTTTGGGAGGAACCTTAGTTACTTGAAGGAGCAAAAAGCAGAATGTTGTGGCAAGATTAAGTGTAGAGTCAGAATTTCGGGCAATAGCGCAAGGTGTATGTGAACTACTATGGTTGAAGATCATTTTGGAAGATCTAAGACTCAAGTGGGATGGCCCTATGAAGCTCTACTGTGACAACAAATCTACAATTAGCATTACACACAATCCTGTGCAACATGACCGAACAAAACATATTGAAGTTGATAGACACTTCATTAAGGAGAAGCTTGACAGTGGCAGCTTGACAGTGATCTCATTTGCACACCCTATGTACCAAGTGAATCACAGCTAGCAAATGTCCTAACCAAGGGACTTAACAATCGACTCTTCCACAAGATTGTAACCAAGCTAAGAATGGACAATGTCTATTCACCAGCTTGAGAGGGAGTGTCAAGAATACTATTTGAAAGTCAACTGGTTTAATTAATTTGTTATTTTAGGAAATCTGTAAATATGTATATCCCTAGCATTAAGGTTATAGATTCTATTAATTAGAATAATATCTAGGATTATGAGTGATATACTTTCCTATTTAATTAGAGTTCTTTGTATATAAATAGGATACCTATGTACTGTTTTATTTTAAGTCTTTCAATACAATACTTTGATTCTGTACACATCCCATGCTACAAATCCCAACACCAGTTTTGGTCCGTGCCATGAAGGTGCCTAAGTTTCCCTTTAACTTCGAGAAAAGTTCGAATCACTTATGACCACTTCAAATAGTTTTAAGAATAGAGATTTTACAATTCCACAAAAGATGGGTTGGTTGTCGCTTCTCCAAAGGGAATAGGGCTTTTTGTACTTGTAGTGAAACATTGATCAAACATGTTGGTATAAGGATAGTTTTTTGTGACAAAGGGAATTTTTCAATCACGAGAAGAGTACTATGGTTGGAAAAAAATTCAAAAAAAGAGCAAAGGCTCTGATATCATGTGAACGAAAGTGAATTCTTTATTCAACTTTTAAGAAATGAATACAATCAGGAAGATGCGGTCAAGCCTTCAACACTCAATCAGCTATTAGGAAACGACAATAGGAAAAAGAAAAACACAAAATCAGTTGAATATCTAAAAGTAGTGATTCAACCCACTAAACCAGCAAATCTATAATTATTATAAAAACTGGAATATTCTGCCATTAGTATAAAATCTAGAATATTCTAACAATGAGCAAAAAGACAGGCAACTAATCACTTGTCTCATAAAGACAAGCATAATGCACTTTTTTTGTATGTATGGGCATAAAGACATGCAATCAACCAATCCCTAAATACTTTTACCCCTCATTCTCACGTGCTCTCCTGAACAATTAATGGTTAAGAACGCTGGTATTAAATATAATGTACACTACTCTGTAGCAAAATCAGAAACCGAGATAGTATATCAAGAAATAAGACCGCGTTTTATCTTTATATGAAGGACAATGGTTACAAGATTAGTGCAAATGATTGCAAAAAAAAAAAAGGTGAAATAGACTAAAACTTAGACTCATACCTTCTTAGCTCCTCCGGCAAGCGCCGATGACTCATCCACTGCTCCACATCACGACGTCTTAGTGACATTTCTAACCTCCTAGAAAGAAAAAAAAATTTATCAAGCAAAGCCAAATGATAAATCTATGAAAAATCTAATTAGTACTTGTAAGAACTTAGTAAGCATGTGGTAGGCATGAGATTGAAGAAAGTGTTTTAATAGACATATAGGATATTGACTTCAAGAGGACACCACAATGGCTAAAACTCAATACTCAAACATGAAGGTCCAAGGTCCGAATCATGGATGAGAAAGATGAGGTTTATGGGATGGAAATGGGCTACCTTATCTTTCATTTGTAATATTCTCCTAATTTGTTTTGCTTGTTGTCTTTGATCTAATTAGTATCAATTTGGTTTGTTGAGATTTTAGCATTTTGGTTTGGGTGTGTTTTGAGATGCTTTAGAATTTGGCTACATTTAGCCACATTACTCTAAGTTGAAAATTATTTGATCAAGTTTCTCCTAGAATCTTCTTTGGGAGAGAATTGGAATATTTTCTTTGACTTAAAATACAAACACAACGAGACTTTTTGGATGGTAAGTAGTTTTGGTTTTCCACCATTGTACTTAGCCTCCTTGGCTTTGACTCGTTTGGTAGCCTATTTTGGTTCTCTAGCTTATAACTATATGTATAGAGCTTTGAATTTCTTTGGCACTCATGATCATAAAGCATCAATAAAAATAGCAAAAATCCTATTCAGTGCGATCATGCAAAATATGTTGAGATTGATAAGCATTTCATTAAAGAGAAGCTAGAAAGTGGAGTAATCTGCATGCCATTCACCGCCTAAGAGCGACAAACAGAAAATATTTTAACTAATAGTTTATCTAGACCTACTTTTGAAGCACGAAACAAGTTGGGCACAATTAACATCTATGCACCAAGATGAGGGGAGTGTAGAAATATCAAGTTTTATTTATTTATTTATTTATTTATTTATTTTGGTTGAATAAAATCCTAACTTTACATATCAGCATATTTGAATTTTTAGTTGTTAGGTTGTATTTCAATTCCTAGATTTGTGCTAAGTTAGTTAGAAGGTTAAGATCTTAATCATAGCCTGTTTAATCTCCTGTAACTTTCACATTAAAAGAATAAGTGATATTTTTCCTTCTCTCCTCTGTTTTGTGCAGAGAAACTAATGAGCATCTTGTGTACACTAACTATCAATCAAAAAAAAAAAAAAAGAAAAGCCATGAATAATGCAACATTTATTCAATAAATATTGGGCATGGACAAGGTTGAGGAAAGGCCAAGGATAACTCTTACAACTACTTTTAACACACTTTAAATATATCTTTCACAAGAATGTTAGGATGAAGACTTGCTATCAACATTTTGTTGCACAAGTCATTTTGATGAAGAATTGAAGATAATTGATTTCATCATTAAATATTAGGTTGTCTCTAATATTGTTCTTACATTGCTCATTGCAATATGAAAATTTATTTAAAAGCCTCTCAAATTTGAAGTTATCAACTGGCACTATTACGCATTTTTGGATTAACAAACAAATCCTTAATCCTAAAAATTGTCTTGATCATGGAGGCAACATGAAACAAGGACTTGCCATAAGGTTGGCCCTTCATAACTTCAAAGCAAATCAAGTGGAAACAAATTGCTAAGCAAAGTGGTAATTGTTAAATTTCCTAGTTAGATGAATGATTAGCAAAAAAGTTTGAAAAAAAAAAAGTGTGCAGGTGTAGGTGTTGCAGACAGTAAGGATGTCAAGATAATCCAAGACTAATAACATGAATAAGACAAATTCTTGTCTATATTGATGGTGAATAAATATTAGGACTTTACTTATGCTAGAATAGGTTTTTTCTTTCGGCAAATAAAACCATTTTTAAAGTTTGTGACAGAAAGTTTTATTTATTTTCTCCTTTGTTCAGCTTGATGTGTTAGTGGCATTTTCTCTCTTCTTCAGACTTTGAGGTAAAGTCCTTTGTTTCTACATTTCCTTTTTCAGGACTTCCACTTTGAGTGCTTTTAAGAGTATAATTCGTAGAACTCTAACAAGCCTTTATTTTATTGTTTACTACAGAAAAACCTTGTGAGAATTTTAGCAACAATTGTTCGTTCTTTGACTGTAAAACGCAATTTGTAGAACATTTTGCAATGTTATACCTCCGTCCAAGTGCCTGCAGAAAGTTCTGCATATTTCCAATCAGAAGAGCAAAGAGCAAGAGGCCCAGTCCAATAATGGCCATGGTGAAAAGAACTTCCCAAACAAAATAGCTTGGAGTTTGATTTCCAGCCAGAGTACTGATTTGCTTCATAACATTAAATTAAACAAAAAAACATAAAAGGTCAATGCAAGGTATTGTTAGTTGATAGAACTGATCACAGTATTTACAAACAAGGTATACAATTCAAATATATCAAAGACGAAAGACAAAATTCCATACATGATAGATCTATGAATTATCTGTTTCACTACCTTCAGTCAATTACTTTAAGGGGAAGATGGAATATTTATGATAGCATTAAGCACAGAAGATGGGTGAAGTGGTAACTGAGTATGATGATTATAGAAAAGGAAATAAGCTGATGAAAAGGCTACTTTATATTTAAACAGTAACAAGAATCTTCAGGTAAGGTAGAAGAAAAAAACAAAAAAGAAAAGAGGGAATGCATGAAAAGAATAGGCAACATGTGCTATTTGTAGTAGAGAATTTTGACAAATCGTTTGGGGAACATAGTACATTAATTTTTGAGTGCAGGAAAATGTAGGTATAATATAGTAGCTTCAAAAGTTACTTAGGGGTTGTTTGACATCATTTTTGTTTTGGGTTTTCTATTTTCCTTTTCAGTTTTTTGAAAACGGTAATAGAAAACATATTTGGTAACATATTTATGTTTTCAAAAAACGAAAACCAGAGCATTCCATATATTTGGTAATTTATTATATAATTATAATAAATTATATAATTATTCAAGTATATTATATTTCATATACATAATATTATTTAATATTAAGTATTCACTTATTTAATAATATTAAATTATTTAATAGTAGTAGTGATATATTTTAAGTTTAAATGAAAAATATAATATTAAATAGTTTTAGTAAAATAATAATTACTTTATTAAAAATTATATAATTTGTTAGTGTAACATTTGCCAACAACTGCTATCGAGAGCATTCCATTGAGGTTAAACCCCCATCTAATTAACCTCTGTTTTCCAGTAAGACCAATCATATATTTTAATGATGTGTAATACTTCCACGATGGACTTTAGCCTCGAAACACTTTACACGTTTTTTATGACAAAATATCAATTGGTGAATATAGACACCCCATTTTGTCTGAGGTCTTTAGTATTATTGGACCTACCTGAATATTTTTAATCTAAGTCTGAATCTGAGTTCAATGTCTTTTAGTTACACCTTTGATTTGGGTTTAATTTGATTTTTGGACTTGAAACTGTGATTTTGGACTTAAGTTAGAGTTGGACTTTAGGCCCGATGAATAAAAGACCAATTTTTGTATTTAATTCTAATTTTTAATTTATTAAAAAATAAAAAATACATAAAAATGAAAAGCCAAAAAAAATAATATGAAAAGAAAGAAAATTTAAAAAAAAAAAGAAAGGAAAAAAGATGAATTTGGGAAAACCAAAATGTGATGAATATGCCAAGAATATTAAAGATAAATGGAAAGACAATCAAGCTTTGAAGATACATGGAAATTTTTAGAAAGAAGATCAGACATTGAATTTTGACTTTAATATGGGAAGCAAAATCAAAGTTTGATTGAAAATCATAAATCAAAAGGGAATAAAATTAAATTAAAAATATTTTGGAAAGTCTTTAAGGAGAATTAATTACTAGAAATCGGAAAATAAAAAAGGAGGAAGGAGAGAAGATACAAAGGAAGAAGGGGGAAAAAGCTAAAGCCATACATCCATTCACTACCATACCCAGCCCTGCTCAAGATCATCCTCAAACCCAACGCCACACTCCCTTACCCCAAAACCTCCCTCAAATACTGCTTTAGCCGAAACCACCCAACATTTAAGGCTTCAATTACTGAAATGAAATCATCCCTTTGCTATCCCTTTTGAGCCTATCGATTTCTTTTTGAATGAACTCTCTCTCTCTCTCCCTCACACACACACACACACAAGGAGACGTACAAAAAGAGATCATCACTAAAGCGATGGTTTATCACAAGGATGACTAAAGAAAAGGGAATGAAGAATGAGTGTGTAAAAACATGAGAAAGATGAGAGTTTAGACAAACTTTCTAATTCTGCTCTGTTATAGTTCAGTGTGCAAAACATGTGGTGAGATACGTCTTAATGACCTATCAAATTAAGCCTTGGAAATGGCCTTTCATGTATTCTCTAAATCATCACTAGGTTACGCAGCAAGTTTTAAAGGGCTTCACTTTGTTGTTGCTTTTATTACTTACTTTTTTGCTTCCTCAAAACTTGCTAAAAAGCAAAAGCAAATAGTAACCAGAAAAAAAAAATAAATTCAAATTAAAAAAAAAATCATCTTTTATGAAAAATGAGTGAATGAATAGAACATAACATGATTCAAGCACAATTATTTCAACAAAAGCAACATATAGTGTTTTGCTCTTAAAATATGTTAAATTGTTTACTTTTAAATTCATCAAAGATATTACTTTCTTTTATATTTAAATGCTATTTACTTTTTGCTTCAGAAAGCAAATCTATCTAAATAGACAAAGTCAAAAAGCAACAAACAGATGCCCTTATTATTTAATTAAACTCATTGCAACTAAATTATGCCCAACATGTATAAAAAGTACAAAAGTACAACTTAATTAACGGCGAAATTTATGAGGAAATGAATTACCTGGAATCCCCAAAACAACGAATATACATATCTGGTAATAATACTTCGTCTTGTTGTTAGATTGACAGTCTGTTCATATATTCCATAAGGAAATCCCTCTTTTGTAAAACAGGCAGAAGCTTTTATGTTGTTCTTCCAAGTTGCCAAATCAGAAGTACTTTTAGGACCCCCAGAGCCACAATCTATTAACTCCATGCAACTTTTTATTTGTGAGTTATGGCAGGCATTTCGAAGACATTGATTAACCCTCTGGCAAAGAGAAAGTTAAAAGGGGGACAAATAGGAAATACAAGAATCACAATCATCTTTCATGCTTTATAAACAAAATCAAGCAAGCAGACCTCAAATGCACGCTTCATAATGTAACATCTAGATAAAGCTGATGAATATGCTACACCAAGTTATTTAGTTTAATAATATAAATAAAAATTCTCCCAAAGGAAAAGATACAGCTATTATATTACCTTCCAGAAATTTCAAATCCTATGAGGACACAAATTTGCTGGCAGGCTTCAGATACATGAGTGAAATAAATACACAAGTAGACATTAATGCTTAGCTTATTGTGGAACTGGAAGGAACCATATATTACTAATATGAGTACAAGTGTAAACACATCAAAGGACGTCTGGTTTATGCAAAACCACTTTCTTGTTATAATTTGACTCACATGAATATTTACTTTAGATTGATTTGGTTGCAAGGGGGCAAGATCTGTTGTGGAATATTTATTTGTGTTGCAAAAGTGTATGAACAGTTTCATGCTATTATGCCAATTGCTAGTGACTCAAGTGAGTGCAAAACCAAGGAGAGGCACTTATGAAAATCTTCGAACGCTTAAAACTTTGAGTTTATAGGCCCTCAAGTTGAAAACTTGCTTTTATCGGGACTTGTCAAATGTTCATTTTTCACTCTTCCTAAGATGCTTTTCAAAATGACATCGGTTACCATTTTAGCTATTTGGACTACTTGTTTACCTAACTTTCTGAAGAGTACTAGAATGACTTGTATTGTAACAAATTATGAGTATATGGCATATGGGCTCATTTGGTACATAGGACAGGATTGAACAAGGTATCTACTTATTTCATGCTATACATAGGACAGGATTGAACAAGGTATCTACTTATTTCATGCTATATTTGTCCTTGTCTCATGTTTTCTTACCAAAAAGATCTAAAAGTTAGTTTAGACTAATTATTATATGCTGTGGAAAGTCAACTGCATTAAATTTATGAAATATGTAAATATCTTTATCCCTAGAATTAAGGTTAGGTAATCCCTAAATCATAGGGATGAGATTTAGGCAGATTTTTAGTTTCCTATTTGCTGCTTAACAACAGTTGCATATAATCCTAGGAGGTATTGTATCATTGATAAGTTCTTCTCAATGCAATATTCTGATTTTTCACATGGTATCAAGAGCTTTAGGTATTTCTTGGAAATAAGTTACTTTTTCAGCCTTAGTTACTGATTTTTCCGCAATTTCTTTTCCAGCCTTCATTGTTGATTTTTTCTGCAGTTTCTTTTTTAGCCTTAATTGCTGAATTTTTATTTTTTTTTTGCTTTGAGCCTTCATGGCCATTTTCTCATCTAGCCTTCATCACCAAAATTTGTTTCTGTTCATCTCTCCAGTCTTTTATCCATCCTTAACATTTGTTTTTAGTCCCATAACTGTCAGAGATAACAGAGGCTGCTCTTTTGATTGAGAAGTTAAGAGCTCTTTTGAGATCCTTGGAGAAACCCTCAGGTACATGCTTGTTGGCACATTCATGTAAGTTTCCTATTTCCATTGGATTAAATGTCTCAGATGGAACCTTCGCCAATTCCTAGGTTGTGGATTTAGGAGCAACTGATCACATGACCCATATGTCACAAAATTTTAAAACTTAGACACCCTGTCCAAGCAATAAGAAAATTGCTATAGTTGATGGTTCACTAACTAATATTGCTGGCATAGGAGATGTCCAAATTAGTTCTTCACTCATACTAAAAAGATGTACTTCATGTCCCCAAATTGTCTACCAATCTTCTTTCTATACAATAACTTACTCGAGATTAATGTTGCAATGTAATTTTTTACCCCACTTAATGTGTATTTCAAGACCTGGATTCGAGGAAGCCGATTGGAAGCGCCAAGGAACAGGACAGATAGTACTACCATCAACAGCTTGAATATTGTCAAGAGTAAATCACCTTAGTCCTTCCTTTCTGAACACCATCAATCCAATAAAGAAAAGGTTTGGCTTCATCATCGTAGACTTGGACATCCATCCTTTCCAATTCTCAAAACATTGTTTCCATCCTTGTTTAAAGATCTAGTTATTGGAAGTTTTCATTGTGAGGTCTGTGAGTTAGCAAAACACAAACATGTAACTCTTCCCATTAGCAACAAAAGACGCTCAATTCCTTATTATTTAGTTCATAGTGAAATTTGGGGTCCTTCAAATATTCCTAATGTTTCTAGAGCAAGTTGGTTTATGTCATTTATTGATAATTGCACTAGAGTTTCTTGGATATTTCTGCTCAAACACAAACCTGATGTCAGTACAATTCTCCCAAATTTTCATAACATGGTATAAAATCATTTTGGTATTAAAATCAAAAGGTTTAGAACAGATAATGCTAGGGACTATTTCAATAATGCTTCGAACTCATATTTTCAGAATGGATGGATAATTCATGAGTCATTTTGTGTTCAGAACCCACATCAAAATAGAGTTGCTGAAAGAAAAAAGGGTCACCTACTTGATACAACCCCAGCTTTTCTGTTTCAAAACAATGTACCTAAATCATATTGGGGGGAAGTCATTCTCACAGCCACACATCTCATAAACCGACTACCGTCCAAAGTCTTAAGTTTCAAAAGTCCTATGGACATGCTCTCAAAATTTTATCCTAACCTAAGCACTCAAAATCACCTTACTCCAAGAATATTTGGTTGTGTCCTTTGTCCATGTTCACTGTAAAAACAGGGGAAAACTAGATCCAATAGCTGCCAAGTGCATGTTTGTGGGTGTTGAAATATTTAGAGTTTCAGGATTCCTTATTTTTCAGGGATGAGTTTTAATTTAAACAGGAGATTATCTCTCCTGTTTTATTGCAGTATTTTAAATTTAGATAAGGCTGAGATTATCAGCTGATTTATAGGAATGTTATCTCTGCTTTATTATTGTGGGTATTATCTTTATATAAGAGCCCCTATTTGAGGAAAAAAAGCAGTAAGCCAGAACAGAAAGTTCTAGCAATTCTGTTTCAAATTTCATTCTCATATTTTGTTTTCAAATTTCAGTATTACATTCTTTATGGTATCAAAGCAGGTCTGATCCATCTTCTTTGCCACTGTACAGTATGGCACTCACCTCAGGTTCCACTGGATTGGTACCAGTCACCGTCAAGCCTACTACAACCGCTTCCACCGAGTGTACTGCATTCACAAAGGGGCAATTAGACATCCTCCAACAATTAATCCAAAAGGTTCAGCCTAGTTCAGTTGTTGCTGCAAGCTTAGTTGCTCAGAGAGGTAATTATCTAAATGCTCTCAATGCAGAGGTTGATAGAAATAGTGATTGGACCATTGACTCCGGAGCATCAGATCACGTGACTGGTAATGTGAAACTTTTCCAACACCTTCGCCCGTGTCTGAAAGGTCTTTCAGTAAAAATTGCCGATGGTTCATTATCTACAGTCATTGGAGTTGGAACTGTCGTTGTCTCAAAAAAATTTGTCCTAAATTCTGTCCTTTATATTCCTAACCTGAAATGTAATTTACTCTCAGTCAGTAAGTTATCAAAGGATATGAATTGTATCACAAAATTTTACCCAACTTAGTGTGAATTTTAGGACTTGGAATCAGGGAAGACAATTGGCAATGCTAAAGTGAGGGCCGGCCTATAACTCCTAAGGACTGATTCCTTCAAGCTCAAAGATCAAACTGCTTGCAATGTTTTTTCTAACCTTGATCATGTTTTTTCTAGTTCTAATAATCCTAGTGTAGTGACTTTATGGCATTATCGCATGGGTCATCCTTCTTTCTCCAACATGAAAAAAATGTTTCCATCTTTGTTTAACAAAAATCAAGGTCCTTTTCAATGTGAGATCTGTCATTTGTCCAAACAAACAAGCACAACATTCCATACTTAGCCTTATAGATCATCCCAACCATTTACCCTTATACATAGTGACATCTGGGGACCATATAGAGTAAGAAATGTCTTAGGTGCAAGATGGTTCATTTCTTTCATAGACGACCACACTAGGATTACTTGGCTTTTTCTCATGAAAGAAAAATCTGAAACACGTGCAATCTTTGAAAATTTTCATACGATGATCCAAACTCAGTTCCAAACCAAAATCCAAATTCTTAGAACTGACAATGCCAAAGACTATTTTAACTCTGTTCTTAACAACTACCTATTAGCTAATGGCATTATCCATCAAAGTTCATATGTTGACACCCCTCAACAAAACGGGATTGATGACAGGAAAAACTGCCATCTCCTTGATATTGCCCGTTCATTACTGTTCACATATAATGTTCCAAAACAATTTTGGAGAGAAGCCGTTCTCACAACCACCTACCTAATTAACCGAATGCCTTCACGTCCTCTAAACTTCCAAACCCCATATCATTCCCTTCTCCAATTTTACCCACAAACTCGACTTCTCTCAAACCTCCCACTCAAAATATTTGGCTGCACTGCATTCATCCATGATCATTCCCAACATCGTAGCAAACTTGACCCCAAATCCATAAAATGCATCTTTCTAGGTTATGCTTTCAATCAAAAAGGGTATAAATGCTACTCTCCCATTACTCATCGGTTCTACACCACCATGGATGTTACTTTTATTAAAAACCAGCCCTACTTCACTAAAACTGATATTCAGGGCGAGAATCATGTTACAAGACAGCAACATGAACATCAGTTTTTGTTACCAATTGAACCAGAAATAATACAGCAACCTCCTCAAAACAGCCCCTTACCTGAAACCGAACCAGAAATAATGCAGCAACCTCCTCAAAACAGGCCCTTACCAGAAACCAAACAGCAACCTCCTCAAAGCAGCCCCTTACCTGAATTTGATCATGGGCCAAATGAATCAATTGCAAACAACAAGGAACTTCAAGTCTAATCTAGAAG
Organism: Heritiera fomes; assembly: GCA_032173925.1. Taxonomy (NCBI): domain Eukaryota; kingdom Viridiplantae; phylum Streptophyta; class Magnoliopsida; order Malvales; family Malvaceae; genus Heritiera; species Heritiera fomes. Next base: position 15,631,433 of record JAPDPM010000005.1, read on the forward strand.
ATCACGAGTCCAAAAGGGGGTAGAGTCCGAACCTACTCCAAAGCAAACCCATGAATCTGAACCGGGCTCCAACAACATGAAATCTACATCAGGTAACTCCGAAACTCCTCTTTGTGATTCTATGAGCGATGATCTTGATATCCCAATTGCTAGAAGGAAAGGGATTAGAGCATGCACTCAACATTCAATTTCTAATTTTTTGTCTTATGAAAGGTTGTCCTCTAAGTTTAAAGCCCTTACTACTAAATTATCACTTGTTGAGATTCCACAGACCATAGAACAAGCACTTAAGACTCCATAGTGGGAACAAGCAGTAGAGGAGGAAATACGAGCCTCGGAAAAGAATGGTACATGGGAAATGGTGAAACTTCCAAATGGAAAAACCCCAGTAGGACGTAAATGGATATTCAATGTGAAGTATAACGCAGATGGCAATATCGACAGATATAAGGCCAGATTGGTTGCCAAAGGTTGCACTCAAACCTACAGTATTGATTACCAAGAGACTTTCGCACCAGTTGCTAAGCTAAACACAGTAAGGATACTTCTATCAATAGCAGCTAATCTTGATTGGGAATTGCAACAACTAGACGTGAAGAATGCCTTCCTTAATCGTGATTTAGAAGAGGAAGCGTACATGGAGACTCCACTAGGTTTTAAGGATGAAAAGAGTCCACATCTTGTGTGCAAATTACTTAAGTCTCTCTACAATTCGAAACAATCACCTCGTGCATGGTTTGATAGATTCACTCGAGTACTCGAACACCATGGATTCCAACAAGGGCAAGCCGATCACACACTCTTCACAAGACATTCTTCTACAGGTAAAATTACTATGTTAATTGTGTATGTTGATGATATTATATTGATTGGAGACTACCTAGAAGAAATTGCTAGATTGAAGATTCTGTTGGCCAAAGAGTTTGAAATTAAGGACTTGGGACAACTACGTTATTGTTGAAATATTTAGAGTTTCAGGATTACTTATTTTGCAGGGATGAGTTTTAATTTAAACAGGAGATTATCTCTCCTATTTTACTGCAGTATTTTAAATTTAGATAAGGCTGAGATTATCAGCTGATTTTTAGGAATGTTATCTCTGATTTATTGTGGGTATTATCTTTATATAAGAGCCCCTTTTTAGGAATAAAAGGAAGTAAGCCAGAATAGAAAGTTCTAGCTATTTTGTTTCAAATTTTTAGTCTCATATTCTGTTTTCAAATTTCAGTATCACATTCTTTATGGTATAAGAGCAGGTCTGATCCATCTTCTTTGCCACTGTACAGTATGGCATCAGGAAAACAAACATTTGCTGAAATCACCTCAGGTTCCACTGGATTGGTACCAGTCACTGTCAAGCCTACTACAACCGCTTCCACCGAGTGTACTGCATTCACAAAGGGGCAATTAGACATCCTCCAACAATTAATCCAAAAGGTTCAGCCTAGTTCAGTTGTTGCTACAAGCTTAGTTGCTCAAAGACGTAATTATCTAAATGCTCTTAATGCAAAGGTTGATAGAAATAGTGATTGGATCATTGACTCCGGAGCATCAAATCACATGACTGGTAATGTGAAACTTTTCCAACACCTTCGCCCGTGTCTGAAAGGTCTTTCAGTAAAAATTGCCGATGGCTCATTCTCTACAGTCACTGGAGTTGGAACTGTCGTTGTTGTTGGAAGATGGAAGATTCTACTGAGATATTGCCAGAATCTTAGAGATTTGCTAGCTGATTTTTCTGTAAAAAGATTTAGTCAACTTCTATAAATTCGGAAAGTTTCCTTGTAGTTTAGCTAAAGTTATTATGCAGTTCCTAGAAGTGTGCTGTGTATTTTCTATAAGAAGGAAGCCTGTAAAGTATTTTATACTGTCAGTCAATACATAAAAATTATTCCTTCAGATATCTCTCTTTGTTTTCATGGTATCAGAGCTAGATTTTGATCATTGGCTCTTTCTAAAAAACCCTAGGACTTATTCTGCAGAAGCCTTAGCCAACCTATAGCTTTTACCATGTCTGATATTTCAATTCAATCTAGTCCCCCTACTAACTCAAGGAAAACCACAGAAACCTAAATCCAAGCCTCCAATTCTAGTTCACACTCTGTCCAAATCACCACTATCCGTTTGAATGGTGATAATTTTCGGCGAAGAGAAGAGAGTCGTAGGAATGTTATGCTTGGAAAAAAGGGTGCTGGTGTATCTATCGAAAACTCAGCATTGGCTGCCTCTAATGCAAGACAGATGAATCAGGGAAAGACAGATGAAAGACCTCGAGTTTGGAAAAGCAGAAAACAAGGTGATAGACCCACTCGTGCATATCCTTCAGCAAATGAAGTTGAGACAAGTCCCTTCAGTAAAGAGCAGATGGATCATCTTCTTAAACTGCTAAAATCCAATTCATCATCTGGTATTCCTAGTGTTTCCTTTGCTCAAACAGGTAGTAACCCTAATGCTTTATCTTGTTGTTCAAATTCTGCTCCTTGGATCATTGATTCAGGTGCATCTGACCACATGACTAGTTTGTCTCATCTATTTAATTCTTATGTACCTTGTTCTGGTAATGAAACAATTAGAATTGCCGATGGTAGTTTCTCACCTATTGCAGGAAAAGGATCAATAAAAATCTCAGAGAATATAGATCTTAAATCTGTTCTTCATGTCCCTACACTTGCCTGTAATCTTTTGTCTGTGAGTAAATTATCCAAAGATTCTAACTGTCGTGTTACCTTCTTTGATTCTCGTTGTGAATTCCAGGACTTGAACTCGGGGAGGATGATTGGCAGTGCTAGAATGATAGACGACCTTTACTGTTTTGATGACAACCTCTTCAGTAATAAAAAAGCTCAATGTTTTGGTAGTATTAGTTCAATTTCTGTTCGTGAACAAATAATGCTTTGGCATCTTAGACTAGGACATCCTAGTTTTCCTTATCTTAAACATTTATTTCCTGCTTTATTTAAAAATTTGGATTGTTCATCTTTTTAATGTGAGAGTTGTCATTTATCAAAGAGCCACCGTGCTACTTATATCTCAAAACCATATCATGCTTCCAAACCATTTTATTTGATTCATACTGATGTTTGGGGTCCTTCAAAGATTATCACTTTATCTGGAAAAAAATGGTTTGTGACATTCATAGATGATCACACACAATTGTGTTGGGTAAGTGACAAATCTATGGTGGAAAAGTTGTTCAAAGATTTTTATAATATGGTTGAAAATCAATTTCAAACAAAAATTAGTATATTACGCTCCGATAATGGAACGGAATATTTTAATGAATGTTTTGAGAAATTTTTTTAAAGAAAAAGGTATCCAACATCAATCTACGTGTCATGATACTCCTAAGCAAAATGGAATTGCTGAGAGAAAAAATAAACATTTACTTGAAGTGGCTCGTGCCATCATGTTTTCTATGCATATTCCAAAATATTTATGGGGAGAAGCTGTTTTAACAGCATCCTATTTGATTAATAGGATGCCTACCCGAGTTTTAAACTACATCACACCTTTAGACTGCCTCAAAAAAACTTTTCCAGAATCTAGAATACAATCTGATTTGCCTTTAAAAGTTTTTGGCTGCACAGTATTTGTTCATATACCCAGCAAACTTAGATCTAAACTTGATCCTAGAGCTGAAAAATGTGTTTTCATAGGTTATGCTCCAAATAAAAAAGGGTACAAGTGTTATAATTCTCAAACCAGAAAAATCCATGTCAGTATGGATGTCTCTTTTTTGGAAAATCAACCTTACTTTAGCAAAAATTATCTTCAGGGGGAGAAAGAAAGAGAAGAAGACAATTTCTGGAACATTTCTCTACCTAATACAATCATTTGTGATACCACTTCTCCTATTTTTTTTGAAACAAAAATTCAGGAAAAATCTGTTCAAGATATTGAGAACAAAGGAAATTCGAATCAACCATTGCAAAGCATGGATGTATCACAAACAGGGGGAGAAATACTACAAACGTATCAAAACAATCCAAATTTTGAGCTTCTGGTTTATACTAGAAGAACTCATAAAATTGGTAAAGATCCACCTATCACTCTAGCACAGAATCAACCACAATCTCCGAGAGATGGTCCTTCAAATATTCAAGGTAATTCTATTCCTATTTCATCTTCAGCTCCAATTCCTTCTTCTATTATGCCTTCTAACAATGAGTCCTCAGATCTTAATGTTCCCATAGCTATTAGGAAAGGAGTTCGAACATGTACCAATCACCCTATTGCCAAATATTTATCTTACCATAGACTTTCTAATCACCATAGAGCATTTACCTCAAAAATTTCTCATTTGTTTGTTCCGAGAAACATTCAGGAAGCTCTAGATGATCCAAATTGGAAGTTAGCAGTTATAGAAGAGATGAATGCTCTTAAGAAAAGTGGTACTTGGGAGGTAGTGGACTTGCCAAGGGACAAGAAGACAGTAGGGTGCAAATGGGTATTTACTGTAAAGTGCAAGGCTGATGGTAGTGTAGAAAGGTACAAGGCTAGGCTTGTGGCAAAAGGATTTACAGACCTATGGGATTGATTACCAAGAAACGTTCGCTCCAGTAGCCAAAATAAACTCAATTCGGGTTTTATTATCTTTGGCCGTGAATCTCAATTGGTCCCTACATCAATTAGATGTAAAAAATGTCTTCCTAAATGGAGATTTGGAAGAGGAAGTGTTTATGAACCTACCACCTGGCTTTGAGGAAAGGTTTGGTAAAGATAAAGTCTGTAGATTAAAGAAGTCGTTGTATGGCCTCAAACAATCCCCTAGAGCTTGGTTTGAACGCTTTGGGAAGGTAGTAAAAAGTCATGGTTACTGTCAAAGTCAAGCAGATCATACTATGTTTTATAAACGTTCAAGAGACGGGAAAATTGCTATCTTGATCGTTTATGTGGATGATATAATCTTGACAGGTGATGATAATGTTGAACTAGAAAGATTGAAGAAGAGACTTGCTAATGACTTTGAAATCAAATACTTGGGTACGTTGAAATATTTCATCGGGATGGAGTTTGCTAGGTCTAAGGAAGGTATATTTGTCAACCAACGCAAGTACATACTCGATTTGCTTGGTGAGACGGGTTTGCTTGGTTGCGAAGCAGCTGAAACACCGATTGAACCCAACTTAAAGCTACAACCTGCCAAAACTAAAGATGTGGTGAACAGGGACCAATACCAAAGGCTTGTTGGAAGATTGATTTATTTGTCCCATACACGTCCAGATATAGCTTTTGCAGTAAGCATGGTGAGTCAATTTATGCATTCACCAGGTTTGGAACACTTTGATGCTGTGTACAGGATCTTGAGGTAGTTGAAAGAGACTCCTAGAAGGGGTCTGTTGTCTAAGAAACGTGGACACCTACAGATCGAAGTCTACACTGATGCAGATTGGGCTGGAAGTATTAATGACAGAAGATCAACTTCAAGCTACTGTACATTTGTTGGAGGAAATCTTGCTACTTGGCTGAGCAAGAAACAAAATGTGGTGGCTAGAAGTAGTGCAGAAGCTGAGTTTAGATCTGTTGCTCATGGGATTTGTGAAGTAATGTGGATTAAAAGGTCGTTAGAAGATTTGAGGATCTCTAACCCTTCACACATGAAAGTATATTGTGATAATAAAGCAGCAATCTCTATTGCTCAAAATCCAGTCCTTCATGACAGAACAAAGCATGTGGAAGTGGATAAGCATTTTATTAAAGAAAAGCTCAATAATGGACTGATTTGCATGCCTTACATTCCAACTACTGATCAGATTGCTGATATACTTACAAAGGGGCTACATAAGAAGCAATTTGACAGTTTGATTAGCAAGCTGGCAATGGAAGATATCTTCAAGCCAGCTTGAGGGGGAGTGTTGGAAGATGGAAGATTCTGCTGAGATATTGCCAGAATCTTAGAGATTTGCTAGCTGATTTTTCTGTAAAAAGATTTAGTCAACTTATGTAAATTAGGAAAGTTTCCTTGTAGTTTAGCTGGAGTTATTATGCAGTTCCTAGAAGTGTGCTGTGTATTTTCTATAAGAAGGAAGCCTGTAAAGTATTTTATACTGTCAGTCAATACATAAAAATTATTCCTTCATATATCTCTCTTTGTTTTCAGTTGTCTCAAAAAATTTAGTCCTAAATTCTGTCCTTTATATTCCTAACCTGAAATGCAATTTACTCTCAGTCAGTAAGTTATCAAAGGATATGAATTGTATTACAAAATTTCACCCAACTTGGTGTGAATTTCAGGACTTGGAATCGGGGAAGACAATTGGCAATGCTAAAGTGAGGGCCGGCCTATATCTCCTAAGGACTGATTCCTTCAAGCTCAAAGATCAAACTGCTTGCAATGCTTTTTCTAACCTTGATCATGTTTTCTCTGGTTCTAATAATCCTAGTGTAGTGACTTTATGGCATTATTGCATGGGTCATCCTTCTTTCCCCTACATGAAAAAAATGTTTCCATCTTTGCTTAACAAAAATCAAGGTCCTTTTCAATGTGAGATCTGTCACTTGTCCAAACAAACAAGCACAACATTCCATACTCAGCCTTATAGATCATCCCAACCATTTACCCTTATACATAGTGACATCTGGGGACCATCTAGAGTAAAAAATGTCTCGGGTGCAAGATGGTTCATTTCTTTCATGGACGACCACACTAGGATTACTTGGCTTTTTCTCATGAAAGAAAAATCTGAAACACGTGCAATCTTTGAAAATTTTCATAAGATGATCCAAACTCAATCCCAAACCAAAATCCAAATTCTTAGAACTGACAATGCCAAAGACTACTTTAACTCTATTCTTAACAACTACCTATTAGCTAATGGCATTATCCATCAAAGTTCATGTGTTGACACCCCTCAACAAAACGGGATTGCTGAAAAGAAAAATCGCCATCTCCTTGATATTGCCCGTTCGATACTGTTCACACATAATGTTCCAAAACAATTTTGGGGAGAAGCCGTTCTCACAACCACCTACCTAATTAACCGAATGACTTCACGTCTTCTAAACTTCCAAACCCCATATCATTCCCTTCTCCAAATTTACCCACAAACTCGACTTCTCTCAAACCTCCCACTCAAAATATTTGGCTGCACTGCATTCATCCATGATCATTCCCAACATCGTAGCAAACTTGACCCCAAATCCATAAAATGCACCTTTCTAGGTTATGCTTCCAATCAAAAAGGGTATAAATGCTACTCTCCCATTACTCATCGATTCTATACCACCATGGATGTTACTTTTATTGAAAACCAGCCCTACTTCACCAAAACTGATATTCAGGGGGAGAATCATGTTACAAGACAGCAACATGAATATCAGTTTTTGTTACCAATTGAACCAGAAATAATACAGCAACCTCCTCAAAACAGCCCCTTACCAGAAACCAAACAGCAACCTCCTCAAAGCAGCCCCTTACCTGAATTTGATCATGGGCTAAATGAATCAGTTGCAAACAAAGAACTTCAAGTCTATTCTAGAAGATCACGAGTCCAAAAGGAGATAGAGTCCGAACCTACTCCAAAGCAAACCCATGAATCTAAACCGAGCTCCAACAACATGAAATCTACATCAGGTAACTCCAAAACTCCTCTTTGTGATTCTATGGGCGATGATCTTGATATCCCAATTGCTAAAAGGAAAGGGATTAGAGCATGCACTCAACATCCAATTTCTAATTTTTTGTCTTATGAAAGGTTGTCCTCCAAGTTGAAAGCCTTTACTACTTGTGGAATTCTTGCCTAAAGTTAGTTAGGAATTATAGGGATTTTGTTAGTTTATTTTTGGTATTCTGTAATAAAGAGAATCTGGTATTATGTACCAGATCTCTCCTCTATAATAAAGAGAATCTGGTATTATGTACCAGATCTCTCCTTTATTTCCTTTCCTTATTTAGTCCTAGTATTGTGGCAGACATACAGCAGCCACTCCCTATATGTATTACGTTATGTTATTGAATAATATTGAGCCTTTCTGTCAGAAATTCTTTCATGGTATCAAGAGCCAACCTCTGAAAACCTAATTTTCCCATGACAAAATACGGCATGGCTACTGAAAGACAAAGCTCAACATCCGAAGTGACCTCCAATCCAGAATCTGCACCAGCAGCAAGCAATCATGGAGGAACTGAAAACATTTCCATTCTCATAACAGGTCACAAACTCAACGGGCATAATTACCTTCAATGGTCTCAATCGGTTATGATGTTCATCTGTGGGAAAGGCAAGGATGATTATCTCACAGGCGAAGTCACTATTCCAGAGAAGAACGATCCCAAATTCAAGGTTCGGAAGATTGAGAATCACATGGTAATGTCGTGGCTAATTAATTCAATGAACAACGACATTGGAGAAAATTTTCTCCTCTATGGGACTGCAAAGGAAATCTGGGACGCTGCAAGAGAGACATACTCCAGCTCTGAAAAAACAGCAGAACTATTCGAGATAGAAGCAATTTTGCATGATCTACGTCAGGGAGATCTAACAGTCACTCAGTACTTCAACACTCTCACTCGTCATTGGCAACATCTTGACATGTTCGAAGTTCATGCTTGGAAATGCTCTGAAGATACAGCCTTATACAGAAAAATTGTGGAGCAGAAACGGACATTCAAATTTCTCCTTGGCCTCAACAAAGACTTGGATGAAGTCAAAAGAAGAGTGATGGGAACTGTGGGAAACCGTATTATTTTAGGAAAATAAATATTTCCTAGAATCAAGTCCATATATTTAGTTGTAATTATGTATTTATTGAGATCCCGTAAGTTTAGGGATTTCAATTAGTATTAGGAGTAGTTTCCTAATTTAGTGCTAGAGCCCTTGTGTATATAAACAAACGTATTATTCAATAAACAATTCAATTCAAACCCTAAACATTGACATGGTATCAAAGCAGTAAGATTTTTCTGGGAAATTAGGTGTTTTTTTTTTTTTGGCCTGTCATAGTTTTTCTTTTCTGTTTTGCTCTGTTTTTCTACTGCCAAAACAGAGCATTTACAGTGCTTTACCAGCCTTCATTGCTGGAAATTTTTTATCAGCCTTTATTGCTGTTTTTTTCTTTCTTCTTCAAGTAATCTGTTAATTTCTGCCCATTGGAGACCAAGGACGATGTCAGAGACCAAGGAGATTGGTACGACTGCTGTAGTTCCATTGGATGAAGGAGGCAAAACTCAATCGCAGGGAGAATTGCAAGCCATTCAGGCTGCCTACAGATTGGATGGAAAGAATTACCTCAAGTGGTCCCAACTTGTTCGTACAATCTTGAAAGGCAAAGGGAAGATCGGCCATCTGTTAGGTACGGGACCGAAGCCAGGAGATTTAGGTTTTGGAGTATGGGATGAAGAGGATTCCATGATTATGGCGTGGTTATGGAATTCTATGGTGCCCGAGATAAGTGATACGGTTATGTTCATGGCTACGGCCAAGGACATTTGGGATGCAATCCAACAGACCTACTCAAAGGCCAGAGATGCAGCTCAAGTGTACGAGGTGAAGGTCAAGACTATGGCTGCGAAGCAAGGAAGCAAGACTGTGACCGAATATGCCAACCAATTGAAATCTCTATGGCAAGAACTTGACCACTATAGGGTGATTCAGACTAAATGCCCGGATGATGCAGCCATACTAAAGGATTTTATTGAACGAGATAGAGTTTATGACTTTCTTGTTGGTTTAAACTTTGAGTTTGATCAAGTCAGGATCCAAATTCTCGGAAAGCAGGAAATTCCATGCTTCAATGAAGTGGTGGCTATTATTCGGAGTGAAGAAAGTAGAAGGAGCTTGATGCTTGATCCTCAAACTGTAGATGGTTCAGCCATGGTAGCTGAAAGTGTAAAAAATGGTTCGACAAGCATGGAAAGGAAGGCTGCCATTGAAGTAGGCAAGAGTGGTCAGCCCAAGGCTCAACAAGCATGGAAAGGAAGGCTGCCATTGAAGTAGGCAAGAGTGGTCAGCCCAAGGCTCAAGGCCGTGATGGATTATGGTGCACCTACTGCAAAAAGGGGCGCCACACTCGTGAGAAATGCTGGAAACTGCATGGGAAACCTCCCAGCCGTGAGTGGGGTCAAAGAGATAATCCGTCGAGGGGTAATGGGCAACCCATGTTGCTACCAACGCACCACATGGAGAAGCCAAGCAGGAACCAGCAAGTCTTAACCAAGAGGAGGTGGAAAGAGTGAGATCATTCTTAAGTAACCTCGAGAAACCTACAGGTACTTGTACTTTGGCGTATTCAGGTAAGCTTCTATTTTCATTTGGATTAAATGCCTCAGAAACATCCTTTACTCAATCTTGGATCATGGATTCAGGAGCCACCGATCACATGACCCACTCATCCAAACATTTTTCCACATACTCACCATGTTCAAGCAATAAGAAAATAGCCACAGCTGATGGATCCTTAGCAACCGTAGCTGGTATAGGAGATGTTCAAATAAACCCATCCATAACCTTGAAAAATGTCCTTCATGTTCCTAAGCTATCCACCAATCTTTTCTCTGTACAGAAACTCACACAAGACTTGCTTTGTAATGTGACTTTTCACAGTAGTTATTGTTTATTTCAGGACAAGGATTCGGGGAGGACGATTGGACGTGCTAGAGAACGGGATGGTCTTTACTACCTTGCGGAATTAAACAAGTCAAACATATTCGAGAGCAGATCACCCCACTCATTCATGTCCGAGTCTATGTTATCTAGTAAGGAGAAAGTTTTTCTTTACCATTGTCAGTTAGGACATCCATCATTTAGGGTTATTAAAATTCTGTTTCCTTCATTGTTTACAAAGTTGGATATTGAGAGTCTTCATTGTGAGGTGTGTGAACTTGCCAAACACAAGCGTATACCTTTTCCAATAAGCAATAAAAGAAGCATTTTTCCTTTTTATCTTGTTCACACTGATATTTGGGGTCCCTCTACTGTTGCTAATGTGTCAGGGGCACGATGGTTTGTGACTTTTATTGATGATTGTACCCGAGTTACCTGGGTTTTCTTGCTTAAACATAAGTCAGATGTTAGCACTGTGTTCCCTAATTTCTTCTCCATGGTAAAAAACCAGTTTGGTGTGAGTATTAAAAAACTTAGGTCAGACAATGCCAAGGATTATTTCAATCAAATTCTTACCCCTTTTTGTCAAAGAGAGGGAATAATTCACGAGTCTTCCTGTGTGAGAACACCACAACAAAATGGAGTCGCCGAAAGAAAAAATGGGCACCTTTTAGACCAAACCCGAGCACTGTTGTATCAAAAAAATGTGCCAAAAAGTTTCTGGGGGGAAGCAGTTCTCACAGCCACTCATCTCATCAATAGATTACCCTCTAGAGTTCTAGGATTCAAAAGTCCAATGGATGTGCTTTCTTCATTCTATCCGAACCTCTCTACCACAAACAATCTTACACCTCGCATTTTTGGGTGTGTGTCCTTTGTTCATATCCACAGTCAAGACAGGGGGAAGCTAGACCCTAGAGCTCTAAAGTGTGTTTTTATTGGGTATTCCTCAACTCAGAAAGGATATAAGTGTTACCATCCTCCGTCTAAGAAATTTTATGTGTCACGAGATGTAACATTCAATGAACAAGAGGCTTATTTCACTCAACCTTATCTTCAGGGGGAGAGTCTTAGGGAAGATAAGGAAGGTTTTCTTGGGTTGCCTAATCTTTCACTTTTGTCTCAACCCAATCATATGCCCCAACTGTCTGTTGAGCCATCTGTTGAGTCTGAACCTGAGTCAAATGCCCCAGTTGTTGGTGAACTTGAACCTGAGTCAAATAAGACCACTCCTACTGCACCAAATGTGTCTGAACCCAAACTAGTACCTAACCCCAAATCTGCTCTTGGAGATGTGAGATTTGGTAAAAACTTGGTGTACTCAAGGCAGAAAAAGGCCAATCCAGGATCTATGCAAGTTCAAGAGTCCAACTCAAGTTCTTCAAATGAGGTAACAATTACTAACTTTCCAGCATTACAGAGTGAAACCAAAGCCCAAATTACTGATACTGAAGATGACCAGGACCTTCCAATTGCTATTAGAAAAGGGACCAGAAAGTGTACAAAACAGCCATTATATCCTCTTTCACACTACCTATCATTTAAAAATTTCTCACCAACCTACAAAGCCTTCCTTGTAAGCCTAAAGAACACCACCATTCCTACTACCTTATCTGAGGTATTGTCTAATGAAAAATGGAAACAAGCCATGGATGTGGAGATGGAGGCTCTAGAGAAGAATAAAACTTGGGAGTTGGTGAAGTTACCAGCAGGAAAAAGGTCGGTGGGGTGGAAGTGGGTTTATACTGTGAAATACAGGGCAGATGGGTCAATTGAGAGATACAAGGCGAGGTTGGTAGCTAAAGGGTATACACAGACTTATGGGATTGACTACCTAGAGACGTTTGCCCCAGTTGCTAAGATGAATACAGTCAGAGTAATCTTATCTCTAGCTGCCAATTTTGGTTGGGAACTATAGCAATTTGATGTGAAAAATGCCTTCTTACACGGGGAGCTTAAGGAGGAGATTTATATGGAGATTCCACCAGGTTATGGAAGGAATGTGATTGCCAATACTGTATGTAGGTTGAACAAAGCTTTGTATGGCCTGAAGCAATCTCCTCGAGCTTGGTTTGGAAGATTTGCTAGAGTCATGTTGGCCATGGGATACAAACAAAGTCAGGGGGATCACACATTGTTTATCAAACATTCTGCTTCAGGGGGAGTAACAGCACTGTTAGTATATGTGGATGACATTATATTAACTGGAGATGACAAAAGGGAGCAGCAAATATTGAGTCAATGCTTGGCTAAGGAGTTTGAAATTAAGACTTTGGGAAGATTGAAATATTTTCTGGGAATTGAAGTTGCGCACTCTAGAAAAGGGATTTTTATATCCCAACAGAAGTATGTTACGGATTTGCTCAAGGAAACGGGCAAAACTGCATGCAAACCCGCAAGTACTCCTATGGACCCAAACCTCAAGCTAGGAAAAGCAGAGGAAGATGCCACAGTGGACAAGGAAATGTATCAACGTCTCGTGGGAAGACTGATTTACTTATCACATACCAGACCTGATATAGCTTATGCGGTGAGCTTAATCAGTCAGTTTATGCATAGTCCAAGAGAGGTTCATTTGCAGGCTGCCCACCGAATTTTGCAGTATCTTAAAGGAACACCAGGAAGAGGAATTCTGTTCAAGAGGAATAGGAGTACGACACTTGAAGCCTATACTGATGCTGACTATGCAGGATCGATCATCGATAGGAGATCAACCTCCGGGTATTGTACCTTTCTTGGAGGGAATCTTGTGACATGGAGAAGCAAGAAACAGAGTGTAGTAGCACGTTCTAGTGCTGAGGCAGAATTTCGTGCAATGGCACAAGGCGTGTGTGAGCTACTTTGGCTGAAAATCATCCTAGAAGACTTAAAGATTAAATGGGAAGGGCCTATGAGGCTCTACTGTGACAATAAATCAGCAATCAGCATAGCTCATAATCCAGTACAACATGATCGAACGAAGCATATCGAGGTGGATAGACATTTCATCAAGGAGAAGTTAGACAGTGGCTTGATATGTACTCCATATGTGTCAACACATGGGCAACTTGCTGATATCCTCACCAAAGGGTTGAGTAGCACGGCATTTGAGAGAATTGTATCCAAGCTGGGAATGGAAAATTCCTATTCACCAGCTTGAGGGGGAGTGTGGGAAACCGTATTATTTTAGGAAAATAAATATTTCCTAGAATCAAGTCCATATATTTAGTTGTAATTATGTATTTATTGAGATCCCGTAAGTTTAGGGATTTCAATTAGTATTAGGAGTAGTTTCCTAATTTAGTGCTAGAGCCCTTGTGTATATAAACAAACGTATTATTCAATAAACAATTCAATTCAAACCCTAAACATTGACAGGATGTAAGCCTGCGGACACTCCAATGGATTCAACAAAGAAGATTGGGACTGAACAAAATCGTGCTCCAGTCGACAAAGGGAGATATCAAAGACTTGTGGGACGTCTCATCTACCTCTCACACACTCGACCTGACATTGGTTTCTCTGTTAGTGTTGTAAGTCTGTTTATGAACAACCCAACAGAAGAGCATATGGAAGCAGTGAATAGAATTTTAAGGTATCTTAAGATGACACTAGGAAGAGGACTGTTATACAAAAAGAATGACAATAGGGAGATTGAAGTCTTCTCAGATGCTGACTGGGCAGGAGATGTTTCAGACAGACGATCCACATCTGGGTATTGTTCCTATGTATGGGGAAATCTTGTGACTTGGCGAAGCAAGAAACAGCCTGTAGTCTCAAGAAGCAGTGCAGAAGCGGAATTTAGAGCACTAGCTCTTGGTATTTGTGAAGGAATGTGGATACAGAAATTACTTAGTGAGCTAGGAGTTGCTGATGAGAAGCCTATCAAGATATTCTGTGACAATCAAGCAGCCATAAGCATTGCAAAGAACCCTGTGCATCATGACCGAACAAAACACATTGAGATAGATCGACACTTCATCTCAGAGAAGATCGAGAACTCAATTGTGCAACTTATCTACACACCTACAAGGTCCCAAACTGCAGACATTCTCACTAAGGCCCTTCCAAGAACTAACTTTGAAGAACAGAGTCACAAGCTGTGTATGTACAACATTTACAACCCAGCTTGAGGGGGAGTGTGGAATTCTTGCCTAAAGTTAGTTAGGAATTATAGGGATTTTGTTAGTTTATTTTTGGTATTCTGTAATAAAGAGAATCTGGTATTCTGTACCAGATCTCTCCTCTGTAATAAAGAGAATCTGGTATTATGGACCAGATCTCTCCTTTATTTCCTTTCCTTATTTAGTCCTAGTATTGTGGCAGACATACTGCAGCCACTCCCTATATGTATTACGTTATGTTATTGAATAATATTGAGCCTTTCTGTCAGAAATTCTTTCACTACTAAATTATCACTTGTTGAGATTCCACAGACCATAGAACAGGCACTCAAGACTCCAGAGTGGGAACAAGCAGTAAAGGAGGAAAAAAAACAGTAAGCCAGCACAGAAAGTTCTAGCTATTCTGTTTCAAATTTTCATTCTCATATTCTATTTTCAAATTTCAGTATTACATTCTTTAGTGGGGGTATTCATCAACACAAAAAGGGTATAAGTGTTATCATCCACCATCCAAGAAATTCTATGCCACATCAAATGTCACCTTCAATGAGAATGAACCTTACTTCGCTACTCCTTATCTTCAGGGAGAGAGTTCAGTCAGGGAAAATAAGGAAATCTTTATCATAGATAAGGATTTCTTTCTCATAGATATTCCTTCCAAACACTCAGTGTCAACTTCGTCAGTGTCAACCCAATTAATGTCACCTAATTCACAAAACAGTGAACCTTTTCCCATGGTTGCTCTTGATGGTAGAATGACAGGTCAAGTGTACTCTAGGAGAAAAGTCTTGGTTTCTAAACCTGTGCAAGCCCAAGAATCTGATCCAAGTCCTAAGAACGAGGCAACAATTTCTAAGTCCTCTTCACAAAATGAGTCAGAACTTAACATTCCTATTTCCTTTAGAAAAGGAACTACAGAATGCACCAAAAAACCATTATATCCACTATCTCATGTTGTTTCACTTGAAAAGTTCTCACCATCTCATAGGAGTTTCCTTGTAAGCTTGAATAGTATCCCTATTCCTAGTACTCTATGGCATTATCTAATGAAAACTGGAAACAAGCTATGAATGCAAAATTTGAGGCTCTAGAGAAGAATAAGACCTAGGAGTTGGTAAACTTGCCAGTGGGAAAGAGGCTTGTGGGATGTAAGTAGACAGATCACTAGAGAGGTACAAGGGGAGATTGGTAGCTAGGGGATATATTCAGATGTATGGAGTGGATTACCAAGAGACATTAGCATCAGTTGCAAAAATGAACACTATCAAAATTTTGTTATCTTTAGCAACAAACTATGATTGGGATCTACAGCAGTTTGATGTAAAAAATGCCTTTCTACGTGGATATCTTGAAGAAGAAATCTATATGGAGATCTCACCTAGATTTGGAAGCAACATAGCCAACAACAAATTGTGTAAGCTTATGAAAGCCTTGTATGGGCTTAAGCAGCCTCCAAGAGCATGGTTTGGAAGGTTTGCCAAAATGATGATAGGTATGGGATATAGACAAAGTCAGGGAGATCATACATTGTTTATCAAGCATTTGGATTCAGGGGGAGTCATAGCTCTTTTAGTGTATATTTATGACATCATCATGACAGGAAATGATGAAAAGGAGAAACAGTGTCTAAAACAATGCTTGGCCAAGGAGTTTTCTAGGAATTGAAGTTGCACGCTCCAAGAAAGTTATTTTTATCTCTCAACAGAATTATGTCATAGATCTTCTCGAAGAGAAAGGGAAGTTGGAATGTAGACCGACAAGCACACCAATAGATCCCAACCATAAGCTTGGAGAGGCAAAGGACAATTTTGATTGAGATATAGAAATGTATCAACGCCTAGTAGGAAGACTCATCTACTTGTCTCATACTAGGCCTGATATCGCTTACGTTGCTGGAGTGATTAGTCAATTCATGCATAGACCAAATTAAGTTCACTTACAAGTAACCAACCAAGTATTGCAATATCTTAAAGGAACTCTAGGAAAGGGGATCCTGTTTAAAAGAAAAACAAGGCTAGTACTTGAGGCCTACACAGATGTAGACTATGTAGGATCGAGAATTAACAAAAGATCCACTTCTGGGTATTGTACCCTTCTTGGAGGAAATATTGTGACATGGAGAAGTAAAAAAGCAAAATGTAGTGGCAAGATCTAGCGTAGAAGCAGAATTTCGGGCAATGGCTCAAGGAATATGTGAACTATTGTGGATGAAGATCATTTTAGAAAACCTGAAGATCCGGTGGCATGGACTGATGAGACTATACTGCAACAATAAATCTGCAATTAGCATAGCACATAATCCCATGCAGCATCATTGAACAAAACACATAGAGGTAAACAGACATTTCATCAAGGAGAAGTTAGATAGTGGATTAAGCTGCACACCTTATGTGACTACAAACTGTCATCTCACAAATATACTTATCAATGGACTAAGTAGCATACAATTTCAAACCATTGTATCCAAGCTAGGAATGGAGAATATCTATTCATCAGCTTAAGGGGTAGTGGGGGAAAGTCAATTATATTAAATTTAGGAAATATGTAAATATTTGTATCCCTAGAATTAAGATTAGACAATCCCTAAATCATAGAGATTAGATTTAGGCAAATTTTTAGTTGTCTATTTGCGGCTTAACAAAAGTTGTACATAATCCTGAGGGGTGTTGTATCATTGATAAGTTCTTCTCGGTACAATATTCTGATTTTTCACATATACAAATTTAATCTTAGGGAGAGGGAAATTAAGAAATGGTCCCTACTTTGCTAAGATTTTGTTATGCTTCCACCAAGATAAGATAAAATGAAGGTAATGTGCTCATCAATTTTTGTCACACCTTTTCCTATCCTACCTATGATCCTATGCACAAAATGCTACCTACGCATATACTAGATTGAAGGGGAGTGTTAAAGGGTATGATACGAAACAGGATAATATACCGTTCATAGTTTTCATCTCTTGGTATAAACCAAGGAGACTATCTTAGTGTTAGGGGGCTTTTTAGTTCCTTAGCAACTAAGAAGTGCAGGCATAATGCAACTATATCATAGATTAACTAGAACACTTCAAGACAATTTCTGAAAGGATAAAAATAGATCATGAAATGTTTTTAAATGTTAAAATAACAGTTGCCCACCTGTAACCCAAAGAGGTACCAGCATGACCCAACAACATGGCCAGACAACATAAAAGTAAGAAGGTTTATGACAAAATTTGCCCATGCTGACTCAAATATAAAGCCGCTTGGAGACTGACCAGCAAGAAAAGGTAGAAACCTATACAATCTTGGTAGGTACTGAACAAGAATCGCTGTACGTAAAAGATTTTTTGCATAATTGGCTCCTGATGATCCCAAATATTTTGGTAGGACCAATGATATCATGATCTGGAATTAAAAAAAGGAAACAATTCATGACAACGGAAAATAAAATAAAATAGGATGACTATAATCAATATGAAGAATGCAGAATAAGGTGAATGCTCAAACGGAGCAACAAGTGCAAGCAGTCATTTATAATAAATTTTGGTACACTAAAGATTTTAATTATAGATTACATGCAGTTTTTTGCTAACAAAGATCCTGGGAAGCATATGAACCAATAAAAAATATTTACGCTACTGATGTTTAAACTCAAGGAAAAAGAAAATTCCTTAATGTAAAATTACAAAGAATACCATTATAACTTGGTAAATGGATTTGGATGAACATGAGCAAGGGGAAAATACATAAACATCAACAAAATGAAGTCAAGTTCAAAGGTTTGCCTAGAAAAACAAAGACATCTAAACCAAAGCAAATAAACACGATACAATTATCACAAGTTGTCATGAAACAGAAAAAACCAGAATAACTTACTTGTGGGAGTGGGAGTACCACAAACAAGTCAAAAAGAAAGTATCCGGTAAGGTAATTGACAGCAATTTTCTTTGGATGGTCAACTAACTCACCAGCACCAACTACTCTTGACTCGGGAGCCACATAAGCCAACCTGAACTGAAGGGGAAAAATCGAATGAAGATTTGTCAAAGTTGCACAAGAAAAGAGATTTATCCAAGGGTTATCATAATCAAATATATAGTTGTGTTTCCAGATTAATAAAATTTGCAAGCTTCAATGAGACTTTTTCTATCTTAACTTGACACCGCATGCATGGTTGAGAAATAGGGTGTTGTGATGCTAAACTTATTTTCCATGCAAAGCTCTTATGATTCAACATTATACATTCATAAAATATGGAATTTTGTTTTCTTAATTCTCTATGTTCGTGATATGACAATAACATTAGTACTTTTGCCATTCATTATGGTAAGAGTTATTTTGGTAAAAACTTTGAGATGAGTAATATTGATCAGTTGCCATATTTTTTGGGTATAGAAGTGGATTCTTCCTCTTAGGGATAAGTTGTCTCAGATGAAATATGCTTATCTCATCCCAGAGTGAATTGATTGACTCTCTTAAAATGAATGCAAACTTAACAGATGCTACTAAGAAAATCTTACTAGAGCAACTCTCAAATGTTTCAGATTTGAATTATCTTGAATTGAAGGATTGCTGGAAATACATGTAATAGTTTGTGTATATTCATGTCAACTAGAAGTGTAAGTTAGGCCCATTTGTGGAACTATTAACATGCCTCTTAGGCTTGCATCATCGCATAGAAAGAATATGTAAATCTACAAATAATAAGCAACTTTTACTTCAATTTTATTAAATTCAATTTGATTTCTGCCCAAAAGAAATTTATTATAGTTTGGTTCATTTAATTTTTTTAGTCCAAAAACAAGCTTGAAAGGTGAAATAATATATAATATCAATATTTGTTTTAGATTAGTGTATGGTGCAAAATTACTTTGTACATTTGAAGATAGATAGATAGATAGATAGATAGATAGATATTATATATTTGAAATGGTTCAAACTTGAAATTAAAGTGTGGAAAACTGAGATTTATGTTCTGATTTCCAGAAATTTGTTTCCTAAAATAAAGGGATTTGTTAATCCCATTCTGATTATTTTCTTTCCTATTCTGTTCCTGATTTCCAGGAACAGATCTTTTCTTCTTCCTATTTATTTTCCCCTTGTACGCTTTATTTTCAATAACAATAAGAGAATTTTTTCTCTCATTCTGAAATTCTCTCATGGCATCAGAGCAGTCTCTGAACCTCTAAAATTCTTTCTGGTATGGCCATGGAAAATCAGATTTCATCTTCATCCGATGTTACATCGGGTCTTGAAACTCCAGCCACAGCCAGCCAAGGCAGCTCAGATAGTTTCTCTTTTCCCATTACTGGACATAAGTTGAATGGGAATAACTATCTTCAATGGTCGCAGTCTGTCATGATGTACATATTCCTAATGGGTCTAAACAAGAATCTTGATGAGGTTCGAGGAAGAATTCTGGGATTAAAGCCTTTGCCAAGCATCCAAGAAGTCTTTTCTGAGGTTCGACGAGAAGAGAGCAGGAAGAAAGTGATGCTTGGAGAATCCAGCCCTTTCACCAAAGAACAACTTGAAATTCTGCAAAAGATGTTCTCACAACAAAATTCTGCAACTAGTACAGTTGGAATGGGATCTTTAGCACAAAAAGGTAATTACTCAAGTGCACTCACTGTAAAATCTGAAAAAACAGGTCCATGGATTGTAGACTCAGGGGCATCTGATCATATGACGGGAGATGCCACACTTTTTCACAAGTATAATCCATGTCAGCAAAATCTTATGGTGAAAATAGCTGATGGATCCCTTTCTAAAGTGGCAGGAACAGGTTCTATTATTATTTCGAAGGACCTAACTCTACAATCTGTTCTTTATGTTCCAAATCTCGAATGTAATCTGTTGTCTGTCAGCAAGCTCACTCAAGAACATAACTGTGTGGCTAAATTTTTCTCTGGTTTGTGTGAATTTCAGGATTTGGATTCGGGGAGGACAATTGGCAGTGCTAAGGCGTGCTCTGGTCTTTTTCTTTTGAAAGTTGAGGAATCTCCTGTAAGACAAACTCCTAATGCAGTATGTGTTGAGTCAAAATATCTTGTTTCTAATGAAAATTCCAATAAGGATAGTGCAATTATGTTATGGCACTATCGTCTAGGTCATCCTAATTTCTTATATCTACAAAAATTGTTTCCTTCATTGTTCAAGAATAAAAATTCAAAAACTTTTCAGTGTGAAGTGTGTCAATTTTGAAAGCATGTCCGTAATTCCTATCATAGTCTTCCATACAAGTCATCATATCCATTTTTAATGATTCACAGTGATGCTTGAGGGCCATCGAGAGTTAGGCACTAGGTGGTTTGTATCATTTGTAGATGATCATACTAGACTCACGTGGTTGTTTCTTATGAAAGAGAAGTCGGAAGTAGGTCATATTTTCAAAAAATTCAACACTATGGTTCAAACTCAATTCCAAACAAAGATACAAGTGTTAAAGACTGACAATGCTAAAGAATATTTTGAGACAGTTCTAGGAAATTATCTAGTGGAGCAAGGAATAATTCATGTGAGTTCATGTGTTGATACACCCCAACAAAATGGGATTGCAGAAAGGAAAAATAGACACCTTCTTGAAGTTGCTCAATCACTGATGTTTACCACCCATGTTCCAAAATTTTTCTGGGGTGAAGCAGTCCTAACAGCCGCCTATTTAATAAATAGGATGCCCTCTCAAGTTTTGAATTTTCAAACACCATGTCAAGTCCTACTTCAATGCTTTCCCAATACTCATATCCTAAATACTCTTCCTGTGAAAATCTTTGGGTGTACAGTGTTTGTTCATATACATGCAAAACATAGAGTAAACTTGATCCAAAAGCTCTCAAATGTATATTTGTCGGATACTCCTCAAATCAAAAAGGGTACAAGTGCTATTCTCCAGTCACTCAAAAATTCTACAACTCAATGGATGTCTCATTTTTTGAACAACAACCCTACTACAAAGCTAATATTCAGGGGGAGAAATCTAATCAAGAATATCAGCTTTGGAGTTTTGATACATTGGATTCATCTTCATTTCCTATTGTCCAATCCGAACATCCTCAGTCATCTCAACTTTCTGATCCAAGTTCTGTTATCCAGCCAGAGTCAGCTCCTGTCGTCCAATCTGAACCTGAATCTTCTTCTCAAATAGAGTTCCAATCACCTCAACGTATTAGTCACACACAACCTGCAGGAAATTCTGAGTTACGTGTCTATTCAAGGAGAAATAAAACTCAAGAAGGGAAAGATTTGCAGCCGCTTGAACAAGGCCATGAGTCTGACCAGGTTCCAGAACCTCAAATTTCACCAGGTAATAATAGCACCAACTCTGATTCTGGACATATACTTGATGATGATAGACCTATCGCCTTGAGAAAAGGCAAGAGGACTTGCACGGATGATCCCATTTATAATTTTATATCATATGAAGGACTCTCACCCAAATGTCGAGCTTTTGTTAGCAATCTTGACAAAATACAGGTTCCAAGTTCAATTCATGAGGCTCTTAGAATTCTGGAGTGGAAGGCAGCTATTTGGGAAGAAATTCATGCTCTAGAAAAGAATGGAACTTGGGTGATATCTGAGTTACCTCCAGGGAAATGTCCAGTTGGTTGCAAGTGGATCTTTACGGTCAAGCATAATGCAGATGGGACTGTTAACAGATTCAAAGCTAGACTAGTAGCTAAGGGGTTCACTCAATCATATGGAATCGTTACCAGGAGACTTTGCTCCTGTGGCCAAGCTTAATACAGTCCAAGTGTTGTTTTCACTTGCTTCCAATCTAGACTGGCCACTATATCAACTTGATGTGAAGAATGCCTTCCTCAACGGAGACCTCGAGGAAGAAGTTTACATGGAAATACCTCCTGGATTTGATACTCTAGCTACCACCAATAAAGTTTGTAAACTCAAGAAGTCATTGTATGGGCTCAAGCAGTCACCAAAGGCTTGGTTTGACAGGTTCACTAGAGCAGTCAAGAAATTTGGGTATGTTCAATGTCAGACAGATCACACAATGTTTGTTAAGCTCTCATCCTCAGGAAAAAGGGCAATACTTATTGTGTACGTAGATGATACCATCCTAACTGGAGATCATAATGATGAGATACTTAAGCTCAAAAGTTTTCTAGCCAAAGAATTTGAAATCAAAGATTTGGGCAATCTCAAGTATTTTCTTGGTATGGAAGTAGCAAGGTCAAAAAGAGGAATTTCAGTTTCACAGCGAAAATATGTGTTAGATCTATTGAGAGAGGCAGGGATGCTTGGTTGCAAGCCTGCTGACACTCCAATGGACCCTAACTCAAAATTGGGAAATAGGGAAGATAGTGCTCCTATAGACAAAGGGAGGTATCAAAGGTTGGTAGGCAAACTCATTTATCTCTCACATACTAGGCCTGATATCAGCTTTGCTGTAAGCGTGGTTAGTCAATTCATGAACAATCCTACAGAAGATCACATGGAGGCAGTGTACAAAATCTTGCGATATCTTAAAATGACACCAGGTCAGGGATTATTCTTCAAAAAGACAACAAATAGAGAAGTAACAATCTTCACTGATGCAGATTGGGCTGGGTCTGTAACTGATAGACGGTCAACTTCGGGTTACTGCACCTATGTTTGGGGAAATTTGGTCACTTGGCGAAGCAAGAAGCAGTCAGTAGTATCTCGTAGTAGTGCTGAGGTAGAATTCAGGGCACTATCACATGGCATTTGTGAGGGAATTTGGCTAAAAAGAGTTCTTAATGAGCTGGGAATTCAAACTGCAGAATCTATAAAAACCTTTTGTGATAACCAGTCAGCAATTAGCATTGCGAAGAATCCCGTCCATCATGATAGAACAAAGCATGTTGAGATCGATAGACATTTTGTTAAGGAGAAGATATAGTCAGGCGTGATATCACTCATTTATGTCCAGACTAGTCAACAGACTGCTAATATTCTAACTAAGGCAGTACCATGCAAGAACTTTGATGAGCTTAAGTCCAAGCTAGGTTTACTTAACATCTACAACCTAGCTTGAGGGGGAGTGTGGAAAACTGAGATTTATGTTCTGATTTCTAGGAATTTGTTTCCTAAAATAAAGGGATTTGTTAATCCCATTCTGATTATTTTCTTTCCTATTCTGTTCCTGATTTCCAGGAACAGATTTTTTCTTCTTCCTATTTATTTTCTCCTTGTACGCTTTATTTTCAATAACAATAAGAGAATTTTTTCTCTCATTCTGAAATTCTCTCATAAAGCATTCATAATTTGCCATTTAACTATGAATTTTGGTTATGAATTTTGGTTAAACTCTATATAAGAAACCCTTTTGACTTACTGAGAAAAAAAAAGAACCCAAACAAATTATAGAGAAAACCAAAGCAAAACTTTTTAGGTTCCATTTTGGATAAACTTTTTAGGCTCCATTTTGTATTTTCTATTTGTTTTTTTACCCAAAAAAAATGAAGAAGCAAAAGGCAACAAGTTAAAAATGAATAGAAAGCAACAACGAAATGAAGCCTTCATGTGATTTCAAAATTTCTTTCAAACTGAATTACACGTAACACACATTCTAGCTAGTCGTAACAGAACCATGTTATCATATGCCATTTTCAAAGTCCTTATCCATCAATTTTTGCTCTGAAAGAGTTCTTTTACAATCATATGGCATCAACAGATCCTAATTGCCCTTTTTCATCCCATCGGTTATCCCGTTTTTGCAACATTGTATAATCTAGTAATATGTAAATAAGATGAACTGGTGTCTATCTATTCCTTTTATCTATCCAATAATATTTAAACTGCAAGATTGAGAGAGAGAGAGAGAGATGCTAGAAATGAAGATAGCATGATTTAAAGAGGTTCAGAAGTTGTATACCTGAAGGAGCATATGAAGCAGGTAAATAAAATCAGTCATGCTTCTCAAGACTACAAACGCTTTTGTTGCAGGCCAATTAATGACTATGCACAAGTTATCCTGCATCCAAATCAGAAGAGCTTACAGCATAATTCATAAGAAGCAGCTGCATTTATAGAAATAGGAAAGCCAAATACACAAGTACAAAATGTAAACTACTATTTTTAACAAAGGAAAATTGTTGAAAAAATAATAAAATTTTCCAATAACTAATTAATTAGCTATGGATAGTGATATCTGAAATAATTTCGGAGAAAAAGACAAAATAGTTCAGATTTAAATTAAGAGAGTCTTGATTGTGATCAAGATCAAGTAATGAAAAGATGATTTCAATAGAAGGCCTATTTGCTAAAACTATTAGTGTAAATCTTCAAATAATATGCATCCAACATACAACAAATTTAGTTTTTTTGATGATTACATGTATTAGTAGAAATAACAATTATAATTAAATAGATATCAACCAAAAAAGAACGCAATAACCAGCAAACCAATATGCTTTCCAATCTATAAATCTTTAGATAATATGCTTTCCCATATAACAAAATATTTTCTTAGTAGTATAAATCCTCAAATAATAAGCTTCTAATTAGAGTTTGTATGGAACCCAAAAAACTCGCTCAAAACCTGACCCAGTCCTATTTGACAAGGAAAAGTCAATAACCCAAACCCACACTTGAAACTACTGATACCAAAAACATCAGGAACAACAAATAACCCAAACTTAAATTGAGTATAATTTTATTTTTTTTATAATATTATTTTACTTAAAAATAAAAAACATAATACAAAACATTAATTTACTAAAATTTTTATATAAACTTTGGATATTATCCTTCTCAATCATGAACAAAAAGTGTTAAAAAAAATTTTCAATATATATTTTTAAACAATTTGTATTATAGTACAAGATTTAATTCAAATTATCTTCAGTAATTAAATTCGTTAGTTATGACATTGAGAAACTCCTCCTGTGTGAGTTAACGCAGCCGGTCCCAAGCCCAGGTAAAGGAGGAGGGTGGCGGTAGGTTTGGACAACCAGCCTTAAAAACTAGTCCAATCTCATGAAATGAACCAATATCAAAACATCGTTGGGGCGTCCTCTACACAGCGACGCGCTGCATCGAAGCCCGGGTGTAGTGAAAAGTGGGCAAGGGTTGCTAGGTCGTCGCCTGGAAGTGTGCGCCACATCGACGCCTGGATGTGGTGTTAAATAGGCAAAGGTTCCCACACCACAATAGACGGGGGTGGGTAAAGAAGTTAGTCCATAACCATAAGCTTAGGTTAGGATCTTGGAATATAAGTACGCTTAGTGGTAAGTTAGGTGAGATTTGTGAGGTTATGAGTAGGAAGAGGGTTAACATCTTGAGTCTCCAAGAGACCAAATGGGTTGGAAAAAAGGCTAGAGAGATAGCACCTTGGCAATATAAGCTTTGGTACACAGGGAAAGATAGAGACCGAAATGGAGTAGGTATCATTATAGATAAAGAGTACCATAAGGATGTTGTACAGATTAACAGACAAGGGGATAGGATTATTTTGGTTAAACTAGTTTTAGAAGAAGAGGTGTTGAATGTCATTAGCGTGTATGCACCCCAGATAGGACTTGATGAGGTTAGTAAACGACAGTTTTGGGGGGATTTAGATAAGGTAGTACAAGAAGTACCTATAGGAGAAAACCTTTTTATTGGCGGTGATCTTAATGGACATGTAGGTACAAGTAGAGAGGGTTTTGAGAGAGTACATGGGGATTTTAGTTATGGTGTAAGAAACGAGGGAGGAGATGCTATCTTAAATTTTGCTTTATCTTATGACCTAATCCTAATAAATACATTGTTTAAGAAGAGAGATTCTCATCTTATAACCTTTAGAAGTGGACCAATAGCAAGTCAGATAGATTTCTTTTTAACTAGAAGTAGGGATAGACATAGATGTTTGGATTGTAAGGTTATCCCAGGTGAGAGTGTTACCGCGCAACATAGACTCGTAGTTCTAGATATGAAGATAGATAGACGACATCAAAGGAACCAACAAAAAGGAATTGAATGGATTCGATGGTGGAAGCTAAAAGAAGATTGTCATACAACATGTAGAGATAGTTGGATTCAAAAAGAGGCTTGGACAACAGAAGAGAACCCAAATGTAATGTGGAATAAGATGGCAAAATGCATTCAAGAGGTAGGCAAAGAGACATTAGGAGTATCAAACGAAAGACTGCCGAGTGGAAAGGACGCAACATGGTGGACTGTAGTAGTAAAAGATGCTATAAAGACTAAGCGAGAGCGTTACAAGGCTTTAAAGAAGAACAATACAGAAGAGAGTTTTTTCGGAATATAAGGTAGCAAGAAAGGAGGCAAAGAAGGCTGTGGCAGAAGCTAAGACGAAGGTTGCGAAAGAGATTTACGACAAGTTGAACACAAAGGAGGGAGAGAAAAGGATATACAGATTGGCGTGAGCAAGAGAAAGGAGGAGTCGCGACCTAGGAGTCGTGAAATGTATTAAGGATGAGCATCAAAGAACTCTCATTAAAGATAATGACATTAAGGACAGGTGGCGAGAATATTTTAACAAATTATTTAATGACGGACAAAATAAAGTTTTGGATAATATTTCGGTGCCTCTTAAAGATTTAAATCGGTGCTTTATGTGTAGAATGCAAGAGACAGAGGTAAAAGAGGCACTAAAGATGATGAAGAATTGAAAAGCTGTTGGACCTGATGACATCCCAATTGAAGTTTGGAAATACCTTGGAGATGTAGGAGTTAGGTGGTTGACAAATCTATTTAATAAGATTTGGCACACTAACAAAATGCCAGAGGAATGGAGGAAGAGTGTCTTAGTATCTTTATATAAGAACAAGGGAGATATTCAAAGTTTTGCCAACTACCGAGGCATAAAATTGATGAGTCACACAATGAAACTATGGGAGAGAGTGATAGAACGGAGATTAAGAAAGAATGTAGAGATATCGGAGAATCAATTTGGTTTTATGCCGGGTCGATCAACTATGGAGGCAATATATTTGCTTAAACAACTTATGGAGCGCTTTCGAGTAATGAGTAAAGATCTTGTCAAGAATATTATTGGAAAGTCTACTACTGTTTTAATTAATTTGTTATTTTAGAAAATCAGTATTTATGTATATCCCTAGCATTAAGGTTAGAGAATCACTCGATTATAGATTCTATTAATTAGAATAATATCTAGGATTATGAGTGATATACTTTCCTATTTAGTTAGAAGTTCTTTGTATATAAATAGGGTACCTATATACAGTTTTATCTTAAGTCTTTTCAATTCAATACTTTGATTTCCTACATGGTATCAAGAGCTTTAGGTTTTTTTCTTGGAAATCAGTCACTTTTTCAGCCTTAATTGCTGATTTTCTGCAGTTTCTTCTTCAGCCTTCATTGCTGATTTTTTTGCCTTAGGCCTTCATAGCCATTTTCTCATCCAGCCTTCATCACCAAAATTTGTTTTTGTTCATCTCTATAGGCTCGGTTCTGGTTCTATTGTTCCAGCCTTCATCATTGTTGTCTTTGCTCTGTTTTCTAAAGACAAAACAAAGTATTTCATGTGTTCTTTGTTACCACCCTTCATAGCTGGATTTTTCCTCTGTTTTTCATCATTGGTGGTTTCTCTTTGTTGCTTGGCCTTCATTGCCGATTTATCCCTGATTCTCACCAATCCTTCAACAAGTTTTGATTTGTGAACGATGTCAAAAGTTGCAAAAACAACCACTGCAGCACCAAAAGAGTTGGGCAGTCTCAACAAAGAAGAGATTGAAAAGCTGAGAAATCTCCTTAGTATCCTCGAAAAACCTTCAGGTACCTATTCATTGATACATTCAGGTAAACTTCCAACCTCTCACGGTTTAAATGCCTCAGATAGAACCTTTAAACATTTGTGGATTATTGATTCAGGAACCACGGATCATATGACTCATTCCTTTCAAAACTTTAGTTCATATTCACCTTGTTCTAGTAGCAGGAAAATAGCTACTGCCGATGGCTCCTTGGCCACGGTAGCTGGGGTAGGAGAAATAAAAATCAGTCCTAACCTTACTTTGAGAAATGTCCTACATGTTCCCAAATTGTCCACCAATCTTTTATCAATATCCAAGCTTTCTCATGACATGAATTGCAAAGTAACTTTTTTTCCATCTTATTGTCTATTTCAGGACCAGGGCTCGAGAATGATGATTGGACGTGCTAAGGAGAAGGACGGATTATACTATCTTGAGAAATTAGAGAAATCGAAAGTTGGTAAGTGGAACCAGCCCCTAACCTACCTTTCTGGACAAAACCTCACCAATAAAGACACAATTTGGGTTCACCATTTTAGGCTCGGACATCCTTCTTTTTCAACCCTTGAAATTATGTTCCCTTCTTTGTTCAAAGGACTAGTTGATAAGCAGTTTCATTGTGATGCATGTGAACTTGCAAAACACAGACGTGCTACCTTTCCCACCAATAACAAAAGAAGCTTTTTTCCTTTTGAGTTGATTCATAGTGATATATGGGGTCCAACTACAATTCCAAATATTTCTGGGGCACGTTGGTTTGTTTCATTTATTGATGATTGTACAAGAGTTACCTGGATATTGCTGCTTAAATCAAAATCTGATGTGAGTGATATCCTCCCAAACTTCTTTTCCATGATAAAAAACCAATTTGGGGTCCAAATCAAAAGGTTTAGGTCAGATAATGCAAAAGATTATTTCAACCAAACACTTTCCCCATATTTTCAACAAAAAGGTATTATTCATGAGTCATCCTGTGTCTCTACTCCACAACAAAATGGAGTTGCAGAAAGGAAAAATGGCCATCTTCTAAACACTATCCGAGCATTATTATTTCAAAAAAATGTGCCAAAATACCTTTGGGGGGAAGCAGTTCTTACAGCCACACGTCATAAACAGGTTACCATCCCGAGTGTTAAACTTCAAGAGTCCCATGGAGGTATTGTCTCACTTTTATCCAAGTCTCAGTACAACAAACCATCTTGTTCCTAGAGTATTTGGGTGTGTCTCATTTGTTCATGTCCATAGCCAAAACAGAGGAAAGTTAGACCCTAGAGCTATCAAGTGTGTCTTTGTGGGATACTCTTCAACACAGAAAGGATACAAGTGCTATCACCCACCTACTAAAAAACTCCTAATCTCAGCAGATGTTACCTTCATTGAAACAGAACCATATTTCACTCAACCCTATCTTCAGAGGGAGACAACATTTGTGGAAGATAAAGATCAAGACTTCTTTCTCCTTGACTTGCCATCATCATCTTCTAAATTCCAACCCGAGACCAAGACCTCCGCTGAAGTTACAATTAAGCAACTTGAGCCTCCTCCTTCACAAACCCAAAATGAGCCCTCCTTACAACCTAGTTCACAAGCAGATGGGGGAAAGGCCACAACTAACAATCGGTTCTCACAGGTTTACTCAAGAAGGAAAAGTCTAGCTCCTGAACCAAGGCCGGACCAATCATCAGACTCAAATCCTGGAAATGAGGTAATATCTTCTAGCTCTACTCCTCAAAGTGATTACTTATCTAACATTGATTTACCTATAGCCCTTAGGAAAGGAACTAGAGAGTGCACAAAACATCCATTATACCCAATATCCCATTTTGTGTCCTTTGAAAAATGCTCTCCATCTCACCGAAGTTTCCTTACAAACATAAACACAATATCCATTCCCAAAACATTATCAGAGGCTTTAAATTGTGAAAATTGGAAGAATGCTATGAATGTTGAAATGCAAGCCCTGGAGAAGAACAATACTTGGGAGATTGTGGAGCTACCAAGAGGAAAGAAAGCAGTGGGATGTAAGTGGGTCTTTACAGTTAAGTATAAAGCAGATGGAACACTTGAGAGGTACAAAGCTAGGTTGGTGGCTAAAGGATACACAGACATATGGGATAGATTACCAAGAAACCTTTGCTCCGGTTGCCAAGATGAATACAGTGAGAATTCTTTTGTCTCTAGCAGTTAACTTTGATTGGCCTTTACAACAGTTTGATGTAAAAAATGCATTTTTGCACGGAGATCTTGAAGAGGAAATCTACATGGAAATACCTCCTGGATTCAATAGAAACATGGCTGCAAATAAGGTTTGCAAGCTCAAGAAGGCACTATATGGCCTAAAACATCACCAAGAGCTTGGTTTGGGAGATTTGCCAAGGTAATGCATTCCATGGGGTACAAGCAGAGCCAAGGGGATCACACCCTATTCATAAAACACTCAGGTTCAGAGGGAGTTACTGCTCTCATTGTCTATGTTGATGATATCATAGTGACGGGAAATAATGAAAACAAAAGGCAGAACTTGGGAAGATGTTTGGCAAAGGAGTTCGAGATTACGGAACTAGGAAACTTGAAATATTTTCTGGGCATTGAAGTGGCAAGGTTGAAACAAGGGATCTTTATATCCCAACAGAAGTATGTCCTTGATTTCTTGAAAGACACGAGAAAGTTGGCGTGCAAACCATCCAGCATACCAATTGATCCTAATCATAAACTTGGGGAAGTAGAGGGAGACAATGCTACAGACAAAGAATCATATCAGAGACTGGTTGGTAGACTAATCTACCTAGCCCACACACGGCCTGATATTGCCTATGCAGTTAGTGTGGTGAGCCAATTTATGCACAACCCTAAGGAACTCCATTTGCATGCAGTTCATAGAATATTGCACTATCTCAAGGGAACTCCAGGAAAGGGAATTTTTTCAAAAAAGGTGATAAGCTCACTTTGGAGGCCTACACCGATGCCGACTACGCAAGCTCAGTGGTTGATAGAAGATCCACCACGGGTTACTGCACCTTTTTGGGAGGAAACTTAGTTACTTGGAGGAGCAAAAAGCAGAATGTTGTGGCAAGATCAAGTGCTGAATCAGAATTTCGGGCAATGGCACAAGGTGTATGTGAGCTACTATGGTTGAAGATCATTTTGGAAGATCTAAGACTCAAGCGGGATGGCCCTATGAAGCTCTACTGTGACAACAAATCTGCAATTAGCATCGCACACAATCCTGTGCAGCATGACAGGACAAAACATATTGAAGTTGACAGACATTTCATTAAGGAGAAGCTTGACAGTGGTCTCATTTGCACACCCTATGTACCAAGCAAATCACAGCTAGCAGATGTTCTAACCAAGGGACTTAACAATCCACTCTTCCACAAGATTGTAACCAAGCTGGGAATGGACAATGTTTATTCACCAGCTTGAGAGGGACTGTCAAGAATATTATTGGAAAGTCTACTGCTGTTTTAATTAATTTGTTATTTTAGGAAATCAGTATATATGTGTATCCCTAGCATTAAGGTTAGAGAATCACTCGATTATAGATTCTATTAATTAGAATAATATCTAGGATTATGAGTGATATACTTTCCTATTTAGTTAGAAGTTCTTTGTATATAAATAGGGTACCTATGTACAGTTTTATCTTAAGTCTTTTCAATTCAATACTTTGATTTCCTACAGATCTTCATATGGTCTTTATAGATTTGGAGAAAGCATATGATAAAGTGCCTAGGGAGGTACTCTGGTGGTCCTTAATAAAGAAAAGAGTTCCTTTGAAATATATTAACTAATTAAGGACATGCATAGAGGCGCAAGGACACATGTGAGGACAGGTGGGAGGCAAACAAGTGAGTTTCCTATCATGGTGGGATTACACCAAGGGTCAGCGTTGAGTCCATTCTTGTTTGCGGTAGTTATGGACGAACTGACAAAATCCATCCAGCATAAGGTGCCTTGGTGTATGATGTTTGCAGATGATATTGTCCTATGTGCGGAAACTAGAGCGGAGATCAATACAAAGTTCGAATTATGGAGACAAACGTTAGAATCAAAAGGATTTAAACTAAGCAGAGTGAAGACTGAATACATGGAGTGTAAATTCATTTCTAACCGACTGAGGAGGACAACATGATGGAGCAATCCCAACAAATCCAAAAGCCAAAGGAAGTGGCATCCAAAGAGGAAGAAGGTTATGGGCCATGGATGATTGTTTCACGCAGAAAGCCAAGACAAGGCAAACAAATAAAACCGGGTAACAAGGACCTGAGTAGGAACCCGAATGGTGTTAGTAGTAAAAAAGGTAAGGAAAAGATGTTTGAAAATGTTAGAGGCAAGCAAAAGTCACATCGATCAAGCTACCAGAGACTTAGGGAAGACTTCTAAAGCTTCCTCTAGTCCCAACGGCACAATTTTTGTCAGTCTTGGAAATATGCAAGGCCAACAGGACTCAAGCAACTTAGTTGGATCTAGTTCAAAGCAAACCGAACCAAATTATAAAAATCAAGACCACTCATTCGTTTTCTCAAGCCAACCCAATTTTAACCTCGGGGCAGCTGTCTTGGTGGAGAAGCCTCAAGCAATTCAGATTGGGAACTCCAAGTAGCATGGAAAACCTCCTGGTTCAATTCGAAAACATTGAGAATCTATTCCTAGTAACGGGAGAGAAGATTATCAGCCCCAAAGAAGCACTAGATTTGTTAGTAAAGAACAGCATGATGGAATCGGAGTGGAACAAGGAAGAGATTGCCCGAGCATGGAACAATGTGATAATGGTGATAGGCATTTCACATAGAGGTGGCAAACGGGCGGGTTCGGGCGGGTTTCGGTCCGGGTTTTTCGGTTACAGGCTTTTTCGGTTACGGGTTTTTTCGGTTACGGATTTTTTCGGTTGCGGGTTTTTTCGGTTTCGGGTTTTCTCGGTTGCGGGTTTTTTCGACCTCGGGTTTTTTCGGTTTCGGATTTTTTCGGTTGCGGGTTTTCTCGGTTTCGGTCCGGTTTCGGGTTCGGTCCGGTTTTAATCGGGCGGGCTTAGCGGGCTTAGTCAAATTATTTTAAAATTTTATAAATTATAAATATTTTATAATTTTGAATGTAATAATTAATTTAATTTTATATAATTAAATAAAAATATAATAAAAATGCTAAATTAAAGTTAAAATTTAATAAATGGGAATTGTATAATATATATATATATATATATTGAGAAATTTGGTTGGGATGATTTTGAAAACATTGGGAGTGGACTAATGAAGAATATAGTTATCTACAATAATAAAAGAGAACATATCATCTATAATTATTACATTATAATTAATTAATCAAAATTTAAAGTCACGTGAGATCTATCAAAATAATACATAAAGTTCGCACTTGTAAATGATGGACCAGTACATAATTTTTAATTATAATTGATTAATTATCGTAAAAAGAATTACAAGTAAAATACTCGAAGACATAAAAGATATTGAAAAAGTTTTAAATCTTGCATTGCATTTGCAAGAAATGAAAGCACTCTTGCTATTGTAAACTTTTGCCTTGGAAGCATCTGTATTTCTATACTAATTAATTTTTTTTCTCCACAAACTCCAACTGCTAAAAATCATCTTTGAATTACCAACAACCTCTTGGCCTAGTGGTTAAAGATAAGTGGTCGCATATTATAAGTCTTGAGTTTGAATCCAACAACCCTATCTAGAGCTATTAGTGGGTCGGACCGGGCCGGTTCTCACCGGTTCCGGCTGACTAACAACTTAAACCGGTCCGAACCGGTAGTGGACTGGTCCGAGCCAGGCCGGTTCGCATTATTTTTAATTGCGAACCGGCTCGGTTCATGGACCGGTTCGGTCCTTTTTTAATTTAAATTTTTTATTTTTTTAAAATTTATATTAATTTATTTTAATAAAAATAATATATATTAATATATTTTTATAATTTAATCTAACAAATTTATTTTTATAATAAATAATGTTAATAGTTTAATTTAACAACAATTTATTATAAAGTTATTATAATTTATTTAATTAATGTAACAATAATGTAAAAATAAATTACTATAAAATTATGTAATAAAACTATTGCTATAATAAAATAAAATTATATTATGAATATGATATTATAATAAAATTATTATGATAAAAAAATGAAATTTAGAGAATAAAATGATAATATTATAAATTTGAAATAAGAGAATTTAAGTGAATTTGAGAGAGTTTGAGTTATTATTAAGAAAGTATAAGTGAGTATTAAAAGAATTAGAGTGGATGAGCGTTTAGATTTGAGACAAATATGGAAAAAAATTTTAAAAAAATAAAAGAAAATAAATTGATATTTATTGAGGAAAAATGAAAATTTAAAACAATTTTAAAAATTTTAAAAAATAAATTTAAAAAAAAAAAGGGGGGGAAACGTTCCCTCCCTTACAAATCAACATAGGCAGTAGCCTGCAAAGGCTACTGCCTACATGCCTGCCACTGCATGCGCAGTGGCAGGCGGCTTTTAAAAAAAAAAATTTGTTGAACCAGACCGGTTCAACCTCGACCCAGTAACTATCTCTACCCCCATCTTCAGTTATTTAATATTTTTCTTGTAATAAAAAATTGACTTTGAATTTCGATTATAATTAAAATGATTATAATAGACATTACATTATATTAGACTTAATAATTCGTATATATATATATATATATTTTGTATTCGTATTGCATCAAATATATTTGTATCATATAAAATATAAAAATTATTGTATTAAAATTTATATTGATATACCAAACACAATTTTTTTTCTAATTTTTATCAAAATTTGATCCAATGTCACGTTCATTTTTTTTAATTATCATATCTACATTGCATGACAGTATATTGAGATAAAGATATTTCAAAGTTTGCTTTTGAAGTTTTTTCATGTGATTCTCAAGGGAGGGAAAAGGTATATTCCCAAAGAATTTGAAATTTTTTGGTAACGTGGGAAAAGCTTGTTTGGAGGGAATTAAAAAATGACAATCAAACAGATCTCATTTCACACGAAACTCTCATAAATAAAATATTATTATTCATTATTTTTAATTTCTTTTGTTGTTTTGACTAAATTTATATAAATATAAATTTTTACATTTTAATGTTTTTATTACTTGATAATTATTATTTATTTTTTTAATTTCCTGTGATATTTACATTTGTTATAAAATATATAATTATATATTAATAATTATATAAAAATTTATTTTTTAAGTGAGCCAAATATATATAGTAAAACTAAAAAAAATTGAAAATCCAAAAGTATTAGCTATACAAATAAATAACTAACAAATTATAAATAAATCACACTAAACAATTAAACATTTATATAAATAGCTTTATACTCTAAACAATAACTTATTGAGTCATTGTTTTTTTTTAGGTCAATATTGGGTCATTGGAATTTAGATACTCTTAGTTCAATAAATTTCTTTTTTTTTACTTTGTTTAATTAGCTTTTTTAATAATTATATTATATTTTTAATAAAATTTTAAATTTTTAAGAATCTTTTTTACATTTATTTTGTCTTTTAAATGCCAACATAATTAGTTATTAAATTAAATTTAACCGTATAACTAGTTAACTAATTCTTCAATTATAATGTTGAATAAAATTATAGTATACATTAAAAAAATAATTAATATTATGAATAATTGGTCAATTAATTATCTCAATTTTATATTTATTTTGTTTTTAGTTTATACATAAATCATAATATAACATTATTTTTATTAAATATAATCATACTCAAACACATTAATTAATCAAATATCTCATTAAAAATTTAGAACGTTAAATTAAACAAGTTATATACATCAATTGACATTATATTATAAATAATAATATTTGATATAATGTACCAAAAAAAACCATTTGATATAATGATGTAAATGAGTAATATATAATCAAGTACCGGACACTACTCGAATCTATAATCGAATAATTATGAGTTCGGATAGTGTTCTTATTACCCGTATCGGATTCGGGTAGTACCCTTATGGTACGCTATACTCGATTAACTTTTGATCAAGTAGTATCTGGTACCTGAACTTATTCATCAATTATATGAAAGTAATCAAAATTATATGCTTGTACAAAGATTTGAACCATGACCTCTTATATTTATTGTTATATGTTTAACCACGTGAGCTAGATTGAGAATTTGTTATATTTGTTGTAAATTTTATTTTTATTTTAACACAACTTGCAATTTAAAATTTAATGAAACATTGTTGGCCAAAAAAATAGTTTACTGAATAATAATAATAATAATAATAATAATAATAATAATTTATTCTTAAGATAATAAGATTTTAAAATTTTAGACATAAAGTACTAAAATTAAATTAATAGAAATTTCATAATATGTTAAGATACAATTCTTAAGATATTGATAATTTAACATATATGACATTTTATTATAATGTAAATCTTAATATATATATATATATATATATATATATATATATATATATATATATATACATACATATATAGTATATTATGTTTATTATTTTATTTGTAACTCATTATAATAAATTAAAAAAAACACTTTTTTGACTAAAAAAGTAGTTGAAAAGGTCAATATCTATTTAATCATCCAATATTCTGATTATTAGTTGATCAAGTTAAACTAAATTACATGAATACATCATAAGAGATTAAATGTTTGAAATTAAAAACAAGAGTATATTCTAAAAGCATGATAAGAAATTGGAATGAAAAATGTCTGAAATTAAAACTATAATATGCTATGAGAGATTGTTTAATTTATTCTATATTACATGGTAAGAGATTATTATAATGTAACATACAAATCATTATGATAAGATAAACATATTAATAATCTATTTTATATAATTAAGAGCTTGTATAGTTGATTAAATATCACATGATAAGATATTATTTTTAAAGTTATAATAACATACAAATCATTATGATAATGCGTTATTTATTAAATATATTATGTATTTTATTTGCTATCAAAAAAACTATTCCAAATTGAGTACTAATTTTTTTTCATATTCACATTAACATAATAATATTAGATTAACATAATAATATTAGATATACACCAATTGATTGAATATCTAATTAAAATGTTAAATAATAGATATTACTAAATTAATTAATATAATGCTAGTTATTTAAATATAATTAATAATAATATTAACAAAGTATAAAAAATAAATTTTATTAAAATTACCTCTTACATAGTAATACAACTTTAATATATTATTAAATTACACTTTAATTTACTATTAGAATTATCATTTTTATCCTCACTTTAATTTTACATTTAATAGATAATAAATGAATTATTTTTAGTAAATACTTAATTCTATCAAAATAATACTTACATACTAAGAGATTACATAATTTATTCTTAAAAGATTATTATAATATAATATACAAATCATTATTATAAGATACCAAATTAGTTTATTCATGTATAAGATTATTATAATATAATAAATAATTAATTATCACTAGCTTGATTTTTTAATATCTTTTGTTTTAAGGCTAAAAATAAAATTACCACTATAATTTTCTCTTTTAATGATACCCAAGTATAAAAAAATTGTACTTGTATTGTTTAATTTAATTACTTAACTTTTTCTAATTTTAAAAACTTTGAATTTTAATTTAAAGATTAGGTTTTTTTAATCTAAATTTAATATCTTTCTATACTTGAAACTTTAAGAAAATATAGTTTAAATTTAATTTTATTAAAAATATTTTTAATGTGTTGCACAAAATATCAAATTCAAAGTTTCAAACAAATATTGAAATTATATAATTTTTATATATTTGATTTATTGTTGTATTAAAATTAAAATTTTATTATAAATAAAAATAATAAAATGTTAAAATGATTTTTATAATAAAATCAAATGTCAAATTAATAATATATTTATTATTATAAATGCAGTAAGGATAATATTAAAGATTATTTGATATCATATATTATATCATATATTATAGTGTTTTAAATTAATTTAATTTAATTAAAAAGATTCAATATTTATTATGCTGGTAATATATAATTGATAAAATTGTATAATAAATAATAATTGTTTTCAAAATTTTAAACTTTTTAATTAAAAAAGTGTATCAATTATTTATTTATTTTTAAATAATAATTATATAATTATAATTCGGATTTTCTCGGGTTATAAATTCGGTTTTTTCGGTTTTCGGTTCGGGTCGGTCTCGGTTTCGGATCGTATCGGGCTCGGGTTATGTCGGGTTCGGGTTGTGTCGGGTTCGAGCTTTTTCTGTTTCGAGCTTTTTCGGTTTCAAGTTTTTTCGGTTCCGGGCTTTTTCGGTTACAGGCTTTTTCGGTTACGGGCCTTTGACTTTTTTGATCAATTCGGGCTGGTCCCGGTTCGGTCTCGGGCGGATTCGGGCGAGTTTTCGGGCTCGGGCCAATTTTTGCCACCTCTAATTTCACACCCTCAACAGGCCACACACCTGTTTCCGAAACAAGAGGAGCTGTTTTCACCAAGGAAAGTGGAGCATCTACTGCCACACCACAACATGGTCTTGAACCAAATGATGTTGGACATGGTGCGAAGGATCCACATTGCGCAGGAAGACAAGATAGCCAATTTGTCACTACCCTAATGATGTCAAACCCAGTCACTCTTGTCATCAAGAGCAAGGAAGAATCCACAGTAAACATGGGGAAACACAACCTGTTGTTCCTTCCTCAGAATTATCTTGCACTGAACTTATTATGCAAGACGTCGAAGGGGGAAATCAAGTCCCTCCCAGAGCTAGCGAACTAGCTATTGAACAAAACAAATCCTGACCTTTTTCCCATGAGAGGCCTATCGTAGAATGCTCGAGGGGCTACGAGCCCTGATTTCAAAAGAGTCTTCATGGATTTGATAAGGATTATCAATCCAAGTTTTGTGATTATTACTGAAACAAGGGTCTCGAGTTGAAGAGCGGACACCATTTGTAGCTCATTGGGCTTTGAGAAATCAGTCCAAGTAGATGGGGAAGGCTTTGCTGGGGGTATTTGGCTTCTTTGGCACCCAGTTGAGTTGAGTGTGGATATCTTGTACACCAATCAACAACTTATTCAAGTTAATGCATAGGTAATTTCTGACCCTCCTTTTCCCATTCTAATTATGCGTCTAGCTCTGCTTTTAATTCTTGGATTTTATAGGCAGTATATGCTCACCCAAAATTTAAATTAAGGCGTAAACTGTGGGATGATTTAACCGAGTTAGCCTAGAACCAACCGCTCCCTTGGTTGATGATGGGGGATTTCAATGAGGTTTTAAGGGAATCTGAAAAGCTTGGAGGTCGCCCTATTAATAAATATAGGGCACATCTCTTCCAAGATTGTATGAACAATTGTGGCATGATGGACCTCAGCTTTGTGGGTCAAAGATTTACATGGACAAATAAAAATCATTATGGTAGGATCATTAGAGAAAGATTGGATAAGACGTGGGCAAATTGTGATTGGAAGACTAAGTTCCCCAACGCCACGATTTTTCATTTGACTACAATCCATTCTGATCATAACCCTGAATTAATTGATACCCATCCTAAGGCACCTCACTTTGGTCGAAGACCCTTTAGATTTGAAACAATTTGGTTCTCTCACATGGACTTTAAACAGATTGTGAGAGATTCAAGGAATCAGGCCAACTCCTCTGTTATTCAGGCTCTCTCGGTATTTAAGGAAAATGCCACTATTTGGAATAAAAACACCTTTGGGAATATCTTCCATAGAAAGAAAAGAATTTGTGCAAGACTTGAAGGCATCCAGCGGTCACAAAGTACGAACCCCAGTTCATGGCTCCAAAATTTGGAAGATGAACTTTCGGAGGAATACAAATCTATCCGAAGAAGGACTTTGGGCCCTTAAGGCAAGGGTCGATTGGGTCCCTTCGCTTTGGATTCCTCAAGAACTCCCCCGATCTCAAAAAACTGCTCTACTCTATATAACCAACCCCCAAGTTCTTCTCCAAGGAAATAGGGAAATTCTACCTTTGAAATTCTCCCAAATGAAGAAAGGTGGAGTCAGTCCCATTGCTAGTGTTGCCATTCACAGCAGAAGATCAATTTTAGAGCTGACTTTTGGACAGTAGCAATGGATTGATTCACCTGAAGAACCAATCCTCCAATAAGCTCCTTCAACTTAGCAATTTCATGTTCCCTCTTTTGATCATTCTCCTTGATTATTAACTCCAACTTCCTAGTCTCCTGGGCCTTAGTGGCTTCTACCATTGTTGAGTTCTTGCACAAAAAAATCTACCTTCAAGTAAATCAGGCCAAGGATTGATAGGCTCTAATACCAATTACTATGGATGGAAATATGGAAAGATTGATGCTAAGTGCTAAAGATTCTCACGTATTCAATTAAGAAAGAATCAGAATCAATGATTTACAATCAAGAAGCCACATTTATACTCCCAAAACACAGTTAACTCTTTTACTAATTTTCTGGCCTAAACTGCTAACTAACAACCCTAACAAACGTAAAAATGTAAAAATGGTTAGATGATTTGACATGCTAACACTTTGCACATAAGATATTAGGTGTTTTGTATCCTATGTTTCACTAAGACGTAAGGCCTTTTGCTAGTTGATCTCCTTTATATGGGATAACCTAGATTGTCAGAGTTTTTACCTGTACTTGCTAGGAATCTCAAGTTCACTTCCTCTAAGGCCAATTCTTTTTAACAGCAGCCTACCATATTACTTTCTCACGTACAGCTTTTGCATAATGGATTTGTCTCACTTTTACTTGTGTTTTGAGAGACAGGGTATGTTAACAAGAAAGGATATAATTTCCATATCAACCTTTCATCCCTTCAAATCAGTATGTTTACGTCTTTCATTGCATACGACCAATGCCCAAGACTTGTCCACTTAAGTAGTGTCCTAAAGTATATGAGATCATGGGCCATACTACCATCTAAGCCCCACCTCTTCTTCTACTACAAGATTTCA
Source organism: Heritiera fomes (assembly GCA_032173925.1). NCBI lineage: Eukaryota > Viridiplantae > Streptophyta > Magnoliopsida > Malvales > Malvaceae > Heritiera > Heritiera fomes. The sequence continues at coordinate 15,672,749 of JAPDPM010000005.1, forward strand.
CAATATTATTAGGACCCATTTAGAGTTGCATTGGGACCCCACATGTTTCTCGAGATGAGGAACACAATGCCACACATCCATTTTTAACTCGAGTAAAATTTGTAACAGACATCTCAACCACAACCATAAAGCAAAGCAACTTTTTGCTACATTTTAACTCTGAAAGTTGCATCTGACAATTGAAAAGATTTATAGTAGACCCCCAGGTAACTTTAAGCACTAACTCCTTTCTAGACATTTTATTTCTTCACAGGACTTCATTTACTGTCTTACCAAACAATGAATGGTTTGGCAAGGAAAAAAGAAAACACTTTCAGAATACAATCTTGCATGCAAATCCTAGCTCCAAATTTCGCACTACAGTTCACTGCCTCTCTAATACCACGCCATAATCCAAAAATATTTTGTATTTCAATAGTTAAAGGTAAGTGAAAGACATTCCTTGTTGGGAAAAGCTACCCCTCGCATTAAAATTAAGCCACCCCTTTACTCATCAGCAGCATTCATTTCCCCTCACACTTTCATTTCTTTAGCTTAGAAGTAGAATGCTTTTACCCTGACTTGTTATTGCCTTAATTTTTACCACCACAATCTCTCTTCACGTACCATTAGCACACATTTGTACTTCATTTGACTCACATGACCTCATTCCTTCACTTAGCATAACAATTTAAGCTCCCAAAGCAAAACTCATTCACCAATTAAAAAGTTTAAAAGGAATTCGTATGGACAAATATAACTAATATCATTTGCTTTTCATGAACACATTATATCACTTGTCTTTTACTAAAGCAAACACCCTAACTCTAAAGAAATATGGGAAAGGAGTAAATAGAAGTAAAAGGTCAAAAGAGGTCAGCACCATCTAAGAATTTAACATGCATGCTTAATGCATAAAGATGAAAATTTTTCAATATCACATAGAATCTACAGGCTAAACCAAGCAAATAATGCAAGCAAACCCGTATTGCTAAAAGAGATAATATCCAATCACTAGTCATATGATAATGAGGCCAAGTATGGGAGAAAAGTTTTTCAAAAACTATGTAACTAGAATAATTAAAAAAGGAATGAGAAGAAAATGAAAGAAACTGACCTTCTCAACAGACAACAAGAAGAAAAACAATGGATCTATAAAAACTGCCATCAAGCAAGAAATGACAAAAAATTGGTTCCATTGTTGAACAACTTTAGCATGAGGATTCATAACTCCAGGAACATAAGAGCGCAAAAAAGATATCAATCTCCTAGCCCAACCTTTGGCATCCCCATATAGAGCATTATGGAACTGCAAACAAACATAAATAAAGCTGCATGATAATGCTAGCATTTGAGAACAATTAATTGAATGGTTCATGTTCAGTTATCTTAAAAATCTCTAACGACAATATTTATTCTCTTACAAATATATGAATACTTATTCTCTTACAGATACATGAATACAACTTACAGTACCTCTCTCTGTCCCATAAGCAAAAAAGAGGCATAATTTGGAACAGGACACAGCCACATGGATGCTGCTAGGGATCCTTGTCCCAATGGATTTTTATAAAAGGGCAACTGTGCAACGTATACATACATATACATATGGAACTCCCTATTTAAAATATTATATAAGTTACCAGCAAACTACCAAATAAAAAATGTGTCAACTGGCGTCAGTCAAAGAAAGATTTAGTTGTAATAACTACAACAAGAAAGATAGTACCCATTTATTAATTTTATGTTTTATACCTGGTCGATCAACTATGTAGGCAATACATTTGCTTAGACAACTTATAGAGTGTTCTCGAGTATTAGATAAAGATCTCCACATAGTTTTTAGACTTGAAGAAAGCATAAAGATCTCCACATAGTTTTTAGACTTGAAGAAAGCATATGATGAAGTGACTAGAGAGGTACTATGGTAGCCCTTAATGAAGAAAAGAGTTCTCGTGAAATATATCGAACTAATTAAGTACATGTATGGAGATGCAAGGACACATGTGAGGACATGTGGGGAGCAAACAAGTGAGTTTTCTATCACAGTGGGATTACATCAAGGGTCAACACTAAGTCTATTCTTGTTTGCAGTAGTTACGGATGATTTGATAGAATCCATCCTGGATAAGGTGCCTTGGTGTATGATGTTTGCAGATGATATTATCCTGTGTGTTGAGACTAGAGTGGAAATCAATGCAAAGTTAGAAATATGGAGACAAATGCTAGAATTAAGAGGGTTCAAATTAAGCAAAGTGAAGATTGAATACGTGGAATGTAAATTGAGTTTAAACAAAGAGGAAGAGCAGAATATGGTGACGTTAGATGGGGTGGCGATACGTAAGCGGGACCATTTTCGATAACTGGATCCGACAGTACAGATGGATGGAGAGATTGATGGTGATGTGACCCATATAAAATCCAGACTAGATGGAGTAAGTGGAGAAGTGCTACATGTGCTATGCGATAAAGGAATTCCTATATAGTTAAAAGGCAAGTTTTATAGGACAGTTGCTGCACCAACATAGCTATATGGTAGTGAATGTTGGGCAACTAAGAGACTGCATACACAATGTGTAGCAAAAATGCGAATATTGCAGTGGATGTGGGCATATACAAGAAATGATAGAATGAGAAATGAAGACATCCGTAAGATGGTTAGAGTGATACCTATCAAAAACAATATGTGTGAAAGTCATTTAAGTTGGTTTGAACACATACGACGTAGACCTGTAGAGGCTCCAGTTAGGAGAGTGAAGGCAATGAATGATGAAAGAATGGTTAAGGCTAGAGTAAGACCGAAAAAGACTTGGAAGCAAGTAATTCGAAAAGATATAGAGGTATTATAGTTGGATGAACACATTGTCTTGGATAGGAATGTGTGGAGAACGAGAATTCATATGGATGATTCAATGTGATTCCAAATATTTGTTCATGTAGCCTACCCTAATCTATTGGAATAAAGGCTCTGATGACGATGATGACGACGATGATGATGATGATGATGTGTCATGAACTGAAAATATTAATCCACCTCATCATGTCATGTCAGCATCAAAATGTCACTTCATCCAAATTAGTAGCAAACCGTTAACACCATTATCAATTACCCTTAAATCAATTTTAATAAAAGTGTAAGAATTAAAACGATTAAAATTGAGGTAAGGGGACAAACTTTTGAATTGAAATGGTAGAAAAACTAAATTCAAACTTCATCCTTAAAGTGACGGCGACGCTAGTGGAAAACTATTAGCATATTTTATTGCTTTGGCTTAATACCCAAATATACCCTCCATGTTTACCGCAAAATAGAATTATACCCTCAACATTTAATTACATGGAAATCAATCCTAAACGTTTCAACATAGTAGAATTAAGGATATTTCCGTTAACTCTCTCTAACGCCGTTAAGTTTTATTACTATGCAAGGGTAACAGAAATATTTAACGGAAATGTACTTAATTTTGCTATTTGAAATGTTTAGGATTGATTTCCATGCAAGTAAACATTGAGAGCTTAATTCCATTTTGTGACAAACGTGAAGCGCATATTTGGGTATTAAGCCTATAACTTTTATTATAGTCTACATGCAAATTTTGTAGTGTAAGAGATGTAAATGCAAGATTCAAACCTAATACCTTGAATCGAATTTCCACCTACCCTACCACTAAAGCCAAACCTATGTGATTAACAATTTCTTTTCATTAGTGATCTTTGGTACATCCTCTCTATTCAATATCAACAAAGTTTTAGTTTTTATCCCTAAAGGGACACCTTGTACTTTAGAACTAGAAGCTACAACTTGGAGGTCTCAGGTTACAATTCAAGGATGCGAGGAGTGAGGTTTATGCAATGGAACAGGAGTATTTCCCACAATTAGCCCAAAACCTAATGGATCTCCATATATCACAAATAAATGAGGACTCAACTATTGAGTTTATGTAGTTCTGTTAACTAATTACGTTCATTTAATATCATAAGTTTAGTGGCTATGGTATAACCTAATTAAAACAAAAATATAAACAAAGAAACTACATTATGATGACGTGGTCAGTTTACAAAATACTATGCTGCTGAAGGAGCTGTCTTGTTCAATATATTAACTCAAAATTTGATACAATTTTAATGATACAAGTATTGATTAAAAAATAATTAACATAAAATAAGAAAAAAATGTGCCCGCACAAATCAATCATTTATGTAGCTTCTAAGTTTTATGTTTCTCATTGTCTCTTGCTTTTATCCTTCTTGTTTTAAGCAAGCTGGATAAGAGTATTCTTAAGATATAGTCCTTGGGTTTGGTGCAACCTTTTCTGAGCAACATTGTGCATATTATTTTATGATTATAAGCAGTCATCAGTAAGTCCTAAACCAAAAACAGTGCACAATAACTGCAATAAAGTAATTATTTGAGGCATTTCCGGTTCTCTTAACACCATAAGGTTGTGTACTTTTCAAAATAAAAATGATTTAGTAACAAAATTACTCCAGCACTCACAATGAACTGATTTGTTTGGGTGCAATTGAAGGTATAGCTGCATTTTCTAATTAGTGACCAACAACCAAACAAGTAAACCTTCACTAGAAATCAAGAATCAATTTTGTCAAAGGAATAAAAGCAAATTATTGTTTTTTTACTGTAATTGTAGATTATTTTTCATCAGGGATAATGGAGGCAGGAGAGTGTCTACAGCAAGCAGCTGCTCAAAAGTATACTGAAATAACCATAAATCGCTTAACTACCATATAGCTACCTTGTGCTCTACAAGTATTTAGTTATTGAATAATGAAATCTCAATTTATCTTGTAGGACATGAAAGTGCATGAGACTCACTAAATGCCATATTTGTCCCAGAATTTCTAGAGCACAAGTGCACGAGGATAGGTAAAATAATTCAATCTTTGGTAATTAAAATAGCTAGTTGCTATTTTAAATAAATTGAATTGAGAAAATGTCATTAGGACTATGCAAATGGAAAATGTAGCATACCACATTAGAGATTATAATGTTTAGACATTACAAAATTAAGATTAAATTTTAGCCTAGTATATGAGGAGAATTAAAATACATAGCTACATGAACTAATTTAATGTGTTATTGTATTACATAGTGGAAATTGCCACATAACTAAATTAAAGTGGTAATTATATGTGTGTGTGTGTGTGTGTGTGTGTGTGTGTGTGTGTGTATTCTTGTCAACACACACAAACACACACTTATTAAGCAAAGGAATTTTACATGTGTAGCATGGGAGAAACGTGTGGCCTTTTTCCATTGAAATTAATTAAGAAACTATAGAAAACAAAGTATTAACATGTGCTAATGGAGGGAAACTATGAAGGCATGTATTATTCCTATACAAAATAAAAAGTTTAGATGAGAATTAAAGTAAAACACGTAGGCTTGCATGCTTAGCCTTTAAACAAGACATTTAACAAGTGTAATATTGAGAAATAAACGTGGGATGCCTTACATTGTAATTAAGGGCACTAAGTGTTGGATTTATAGGCAAAAACCGTGGCCCCTTTGCTTTGTTAGTAATGGAAAATCACGAACAAATAGAGAAAACAAAACAAAGTGGTAATGTGTAAGATAAGGCGTGCTAGGTGTAAAGCAAAAGAAAGCCAAAATGACAAGCGTCTAGTGACTAAGCTAACCGGCCTTGTGAGTGGGGTAAGACCATTCTCTTCAATTCATTGTTAGCTTACTAAACCAAACAATAAAAAACTCCAAAGAGGCAAGAGAGGTTACGGCCTTGATGAAAAATTTGGAGAGGAAGCTAGATAATTTGGGAGTAATATGGTAGGTTAGCTAGCATGCATGAGATCAAATCTGTTTTTATACTGATTTTTGAGATGACTGGCATCCCTTTGAGAATGAGATTAAATAAAGCAATGGAAACCACCTGAGTAGAGTTACTCACAAGGCATTCACTGTTATATTGTTTTGACAACTAGTTGAACATGCTTTGGTTCATACCTGATCAGTAGAACTAGAGAGCTTATGGCCATAGGTAGCGCCCTAGTTTCCACGAGGTTATGAGGCTCACTGCCAGCTATAGTGGGAAGTCTTTATCGTTATAGTTAGGGAGTTATGCCTAATCTCTACTGTATACAACGCATCGTTTTATCGAACTGATATGTAATTGACTATAATTGTTTTACTGTGACCAGTGCATTGTCTTATAGAACTAATAAGTGAACGAATGTAACTATTTTACTGTAAACAGTCCATCGTTTTATCGAACTGATAAGTGATTGACTATAATTGTTTTACTGTAAGTGATTGACTATAATTGTTTTACTGTAAATGATGCATTGTTTTATTGAACTGTTAAACATTTACCGTAATTGTATTGTTTTACTGAACTGTGCATTGATTTATCGAACATGCAGTGAGATTGCAAAATGCATCGATTTATCATAGAGTGCATGGTTTTACCATATGTGACATTGGTAGCATGATTATGTATTCTTATCTATAGAACCCTGTGATTTGATATATGAGAAAGTGAATCGTACGTTGGACTGTTTTATCTAGTTGTTAGGTCAACAAAGAAATGAGGTAACATTGAGATAGATTGTCAATTTATAGTATCGGCATCGCAATCTTTGTTCTCTGAAGCTTTCACTGTCTAATTTTTGGTAAATAATTATTTATTCATACGATGTTTTTTTTTGGGCCAAAATTCATACGATGTTTAATTAAGGTAGTTCTCAACAATTTTGTAGATTGGGATGCGTACGAGGATAATAGGCATTGAATTTGTGAAATATACCATGCCAGGGATGTAATTATATAGCTACTGATTTATTATTCTTTTACCAATAACTATGCCAATGATAGAGGTTAAGTATATATCTTGGATAGACAAACGAACCTAGTTTTTGGCAGTTCTTTGGCAGTTTCATTAATTGATATGTATATTAGAACAATGGACTATCAGGTTACAAAACATACTCTACTTTGCATGTGATTAAATTCATAGACTTAAACTAGAAGTTACCTATAAAGTAGTCGACATAATTTGGAATTTGATGTTTATGGATTTGTGATTGAATCGATGAGTATGTTATAAGCAGGGACCTTAGGCAATCACCTTAAATTATGTCAGGTAGATAACTACTTGAATAGTTTGGTTACACTGAACGAATGACTTACACTGAGCAAATGACAAACTAAGTGTAAAGAAAAAAGTTTGCCCTAATTTCTGTAATTCTACATAAGTTAAGCACACTGTCGCGTCCCTCGAGACGTGACATATACATTAAACATGTGAAGGAAAATGAAATGAAGTGCATAAAACTAAAGGATGTGTGACAAATTTAACAGATATAATAACACTTCTGAAAGTATGGAAAAGAAAAATCTAGATACCAGTTAGGAGTAGACCACAAAAGATATTAAGTAGTTATCCTATTTTAAGCTACTTCACATGCATACTTCTTGACTAGAGCTTTTATTTTTCTCTAGGTGAAATAAAGTAAACTGTGACAAAAAAAAAAGAGGTATGGACATCCCAATCTAGCAACTGCTGCACCAGGGACCGTATATCATACAATAACTAGAGAGTATGATAACTGCAGTTTCAAACAAGATTTTCATACAATGAGAAAAAGAAGTAAAAAAGCAAAGGGGCTTTCCCTCGTGTATATCATTGAGTAATTATAGCATACTTGAGCACAACATAAATCATATTCACTTGCAAAAACTTCATATTATGAGTTCCATAGATGTGCAGAAATAGGCAGATTAGCTACTAACAGCTGAAATCCTAGTCAAGTCAACGAATATCATCAAACAGACCAGAAGACATATCAAAAAAGTAGCTCTCGTGACTGAAACTATGCACTCTAAAGCATATAAGACAATTTAACAAGGAATAAATTGAGGACTGTCTATGAAAATTAGTTGGTAACCAACAACACTAGTTTTTAGTGTAGAAAAATACCTTGGTATCAAAGATACCAGAAGCTTTTGATTTTTTCTGTTGCTGTGCTTTGAAATTGTAGTATGTTGGGCAAGTAGTGCAGTAAGGATCGTTGCACATTCCAAGTTGCCCAGACCTTAGTAAATGTTCATTTTTGCCAGCATCTTTTTCACCCATACCATTAAAAGAAGGAAATTTTTCTGCCTTAGATTCCACCATTTTACTGCCCGCTGCACTTTGATTTAGATGAAAAGAATTTTCAGGTTTACGGCTAATATATAGCGGACCACTCATCTGTATAAATGGTGTTTTTCTTTCATTCCTCAAGGGCCCAGTATGCCCTACAAGATTATTATTTTCATAGGATTCCACGAAGTTCATTGGGATAGCAATTGAAGCACTCCGAGTCCTGGAGAAAAATGTCTGAAATCGAGAATCCTGATTATTTTCTGATGACTGAGGATGGACATCTGACAGCATTGGAACCTCATCTTTATCATAACATGCCATTTCATATATATTAGATCTACAAAGGAAATATAAACAGTTAGATAATTGCACATGCGACTATATATTTAATTTGAAAAAAAAAATGTAGAGCAGGGAGGGGGGCACAAAAAATTAAATCCAGCTTTCCAAGATAAATTCAAGAGCATAACAATAACTCAGTTTATAGTCTTCTAGATTTAAATAATAAAGAGTTCATCCGATTGGACTGTACCACTTTGATTTTTTTTATAAAGAGACATCATCCAATTGCTCTGCTATTAATGACTGTAATAGAAGCAGGTTAAAAGTACAGTGGAGCAATATTGATGGACAATAAGTTTTTTGTAAAGTTTGTTAACTGTTAAGTGCATCAACCCAACTAAATAAATCCTGAAATATATGTAAAGTTATCACAAAGTTAGAGCTTCTTCTTGTACTGAATAGATATCAGTTCCTTGCACCCATACCCTCTCTATTAAGGTGCACCCGATATTAGTTTTTACACATAAAACTGACAACTTGCATCCTTTTCTCCCCTTTTCCCTCTTTAGATATCATCAATTTGACTATGACTATGAAATGCATATTCACCTTTTTAAAATTCATACCGATCGCTGCTTTTACATTTTATTCATAACCATAAGGATGATATTTCTCCTAATCAAACTGGTAAAGACTTTTTATCTCCTTGCATGGTCATCCAGGTTATAGAAATAGGTCCAACAAATCTCTGAACAGATTTGAACCAGACTATTTGACTTTCAAATACAGCCAGATGCGATAATAATCACCAATAATAGGAAATGGAAGAATAGTCAATAACTAAATATAGAGTGTGAAACCAGTTTCCAGCTTCCTGCTATCATCTTTGTACAGTAGAACCTCTTTAAATAATACTCTTGGGGCCTATCATTGATTATTAATTAGAGGCTCTATTAATTTAAAGAGTTTTACATTGTAAATTGTTATTGTCTTAAAAAAGTTTTTGCTTAATTTTTCCATTCTTTAAAACCCTCTAATAACAATACAGCCTTTAATTTTCTTAAAATTCTCCTTGTAAACATATTTTTTTCTAATATATGTTATACTTATTTAGTTTCTGAAATAAAAAATCTTAAATATGGTAGTCTTCTAAAATTAACATCTTGAAGTGCTTTCTAGTTCTTAAATATTATGTGATATATTTTGTATTTTTTATCAAATTATTAATTTATACGACAATCGGGACTAAAAGCACCAGTGGTACCTATCGCAGACAAGATGTGTGAAAGTCGTTTATTTTGGTTTGGACACGTACGACGTAGACTTGTGGATGCTCCAGTTAGGAGAATAGAGACTATGGATGTTGAGAGAAGGGTTAAGAGGACTGAAAAAAACTTGGAAGGAAGTAATTTGAAAAGATATGAAGGTATTAGAGTTGGATGAGCAAATGGCCTTGGATAGGAATGTGTGGAGAAAGAGAATACATATGGACGATCTAACATGAGTTTAGATATTCGTTCATATAGCCTACCCCAATCTCTTAGGATAAAGGCTCTAATGATGATGATGATGATGATGAAGAAGAATCGGGACTGAAATTTTACATTAGGTTTAAAAAAAATTATAAATTATTATTACAATAGAGGGGTTTATTAATTTTTTTATATAAGCCCAAGTTCAGACTATAATTTTTTATTAATTTAAAAGGGTTATTAATTTAGAGGTTTAATTTATAGAGGTTCTACTATAGTTGTAGATATTTTTGACTTAATAGCTTGCACATCAAGGACATTATTTCAATAACAACAAATTTTTCTCAATATGCGTTTTCCAGTATTCATACAGTAGGTCATAAAAGTAGGTTTGCTGCTGTGACAAAGAGATTCTAATTAAAAAGCCAAAGATAGTTCCTTCAAAATTCATTTTTCAGAATAACTTTCTGCAATTAGGTACTACTTTAGTAGGGGAGCAGCCTCTACCTTTATAACGGTGATAGAATTATATGTACGAGATTTCTCTTGTTTGATCACACAATTGCCAATAAATACACTGTACAGAAGAGCAACGACCACATAGTTTAGGCGTCTATGGCAAAATAAGGAAGGCCTTTGTAAAAAGTTTAAAACTACTCTGTTAGCTTCAAGAGGTCCCAACTGGTAAGAACAAAAACTTAAAGGCACTTGTCAATAAAAGAAGCTGCAATGGAACTATGAGCTACTACTCAAATACCTGTGCTAAGAAAAGGATGACTGCAGAGATCACAATATCATGGAATCATTTGGAAAATTCAAATTTCAGAAAAGGGAAGAAAGCTCTGAGGTTGCTTGAAGGACCATGTGTGATGAACTCAGTACCTTCTAAGAAAGATACCTGTTGAGAGCAAAAAGGCAACTTTGTCATAAAATTCAAAACTTTTACCTTCTGCCGACCAAGAAGACACACACGTGCGTGCGTGCAGACACACACGTGCGTGCGTGCATACACACACAATGACAACACATCTTAAGAATTTAGCACCATTTATTTTATCTTCCGAGCTACAAAGAAGGGTTCAAAATTGAATGTTTCATAGAGCTATCTTCAAGATATTCATTATCAAATCTACAAACATGCAGAGCATAAGTTTACATATCATTTCGTAATTTCTGAACATTATACTATGTCCAATCCTTTTTAAGTTACCTAGTTATTATTTAAACTCTTGCAGGAAAGGTCTTTGAATTAGAGATTACACTTTTTGGGAGTTATCAAAATTTACATAGGGTGAAGAGATTGAGTACATTTTATTAAGATGGCTAGCACATTATGCTAGCATTGTTATCTCAAAAGAAAGCAAGTGAAGAAAATTCCAAAAGATGGACTCAGGCATCATGAGGCTAGACCAATCCTCTATAAATCTAAAATCCACTCTTTATTTCCTTAGCTCTTGTCCTTTGTGTCATTATCACCATTCCCTATTTTAAGCATAAAAAACATAGCATTAAAGTGCTTGTGCAGAGGTTTTGAGTATGTTCTGTTCTGAGGTTCAACCCAACTCAACCCACTTGGATTACCATAGTTTTTGGGTTTAATACTCTGCCTAACATACTACATAAGCCTACACTTTTTGAGGCGTTCTTCAGCTGACAGTTGGAATGAATTCAAACTCATTCCATCCATCACTAAATTCCATGAGAGGGTTACATAAAAGCATCAAATGCTCATATTAGTATCAATATCAAGCCATATGGGATATCAACATCCTTGGAAATAGCAAAGTACATATGTAACAATAATGGATATGCTGAAAATAAGAATACTTTTCTTATTTTGGATACAGAAAAGGATGTATGAAGGACAGGTGCAGATATGGAATGGACCAAAGACCCCGTTTTAGATACATTTGGAATTCTCTGCTCTTTTTTTTTTTCTGTGCACGTCTGTGTAAAAAGGGATGAATTTATAACATAAGTTAAAAAATGAGGAAATACATTTAAATCTAAATCTAAATGTTAATGGAATTAAAGTGTTAAAGTATTGACACTGGAAGGTTATGTTAGAACAACAACTATCAGATTTCAATTTTGCATTACCCGGCAATTCTATACACAACACGATGAAACAATACGAAAATGACACCAATAAAAGACACAGAGTCGACACAGGTTAAAATTAAATAAAAATTGTATATGAATATAGTAAAAACTAAAAGCAAGATTTTGTGTATTCCACGTTGACACGAACATGATTTTACATAACACGAACACGGATTATAAACACGAATTGCCAGGTTATTTTACATTACAAAACCAAAGATGGGCTTGATAATAAATATCAGCACTTGTTAGTTAATTATGCACATTTTCAAAGGGCTTTTTGCACTTGTTCTTGTTTTAAGCAGAAGTTCAAATTTTGATGGACGAGTCCAGGAATATCAAATCCTGATCATTTCAAGGAAGCATATCCTCCAAGCTTCCAAGTTAAAAACACTAATCATAAGGCTTTTCAATAGTTCAAAGTAAGAGATTATATTTATATTACAGAATTGGGTAACTGATAAGTTCATCCAAGCTGCTCAATTAATGACTTATACTCTATCATTTTTTGATAAACCAGTTTCAAAGTGAAATTGATCAACAAAGGCTCTGTGTTGTTGTTGCTTGCTTGCTTCGAAAACCAAAAGGAACAAGGCAGTGAAGACATGATGAGTTATGTCTCACAGCATGAGACTAGCATTAGCTTAGCTAAGCTTAGCGCAATGACGCTCTCTTGTCTAGATACAACAACTAACTACAGAATTAACAAGCAAAAAAAAAAAAAAACTTTGCAAAAAAAAGGTAAAAATCTGAGAGCGCGAGAGAAAGAAACCTGGTTAAAGCTGACTTGGGCTGGAGTGGAGTGAAATCGAACCTAAGCAATTTGATAGCTGAAATAATGGCTTCGATTTTAAGAAACAGGGAAGGGAGCTGTGTTGTGTATCTAAGAATAAGAAGCAGAGACTTAAAGCGCTGACTGACGGGCAAGAGAGAGAAGAAGAAGAAAAACGAAAGACGTTGAAAAGTCAATGTAGCGTGTGGGAGAAAGAAATTAAAATTAATAAGACGAGGAGAAAGATGTTTCCTGTTTGGTCTTCGGTTTTTGGGTTTGGAAGCGACTGGCTCGCTTGCAGTCGGCTGGGGCTGCTGTCTCTGTGACTCCCAATTAAAAAATGCGATCCATCAAAAATATTTATTTTTGTTGTGAAACAAAAACATTTATTAGGTATCATGAAAGAAATGCTAATATATATGTCAATTGAGAATATTGTACAGTTAATTAAAAAGATACGAATTGTTAAAAAAAAATGCGAACAATGAAGTCAAATTATACCCTATATAAGTATTTATGAAAATTTTTTATTAGTTTCTTATTTGAGTGATGCTTAGGTTATAACTTAGAATTTAGAATTTAGAGATCATATTTTTCGAATATTACAAGACTATATTTAAAATTGATTATCAAGCACAAAATTTCAATCCAATTAACTTTGTTTTTTAGGTTACTAATGTACATAAATTATAGACAATTGTCTTTATTCTTTTTAGTTAAAATCTATGCTCCTTGGACATTGAGTTATAAAGTACTACTTTTACATATTAATATTTTAATTAATTATCTGTCACTATCGTATCAAACTATATATATATTTTTAATAGATCATATAATTTTTGTAGTTTTTCTTCTTCTTTTTTCTTAACTTAAACCTATCCAAACAAATTCGAACGCGCAAGCCGACCCATTTATCAACTTATTTTTTTGTGGCTAAGATTTATAAATGCAAGTCAGTTTAAATGCAAATATAAGAAACCAAACCGTTTAGTCCACAATCCGTGCGGACCAAATCTGTTTGTTTGCGGTCTAACCAACTATTTTGCTAATTGCCAAATACTATTAGCAAACCAAATTAAATAAAAAACCTACCCAATCGAATTAGAATAAAAACAAACCCAAGACCCAATTAAATAAAAAACACCCAAGCCAATTAGCCCAAGACCATAGGTGTCCCCCACTCTCCGGGCCAACTTTTTTTTTTTTAACAAAGCCCTAAACACAATTGACCAACATAGTTATTAAATCAAGATACGTATCATATATCAAAATTTTATTTTTGATAATCGAGTTTCGAGTATAATATTGTATCGTAAGATATGGATAAAAATTTTAATTATAAATAAGATATACATGTAATATACATATATATGAGTATTTGATATTTTCATTTTTTTCATATCTACCAATATACAAGAACAAATAATATATATGTGTCAATGAATGCAAAATTATTAAACTAAATGGTTTGTTATTTATTTAATTTAATCTTTCACATTTCTTATACAATAATAAACTATTAAAATAAGTTAATAAGTTACTCAAAAAAGTTTATATGCTCATATTTTAATTTTTTATAAATTTAAATGAGACAAAACTATTATTTTCATTAAAATTTTTTATTTTTTGGAGGTAAAATTAATATTTTTATTAAAATTTTTAATTTATCTATATCTCTTTATAAATTTTTAAAATTCAATTGGGCAATTATTTTTACAAGATCACACATAGATCAATTCTTGTCAATGTACAAAATATGATTTAGGATATAAAAAAATAGATATTTTTTATATTTTATTATCTTTAAGTTTAAAATTAAGATTTAGGATTATAAAAGATTTTTTTTTCATTTGAATCCAAAAAAAGTAATTTTGTAAGAAAAAACCTTAATTGGACTTGAATTAAATAAAATAAACTGTATTGTACCATATTGAGAGTATAAGTATCGTATGATATATACCGCGTATTATATGATTCACTTACGATTCTTAACAAAAATGACATAGCATATAGATTCGTATCATTTTATATGAATATCGAAACGTATCATACTATACGTATCGTGTATCATATGATATTGATAACTATGTTGACCAAAACTTTCCGGACCAACCTCCCCCACTCTTTGTTTGTTACGCCTAATAACAAGAGGACTTCTATTTGCACTACAAATATTTCTCTTTACACTACACTCCCCACAAACACATTAAACACACCTCATAAAATTACAAAACTATCCTTAAAAAATTTGCAAAACCCCCCATCTTCCTCTTCCTTCCTTCGACAGAGCACACCGGCAGCCACCGGCTGGTGGCCTGACGCAGGCTCACCTGCGCAAAGCGACATGCCTCGCGCAGGCTTCCCGCGCGAGGCGTTCGGCGCTGGGTCGTGCCAGCATTGGGGTGTGCCAGCACAATCCTGCCCTCACGCAAGCTAATCTCGCGCACAAGAAAGTTTGGGCGATGAGCTATCCCTCGCGCAAGACAGCTTGCACGAGGGAGCGCCCCGCGCGCAAGGCAGATTGCGCGCAGGAGCACCCCGCGCGCAAGGAAGCTTGCGCAGGCAGCCAGCTGCACTGGCTCACAGCCGGCTTGCTGCCTGGGCATGCCTTGCGCCCAAGCTAGCTTGAGCGAGGGCACGCCCCAGCGCAACATGCTTTGTGCGCAGGCTCTCTTGCGCGATGGCCTATGTCTCATGCAAGCTCTCTTGCGCGGGTCATGCGCCATCACGCAATCTAGCTTGCACGTGGCTTGCGCAAGGAACTGCATTGTCGGGTTTTAAGCTTTAACATTTTTACTATACCTTTTGATTAATGTATTGAGTGTTTTGTTTATGCAGCTTCTCTTGTTGCTATCTATGTCAGAGGCTTCAAAGGCTGTGTTTGGTCATGATTCAGATTCAGGTCGCTCCCGCGCGCAAGGCAGATTGCACGCGGGAGCGCCCCGCGGGCAAGGCAGATTGCACGCGGGAGCGCCCCGCGCGCAAGGAAGCTCGCGCAGGCAGCAAGTTGCCCTGGCTCACAACCAGCTTGCTGCCTGGGCATGCCTTGCGCCCAATCTAGCTTGAGCGAGGGCACGCCCCAGCGCAACATGCCTTGTGTGCAAGCTCTCTTGCGCGATGGCCTTTGTCTCTTGCAAGCTCTCTTGCGCGTGTCATGCACCATCACGCAATCTAGCTTGCACGCGGCTTGCGCAAGGAACTGCATTGTTGGGTTTTAAGCTTTAACATTTTTACTATACCTTTTGATTAATGTATTGAGTGTTTTGTTTATGCAGCTTCTCTTGTTGCTATCTCTGCCAGAGGCTTTAAAGGCTGTGTTTGGTCATGATTCAGATTAAAGAAACCATTGATGTAGACGAGCCATGATATTTTATTAAATATTACTATATTTTAACATTTATGCCTTTGTATGAATATATTATCAATTTATGTCTTTGATATGTATGCCTTCTTATAATTGTATTCTCAATTTACGCATTATATGTTTTAATAACATTATCTACTATTATAAAGATAAACTCTAGGCATTAAAAAACAAAAATCACTAAATAAAACATTAAATTATAAACAAAAATCATTACATAGTTTAATAACAATTCTAATATCATAAAGATAAACTGTATCTTTAAAAAAAAGTCACTAAATACAAATATAAATACACTAATCCCTCGACGCATCTGATAAAATTGTTTTGCCTCTCCTCCTCCCAAGCCTAGTATAAAAACGAGTAACTAGTGGAGAAGCTATCTCTGATGTAATTGGTGGAGAAGCCATCTCTAATGTAACTGGTGGAGGAGCTGGAGGAGGTGTTGTCTGTGATGGAGCTGGAGGAGGTGTTGTCTGTGATGGAGCTGGAGGAGGAGCCGAGGATGAAGCAGCATCTGACGACCCAGCTAATATCTCATGAAGGTTGTAAATTCCCTTTGTCAATGTCTCTACATCTCTGCTGCCACTCATGAGTAATTCACAGAGAGACACCGCCCTTGACATGCGCTGCGAAACAATACATGAAAGAAATTTTATCAAATCAAATAGTATGAACAAATTTTATTCACTTAGGATTTAGTGTTAATAACTTACACTAGATTGATCAGAATCGACTGAGGGAGCTTGAAGCCTCGATCTGCGTGTTGGATTTTGTACGAATCTATGAGAAATAGAGCCATACCAAGCCATATAATCAGGAGTCGTCTCTCCTGGGATCACACACATACGTCCTCTATTCTCTTCTCTGAGGACATACATAGGCCATCTCTGCCATAATTGATCCATAAACTGATAAACCACATCATAAGTGGCGCTCGTACTACCTCTTTGTGCTCTATATGGCGTTAAAGGTCTCGGAGGTACGATTTGTACATAGCCCCACTGCCGTAACACTCTCTCTGGATGGTACGGCTCCATGACATCCCAAGCTTTTAAGCAGATCGTGAAAAAAGAGATCGGAGGCAACGGATGCTGTCTTCGACTATCTGCATATGGAACCCAACACACTTGATTACGCTGGAGGTCCTCTAGATGCTCCCGCAACATGTTCACATCTTGACCATAACCACGTGGCTTCCATCGTCGAGCTCGCGGCAAACTATCCTCGTAATTGAAGTTCAACTCGGGACTCAATGATGGAAAGTGCTCATAAATCCAAGCCTATATCAAATAAAAACATCAATCATTGATAAATTATACATAAACAAATTATAATTCACAAGTTATTTATATAAAAGTAAATCTTAATAACTGAAAAAGAGTCATATAGCCTCCAATCCCGTGTACTTTTGCCCTGCTCGCAAGACCCAACTGTCTGTACATATAAGCAAGAGCACACGCACCCCACGCATATTCGCTGATAACCGTTAAATCCTCTAAACATGACAACAATGAAACAGGAACATGTGATCCACTCTTATTCACAAAAAGTGTGCACCCAAGTAAATGAAGTAAGTATGCACGAGTAGCATACACTATTTCCTCATCACTGAAGGTATCGGTCACATTACGAAAAGTGGATCTCAACCATTGCAATGTCACACTAGATCCACGACCGGTACTTGTCGCTGCTTGAGCTTCCATAAGAGAGACGCCTAACAAACGAACTAATATTCTGATTGCACGCTTCATGGAGATGTGCTGGCATGATACGATCCCCCCGACCACTGGTACACCAAGCAATGTAGCTACATCGTCTAGGGTAATCATCATCTCCCCAAAAGACATATGGAATGTGTTCGTCTCCGGCTGCCACCTCTCACAAAAAGCAGAGATGAGAGTACTATTGCAAGTGCGATAATTGCACTCAACCAAACAACCTAAGCCGGATTGTAAAACCATGGAGCGAATACGTGATCGATCATCGTCTAAAGTCCACATCGATATTTTTTGGCTATGATTAAGAACCTTCAAGTTGTCTCGCTCTTATATCATAAACAACAAATAATAAGATCATTTTTAACAAATAAAATAGATCTATATTATTAAATTTAACAAAATAACTACCTCACCGCCCTATATGGCAAAAGCCACATGTGATCTAAAACTTCTCAAAACAGACATATCACTTGGGCCTCCAGGACAAGGCTCAAGTACCTCCTCTGCATCATCTGAAGCTGTTTGCTCGGCATGCTCGACTTGCTCGGCCTGTTCATCCTGCTCGACCTGCTGAGCACGATATTGGCCAACTCGTCGTCTTCTTTCGGAGCCTGCGGGTCGCTGCCGTCTTCCTCCACCTTGTGTATCTACCATGTCTAAAAAAAAATTTATGTCTAAGATTGATGGCATTATTAGAAGAATAAAACAATGTGGGTGGAAGTAACAAAATAATAATATATAATTATCATGATGCACCAAATCATAAACAAGAAAACTTGATCAATACAAACATAAAGGCTGGAGAAGAAGATTTCAAACAAAAATCAAATGCACCATGCTGTGATCAAGGTTTCATGTCATCTAAGTTAATATGTTTAAGAAAAACAGAATAAAAGTAGCAAATTATACCTGAATCAGATTGTTGACTAAAAGCAGTCTTTGAAGACTCTGGCTTAGGTAGTAAAAGAAGCTGCATAAAAAAACACTCAATCCATTAATCAAAAGGTAATGACAAACAAAGGCTGCAAAGGTTTTGACTCAACGAGCAAGCAGGTTGCGCGCATTGCTTGCCCACATGCAACCCAGCTTGCGCTCGGGCAAGTAACGCGCACAAGCCAACTTGCGTGCATTCCTTGCCCGCACGCAAGCTGGGTTGCGCGCTGGTCCAAAAAGCGTGCAACCTGGCTTGCGCGCATTACTTGCCCGCGCGCATGCTGGGTTGCACGCTGGGCAAGCTCGCGCACAAGCCAGGTTGCGCGTATTGCTTGCCCGCGCGTAACCCAGCTTGCGCGCTGGGCGAGCGCAATGGGCTCCTGACGAGCCTCGCTCACGGTTGCGCTGGGTCGTGCAGCACCTGCGCACGCACTTCTCCTAATCTAAGCGAGGCTCGCCCGTCTGTGCATTGCTGCGTGAGGCTCGCCCCGCAACCTTACCTGCACGAGCTGGAGCCTCACCTGCCTCGCCCAGCAGCCTCACCCTAAAGCCAAAATGCCAACTAAAATTCAACCAAAAGTTTATTTCATTGTACCTGTTCTGCAACAGTTGGAGAAGAGAAGGAGGAAGAAGGCTGAGGAACGGATGGTGGAGAAGAAGAGCTGTCGGAGCAGATGGGTCCGGCTGAGAGGGGGAAAAATGATTTATTGAATGAAGGATAAACTTGTCATTTCAAGGAGTAGATTTAGTTTTTTTCTTTTTTTGTAGTGTAAAGAGTAAATAATGTGGTGCAAATAGAAGTTCTCTAATAACAACCTAATTATATAAAAATAAAAAGCAAACTCCGTATCGTCACCTGTTTTAGTGCTTTTCTTTTAGCCTCTACGCTTTCACAGTCCCTCCATGCGTCTCACGACCCACGAATCGTACTCACCATTTGCTTCAGCTTTACTTTTGTTTGCTCCTATGAGTTTTTGTCTAATTTAATTTTTGGGTTTTGATTTCCTTATTTGTCTTCTTTAGGTTTTATTTTTTAAAAGTTGATGGTTTGCTGATTGGGTATTATGTTTTAGTTTAATTGTTAATTTAATTATTTGTGTCCTTTTCTTTGTAATGATGAATTGATGTGATTTGTTGTGTTGTGATTTTTAAAAAAAAATTATTTGCAATAGCCAATGTTGATTCCAAAATAAGCAATAAGAACGAGTTAATGTTGGTGATGAATAAGGGAGCACCAACATTAAAATGAACGATATAGATAAACAATGAAAAGATTAAAAAAAATGTTAGAAAGCCTAGACCCACAACTTCGAAGGTGTAGAATTTTTTAACAAAAATAGCCAATGCTCATTCCAAGTGGAGTAATTCTAAACATACTCCACAAATTACTAAATCTACCTCATCCCAAACAACTCAATTAACTAAAATATCATTTTACCCTTATTTGTATTAACTGTTTGCTCCTTCTTTCTCCTCCTCCTTCTCCTTCCTTCTCCTTCTCCTTCTCCTTCTCCTTCTCCTTCTCCTCCTTCCTTCTTCCTCCTTCCTGGTACGAAGCTCTTGCTGTTAAGGTAAAATATGGCATACTTTAGTTGTAGGGTGAATGTCGGTGCGCTGGGCTGAGGCTCGCACAAGTCCTTGCGTGAGGCTAGCCTCGCGTGGGTGGCACACCTGAGCGAGGCCAGCCCCGGGAGGGTGGCACACCTGTGCGAGGCCAGCCCTATGGGGGCACACCTATGAGGCCTCTCATGCAAGTGAACTTGTGCGGGGTCCTCACGCAAGTGAACTTGCGCGGGGTCCTCGCACAAGTGAACTTGACCTCGCACAAGTGAACTTGCGCGATGGTGTGCCCCACACGCAAGTTAACTTGCGCAAGTGTGTTTTACTTACTTTTTTCAACTTATAGAACACATGCAATGTTCAATATCTTTTCCTTTGGATGGATCATAGGAATTTGAGGATTTGCATTGGCATAAAATAGATTCAAAATGAAAATTGTTTACTTCAATTCTTGCTTCTGTTTGGTTCTAACTATAAGCATTTCATGTAATAACTAGTTATGTAATGAGTTAAAATATGTTGTAATATGTGTCCTATAAGCTTGGGCGAGGTCTTGTGTGAGGTTGGGCCTCGCGCAAGGGTCTTTACACGATTATTTCTGGTTTTGACTACATTCTGCAAGCTTGGTTTTTATGATTTTTTATTTAATCATCTGACTAAAGTTTATAATTATACAGACTATTGCCACCATATCCCTTTGATTGCTGCCATCAATCTCTACAAGCTATTGCACTGTAGGACTACTACCACCAGGTATGTGCTTGATGTATGTTAATTTTTCATGCTATGTTCTATTAAAGCATTATCAGAAAAATAAATAATGTGATATATTATCAAAAAAAAATATTTATACTTGTCATGATCTGCTTATTTGTACTTGCTTACAATGTACACACACTTCACACTATTATTTCTCACTTACTCTCACTTTGCACTACACACACCTCATGTCACTCGCTCACACTTCCACTCACTTGTACACTCTTTACTTACTCACACTTGCACTCAACTATTGCACACACTCTTCACACTTTGCTCACACCTCTGTATTAAATCAAGAAAATTGCAATATGTTTTTTTAAAACACAGTAGTCAAAACTCAATAATAGGTATTCTAAAGTGTATAAGTGAGTTTTGAATAAAATCAAGAATGTTAATAAGGAAGAGATATTGTTAAATGCACTTAGTGCCTTGGCTTATAATTTGTTTGATAATTATTTAATTATTTTTCTTTTTCAGATATGGCTAATACACGAGGTGGAGGTTCATCTCAAGGAAGACGACAGCGACCTACCTACTCTGAGAGGAGACGACGAGTTAAGAGATATCAAGCCGAGCAAGCCGAACAAGTCGAACCTGTCAAGTAGGTCGAGCAAGCTAAGCAGGCTGAGCAACTAGATGCAGAGTATGCAGAGGAGGAAGTCGAGCCTTGTCCTGGAGGTTCGACTAATACCTCAATTCTTAGAAGTTTTAGATCACATGTTGCTTTTGCAATATGGGATGGGCAGGTAATTCTCCTTGCAAAAATTTGATAATATTTGTTGTTTTTGCAATATGTGATCACATGATGCTTTTGAAATAACTTATTGTTAGTTGTTTTTGATATAGGAGCAAGACAATCTGAAGGTCCTTAATCATAGCAAGAAAATCTCTCTATGGATCTTAGACGATGATAGATCTCTTATTCTCTCCTCTGTTTTGCAATCCGGCTTAGGGAGTTTGGTTTACTGTAGTTACCGCACATGCAACAACACCATCACCTCTGCTTTTTGTGAGAGGTGGTAGCTAGAGATGAATACATTTCATATGCCTTTAGGAGAGATGACGATTACTCTAGATGATGTAGCTACCCTCCTAGGCATACCAGTGACTGGGGCAATCGTATTTCGCCAGCCCATCTTTGTGAAGGAAGCCGTTAGAGTATTAGTACATTTGTTAGGAGTCTCTCTTTTAGAGGCTCAAGTGGCGACGAGCACCGATCGTGGGTCCAGTGTGACATTGCAGTGGTTGAGAACAAATTTTAGCAATGTCACCGACAGTTCCAGTGATGAGGAGATAGTATATGCTACTCGTGCATACTTGCTTCACTTACTTGGATGCACACTTTTTGTAGATAAGAGTGGATCACATGTTGCCGTATCATTATTCTACTGTTTAGAGGATCTAACGACTATCAATGAATACGCGTGGGGTGTAGGTGCTCTTGCTCATATGTATAGACAGCTGGGTCTTGTGAGCATATCAAAAGTGCATGGGATTGGCGGCTATATGACCATTTTACAGGTATTATAATTTACTTTATCTAAGTAACTTGTTAATTATACATCATTCGTTCCATAATTTATTAATGATTAATGTTTTATTTGATGTAGGCTTGGATTTATGAGCACTTTCCATCGTTAAGTCCGGAGGTGAACGTTAACTACGACGATAATATGCCTCGAGCTCGACGATGGAAGCCACGTACTTATGGCCAGGATGTGAAGGTCTTGCGAGAGCAGCCAGATGACCTTCAGTGTAATCAGGTATGCTGGGATCCCTATGCAGACAGTTGGAGACATCATCCGTTGCCTCCGATCACATTTTTCACCGTCTGCTTAAAAGTTAGGGATGTCGTAGAGCCGTATCATCCAGAGAGAGTGTTACGGCAGTGGGGCTATGTACAGACCATACCTCTAAGAGGCGCCATTTAGAGAATGGAGAGGTAGTACGAGCGCCACTTACGATGTTGTTTATCAGTTTATGGATAATATATGGCAGAGATGGCCTATCTATGACCTCACAGAAGAGAATAGAGGATGAAGATGTGTGATCACAAGAGAGATAGCTCCAGATTATATGGCTTGGTACGAAGCCATTTCTCATTGATTTGTACAAAACCCAACACGTAGATCAAGGTTTCAAGTTCCCTTGTCGAGTCCGATTATTCTAGTGTAAGTTATTAACACTAAATCTCGAGTGAATAAAATTTTTTCATACTATTTGATTTGATAAATTTTCTTTCATGTATTGTCTTGCAGCGCAATTTGAGGGCAATTTCTTACATTGAATTACTCGTTAGCGACAACAAAGATGTGGAGACATTGACAAAGGGACTTTACCACCCGCATGACATATTAACTGGGTCGTCAGATGCTGCTTCATCCTCAACTCCTCATCCAGCTCCATCACATACAGCTCCTCCACGAGTTACATCAGAGATAGCCTTTCCACCAGCTCCTATTTCCTCGGAAATAGCTCCACCAGTTACATCAGACATAGCTCCTACACCTATACGTTTTTATACTAGGATCGGGAGGAGGAAAGGCAAGGCAATTATATTGGATACGTCGGAGGATTAGTGTATTTGTACTTAGTGACTTTTATTTTTTAAAGATACAGTTTATCTTTATGATATTAGATAATGTTATTAAAATATGCAGTGATTTTTGTTTATAGTTTATTAATGATTAATGTTTTATTTAGTGATTTTTGTTTCTTAAACATACAAATTATCTTTATGATATTTGATAATGTTATTAAAACATATAATGTATAAATCGATAATACAATCTTAACAAGGCATACATATCAAATACAGTAATATTTAATAAAATATCATAGTTCATCTAAGTCAATGGTTTCTCTAATGACAACATCTGATCTCGAAAATAAATTTTTAAATTCTTCAATTCGAAATACATATGGAAGCTCCCAATCACAAGCAGAATCACATCGATACCGATACCAATTGCATGCAATCGAAGGTATTGGTGCAAACGGGTCCATAAATACCTGAAAAATAGCATTGTTAAATGTATAATAAATGAAATACAAAATATCCAAAGTGTGGCATATATATCATTATCAATACCTCAACAAAATGAGAATCGTTAACAAATCCAACTGCTATGAATCCATGCTGTAGTGGTGGAGGTGGTGCAGTTCTAAGCGGGAGATATGTCAAACATTGTCTCGAAGATAAATGGACCAACACAACATTATACTTTGTTGCTATTAAGTGACCCATATCGGGTAAAGTCATCCATTTCTCATAAGGAGCTGGTATGTTGAAATATGATAATGTCTCTAACAATTCATCAACACGCTCCATGGATCCATAGAGACTAACATAGTAAGCTCGAAAATCACATATCTCCTCAATCAAATCTTGTCGCCCCTTCGCCCATGCATTAACACCCATGCCTAGCAACCTAGCTATAGCCCGAAAGCCACAATGTCCATCTGACTCAACATCCACGATAGAGCGTATGAAGGGGCGTATCTCTAAAGGGAAAGAATCAATAAATTTCACTTTCTTTTTTCGATTAACTGGTAACTTCATCCTTTTAGTTGCTGAATTTAAATTTGCAGGTGTTGATGTGCTATCATGTTGAGATTCAACAATCTCAAAGTATGAAAGGGCATGTCGAGTTGATTTGTCTGAACGGCCTTTGATCTTAGCCTTCTCGAGTGGAGGAATAAGGAGTGTAATTGCTGGATCACCTAGTTCTCTTAATTTTTTTCTTCAAGGCTAATCTTCCTGAGAGATCACATGCATTGAAGCGTTTCACTATTAGCTCCCACTCGGCATCAAGATTCAACTCAGCCAAATAATCAATAGTTTTCCTCTTCAAGTCCAATTTTGACCAATGAGGATCCAAAATGGATAAGGGAATAGGTTCCCGTCCCTCATGAATTCAGCAATCTCATAAGCACAAGGCAACCCATGTATGCTTCTAATAATGCAACCACAAATAAGATAGTCAATGCAGGTATCATTTGCTCGATGCACCTCCTTCAAAATTATGTTCAACGCTGTCCTAGACACCAATCCTCATAACTGCCTAAACAAAGCTGGTCTAAAATTATGTTCAACAACAGTAACACTTCTCTCGAACGAAGCCTTTATCTCTGTATGTTGTATCTCAATCAGGGAGTTGATAACTTTCCAAGATGAATCAAAATCTCCTTGGGACAATCCAAGGTGTCTCTTTAACTTCGCATGTGCACTCTCGGCCCTACATGACATTCGAACAATGTTGATTATAATGAATAAATTGTATAAGTTGTGAAAATAAGAATTTTAAAACTTTGTAAACCTACATACCTATTTGTTGTAACATTTTCAAAGTGCTTTACTTTATTTTTCCAAGCAGCAATAAATCTCTCTTTATGTTCAGTTAACCAAGTATATCTTAAGTACTCGAGCACTCTAGGATAAGAACGGTAATGAGAGACCATTGAACTTAAATTTGCTTCATACTCATTTGAAGAGGATACAAGAATGCCCCAAGATGACATGAATGCCTCCCACTTTTCTATACTCTCAAAAAACTTTTTACAATGAGCAAGTGCTTTCTTTGATATATGCCACTACATAAGAGATTAATTGCGTTAAGGAACACTGTCTATACTGCTTTCATCAATGCTAAATCCCTATCAGTAACAATGACAGAAGGTGTTGAATCAGAAGATATCAAACTTTTTAGCTTCTCTAATGCCCAAGTGTAGTTGTCAATGCACTCAGCCTCCATGTAAACAAATGCAACTGAAAAAGTTAGATTTGTACATGTTACACCAACAATCTCAAGGAGTGGGAGTCGATATCTATTAGTTTTATATGTACAATCCATAACTAATACATTGGAAAAGCATTCAACAAATCTATAGCTGTTGGATGTGCCCAAAATAAGTCTCTAACACAATCACTTGACTCATCACTCCTATGCCACTCAACATATTTACAATCATTCAAGCGTTTCATGAATTGTTGCATCTGTGATCTACCAGCTTTGTCATTCATTCTATATTTTTGTTGTGCATTATAGATGCTCTTTATGGTACTTACATTCTTCTTATCATGTTGTTTCAACATCATTAAAATTTTTCTTAGTTTTACCATAACATTTATCATATCACCCACCATACTTTGCTCTTGCACTGTCAATCAACCAGCAAAGGAATATCCTTCTAGCTGTTATGTACCAAATGATTATGCATCCCATATACTACTTTCATTGCCCAACTATCATTCTCGTCCAATTTCACCCCTAGTAACTCGAATGGACAATTACACTTCTTTGTTCCCGTTCCCAAGCGATGCAATTCATCTGTACTTGACTTATATGTTCCATACCTTTCACATACAAGTCGAATTCTAGGTCTTCTTCGAGGAACACCAACTTCCGATGATCTTATCACAACAACAAAACCGAGCTCTTTTCTAAGCTCTCTAGCCCATACGATCAAGGCATTTCGACAATTGAAAACCTGAAACAAAATAAATTTAATAATTAGTTTTTTCTACTAGATTTGTAGTAAAACATTATATTAATTTTAAAACTACTTACTTGGTTAGTAGTAAATGCATCAGCACAGTCAAATATTTCTTCATGGACACTTTTTGATTCTCCGCTATACACTATCCTTTTGTCATTCTACAAATATTAAACAAAGTCATTAATTATAATTATTATAATAAATAATATATTAAAAAATTAAAACTGAATTTTCGTGCAAGCGGTATTTCTGTGCAAGCATCTAGCGCAGAAATGACAGATCCGTGCAAGCGTACTTGCACGAAACATGCACTGCTTGCGCGGAAATAACGCACAAGCTGACTTGCGCGGAAATACCGCGTAATCCCGCGAAAATTTAATTTGCAGCGAGGGAGCACAGATCTTTTACCTCTTCTCCTTCTTCATCGGCTTCTACACTTTCAAGAAAGCTTTCGTACTCTTCGTAACTGTCATAATAGCTACCCTCACTAAGATTTTCCATTTTTTTAAAAGAAAATGAAATGTAAACAGTGAAAAGCTCGTGAGAAAGAAAAAAATTGGAGAAGAGAAAACATGAACAGAAAAAGAAGAGAAGTAGAACGAGAAGAAGACGTAGAAGAGCAAAAAAATAGGAAAAAAGTAACTTTAAAATATAAATGTTACTATAATAAAAATTATTTTTTAGTATAAATAAAACCCATAAAATAAAAATTGTTTTTATACTAAAAATAAATCAAAAAAATTGTTTTGTGTAATAAAATTTTAAAACACGTAATATTTTTTACAACAGTTAAAATTTCAACAATGCAATCTCTACAAGTTTTATAATGCATTTCTACACATCTCGTGCAAGTGAAACTTGTGCAAACAATTCGTGCAATTGGAACTTGTGCAAACACTTCGCGCAAGTGGAACTTGCGCAAACATTTCGTGCAAGTAACCCTTGAGTGAACGTTCGATGTTCGCGCAAGTTTGCTTACGCAAAAATGGGCCTTTCGCGCAAGTTTACTTGCGTGAAATATGAAGATTTGCGCAAATTCACTTGTGCAAGTATCGTGACAACTGATCTCCCAGGGGTAAAATCACCATTTTGTCAGTTATTTTTACAGTTTAACAATGAGGTGGGGTAGGAATAGTAAAACGTGGGGTAAGAATAGAATTTCTCTTCCAAATGCAATAAATGTGGAGAATTGTTTATTTGTAAGGCCACTAGGTATTGTATTTCAACATTATCACGACATTTGTTTAAGTGTTAGAACATAATTATGGAGATATGTCTACAATGTTGATTGACCTTGAAGGAAAGTTGGTTTTTAGAAAACTTGACCATAATCGTATCTGTGAATGCATCTCCATATGTATCATTAAGCATGATGCCTCATTCAGTTTTGTTGATTATAAGAGAGTTAAAGAGCTTTTAATATTGCACAATATGGATGCTAACTCTTATAGTAGGCACAATGCTATCTAATTTCATGAAATTTCATTGAGTCGAAAAGAAAATTTGAAACAAGCTTTGACACAAAGTCCTGGAAGAATATGTTTGGCTTCATATTGTTGGACCACTTGTAATACTGAGGGATACATATGTTTGATTGCTCATTTTTTATTGATAAGGATTGGAGATTAATAATAAGTTGTTTTGTTTTTGTAAAATGGATGCCTCATACTTTGGAGTTGAATTAGTAGATAAATTATTTGATTCTTTAAAGAATTGGGGATTGATAGAAAAATCTTTCCTTACTTTAGACAATGCATCCACTAATGGTAATATGCAAGACCTTTTGAAGCAACGATTTGCTTTGCAAAATAGTTTGTTATGTGATGGTCATTTTTTTATGTGAAATGTTGTGCCCACATCTTGAACCTTATACTACAAGAGGGTTTAAAAGTGAAAAGTGATTCACTACATAGGATAAGGGATAATGTAAAATACGTGAAAGCATCAAAGGGCTGGATGAAGCACTTTCATGATTGTGTTGAACAAGTTGGTGGTGTTGTTGCTTGTTCACAATAATGATTTCTGATGACGTAGGAATCTCAATCTACGCATTAGCTTATCTCAAAAAACTCTACAAGCAAGAAAATCATCAAAGGACGCAAGGGCTTTCCCTTGTGTGCGCACTTCAATGCTTAAGTCAAACAAGATTTTGATAGAGTTTCAATAAGAAAATAGATATTCGAATTTAAAAGTGTACTTGTGACTCATTTATAAGAAGTATTTGGTGCGTAATTACGATTAATACCCACAACTTAAATGATAACATAGTGGATCTTTCACGACCCTCCTGAGTCCTCTTTCCTCTTGAGCTTAAACTACCATTAGGTCTAATATTCTTTAGCCTGACTTATAACAAGGCCCAATGACCTTTAGTATAACCCTCATCAATTGCTCCTCACTCTTTCGCAGGATATACCCTGTGAAGAGTATATAAGATCTTTTGGTAGTGTCGCAAGTACCAATAATAAATTCCTTTACTTAAACCTATAGATAGGGCAAGCAAAGGTCATCCCACAGAGATTGTTTCATTCAAGTTAATTATTTAAATTAAATACCTAACTATTATTTAAAGAGAGAAAAGAGAATTTTGAGGGGTTTTTTAATTAAACTATAATAACTAATAAAATAATCAGAAAAATAAACAATTAAATAAATTAAAAAATATCAAATACCACAAAACTTTAGTTACAAGGTAATTAATTATTCTTAGGATATGATGTTGATCATTGATTACTAAAGATCATTGTCAATTAAGTAGTTAACCATAGTGTAATTCCCTGGCATCCAATTACACCTATCTTTCCTTACTGTGTCATTAATTAAAGGCTCAGCATCTTAATTAATCCTTAGCTATCAAAATTCACCTATGCTCAGCACTATAGATTAAGTTTTAATAGCAGCATTGACATCTAAAAAGATTTTAGTCAACATTAAGTAACAAACTCACTCAGCGCAGTTCATTTAACTTAAACTTTAATTCTCCTAGATCCCTAGTGATTAAAACTACAAGAATTACGGACTTATGTTTTTAACCTGGCTATAGATTATTTAATTTAACTAAATAGTGTGCATCCTATCTAATCAAACAAATAATCATGTTAATATGCTCAAAGAATCTCAGATACTTAATCAACAATTATATTATAAGTTCATAATCTCACAACATGCTTTTTCCAAGAATAATCAATTTACCTCATAACTGAACAAGAAATCTACTCACTATTCATATTCAAAAATATAAACTCCAAATTATATATCATAAAGAACACAAATATCATGCAAGAAACAATCAAAGAAGCAATCTTTAATAATATAAAATTTGAATTAATAATCAAGAACACAAATTAGCAAGTACCTAATAAACAAGAATTAAAATTCAATAAAGAAACAAAAACAAGAATTTAAAAGAAAAGAAAAAGAAGATATCAATTTGTAAAAAGAATGAAATCAGAAAAAAAAATTAAAAAAAATCAACAAAAAAATAAAATTTTTATTAAATCTACTCTAAAAACCATACAAGAGAGAAAAAGGGGAAAAAGAGATGATTTTGTGAGAGCCAATGTGCTCCTTATATAGGCCTAAGAATGTTAGATAGAGTAGAAGTCTGAAAAGAGTTTTGATTGGCTTAAACTCTTTTTAAAACATCTATCTCTTTACAATTCTTTCTCTACTCAAACTCTATTTTCCTACTTTATTACATTGTCTTAAAAATAATTAAAACTTTAAGACATAACAAAATTTTAAAACAGGTCTTGTCTCAGCCAAATTTTGTCCTCACAAAATCTTGTCTTAACAAAATTTTGGTTCTGGCCTTGCTTTGTTAAAATCTTTCTAAAAATAGAATTTTAGGCAGATTTCATTATAACTTTCCATAAATAGTTAACCCATCAAACAAATTTCGATTTTCATGATCTTGTATTCCAGAAACCTTGAGAAGTCCTGTACAATTTCTATGAAGGCAACTTTTTGAGATCAGGTAGTTAAGATGGTCAAAAACATCAATCTTTCAAACTAGATAGGAAATACTGCATTTTGTTCTTTTTAGCTTTAATTAACTCTAACTTTGATATTTAATACCTAAATCATAAAGTAAACATTAGTAAACTATTTTAGGCATAAAACATCAATAAAGGAAATATATTAGCATATATATAATTCACAAAACATCATCCTATCAGTTTTTTATTCAAAGCATATACATGCATAGCTTACTTCACGCACTTTTCGCTTCAAGCCTATTTTATCTTGTGCATGGCTTACCTTGCGTATTTTTCACTTCAAGCCTTTATACTTTTTGTCTTCATGCATGACTTGCATTGCCCACTTTTTGCTTCAAGTCCATGCATAGCCTATTTCATGCACGTTCGCTTCAGGCCTATTTCTTATTGTGCATGGCTTATCTTGCACATTTTTTTTTTGCTTCAAGCCCTTACACTCTTTGTCTTCATGCATGACTTACATTGCGCACTTTTCGCTTCAAGTTCATGCATAGCCTACTTTGCGCACTTTTCGCTTCAAACTTTTTTCCTTTTGTGTGTGGCTTACCTCGTGCATTTTTCGTTTCAAACCCTTGCACTTTTTGTCTTCATGCATGACTTACATCGTCCACATTTCACTTTAAGTCCGCGCATATCCTACTTCATACTTATTTCGCTTCAGGCTTTTTTCTTCTTATGCGTGGCTTACCTCGCTCATTTTTCGCTTCAAGCCCTTGCACTTTTGTCTTCACACATGACTTACATCATGTACTTTTCGCTTTAAGTCCATGCATAGCCTACTTCGTACACTTTGCACTTCAAACCTTTTTCTTCTTATGTGTGGCTTATCTCTCGCATTTTTCGCTTCAAGCCCTTACACTTTTGTCTTCATGCATGACTTACATTAAGCACTTTTTGCTTCAAGTCGATGCATAGCCCATTTCACGCACTTTTCGCTTCAAGCCTTTTTCTTCTTGTGCATAGCTTATCTTGTGCATTTTTCACTTTAGGCCCTTGCATTTTTGTCTTCATGCATGACTTACATTGTGCACTTTTCACTTCAAATCCATGCATAGCCTTCTTCGTGCACTTTTCGCTTCAGGCCTTTTTCATGTTGTGTTGTATTTCTCATTTCTGTTACAAGATTTCTTTGATTAATTTGTTTATGTTGCTCCCCAAGTGCTCTCATTGGTGAGCAGGGCTTATAACAGAGTGCTTGGCAAATAAGACTTTTAACAGAATGCCTGCTAAGCAGGGCTTATCCGAACCTACATGATAGCTAATATATAGGACATAATGGATTATGTACTTAGGATCATGTATATTATAGCCAAGACAAACAACAATAAATAGATAAGGCATTCTAGCTTAGCAAATAATGTAAGATATAAATACATCGTCTCATGATACTAAGAATGAATAATAATAACCCAAAGATGATAAATGTAGATATTTACCTTTGTGGATTATATTTGTCATAGAAAGTAGCTTGTCATGAGATAGCAAATTTTGGCTTCCCCCCGTTTCATGCTCACAAGTATCCATGAATTACAAATTTTTTAAAGGATAATCACATCAATTTTAAGGCACTCAAGGTAATAAAAGAATTGATATTCAACATAGGTTAATAAATAAACGAAAAATAATAACAACAAATTTGATTAGTTTCATGAGTTTTATTATCAAAAGAAAATTTTATATGACTAAAATCATGGACTTACACATATAAATTCTTACCTTTTATTAATGATAGACCTGACAATCTTAAACACGACATGAAAACGATATGAATATAAGACACGAGGTGACACGAATTAAAATTAAGTGAAAATTGTATATCAATATTGTAAAAGCTAAAAATAAGATTTTATGTTTTTCGTGTCAACACAAAATTTTTGTGTTTTACACGATACGAACATGATTTTCATGACACAAAAACGAATTAAAAACACGAATTGCCAGGTCTAATTAATGGTTTCCCTGACAGGAGTTTCCTACAAAAATATTCCCTCGAACTAATAAGCAAGTTCTTCAATAATCAAATTTCCTTAAATTTATTTGCAAAGCAATGTTCTTATTATGCACAAGTCTTGTTTGTTTCCTGTATTCTCTCCCAACAACCTAAGAACGATTTTGCATGACAATTACAGTTGATTATGCCAAGAATTATGTATCAAACTTTTTTTTATTTCTTACGGAAATTAATCATATATCTTGGCTTTATCCCTAGCTCTTAACTTTACATAGTTGCTAAAAAATGTCTGCTTAATTACAAGGAAATGTGAAATTGATTATGCAAGAAAAACGTGTGTAATTGTTTTTTTTTCAAAACACAATCAAGGACTTCAAATTTAGTTTAATAGCCATTTGCCCCTCCCCTACATCCCCTGTAGATTTCATGTGATGGAACATCTCATAGGCCACCTAAGTATTAAAAAATCGTTCTTCCAAGAACAAAAGCACTCTAATTCTTACTAATTAATACATGAACAACTTTCTTAAGTTTATTAGCCAGAACCTTAGAAAAGATTTTATAAGCTACATTACAAAGACTAATGGGTCTATACTCTTTAAATGAGGCAGGGGAATGTGCCTTTGGTATGAGCATAATGGTTATCTAATTCAACTCTCCCAATGTAGATTCTCCTTCTAGAAAAGCCAACACCACCTTTGTAACCGTTGTTCCCACTATATGCCAGTATCGTTGAAAGAAAAATGCTATCATTCCATCTCGTTTAGAAGCCTTACTCGGTTTCATTTGATTCACTGCCTCTTCCATCTCTAAGATTGAAAAGGGTTTTATCAAATCTGCTTTCAACTCCTCCGTTAATCTTCATTCCCTGGATTAGAAGAAGTATAAATTGAATGGAAATACTCTAAAATAATTTGTTGTACCTGTTGAGGATCATTGGCCATCTTCGTTCATCATCTTATATTCTGTGTATATAATTCTTCCTCTTCCTACTCGAAGCCATCTGATGAAAGAACCTGGTGTATGACCATCCTTTCTAAGCCACAATAATGTAGACCTCTATCTCCAAAATATCTCTTCTTGATGTAACAATTCTGCCAATTCCCTTTGGTCCAAAAAATAACCTTTTGACCTTGAATTTTTATTTAGTCATTTTGTTCTAGAGCTTAGCAGTTTTGTGCAGTAAAGAGCCTATTGTACTCTTGCTCCACACTAATAGCCCCTCACCACACCCTCTCGATTCTTCCGCCAACTCCTCTACATTTTATATATCATGTTTAACCCACCATGCAGTAATTATATCCTAACAACATTGATACTCTATCCACCAATTCTCAAATTTAAATAATCTCGATTACTGTTCTTCCCCTATTAATCTTGACCCAAACCTAAACAAGAGCAACATATGGTCTGAAGATGTTGCTACCAAATGGTACTTCTTTGTTACAGGAAGCAGTCTGCCCATTTGTCATTGATGAAACCTCTATCTAGTCTTTCCATAATAATTTCCTCCTCATACTTTCTTGACCACGTATAAACCTATCCTTTAAAGGGAACCTGCTCAAAGTTGCACCACTCCACCACACTTTTAACTCGATCAATTTTTTGTTGAATTATCTCATTAATGTGGACTAATTAAGTATAATTAATATCATATAACTTAATTTTGTAGTATATTTTGTATAAGGTGTGATCATGAATATACGTAATATATTTATATCATACATGTATTTATCCTTAATGGGACGAATATAATACATGATTTATGATATAGGGGGTTCTTGCCCATGACACTTATATATAGGCTACAGTATGACCCATTGGTACTGTAGCTCATTTTGGCTGAAGTAAACATGGGCAGCTCACCCCTTCTTTCCCGTTTCTCCTCCTCTCCTCACCACCCTTCACTTTCTTTGGTTGCAGATCACCATGGAAGGACCCAAACCAGCAGTGGACAAGCATTGCTCGACCTCCGGCGGTCTCTTTTCCCTATGACAGTGGCGAAATAGGCTTTGTGGACGAATTAGTTCTAACATTTCTCCCACCACTCTTATCACTGTGCGTTAACAACTCGTTAAAATCGTCTGCATATAACCAGGAAAGTGGGAAATACTTTTTTGAGCTTTTGAGAATTGTCCATGAAACTCTATACTTACTCGTGTCAGGATTTCCATAAAAACCCGTGAATCGCCACTCTTCCCTCACTCCTTGACCCTAATCATCCTATCGATATGATTAAATGAAAGAGTCAACAAGTTAACAGCCACTCATTCATTCAAATAAAAGCTAAACCACCTCCCCTTTCCACCAAGTCAACCACTAACATTGAATCAAAACCTAGCTTCACCCTAATCCAATCCATCTCCTTACTTTTCCTTTTCGTTTATGAAAGGAAAAGCATATGGGGCTTATTACTCTTGACCAATATGACCAGTTCATGAACTGCCCAAGGAATCTCCAAATTCTAGCAATTCCATATGCGGCAACTCATTGCAATTAGCAATATAGGCCCATCCATCCAATCTCCGCCATTCGCATCTGATTCTAAGGCAACACCTCATCACCTCCTTCTTTATCCCTCTGTTTTTTTGCTTCAGTCCTTATCCACAGTTCCTTAGCTACTTGTTCATCTTGGACTCTTTTTCTTCTAGATAACAAAAAATAATATTTTTTTTTGACTAAAGCCCTGCTCACATGCAGCCCCACGTTTCCCCTTTTGACCTTTACATGGATCATACATCTCACGTGGAACTATGGGCATATCCTCATCAATCCACACAAAAATATTCACCAAAGAAGACTCCTTACTGATCTTGCACTCTTGTCTTGGGCCCACCTGCGGTATTATCCCCATGTTCCCATTATCCGTACATTTCCCTCTGAAAACATGGTTCCCACTCTCCAAAATAACTACGTCGTTCATTCTCCGTTTCTCCCCTCTAAACTCGCTACTAATTTCCCAACCTAGAGCACCACCATACGAGGAGGAAGCTCCATAAACTTTGCCACTATTATCCTCTGCATCTCATACAATTGTTTTCTGGCCTCGCTTTTTACCTCATCTAACGCCCTACCTATCCTTGATTTTAATTTGGACCGTAGCAATTGAGAAAAACCTCTCGTTCCCTCATCCCTTATTCCCCAGCTCCCTTGAGCATCTGCTTTCATCCAAACCCCAAATTCATGTACCACTTTACCACTCTCCTTGTTCATCTTAACAGCAATCTCACACTCACCCTCCAAGTGATCAAGCCTTCCGCATACAAAGCAAATATCAAGGAGCCTTTCATATCGAAACATCACTAATACAT
The DNA here is from genome assembly GCA_032173925.1 of Heritiera fomes. Classification (NCBI taxonomy): domain Eukaryota; kingdom Viridiplantae; phylum Streptophyta; class Magnoliopsida; order Malvales; family Malvaceae; genus Heritiera; species Heritiera fomes. The sequence continues at coordinate 15,708,576 of JAPDPM010000005.1, forward strand.
CCTCAGTAGCTTCCATTTTGACCCTAAAGCAGCGTTTTAACGGGCAATGGACATTCAATACAACCTTTACCCACCCTTTCACTCATCATGCCTAATGGTAACCTATGTTTTTGAACCCAAAAAGGACAATAGTCCATCTTGATGGAATTAATCGAAGACAAACCATCAAACTCCTTAAACACCAGTAATGTTCTATTGAAAGACCAAGGCTGGTTAAGGCGAACTTTGTCCTTCTCTATTTTGGCCCCAAACTAGAACAAAAACATATTATCACCCACCTGCTTTATACTCAATCATCTTCCAATTTCCATATTTTCACAAAAACCATCTTCATGGCCTCAACGTTTACCCCCTTCTTTGTGAACAATTTAGCTACTAAGCAAAAATTTCCCGCTTCTAACGTATCCTCCACCCAGTCCCTTTGAATCACCACCCCTTGCCTCTCATCTTCCATTAGCCTATGTTTGGATTGAGGGTGGAGAAGGAAAAGGAAAGGAAGGGAAAGTAAAATAAAGGAAAGTTGTAAACCTTTCCTTTGTTTGGGAAGATTTTTTAGCTAGGGAAAGGAAAGAGAGGGGGAGTGAGCACCCCTTGCTTTCCCTTGAGTTACTTAGTTTTTTTAAAACCCCAATTTGGGGTAAAGGGGAAGGAAAGGAAACTTGAAAAAAATTTTAACATGTAGAATATCAAATTTAACCTTATTATCTTATAAAATTTAAAACAAAAAGGGTTATAATTGGAAAAAAAACGTTACAATAAATCATTTCCTTTCCTTTCCATTGTTTAACCAAACAAGGATTGTTAGGATTACTTTCCTTTCCTTTCCTTTATTAATTTTAGCTATCCAAACAAAGGGTACATGTACCCTTTCCTTTCCTCTCCTTTCCTCTGGTTTACATTCCTTTCCTTTCCATTCCTTTCCTTTACTAATGTTTATCCAAACATAGTGTTAGTGACAACTTACTCCATTGCTCCTCTAAACTTTCCATGATACACCACTTAGAAAGAAAATGTTGAACGATCACCAATTCAAACTATCACAACCTAAAAACTAAACAAAGAAGAAAATAACACTCAACATAAACGAACGAGAAAAAAACCTCGTGAAACTCCCACCAAGATAACTACCTTAGGGGAGACCGATACTAATAGTTTTAGGGTCCTTTTTTAGGCTTAATGGAAGTTTGATATTAGTTTCTGGTCATATTAGTAGACACGACATAAAAATAACATAAAAAATACGAAATTGACAAAAATATATATAATAAAAATTATATATATAAATAATAAAAATTAAAAATAAATTTTATCTTAGCGTATCAATATAGATTTTGATATAAAATTTTATTGTTTATATTATATAAAGGATTTTTCATTATTTGAACATAAATTTTATAAAATTACCATATTGTCACCACACAAATACTTTATTTCTACAAGCGAAGAAAAAGCTTTACTACAACCAATGAAGCATTGGCTTGGTTGACAAAAAAAAAAGCATTGAGACTTTGAAGTTTCAAGTTCGAATATCATTAAATGTGAAATTTATTTAATTTATTATGTTTTATTATTATTGTATTTATCAATTTATCAAATTACCTATCTATATATAATATCTTATTATAATTATAACTTTTAATAAAATTATACCCTTTAAAAAAAAGTTTTACTACAAATATGTCACGACTCGAAGGCTACGACATACACTTGCAATCTTACATTTGTCACTTTATTACAGTTTACCAATTTTACGAATTAAATTTTTCTTTCTTTTCACTTTAAGGTGCTGTTTGGTTTTAGGAATTTTTGATTACTGGTAGGAATTTTTTTCCGTAATTAAATTATCATGTTTGGTTCGCGAAATTTTTTCACACCGGTAATTTCATATTCCCAATAATGCAAAGAGAGGGGAAAATGGGGTGAAAAAATTCCCCCTTGCCTTGAGGTATTTTTTTCCCGGGGGAAAACTACTTTTTATACCTATTTTACCCTAAAACAATTATATTTTGTTTCCATTTTACCCTTAAACCTATATAATATTACAACCATTGTTTTTTCTTATTTTGATGAAGAGAAAAATGAATTTAAAATCAAATGGACCAATAATACGATGGACCGTATGATTTTTTATTAATCAAAATCAATTTAATATAGTAATAGTTTGTTAAATCAAAATAATTTACATAACAAAAACTTTATAAAAAAAGGGACTAAATAAATAAATGAGTATCCTAAATAAATAAATAAGTAATTAATTTAAATATAATTTATATCAAGTGTTATTCATTCTACATCAACTAATAATATGGAGGGTATTATAGTAAAATAAGTAATTAAGTAATTTTACTTTCCTTTAACCAAACAAAAAAATCTTATATTCCCACCAATACAACCAAACACAAGAATCTAATATTCTCAGGAATCCGTCAAGTGAAATAATTTTTCGTTAAATGATTCTCAAAGGTAATCCTAAATTCTGTGAACCAAACGCCCCTAAGGTTTGTATTCGATATCTGTGTCACCGTTACTTAATCTTCACCTTTCTCAATTTTAATTTAGCTTAACGTTATCATTTAAATAGTTAACTCCTAAGACAATTCAACTTACTTCCTCAATATTATAATTCAAGATTTAATCTGGCCAAAAGAAAAAGATTGAAAACCTCCCTTTATACATAATCAATTTTCTCCAGTTAATTTCCTGCAAAAATACAACTACTTCCAACAACACAACTCAATTCCAAAGTCCACAATTTATATCATCATACATTACACACAATCCCAAAATCATCAATTAACATATTCACATTCTATAAAGGTCAAAATTATCATACTACAAGTATATCTTGAATCGCACTTGATAATCATACTAGTCTATAATAATCTAGAGCGATCCTAAATTACATCCCATAATAATTCCATAAGCATGTACTGTGCATTTTAAATGTCATACATAATAATTAAAATGACTACTTTTATATACCTCAAGAGAAACACAAATAACACTCAGAGGACTTAGACCAGTATCGCTAATAAATATCGTCCCCGAGGCCTCACACCAAAACTCCAAGCGTGAAGTCTAGCTCGTATGATATGCAAGATTATTAGAAATGGGTGAGAAAAACCGCGACTCAGTAAGTAGTTTAAGTAAATGCATGTTAGACTCGTGTCGATCTACATGCAAGTACACAAAAATTAGTATTGAAGTGACGTGTATGCATAGTATTCAGTGATGATATCGACAATATGAACGTAAATCAAAATACTTTCACTATGCATTACGATTAAATCAAACCACCATACATGTTGATTAAATCAAAAACACTATGCACTTCGATAAATTAGTTACTATGAATTTCTATAAACCAATCAGTGTACTTTGTAATAAGTCAATCAATATGTACTTCAATAAATCAAATAGTAGGCAGTTCGATAAATCAATCAGTTCATAAAACGAAAGTCAATACCCGTTAGGCATATAGCCTTGATTCACTGAAATCAATTCTAATAGTAAAACGCCAGTATATAGAGTTTAGGTAAGAATCCTCAATCAGTGATACACTAATAGTGTCCATCCTAGCTAGTGATGGAATGGTGTTGCAAGCAACATGAAATCTATGGCCATAAAACAGTACTCCAATCTCGTTAATCAATCGAACGTTGGAACTTGTCTGCTGGTTTTCCAGACAAGCCTAATAGTTTACTTAGAGCACTAGACTTGATAGGTACAATACAGTACAGTAGTCTAGAGCACAAAGCTCAATAGACGGGTAATAAGGCCTAGAGCTAAGCTTGATAGGTTAGAAATGGCCCGAAGGTCGTAAGATATGCCCGCATTAAAAAACGGTTAGAAAATAGTGTTTACTTGTAGCACTTGCTTGCACGGATTTCAAAGCACTTATTAAATCAGTTTCAAGTTTGAAATATAAGGAAATTTCAATTTATTTCAAAAGTCAATTCAAACCAAGACTTTGCGGTTTAAAATATAATGCAAGTCCTTAAAACATAGATATTAAGTAATCAACTCAAAACATGATGTACGTGAATGCACATATGTATCAATTTACTTCACCCAACATGCACGCTTGGCTGGTCACAACACACAAGGCGGAAAACAAATTTCCAATCCAACCCAAGCATATATCGAATTTATAAAACCTCTATACCTTAATGTCCAACCATAGCTTTTGTATTTTCTTAATGTAAGAATTAACCGAAATATTTATCAACTTTAAAATCATTCATACAAGATGGTGCTAATATACTTTACTTATCCCACTTACCTCGATTTTAGCAAATACCTCCAAATTTGAACTTTACTCTTCCACTCCAGTCAACGTCACTACAATCATTCTAATACTGTGTTAATCATATACTCATATTATACTTGGTTCATACTATAAGACATGTATCTTAAAACAACAATTAAGCCAATTCACTTTTACACCATGAACATCAACTCATCTTTATCATGCGGATGGCATGTGTGTGTGTGTGTGTATATATATATATATATATATATATATTTATTTATATATTTTGTGTATATATATATATATATGTACTTATATATAAGCACACATTAACTTTAAGCCGAAAGACGTATATATATATACTCATTAGTCTTAAACTAAGAATTATGTCACTTACGCTTTACCAAATCCTTGCTAGCCCTTGCACTTCCAAGAATCTCCTTAGCCGATTTTTGTACCATTCATTCCCCTTAATATTTTCAAGAGATTCCTACACCAAGATTTAATTATTCAATATCGTATCAATAATACTTAAATATCTATAAGTACGCAATACACACATATTTGCATCAAAGCACAACTATTTGGACTAAAGCCTACGTTATTCTTCCTCATCAAGATTTTAGTATAGATATATATATACATATATATATCTCCATCTTGTCCATGCTTTTGCATCTATACGTATGTAAGTATTATCCAACAAATATATATATATATATATATATATATATATATATATATAAACATAGTTATATAATTACATTATGCAAAAGGCATACCTTTAAAAATAGCTCAACTGACCCACTGTACCTAAGCTATTGGTGTCCACAATGCCATCCGAATGTGGCTCTTTGCTGTAGCTTCTGTTTTCTCTCCTTGGTTGTCTCTTTTCTCACTGTTTTTAGGGTATTACTCAGCCCATACATAGCCACCGTGGATGGCCTTAAACTACTTCGGTATAGGGCTGAATGTAGTCCTCATTTACACCTTTCACCAGCCTCAACAGCTCCTAACACAGCCCTTGATCAGCACAAAAAGCCTCCTTTTCCAATTCGCCGAGAACCCCTGTTCAGGCCAGTTTCCACTTCAATTTTCAGACCTCAGTTCAGCCCTTGATAACACTACTTTAGACTCCCTTAAAATGCTGGTATTCAAGGCTAATTCCAGCCTTGATTCTGCCTTCCTCTCAACCCTTTAAAATGCCACCAAATCGAAGCTCCAAATAGCTTCTTCAGCCCCGGTTCTTCTGCTCTCTTTCTCGATCAGTTTCCACTACCCTTCTCTTTAGCCATGTTTTTCATCTTTCCTGGTGCTCTCTCTTTCTCCTTCTTCAGTCTGTTTCCTTCTCTCCCTCACTGCAACTTTTCTCTTACTCTATTGCACTTTCTCTCTCATTTTCAACTCTCTTGGCTGTTGCTGCTCTCTCTCGGTTTTTTTTTAAGGTTTCACCATTGGCTCTCTCGTCCGAATGCCTCTGCCTATACCCCCATTCCTTAATCTTTCTATTCTCCTCGCAGGTGCAGTTTCTTCCTTCTTTTCTTTTTTTTTTTTGTTTGATTTTCTTGGCAGAGGACTAAGTCCTCTACTTTTCATTTTTTAAGGTTCTTTAGTGGGAGCAAGTGAAGCCGATTGGCTTCCTTTCTTTTTTCTTTTTAATTATGTATTCCTTATATATATTATATACATATATTTCCTATGTTGAATATTCTATATACGCACACTTATATCTAAGGTATATAAATATATGTAATAATAATATATTGTATTTTTCCTTTATTTTAAACATCTATTATATATTACTATACTTAATATTTATATATTCTTCTCATTTATTATATTTATATCTATTTATTTATATACTCATGTGCACATCATATTTAATTTAATATATCTGTATCATTCATTTAATTAAATAAATATATATATATGGGCGTATATATATATATATATATATATATATATTTTAATTGTCTAATCACTTACAATATATATGCACTTAGGTTTTATAGTGCATTTGTATTTTTGTTAACTAGTTTCATTAATGTACAAATTATTTTTTATTTCTTTATTGAATTTATATATATTTATCGATCTCATTTATATAAATCTAAAATATATATTTATCTTATATCATTTAATACACTCACATCTTCAATTTCTTTACTCAAAAATAAAATTTCAAAATATATTTTGATACTTAATTTATTTAATTTCTTTCATTTACTTTACAAAAATGGGTTCGATTTTCTTTCATTTACTTTACAAAACTGGGTTCGAAAATTTACGGCCTTCGCAAAATATCCTCATAGTCCAGTATAGAGATGTAAACGGGTCGAGTACCCGCTAGATTTGAAACACCCGAACCCGATTAACTTTAATAATACCCTAATCCGATTAACTACCCGATTATTTTTATTTATGCTACCCAAATCCTAACCCTATAAAATATAAATACCCGTTTAACTACCCGAACCCGTTTAACTACCCGTTTATTAAGTCAAAGTTTAATTTTTAAATTTAAAATTAAAATTAATTTTAGAATAACTTAATTAAAACATTATATTAATAAATTTAATTTAACTCATAAAAATAAATTAAAATTAAAAATCATAATTATAATATATAAAGATTTAATTTAATTAAATAAAACATTAATAATAAATAATTTATATATAAAAAATATAAATATTGTATTAATTAATTATTATTTATAATCGAGTTCGAGTAACAAATACCCTAAAACAACTACCCGAATCCTATTCTGACTCGTGACAGATAATAATTTCACTATCCGAACCCGATTATACATTATCCTAATCTTATTTAAACAAGCCAAATAGCACCGTTTACATGATATCTATTATCATCCCTAATCCAGCATGTAACAAATTGCAAACCAGTAAAAAGATGAAAGCATGAAACGGTAAAACTGAAGAGTAAAGAACACGAAAAAAAGGGTTAGCTGTCCTCAACTCTGTGACAGCCACCGTCGGCACGTTTTTCACTTTATAGAACTCGTGAACCCCAATTTACTAGAACAACCCTCTCTTCTATCTTTATTGCTGCTAGCCTTATTTTCAGGCGCTGAAGCACAGAAGCAAACAAATGCGCCATATATAATATAGTACTGTTTCTATTAGTGAAAGCCCACTACCGCAAGGAATATACTATATGAAAAAATTAGAGAGAACAGAAGTAGGTAGAACATCCTTGACCAAAAAAAAAAGTAGGCAGAATATCCAAATTTGAAGCTAAATAGTAAGTATATTATAAAATAACAATGGATTATGAACCGATTAGCCTATGATCTAGCGGCGGTGGGGGCAGAAAGTGACCAAATAGCTGCCGCGAGAGCAAGTGGCAATGCTGGTGGGATCATCGTAAGCATATGAATAAGCTTTTGGACAAGCAGCCTTGAAAACTTTCGAATAGGCAGTTGGCTTGCAAGACTGAGGGCTCCCAAAGTTCCCAGTACAGCAATATCTTGGCGAGTTGAAAGCAAAGCAAGCACTTTTGCAAGCCACCACTCTCTTGTTATCCCTTGATCTCACTTGTAGCCCAACAGGGCACATCAGGTTTAAGTCACTGACGCACCCAGCATAGCTGCATTTGCCTGAGCCTTTGAAAGGAGTTATTGACATGGCTATGTTGTAACCATCTACCAAGCTGACATCGTAGAAATCTTGCTCCTGACCGAGGGTGACTTCCGCCAGGGTGGCAGGAGGGGCACCGCCAAGGCCATTGCAGAAGAGGGAGCCACCGCAGTCCCCTGTGGCGCAGCGGCCGCGTCCTGAGGCATCAAAGGAGCAGCCGTGGCGACCCCAGAAACGACCTGACCAGAGGGGAGGGAGACGCATGGAGTAGGCCTTGTTGGGTGGAAGCTTGAAGCCACCGCGGGCTAAAAGAGGCTTTCCAGCGCTTGGTTGGATCCCTGGCCATACTGGGTGAGGGCACTTGTTGTAGAGTGTTATTGTTGTTGCTGATATCTCAACTGTTAAAAAAAAACAAAGGTTATAAAAACTTGAAGAATCTGTCTAAAACGCATCTCTTTGCCTATATCGGAGCATGAAGCACAAAATGTAGGCTTAGTTCTTGAAAAGGATATGACAGAGTAAGCGAGTACCTGGAATGTGGGAGAATAGAGTGAAGACGGTGAGAGTTAGCAGAGATCTCAGCATTGTCTCCATGGCTGAAACCTTTGCGGTTCAAGGCGCGTAGACGAGAGGGAGATAGAAGACGAAAAGACCTGACCATCACCTGGCAGCACCTATGGTAGCCATTTATAGACAGAAAAGAAACGAAAGTAGGGTTACTATTTGATTTTTTTTTTAAAATTTTGTGAAACGTGAATAAAGCCTGCTGCGATATGGACCTAGTGCTGTAAACAGTAATGTAGAGAGGCTTGATGCCGCACTCAAACTTTTGAATGGATATTGATTAAAAGGAAGAAAAATGAAAGACAGCACTCAAAATTTTGAATACTGTTGGGAGGGTAATACTGAAGTGAAAGTGCGATTTCCATCTCCTTCAAATGTCAATAAACAATAATTCGTTTTTAACGGTTCCAAATTGTCCCATTTTAAGCTCAAAGAAAAATAAAAAGAAATCTCAGCTTTACAAAATTTTCTGTTATTGTCATTATGAATGTTCTTAATTTATATATATATTTATGGGAATGGGATATTTTGAATTCATATGCCTCTTTAATATTTAAATTTTTATTTTTTATATTTCATAATATTAGTTTTTAAGAGTGATGTGGACTAGGTCAATTATTACTGAGCTTTTCTATAAATTAAGTTGAAGACCATTGAGCCAAATGATAATATAAGCCCAAGAGGAAAGAGGACTCAGAAGGCCCATAAACGATCCACTGAGTTATTATTTAAGCTATAGGGCTTAAAGGTAATTACGCGCGAAATAACTCTTATAAATAGGTCACAGGTATCATTCTTAAACCCTAAACTCTATTTGCCTACTGAAACCTTGTCAAAACCTGGTCTGACTTAAGCATCGGAGTGCGCGCGCAGGGGAAAACCCCTGCGCCCCCTGATGGTTTTCTCTCTTGCAGAATTCTTGGAGACAGACTAACACGAAGATCGAGGATTTGAAGTCAGCAAACATTTATTGTTGTTTTTAGCAACAACAATTGGCGCCGTCTGTGGGAAACAAACAAAAAGCCAGTATAGAATTTTGCTAACACCTGCGGGAGACCTGTTAAGAAATAATAAAATAAAATAAATATAGATGCGACAGAACAACTAGTCACAGTTTCACGCGACAGAGCGAATCACGTTCAGGCATGCGATAGACATAACGTACGCGACACTACGTTAAAACCTCCCATGCGCGATAGGGAGCACCTCCCGTGTGCAACAGCTTAGGCGAGAGCACCTCCGCGTGCGATAGCTTTGGCGAGAGCACCTCTATGGGTGATAGGCTTAGGCGAGAGCACCTCCCGCGTGCGACAGGCTTAGGCGAGAGCACCTCCCATACGCGACATGTTTAGGCGAGAGCACCTCCTGCGTACGACAACTTAGGCGGGAGCACCTCCCGCGTGCAACAGCTTAGGCGAAAGCACCTCCACGTGCGATAGCTTTGGCGAGAGCACCTCTATGGGTGATAGGCTTAGGCGAGAACACCTCCCGCGTGCAACAGCTTAGGCGAGAGCACATCCGCGTGCGATAGCTTTGGCGAGAGCACCTCTATGGGTGATAGGCTTAGGCGAGAGCACCTCCCGCGTGCGACAGGCTTAGGCGAAAGCACCTCCCGCGTGCGACAGCTTAGGCGGACCACCTCCCGCGTGCAACAGCTTAGGCGAGAGCACCTCCGCGTGCGATAGCTTTGGCGAGAGCACCTCTATGGGTGATAGGCTTAGGCGAGAGCACCTCCTGCATGCGATAGGCTTAGGCGAGAGGACCTCCCATATGTTTAGGCAAGAGCACCTCCCGCGTGCGACAGCTTAGGCGGGAGCACCTCCCGCGTGCAACAGCTTAGGCGAGAGCACCTCCGCGTGCGATAGCTTTGGCGAGAGCACCTCTATGGGTGATAGGCTTAGGCGAGAGCACCTCCCGTGCGCGACAGGCTTTGAGCGAGAGCACCTCCCATCGCGCGACAGACTTAGGCGAGAGCACCTCCCGTACGCAACATGCTTTTGCTAGAGCACCTCTGTGCGTGATAGGCTTAGGCGAGAGCACCTTCTCGCGCAGACAGGCCTCTTGGCGAGAGGCCTCCCCGCTGTTAGTTCTGGCGAAAGCCTTCTCTCCTGTTAGCATTAGGCGAGAGCTACCAGTTTTGTTACATTGGGCAAGAAGCCCGAATGTCGCCAGGGCGAGAGAACAGCATGGCGAGAGACCTGTATGGGCGATAGGCGAGAGACAAATCCTGTCACCTGGGCGAGAAGCCCAAGAAAGGTCTTGGCGAGAGACCTCTAATGTTACATTGGGCGAGAAGCCCGAAGAAAGGTCTTGGCGAGAGACCTCTAATGTTAGCATGGGCGAGAAACCCGAAGAAAGTTCCTGGCGAGAGACCTCGTCCTACTAGCTGGGCGAGACGCTAGCTCTCGCGCAAACAGGCTCTGACGATAGGTGGACGATATGTGCGACAAACATTGGCGAGAGACCTCTTTCTGCTACCACGGGCGAACAGGCTTGGGCGAGAGGTGTGAATCACGCGTGCGATAGGTGCTGGCGAGGAAGCCTCCCGCCTGCGACAGCTTCCGTAAGCTACATCTCCTTGGGCGAGAAGGGTGGCTTCGCGCCAACATCCTTGGGCGAGAGGTGTGGATCTCGCGTGCGATGGGTGTTGGCGAGGAAGCCTCCCGCCTGCGACAAAGCATCTTAATCCAACCACCGGCCTTTTCTTCTCTGACACGATAACCGCCCCATCACCGCATCCTCCAAGCACCACTGCTTATCACCGAAGCTCCCATTCACCATCATCATCTTGCTATCCCACTTTGTTTCTTCACTAAGTCGAGGCCTCTCATTGCAAATGTGTTTGCTACCGTCTGTATGAAAAAGAAAGCAAAAATGTGGACAGCAACAAACTCAAAACCATCACTTGTTTGCTGACTTGCATATTCATAGCTCTCAAAAATGCATGAAGCCCAGCTTAAAGGGGCTGAACAAAGACATAGAGGAGAAGAAAATGCAAGTCCACTAATGTACGACAGGCACCTCCACAACAGAAGGGCTCCTGCCACGACAGATTAATCCACCGTCGCTAGGCCAATAGGTCAAAGATAATGATAAGCACATTCGACAAGTTATGTCACAATAAAGCGGTTCGACAGCCATGCGAGCGAGAAATAGTCACACTGTAGGCATTCTAGACAAGCGAATGGCTCCCGTGAGCCTAGCCTCCTGCGCACAAGGCACAAAGCAATGCTTACGAGTATAGTGTCATGTGGCGAGCACAAGACCACTGGCACTTTTGACGATTGAGTGGCATACGGCGATTACATGACCAACGCCACAGCCCAGCCTTCACAGCAAGGCTCGACTGGTAAAGGCACGCGTATGACAAATTTTGGTGACAAGGTTCCACGTGGCAGACTCTTTCTGTGAGAGGTGGCTCAAGCATGCGATAGCCACATGGCGATTAAGGGGAGACCACTATTGAAGATTTCACAAAGATGCCGCTCTTTTGAATAGTCAGTTGCATGCAAAATGTCAGGCGATAGAACAATCTATCGCTCGAAAAGTGTTTGCTACACTGCAAATTTGCACGACTACAAGCATGCAACAGGCATTCTATCGCAAGCTACGCGACAAAGCAATATGCATAACTGCAGGCATGCGACACGACTCGAACCCGGGCAACCTTATCTTCTTCGTTGTCAAATTGAACTTCAAATGCAACAGGCCTTGGACGAGACAAGGGCTCCCGCGCGTAACAGGCCTTTGGCGAGAGAGGGCCCCCGTGTGCAACAGGCCTTGAGTGAGATATGGTCTCCCGCATGCGACAGGCTTTGAGCGAGACAAGGGCTCCCGCATGCAACAGACCTTGGGCGACAGGGGAGCCCCCACGCGCGAAAGGCCTTGATTGAGATAGGAGCTCTCGCATGCCATAAGCTCCCTACTTTGATAAAATGACAGCGAAGAAAACTAGGTGAACACAGCACCCATGGGCAAGATCCCCCTGTTAGCACAATGCAAGCGAGCAAAGAACACCCGAGCCATGCCTTTCGGCAATGGCTATCAATGCTAGCAAGCACGAAATCCAAACTACCGGTTCACCCTTTAGAAAAAAACTTTGGCGAGCACATTTAAATTTGACGATGCAAACGCACACCCAAGCGCAGGATCTGAGCGGAATGATCTAGAATCTTCTAGATCTGGTGCGCGCACTCATCCGACAGAATGTCTAAAAGCTTCCTTCGGCCCATCTGTCGATCGTCTGACACTTAAGCTTTCAAGAACTACCCATTAAGGGCCACACACTTGGCTTATCGACAACCACACATGTGAAAGAGGGTTTGTCTATATAAAGGAGGTGCCAGCTTAAGGTGTCGAGATCAAAGCTGTGAGAACCAAACCTGTCGAATGAGAAGATGTGGCATCAGAACTAGGATCTTGGGGAGCCGGAGGAGCAATTTCAGAAGTAGGAGCATCGCTTGAGGGCCCGACCACAGCTGCAGAGTCTGGTTAGGGATCAATGGCAGTAGATTGAAAAATTAGAGCTCGTCACCATCTAACCTTTGCAGTGACTCGATAGGCTCGGGCTGATCACCTGCCTTGGCATGTTCAGGCTCATTACGCACTTCGATAGGCCTATGAGGGTCACGAACCTCAGTAACCTTCGGCTGATTGCGCGGCTGTTGAGGAAGCCATAGACCTTCGAGATTATCCAGGTCATCCATGGCTCTATCTTCTAAATAATCGTCCAGACCTTGTGAGTCGGACTCATCCTTGGTCCCAGGAGGATGCCTCATTAGTATTGATATTGATAACAATAAATGAGAACTAGATACTGATAAGTTAGAAAAAGCACGTGGGAGACATATGAGCGCAGCAAATTGCTTGGATGCAAGGTCAGCGAAGTCCCTTACACATTGTTATAGTGTTCACCGACCACGCAAGGACGTATGGGTGGTAGCAGATTTGAGGTACCCTCATATATTATGCTTGCGATTTTCTTGTCTATTCTAACAGTTGTGATCGTATTAGGCAGGTGTCCAAAGGAGGCACTAGCCACTGTCCTGTAAGGCAGCAAGCCAGGGAGAGCTTAGTTCGACATAGTCGATCAGAAACAACTTGCGTTAAGCTCGCGAAGGTAGATTGCTGGTTCTTATGAGCAAAGAACCAAGATGCGACTTAACACCAATCCATGATTAACAACCGAATGTCCAAGCAATTGCACTTTACAGACTCTACAAAGACAAAGACTTGGAACTGTACTAGCGGTAAAAACTTGTTGTTATTATTTTAACATTTGCTGCAATTATGTTCTTACTTGTTCTATTTGATTGGAAATACTACATTATGAAATAAAGGCGAGTTATTTTTATCTGTACTATGATAATCCTCCATGTTTGATAGACATGTTGTGTAGACACCAAATTTTGTCCGAAAAACTTAAATTAAAAAAATTGAAAAAAAGCAAAAAATAAAAAATATAATAACAAATAAATTAAACTCATTCTTCAATGCCCATGCATCATGCAAATTTAAAGCAAGGTTGACTTGAGAGATTTAGACCAAATATGAATAAGTCAATAAAAGGAAAATAAATCATGCAAAAAAGGAAATAATTAAATACAATAAAAGCTGAAAATAAATTACCAAAAATAATACAATGAAAAAAGGAATAAAAAGATAGGTCAAATAAAAACAAATGACAAAATAAAAATTCCCTAATCATGGGGTTAATACATTAAAATCAAGATTTTTCTTTCCTAAATAAAGAGGGTTACATAGTTATAAAAGGGGAGGATTTTTACAAAAAAAAAGGGAGGAAAAAGATACGAAAAAACCCTAGAGACCCTAGAAAGAAAAAACCTAGTTGGAGAAGAAAAAAAAACCTAGCTAGGGCCACCTTCACCATTGTTCCCTGCCACCGGTGCTGCCTCTCCATTGCTGCTACGTTTCAATCCTCTTCGCCGTGAACATCCTCACTGCTTTGCATCATCAGCCCTACCCTTGAGTTGCTGCAGCACCACTGAGCCAAGCCATCTACTGCACCTTTCCCCAAGTCGTCCAACCTCTGCTGTCAGATCCCCTGCTCACCACCAAGCCTAATATCCTGCTGCCGCACCGTTTCCACGTGAAGAGGAGAAGTGAACATTGGAGAAAAAAAGAACACGGGAGAAAAACCCTAGAAAGAAAAAAAGAGAGTAGCTTTTGGCATTTTTTCCGGGCTTCATCAAACCGTATTGTTGCCGTTACCATCAGGCTGCTTCACTGTGGTTGTATCCTTCCTCCTCGTTGAAACCTCATCACCGTCTCTTCCTTCACATCCCTGCTGCACTTTCATACTGAGTACTACTCTACATCACGCCATACGCCACCATCCTCTGTCATCTTTACTACAGCCATCAGCCACGGTCTTTGCTGCCGCTGCACCAGCCCGCAACGCCACCTCCCAAGCTGGTCCTGCTTTCCTGTTACTGTAACCTACTGTTTCATCGACATGATGTTTCGCTCTGCACGGAGTTTCATCCTTCCTCTTCGCCGTGAACACCGCATCAAACCCGAGAGAAGAGACGTGAACCATATATAAAAGGCAGGCCATCAAAACGCCACTGTCTCGACAGAAAAAGGAGCCCAGCTGCAGTGTACGTTGACTCATCGTTACTCACCACTACTGCCTACCTTGCCCTGCGCCTTGCATTCAACATCACCGGTTGCTGCCACCGTGCATCATCATCGTTGCTTGCTGTCGTGTCTGCTAGGGAAAAAGAAGTTATAATCTGCGTGAAGAAGAAAGACCAAAAATTAAGAATTGAGTCTTCTTGTTGAGGTATCTTCTCTACCTTATACTCTACAAGTTTTGTCTTCATACTTCACAAAATAATGTATAATAATGAAAAGTAAAAAAACAAAACAATGACTGCCTTTGTTTGTACGTGACTATGCATATCTCAACAAGAAGAGTTCATATATATTTTATTTATATAAATATCATTGCCTCCTGTTAAGTACCATCATCTTGTACGTGTCCATGTGCTTTTGTTTAGGGTTGGAAAAGAACTTATATTAATATATATTTAAAAAAAAAGGGATTGTGAAAAGATTTTTTTTCTTGTATTTTTTTAAGATGTTGAAAGAATTCATATACATAATTTTTAATGTTATTAGGAGAAATTTTTTTTAAAAAAATAAAAACAATAACAAACAAGTTAATAATAAATAATAAATAAAAAGATAAATGCAAATAATAAATTTGAATTTCCAATGATAGGATTCTTTAGAAATCGCAAGTAGCGATTCTTTAACAATCCTTAGGATCGAAATAAAATCTTTAATGTCACCAGCGTATTGGGACATTCAAATGATTTTATTCCGATATAAGAAAATATTAATAAGATGTCTTAGTATAAAAAAATAAATAAATAATAAAAATGGTAATAAAAATAATAATATAAAAAATAGGTAAATACAGGAAAATAGTAAGTGAATAGAAATAAAAACTTTTGAATAAGTAAAAATTTAGGAATTAAAATAAATAAATAAATAAATAAATAAATAAATGTAAATACATATCTTAAGTATAAAAGGTCCCCGATGATAGGATTTCTTAGAAATCACAAGTAGTGATTCTTTGCTTATCCTTAGGGTCGAAATAAAATATTTGAATATTACCAGCGTATTGGGGTATTCAAATAATTTTAGTTCGATATTAAGATTTCTAATATAATCAACTTATATGAAATAAACTAGCACTAAAAATAATATATAAATAAATATTTTAAACAAACAAATAAACAAGACTTCAAAATAAAGAGCAAAACAAATTAAAAATAAATAAGATATAAATAATATCCGATGATGGGATGTTATGGAATTCACAAGTAGTGATTCCTAATTGATCTCTAGGTGAGAGAAATATGCTAAATGTTACCAGCGTATTGGAATATTTAGCATAATTTTTCAATAAAAAATAAAATTTTATAAAATCAATAAATCTCAAAAGTAATAATATAAATATAAAAGATAATAAAAATAAAATAATATATTTCTCATATGCATTATCTATATTTTGATTGCATCATTTGCATTCATGAAACTCCAAAATAAGTGCGAATCTCCCGAGGATGAGAGTCTATAGAAATCGCAAGTAGCGATTCTTAAGAAATCTCTAGGTGAGGAAATTATCCGGAATGCTACCAAAAGTATTGGGGTACTTCGAAATAATTTTCAATACAAAAAGATTTTCACTTATTACAAATAAAAAATAAAATTTAAATATTTCAAAAATAAAACAAATAACAAAAGGATATCGAAACAAATAAAGTTCTTTTAAATATTTAATTAAGACCATTTACTTAAGATCAAAGGGTTAATATATGATTAAGTGGTACCGTTTTTTTAACGGGCGTTGTGGGGGTGCTAATCCTTCCCCACGCGTAACCGAACTCCCGAACCTAAACTTTGTTTTCGCAGACCAAAAATTATTTTTTTGATAAAACTTAATTAATTCTAAGATTTTATTAAAAAGATAAATAATTTTAGGTGACCAATCACACCTAGTCAAAAAAGATTGGTGGTGACTCCTCTTTGTGTTTTTTTTCAAAATCGTCTAGCGATCGAGTCCCCGGACGAAAATCGTTATGACAACTTGGCGACTCCACTGGGGACATTAGAGAGCCGAACCATGATTAATCATGTTTTATCCAAAATCTTAGTTAATGGTCTTAATAAATATTTAATAAAACTTTTCATAAAAAATAATTAAAAAAACAAAAAATACAAACAAAAAATACAAACAAAAAAATGTATGAATCATCTTTATCATTTTCATTTTGTTGGGATGCACTTTAAATTTTGTTCCTTTGCATACATGACATATTCATTGCGTACATCAACCCTACACCCGGGTTTGTCCCTTTTAGGAGAGAGTATAGTACCTTTGCTCTCGTGAGGTGATAACCTCCGCAATGGCAAGCGAAATACTCTCACTCAAGTTGAACCCTTTCCGTTTGTAGCCTGTCATGGGTGAGGATTGGGGTGCCTTACTAGTCTAGTGTGGACGTCAGTAAGGAACAATTTGAGAACCTTTTACCCTTTAGAGACTTAAACCAAGCATGTACTGAGCCATAGAGAAACTAACCTTAGCTAGAGCTATACCAGCATTTTGTGAGGGTCACCTTAAATTATGGCACATGAATGAATACTTTTATGTAACACCTTTATGGGAAATATAATAAAGTGAATGTTGAAATTGTGAAAAAAATAAAAAATAAAAACCCTTCTTATTCAATTTTATTTGTGATTTCAATAGCATGCATATTCTAAAAAAAAAAGGTGTTTTTGTAAGATTTTAAACTTGATATATGCATCTCATCACATGAGCAATAGCTATTGAATTTCATGCACATACATGCATTTAGCATGCATGCATACATTTCATCTTGTGCCCACTTATGAAAATTTTTGGTGATCATAAGTAATGACATCAAATCTTGGAAGTAAAAAGTTAAGATTTTTAAAATCCTCACCAGCGTATTGGGATGATTTTAATAGTCTTTTCTTTTATGGCACAATTTCAAATAATAATATGCTCTAAATTGTGGTAAACAAATGTTAGAGGTGCCAAAATAAAGAAGCCACCGCATTCTGAACCACTTATTCGACATCGTTATAGTACTCAATCAAAGGCCGAAGCCATGGAAAATGAACATGTTGAGCGAATGGAAAAGATGGAAAGAATTCAACAAGAGCTAGCTAAATCTCAAGAAGAATCTCAAAAGCAAATGTCGAAGATGATGGAGATGATGATGACTTTGATGAAAGGCAAAGAGGTCACGGAAGGATCAGGAAATGAGCCTCAACCTATGAGAGAGAATCTACTGTACCCATCGGAGTTTATAGCCCCTCAAACTCAAACTTCCCAAAGAGCTTATCCCCAAGCTCATGTTTTTGTGAATCAACAACCAGACCGAGGACAGCACTCGAGATCTAGCCCTGTTGATCCTATTTTTATTCCAAATTTGCATGATCCCATGGAGCAAGAAAAGTTGAGGAAAGAAAGTGGCGAGTCACAACAAAAATATGAACTGTTAGATGAAAGGTTAAAGGCAATCGAAGGAATGGATTTCTTTGGAAATATAGATGTTAATGAGCTTAGTTTGGTCCCAGATCTAGTAATTCCACCGAAATTTAAAGTACCTGAATTTGAGAGATACGATGGGACCACATGCCCAGTATCTCACATCACTATGTTTTGTCGAAAAATGTTTGGGTATACAAATAATGATAAGTTGCTCATCCATTGCTTCCAAGATAGTTTAACTGGAACAGTAGCCAAGTGGTACAATCAGCTTGATCGGAGTTACGTTCGCAAATGGAATGACCTGGCAAAAGCCTTCTTGTCCCAGTATAAGCACATGACTGACATGGCACCAGATAGATTGTCTTTGCAAAATATGGAAATGAAGCCTTCTGAAAGTTTCAAGGAGTATGCCAATAGGTGGAGGGGCCTCGCATCTCAAGTGCAGCCTCCCCTTACTGAAAAGGAAACCATAGTATTGTTTGTTAATACTTTACCATCATCATATTATGATAGGCTTGTGGGGAGTGCTACGAAAAAATTTGCTGACCTAGTACTTTCTGGAGAAATGATAGAGAATGCCATTAAGAGCAGTAAAATTGATGATACTTCTGCTTCAAATAGAGTTGGGGCAAATAAGGGAAAAGACGGAGAAACACAAGCTGTTACCATTGAAAATCAACCACCAAGGAGTTTCGTTCCTTTTCAACCCTATACTGCACATCCCCTATAGCCTTATTATCCAACTATAGACAACACTACCCATAATCCTCTTGTTTATCACCCAAGTTGGCAATCAAATTTTCAAGTCCCTACTCAATCAAACAAACTGGTGGGTAGTCAAAAAAGGGTGAGGAATAATCAAGGGAGAATCTCTGTGGACCCAATTCCTATGACCTATACAGAGTTATTTCCACAATTGGTGAGAGATAATCTTGTTGCACCTGTTTATCTAGAACCATTAGAACCTCCATATCCTAAATGGTATGATGCCACTGCTCGATGTGACTATCATTGTGGGAATGTAGGCCACTCCATAGAGACTTGCCCTGCTTTTAAATACAAGGTGCAGAGTTTGATCAATGTTGGCTTGCTAAATTTTGATAAGAAGGAAAAGTAAAATGTTGGTGGGAACCTTTCGCTGCAAAAAGGCATAGATTTTGGAGGACAAGTGTTCTATGAGGGAAGGCCAAAGTTTGTCACTTTTGAGTTATTCTAAAGTAATGAAATTCCTTAAATGCTTACGCCTATAAGCTTTGGGGAAATTTTTATGCAAGAGTTAGTTTATCTATTATCATTTGAATAAAATGACAGATGCATTTGCACTACATATCCTCTTCCATACAAATCATTGTTTTTAACTTCCAAAAATGAATGAGCAGTCAATTATGACAATAGTCTGGGATTCTATTTTGAAGATTCTATTTTTGTTGGCAAAGTTAATGATCATTTTTGTCCTTTAAATTGCTAAAATTGTTGAAGCAATAAAGAGATAGCTCCTATCAAGAGAAGTTAAAATCGCATGAAATGAGAAAGAAGTGGAGCGTTTGTATCCATTGTGTTGTTCTTGTTCAACAAATGTTCTTCAATAAGAGTATTTACATTTGAGATGAGAAATGGCCGTCTTTGATCTATCCTTCGTGCATGAGTAAAATTATCCATTTGCCACCCCCATTGAGCCTATTATGATTTTTCAAAACAAACCCACCAAGGATCACCCTTCATATTGAGGGGCAAATTTTAAACAGTCAACAAATGAAGAAATTCAGGTTATGAGTTATGAAAAATCTCAAGAGAAAATACCTTTTGGTGTTTGAGTCCTCTTGTAAAAAAAAAGAGGGGTGAAAATGAAAAGTTGTAAAAAAAAAACATGGAAAAAGAAAAGAAAATGATGAAAATGAAAATCAATTAAGGCAGAGCGGCAAGCATGCTTTGCATGATGATAAATGATCCTTTGGTTTTTGACCCTTAAAGAAACAAATTTTGAGCTTGATTATATCCATTTTTCATAACTCATCACCAGAGCCTACATTACGTGCCTTAAAAGTCCATTTTGATCAAATGTGAATACTTGAAATTGGAGAATCATGTATTGAACTTGGACATACTTATGATGCCATCAAGAAACAACAAGATTGCGATTAGTTTGTTGGGAATATTAGTGAAGTTGAAAAAAAAAGAGAATGAATGAGAAAATGAAAAAAAAAAGAAAGAAAAGACAAAAAAGAAAAAAAAAGAAAAGAAAAAAAGAAAAGAAGGATAAAAGGGGGAAGCTCAAATTGAAAACCCGAAAGGGCGGTTTGAGTTAAAAGAATGATAATCTAGTTGAAGATTTGGGAAGATGGTTTGACATAAGGAGAACCAGCATCATTTGAGAATCTCATGGTGTAGGGGGCAACTCAATTTGATCGAGAATGTCAATTGAATAGATTTTTCAAAGAATCCTGACTAGTTTGTCAAAATTGTCTGATTTTTCATTGAGAACCTATCATTGTCGTTTGCTCTAAATTATCCAGTTCTTAATTGAGAATCTATCATTGTTATCCACTTTGAATTATCCAATTCCTTATTATACTTTATCAAGTTTGTTCCTACATTTCTTTATTCTCCCGAGCTTTCTAATATTCATACTTTCCCAAAATGGATTGAGGAAATTGGTGACTGAATTGGATTTGTCATGGAATTGGAATGATAATAAATAAATGACAATTATACATAAAAATCTTTGGCATTACTTTGGGAAAGATTCTAAAGATGACAAAAGGCCATATGCAAAAAAGAAAGCAAGAATGATAAATGTAGCTGACATATGTGCTTCTACGAACGAGATAGGAAAGAAAGAAGAGAATCTTTGTGAGAAGAAGAAATGATCCTAATGAAGAAAGCCATGGATTTTCAGCACCGAAAAAAAAAAAGAGAAATTTTGAGAAAAAGGAGACTTCTATCATTCAGGCATTCACATAATTCTAAAAGATGCATGCATCATGGTTTTTTTTTAACTATTACATTGGGGCATATTTCAAGAAAGCATTTGCATTACCATCATTGTGATTGACATTTTTTAGGGGCATGCATTTTGCATTTGCATCATTGAAAAAAAAATAAAAGAAAAAAAGAAAATGAATGATTAAGGAATGCAATGAGGTTAGTTGTTCCTTAAAGAGTAAGAAAATTTTCTTTTAAGAAAAATGGTGCGGTCATAACAAGAGTTTAAGTCTAATGTCACTGGCATTGTTAGGTGGTTTCAAGCCCAATGAAATTAGCTTATGAGTAAATGAGATTTAGTTGGCTTCATTGTAAAATTGATGCATGATAAGACTTAGATCTTCTAGATTCAATTTACAAAACCAATGAACACTTAGGATGAGAAACTCTAAGTCAAGATGTGAAAGTCTAAAGATGAGAAATTCTTGGGATGTGAATCTCTAAGTCAAGATGAGAAACTCTTAGGATGAGAAACTCCAAGTCAAGATGTGAAACTCTTGGGATGTGAATCTCCAAGTCAAGATGAGAAACTCTTAGAATGTCCAAATCAAGATGAGAAACTCTTAATATGTGAATCTCTTAGAATGCGAATATTCGAGTCAAGATGGGAAACTCTTAGGATGTGAATTTCCAAGTCAAGATGAGAAACTCTTGGAATGTGAATTTTCAAATCAAGATGTGAAACTCTTAGAATGTGAATCTTCAAGTTTAGATGTGAATTCTTAGGATGTAAATCTTCAAGTTTTTCTAGATGCGAATCTCAAAAATTTTGAGGATCATGGAATCTTTTCTTTCTCCAAATATGTGAATTTCTCTAAAAAAAAAATCTTCTTTTATCGAATTCACTTTTTCAAGTGGATCGAGCCTTGGTAGGGAGTCAAGGTATTATGTGTCAAAATTGAATTCACTTTTTCAAAGTGGATCGAACCTTGGTAGGGAGTCAAGGTATTGTGTTTCAAAATCGAATTCACTTTTTCAAGGTGGATCGAGCCTTGGTATGGAGTCAAGGTATTACGTTTTAAAGTTGAATTCACTTTTTCAAGGTGGATCGAACCTTGGTAGGGAGTCAAGGTATTACGTTTTAAAGTCGAATTCACTTTTTCAAAGTGGATCGAGCCTTGGTAGGGAGTCAAGGTATCATGTGTTTCAAAATCGAATTCACTTTTTTACAGTGGATCGAGCCTTGGTAGGGAGTCAAGGTATCATGTGTTTCAAAATCGAATTCACTTTTTCAAAGTGGATCGAGCCTTGGTAGGGAGTCAAGGTATCATGTTTCAAAATTGAATTCACTTTTTCACAGTGGATCAAGCCTTGGTAGGGAATCAAGGTATTATGTTTTAAAGTCGAATTCACTTTTTCATAGTGGATCGAGCCTTGGTAGGGAGTCAAAGTATTGTGTTTCAAAATCGAATTCACTTTTTCAAAGTGGATCGAGCCTTGGTATGGAGTCAAGATATTACATTTTAAAGTCGAATTCACTTTTTCAAGGTGGATCGAACCTTGGTAGGGAGTCAAGGTATTACATTTTAAAGTCGAATTCACTTTTTCAAAGTGGATCGAGCCTTGGTAGGGAGTCAAGGTATCATGTGTTTCAAAATCAAATTCACTTTTTCACAGTGGATCGAGCCTTGGTAGGGAGTAAAGGTATCATGTGTTTCAAAATCGAATTCACTTTTTCGAAGTGGATTGAGCCTTGGTATGGAGTCAAGGTATTACATTTTAAAGTCGAATTCACTTTTTCAAAGTGGATCGAGCCTTGTTAGGGAGTCAAGGTATCATGTGTTTCAAAATCAAATTCACTTTTTCACAGTGGATCGAGCCTTGGTAGGGAGTAAAGGTATCATGTGTTTCAAAATCGAATTCACTTTTTCGAAGTGGATTGAGCCTTGGTATGGAGTCAAGATATTACGTTTTAAAGTCAAATTCACTTTTTCAAGGTGGATCAAACCTTGGTAGGGAGTCAAGGTATTACGTTTTAAAGTCGAATTCACTTTTTCAAAGTGGATCAAGCCTTGGTAGGGAGTCAAGGTATCATGTGTTTCAAAATCAAATTCACTTTTTCACAGTGGATTGAGCCTTGGTAGGGAGTCAAGGTATCGTATGTCTCAAAGTCGAATTCACTTTTTCAAAGTGGATCGAGTCTTAATAGGGAGTCAAGATATTATGTGTTTCAAAATCGAATTCACTTTTTCGAAGTGGATCGAGCCTTGGTAGGGAGTCAAGGTATTATGTTTTAAAGTCGAATTCACTTTTTCATAGTGGATCGAGCCTTGGTAGGGAGTCAAGGTATCATGTGTTTCAAAGTCGAATTCACTTTTTCAAAGTAGATCGAGTCTTAATAGGGAGTCAAGATATTATGTATTTCAAATTGAATCCATTGTTCTCATGGGTAGAGCCTTGGTATGGAGTCAAGGTATTATTTTCGAGAATCAAAACTGAATTTTCCCAAAAAATAAAAAAAATGAAAAAAAATTACTTCAGACAAAATTGTTGTCTAAAGTCTTTGCCCTATTCCTGATTCTCAGCAATGTGCAAAGAGGGGCAGCTGTAGACACCAAATTTTGTCCGAAAAACTTAAATTAAAAAAATTGAAAAAAAAGCAAAAAATAAAAAATATAATAATAAATAAATTAAACTCATTCTTCAATGCCCATGCATCATGCAAATTTAAGGCAAGGTTGACTTGAGAGATTTAGACCAAATATGAATAAGTCAATAAAAGGAATATAAATCATGCAAAAAAGGAAATAATTAAATACAATAAAAGCTGAAAATAAATTACCAAAAATAATACAATGAAAAAAGGAATAAAAAGATAGGTCAAATAAAAATAAATGACAAAATAAAAATTCCCTAATCATGGGGTTAATACATTAAAATCAAGATTTTTCTTTCCTAAATAAAGAGGGCTACATAGTTATAAAAGGGGAGGATTTTTACAAAAAAAAAAGGAAGGAAAAAGATACGAAAAAACCCTAGAGACCCTAGAAAGAAAAAACCTAGTTGGAGAAGAAAAAAAAACCTAGCTAGGGCTACCTTCACCATCGTTCCCTGCCACCGGTGCTGCCTTTCCATTGCTGCTGCGTTTCAATCCTCTTCGCCGTGAACATCCTCACTGCTTTGCATCATCAGCCCTACCCTTGAGTTGCTGCAGCACCACTGAGCCAAGCCATCTACTGCACCTTTCCCCAAGCCGTCCAACCTCTGCTGTCAGATCTCCTGCTCACCACCAAGCCTAATATCCTGCTGCCGCACCGTTTCCACGTGAAGAGCAGAAGTGAACGTTGGAGAAAAAAAAAGAGAAAAACCCTAGAAAGAAAAAAAGAGAGTAGCTTTTGGCATTTTTTCCGGGCTTCATCAAACCGCACTGTTGCCGTTACCATCAGGCTGCTTCACTGTGGTTGTATCCTTCCTCCTCGTTGAAACCTCATCACCGTCTCTTCCTTCACATCCCTGCTGCACTTTCATACTGAGTATTACTCTGCATCACGCCATACGCCACCATCCTCTGTCATCTTCACTACAGCCATCAGCCACGGTCTTTGCTGCCGCTGCACCAGCCCGCAACGCCACCTCCCAAGCTGGTCCTGCTTTCCTGTTGCTGTAACCTACTGTTTCATCGACATGATGTTTCGCTCTGCACGGAGTTTCATCCTTCCTCTTCGCCGTGAACACCGCATCAAACCCGAGAGAAGAGACGTGAACCATATATAAAAGGCAGGCCATCAAAACGCCACTGTCTTGACAGAAAAAGGAGCCCAGCTGCAGTGTACGTTGACTCATCGTTACTCACCACTACTGCCTACCTTGCCCTGCGCCTTGCGTTCAACATCACCGGTTGCTGCCATCGTGCATCATCATCGTTGCTTGCTGTCGTGTCTGCTAGGGAAAAAGAAGTTGTAATCTGCGTGAAGAAGAAAGACCAAAAATTAAGAATTGAGTCTTCTTGTTGAGGTATCTTCTCTACCTTATACTCTACAAGTTTTGTCTTTATACTTCACAAAATAATGTATAATAATGAAAAGTAAAAAAAACAAAACAATGACTGCCTTTGTTTGTACGTGACTATGCATATCTCAACAAGAAGAGTTCATATATATTTTATTTATATAGATATCATTGCCTCCTGTTAAGTACCATCATCTTGTATGTGTCCATGTGCTTTTGTTTAGGGTTGGAAAAGAACTTATATTAATATATATTTAAAAAAAAAAGGGATTGTGAAAAGATTTTTTTTCTTGTATTTTTTTAAGATGTTGAAAGAATTCATATACATAATTTTTAATGTTATTAGGAGAAATTTTTTTTAAAAAAATAAAAACAATAACAAACAAGTTAATAATAAATAATAAATAAAAAGATAAATGCAAATAATAAATTTGAATTTCCGATGATAGGATTCCTTAGAAATCGCAAGTAGCGATTCTTTGACAATCCTTAGGATCGAAATAAAATCTTTAATGTCACCAGCGTATTGGGACGTTCAAATGATTTTATTCCGATATAAGAAAATATTAATAAGATGTCTTAGTATAAAAAAAAATAATAAAAATGGTAATAAAAATAATAATATAAAAAATAGGTAAATACAGGAAAATAGTAAGTGAATAGAAATAAAAACTTTTGAATAAGTAAAAATTTAGGAATTAAAATAAATAAATAAATAAATAAATAAATGTAAATACACATCTTAAGTATAAAAGGTCCCCGATGATAGGATTTCTTAGAAATCACAAGTAGTGATTCTTTGCTTATCCTTAGGGTCGAAATAAAATATTTGAATATTACCAGCGTATTGGGGTATTCAAATAATTTTAGTTCGATATTAAGATTTCTAATATAATCAACTTATATGAAATAAACTAGCACTAAAAATAATAAATAAATAAATATTTTAAACAAACAAATAAACAAGACTTCAAAATAAAGAGCAAAACAAATTAAAAATAAATAAGATATAAATAATGTCCGATGATGGGATGTTATGGAATTCACAAGTAGTGATTCCTAACTGATCTCTAGGTGAGAGAAATATGCTAAATGTTACCAGCGTATTGGAATATTTAGCATAATTTTTCAATAAAAAATAAAATTTTATAAAATCAATAAATTTCAAAAGTAATAATATAAATATAAAAGATAATAAAAATAAAATAATATATTTCTCATATGCATTATCTATATTTTGATTGCATCATTTGCATTCATGAAACTCCAAAATAAGTGCGAATCTCCCGAGGATGAGAGTCTATAGAAATCGCAAGTAGTGATTCTTAAGAAATCTCTAGGTGAGGAAATTATCCGGAATGCTACCAAAAGTATTGGGGTACTTTGAAATAATTTTCAATACAAAAGATTTTCACTTATTACAAATAAAAAATAAAATTTAAATATTTCAAAAATAAAACAAATAACAAAAGGATTTCGAAACAAATAAAGTTTTTTTAAATATTTAATTAAGACCATTTACTTAAGATCAAAGGGTTAATATATGATTAAGTGGTACCGTTTTTTTAACGGGCGTTGTGGGGGTGCTAATCCTTCCCCACACGTAACCGAACTCCCGAACCCAAACTTTGTTTTCGGAGACCAAAAATTATTTTTTTGATAAAACTTAATTAATTCTAAGCTTTTATTAAAAAGATAAATAAATTTAGGTGACCAATTACACCTAGTCAAAAAAGATTGGTGGCGACTCCTCTTTGTGTTTTTTTTCAAAATAGTCTAGCGATCGAGTCCCCGGACGAAAATCGTTACGACATGTTGCATAGAAGAAGAAAAAATGAAAGCTGGCCAAAGAGACGCGAGACGGGCACAAATAAGTCCCTAAGCGAAAAATACGCAAAACGGGCACAAATAAGACGTTAAGCGTGAAGAAGACGCAAGACGGGCACAAATAAGTCCCTAAGCGAAAAATGCGCGAGACGGGCACAAATAAGACCTTAAGCGTGAAGAAGACGCGAGACAGGCACAAATAAGTCCCTAAGCGAAAAATGCGCAAGACGGGCACAAATAAGACCTTAAGCGTGAAGAAGACGCGAGACGGGCACAAATAAGTCTCTAAGCGAAAAATGCGCGAGATGGGCACAAATAAGACCATAAGCATGACGAAGACGCTAGAAGGGCAAAATAAGACCCCAAGCGGGCAAAATAAGACCCTAAGCATGACGAAGACGCTAGAAGGGCAAAATAAGACCCCAAGCGGGCACAATAAGACCCTAAGCATGACGAAGACGCTAGAAGGGCAAAATAAGGCCCCAAGCGGGCAAAATAAGACCCTAAGCGAGAAAAAGACGCGAGACGGGCACAAATATGTCCTTAAGCGAAAAATACGCGAGACGGGAAAAAATAAGACCCTAAGCGAGAAAAAGACGCGAGACGGGCACAAATAAGTCCCTAAGCGAAAAATGCGCGAGACGGGCAAGAATAAGACCCTAAGCGAGAAGATACAAGACGAGCAAAACAAAAAGTCCCTAAGCACAAAAGGGTGCGAGACGGGCAAAAATATCTCTAAACGAGGTACGTTACAATTTTATCATATTACATTTAACGCATTATGTTGGCATCTCGGATATAAACGATATTATATTCTAACAAGTCCTTAAGCGGATAGTACGCAAGACAGGACCAATACTCCAGTAAAAGTTCTTCTTTGGACACAAAAAGTTGCAAAGAAAAACTTGGGGAGCACAAAGTATGCAGGCTGTGAGGTATGGTACGAGGTACGTTACAATTTTATCATTAGATATGTACTACAATTGATTGACAAAGTGCATGCAAATGTTTTATATTGGCATTTCGGATATAAAATCGATGTTATATCCTTATCAATTCTATAAAGTCCCTAAGCGAAAAGTGTGCGAGATAGGCAAATGAAAAGTCCCTAAGCACAAAAGCGTGCGTGATGGGCAAACCAAAAGCCTGAAGCGAAAAATGTGCGATGTAGGCTACACATTTACTTGAAGCAAAAAAGTGTGCGATGTAAGTCATGCATGACGTGCTTGAGCTTGAAGCAGTAATTGAGCGACATAAGCCCCATATGTAAAAGAACTTGAAGTAAGAAAGTGCACGAGGAAAGCCTGATTATTACGTGAGACTAATACAAGGTAAATGTATAGTTGCTTCGGTAGATGAGTTTAAAAATGGGCTGATCAGTTTGTAAAAGACTAAGCTCTTTCACAAAAAACTGGGGAGCACTCTAGATTAACTTCTGCCTCAAAAGGAGCATCGATACTAACAGGCACCCAAGCATCTACGCCCTGAGGTGCTATAATTATCTAAATCATCTTCGTCCAAGCCTGTGAGAACCCCAACCATCTCAGGGCAACGAAAAGGCTCTTAAGGGCTGGTAAGATCAGATAGATCTTTATAAATGCCTATTCTCAGAAAATGTTCCAAATCCTCAGCATTAGGATTAAGCTTCAACCAATCCGGAGCATGCCAAGCACAAACCACAAGGCTTTGGTGGCTCCGCAATCTTGTAATTTCTCCTTATAACTCTTGGTTTCGGTCAGCTAAGACCTTGAATTTGAAAAGAAGGGTGATATATTCCACTAGAGAAGCATTTAGCTCAGAGAAGAAAAACGTATCCCGGTAGTGTTCTAAAAAGACACTTTGACAAAAAAAAATGATGACACGAAGTCGTTTCTGCTACGAATAATAATGAAGTTCACTAGTTAAGCCCTCAAGTGAAGATGAAAAGATTCTTGGAAGAGGGCAGCAAGAGAATTTGAAAAGCCCATTCTTTATATACTCTTTCACAAGGTAAACCTTGTAAAAGAGTGGGGAGCAATTGATGTGGACTAGGTCAATTATTACTGGGCTTTTCTATAAATCAAGTTGAAGACCATTGAGCCAAATGATAATATAAGCCCAAGAGGAAAGAGGACTCAGAAGGCCCATAAATGATCCACTGGGTTATTATTTAAGCTATGGGGCTTAAAGGTAATTACGCGCGAAATAACTCCTATAAATAGGTCACAAGTATCATTTTTAAACCCTAAGCTCTATTTGCCTACTGAAACCCTGTCAAAACCTGGTCTAACTTAAGCATCGGAGTGCGCGCGCAGGGGAAAACCCCTGCTCCCCCTGATGGTTTTCTCTCTTGCAGAATTCTTGGAGACAGACTAACACGAAGATCGAGGATTTGAAGTCAGCAAACATTTATTGTTGTTTTGAGCAACAACAAAGAGTTTTCTTAGATTAGCAAGTTGGAAATTATTAAAAATACACGAGTTATTGGATGTTTTGAATTTCTAATAAATTACAGAAAATCACCTAGTGATTGAAGCAGATTGAAAATATCTCTAGGTTAAAAATTAACACTTAATTATTTTTGATTTATTTTATTATTTTTTTGTCAAAAAGCCTTTTTTGTCTAGTACATTTTTCTTCTTTAAGCAATTTACTTTTTTCTTCGTAACAATTAAGACGTAATCTAACTATTATTTCTTCTCATTAAAAAAATTTAAATTTAAAATTTACCTTTTTCTCATACCTTTCATAAAAAAAAACAATTATTTTGGTTTTTAACTTTACCAACGTTGCATCACACCCAAATCTGGTGTTCTCCATTTACGACGTGTTCATCATCTCGATTGATTTGATGACAACGAAAATGATGAAAATAAAAATGAAAAATTTTTATTCAAATCAATTAAGGTAAGTTTGTTTTTAGTGTGATTTGATTTATACTTTGACGTGGTTTTTGCTTTTTTAAACTAAATTTGATAGGGATGTTTTTCAGTTTTTGATATTTTTTTATGAAAAAAATTGTTTTTTTAATTGAACTTTTAAGTGATTCAAATATTTTTGGAAAAATTTCAAAGGCAAGTCATAAAACAGTAATATTTATTTAAAATGGCAATGAGAATTGTATTTTTTGATAAAGAAATTAACATCTTTTAATTTCTCTGGAAGAAAATTGTAATGACCATTTTACTTCCACTGTTTCATTGAGAGAAAACTATTCCGTCTTCCATTCATTTCCCACTCTAACTCATCATTTCTCCATTTTTTTCACTAATACAATCATCAAATCCTCTTTTCCTCTTCATTTCCTTTCTTTCCTAGCCAATATGTGTATCAAATCGTGAGAACACAAGTCAAAATATGAGAATTTCATCGCCTGGTCACTCGAGACGAAGGAGCCTACAATTTGAGATATTCGATTACCATTAACAGGTAATCGAATACCTACACAAAAAAAGAAGTAGAAAACAACGTACGTCAAGTGATCTCTACATACACATCTTTCACATATGAGACGTATCTTTCCAAACGCAAGTATATGCGAATTACTTCATGTGTTATTCGAATACCTAAATGGATAAAGTTCTCTAAGTGATCTGTTGGAAATAAAAGAATCCAGATATCAGTAAATAGTAAATCATCTATCTCTTCGTGTAAACTATAATATGAGATGTACTTTTTTTATTCTTATTTGTTTAATCTTCTCAAATATATGTATATGTTTCACAAGAACAATAAAAAGGTAGAGTAATCAAATACCTTAATTAGGAAAATCAATTACCCTTTTGTTATTAGTGTAATTAAAATAGATGTGGTAAAGCAATTATCAGTAGTTAATATTCGATTACCTATCTGGGCAGTTTATGTACATCATGTGAGTTTTGCATATATTGAAGAGAGAAAAATACTCATGTCTATAACTTACTGTAAAAAGTAACTAGAATAACGGAAAACTATCTAATAGAACATCGAATACCATTTTTATAACATTTTTATAATAAAATGATTTAATGATTTAAGACACAAAATGTGATAACCGAGAGTTCTCTCATTTTTTGAAATTATGGACACTATAAATTCAACTCCTGATGTTAATAGACAAGTTAAAATAAATAAATAAATAAATTTATTAGGGGACTGGAATATCTCGAGATTATAATACTTCATCCATTGATAAATTAGGGATTTAATAATTAGGAGTTTGTTTTTGGTATTAAGGAATAAAAAATTTAAAGAAACAAAAATGTGTTATATATACACACACACACATGTATGTGTGTGTGTGCAAATATATAAAAATATATATAAACAATAAATATTATTGTGATTAAAGTATATATTTAAGTATATATATTAATAAATAATAAAATGGATAAATATATGTTTTAAGGATTATACATATATCTAAAATATAAATTATATATAAAAATATGCTTTTAGTATATATTAACCATATTGTAAATATAAATTTTAAATACATAGAAATATATATATATATTATATGTAAAGAATATATTTATACATATAAAAGTGTTAATATAAGTATATATATATATATATACATATAATTGTTAATAGAAAATATATTTATATTTATATTTATAAATAAAATAAAATTAAAATTAAAAAATAAAACAAAACACGGCAAGCTTCCAAAGGAAGCTTGCCACGATTTGAGGGAGTCTACCTAAGGTAGACTTAGAAAAAAAAAAAAGAAAGAGAAGAAGGGGGCAAGATTGATCAAAGGTTATCGTTGGCCAAGGAAAGGAAGAAGGGCTAGTCGGCGATAGTGGAAAAGGGAAGAGGACCAACATATCGCAAGGAAGAGAGGAAAGGAAAGAAAAGAGAAAGAAGAAAAAAGAAAAGAGAAGTATAACGATCCGAATATATAGTAATATCACATATTTACACAATCAAATTGATGGTTGGACCATCTGCGATGTCTTTATTTCCACAAATACCCTTAACCACAATAGTTTATAAAAATGTATTTATTTAATTTATCCATTACAATTATTTACATAACTATAATTAATTCAATATTTTACATCCCCTGTCTATCATTACAATATAGTAGTACTGTACAAACAGTTTGAACATATAAGAAAATAAATATACTTCTAAGATCCACAAAATGCTGCCTCGGGGTAACTAATATGCAGCCAATTTCCTCGGATGGTATATCAACACTATCACTGGAAATAATCTGTGGAAGTGGACAAATAAAGGGTAAGCAAAACTTGCTTAGTAAAGAAATCATATGCAAAAATTGATATTATGAAATTCTATATGCACAAAATGTTTATTTTTCCTAACGACACACTAGGCACAATAAGGGAAGGATATTATAGTCGACTAGGGATCTGAATAGAGTATGAAAGGTATTTTGAAATACCCGTCGTGTCCTGGAACCAAGAAGCGACTATAGGGAGTAAGTATTAATAATAAAATAAAACAATTTTTAATAACGTTTCATAAATGAATTTCAAATAAATACTTTCAGAAAATTAAAGTATTTAAATAAATAATCTAATATTCATATTTAATCACAATTAAAATATTAGATTAAGAAATCACAAAATCTCATTTAAACACATTTCACATATATCGATTAAAGTTTCATAAACAATATTGCACACAGTCTAGTACAGTAAACCGTTTAGAAACAATCACATGTTTCACAGAAAACACATCGGTAAACATTAATGATTTAATAACACAATTCAGTAAAAACAGTTTAATATCACAGTAAAATGGTGAAGACCAAGCATTACCTAAGATATATCATGCTATAATTCCCGTAGGGTACAATGATAATCACATGAGACATATGGCCATAGTCTATAAATGTCCTCAGTCATATACTGGTCAGGTGTCAACCGGGATGTTGAAGATAGGATCAGTATCAATAGCTTCACACATATAACACACATTAACACATAAGCATGATACAAGGCCTATCAGTCTCAAAACGATATAAAAACGATATTAAGGCCTTCATGGATTTTATTAAAATAAATTAAATTTCCATATTTATCCACAAAAGAATATAATTTCACGTAATACACAATTTCACAAAACAGTTTGTAAAATATTCACATTTCAATAATAATTTTCATGAACACTCTATTTCACTGTAAAACACATTTAGGAACACATCGATAACTTTATTTCGATAAAATTCTTTTTCACGAATATTTAAATATTGTTTTTCGATAAATTCACATTTTATGAAAAATATTAAGTAATTAATTTCCAAGGGTAGGAATCACACAATATGCATTTAAAATATTTCATGATATTTTTAGATTATTTTCTAAGAAAATTCAGCAGCATAACGACTGCTAACGACCTAGCCTTCATGCACGTAAACACAATTCACAATCCAACCAAAAACCACAATTTGCACAGTTTCCAAGGCAATTGAATATCAAAATATTCTTATAAAATTAGAATATCAAAATATTCTTATAAAATTATTCTTGTTGGAAACATGCATTCATAATATCCATACGTCCTACACACTCATCCCTTACCTGTCTAGCATAATCGAGTTTCTTGCTAGCACCACACTTAAACTATTTCTCACAGACTGCAAAGCAATTTACCAAAAATATTAGCTTATTTAACATTTCTTTTTAAGCTATTTTTCATGCTTAATTACAGCCACATTGTATACTGCAAATATTAATTCAGTATAGTTTCTACCGATAGTAAAACCTAACTTCCTGTTTTAAGTCGGAATTTAATTCCGATTACACCGGCGGACTCCTCATAATTTCTATAGTCTAATGGCACCTTAAAATCATCAAATGCAGCCATGAATACATGTCCCCATAGGCTGGCCGAATTCTCCCTTATGATATTTTCACGGTTTTTCTTCAATCTAATTTCACATTCATGCTTAACTATGTTTATTCTTCAATTTGGCACCTTTTTTAAGCATGAAGCACTATGGTTTCCTTAGGTTCTTCTCCAAACTGAAACCCTTTTTAATGGTGGATTATGATTTAGCTTGATTTGATTCAAACTAATGCCACAAACATGCTTAACACACTTAAAAATGCTAAAATCTACCATTGGAATTAAATGAAAGCTAATGAATGGTTACTTTCAAGGCTTCCTTTCTCCTCGTTTTGTCACTTATTCAATGAGCTATGGGTATAGATGAAGAAAGGAGAGTGAGTAGAACAATTTTGTAGTTATGATTTTGGTGAGAAAGTGAAGATTTAATATAGTTTTTCTTTGGTTTCTTTTCTTTTCTTCTTTTTCTTCTTCAATGGCGTGAGGATGGATGGGAAAGGTGAATAGCGGCCAGCCAAGAACAAGAAAGAATTATGAAGAGAATTTAGAAGGGAGCGAAATGATGAAAATGCCCCCAGTTATGAAATTTTCAGACAAAAATGTCCTTAAGCTTCCGTATTTTTTATAACTATGTAATTGCACTCCAAAAATTCGAATTTCATCACCAAAAATTCTTGTTGGATGTGTTTTGATGAATCATGTTGGTTTCATCGACGCACGGTTCACCAAAAATGTGAAATTATGAAATTACCCCTATTGGGTCAATTTCGTAAATTTCTGATTTAACCTCCGATTTGATAAATCTATTGACATAGCCTAGGACTTATTTTCATGTAGAATATCATGGTATTTTTAGTTGGTCCAATTCCTTTTAGTTTGGACACAATTTACGAAAATGCCACTAAGTTATGTCATTAATCGTCATATTCTAATTTGTTTGCACGCTTCCCAAAAATAATCTAAATAAGATATTTTAGGCTCGAAATTTTCAAAATATATTTATTAAACCCTTCGTACACTATTTTATCAGTCTCATGTACATCTGGGCATTTTAAATCAAGTGGGGCTAACATCACTATTTTACTTATAATTTACAAAGTACATAGAATTTAATTAATAATTTTACATCTAACACATGTACAGTATAATATAAACGGTTCTCACAAGAAGAGAGAAGGAGAACCGATCGGGAACCAAGGTCACTACCGGCCAAGAAGAGAGGAAGGGCCGGCGACGGTGAAAGAGAAAGGAGGAGGAGCAGATTGGGAGAGAAGGAAAGAAAAGGAAAAAGGAAGGAGAGCCACATATCTATGCATTGTCGCCATTTCCATTGGGGTCGGTGAGGGCAGATCCAGATGTGGAAGTATGACGTCGGTGAAACCACTAATACTGTAAAAAAAAGATAAAAAAGGAAGGAGGAAGGGTAAAAGGAAATTTATTCTACTTTTATTATTTTATTAAATTATTAAGTGATTTTATGAAATTTTCTGAGTGTGGATATGGGTTGTTTGAAATTGTGGAGAATATACAAATGGTGACCGTGCTAGATCGAGCTTGAGGGAGACTAAATGCAAGCCTTGTAGTGTTGGGTTAGATTATATATACAAGACTTGCTATGTTTATATTGTTTCGTAGTAAAATTTTGCATTTTAAAGTTAGTAACTTACCTAAATATTATTAGTGTTACATTTTAGTTAGTGAAATTATGAGTTAATTACCATAATAATAAATGTTAAATTTGATGTTATGAAGTGACTACGGTGCATAAGGGAACTTTAGAAAAGTTAACATACAATGGCTTGAAGTTAAGTAATGTTCATGGATGTAGGTTAGGATTATTTTGATTTGTAGCATGCTAATTCTTTATAATTAAAGGAAGACTAGTTGAATGATATATATGAATGTTGTGGTTATCCAATAGTTAAGTGACTTGAGTAATTGATGCATTTTCAGATTAAATGTTATAATGTTGTTGTGAATGACATGTATATAATGAATGGTTGTGATTAGTATATGGAAGTAATAGGTAAACAATAAGCATAGATGTTGGAGTGGGATTATTTGATTTTTTGCATAAATAAATTTTATAAATAAAGACCAACACTATTATGCTTGATGTTATTGGTTTGGAATTTTTTTAAAAAAAAGGAAAATTATTTAAGCGAGTAGTATTGATTAAGTAAATATGTATAATCGTGTGATATTAGAATATGGTGGAATTTAATCACAATCCTGTCAGTGTGATTGAAAATGATGTAGAAATATGAAGATGTGATGAGTTATATTGTGGTTCATGTCTTGATATAGAGAGTCACCATGTAACGATATGAGTATACAGTAATTACTCATTTTTATGCACATTTATCGATTAGGCTGTCTGCGATGCTTTAAAATAAATAAACAGTCACACTCATAAATAGTAATTTCATTAGCAGTACAAGTTTTTGAAATGTGACATTCATTATTTCTTTTCATAATTACATCCCCTGTATCCTATTCAAACTTAAAGTAGTACTATACATAATTTTTGAATATATAAAAGAAAATAATATACCTCTGATATCGTATATCTGCTTACTCAAGTAACCAATATAGCAGCCGATAACTCAGGATGGTACGCCTCTCAATCCAACGTAATAACCTGTGGAGTGGAAATAAAGGGGTGAGAGACAACGTGCTCAGTAAATGAGTCTTATGCTGCTTGATACAATGAAATCTATATGTTGGAAAATACTTATTTTCCTAACAGTGTACTAAGCACAATAGAGGAAGGATACTATAGTTGGCCAAGAAATCCAAATGGAGTATGGAAGATATTTTGAAATACATGTATTGTCCCGGAAACCCAGAGCGACTATAGGGAGTAATTTATAAATTATTTTAATAAAACAATTTAATACTCAATTTTCCATAAATATAAATGGAATAAACCATTTATTTCTCTTCACTTCAGTAACAATTCAAAACACGTGACAGTACAATGGTAAAACAGTACAGTAAACAATAGGTATAGGACTGTAGAAACAGTACACAGTCAATTCCAGTACAGTAGTTTGTAAATATCCAAAATTATTGGATAAACAATTAAGTATTCTATTTTAGAAATAATTTTCATAGTATCCTTTCCCAGTAAACAATGATTTTCAGTACAGTACAGTAATCAGTAATCAATACAATACAGTTCAGTAAATAATATTCCTAAGTACAGTTCAGTAAACAGTATTATGTAAAATCCATTTCAGTAAACAGTATCAGTGGGTTCAGACTAGGCATCACCCTAAATCATATCATGCTATCATCATCCCTTAAGGGACACAGTAATAATATACAATAAGATCTATGGCCATAGTCTATAGGGCGTCTTCGATGTACACTTGCCAGGTGACTCCGGGACTGCTGATGACTTGGCGGGTCAATCAGCCACGTGATAGTAACAGTAATCAGTAAGCATGAAATTGGGGCCTAAAGTCTCAAAATCATTTATTTCCCATAGGAAATACCTTTAAGGAATTTTAATGAATTAAATCATTTATTTAATAATTATTCCAAAAAGGTATTTATTTCATATCTCCAAATACAAAGAAATCAGTAGAAAAATATTCATGTATTTGGTGAGAATTCTCATAAATATTCTTTTTGAATATTTAATTTTATAAAGAATATAATTTTATTCTCACTTTAAATAATATTCAAAACATGAATATTTAAATTAAACATTTTTCTCACAATTTCCCATTTATGGAAAATTTATGGAAATAATTTCCAAAATTCATAATTTATTCCATTTATGCATCTAAAATATTTCATGATATTTTATAATAATTTCGATAATTTTCCGACGGCATAACAGCTGCGAATTTCTAGCCTCCTACACAGAAATTTCAATATATACACTAGCTTTCAGCCACAATTTGCATGTTTTCAAAGCCAATCAAGCTTCTAGTAATTTCATGAAATTAACTTGATAAAACATGCAATTCAATGTATCCTAACAACACACACACACACACACACACACACACACACACACACACACACTTCTCCCTTACCTAACTAGCGATACCGAGCTTTTTGGTAGCGCCCACCGAAATCCGTAATTCTCGGCTGTAAAATAATTTTATAACAAATTATCAATAATTTTCCTCTTAATTTTAAGCCACTAACTTTCATAAAAATGTAGCCACTAATAATACAATATATGTACAACCCGTATAAATTACACTGGTGCTGAAGCTAAACTTCCTTGTTTTAGCTCCTTTTTCGGTTCTGATTTCACCAATCTTTCTCTTTTGATTTCTATAGTCATTATCTACCATTAAACCATAAAATTCAATATGGTATCATGGCCAAAAACAACATGGTCGAAACCCTCATTTGGTGCCATTTTTGACTTTTCAATCTTCACTCGTTTGACTATTTTCTATTATTTTCTTGCATGAAACCATAAAGTAGTCCTACTTTCTCATGCCAACCGAAACCCTTCTTCAATGGCTAATTTTTTATTTTCAACCCTTCCATGAATTTAAGCTTTCTATTCATCTTATTCTTGTTCCTCTAACCATTTCTCACCTATTTTGTATAATTTCCAGTATAGCTTTCCCTTTTATTATCACCTACACCGAAACCCCATTTTGTTCTATCTTCATGTTCTAAGGAGATTTAACTAAAAACAATGCTAGATCCATGTTTATCATGTTGTAAAACATAGAAATTTACCATTGGATATTAAGAAAACCATGAGAATATAGAAAGCTCACCTTGACCGAATCAAACAACGCCAACCAGAGCTATTTCTGTTCACGTCAGCCCTTCCTTTCTTGGTTCTTAGATAGTCTTAAGATGGAGGAAAAGGTTTATGAAGAAGGGTTAAAGGGTTAGGCATCAAGTGGATGAGATTTTTGATGGAAAATCTTGGAAGAACGGGAACAAAACAGAGCAAAGTGTGCAGCCAAAACAGAAAAGTCGAGGTGCGGCAGAGTAAGTCGGCAAGGAGAAGGCAACTTGTTCAAGTTTTGTTCCACTTAGTCTTTTACCTAATAGGAATATGCCACCTAGCTACCTAACTCATTTCTCTCATCATTTCTTTCCTTATAAGTGGGTCTACACGTGCATTAACCAGCAGCAAAAAGGCGTGGCGGTGAAGAAATTTTTGCTGCACGGTTTTTGACTTGTTTTCCCTCTTTTTGTAAGTTTCAACTAATCACAATTAATCACATGTCAAATTAATAAAATTCTCTTCCTTTAAATATCATTTATTTGTGTTTTATTCCATCAAAATTGCATTTCCGATCTCCAAATTTTCAGATTATTTCTTTAATTATTTCTATGCCTCATCTTCATTATTTAATATTTATTTCATCTCTTATACACTATATTATCAATCATTAACCCAATAAATCCAAAATTCAAAGTGGAGTCCACATTAAATATTTATTTAATTTCACTACATAATTTACTTCCACTATCCAAATTTACAAAAATATTCTGTACAGTACTATAGAATCAAGTCTCACACACCATGTTGTAGGATTGTTGGAACCTTTGAGAAACTTGATAAAAAGGGTTCGACTGAGACGATTTCCTCGTAATCTTAATATATATATATATGTGTGTGTGTGTGTGTGTGTCTTAGGATATTAATGACCATGATTTTTGGTATTTAAGTGTAGAAAATCATTAAAGGGAAAGATTTTCAAATTTTTCCCTAAAGTCATAGTTAGAGTAAGTAGATTTTGTATAGTATGTGATTGTAGCAAAACGAATAAATATGCATAAGCAAGAGATATTAACAATAGTGGTATAATTAGAATCCAAAAAGGAAGTGTTTAGGTATAAGTGTAATTTTCGGTCTAGGTAGGAAGTGTACCGAAAATGTTCTTGCATAAAAAATAGAAGAATAAAATAATAAATATTCATTAAGATCATATTTAAATGTTTTAAATATTGCGTGAAGAAAGAATTAATATTGAATCAAGTTTGGATTGATTTCTGCAGCTTTGGATTTATTTGGTGACTTTTTGGAGATAGGCAAATATATGCTTGCCTATCAGATTGTTGGTGCTAGGATACGGGAACCGCATTGTGAATGGGATAGCAAGGGATAAGTGTGGATGACGTAGGGATACTGTGAATGCATATTGATGTTGAAAATGATTTTTATGGAACTGTTTTGAGATGAAATGGATTGGATTTTGTGAACTGTTGTTGAGATTATAAATTGTGTCTTTCCTAAAAGGAGGTTAGGATAAAAATAGCCGTTATGCTGTCAAATTTCTAATAAATTTATACAATTATATTTTGATATCTCGAATAGTGAAAATGCAAATGCAAGATTTAATAAGTTCAATTTTTTTTTTGTGAAAATTTCATATGCATACCAAAACCTGATATTATATATTTAAAAATTAATATTATTGAATTTTACGTACATGAAGGTACTAACATGTTTTTATAACTTACTTATAGATAAAAAGAATATTTTTAGAACTGAATATTCCACTTTGAATATTTTATGAATTTTTATTCTTGAACTGCTTATATTTCCAAAATATACATTTATGGACTGACTAAAGATTTAAGTACTGAAATCGATTTCTTAAAAGTTATTTATACTGCCTATAAACTGTTTTGAGATTGTTAGGCCCCGTATCATGCTGACTGACTGTTATTGTACTATTGCTGATTGATATTGATCATATCATCAACGTCCCAGTTGTCACTTGATCACCACTGTGACTATGGCAATATGTCTTACTGCTACTGTTTCTCCCTTCTTGGGATACTGTTATGGCATGATATTTATTGGGTATTACCCGGTCTCCACTGTACTGTATTGTTTTACTTAATTGAATTTATTACTGATACTGAATTGAATTGTTTATATACCGACTACACTGAAAATTTTAAAGTGTTTACTGTACTGTTACTGGATTTACATACTGAACTATTTCTAGAATTGATTCATTTAAACTGTTTATATATTGAATTACTACATAATGTGATTTTAAAGTGATTTAGATTGTTTATTAATATCATCTTTAACTGTTTACTCCCTATAGTCGCAACTAGGGACTAGGACACGAAAAATATTTCAAAATACCTCCCATACTATATCTGGTTACCTAGCCGACTATAGTATCCTTCCTAAATTGTCCTTTAGTGTACTATTTGGAATTAAATGATTTTATGTATATAGATTTCCAAATATCAGTTCTCTTATACTTATTTCTTACTAGGCTTTCTTAAACCCAAGCTCACCCCCTTACTCACCATCTCAGATAGCTAATCGACACGAGTAGAGGTGGCAAATGGGCGGGTCGGATCGGGTTTGGGTTGGATCATTTTGGATCGGATTATTTTGGGTTAAGAAAAAATCGGATCATTTTGGATTCGGATCATTTCGGGTTCGGATAAGGTCGGGTTTGGGTCAAGGAAAAATCGGTCTATTTCGGGTTTGGATCATTTCGGGTTCGGATAAGGTCGGGTTTGGGTCAAGGAAAAATCGGTCTATTTCGGATTTGAATCATTTCGGGTTCGGATAAGGTCGGGTTTGGGACGTTGACTTTTTTAGTCAATTCGGGTTGGTCGGATTTGGATTCGGGTCGGTCGGATTTGGATTCGGGTCGATTTGACAGATTTATTGGATTAAGCTTTGGTCATCTTGATGTAATTTATCTGATATAAAAATCAACTGAAACCATATTTCTAAGAACTACAAAACTCATGAATATAAAATTGTCTTCTTACATGACCTATGGTACAATTGGGATTGAAATAATCAAAATATTTAATAATCTGTATGATAGTTTTCTTTATAATATATTTACCAATATTAATAAATTAATTACGTTAATTAATAACTTTTGAATCAAAGTGATTTAATAATCCATACTAAATATTATAAAACAATACTATATATCTCTATTTAATTTAGTTTGATTTTTTATAGAATAATTAGAGACATTAG
The DNA here is from genome assembly GCA_032173925.1 of Heritiera fomes. Classification (NCBI taxonomy): domain Eukaryota; kingdom Viridiplantae; phylum Streptophyta; class Magnoliopsida; order Malvales; family Malvaceae; genus Heritiera; species Heritiera fomes. Next base: position 15,750,548 of record JAPDPM010000005.1, read on the forward strand.
TGTAGATGATATAGCTTCTGTACTCTATTATAGATTAACCATTAAATAATTATACATTATGTTCAAATGAATGCAATATAAAAGCGAATATTTAAATTAAACTATATTAAAAAAATATATAACACTCATATTATTGAAAAAAATTATATTTTTACTATATTAAAATACTTTGATATTTAATTTTAACATTTAAATATTTATTAATAATATTAAATTTAAGTTTGAATATTTTCAGGTTTGGGTAAATTTGGATTCGAATCAATTTGGATTCGGGTCAATTTGGGTTCGGATCAATTTGGGTTCGGATCAATTCGGGTTCGGATCAATTCGGGTTCGGGTTAATCTAAATTCGGATGAATTTGGGTTCGGATAAATTCGGGTTCGGATCCGGTCGGGTTTGGATCAATGTAAATTCGGATCAATTCGGTTTCGGATCAATTCGGATTCGGATCGGGTTGGATTTGGATTGTTGACTTTTTTAGTCAAATCGGATCGGTCGGGTTTGGATTCGGGTTAATCGGACGGATTTTTCGGGTCGGGTCAACTTTTGCCACCTCTAGACACGAGTGATAATTGCTGCTGTATGGTAGAACGAGGAAATTCTAGAAGTCTAAGCAATTGAGTGAGCAGGTATATCTTAAGTGTTATGCTTTTATTTTCAGACATGTGTATGCACAACAATTGTATTTATAGTATGGGATGTAAATCGTATAGCATAAAGTCAAAGAATATTAAAGAACTAATTAAAATGTACTTGTAATAAGTTGATTGTAATAAAAGTATAAATTTTATATTGTGGGTTATACTCTGATTTCTTATTTAGTAATTATAGATAAATTATTTTGATGATATAAGGATTAATAGATATCAAAAGTTATAGGGAGAACTTACATTGACACCAAAGGTAAATCATATAATAGTAATTGATCGAATGTGAATAAGTGTTTCAAAAAGAAAAAGTTAGTTCGGAATTTTACGATTCCGAACGTGACTCAAAAATAATAACTAATAACTAATTATCCATTAAATGTATTCGAATACTTATATGGATATTGCTATGTAAGGATATGTAATTGACTTGTTTATTTTATGTAGGTGAAGGTTTAATATATGTACAACACTTGTGAGGCTGAATATAATCAATAGTAATCTATTACTGTTATATAGAAATTCGAATACCATTTTGCTGGAGAGACTACATGATAAACACCAGGGCTTTGATAAGGATGCTTTGCATCGAGGTCTGATGAAAATCTATGTAGCGATTTCGTATCATCTATATTTTCTTTCATCAGTTGATTCACCAATTCCACGATCTTAGCATTGCGTTGCTCAATCCTATTCAAAATAGCATGCAAAAAAGAGAGACACAAATGTCACTGAAGCAACAATTATCAAATGATTATATAGATATACTAAACTATAAATATAATATACCTTTCTCTTAGCATCTATATTGGAAGTTATGACGCACACGTTGTAGTGCCTGTTTGGCTTAGTTTATTCAAGTGCTTATCTACTATATACGTAGAAGCCAAGTGTTTGGCTCTCAAAAATTTAAAATTTTTAGCTTATGCGGGAAGTAAATTTTAGCTTTTGGATGAAGCTATAAATTAAAGTTTTTTCAAAAAGTACTAATTTTAATAACACGTACTTAGTGAAAATTTTAACATTTTCATTTTACTATTCAATAATTCACAAAATTATAAAGAAAATTATATTATTTTGCATTAATTTATTTATTTTGTGCAATTTTTATATTTATTTAATTTTTTATTTTAATATGTAAAGTATTTTTATTTTATTTATTTATTTCACTTAAAAGTTTGTGATTAAATCTAATAAAGTTTATTATTTTATTTTAAAATTTATTAAAAATATAAAAAAAATTCTATTAAACACTATTCAATATTCTAGAGTACTTTTATATTAAGTTAGCTAAATGTTAATTTAGCTTTGTTTAATAGCACTTTTAAAAAAATTCTACTCAAACAACACTTTTTATAAAAGCTTTAGTTAGGCCAAACAGACTTGTAATCAATAATCAAATTTACAAAATTTTCTAAAAAAAAAATCAAATTTACAAAAAAAAACCGGGTTCAATTTTGATTGAACCGATTTAACCAGAAGGTTGATCGATTGGAGCTGCTGATCTGATTTACTTGATTTTGAAAATGGGAAGACAAAAGAGAATCGAGGGAAAACTACAGCAATGGAGTAAAAAAAGTGGGAAAATTGGGGAATGTGAATGCTGAAAGAAGGAAAAGCAGTCTCAGATCAGTTCTCGAGGCTGTCAAAGGGGCCAGTGGCCTTTTTGTGGGGGGTTTAAGTTGTCCGTGTCTACCCAAAGGCAAAGCAAACGAAGAAATAGAAAAACAAGGCCTTTCCCATTTGCCTTCGCATGTGCAAGGGAATCTTTCTTTTTTCTCTATTTCCTAATTAATGATTTTTTTTTTTGGTGAAACCTAAATAATCGTATTGCTTTGCTGCCCTGTCACTTTCACTCTTGACTTGAGACTCTTTACCCTATTAATCTTCCTTTTCAAGCAACCCCAGGCCTCACCTCATTGGCGTCATTACTAAAAGCTTTTCAATTTTGTTTCTTCTATCAAGCTTGGATATATAGTTAAAATTTTATTTTTTAACGTGCAACAAAAATAGGAATTTTGTGATGAATTTGTGCATATATAAGAAAAAATAAAATGAGAAGTTAAGACATTCATAAAAATGTTGTAGTGTATGTCTATCAAAGATAAAAATAAGTTTAGGTTGGTTTTGACACATATAATGTAGATTTGAACACTCTCGTTAAAAGAGTGAAGGCTATAAATGATATAAAAATGGTCAAAGTTAGAGAAAGGTTGAAGAAGACTTGAAAAGATGTAATCTGAAAAGATATGGCGAAATGGAGTTGGAAGAACACATTGTTTTAAATAGGAATGAATAAAGAAGAAGAATTCATGCTAATGACTTAATGTAAGGTCATATATCGATTTATATAGTCTATCATTGTATTAGGATAAAAGCTCTTATGATGATGATGAAGAAAAGTTGTCTTATAAGATATAATAAATAATTTCAAAATTAATTATAAATAATATTATTAATATATATATATATACACACACACACATGTAAGACAAGTAAAAATAAAAAAAATGTTATACATATTAATAAGATTATATGATAAAATAAGAAATATGATTGTTTTAAAACTCTTAACATGCTTATTAATAATATATATTTACTTTTATATATTTTTTATTTTAATTGACTAAATAAAAGTCATTTTCAAAAAAAATTAAAATTAAATTATGTAGAGAATATGTCTTTTTAGGTAATAAAACTATTAAAAACTAACTTTAAACATGTGCAAGGAAATGCATTCATAAATTAGTAAAATTGTATATAATATACTTTTATTTGAAACTTTATAATATAAGTTTTTAAGTTTATAAACAACCCAAAATTTTTCTCTTTAATATTTTTTATTTTATTTTGTACATATCAATATAATTAAAAAAATTTCTTTACCCATCTAAATTTAAAAAATATAATTGAATTTTTTAAATGTTTTAATATGTAATTTTTATTTAAGATAATAAATTGAAAAGACTAGAAAAAGATAATTTATATTTCAAATTTTAAAGAAATTGAAAAAAGATAACACTTTTTTTTAATTTTAATATATATGGATAAAGAAATTGGCAAAAGATAATTGATTTTTTTAATTTTCATGAAAATGGAAAAAGACTTTTTTTTATTTTTAATCTATATGGGTAAAGAATTTATTTAAAACAAAATATATTTTTAAATTTAATTTACAGTATAAATAAGTTTCAAATAATACATGTGTGGAAAATTCAAATTATAAATTATTGATTTATTTTGTAATTGTAATGTATATAAAGAGCAACGGTACATATATATTAATAAAAAATGTAAAAAGAAATTGATAAATGATTTGTGATTTTTATTTAATTTTAATATATATTGAATGCATGCTTAAATGATATCTATTATCATTCCTATTTTTAAATATTATTATTATTATTATTATTATCAAAAACTGAATCTTACTAAAAAGTGTAATATTAGATCAATGATCAGGTGACTCTTGGTGGGTATTTTGTAGTTTAACGATGAAAAATAAAAAATTATCTAACCACACTTGCCATGTGTTCCTATGAAATATGTATTATAGCAAAGTTAATTATTTCTATAAATAAGTTTTTAATGTATAAAATATGTGTAAAAAAATTGAAAATTGAAATGCGATTTTTTAATTTTAATAAATATAGATATAAATGTCTATTTTTTAGAAATGGTGAAAAATAATAGATTTAAAGAGATAATTGATTTTTTTTATAATTTTAATGCATATGAAAAGTAACAGTACATATTCATTGATAAAAGATGTGCAAAGAAATTAATAAATGATATGTGATTTTTTTATTAATTTTATTATATATGTCTATTTTTGAGAAATTAAAATAGGTAATTGCTCTATTTTGTAATTTTAATGTATATATAATTCTATCTTTTAAGAAAAAGAAAAGAAAAGATAATTATTTTTTTTAATTTTAAGATATCATACATGTCAAACATTTGAATTATCCATATAAGATATTTTATTTATAGCAAAAAGCTTTGCTTTTATATATTTATTTAATATTGTAAATTGGGTCAAATTAAAGGCTAATTTGGATAAGTGTTGAGATTAGTTTCGATGAGATTGAAAATGATGACAAGACGCTTAAATATATATCTTTTTTAATAAAATAATAAAAAAAATTAAAAACAAGGACATGAAGGTAATTTTACCCTCTTGCTATTTTGTCTTTTCCTCCATTGCACCTTGCTGACTTCAAATGGGCTCCCAAACTAGCCCTAGATCTTAATTGAGCTTAACCCAATTTACTATAAAGTGTATTAAAGTGTATTAGTATATCATGCAATACGCATCGATTCGTTTGTGTATCGATAAATATGCTGCTGATTAAGGATAAAAATCAATTCTTTGCATTGATATATATAAAATATCGATTTTATAGTGAATCGAATCGTATTGTATAATTCGTATTTTTTAGTATACGATTTTTATAAACTATGGAATTAGAGATAATAAAGGAAATACTTTTTATTTTGGATATCATATCTGAATTGAATTATATTTCATAATATTTAAATTTTATTAACTATTTGAATATTTTGATTTTTATCACTTGTGCCCTCCTTATATTATATAAAAACATATATGTTAACCATTGAGTATGCTAAATATTTGTTTATTAAGTAAAATTTGACTTTAAACTTAATTTAATTTAAGGTAGATGATTAATTAAAAAATTTAAATTAATTCATAAAAAATAATGTTAAAAATCTTAATTAAAAATCTTAATTCATTTAATAAATTATTATATTAATAATAAGTAAATTATAAATAATATATAATATTTAAAAATTATTTTTTATAATTAGATTTGAATAGTAGATACCTTAATATCATTATTCAAACCCTATCAAAATTTATAATGAATAATAATTTTACTATCCAAATCTAGCTATAAATATCATAATTTTAGTTAATCAAATCGAATAAGCAAAATATCCATTTATAAGATGCACGTTATCATTTGTATACATTAGTAGTTTCTTTGGACAACAATAGAAATCAACAAATCACGAATGATCACAATTATTAAATTGAGTTTATTAGTATGTTTTATATATCAAAATTAAATTATCAATTAGTATTATTAAACTATAAAATCACAAATTAATAGTAATCAATAATAAAATTTTCTAACAATCTAATCCATTTAAAACATAAAATTAATTATCTAATATATTTAATATAAATAATTAACTACTCTTATTAAACACACTTTTGGAGAGAGATGAAAGATTTGAAGTATAATTAAATTTCAAATATGATTAATCTCAGATCGTTAAAACGGATGAGAATACTTATGCTTTACACCAAAAAATATAAATAATTAAGTATAATTTTTTAATAAAATTAAAATGTGTAAATAATATTACTTTTTATGTATATATATTTAAATAAAATTAATTTGTGTATAGTACGGTTTTTCAAAATAATTTATATATATTTGGACGTATAAGGCTCGGGGAATCAACGCCGTATATCTATCAGTCAAGTCTTCTTCGTCCTAAAGAAGCGCGTGAATTTTGGTTTGTGCACGTGGGATGTCTGTGCTGTACATGAAATTTTATTTGATCGTCAAATGGTACCTTTTAGAAGGAGCGATTTTCAAATGGGTTGCAGAGATTTTTTTCAATAAAAAAGTGGGCTGAATGTGAATGTATACTCCAGTAGATGATGCAGAGTACACAGTTGAATAAAGTGAATTTTTTAAATGGGTCGAAGTCATCGGACAAATTGATTCCATTGGAATAGCTGTCGTGTAATGAAATCAACAAAGATTTCAGTTTGTATTGAACTTAACGTTGCTAAGAAGATTAAAAATATTAATTAAGGATAATTATTTCTTATATCGTTAATACAATTTTTTTACTTTGCAAAAAAGGTTAAAATTATGATAATATATTATTTTATTTATTTTTTATATTTTAATATTTTTATAGGACATGAATTATTTTATCTATTTTTTATTTTTTAAAATATTTTCATAGGATATGTGTTATGATCTTAACACTACTTGTGAAGTAAAAAAACTTCACTGGCGGTATATGAAATAATTATCCATTAATTAAATTTTTGTTAACTAGTACTTGTATACAATAGCATGACCCCACGCTACATCGTGATTATTTTAATAAAATATTAAATATTTCATTAATCGCATAAAATAATTAAAGTAGATAAAATATAAAGGGTCTGTTTAGCCTAATCGAAGTTATCATAAAAATGTTAGAATTTTTCAATTGGTGGACTGCTATTAATTGGTAGTTTTGAGTTTTAATAAAACAAGTTGATATAATTTAATAGGTTGATATAATTTAATCTTAGTACAAAAACATGTAAGTAAGCCTAAATAGTTAATAGTGATTAACAAGTATAGACCTTTGCGCATCTTATTGGGTCAATTTGGTGTGGTGGTTGTATAAGCCTAAAACTTAATATTCTTTGATGGGGAACTATTAATTCAACCACAAATATAAGGCTAGATCCTCTCTTCACTTTTCAATATATTAGTATCTGCTTATTGAGAGCCATCTTAAGAGAGAAGTAGAAAAGGAAGATCTACCTAATCATAGCCCTAGTGATTATGCTTCCTTATGCTTCTGCTTCTGCTTTCATTGATAACTGTCTCAAACAAATATGTATAATTAATTGTTTAATATCTCTTGTGTTCTAATTATTACATAAGAAAATTGAATAATTGATCTTACATGTGGTATCAAAAGATAGACTTATGTTTAATTAGAATCAAGAGAGGTTTTTTAATGTTATGATCCAATTATTGACACTCAGTACCAACTTTTCCTTATTATTATGATCACTTGGGCTGTTTGTAGTATCCATACTCGATTTCAATCACAATCAATATTACAATCCCAAAATCCAAAAGCACTCAGTTTGATACATACTGATACAATCATAATTTAATTTACATCTAAAATTTATCAATTAACCCTCTACAATCACATTTAGTACACCATAGTATAGTTTACATCCCCTATACGAGATATATACGGAGTAGTACCATACATATGTGGTCTGAATATGTCAAATTAAATAGTATACCTCTACGGTCTTTGATAACCGCTTGAGGGATACCAATCAAAAGTGTCCTCTCGAAAACAGAAAGAAGTCTACTGCAGATAATCTGGAAGGAAAGTAAGGGGGTGAGCTTACGTCTAGTAAGAAATATATATAAAGGAGCTGATACTATGCATAACTACATGCATGTATTTTAAGCATGCTCTTACATTCAAAATTAGTATCAGTATAGTATTTAGGCACTCAATCAAAAAGAATACTATAATCAGTTAGGTAACTAGACAGAGTATAGAAAGATACTTTGAAGTACCTCACTTATCCCAGTCCTTAGCTTCGACTATACGGAGTTTGCCATAGTTTGCTCAATAGGAAGTTCAGTGGTACAATTTTTGATCAATCATTGCTTAAACCATTCAATAAATAGTTAACAGTCACTTGATAAACAGTACAAAAATCAGTTCAGCAAATTGTTTAATAAAACAATCGATAAACAGTACAATAACCAGTTTGGTAAACAGTTCAGTAAATCACTCAGAAATAGTACAGTAGACAGATTTCAAAGAACAATATAGTAAATCAGTTTAATCGATCAGATTCAATGAACACTCAATAAACAGTACGATAAAACAAATCGATAATAGTCCAGTGGAGACCAAGCAACACCCAATAGAATCATGCAGTTTCAAAATCCCAAAAAGAGAATAATAGCAAGACATATAGCCATTGTTAATAGGGTCTAAAATGAACACTAGCAGGTGACTGCTGTGGGTGCTAAAGATGTGACTAAGGTCAATCAGCAACAGAATACACACTCACTCAGATCAGCATGATAAACCCGAAGGCTACTACGGGGCCAATAGTGTAACATTTGGTTTTCATTTAAAAACCAATTAACTTTTTCCTTTTTCTTATAATGGTTTGGCTCTCTGCCGATGTCATTTCTATTTCTTTCACATGCTATGACTATCAGTACATTAATTTCATTTCATCAAATTATATAATAAAATCAATAAAATTAAAATTTCCAATGCATTTATCATATAATACTTCTTTAATAACTTTGTACATATCCCAGTTCTACAGTTCCTAATTTTAACACAGTGTTAGTTTTGCTAATTTACATCCCTAGAATTTTTTACAACAAAAGGTACTATACAACTATCCAAAATATATACTAAAATACAATAAACCTTCCATGGACAGCACACGGGTCCCGAAGGAATATTGTAGGTCCCAAAAGTTGTGCTCCTCCACTATGTGCGGAGTCTACTGCAAATAGTTTGGATGCAAAAATAAGGGGTGAGTTTACGCTTAGTAAGGAAAAGCATATACAAGAGTGGTACTATGCCACTATACGCAATAAAAATCATAGATCTAAATTTTTCTAAATAAAATAATGCATTTTTGGGTCATGTAAACATATATTGAAAACTCATTTATAATACATACTGCTCATATACTTTTTCACATTTCAATTCGTTTTAATCAATCTATCATCTGTTTAGAAATCAATCATCTCATATACTGTATAAATCAATAGAGAAGTTAACATCCAAGAAACTCATGCACGAATTATATCCCTTGAGGGACTTGTATAGGAATCAGGCATACCCATATGGGGTCAGGCATCCAACCCTAAGCCGTTCCTATCTGTAACAATGGCCATTGTTGAAAAGACCACAATGTGCACTGATCAGGTGATAGCTGTGGTTTGGGGAAGGTATTGGGGACTTCGTGAAGGTCTCCCAGCCCTAATCATCATATCATCTGTATGCATGATTCCGCAAGGAGCTAACATTCTCATAAAAATCATATTCATGTTTCCATATAATCTCGGTAAAAATCATTTTATATAAACTATCTTCAGTCAATCCATAGTCATATAAACAATTAAATATTTTATTTACTGTAAATAAATCTTATAAAATCTCTTATGGCTATTTCAAATTTACAAGTATCTTAATTGTATAAAATATTATTTATTTCATATAATAATATGATAAAATAAATAATTAAAATAGTTCTTATATGATTCATATAATTCAAAAACATAATTTAAATTTATAAAATAAATTTCCTATTATTTATTTAGAAAATTGAGCGTGTGGATAATTAAGGGTAACTTTCTAAAATTCTTCAACAAGGAAACAATTTGATTTCTATCCTAACCCATGCATAAAAATCACAGTTTATAATTTTCAAATCACCACCTTTCCCACATGCACGCATAGTATTACCTACACTACTTCCATATACTTTCCTTACCTTAATCGCAATAAGGGATAACAATTTTAATCGCACCACCAAGCCACTTATTTCTCCCAATTACTAGCTGCAAAATAATATTAAAATAATTAATATTCATTGCTTATATTTATAAAATTTCTTTTACTTTTCCTAAACTTTCATTTTAACTATTTCCATTTAAAAAAAATGAGATTCTCATGAATTTCCACTTGGCCAATTGTGACCAATTTCATTATGCTCATTCTATTCTCATTCTCACTTCATGAATAATTTCTATTTGCTTCCTACTTTAATCGTACACCCTTATTACCTTAAAATTTGATCATTCCCATTACCCCTTTATTTTGACTGAAACCTCTCTTAGCTCTTCCACTCATTATTCTTAAATTTTAACTCCACCAAAAATTTTTATTCACTCTTTATATTTATTCTTTCATTTCCAAACATCAACATTACACTCCCATCTCTTTTTTCCCTTCTTGGCCGAATAGCTTCCATGGTATTAAACTTATTGCTTCTTTAATTTATGATCATGGCTATAGCTATTGCATTTCATATCATCATTTCCTATCAACCTTATATCAAAATCACCATAATCCCATTAAAACAACCCATGGCTGAGTGTTTCTTAAGATCCTATACTCATCATTTTTCCAATTTAATTTCATGAATTATCCTTATGTATCTTTTACATTAATTTCATCACCATCAAATACTAAAATCACTCCACCATCTTCACCCTTTTGTCATGGCCGAATGGCCTCTAAATAACTACACTCTTTATTTCACTTGGTTATAGGTTCAGCTATCATGACCACACTAACAGCCATTATTTTTCACCATCAGCCATGAAAATCAACATCATCTCCTCACAATTTCCACCATAGCTGAACACCCTATGTTCCACAACAACAACTTTTACTTTAAGCCATATCTATATATCTCATCTACTCACCTATTACAAGCATAAACATTAAATAAAATTGCATGAAATTAATTCTTTATTTTACCTGTATAGGAACAGGTTGTTTTTGGATGATTTAGGCTGAGCTTTTGGGATGGTTAGGAAGCTCTTGGGATGAAGAATAGCTCCCATGAAGGGACCTAAGTGAATTGTTATAGGAATGATGGGGTTTCACTAGGGAAAATGGAAGAAACTTAGAGGAATTTTAGGAGAGTGACGAGTTGCACTTTTCTGGCCGGTGAAGAAGATGGTAGAAAATGTGTTTTGTCTTCATTTTATTGGCGTTTTATTAGATTTTTTATTATAAAAATTTGTCATGGTTCAAAAGGTCTAAAATACCCTTTTAAAGTTCACTTATTTACCAAAATATGCCACTGCATAGTACACCTATTTTCAGATCAAATTTTTTATTTTTTTTATTTTTATTAAATTTTATTTATTTTGGTCAATATAAGTCAAAGGTTGATCAATTTTGACCAGCTACTTGAGAAAGAACTATTATGCCATTGCATTATTCCAATATTTCCATTTCTGTCCTATTATTATTTTATTTTTTTTATTTTTTGATTTTATATTTATTATTTTTTATATATTTAAGTCAAACATGGTCAAAGGTTGACTCCCAATGTGGTTTGATCAAGTATGGGTAGTAAAATTACCAAACTACCCCTCAACGAATGCTTTTTGTTTCGTTTGTGTTGTTTTTAGCATATTCGCGTAATTCAGTTTACGGGCTAGATCCACATGAAACTTCTTTACGCGAGAATTCTCCTATGACAGTCTGTAGGTTCAAAGTAAATTTGGTTTGACCGTTATTCAGAAAAATCCTTCCGGCCTATGGACACGATTGTCATTTTTGAATTTGTTGCACGCAAACTGAGGTATGCTTAGGAAAAAGAATTTCAAAAAGTGACCTTCTTACCAGTTAGGTATTTTGAGCTCACGATTCACAATGTGCCACTTTAGAATCCATCCGAGTTAAAAATTGCCTTGTGAGGCCCTTAGGATCGGTCATTCGTTATCTTTATTCCTGTAGCTATCAGAGTATCCTCCTTCCTTTTTGTATTTTTAAATGACCCGTCACCCGAAACTTCAACATCTAATCTCCGTTTCGCTTTATCTTTCCCTTTACCATTAGACTGAGAGTCTGCATGGTGGAATTCATAATCCTGCTCACACAACTGAGCTTTACGGACTGCCTCATCATAAGTGACAATGTCCAAGAGATAGAGCTTAGATATGATAGATGGCTTTAACCCCTCCATAAACCTGTATACTTTATGTTCCTCACTTTGTGACACCTCTGGTTAAAGCTGCTCAAAATAATAAATTTAGACTTATATTAATCGACGGTCATGCTCCCCTGAGTCAAAATAAGAAACTCGATCTTCAGAGGTTAGTATTATTGGCCCATAAAGGGATATACAAAAATAGTGTGAATATTATGGTAGATTTCACGGTTCCCAACTGTGCCAGTTGTTGATTGGGGCTTGCTTTAGATGCGGCTAGAAGGGAAATCAGATGAAGGAGTGCCCGAACGTGAGTCAGAAGGTATCAGTAGAGTCAGAAAAGACCGCATAGTAGACTCACAAGTCTACCCCACCACAGCGTAAAGCCACGACAACCGATAAGGGAAAGAAAGCCGTGATTCAAGGTCGGGTTTTCGCTATTGATAAGGAATTCGATGATACCACTTCTTCTGACATGATTAAAGGTAGGATTTATAATTTTTGAATATGCTAGTTACTGCATTGTATTGCTTGGTTTAGGCTTAATTAAATATAAATAAATTCCCTATAGTGGACTTGGATACCGGAACACAAAAGGCACTTCAAAGTACTTCCCATACTCTATTTGGTTATCCAACCCACTATAGTATCCTTCTTGATAGATCTTGCCTAAGTGATTTTGATTTATTTATTCGAATTTGCATATAGGATAAGTTATATTAGCATTCATATGTGTTTGTTAAGATTACTAAGGAATTCCATTGCTGTGATAAAAATACCATTTAGTGGAAACATAAATAATTGATATAACATACTATAAATATAGGTTACCAGAAGAAGGAAGAAAAAATTGGTAATTGATACTGTTAATTTGAAACTGTTAAAGCAGTAGTTTGATCTAAATTTGGAGGAACAAATTTCTAAAGAGGGAATGTGAGAGCCCAAATTTCTCTATTCTCCCTATGCCTATTGAATGTGGAAATTAATTCCCACATGCTATAGTGTTATCGAGAAAATTGTTACATGGGCCCTATAAGGCAATTTTTAACTCAGATGGATTCCGAAGTGGCAAACTGTGAATTGTGGGCTCGAAATACCTAACTTGTAAGAAAGTCGCTTTTTGAAAATTTTTTTCCTAAGTATACCTCAGTTTATGTGTAACAAATTCAAAAATGACGATCGTGTCCATAGGCCGAAAGGATTTTTTTGAATAACAGTCAAACCAAATTGACTTTGAACCTATAGACTGTCATAGGAGAATTCTCGTGTAAAGAAGTTTCACGTGGATCTAGCTCGTAAACTGAATTACGCGAATATGCTAAAAACAACACGAACGAAACAAAAAGCATTTGTTTAGGGGTAGTTTGGTAATTTTACTACCCATACTTGATCAAACCACATTGGGAGTCAACTTTTGACCATGTTTGACTTAAATATATGAAAAATAATAAAATATAAAATCAAAAAATAAAAAAATAAAATAATAATAGGACAGAAATGGAAATATTGGAATAATGCAAAGGCATAATAGTCTTTTCTCAAGTAGCTGGTCATAATTGATCAACCTTTGACTTATATTGACCAAAATAAATAAAATTTAATAAAAATAAAAAACAAAAAATTTGATTTGAAAATAGGTGTACTGTGCAATGGCATATTTTGTTAAATAAGTAAACTTTAAGAGGGTATTTTAGACTTTTTGAACTTGACAGATTTTTATAATGAAAAATCTAATAAAACACCAATAAAATGAAGACAAAACACATTTTCTACCATCTTCCTCACCGGCCAGAAAACTGCAGCTCGTCACTCTCCCAAAATTTCTCTAAGTTTCTTCCATTTTCCTTAGTGAAACCCCATCCTTCCTTCACTAATTCACTTAGGTCCCTTCATAGGAGTTATTCTTCATCCCAAGAGCTTCCTAACCATCCCAAAAACTCAGCCTAAATCAGCCAAAAACAACCTATCTCGCTGTTGGCAGAATTGTTCCTGTATAAGTAAAATAAAGAATTAATTTCATGCAATTTTATTTAATCTTTATGCTTGTAATTGGTGAGTAGATGAGATGTATAGATATGGCTTGAAGTAAAACTTGTTGTAGTGGAACATAGGGTGTTCAGCTATGGTGAAAATTATGAGGAGATGATGTTGATTTTCATGGATGATGGTGAAAAATAATTTTTGTTAGTGTGGTAATGATAGCCGAATCTATAACCAAGTGAAATAATGAGTGTAGTTATTTAGAGGCCATTTGGCCATGACAAAAGGGTGAAGATGACGAAGTGATTTAAGTATTTGATGGTGACAAAATTAATGTAAAAGATACATAAGGAAATTAAATTGGAAAAATGATGAGTATAGGATCTCAAGAAACACTTGGCCATGGGCTGTTTTAATGGGATTATGGTGATTTGGATATAAGGTTGATAGGTGTTAGCTTTAAATTGCCATATATATATATTTTAAAATGACAAAAACTTAAGTAAGCTTTAATGTTTTAATTCATATTGTAAATTTGCCTTATCACACATGATTTTCTCAATACATTTCAAGTGATCATATCAAACATTAAGACCATGATTTAATGATGCATACTCTTATTGGTCTTAATACTTTGTAAATGTTTTGAATATTTTAGAAAATCACTTGATGAATTTTTGGACCATGTTTTCATCAGAGAAAGTCAAGAAAAACTCCCACAAAAATGCCAAAATGTTTTGGGTTGAATTAGGATCAAAGACCACATTATTTCTAACCCAAAAAGTGCAGGAAATAGCTTTCTGGAGGCATGGGATCGATCCCCTAAGGGAAGGGATCGATCCCTTCAAGGCAGAATGATCCTCAAGCCCAGAATAAGCAATCTGGAAGCTTGGGATCGATCCCCTATGGAAAGGGATCGATCCCTTCGCCCGAAAATAACCTGTAACGGCTAGTTTTGTGAGATACAACGGTCATATTCGATTTTGGCTCCACCCAACGTTCACAAACCATCCAAGGGATTATAAATAGAGGCTTAGAAGCTGAAGCAACCAAAAGGAACTACTCAGCAACTCCAAAACACATATTCCTCAAATCCTCAAGCCTCAACAACAAATCAAGAGCTACAAATTCCTCATTTTCTATC
Source organism: Heritiera fomes (assembly GCA_032173925.1). NCBI lineage: Eukaryota > Viridiplantae > Streptophyta > Magnoliopsida > Malvales > Malvaceae > Heritiera > Heritiera fomes. The sequence goes on from JAPDPM010000005.1 coordinate 15,765,823, forward strand.
ATTCACATATCTCTTGTATTGTTTAGCACAAACATTGTATAGACTTTTCTTTGTGCCTAATTTCTGTAATCACTTGCCTATCTAGAGGCCCTTCTTTGATTACATTATTTGTAACTCATCATTCCTTGTAAAAGGAAGGTTTCTCTTAAGCCTTAGAAAAGGAGGGAGGTTTCTCTTAAGCCTTAGAAAAAGAGGGAGGTTTCTCTTGAGCCTAGAAAAAGAGGGGGGTTTCTCTTGAGCCTAGAAAAAGAGGGAGGTTACTCTTGAGCCTAAGAAAAAGAGGGATTGTAATCACAAATCCAAGATAGTGGATTTGGAGAAAATCCTTGGGAGCGTCTCAAGGTAGAGGACGTAGGCAAGGTTGCCGAACCTCTATAAATCGCTTGCGTACATTTCTCTATCCTTACTCTCTTTACTTATTTACAATTATATTGTGCTCATTGAATTAAATTTATATTGCATGATTGAATAGCCTAGAGAACTTAGAAAATATTCATATAGGCTAGAGAATTTAGAAGAATCGAAAAACGGGCTTAAGGCTAGCTAAGAACCGATTCACCCCCCTCTCGGTATTCCCTATAAGAGCCAACAATAGGAAATGATGATACGAAATAAATAGCTATAGCCATGATTAAAAATTAAGAAACAATAAGTTTATTACCACGGAAGCTATTCGACCAAGAAGGGAAAAAGGGAGATGGGAGTGTAATGTTGATGTTTGAAAATGAAAGAATAAATATAAAGAGTGAATAAAAATTTTTGGTGAAGTTAAAATTTAAGAATAATGAGTGGAAGAGCTAGGATAGGTTTTAGTCAAAATAAAGGGGTAATGGGAATGATTAAATTTTAAGGTAATAAGGGTGTAAGATAAAGTAGGAAGTCAATAGAAATAATTCATGAACTGAGAATGAGAAAAGAATGAGCATAATGAATTGATCACAATTGGCCAAGTGGAAATTCATGAGAATCTCATATTATTTTTTTTAAGTGGAATTAGTTAAAATGAAAGTGTAGGAAAAGTAAAGGAAATTTTATAAATATGAGCAATGAATATTAATTATTTTAATATTATTTTGCAACTAGTAATTGGGAGAAATAAGTGGCTCAGTGGTGCGATTAAAATTGCAACCCCATATTGCGATTAAGGTAAGGAAAGTGTATGGAAGTAGTGTAGGAAATACTGTGCGTGCATGTGGGAAAGGTGGTGATTTGAAAATTATAAACTGTGATTTTTACGCATGGGTTAGGATAGAAATCAAATCGTTTCTTTGTTGAAGAATTTTATAAAGTTACCCTTAATTATCCACACGCTCAATTTTCTAAATAAATAATAAGAAATTTATTGTATAAATTTAAATTATGTTTTTGAATTATATGAATTGCATAAGAACTATTTTAATTATTTATTTTACCTTATTATTATATGAAATAAATATTATTTTTATACAATTAAGATACTTGTATATTTGAAATAGCCATAAGATATTTTATAAGATTTATTTATAGTAAATAAAATATTTAATTGTTTATATGATTATGGATTAACTGAAGATAAACATGAAATGATTTTTACCAAGATTATATGGAAACATGAAAATGATTTTTATGAGAGTGTTAGCTCCTTGCGGATTCATGGATACAGATGATATGATGATTAGGGCTAGGAGACCTTCGTGAAGTCCCCAATACCTTCCCCAAACCATAGCTATCACTTGATCGATGCACACTATGATCTTTTCAACAATGGCCATTGTTATAGGTAGGAACGGCTTATTGTTGGATGACTAGCCCCACGTGTGTACGTCTGATTCCTATACAGGTCCTTGAAGGGATATAGTTTGTGCGAGTTTCTTGGATGTTAACTTCTCTATTGATTTATACAGTATATAAGATGATTGATTTCTAAACAGATGATAGATTGATTAAAATAAATTGAAATGTGAAAAAGTACATGAACAGTATGTGTTATAACTGAGTTTTCAATATATGTTTACATGACCCAAAAATGCATTATTTTATTTACAAAAATTTAGATATATGATTTTTATTGCATATAATGGCATAGTACTACTCTTTCATATGCTTTTCTTTACTGAGTGTAAACTCACCCCTTATTTTTTCACCCAGACTATTTACAGTAGCCTCCGCTCATAGTGGAGGAGTATAGCTTTTGGGACATATAGTATTCCTTTGGGACATATGTGCTGTCCACAGAAGTATATTGTATTTTAGTATATATTTCAGATAGTTGTATAGTACTTTTTATTGTAAAAAATTCTGGGGATGTAAATTAGTAGAACTAACACTGTGTTAAAATTAGGAACTGTAGAATTGGGATATGTACAAAGTTATTAAAGAAGTATTATATGATAAGTGCATTGGAAATTTTAATTTTATTGATTTTATTATATAATCTGATGAAATGAAATTAATGTACTGATAGTCATAACATGTGAAAGAAATAGAAATGACATCAGCAAACATACTAACCATTAGAAGAAAAAGAAAAAAGTTAATTGGTTTTTAAATGAAAACCAATTAACTTTTTCCTAAGCATATATCAGTTTACATGCAACAAATTTAAAAATGACGATCGTGTCTATAGGCCAGAAGGATTTTTCTAAATAATGGTCAAACCAAATTGACTTTGAACCTACAGACTATTATAGGAGAATTTTTGCATAAAGAAGTTTCATGTGGATCAAGCCCGTGAACTGAATTACGCGAATATGCCAAAAGCAACGCGAACGAAACAAAAAGCATTCATTTAGGGGTAGTTTGGTAATTTCACTACCTATACTTGGTCAAACCACCTTGGGAGTCAACCTTTGACCATGTTTGATTTAAATATATGAAAAATAGTAAAAATAAAACATAAAATCAGAAAATAAAAATAATAAAATAATAAAAAGATAGAAATGGAAATATTGGAATAATGCAAAGGCATAATTGTCCTTTCTCGAGTAGTTGTTCAAAATTGATCAACCTTTTACTTATATTGACTAAAATAAATAAAATTTGATAAAAATAAAAAATAGAAAATCTAATATGAAAATAAGTGTATTGTGCAGTGGCATTTTTTGGTAAATAAGTAAATTTTAAGAGGGTATTTTAGACCTTTTGAACCATGACAGATTTTTATAATATAAAATCTAATAAAACACCAATAAAATGAAGACAAAACACATTTTCTACCATCTTTTCTACCCTTTTGTCATGGCCGAATGGCCTATAAATAACTACACTCTTTATTTCACTTGGTTATAGATTCAGCTATCATTTCCACACTAACAGCCATTCACCATCAGCCATGAAAATCAACATTATCTCCTCACAATTTCCACCATAGCTGAACACCCTTTGTTCCACTACAACAAGTTTTACTTCAAGCCATATCTATACATCTCATTTGCTCACTAATTACAAGCATAAACATTAAATAAAATTTCTTGAAATTAATTCTTTATTTTACTTATACAGGAACGGTTTTGCTAGAAGTAAGAGAGGTTTTTTTTGTTGATTTAGGTTGAGCTTTTGGGATGGTTAGGAAGCTCTTGAGATAAAGAATAACTCCTATTAAGGGACCTAAGTGAAATTGGTGACAGAATGATGGGGTTTCACTAAGGAAAATGGAAGAAACTTAGAGGAATTTTAGGAGAGTGACAAGCTACAGTTTTTTCACCGGTGAAGAAGATGGTAGAAAATGTGTTTTGTCTCCATTTTATTGGTGTTTTATTACATTTTTTTATTATAAAAATCTGTCATGGTTTACAAGGTTTAAAATACCCTCTTAAAGTTTTCTTATTTACCAAAATATGCCATTGCACAGTACACCTATTTTCATATTAGATTTTCTGTTTTTTATTTTTATTAAATTTTATTTATTTTGGTAAATATAAGTCAAAGGTTGACCAATTTTGACCAATTACTTGAGAAAGGACTATTATGCCCTTGTACTATTCCAATGTTTTCATTTCTGTCATATTATTATTTTATTATTTTTATTTTCTAATTTTATATTTTATTTTTATTATTTTTCATATATTTAAGTCAAACATGGTCAAAGGTTGACTTCTAAGGTGGTTTGACCAAGTATGGGTAGTGAAATTACCAAACTACCTATAAATGAATGCTTTTCGTTTCATTCGTTGTTTTTAGCATATTCGAGTAATTCAGTTCATGGGCTGGATCGACGTGAAACTTCTTTATGCTAGAATTCTCCTATGACAGTATGTAGGTTCAAAGTCAATTTGGTTTGATCGTTATTCAGAAAAATCCTTCCGGCCTATGGACACGATCGTTATTTTTGAATTTGTTGCATGTAAATTGAGGTATGCTTAGGAAAAAGAATTTCAAAAAGTGACCTCCTTACCAATTAGGTATTTCGAGCCCACGATTCACAATTTGCCACTTCAGAATCCATCTGAGTTAAAAATTGCCTTGTGAGGCCTACATAATGGTTTTCCTGGTAACATTATAGCAAGTGGGAATTAATTTCAATAACTTCACTCAATATCCTAATTCAGCACCTTCAGTAGGCATAGGCAGAATAAAGAAATTTGGGTTCTGACAAATAGTCTTAAAACAGTGTATAAAATAGTTAAAATACTTTTCAGAGGTCAATTCAGTAAACCAAATCTTTAGTCAGGCAATAATTAATTAAAATCAGTAACAATGATAGTTGAGATAAAAATATTAGGCAAATATTCTCAGTTTAGAATCTAGTGTTCAAAATATTTTATTTATGTACAAAAATGACACTAGTACTCGTAGATATTTGAAAATTGGGAAAATCATTAAGATCAGTCTAGGAAATTGAGTTACAAATTGGGTACCCTTAGCGACCTATATGCAACTCTTAATTCCTTCACTGTTTAAGTTTATCTCAATCACATTATAGTCTACCCTTGTGATTCTAGGGTTTAATTTTGGCAGTATAACAGTAAAGTCCCTCTTAACCCTCATGCATTAGGAACATAGTTCAATAATCGCAATTGCAATTTCCTAATCTCAACAATTCATAGTAACCAATCACATATGATCTCAATTCAATCAATATTTATGCAACAAAGTATCTCTACGCCTCTTACATATATCCCTTACCTCTCAGATTGCACCGTATTGATCGGTTGCACTAGTATTTCACTCCTTACTTTCGAGTTGCTAAACATCACACAATCACTGGCAATTCACCACACATTAGTTATAAAAAGTATTTAACTTCTCGAGATCGATTACATTGCCTACCGCAGCTGCAAATTTGCTTTCTTTGATACCAGTGCTAATACTAGAACTACCGTCAAACACGTCCTTTTTTAGTTCTGACTTCACTGGTAGTATTGTACTAATTTATACAGTATTTTAGGACTATTTTGCATTGAATTGAGCATGAATTCCTCATGTCCTTCACTTGGCCAAAATGGCTTCCTATAGTTACACACCCTATTTCAACGATTTGAGGTATATATGAGTTCTACTCACTTTCTAAACTGATTCTACATCATTTTTGCATTGAACTACATCACCTTAATGCATAGCTATGCTTGGCCAAAACCCTAGGGAGAAGATTCAAATGGTTTCAATTCAATCTAAGCTTAAATACACACTTAAACACCTTAAACACTTAGTATAAAGTCATTAAAACATAAAAGAACTAATCTTTCTCTGTGAGATTCATACTTCCTATTACTGTTACATACAATTAATGAACCTAGTGAAATAAGATATCTTATAATTGTTCATATACCTTATGTTCTGCAAGTATAATGAAAATTTGGATTGTGAGCCATACTAAGACTTCTGCTGCTTCAATAGAAATGGAACCCTACAGTATTGATATTTGGAGCAAAATATTGAGATGGTAAGAATCCTCATCTTAAATTTCTCCGTTTGTGCATCTTTCGAAAACAGTGCAATAATTGCAAAAATGACGATTAAGTCCATAGGTTGTGAAAACTTTTGTAAATAATGATCAATCTAATTTGATTTTAAAACTAACTAATAGTTATAGGTAAATCATCATGTGAAGAAGTCTTATGCGATGTTAAATTGTAGACTGAATCACGCATAAAAGTGGAAAAATATGCGATTGAACGATTAAGGCTATTTTGGTAATTTTGCCATGTTGACCAATTGAACCCTATCAAAGGCCTATCTAATGATTAGAAAAGGATAAATAGATGTAATTTATGATTGAATGAAATATTTTGGAGTTAAACTAACTACTTAAACAAAAGTTGAAGTGTGAAGGGCAAAATGGGAATTTTTATAAAACTTAAGGCCCTTTTAGTAATTTTCCACAAGATATTATTTTAAAAAAAATTTTAGCTTTTTCTCTCCATATGGTAAACTCCTATAGTTGGAGCTAGGGATTGAGACAAGGGAGGTACTTCAAAGTATTCTTCTATACTCAACTTGGTTACTTAATTGATAATAGTATCCTTTCTGATAAAGTGCCTAAGTACTATATTGAAGCTGATTTTGAGTGTAGGAGTGTACTTAAAATACATGCATGTAACTATACAAAGTATCAGCTCTTTTATATATGTTTCTTACTAGGCGTAAGCTCACCCTTACTTTCTCTCCACATTATATGCAGTAGACTTTTTCTGTTTTGGGAGTTCACTTTTAATTGGTTTCCATCATACGGTTACAGAGACTGTAGAGGTATACTTTATTACTTTTATATGTTCAGACAGTGCTTGTACAGGCTACTATGTATGTATTTGTACAGGAGATGTAAGTTATGCTGTAGCATACTAATTGTGTCTATAGAGTGTAAATCGATAGAGGTGAAATGTACATTACTTTTGATCGTATAAGTATGAATCGAAAATGAATGTTTTGGATCCTAGGATTTAAATACTGATTGATATCTAAAAATGAGTGTGGACACGACAAACAGCCCAACCAATCATAATAAATTGGAAATTATCTGTACTAAGTGTTAATAGTCAGATCGTGACAGTAAAGATTGGTATCAGAGCAATATTAGTCTGATGTTTGTCAGTGTATTTATGTTAGAATTAGTTTACATCCATTGTAGTACTGTAATTGTCTGAATATATAATTTTTTGGGGTAACTAAATACGTTTCTTATGTTGTTTTTGACAGATTGAGTGATAGGCGAAGGGGTACTAGAAGAAGATAAGGACAGGATTGAGACTGACCCAGTCATCTCCGAAATCGATCCTTGAACCTGCTTTTCCTCTACAGCCTGAGAGTCCCAATACTCGCATCTCCAAGTTGGAACATATGTTTGTAGACTTTATTGCTAATTTTAATAATAATGCTGGAGCACTAGCACTAGAAGTGGCATAATCTCCTCCTTCGCTAGCTAATGTGCCTTTAGAGCCCTAGCCACAGCCGATACCACTGCCACCACAACCCCAACCTGTTGACCCAGTGGTTACTTATGACATTAATTTACTTAGACAGTTTCGAAAGTTGGATCCACCGAAGTTCATGGCCGATAAGGATCCGATGGTAGTAGAAAACTTGGTAAATGTCGTAGAGAAACTGTTTACATACATGCGATGCACTGAGACAGAAAAGGTGAGCTTGGCTATTTCTTATTGGTGGAGGAGACAGAGCATTGGTGGAAGTCTACCAAGATAGTTTTGGCTGCCAGATATCCGGTAGTGAATTGGGCGGTGTTCTTAGAGGCCTTTAACAAACAATATATCTAGCAAATAATGCAGAAGAAGTTGTGGGTTGAGTTTCTGGGTTTGATACAGGGATCTATGATAGTGGACCTGTATGAGTCCAAGTTTATGACACTGAGTCAATTTTACCTAGAGAGAGTCTGAAGTGAAGAACACAAGATCAAGAGGTTTATTGCTTGTTTGAGGTATTCTATTAAGGCACGGTTAGCTCCATTTGACATTGCCATCTATGATAAGGCTATCCATCAGGCTCAGTTATGTGAGCAAGACTATGAGTCCTACCAGGCAGAATATAGGGCCTGATCTAAAGGCAAAGACAAAGAGAAGGTTAAGCGGAGCTTCAATGATAAATTTGAGAAGAGACCGACTATGAAGGCTAAGGTCGTTGGGATTAAGATTTTAGAGAGTATACCTACTAAGTCCACTACCATAGATAGCTCTATTGCGACACAAAATGGTACTGCGACGAGATGTCAGTATTATAGAGGGTTGTTTAGTAGCAGACCTTGTCATATGTCACCGGAGCTTGTTTTAGATGTGGGCAAACCAGACATTTGGTCAAGCACTGCCTAAATAATAAGGAATCAGTAGTGATAGCAGTAGCAGTAGCACCTGCTAAGGAACCAGAAAAGGCTGCACCATTCTAACTGAAGAGGGCTACAATCGTAGAGAAAGGAAAGAAGGCTGTAACTCAAGGCAGAGTGTATGCTGTTGATAAGGAGTCTACTGACACTTCATCTGAGGTTATTGAGAGTAAGATTTTTATTTTTGACGTAACTGCACTTGTATTGCTTGATCTGGGTTCTATGTATTCTTTTGTCTCTCCTGCATGTTCTATCAAAATACTAGTAGAACTTGAACCTTTAGAACATCCATTACAGATTAATACACCTTTTAGGGAATCTTCGATGACAAATATTGTGTATTGTAACTGTAAAATAAGGGTAGGAGAGGAGGAAACCATAGCTGACCTAACTTTGCATGATATGTATGATTTTGATGTGATATTAGGAATGGACTGGTTAGCTATAAATCATGTTAGTTTAGATTGTTACACTAAGTATGTAACTTTTTATTGCCTTGAAAACTATACTGCAAAGCTTTCTAAGTAGTAATGAAAGTAAACTATTTTACTGAAAAGTGTCTGAGTATGAAATTTAAAGAATTATGTTTGCTATTGAAGAGTTTATGGCCTATGTGGAGGCCGTTGAAAAGAAATGTTTGAAGTTACTTGAGATTCCTGTGGTCAGGGATTTTCTAGATGAACTTCCGGGGCTTCTACCAGATGGAGAGATAGAATTCACCATTGATGTAGTACACAATACAGAACCCATTTCTAACCTTCCTTATTGAATGGCAATGGTAGAGCTTGATAAATTCAAGAAGTAGCTCTAGGAGTTATCAGAGAAGGGCTTTATTCATCCCAATGTCTCTCTTTGGGGTGCACTAGTCCTTTTTGTCCGAAAGTAGGATGGTACCCTATGACTTTGCATTGACTATCGGTTGCTCAACAAGGCTATTATCAAGAATAAATATGCTCTACCTAGAATAGATGATTTATTTGATTAGCTCAGGAGTGTATAGGTGTTCTCTAAGATTGATCTCAGATCGAGATATCACCAGTTGAAGATTCGGGAAAGAGATGTCCCTAAAACTGCATTTAGAACTTGGATGGCCGTTACGAGTTTCTGGTTATGTCATTTGGACTGAGTAATGCCCCTGTAGTTTTCATGAATTTGATAAATTAGGTGTTCAAACCTTTTCTGGACAAGTTTGTCATTGTGTTCATTGATGATATTTTGATATATTCTTAGTCTCTGGAGGAGCATGAGTAGCATCTGTATATTATTCTGTAGACCCTCAAAGATTAGATTTCATTTCTGGGACACGTGGTGTCTAAAAACGGGATGTCAGTTGATCCGTCTAAGATAAAGGCTATAGTATAGTGGGAAAGGTCGACATTAATAATTGAGGTTTGGAGCTTTCTGGGTCTAACTAGGTATTATCATTGATTTGTTGAGGGTTTTTCTAGATTGGTTGCTCCTCTAATGCGCCTTACGCACAAAGATGTAAAGTTTGAATGGAGTGATGCATGTGAGTAGTTTTTTGGAACTGAAGCTAGATTGACCATAGCATCGATCCTCAGCATTCCTAGTGGTTCAGGGGTTTTTTTGGTGTACAGTGATGCCTCCTCACTGGATTTGGGATGTAAGCTTGTACAGAATGGTAAGGTGGTGGCTTATAGTTCTCGTCAACTAAAGGACCATGAGAAAAATTATCCTACCCATGACCTAGAACTAGCTACCATGGTGTTTGCTCTAAAAATATGGTGGCATTATTGTATAGTGAAAGGTTCTAGGTATACACTGATCATAAAAACCTCAAGTATTTGTTCTTGTAGTGTGAGTTGAATATGAGGCAACGTAGATGGATAGCGCTGCTGAAAGATTATGACCATGAGATATTATACCACCTGGTGAAAGCAAATGTGGTGGCAGAAGTTTTGAGTAAGAAACTCATAGGCATGATCTCTTACATAATGGTTTGAGAATATAATCTATTAGAACAGTTTGCGAGCCTCAGTCTGAATGTTACTCCTTTTGAGAGATACGATACGATAGTTAGTCTTTGGATTGAGCTAGACCTGATGGATCAGATCAAAAACGCTCAGAGGGAGGATACTGATTGTATTGAAATTGCTAGTTAGATGCAGTTAGGTACCCAGTCAGATTTTGGGATCTGTACTGATGGTGTTCTAAGATTTAGGGGCTGGATTTGTATTCTCGAGGATAGATAGTTGAGGGAATTGATTTTGACAGAAGCTCATACCTCAAGGTACACTTTACATCCGGGCAGTAACAGGATGTATCATAACCTTCGTAAAGTGTACTGGTGGCCTAAGATGAAGCGAGACATTGTTGAGTTTATTATGTTAGCTTTAAATTGACATATATATTTTGAAATGACAAAACTTAAGTAAGCTTTAATGCTTTAATTCATATTGTAAATTTGCCTTATCACACATGATTTTCTCAATACATTTCAAGTGATCATATCAAACATTAAGACCATGATTTAATGATGCATACTCTTATCGGTCTTAATACTTTGTAAATGTTTTGAATATTTTAGAAAATCACTTGATGAATTTTTGGACCATGTTTTCATCAGAGAAAGTCAAGAAAAACTCCCACAAAAGTGCCAATATGTTTTAGGTTGAATTAGGATCAAAAGCCATATCATTTCTAACCCAAAAGTGCAGGAAAAACTCATTCTGGAAGCAAAGGATCGATCCCATAGGGAAAGGGATCGATCCCTTTTTGGCAGAAGAACTTCAATGCGTGAAATGAAGGAAAGGATCGATCCCTTTGGTGAAAGGATTGATCCCTTTATGCCAGAAAGCCCCCAACGGCTAGTTTCTGTGAGATACAACGGGTAGTTTCGGTTTTGGCTCCAGCCAACGTCCACAAACCATCCAATGGACTATAAATAGAGGCTTAGAAGCTAAAGGAAGTAAGAGGAACGACTCAGCAACTCCATAACACATAGTCCTCAAATCTACAAGCTTCAAACAACAAATCAAGAGCTACAAAGTCTTCATCATCTATCATTCTCTTATTCCTTGTAATGCTTGGCACATATCTTGCATAGGTTTTCGTTGTGCTTAATTTCTGTAATCACTTGCCTACCTAGAGGCCTTTCTTTGATTACATTATTTGTAACCCATCATTCCTTGTAAAGGGGAGGTTTCTCTTAAGCCTAGAAAAAGAGGGAGGTTTCTCTTTAGCCTTAGAAAAAGATGGAGGTTTCTCTTGAGCCTTAGAAAAAAAGGAAGAAGACGTTTCTCTTGAGCCTAGAAGAAGAGAGAGGTTTCTCTTAAGCCTGTAAAAAGAGGGATTGTAAAGACAAGTTCAAGTATAGTGAATTTGGGGAAAATCCTTGGGAGCGTCTCAAGGTAGAGGACGTAGGCAAGGTAGCCGAACCTCTATAAATCGATTGTGTAAATCTCTCTCTCCCTACTCTTTATTTACTTGCGCTTATATTGTGTTTATTTCATTGAACTTGAATTGCATGCTTGTCTAGCCTAGAGAACTTAGAAAATATTAATATAGGCTAGAAAATTTAGAGGAATCGAAAAATGAACCTAAGGTTAGTAAAAACCGATTCACCCCCTCTCGGTATAGCCTATAAGAGCCAACAATTGGTATCAGAGCTTGGGCTCGAAATTGATTTAGACTAACCTCTATCGAGCAAAAAGATCATAAATGGCTCTAGGTGATGATTTTCAGACTAGCTCACAAACTTTAGAAGAATATTCATTTGATGAGCTTCAAGATGCATTTAATGAGCTAAGTGATGAATATAAATCAATGCATGCAAAATATAACGAAAAGTTAAATAAATTTAGAAAAGAGAATGAAATTTTAATGAATACTAATGTTGAGTTGGAGGAGAAAATAAAAGATCTAGGCTCAAAGAATAATGAACTCACCAAGGTGAAATTAGAGCTAGAAAAGAAATTAGAAGACATTAAAGATAAATTGGCAAATCCTAGCTCTTTGACTATTGAAGATGAAAAGGAGAAACCTAGCTCTAGTGAATGCAATGACCATTCTTATGATGATTTACAAAATGCTTTTGATGAGCTAGCTAGTGAATTTGAATGCATGAATTCAAAATACAAGAAAATGATTACAAAACTAGAAATGGAAAATGATGAGTTATTGAATGCCAAGCTTGATTTTGAAAAGAAATTAGAAGAAGCAAATCTAGAAATTGATGAAGTTAATAAAAAGAACTCAAATTTGCATAACTCATTTTCTAGGTTTTATATGGGTCAACAAAAATTAGATCATATGCTTGAGACCCAAAGAGCTTTCTTTGATAAAGATGGGTTAGGATATAATGCAATAGATAAAGAAACTCATCTTAAGAATTTCCTAGTGAGCAAAAATTCTATGCATGATACATCTCTCACATGCTCACTATGTAATAGAATAGGACACTCTTCACAAGCATGCACATATAGAAAAACCACATTTAGAGGAAGAGTAGTTAGAAAAATGTGGGTGCCAAAGCATGCTATGAATAATGATGAATTGTGCTTGAATAGATCTCAAAAGGATCAAAAATTATTTGCACTAACTTTCAAGGACCTAAGAAAATTTGGGTACCAAAGCATGTTTGAATTTGTTTGTTGTAGGAGTGTTAGAGCATGAGAATACAATGGAATAATAGAGTCTAAATGCTCAACACATCCTCATGGAGTTTGCTTGTGCCAATGAGAAAAATGAAAAGCTTGAGGATCCATCTCTGACAAGATCACAACAATTCTTCAAAGGATAGCTCAAGGTGGACTCAAAAATTCAAGGCAAAGCATACTCAAGCAAAGGAGTTTTGTAAGCTTAAATCTTTACTCCTTAAAACTTTATTTAATCATTAGTGCTTTGATGAGAAATGTGGTTGATAATCTTTGTGAGTGTTTGATGGACAAATCTTGATGATTGAATGAAAGGCATGATTTATGATTTTGAAATGTTTGTTGGATTTCTGCATTTTGAGCAAGTTTTCTGTGTATTGATAATATATTTACTTGCCTCAAATTGCCAAATATGTCTTATATGCAAAATGCCTTGTCATGAGCCTTAATGAAGAATATGCATGTTAGAAATCATGGCATGTTGTTCACAAGATATATGTTTTAATGATATATATGCTTAAAATCTGTGTGAACAAGTTTGTTTTGACATATTTATGTAATTCAATGCATTGATTTGGTCAACATATGTTTAAATATCAAAATGACCTCCTTCGAGGCCAAAAATGCATTTTATTGTGTAAATTCTTCCAAAATTGCAAAATCTTTTGTAAAATGGTTTTTCATTCATGTTTTTCATTCACACAAGTCCAAAATCATGTTTTACAAATGTTTAAACCCTTACTTGGACTTAAATTACTCAAAAACGGAGTTTTGGTACCTCACAAGTTGGATTTTTTGTCAAAAATATGCAGAACCAGAATGAGGGATCGATCCCTCTACATACAGGATCGATCCCTTTGGAAAAACATGCAGGAAAATTGATTCGGAGTTTAGGGATCGATCCCTTTCCTCATAGGATCGATCCCTCTAGACAATTTATGCCCTTTTCTGCATTTTTAAGCCTTAGTTGAGAAGTTTTCTTAATTCTCTTGATATCTTCTTTCTCCTCAACTTAAAATTCATTGTTTTAACTTCTATTTGATGAACTTTAAGATATGAAAAATCATTTTTCATTGATATCCTGCCTCAACTCTATCAATTTGTATTATTTCCAACAAATGGTATCACTTTCAACAATCAATATCATTTTTACTGAACTCACAAGTGCAAAATCATTCTCCTTATTGAAAACATTCATGAATCTTGAAATAATCTTGAAATATACTTTCAATGAATGCTTAAACATAATTTTGAGATTTATTTCACTGATTTGTGTATATTTGAGAATTTGATGAACTTGTGCATAATGAATATTCATCATACCTTTTGTTCATCTTAGTCAAGCATGCTTATAGGATTATGTGTATTAGCTTGACTCAACTACTCCACTCTAGGTTACATGATAATTATACATCTAGTGGAAGAATAATTAAAACTTGACCTTAAGGATTGACTTCAAATGTAAATTCAACAATTGGTATAAGGTCATAATTTTCCTTGGCTTATAATTAGTGATGATAAATGAATCCTAAATGTTGAGTTACATGAAAATTTATCGTTCATGAAATTAATTCTTTATGGCCAAATTATTATGGAACTTGAGCATTAATGACAACATAAACAATTGATACACATGCATAGACTCTTGATTGTTTTGATGATGAACATGCATGTTTGCTTAAGTTGAATCAATAATCATGCCTATGAGATGATAATAGTTATTTCATGATATTATGTGCTTAATCTCACTCATAGCTTATGGATTTTGATGATAAAATATATTTTAGCTTGATAATATTGATTCACTTAGGTGAAGCCATTTTAGTTAAAATAGCATACACCCTCTAGAACGTTAAATGATGATAACAACTAGGGATATGACTCTTAATTGATTAAAATGGTAATTTTGAATCTTTCCTTGCTCATAATTGGTTAAGGACTTGAATTGGAAAATGAGCATAGGACTTTTGTGCTTGAAACCATGGAAGAAAATGTGTTTGCTTGAATTCCTTGATTTTTTGAATTTTCCATATGGTATAAATTTGTGAATATGAATATGGATTAATACTTTATGATAGTGGACTAATGATTAATTGATCCATATGCATATTTGATGATATGTGTTGTGTTCTTGCATATTTAGAATGAGTATTTTCTTGACATGAACACACTACACATAGATATTAGATTCATGCAAAAGGCCTAAGTCAACCATTAGTAACAATTGGCATTTAGATTGAAATAACAATTAGTATCATTGGCAACCATATTTTCAACAATTGGTAAGCCAAAACTAAATTGCCAATTAGTATGAGCTTTAAATTGACAATTCTTCTCATGCTCCTTAGATTGAAATGACAAATAGGGAAGAATTCATATAAGACACTTTTTCATGAAACACTTTTGTGCTAGAATTTGTATTTAATTGATATATGATTTAATTCTAGGCACAATAATTCTTGAAAATGATTTATGAGCTCATGCATATGATATGTCATCTAATTTTAGCTCATAATCATGATGTCTTGCCATGCACCTTAGTTGGACTTTAGAAAGAACAATTGATATACTTAGGTGCTTAATAGGATTGAAATGAGCAAGTCATAGACCTTAGTAGATATTTATATACAACTTGCTTCATTTCTTACCAATTGTGAACTTCTTGCAAAATTATTTATAAACAATTGGTATAGGATCATAAGTCATGTTCTTTGCATGAATATTTCATACTCTTTATGAACAATTGACTTATTAATTTGTGCTATGAGTCCCATGTACTAACACATTTCTTGTTGGATGGAGCATATTTATTTATTCTCACATAGCCATAATTTTAGGGGGGAGCATATTTTTTTCTTATTTTTTTCCTTCTTTTTGCTATGACAAAAAGGGGGAGAGATAAATATTAAAAGGGTGAGATATAAAGGGGGAGAGATAATGGGGGAGAAATAGTTTGAAAATTCATTTTCAAAACCCATGCTTATATTAAGGGGGAGCTGTATAAGTTTATTTTATTAAAGAATTTCAAAGCAACTTTACATTAAGTTTTATCATATCAAAAAGGGGGAGATTGTTAGCTTTAAATTAACATATATATATATATATATTTTGAAATGACAAAAACTTAAGTAAGCTTTAATGTTTTAATTCATAATGTAAATTTACCTTATCACACATGATTTTCTCAATACATTTCAAGTGATCATATCAAACATTAAGACCATGATTTAATGATGCATACTCTTATCGGTCTTAATACTTTGTAAATGTTTTGAATATTTTAGAAAATCACTTGATGAATTTTTGGACCATGTTTTCATCAGAGAAAGTCAAGAAAAACTCCCACAAAAGTGCCAATATGTTTTAGGTTGAATTAGGATCAAAAGCCATATCATTTCTAACCCAAAAGTGCAGGAAAAACTCATTCTGGAAGCAAATGATCGATCCCATAGGGAAAGGGATCGATCCCGTTTTGGCAGAAGCACTTCAATGCGTGAAATGAAGGAAAGGATCGATCCCTTTGGTGAAAGGATCGATACCTTTATGCCAGAAAGCCCCCAACGGCTAGTTTCTGTGAGATACAACGGGTAGTTTCGGTTTTGGCTCCAACCAACGTCCACAAACCATCCAATGGACTATAAATAGAGGCTTAGAAGCTAAAGGAAGTAAGAGGAACGACTCAGCAACTCCATAACACATATTCCTCAAATCTACAAGCCTCAAACAACAAATCAAGAGCTACAAAGTCTTCATCATCTATCATTCTCTTATTCCTTGTAGTGCTTGGCACATATCTTGCATAGGTTTTCATTGTGCTTAATTTCTGTAATCACTTGCCTACCTAGAGGCCTTTCTTTGATTACATTATTTGTAACCCATCATTCCTTGTAAAGGGGAGGTTTCTCTTAAGCCTAGAAAAAGAGGGAGGTTTCTCTTTAGCCTTAGAAAAAGAGGGAGGTTTCTCTTAAGCCTTAGAAAAAGAGGGAGAAGAGGTTTCTCTTGAGCCTAGAAAAAGAGAGAGGTTTCTCTTAAGCCTGTAAAAAGAGGGATTGTAAAGACAAATTCAAGTATAGTGAATTTAGGGAAAATCCTTGGGAGCGTCTCAAGGTAGAGGACGTAGGCAAGGTAGCCGAACCTTTATAAATCGATTGTGTAAATCTCTTTCTCCCTACTCTTTATTTACTTGCACTTATATTGTGTTTATTTCATTGAACTTGAATTGCATGCTTGTCTAGCCTAGAGAACTTAGAAAATATTAATATAGGCTAGAAAATTTAGAGGAACCGAAAAACGAACATAAGGTTAGTAAAAACCTATTCACCCCCCTCTCGGTATAGCCTATAAGAGCCAACATATTACAACAGGTCTCACTTGTCAGTAGGTAAAGGTAGAGTTTTAGAAACCAGCAGGATTGCTTCGACCTCTACCGATACCAGTTTGGAAATGGGAGCATATCACTATAGATTTCATCATGGGATTACCGAGGACTATAAGGAATCATGAGGCGATCTGGGTTATTATGGATAGATTGACGAAGTCAGCCCACTTCCTCACCATCAAGTCTACTGATTCCTTGAGTGCCTTACCCAATCTGTATGTCAAAGAGATTGTCTGATTGCATGGAGTTCTAGTGAGCATTACTTCTAATAGAGATTATTGGTTTACCTCTCATTTCTAGGAGCATTTTCAAGATGCTGTGGGATCTCGATTAAAGTCTAGTATAGCTTTCTATCCGTAGACTGATAGTCACTCCTAGTATACAATTTAAAACGCTTGAGGATAAGTTGAGAGCTTGTGCATTGAACTTTAAGTGCTCTTGGGATGATCATTTACCATTGGCAGAGTTTGCTTATAATAACAGTTATCACTCTAATATTAGCATGGCACCTTTTGAAGCTTTGTATGGTTGGAGATGCCATTCTCCTATTGGCTAGGGAGAAGTGGGTGACCGAAGGATCTCAGCTCCAGATCTTGTTGAGCAAGCTTCAGTGAATGTTCGAATTATATGTGGAAGACTAAAGACTGCTCAGTGTCAGTAGCAAAGTTATACATACGTCGACATTTAGAGTTCTCTGTGGGGGATTTAGTGTTTCTGAAAGTTTTATTGTCTAAGGGCATTATGAGATTCGAAAGGAAAGGGAAATTGAGTCCTTTTTACATTAGACCTTTTGAGATCTTAGACTGAGTGGGAGACGTGGCATACCGGTTAGCATTACCACCAGATTTATCCGGGGTACACAATGTCTTCCATGTATCTATGTTGCAGAAGTATCATCCAGATTCATCTTACATAATTCAGTACGAGTCTTTGGAGATCAGGAAAGCTATGAGTTATGTAGAGAAACTAGTTTAGATCTTGGATCGAAAGGAAAAATACTACGGTTTAAGACGATTCCTTTAGTTAAGGTTCTTTGGTAGTACCATTTAACAGAAGAAGCTACATGGGAATTAGAGAGCCTAATGAAGGAAAAGTATCCTGAGTTGTTTGATTAACAGGTTGAGTTAAATTTGGAGGACCAAATTTTCTAAAGTGGGAAGGATGTGAGATTCATACTTCCTATTAGTGTTACATACAGTTAATGAAGCTAGTGAAATAAATATCTTATAATTGTTCATATACCTTATGTTTCATACATATAACGGAGATTTGGACTGTAGGCCCCACCGAGACTTCTACTGCTCCAATGGAAATGGAACTCTATAGTATTGATATTTGTAGCAAAATATTGAGATGGTAAAATCCTAATCTTAAATTCCTCCATTTGTGCATCTATTAAAAAAACGTGCAACAATTTAAAAAATGACAATTAAGTCCATAGGTAACGAAACCTTTTGTAAATAATGGTCAATCTGATTTAATTTAAAATTAATTGATAGTTATAAATAAATCCTCATGTGAAGAAGTTTATGCCATCACACGTACAAATGAAAAACTACGCGATTCAACGGTTACGGCTATTTTGATAGTTTTATCCTTTTGACCATTCAAACCCTATGAAAGGCTTATCCAATGATTTGAACAGGATAAATAGATATATTTTATGATTGAATGAAATATTTTGAAAGTTAAATTGACTGTTTAAATGAAACTTGAAGTGTAAAGGGAAAAATGAGAATTTTTGTAAAACTTAAGGGCATTTTAGTAATTTACCACTAAGATATTATTTTAAAAGAAATTTCTAGCCTTTTCTCTCCATTTTGGATGGCCATAACCATCCACCATAGCCTTCTCACTCTAAAAGTTTAGCTAAGAGAGAGAATCCCTTGAAAACTTTAGTAAAACACCTTGAAATTGAAAACTGTCTTAGTAAACTTGTCTAGCTTGTTAGCTTTAAATTGATAATTAAATATTTTGAAATAACAAAAACTTAAGCACAATTAAATGCTTAATGTTTATGTGTAAATTTCCATAAAGCTTTTTACAACAATATTAAGTGCAAGTATATATTGAAAATGTTTTATTACGATGCACTTGGAGATTAAGTAATTTTCCATTGAACTAATTAATTAAAATTTTGAGAAAATTACTTAATAAATCGTTTGGACCAAAATTTCACTTGACTAAGTTAAGAAATATTTACATGGACTTGAGAAATGATTTGGGATCAAAGACCACACTTATTTCAACTCAAAATTGCCTAGAAAAGTCAAGTTTTCACTACAAGGATCGATCCTTTCCTTCATGGGATTGATCCTTTAATGGTAGAATGCATGAAAAACTGATCAAGGCAGGAGGGATCAATCCTTACCCTTAAAGGATCGATCCCAGGGAGGCAAAATGGCCCAAATGCTCAACAAATCTGAAAAGGATCGATCCCTACCCTTAAAGGACTGATCCCAAGAAGGCAAAATGGTCCAAATGCTCAACAAAGTTGAAAAGGATCAATCCCTTTAGGCTAATGATCGATCCCATGTCATGCAAATTGTGCCCAACGGTTAGTTTTTGAGGGTTTTAATGGGCAAAAATGCATTAAGTTCTTTAACAAAAACCCTCAACCGTGGGTGCACTATAAATACCAACATATATGAGATTGGAGGGTAGAACAAGCACTCATCATCTTCTTTAATCTTCAAGAAAGACTTCAAAAGCTCAAATCTTCTCTTCATCATACTCTTTGTACTTCATTTGTATATTTCTATCTTTAAGAGATCTTTGTATTGCACATAACCCATCTCAAACTCAAATCTATATTCAAAAAGGCAAGTGTAATCTTGTTAAACTATCTTGTGAGAGTTTAGGTAGCTTTACAAGGGATTGGTTAAATAGGTTTCTTCCTAAACCTATAAAAGGAAGTGTAAGAGGGTATCAACACACCTTGAAGTGGTGTGTATTGAATTTAAAAAAAGAGCTGAATCAACACCTTGACAAGTGGATCAAGGAGAGAGGACATAGGCAAAAGAATTGGCCGAACCTCTATAAATATTTTGTTTGCTTCCTCTCCCTTACTCTTTATTTACTGCATTAGTGAATTTAGTGCATAAACTGTTTTATTTGCTAGTTAAGCCTTTAAAACTCAAATTTAGTGGAAAAGCCAATTCACTCCCTTTCAGTAGAGCCAACAATTGGTATCAAAGCTTTGGCTCGAGCTTAATTTAGAGTAATTTCCATCAAGTTTAAATGATCTAGATGGCTCAAACTAGTGTAGCTACACCTTTGGTAGGAGAGGGACACTTTACAGTTTGACCACCACTCTTTAATGATGAAAACTATGCATATTGGAATACTAGGGTGATGCTATTCATACAAGTAAATGATTATGAGGTTTGGAGAATCATAGTTAATGGACCCTTTATACCAATTAAGAAAGTTGATGGAGTAGAAGTCCCTAAGCAGGAAGATGAGTGGGACACTAATAACTTTAGGATGGCACAATTAAATGCCAAGGCAATGCACACTCTTTTTTGTGCATTAGGGCCTAATGAATATAATAGAGTCTCATTATGTGAAAATGCAAAGCAAATATGGGATATGTTAGCAATCACCCATGAGGGAACAACTTAAGTTAAGGAGACTAAAAGTAGGCATGCTCACTTAAGACTATGAGCTATTTAAAATGAAAAGTGAAGAAACCATTAGTGACATGTTTTCTAGATTCATCGATATTATAAATGGCCTCAAGTCCGTAAGTAAGACATATTCTAATGTTAAAATGTTTAAGAAGATCCTTAATAGCTTACCTAAATCATGGGAAGCTAAAGTAACTGCCATTGAGGAGTCAAAGGATCCCCATACACTTTCTTTAGATGAACTCATGGGATCTCTTCTTACTTATGAAATGAAAATCTAGAGAAATCAAGAACCTCCTAAGAAAGTTGGAGTTGCCTTGAAATCCACCACATATGAGGAATGTAAAGATGATCATGATGAGAGTGGTGATGATGATGATTTTGAGCTGGCAATGTTTGCCAAGAGATTTAACAAATTTATGAGAATGAGAATTAGTGAAAACTCTAGGAGACCTCTTAGGAGAGACTCTAGCAAGGGAGAAAGAAGTAGGAAAGAAAAAGAACCAATTATTAGTTACGAATGTAAAAAACCTGGTTACATTATATTTTATTGCCCTCTTTATAGAAAACAAGGTGAGAAGAAGACAAAGAAGATGTCACGACCCGAAGGCCATGACATATACTTGCGATCTTATATTTGTCACTTCATTACGGTTTACCAATTTTATGAACCAAATTTTTTCTTTCTTTTCACTTTAAGGTTTGTATTCAGTGTCAGTATCACTGCTAAACCATTTACATCTTTCTCAACTCGATCTAACTTCACTTTATCATTTAAGTAGTTAACATCTAAAGCGAATCAACATTCTCAATAATTTGATTCAGTATTAAATTGGCAAAAGACAAAGATCGAAAATCTCCTCCTTATATACAGTCAATTTCCCCGTAAAAAACCTGCAAAATAATCGACTATTCCAACCAACCCAACTTAATTCCACAATTTCACAGTTTATATCGCTATACTCTACACACGATCTAGAATCATCAATTAAACATATTAACATTTCACGAAGTCCACATTTATCATACAATAGTCACATCCCGGATCACGCTCGATAATCATATTAGTCTATAATAATCTAGAGCGATCCTAAGTTACATCCCAAAATAATTTCATAACCATGTACTGTGTATTTTAAATGTCATACATGATAAATAAAATAACCACTTTTATATACCTCAAGAGAAACAAAAATAGCACCGGAGAACATAGACTAGTATCGCTAATAAATACCGTCCTCGAGGCCTCGCACCAAAACTCCAAGTGTGGAGTCTAGCTTGTTGATCCGCAAGGTTGTTAGAAAGGGGTAAGCAAAACCACAGATAAGTAAGTAGTTTAAGTAAATGCATGTTAGACTCATGTCGATCGACATACAAGTACATGAAAATTAGAATTGAAGTGATGTGTATGCATGGTATTCATTTATGATTTCGATAATCCAATGTGAACATAAATCAAAACACTTTCACTATGCGCTATGATTAAATCAGATCACCGTGCATTTTGCTTAAATGAAAAATACTATGCACTTCGATAAATTAGTCACTATGAATTTTGATAAACCAATCAGTATACTTTGCAATAAATTAATCAGTAGGTAGTTCGGTAAATCAATTAGTGGGTACTTCAATAAATCAAATAGTAGGCAATTCGGTGAATCAATCAGTGGTTACTTCAATAAATCAAATAGTAGGCAGTTCAATATATCAATAAGTTCATAAAACGAAAATTAATACTCGTTATGCATATAACCTCGATTCATTGAAAGGTCATTTTGATAGTAAAACGATAGTATGTAGAGTTTAGGCAAGAATCCTCAGTCAATGATATGATAACAATGTCCATCCTAGCTAGTGATGGAATGGTGTCGCAAGCAACACGAAATCTATGGCCATAGAACAGTACTCCAATCTCACTAATCAGTCGAGAGCTAGAACTTTGTTTGCTGGCTTTCCATATAAGACTAACAGTTTACCTAAAGCACTAGGCTCGATAGGTACAGTACAGTACAGTAGTCTAGAGCACAAAGCTCGATAGACGGGGTAATAAGGCCTAGAGCTAAGCTCGATAGGCTAGAAATGACCCGAAGGCCGTAGGATATGCCTGCACCAAAAAACAGTTCGAAAACAGTGTTCACGTGTAAAGACCCCGCCCGTTTCAATAGGCCGTCGGCGAGTATCCCCCGGGTGATCGAACACGCCCCAGGTTTATCTTTACACATGAGGTTGGCGGTCACCCACACTCACACGTATTGTCCGCTTTGGCGGTCGCCCACCTCACGGCTTCATCCCGAGGGGCCTGAAGAACTCATGATACTTGTCCCAATGGTAACACTAGTGTAAGAGCCAGGTACCTATGGGTCTTGGGATCGAACTCGAGTGAAAACGCGCTCAAGGGAATTACCCTGAGTTCTTAAGGCCCCTTGGGATGAAGCTGTGAGGTGGGCGACTGCCAAAGCGGACAATATGTGTGAGTGTGGGTGTGGGTGACCACCAACCTCACGTGTAAAGATAAACTTGGGGCGTGTGCGATCGCCCAGGGGATGCTCGCTGACGGCCTATTGAAACGGGCGGGGTCTTTACATCACGTGTAGCACTTGGCATGCACGAATTTCAAAGCACTTATTAAATAAGTTTCAAGTTTGAAGTATAAGGAAATTTTGATTTATTTCAAAAGTTAGTTCAAACCAAGATTTTGTGATTTAAAATATATTGCAAGTCCTTAAAACATAGATATTAAGTAATCAACTCAAAACATGCTGTACGTGAATGCACATATGCATCGGTTTACTTCACCCAACATGCTTACTTGGCTGGCCATAGCACACAAGGTAGAAAACAGGCTTCAATCCATCCCAAGCATATACCAAATTTATAAAATCGCTATACCTCGATGTCCAACCTAGCTTTTCTTATTTTCTGAACGTAAGAATTAACTAAAATATTTATCAACTTTAAAATCATTCCTACGAGATGGTGTTAACATACGTTACTTATCCTTCAATCTTTAAATCTGCACTCAATCTTCCACTCAGCCCAAGCCACTGCAACCATTAAAATCACACACCTATGTCATACTTAACTCCATGCTACAAGAGATATATTTTAAAGCCACTATTATTTAAGCCCACTTTTATGCCAAGAGCTTACCACTCATTAGTATATAATTTATATATATGTATATAAAGTTGTGTGTGTGTGTATATATATATATATATATATATATATATGTATATAATTTTTATTTATACATAAATATATATACACACATTAATCTTAACCAATGTACAATTTCTCATTCTTGGAAATCTTCTTTTAGCCAAAGTTTTGTGTCTCCACTTTCTCCTCCAAAATATCCATTAAAATCAAACACCAAAATTCATCCAAAATTTATTCCTCATTTTCGTGCTAACAATATATATATTTATGTGCATATAACTTATACATCACCTAATTTCATCTTAACAATGACCTTTCATATATGCACATATTATATATATATATATATATATATATATATATATTTATATATATATTCAGCTCAATTCCCTGACCTAGCCATGCAGGGTAGCCCTTAAAACTTAAGCCTAAACAGCGCCTCCACATAATATTTCCAGCTTCCAAATATCATCCAACAACACCATTTCCAGCCTTAATGCAATCATAAAACCGAGCATAATGCCAACCTTAACTAGCATCTAAAACAAACATTGTTATTTGTTTTAGTTTCTGAGCATTGAACCAACAGAACACAACTTTGCCGCAGCTCCTACCAGTCACGCCTGTTGAGTTTTCAAGTCCTTCTACCTCGTGTGAGGCTACTGCATTTTCCATTGCACTATCTTGACTGGCTGCTCCTTTCCTATCTGTTTTAGGGCATCAAGTTAGCCCTGTTCAACGACCGTAAATGGCCTTAAATCATCACTGTCGAAGGCTGAATACAACCCCTATTTTACACCCTTCACAGCTTCAACTCAACCTTTGAATCCAACCAAGATTCTAGCTAAAGTAGCCACCGATCTACCCTTGTCTTCCCTTGTCTTGTTTTTTTTCTTTCTCTTGCCGCAGCAAAATTTCTTTCCTTCCTCCTCTTTTGGTTTGTTGCAGCCTGCTTACTCTCCCTTGCTCTCTTTCCTTACTGCAGTTCCTTGGTCTTTCTCTTTTCTCCACTTTCTCTTTCTCTCTTCTTATTTCATCTCTTAGCTGTCGTTTCTCTTCTCTTCTTCTTCTTTCTCAACTCGCATCAGTTTCTTCTTCTCCCGATCTCTATTCCCTTCGTCCTCTTCTCTACTATCTCTTCTCTACTCTCTCTTCTCTCTTGTTTTCAACTCCTTACTGCAGTTTCTTTCTTTTTTTTTTAGTCTTTGGCATAGGCAAAGCCTCTGCCTTTCTTTCTTTTTTCAAATGCAAGTGAAAACCAATGGCAGCCATTCGGTTCTTTTCTTTTTCTTTTTTATGCTTCAGCAGATTTTGCTTCAGTAAATACGATTCTGCTAAAGCAATTGAAGCAATGGGTGGGTGAATGTTTCACCCACTCACCGACACTTCTTTTTTTTAATAATAAGTATTTATTTTATTTTCTTTATATTAAATATGTACATATATGTTTATATTCCCATATCTATCAATTCATATATATATATATATATATATATTATATGTACCTATATATATGTATATACACACGTTTATCATATTTTCTCTTAATATAATTATATGCCTTATTAAATTAATATATATTTTCTTTATTTAGTTTACATATATATATATATATATATATAAATCTTAATCATATACCTATTGTACTCATCGAATAAACCAGCTGAATGCCTCAATTTTACCACTTCACAATAATAAAACTTCCAAAAATACACTCAGCAGTTAATTTATTCGATTTATTCATCTATTTATAATTCTAATATGGAGAATTTGGGGTCTTCATAGAAGAAGGAAATGATGGCTGCATGGAGAGATAGTGATTACTCCAATGAAGAAAATGATGAAGATGAAGTAGCCAATCTTTGCTTCATGGCTATTGATGATGAAAAGGTAAAGTCTAATTCATTTGATACTAATGAATACACATTTGATGAGTTGCAAGATACATTTGACAATTTAGGTAATGAATTTGAAAGCATGAATATAAAATATAAGTAAATGATTTCAAAATAAAAAATGGAAAATGAAATGCTTACGAATGCAAAATTAGAGTGAAAGGAAGTTAGAAAAAGCCAATAATCTTAATTTACATAACTCCTTTACTAGATTTTATATGGGTCAACAAAAACTTGATCATATGCTAAAAACCCAAAGAGCATTCTTTGAGAAAGAAAGAGTAGGTTTTAATGCATCAAATAAGGAAACCTACTTAAAAAATTTCCTAGTCAAGAATGAGAAATCACTTTTGTGCACTTAATGTAATAGACTAGGACACTCTTCACAAGCATGCACATCTAGGAAAACCACTTTTAAAGGAAAAATAGTAAAGAACATTTGGGTACCTAAACATGTTGCGAATTTAAATGATGAATCCTTGAGAATGAAATGGATTCCTAAAGGATCAAAGATTGCATGTACTAACTTTCAAGGACCCAAGAAAATTTGGTTCCTAAGACAAAAGTTTGATGTGTTTGATTGTTGGAGGAAGAGCATTGCTACAATGCAAAGTTAAAGGAGTATTGGTACCTTGATAGTGGATGCTCAAGACACATGATCAGTGAAAAGAGTCAATTCAAAAACCTAAAGCCTAAAAGTGGTGGAGAAGTCACATTTGAAGACAACTCCAAAGGGCAAATAGAAGGGATTGGCTCCATTGGTAACTCTTCCTCTACTATTGAAAATGTGTTGTATGTTAGAGGATTAAAGCATAACTTTCTTAGTATTAGTCAGTTATGTGATAAAGGTTTTAAGGTTGTGTTTGATGCTTTGTATTGCCATGTTGATGCTAAAACCAACCAAATACTTTTCATTGGACATAGAAAAGGAAACATTTATATAGTACACTTAGATGAGCTAAATAACAAAAATGTATGCTTTATAGCTACTAAGGAAGATGAACCTTGGTTGTGGCATAGGAGATTAGGTCATGCTAGCATGCATGAATTGTCCAAATTAGTTAAAAGAGACCTAGTTGTAGGATTACCTAAGC
Organism: Heritiera fomes; assembly: GCA_032173925.1. NCBI lineage: Eukaryota > Viridiplantae > Streptophyta > Magnoliopsida > Malvales > Malvaceae > Heritiera > Heritiera fomes. The sequence continues at coordinate 15,792,842 of JAPDPM010000005.1, forward strand.
TTCAATTTGAAAATAATAAAGTTTGTGAAGCTTGTATAAGAGGTAAGCACAAAAGAGTCTCTTTCAAATCTAAAAAGTGTGTTTCAACATCTAGGTCACTCCAACTCCCTCACCTAGATCTTTTCGGACCAACTACAACTACTAGCCTAGGAGAAAAATACTATGGTTTTGTCATAGTTGATGACTATACTAGGTTCACTTGGGTGTTCTTCTTAAGTGTTAAAAATAAAGCCTTAGATAAATTCATCACTTTTTCAAAAATTGGTCAAAATGAAAAAAAGGTTATTCACTTACTAACATTAGAAGTGATCATGGAAAAGAATTTGAAAATCTTAGTTTTGATGATTATTGCAATGAAAATGGAATTAGCCATAATTTTTCAGCTAGTTTTCAGCTATTTTTCAGCTTATAGAACATCTCAACAAAATGGGGTAGTTGAAAGGAGAAATAAGACTTTAGAGGAAATGGCTAGAATCATGCTTTGTGAAAACAATTTGCCAAAATATTTTTTGGCTAAAGCCATTAATACTCTGTGCTATGTTATAAATAGAGTTATGGTTAGGTCCATTTTAAAGAAAAACTCCTTATGAACTTTATAAAGGAAAAATGCCTAATATTAGTTATTTCTATCCTTTTGGATGCAAATGTTTTGTTTTGAAAAATGGAAAAGATAATCTAAGAAAATTTGATGCAAAAAGTGATGAAGGTCTCTTTCTTAGATATTCCTTAAATTCTAAGGCTTATAGGGTATTCAACAAAAGAACACTTATTGTAGAAGAATCAATACATGTGATCTTTGATGAGTCAAATTCTTTTAGTAAAACCAATCTTTGATGATCATGTTGAAATATTTGATCAACCAATAATTGATCTATCTCAAGATAAAGATGTTAGTGAACAATTAGGAGATCTTAACATAAATAAAAAGGAGTCATTAGATCAAGAGATAATTGAGAAAGAATCTAGATGTCCTAGAGAACTTAATTATGTGAAAAACAATGACATTGTTAGAGATCCAAATATTGGAGTTAGAACTAGATCATCCTATAGAAATATTTACCAACATGTTGCTTTTGTATCTCAATTTGAGCCAAAAAATGTGCATGAGGCTTTAAAGGATGAAAATTGGATTATGGCAAAGCAAGAGGACTTAAATCAATTTGAAAGAAGTAAAGTTTGGAATCTTGTGGAAAGACCTAATGATCATCCAATTATTGGAACCAAATAGATATTCAAGAATAAAATGGATGAGAGTAGTGTGATAATTAGAAATAAGGCTAGATTAGTGGCATAAAGATATAGGCAAGAAGAAGGAACAGGTTATGATGAAAATTATCCTGCGGTAGCTAGACTAGAAGCTATTAGGATGCTACTTGCCTTTTCATGTTACAAAGATTTCAAACTTTATCAAATGGATGTTAAAAGTGCATTTCTAAATGGTTTCATAAATGAAGAGCTTTATGTAGAGAAACCTCCCAGTTTTGAAAATCCAAAGTTTCCCAATCATGTTTTCAAACTTTCAAAGGCTTTGTACGGATTAAAATAAGCTTTTAGAGCTTGGTATGAAAGATTATCCAAGTTTTTGATTGAAAAAGGTGTGAAGACTACGAATTCTGTACCCATTGTTGTAAATAAATAAAATACATCCAAGGAACTAAGTATAGAAATGTAAATTATATTTCTAATTGTTTCAAGTAATGGAAACGAATGTTTTATTTTATTTTATTTTTGTTATATTAGCAATAGGTGATTAATGCTAATATAACTTAGAAATTTTATAGATAAATTAGAGATAGATATTGACATTTATATTTAATCCAATAGAGAAAATAAACTGAAATAATATACATATATATATACACATATATGGAGGTAAAAGTTAAAATATATATGTATAAAAAAAAAAATAATAATAAAATAAAACAAAAACAAATAATGATGATATAATATATAAATATAATAATAATATAAAATTGATTAGCTTCCTTAGGAAGCCAATCAAAACCATCACGTGGGAGTAGGTTTGTAATTAAAGAAGGCAAAGGATTTGCCTCTGCCAAACGAAACAGAAAAACAAAGAGAGAAAGAAAGGGGATCTCGGCAAGAAAAGAAGCAGAAAAAGGGAGAAAGAAAAGAGTGAGCCGAAAGGGAAGAAGGAGGGAGGCACGTACAGCTACTGCCTCACCACCGTGGGCATCAGGTGTCGACGGCAAAAGAGAAACCACTGGCGGGAAGCTTAGCGAGACAATGCTGGTCGGAAGCTAGGTCACAAAACTAAAGGTTTATCTTCTTGAGTTTCGGACAAGGGAGGAAGGAAGGAGGATTAAAGTTGCAGAGAAGAACCATGGGGTAAACCTTGATTACCAAAACAGGAGGAAAAATTCGAGAATCAATTCTGTTAAAGGTGAGTGTAGCAAAGGTTGAAAATAAAGGTTTTAAATGGAGTTTCATGACAGATTTATTTGCTTACGGTTGGCTGTAGTTTAAGTTGATCTTAATTGTGTTTGAGGTAGTAAGCAAGAGGGGCTCCAACGTGGTTCGAAGGGAGCTGATGATGGCCATGCCATTTCACGAAACAGAGTAAGGGAATTGAAGGCTCGGCTGGGCGTGAAGGCTGGTAGGGATAGAGAATTGTTCATGTCTGAAGACAGGTATAGTTTTGGTGTTTTGAATGTAGACAGAGGTACCAAAACGTAAGGCAATTAAACTGAACCAAAAAAGTGTCTTTTGGGGAAAGGGGCTGGAAATGCCGGAAACTATTGTTGGAGTGAAGAGGTTTAGCATGAACTAGAGGCTGCCTCGGGTTAGAAGTAACACAGTAGCAGACTGCTGTTCCCAGTTAAAGCAAAGGTTTCTGTTCTGGTGTCGGTACAGGGACCAAAATAATGGCTAATGGCTAATGTTGTGGTATTAGAAGAACAGGTTTGCAATTACTGAAGTTGAAGACACTTAAATCGGACTGTACAGGGTTGTAATTTAGAGCTGGGTCTAGGCATTGAAATAGGGCTTCGAGGTGCTGGAAGGGAGTTGTGATGATACTATAAACATCAGGAAGGTTAGGGAAAGAAACGTGAAGCAGCTGAGAAAACCATTTAGTGTGTCTCTCGGTTTCAGGATAGGGCAACGAGGGGGAAAACTTGGCTGGGCGAGAAAGCTACGGCAACAGACCAATTGGTGCAGGAAAACTCCTCCCCTCAGCACATACGGGACAGCCATAAAGAAGCTTGATTAGCTTCTACCTTTTAGTCCAATGAAAACCTAGAACAAGTGTGGTTTGGTTCAAAAGGTTCCAAGGGGTAAGATTTGTCTCCCTTTGTTAAGTTTAGTAAATGTGTTTAATTTGTAAATCTATATGAAATGATGTTTTATTTAATAGGTCAATAGGTGTATATATATGTCAAATAATATGGTGAGGATGGTGAAACAAAATTGGCTAAATGCTTACACATATATTATATGCATGTCATTAGTAAACATGAGGAAGTAAGTAGGAGTAAGGTAAAATGATATATATATATACATATATATACACATACATATAGGTATTCATATCTATTCAAGAAAGGCTAGAAAGAAATATCTAAGCCACAAAAAGGAAAGCCTAAAAGGGTAAGACTCTTTGTTAATTAATTTGAATCTATATAAGCATTATTTGATTGATGAGAAATCATGAATATTCAGGATAATATACTTTAGATTAGTCTTGATTATTAGTTGAGATTATTTAAGGAAATGTGTATATATGCACGTGTATAAATACAATTATATATATACCTATATGAACACATATGGAGATGTATAAATACATATCAAGTTGATATGAAGGGAATGATTTGAGCGTAAATTCATAACTGCATATACATATATACATAGATATATATACAACAATATATATATATATATATATACACATATAACAATGGGAGTCTTGATTTGAAATAATAATGAAGAATGAACTCTTGATGTAGGGTTGGATCCGAAATCTTAAGGAAGGTTGGTAATACGAGATCCGATTGATAAGGCTCATCAAGGTGAGAAAATTATGCTTTGGTCCTCAATGTAAGATATATGCGTAATTACAATTGTACTGAAAACGTGTATATATATATACACAAGAATGTATATATATATATACATGTACACGACCAATACATGAAGACGAAGAATTTAGCGGTGATACAAATGTGAACTAGTGTTAATTACGACTACTAGATAGATATTTTAAAGTGAGCGATTAAGCATAATGACGTATAATTATTCAAGTTAACTGATTTTGTGTAGTGGATCGGAGCGGTTAAAGGACCCAAACCTTCCAATCCAGAAGAACGGGGAAGATACTCACTAGGAATATAAGGTAAGTGGGTTAAGTAAAGCTTGATAGCACCATCTCGTAGGAATGGTTTAATTTTATAAATCGTTTATGCTTGGGCTAGATCGAAACTTATTTCTGCTTTGAGCGTTGTGGCCAACCAAGCGTATATTTTAAGTGGAATGAACCGATGCATACATGCATTTACATATAGCATGTTTTGAGTTTAAATTACGTAATGTTTATGGTTTAATGACTTGCATCATATGTTATATTTGCAAAGTCTTGGTTTGAACCAATATTTGAAATAAATCGAAAGTCCTTTATATTTCGAACTCAAAACTGATTTAATACTGATTTGGAATCCGTGGAAGCCAAGTGCTACGCGAGGAAATTGATTTCAAACTGTTTTTGAGTGCAGGCATGTCCTACGACCTTCGGGTCACTTCTAGCCTATCGAGCTTAGCTCTAGGCCTTATTTCCCGTCTATTGAGCTTTGTGCTCTAGACTATCGTATTGTACCTATCGAGCCTAGTGCTCTAGGTAGACTGATACTTGTCTGGAAAACCAGCAGGCAAGTTCCAGCTCTCGACTGATCAGCGAGACTGGATATCGTCCTATGGCCATAGATTTAGTGTTGCTTGCAACACCATTCCATCACTAGCTAGGATGGATATCGATTGATTGACTGATTGAGGATCACTGCCTAATCTCTACTTACCATTGTTTCATTTCTAACACTGCTTTTAGTGAACTGAGGCAATATGCCTAATCGTTATCGATTTTTCTTGATTTATGACTAATGCGTTCTTGAAAATCTATATGGATCGAAATGGTTGCAATACTTATTGATCGTTACCGAATGCTTATTGATTGTTTTATCAAAGTAATTACCGATTGACTTATCGAATTATACTGATAGTTTATTTGAAATGCACCACATACTGAATCCAACCGAAGGCATAGCGAACTCATTTAAATGAATTGCGTAGTAAGTTCTGTTTTAATTAAGTGCATATTGAAAACGTTCTATAACAGAAATGCATAAAGAAGTGTTTGGTTTATGATCATGCATTAATATCGAGTTCGCTTATTACTTCGGTATTGTTTTCCACAAGTGCATATAGAACGACATGAGTCTAGCATGCATTTACTTAAGCTACTTACTGAGCCGTGGTTTTGCTCACCCCTTATTAATAACATCGCAGATCATACCAGTTAGGCTCCCACTGGGAGTTTGGGTGCGAAGCCTCGGGAACATACTTTGAGTAGCTATATCGGTCCGAATCCTCCGAGTGCTGTTTTTGTTGCACTTGAGGTATAATATCGCTTATTTTGTTATCCATGTATGACATGTTAAGTTTGCACAGTACATGCTTATGGGATTGCTTTTGGGATGTAACTTAGGATCGTCCTAGATTATTATAGGCTTTATGATTATCGAGCACGATCCGAGAAATGAATTGTAGTGATTTTGAAACTGTAAACTGTATCTTATATCTATTTGTTGACTTGGGAAGTATGTATTGGATCTAGTTGAATGAACTGAAAATTCTGGATTGAGATATGTGGCTGGAAATAGTTGAGATTTTTGCAGGTTATTGAGCTGGGGAAAGTCGATTTTATATAAGGGGGAGTTTTCGACGTTTTTCTTTTATTAGTCTAATATTAAAGGAGAGTATTACGTAAGTCCAAATGGTAAATTAAACAACAAATGTATATTAAATGAAGGATACGAGAGTAGTTGAGAGAGGACACTGACACCGAATACAAACCCTAAAGTGAAAAGAAAAAGTTAGTTCGTAAAATTGACACAATTGAAGGGTAAATAGTGAATGGAGTGATAAGCGTACGTCACGGCTATCGGGTCGTGACAAAAGGTTTTGTAAGAGCACAACTTTGTTTATTCAATCCAAGAGTAGTGATTCAAATCTACGTAGATGATATCATTTTTGGATCCACAAATGAATCATTGTGTGAAAATTTCTCCAAATTAATGCAAGGTGAATTTGAAATGAGCATGATGGGAAAGCTAACTTTCTTTCTAGGACTTCAAGTAAAATAATGTAGAGATGAAATTTTCATAAATCAAGCTAAGTACATTAAGGACTTGCTCAAAAGATTTGGGATGGATGAGACCAAACCTCAATCCACCCCAACGAGCACATCTATCAAGCTTGATGATGATGAAGGAGGCAAGTGTGTAGACACTAAACTATATAGGTCGATAATTGACTCATTGCTATATCTCACAGCTAGTAAACTCGATATAATGTTTAGTGTATGCTTGTGTGCTAAATTTCAATCATCTCCTAGAGAAACACACTTACAAGCTGTCAAAAAATTTTTAGATACATTAGAGACACTTATGTTTTAGGACTATGGTATCCTAAAGACTCTACTTTTGCTTTTTGTGCTTATTCTGATGCGGATTTTGGTGGATGCAAAGTTGATAGGAAAAGCACATCCGGTACTTGCCAATTCTTAAGGAATAGACTCATCTCATGGTTCTCTAAGAAACAAAATAGTGTAGCTCAATCCACAACTAAAGCTGAATATATTGCATCCGGAAGCTGTTGTGTGCAAGTATTGTAGAATAAGCAACAAATGAGTGACTATGAAATAGAGATGAATCAAATTTCTATCAAATTTGATAATATTAGTGCTATTAATCTCACCAAAAATCCCATACAACACTCTAGAACTAAGCACATTGAAATCAGGCATCATTTTATAAAAGATCATATGCAAAAAGGTGATATTGTTCTAGAGTATATAGATACCTTGCATGAATTGGCTAATATTTTTACTAAACCTTTAGATAAAGAAAGATTTTGCACATTTAGAGATGAATTTGGCCTAATGACTGCACCTTGAACTTGAATATCATCTTTATATTCTTGAATGAATGGTTTAGGTTGGTAATGATGGATGCAAGTCAAGAATCTAGATAATATCTTAACTATTTGCTCATCACATACTTAACTTACCATATATCTTTAAGATATTGTGAAGGACTTTAGTCATTATGATGATTTGATGCATTGTGTATTTAACACTTATGTAATTATGTTCTAAATTCCTTGTTAAATGTTCAACACTCATTTATTTTGAAAATGAGCATAAATTTAGCAAAATTAGATGTGGCAAACGGGCCAATTCGAGCGGGTTTGGTTCGGGTTATATTCGGGTTCCGATTATTTCAGTTTCGGGTTTTTTCGATTTCGAGTTTTTTCGGTTTCGAGTTTTCGATTTCGGGTACTTTTGGTTATGGATACTTTCGGGTTCAGTTATTTTCGGTTTCGGTCTGGTTTCGGTTCGGTCCAGTTTTAATCGAGCAGGCTTAGCGAGCTTAGTCAAATTATTTTAAAATTTTATAAATTATAAATATTTTTATAATTTTGAATGTAATAATTAATTTAATTTTATATAGTTAAATTAAAATATAATAGAAATGCTAAATTAAAGTTAAAATTTAATAAATATTTATATAAATATAAATTTTTACATTTTAATGTTTTATTACTTGATAATTATTATTTATTTTTTTTAATTCCTGTGATATTTACATTTGTTATAAAATATATAATTATATATTAATAATTATATAAATTTTGTTTTTAAGTGAGCCAAATACATATATATATATATATAGCAAAACTAAAAGAAAATGAAAATTCGAAAGTATTAGTTATACAAATAAATAACTAACAAATTATAAATCAATCACACTAAACAATTAAACATTTATATAAATGACTTTATACTCTTAACAATAACTTATTGGGTTGTTATATTTTTTGGGTCAACATTGGGCCATTGGAATTCAGACACTTTTAGTTCAATAAATTTCTTTTTTTTACTTTGTTTTATTAGCTTTTTTAATAATTATATTATATTTTTAATAAAATTTTAAATTTTTAAGAAGTTTTTTTACATTTATTTTATCTTTTAAATACCAACATAATTAGTAATTAAATTAAATCTAGCCGCATAACTAGTTAACTAATTGTTCAATTATAATGTTGAATAAAATTATAGTATACATTAAAAAATACTTAATATTATGAATAATTGGTCAATTAATTACTTTAATTTTATATTTATTTTGTTTTTGGTTTCTACATAAATCACAATATAACATTATTATATTAAATATAATCGTCGTACATATTAATTAATCAAATATCTCATTAAAAATTTAGAATGTTAAATTAAACAAGTTATATACACCATTTGACATTATATTATAAATAATAAAATTTGATATAATCATATCATATATAGTTATACATCAATTGAGTACTAATTTTTTCATGTTCACATTAACATAATAATATTAGATATACACCAATTGATTAAATATCTAATTAAAATGTTAAATTGTAGATATTACTAAATTAATTAATATAATGCTAGTTATTTAAATATAATTAATAATAATATTAATAAAGAATAAAAAACAAATTTTATTAAAATTACTACGTACATAGTAATACTACTCTAATATATTATTAAATTACACTTTAATTTACTATTAGAATTATTATTTTTATCCACACTTTAATTTTACATTTAATAGATAATAAATAAATTATTTTTAATAAATACTTAATTCTTTCAAAATAATATTTACACATTAAGATATTACATAATTCATTCTTAAAAAATTATTATAATATAATATACAAATCATTATTATAACATACGAAATTGGTTTATTCATGTATAAAATTATTATAATATAATAAATAATTAATTACCATTAGCTTGATTTATCAATGTCTTTTATTTTAAGGCTAAAAATAAAATTACTACTAACTTGATTTATAATTTTCTCTTTCAGTGATGTCCAAGCTTATAAAAAATTGTACTTATATTGTTTAATTTAATTATTTAACTTTTTCTAATCTTAAAAACTTGAATTTTAATTTTAAGATTAGGTTTTTTAATCTAAATTTAATATCTTTCTATATTTGAAACTTTAAGAAAATATAGTTTAAATTTAATTTTATTAAAAATATTTTTAATGTGTTGCACAAAATATTAAACTCAAAGTTTCAAACAAGTATTGAAATTATATAATTTCTTTTATATATTTGATTTATTATTGTATTAAAATTAAAATTTTATTATAAAATAAAATAATAAAATGTTAAAATGATTTTTATAATAAAATCAAATGTTAAATTGATAATATATTTATTATTATAAATGCAATAAGTATAATATTAAAGATGATTTGATATCATATATTATGGTGTTTTAATTTAATTTAATTTAATTGAATTAAAAACATTCAATATTTATTTTGCTGGTAATTCATAATTGATAAAATTGTATAATAAACAATAATTGTTTTCAAAATTTTAAACTTTTTAATTAAAAAAGTGTATCTATTATTTATTTATTTTTAAATAATAATTATATAATTATAATTCGGGTTTTCTCGGGTTATAAATTTGGTTTTTTACGGGTTTCGGATTGTATCGGACTCAGGTTATGTCGGGTTTGGGTTGTGTCGAGTTCGGGTTTTTTGGGTTTCAAGCTTTTTTGGTTTTTGGTTTTGGCCTTTTTCGATTTTGAGTTTTTTCGATTTCAGGCTTTTTCGGTTACGAGCATTTTGCCTTTTTTGGTCAATTCAAGCTGGTCTCGGTTTGGTCTCTGGTGGATTCGAGTGGGTTTTCGGGCTCGGCCAGTTTTTGCCACTTTTAAGCAAAATCACCATGTTAACTATTAAAAAGACATTTCTCATACCAAAATTGTCTCAAAACATACCAAACTGCATTTTCAATAATTTTACTAAGTGTTTTTGCCTTATACAAGTCATATAAGATGGTATCAACTTGCTTAAATCCTGTTTTGATCTTAAAAGACTAAAAATGAATGATTTCACTTGTTTTCAAAACATTTTTCTACATAAAAATTGAGGCAAATAACTAAAGGATCGATTTCTAATGATATAGGATCGATTCCCTGGGTTTTGCATGTCTAAAAATTCAGGTCAAGCTATAAGGGATTGACACTCGTTACTATAGGATTGATCCCCTTGCTTCATTTTTTTTTGGAATTTGATTTTGCCTAGAAGGGATTGATCCCTTCAATAAAGGGATCAATTCCCTTTCCCTTGGTCCTGCATGCGAGAATTTGGCTTTTAAAACCTAATTTTCGATCTTAACAATGCATTTTTACTATTCTTCTTCCTCTTCTTGCTCTCTCAACCGACTTCTTACCCAAAGTTTCAATCTTTCTCATTTCTCCACCAAATTTCATCACTCTTCCACCATTCATCATTTTAATCTATTTTCACTTCTCACCTTCATCATTTCAAAACTTCTTATCTTGCATAATTTGACTATACCAAAAACCTTTATTTTTTTGCATTTTCATCCTTAGTTTTCTCTTCACTCACTCATCCATTTATCATACTCTCTTCTTCATATCTCTTCACCACTACACTAACTAGTTTGGTATTGTGTTGGATATCACAAACATCTCTCATAATCTCATCTCTACTTCTTCAAAGTCACCAACATCGACTGTTTGCTAAAATTCCTCAAAGAACTTTTCTTTGTTTTTCATCTTCCAAGCTTGCTCACAATGCCTCCAAGAGTAAAACATATAGCCAAGAAATGCAAATCTACAGCTCCCTCCTCCTCATCCATACCTACAGCTTTCAATCGAAGTTTTCACAATGTAGAAGAAAAGAACTAATTTCATGAAAGCTTTGCGAACATGAAAATCAAACATTGGCGACCCATCAACCTCGCCTTTCTTAAGGGAATTGAATTCCCTTACCTTGTTTGATTCAAAGCCTTTAAGTGGATCACATTCCTTCGTATCAACACTCTGGTTCCACGTAATATTATTCAAGCCTTTTTCTTAAATGCCAAACTCATCCATGATCTTAATGATCGACGTAAAGTTGTTGGGATTAAGTCATTCATTATTAGACAGTCCATTGAAGTTACTCTATATAAGCTTTCCATGGTTTTTCGCATTCCCAATGAAGGACTTATCTATGAAGATGAGAATTCTCCTATAGATTTTCCCATAGTTGATGATCAAGCAGGTGATCTTCCTATCTTTGCTCGTCTCCTTCATATCATTATTTCTTGGAATCTTTGTCCTTCTAGCACCAAGTACTCGCAAGTTTGAAAACTTGATTGATTTTGGCTTCATCACATTCACGATTCCACTACTATGAAGCCTAATCTTATTCACTTCATTTTCCACGATTGGATAAAGATTGTAAAAGGTGGTGCCAAGATAATTGTGTTTCCTTAGCCACTAGTGTATTATCTCGTTGATGGGAGAAGTGACATGCATATCATCCAATTCCACCTCTAGCTCCCCGATCAAGCTCCCGTATAAGAAGCTCATGATGCTTCCTCTTCATTCGCTCTATAAAGTTCCACTCCTGCTATACTTGACTAGATCATGCCAATGCTTCAACAATTTAACGCAAATAATCAAGCTTTTCAACAAGATGTTAGATGCATTTCAACCAAATTAAACGCGTTTCACTTCTCTTAAAGAGCACTAGTAGGCATTTCAGTCTAATTTCAACACTTTCCAGGATATTGTGAATTCTCAATTTGCTTGTATGGAGGAGACTCAAACTGCTTTGTATGATAAAGTTCAAAACATCATGATGGAACAAGAAGAATTCATAGAACAAGATCACATGAGCTTTCTCAAGAGGTCTTAAGATAAAATATAACCAAGATATCTAATTCTTAGGATTTTATGAATGACTAGGATATCTAGTTTAGACTACTTATCTAAGGATTGTTTATGACATTTTAGCACCTTTATGAATGTCTTTATGACTGCTCTTGTCTATGTTTATGTTAGATATTATCTTTATGAATATTGGCTTGGTATCTCTAGATATTATCTTCATGAATATTGGCTAGCTATTATCTTCATCAAATTATTGTTTATTATTGCTTTAAATTGCCAATTCCTTGTAATTCGTAATTTTTCTATCACTAACACCTTTGTTGTTTGTTATGTAGCATTTGTTAAGGGGAAGTTTAGTGTTTGCTATGACAAAAAGGGGGAGAAGTGGGTAAATTTTATTTTAAAAATCATGCTTTAATTGAGAGGAAGTATTTTCAAATGTTTTTCAAAGCAAATTTATCTTAAGTTTTGTCATATCAAAAAAGGGGAGATTGTTAGCTTTAGATTGACAATTAAATATTTTGAAATGACAAAAACTTAAGCATAATTAAATGCTTAATGTTTATGTGTAAATTTGCATAAAACTATTTACAACAATATCAAGTGCAAGTGTATATTGAAAATGTTTTATAACAATGCACTTGGAAAAACATGAGATTAAGTAATTTTCCATTTAACTAATTGACTAAAATTTTGAGAAAATTATTTAATAAATGTTTTGGACCAAATTTTCACTTGACTAAGTTAAGAAATACTTACATGGACTTAAGAAATTATTTGGGATCAAAGACTACACTTATTTCAACTTAAAATTGCATAGAAAAGTCAAGTTTTCACTGCAAGGATCGATCCTTTCCTTCATGGGATTGATCCTTTAATGGCAGAATACATGAAAAACCAATCAAGACATGAAGGATCAATCCTTACCTTTAGAGGATTGATCCTAAGGAGGCAGAATGGCCCAAATGCTTAACAAGGCTGAAGAAGATTGATCATTACCCTTAGGATCGATCCCAATAAGGCAGAATGGTCCAAATGCTTAACAAAGCTGAAGAAGATTAATTCTTTTAGGCTAAGGATTGATCCCATATCACGCAAATTGCCCAACGGCTAATAATTAAGGGTTTCAATAGGAAAAAATGCATTAAATGCTCCAACAATCATCCTCAGCCTTGGGTGCACTATAAATACCAGCATTTATGAGATTGAAGGGTAGAACAAGCACTCATCTTCTCTAATCTTCAAGAAAGACTTCAAAAGCTCAACTCTTCTCTTCATCATACTCTTTATACTTCATTTCTGTATTTCTATCTTTGAAAGATCTTTGTATTGTACACAACCTATCTCAAACTCAAATCTATATTCAAAAAGGCGAGTGTAATCTTATGAGGCTATCTTGTGAGAGTTTGGGTAGCTTTATAAGGGATTGGTTAAAGAGGTTTCTTCCTAAACCTACAAAAGGAAGTGTAAGAGGTCTCAACATACCTTGAAGTGGTGTGTATTGAATTTCAAAGAAGAGCTGAATCAACACCTTGATAAGTGGATCAAGGAGAGAGGACATAGGCAAGAGAATTGGCCGAACCTTTATAAATCTTGTGTTTGCTTCCTCTCCCTTACTCTTTATTTACTGTATTAGTGAATTTAGTGGATAAACTATTTTATTTGCTAGTTAAGCCTTTAAAACTCAAATTTAGTCAAAAAACCGCTTTAACCCCTCTCGGTAGAGCCAACATAGCTCTCTAAGATTTACAACCTACTAGCAAAATCAAGTCTTGAATGTCCATTTGCATGGTGTTTGACTCCTTTCCATTTTCGTCCAAGAGGAAAGGTGAGAGAAAGCTTAGTTTTTCATGTCTTAATGGCTTTATACTATGTGTTTAAGGTGTTTAAGTGTATATTTAAGCTTAGATTGAATTAAGACTATGAGAATCATTTCCAAGGGTTTTAGCCAAACTTGCCCATGCATAAATGTGATGTTGCTTCATGCATAAATGATGTAGAATTAGTGTAGGGAGTGTGTAGTACGTGTTTATAGTCTTAGATCGTTAAACGGAAAGTATAACTAAGGTAGGCCATTTCGGCCAAGTGAAGGGCATGAGGGATTCATGCTCAATTCAATGCAATTTGGGTCTTAGAATAGTGTATAAATTAATACAAGACTGCCGGTGAAGTCAAAATCGAAAAAGGAGGTGTTTTGACGATAGTTGCAATGTTAGCACCGGTATGAAGTAGATTGGATTTGTAGCTGCAGTAGGCTATGTAGTAGATTTTAAGGAGTTATAAACTTGTTATAACTGAAGTATGGTGAATTGACAATGATTGTGTGATATTTTGGTACTTGGAAGTGAGGAGTGAAATAATAGTGCTATCGAAGAACACGGTGCAATCTGAGTGGTAAAGGATACATGTAAGAGGCGTAGGGATACTATGTTGCATTGATAGTGATTTAATTGAGATCGTATGTGATTGGTTACTGTGAATTGTTGAGATTGGGAAGCTGTGATTGTAATTATTGAACTGTGTTTCTAGTGCAAGGCTAGTTGCATATAGGTCACTTTGTAACTCAAGTTTTCGACACTGATTTTAATGATTTTTTTAGTTTTCTAAAGACCTACGATTGTTAGTGTCATTCTTACATGTAAATAAAGTATTTTGAACATTGGATTATGAGCTGAGAATATTTACTGAATATTTTCATAATAACTGTCATTGTTACTGATTTTAATGAATTATGGACTGTCTGAAGACTTGTTTTCATGGAATTGAACTCTGAAGAGTGTTTTCACTGTTTTATATGCTGTTTTGAGACTGTTGGTCCTATAGTAGCCTTTGGGTATATCATGCTAATATGAGTTAGTGTGTGTTCTGTTGCTGATTGACCTTCTTCAGCACCTACAGCTGTCACCTGACTAGTGTTCACCGGGGACTTTATTGACTATGGCTATTTGTCTTACTATTATTCCCTTTTTAGGATTCTGAAACTGCATGATTCTATTGGATTTTACTTGGACTCCACTAGACTGCTATTGGTTTGTTTTACCGTACTGTTTATTGAGTGTTCATTGAATCTGATCGATTGAACTGATTTACTGTATTATTCTCTGAAATCTGTCTATCGTATTGTTTATGACTGATTTACTGAACTTTTTACTAAACTGGTCATTGTATTGTTTATCGATTATTTTATTGAACAGTTTGCTAGTTGATTTTTGTACTATTTCTCGAGTGACTGTTAACTGTTTATTGAATTATTTAAGCAATGATTGATCGAAAACTATACCATTGAACTGCCTATTAAGCAAACTGTGGTAAACTCCTTATAGTCGGAGCTAGGGATCAAAACAAGTGGATACTTCAAAGTATCCTTCTGTACTCAACCTAGTTACCTAATAAATTATAGTATCATTTCCGATAAAGTGCCTAAGTACTATACTGATACTGATTTTGAGTGTAGGAACGTACTTAAAATACATGCATGTAGTTATACATTGTTGGCTCTATAGGCTATACCGAGAGGGGGGGTGAATCGGTTTTTCACTAACCTTAGGTTCGTTTTTCGGTTTCTCTAAATTCTCTAGCCTATATTGATATTTTCTAAGTTCTCTTAGCTAGGCAATTATACAATATAAATTCAATGCAATAAACACAAATATAATTGCAAGAAAGTAAAGAGAGAAAGGATAGAGAGATGTACACAAGTGATTTATAGAGGTTCGGCAACTTTGCCTACGTCCTCTACCTTGAGACGCTCCCAAGGATTTTTCCAAAATTCACTATCCTTGAATTTGTTACACTCCCTCTTTTCAAGGCTCAAGAGAAACCTCTCTCTTTTCTAGGCTCAAGAGTAACCTCTCTCTTTTCTAGGCTCAAGAGTAACCTCTCTCTTTTCTAGGCTCAAGAGTAACCTCCCTCTTTTTCCTAGGCTAAAGAGTAACCTCCCTCTTTTTCAAGGCTCAAGAGAAACCTCCCCTTTACAAGGAATGAAATGAGTTTACAAATAAGTAATCAAAGAAAGCCTATAGATAGGCAAGTGATTACAGAAATTAAGCACAATGAAAAGCCTATACAATATTTGTGCTTTTCTATACAAGGAATATGAGAGTGATAGAAGATATTGAATTCTAGCTCTTGAATTGTTGTTGAGGCTTGAGGATTTGAGGAAAATGAGTATTGGAGTTGATTGAGTAGTTCCTCTTGTTTCCTTTAGCTTTTAAGCCTCTATTTATAGTCCCTTGGATGTATTCTAGCCGTTGGGTGAAGCCAAATCTCGAATATTACCGTTGTCTTACAAAAACTAGCCGTTATAGGCTATTTTCGGGCAAAGGGATCGATCCCCACTGTAGCAGGATCGATCCCTTTTGTCCAGAATCTTGATTCTGGGCTTTAGGGACCTTGGGAAGACTTTCTGCCAAAAAGGGATCGATCCTGCTACAGTGGGGATCGATCCTTTTCTTCCAGAGGGCATTTTTCCTGCACTTTTGGGTTAGAAATGATATGACCTTTGATCCTAATTCAACCCAAAACATTTATAAGCTTTAAGAGAGTTTTTCTTGACTTTCTCAGATAAAAACATGGTCTAAACATTCATCAAGTGATTTTCTAAAATATTCAAAACATTTATAAAGAATTAAGACCAATAGGGATGTATCATTAAAACATGGTCTTAATGTTTGATATGATCACTTGAAAATGGATTGAGAAAATCATGTGTGATAAGGCAAATTTACAATATGAATTAAAACATTAAAGCTTACTTAAGTTTTTGTCATTTCAAAATATAGATGTCAATTTAAAGCTAACAATCTTCCCTTTTTTGATATGACAAAACTTAATGTAAATTTGCTTTGAAAATTCTTTGATGAAATACTCCCCCTCAAATAAAGCAGGATTTTATAAAGCTCCCCCTTAATATAAGCATGGGTTTTGAAAATGAATTTTCAACTATTTCTCCCCCATTAACTCTCCCCCTTAATATCTCTCCCTTTTAATATCTATCTCTCCCCCTTTTTGTCATAGCAAAAAGAAAGAAAAATAATAAAAAATATGCTTCCCCTAAAATTATGGCCATGTGAGAAGAGATAAAAATGTGCTCCATCCAACAAGAAACATGTTAGTACATGGGACTCATAGCACAAATAAATAAGTCAATATTCACAAAGAGTATGAAATATTCATGCAATGAATATGACTTATGATCCTATACCAATTGTTTATAAATAATTTTGATACCAATTGTTGATAAGTAATTTTGCAAGAAGGTTCTAATTGGTAAGAAGTTAAGCAAGCACCTAAGTATATCAATTGTTCTGTAAGGTCCAACTAAGGTGCATGGTAATACATCATGATTATAAGCTGAAATTAGATGACATATCATATACTGAGCTCATAAATCATTTACAAACAAGAGTGTGCATAGAATCAAGATATATTGCAATTAACTACAAATTCTAGCACACAAAAATTTCATGCAAAAATATTCTAAATGGATTCTTCTCTATTTGTCATTTCAATCTAAGGAGCATGAGAAGAATTGGCAATTTAAAGTTCATACCAATTGGCAATTTAGTTTTGGCCTACCAATTGTTGAAAATATGGTTGCCAATGATACTAATTGTTATTTCAATCTAAATACCAATTGTTACTAATGGTTGACTTAGACATTTTGCATGAATCCAATGTTCATGTTAAGAAAATAATCATTCTAAATATGCAAGAACACAACACATATCATCAAATATGCATATGGATCAATTAAGCATTAGCACCCTATCATAAAATATTAATCCATATTCATATTCACAAATTGATACCATATGGAAGATTCAAAAAATCAAGGAATTCAAGCAAACACATTTTCTTCCATGGTTTCAAGCACACAAATCCTATGCTCATTTTCTAATTCAAGTCCTTAACCAATTATGAGCAAGGAAAGATTCAAATAATAAATGCATGGATATCAAGTTTGTTCAAGTTTGCATTCATCTTTGAGTGTTGGTGTTGTCATTAAGACCCTAGTTCTTTAAGTACAAGGATGATAAAGTTTTATGCATTTTAACATTTAGGATCCATTTACCATCACAAATTATAGCCCAATGACTATTACCAATTGTTGAATTTACATTTGGAATCAATCCACTCGATGTAAAATTATCATGAAACCTAGTGTGGAATTGATAAGTCAAGCCAATACACATAATCCTATAAGCATGCTTGACTAAGATGAATAAAAGGAATGAAAAATATTCATTATGCATAAGTTCATCAAATTCTCAAATATACACAAATCATTGAAATAAATCTCAAAAATTATGTTTAAGCATTCATTGAAAATATATTTCAAGATTATTTCAAGATTTATGCAATTCATGAATGTTTTCAATGAGAAAACTGATTTTGCACTTGTGAGCTCAAGAAAAGTGATATTGATTGTTGAAAGTGATATCAATTGTTGGAAATGATACAAATTGATGGAATTGAAGCATGATATCAATGAAAAATGAATTTTCATAGTTTAAAGATCATGAAAAAGAAGTTAAAATACCGGATTTTAAGTTGAGAAGAAAGAAGATATCAAGAAAGTGAAAAATCCTTCTCAAATTCGGTTTAAACATGCAGGAGAGCCTTTTCTGGCCTGGGGGGATCGATCCTGCTACAGTGGGGATCGATTCCTCATATGTTTCCTGTAAATTTTGCAGTTGTTTTGACAGAAAATTGAACTAGTGAGGTACCAAAACTCCGTTTTTGAGTAATTTAAGTCCATGTAAAGGTTTAAACATTTGTAAAACATGATTTTGGACTTGTATGAATGTAAAATCTGAATGAAAACCCATTTTACAAAAGATTTTGCAATTTTGAAAGGATTTTCACCGATAAAAGCATTTTTGGCCTCAAAAGGGGTCATTTGAGATTTATGCATATTTTGGCAAAACCAATGCATTGAATTTCATAAATACATCAAAACAAACTTGTTCACATAGATTTTAAGCATATATATCATTAAAACATACATCTTGTGAACAACATGCCATGATTTCCAACATACATATTCTTCATTAAAGCTCATGACATGGTATTTTGCATGTATGACACATTTATCAGCTTTTGAGCAACTAAATGTATTATCTAAGCATATCAAACTTGCTTAAACTATAGAAATTCAATAATCATTTCAAAATTGCTAGACATACTTTTCATCCAATAATCCAATGCCTCAAGAACTATCCATCAACCAATCAACAATCATTCAACATGCCTTTTGTTCAATCATTCAACTCACAAAGCATCAAAGATCATCAACAAACCATATCATCAAGGCATAAACAATTTAAATGTAACACAAATTTTAAGGAGTGAGAATTTAAGCTCACAATACTCCTTTTCTTGAGAGTGCTTGCCATGATGTGTTGGATCCACCATTAGCCATTCTTTGAGAGATTGTTGTCACCTTGCTAAAGATGGATTTCCAAGCTCTTCTTTTTTCTCATTGGCACAAGCAAACTCCATGAGGATATGTTGAGCATTTAATCTCCATTGTTTCATTGTATTCCCATGCTTTAACACTCCTACAACAAACAAATTCAAGCATGCTTTGGTACCTAAATTTTCTTGGGTCCATGAGAGTTAGTGTTCACAATTTTTGATCCTTTTGGGATCCATTTTAAGCACAATTCATCATTATTTATTGCATGCTTTGGCATCCACATCTTTCTAACAACTCTTCCTCTAAATGTGGTTTTTCTATATGTGCATGCTTGTGAGGTGTGGCCTATCCTATTGCATAGTGAGCATGTAAGAGATGTATCATGCATGGTATTTTTGCTCACTAGGAAATTTTTAAGATGAGTTTCTTTTTGTTTTTCATTATAACCTAACCCATCTTTGTCAAAGAAAGCTCTTTGGGTCTCTAACATGTGATCTAGCTTTTGTTGACCCATATAAAACCTAGAAAATGAGTTATGCAAATTTGTGTTCTTTTTATTTAACTCATTTATTTCTAAGTTGGCCTCTTCTAGTTTCTTTTCAAATTCTATCTTAGCACTTGTCAAGGCTTCATTTTCTATTTTTAATTTAGCAATGATTTTCTTATATTTAGAATTCATGCATTGAAATTCATTTGCTAAATCATCAAAGGCATTTTATAGTTCACTAAAGGTATAATCATTATCTTCACTAGAACTAATACTAGCCTCATCGTCACTAATAGCCATAAAGCATGAGTAGGCTACCTCATCATCTATGTTTTCCTCATCGGAGCTATCACTATTGCTCCATGCAGCCACAAATGCTCTCTTCCTAGGCTTCCTATCTTTTTCCTTCCTAAGTAAGGGGCAATCTAATTTAGTATGACCTGGTTCATTGCACTCATAACATACTAAGGGGTCCTTTTCTCTTCTACTTGACTCTCCCCTTTGATGTCTCCTATTACTCTCTCTCTCTCTTTCATTCTCATAAATCTATTAAATCTTTTGGCAAACATTGCCATTTCTTTTTCTTCCTCATTTCCACTCTCATCACTATCATCTTCAATGACCTCATGAGTGGAAGACTTAAGTGCTACCCCTACTTTCTTTGAAGGCACTTCATTTCTTTTCATTTTCATTTCATATGTAAGTAGGGAGCCCATAAGCTCATCTAGAGACAAGGTATTTGGATCCTTAAACTCTTCTATTGCGGTTACCTTTGCCTCCCATGATTTAGGCAAGCTATTCAAAATTTTCTTTACCATTTCAACATTAGAATAAACCTTGCCTAGAGCCTTAAGTCCATTAATTATATCATTAAACCTAGTGAACATTTCACTAATGGACTCATTTTCTTTCATCCTAAATAGCTCATAATCATGTGTGAGCATTCCTACTTTAGTCTCTTTCACTTGATTGGTCCCTTCATGTGTGATCGCTAATTTGTCGCATATTTGCTTGGCATTCTCACATAGGGAGACTCTATTATATTCATTAGGACCTAATGCACAAAAGAGAGTGTGCATAGCCTTGGCATTCAATTGTGCCACTCTCATGTCATTTGTGTCCCACTCATCCTCTAGCTTAGGGACATCTTTTCCATCTACTTTCTTCATGGGAATTATAGGACCATTCACTATAATTCTCCACACTTCATAATCATTGGATTGCACAAATAACATCATTCTAGTTTTCCAATATGAATAATTTTCACCATTGAATAGTGGAGGTCTAACTAATGATTGTCCCTCTTCTCGTAGGAGTGTGCCTACATTCAAGTGAGCCATTTTAGATCGTTTTGCTCGATAGAGGTTAGTCTAAATCAATCTCGAGCCCAAGCTCTGATACCAATTGTTGGCTCTATAGGCTATACCGAGAGGGGGGTGAATCGGTTTTTCACTAACCTTAGGTTCGTTTTTCGGTTTCTCTAAATTCTCTAGCCTATATTGATATTTTCTAAGTTCTCTTAGCTAGGCAATTATACAATATAAATTCAATGCAATAAACACAAATATAATTGCAAGAAAGTAAAGAGAGAAAGGATAGAGAAATGTACACAAGTGATTTATAGAGGTTCGGCAACCTTGCCTACGTCCTCTACCTTGAGACGCTCCCAAGGATTTTCCCAAATTCACTATCCTTGAATTTGTTACACTCCCTCTTTTCAAGGCTCAAGAGAAACCTCTCTCTTTTCTAGGCTCAAGAGTAACCTCTCTCTTTTCTAGGCTCAAGAGTAACCTCCCTCTTTTTCCTAGGCTAAAGAGTAACCTCCCTCTTTTTCAAGGCTCAAGAGAAACCTCCCCTTTACAAGGAATGAAATGAGTTTACAAATGAGTAATCAAAGAAAGCCTCTAGATAGGCTAGTGATTACAGAAATTAAGCACAATGAAAAGCATATACAATATTTGTGCTTTTCTATACAAGGAATATGAGAGTGATAGAAGATATTGAATTCTAGCTCTTGAATTATTGTTGAGGCTTGAGGATTTGAGGAAAATGAGTATTGGAGTTGATTGAGTAGTTCCTCTTGGTTCCTTTAGCTTCTAAGCCTCTATTTATAGTCCCTTGGATGTATTCTAGCCGTTGGGTGGAGCCAAATCTCGAATATTACCGTTGTCTTACAAAAACTAGCTGTTATAGGCTATTTTCGGGCAAAGGGATCGATCCCCACTGTAGCAGGATCGATCCCTTTTGTCCAGAATCTTGATTCTGGGCTTTAGGGACCTTGGGAAGACTTTCTGCCAAAAAGGGATCGATCCTGCTACAGTGGGGATCGATCCTTTTCTTCCAGAGGGCATTTTTCCTGCACTTTTGGGTTAGAAATGATATGACCTTTGATCCTAATTCAACCCAAAATATTTATAAGCTTTAAGGGAGTTTTTCTTGACTTTCTCAGATAAAAACATGGTCTAAACATTCATCAAGTGATATTCTAAAATATTCAAAACATTTATAAAGAATTAAGACCAATAGGGATGTATCATTAAATCATGGTCTTAATGTTTGATATGATCACTTGAAAATGGATTGAGAAAATCATGTGTGATAAGGCAAATTTACAATATGAATTAAAACATTAAAGCTTACTTAAGTTTTTGTCATTTCAAAATATAGATGTCAATTTAAAGCTAACATACATAGTATTAGTTCTTTTATATATTTTTCTTATTGGATGTAAGCTCACCCCTTTACTTTCCCTCTAGATTATCTGTAGTAGACTTATTTCTGTTCCAAGAGGTCGTTTTTGATTGGTATCCCTCAGGCGGTTACCAGAGACCGTAGAGGTATACTTTATTACTTTTATACGTTTAGATAGTGCTTGTATAGTGCTACTATGTATTCGTACAGGGGATGTAAGCTATGCTGTAGCATACTAAATGTATCAATAGAGTGTAAATCGGCAAAGGTTAAATGTACAGTATGTTTGATCATAAGTATGAATGGAAAATGAATGTTCTGGATCCTAGGATTTAAATACCGATTGATATCGAAAACTAAGTGTGGACATAACAGACAGACGAACCAATCATAATAAATTGGAAATTATACTGAGTGTCAATAATTAGATCGTGACATTCTCTCATCTTTATTCTTGGCCAAAAATGGAAGGGACCCAAACACCATACAAATGGCCACTTCAAGACTTGATTATGGTAGTAGGTTGTAGAGCTTAGAGAGCTGGACAAGTTTGTTAAAGACAATTTTCAGTTTCAGGGTGTTTTACTAGGGTTTTCGCTCTCTTAATTAAACTTTTAGAGTGAGAAAGCTATGGTGAATAGCTATGGCTGGCCAAGATGGAGAGAAAATACTAGAAATTTCTTTTAAAATAATATTTTGGTGGCAAATTACTAAAATGCCTTAAGTTTTACGAAAATTCTTATTTTACCATTCACACTTCAATTTTCGTTTAAACAGTTAGTTGAACTTAAAAATTATTTCATTCAGTCATAAAACATACCTATTTAGCCTGTTCTAATCATTGACTAGGCCTTTGATAGAGTTTGATAGGTCAAAAGGGTAAAATTACCAAAATAGCCCTAACAGTTGAATTGCGTAGTTTTCCACTTTTTTGTGTGATTTAGTCTATCAGTCAACATGGCATAAGACTTTGTCACATGAGGTTTTATCTATGACTGTTAGATGGTCTCAAGTCAATTTAGATTGATTGTTGTTTTGAAAACTAGTAGTATCGATATATGGACTTAATCGTCATTTTTTAAATTGTTGCACATTTTCAAAACATGCTTAAACAAACAAATTTCAAGATGTAGATTCTTAGCATCTCAGTATTTTGCTCCAAATATCGATACTACTAGTTTCTACCTTCATCAAAACAGTAAAGTCCTAATGTGGCCTACGATCCAAATCTCCATTACACCTACGAAACATAAGACATATGAACAGTTATGAGATAAATTATCTTCCTAATTTCATTAATAATATATAACAATAATAGGAAGTGTAAATCTCACATTTAACCTGTTCATCACAAAAAAAAAAGTTTTGGGCATAATCTTGATTTAGTTGAATTTCAATCATATAATAAAATTCTTTACGGAAACTTTGAGGCTTTAGCTAATCATTACATAAAGGAAATTTATGTCAACAATTTTTTATAATTCCTTTTGCAAAACAACTAACTGGGATTCCAAGTTTTCTTAAATAAAAAACTATTTATTAAACTTTCAAAAGTTGAAATTAATGAAGAAAATCTATTGTTAGAGAAATATGTATGAAAGAAATTTTCTCTGTACTCTACTTTATTCCTCATTTATATTATCCTTTGGTCAGCCATTCTTTGGCATTTTACTGTCACACAGGTGTTGTATATATTACCAAAGTTATATCTTAAAATCATTTAGTTTGCATATATGTTAAAGAAAAATGAAATTGAAAGTATGAAAAATGAGTTGGAATGAAGAAATTACTTGATTAGTCGACTGCCCAAAAAAGCAGTCAACTGCTCTATGTGTCGGGGCTTTCTGGAAATATTTTTCACTTGAGAATTTGAGTTACATATAGGGCAGTCGACTGCCCTAAAGAGCAGTCCACTGCCCCAAGAAAAATTACATTTTGTTTTGAAAAAACACTAGGGAAGTCGACTCCTTTTCTCGGGCATCCGACTTCCCATTCTGGAAACTCAAAAAACATGTCCGTTGGACATGTTTCTTCATTCCAAAGGTCATGATTCTTCATTCAAATGATGTCTAATCATGAAAGGGTGTTTATAACACCGTTTTGAGTCTATAAATACTTTCACTTTCATGGAATTATATATACAATTTTCTACATTCTTTCACTCTAAATCAAATTCTCTTCTTGCACTCTTTTTTCTTTGGTTTGGTTCAAGTGAGTTCAAGAGAGAAACTCAAAGTGCAATTGAATTTCTCTTAGAGTAGGCATTGTATCCTGGGAACAACGTTTCCTGAACCATTTGCACCAGTGTGGGGAAACTATTGTTCTTAAGATAGCTTCCTGGAAGTGCCTTGCCTACCAAATTTCTTCTTCAACTTGTTTGCAGCAGTACACCATCCACACTAAGGAGTTCTTCAATACAACAAATTAAGAACAATAGTACTTCAAGAAGATGGAGACTTCTACATTCAAGCCTCATGTTGATGAAGTGAAGAAATTATTAAAGATAATCAAGCATGATAGAAAGTTCATCTTCCGAATTTCTTCTTCTTCAAATCTTGAACTCAAATAAGAGTAAGTATAATTCAAGATCAAAGAAGAAAACTGGTAAGTGCCATGAAGAGTAAATATTTTCTTTGGAATATCAAGGTACGCAATTAATATTTATTGTACTACTTTATATGATGGTAGTAATATGAACTATATTCATATGTGTTGAATATTTAATTCTTGATAGTGTTTTTAAATAATTTTTTAAATCATAGACTGAAGTTTGAAAGAATAGATAGATAAATATATGAATTGTTATTATTTAAGTTTTCATTTCGCTATATTTTGATACTTGATCAAAGAATCATGTTCATGTAAAATGGAAATGAAATGTTGAAAAACAACTTATGAAAAATTGTGTGAAAAAAAAACCACAACAATTTTGAATAGGTGTGTGAATCAACACATAATGTCTATTTAAAAAAAAAAATTTTATTTGTTAAGAATTGTCAATGATAACTATTAAGGTTCAAAAGATGTGAACTCAAGATATATGAATTGGTTGATTAATCAACACAATATGAAAAGATGTGTTTATTTAATCAAAAACACCAAAAATTTTATGATTGAATTATCAAGGTTACTAAATATATTTAGTGGTAATAGTAATTATAATATACACTGGAAAGTTATGATAATCTGCTATGACTTGTAAGATGAGAATGTTTCATTATTTTTTGAAGAGTTGATAAGTTAGCATAATGTGTGTTTATTTTACTTAAATTGCTATGATTCACAATTTTGTTAGTCATTATATGATTATTCTGAAAATTATTTTAGAATGTTTATTGTGAACATGCATGATGCTAACATTAATTTAACAAGTATGAAAATAGTGAAATACATTTAAATATAGTTTTAGTCATGAATGTGTTATTGATGCATGATTGCTGTAAATCATGAAGTTTACATGCATTGTGGTATTGTGATATATTATTAAACTTAAGAATTATATTGTGATATTTATGCATCATGAATTTAATCATATTCATGATTAAATATGATTAAATATTTATATATTTTGTTTGAGATTTGTGTTCCTAACATATTTTTTTTTTAGAAATCTTGAGTTAAGATTTCAAAGTCCATATCATGTAAATGAACACTTAAAAAGTGTATCATTTAAGCAAAGGTGATTAATTTGGAAACAAATTAGTGTGGGTGATGATATGGTTATAAACGTTTACTACTATTCTCTTGTGAAAGTGAGAATGATGAGTCACCTTTAAGAATTACAATGAGATCTTCCTCTAACTTGACTTACAATTGTGAGTTTGAAATTTTCTATGTCAAACCAATTGGTAAATTAGAAAATTCAAAGGAAGATAATTATAACCAAAGGTTATAATCTAAAGGAAGATATGGACCAGTTGCAACTTTACTTTTGTGATTAAAATTATCTTTATAGGAGTTATATTGATACTCTAATCTACAAGCCTGAAAATCTCCAAGTAGAAGCACGAAAGTATTGTCCTTAATGATGATGTGGTTGAAGACTTAAATTCATCAAGTGAAAGGTAGGAATTCTAAACAAGAAGACAAGGTAAGACAAATAAAGAGGAACAAATCAAAAGTCTTCCTATTACGAGGTATGTTTATTTTAAGGAGATAGATTTTAAATCTATCATGATGTAAATAAGTTTGAATTTGGATGAGATGAATTCAAAATCAACAAGTGGTTGATTACTTATCTTAAATGATGAGATCACTTTAGATTGGTATGAGAAACAACACTAAGAGCAAAAGATTGTTTAAAAGTAGCAAATACATTACTATGAGAAACAATCATATGTTGTAAAGGTAGATAAGGTGTTACCTATCAAGCAAATGTTAGCGGATCCCCTAACTAAACCCTTATCGGGCAATTAGATTGCTAACACTTTGAGAGGTATGGGATTACTATCGGTTACTAGAGATGATCTTGATTGATTCCAACTCTATCTCATTGATGTCACTTAGGAAATTGATCCTTTAGGTTTAAAGGATAATCTCCTCATTTGATGATCTTTGTGTATGAGAGTTCAAAAGGCTTTCAATCATGAATTATCCAAGGAATTCATATATGAGATAAATGACATTCCCATTGCATCACTTCTTGGAATAGTGGGGGTAATTAAATTAAAGACTATTCCTAATAAAATCCCATATCTAGATGCATTGTTAATCACAATGATTGGTTGGATTAAAATCTATAATTGACTTATAGATCTTGTGAGTGGAGTGTTTGTAAAAAAGGAAGGTTGTGATGCACTCTTGATAAGTCTTCCTATGCAAGTAGAGAAGTGAGAGGACGCTTCTTATGGATTTCCGGTTAATCCTAGAGTACTTGCTAACACAGGATAAAAGCGAAGTCCCATGACAAAAATGCGCTGCCCTATTTGAGGAACTCACGAACCAATGTAAGGGGTGAATATGTTTCCTAGAGTTTCATATTCAATCTAAAGGTTCAAGCCTTGGCCACCTTTAGATATACACCTTACATAAGAACCAACTTGCATCTTTCTTAGGATTGCATAAATTGCATACATTTGTATACTTTGGTAATAAGTGGGGGATTGTTGTATATATTACCAAAGTTATATCTTAAAATCATTTAGTTTGCATATATGTTAAAGAAAAATGAGTTGGAATGAAGAAATTACTTGATTAGTCGACTGCCTAAAAGAGCAGTCAACTGCTCTATGTGTCGGGGCTTTTTGGAAATATTTTTCACTTGAGAATTTGAGTTACATATAGGGCAGTCGACTGCCCTAAAGAGCAGTCCACTGCCCCAAGAAAAATTACATTCTGTTTTGAAAAAACACTAGGGAAGTCGACTCCCTTTCTCAGGCATCCGACTTCCCATTCTGGAAATTCAAAAAACATGTCTGTTGGACATGTTTCTTCATTCCAAAGGTCATGATTCTTCATTCAAATGATGTCTAATCATGAAAGGGTGTTTATAACACCGTTTTGAGTCTATAAATACTTTCACTTTCATGGAATTATATATACAATCTTCTACATTCTTTCACTCTAAATCAAATTCTCTTCTTGCACTCTTTTTTCTTTGGTTTGGTTCAAGTGAGTTCAAGAGAGAAACTCAAAGTGCAATTGAATTTCTCTTGGAGTAGGCATTGTATCCTGGGAACAACGTTTCTTGAACCATTTGCACCAGTGTGGGGAAACTATTGTTATTAAGATAGCTTCCTGGAAGTGCCTTGCCTACCAAATTTCTTCTTCAACTTGTTTGCAGCAGTACACCATCCACACTAAGGAGTTCTTCAATACAACAACATGGACTTACTTTCCTGGGTAATTGATGCCTACAAGCATAGAATAGATATATTTTTTAAGATTTGAGGAGTTGTTTATGAGGTTCAGATATGCAAAGTTGTATTTTTACTAGAGTCATATAAATGTTGCAGACATTTTATTTTGTCCGGGTATTAAGTTATAAATAACTAACTTGATTAATTAGGTGGTTTTGTAATTAACATTAGATTAGGATAATTATTTTAATATTGGAGTTAACATAGAATTAAATTAGGATTTTTTATTTAAAATTAACATTAATTAGGATATTAAAAATGAAATAGGATTTAGGATTATGAAAATAAAAGAATTATTAACTTAGGTTAATTAAAATTATTTATTAGATTAGGATTTATTGGTTAGGATAATTTTTAGATTTTTAAATTAGGAGAGTTATTATTAGATTAAAATTAGAGGAATTAGAATTGGACTAGAATTAACATAAAAATTAAATAGATAAAATATAAAAAAATAGGAGATAATGTATAAAGAAACTTACTTGTATTAGGACATTTGTAAACTTTTGGCTATAAGAAGGGATGAATCCCATGGCGCTAGGGACGAACGATCAAGCCTCTTCAAGTCGGCATCCTTGCACTGCAACGCCGATCAGCATCATCTAATCTTCATCACCGGTCCTTATCTTCTTGTTAAACCTGCCTGCATACTATTATCATCATCATCTTCATCGCCACTCATCCTCTGCCCCGCTTCAGTCATAGCTCAAATATCCCCCGCTGTTCTGTTCTTACTAGCCCGTGACACCATCCCTTGCTTCGTTATCACTGTGCCTCCGTTCTGGTCACTGCCCCTGCTGGTCTCGGTTCCATTCTTCACTGCACCAACGACAGTAGCTTCTTTCTCGGCCTACCGCCCCTGCTACTCCATTGCTTCTGCTCTTCGCCGCCCTTGTCGCTGCATCATTGCTGCGGTTCCTGTTCACCCCAAGACTGAAGCTACAGCCACTGCGCCATCTCCCCTGTTTGCTGTTCTGCGCTGCATCTGTTGGATTATGCCCTTAGAACTATTCATTAGATGATTGACTTTGGCATTTTTATGTATCATGACATTTTATTTATAGTTCATTATTATATTTGTCTTATAACTGCGTAATATAATCTTATATGATAATGTCCTTAGAATAGTAATAACACACTATTCTTAAAATATCCCTAGTCAAGTATTATTGTGAACAAGGATAACAATGATACGATAAGACTAGTATGTGGTTGACTGATGACCATTGTCATGGATATAGGATATCAAGTCATTACATAGGTACATGTTAGAGAACTATGTACTGGATCGACCCTCCATGAGAACGCTACATGGATTGTTATATGAGTGTCATAAGCGATTCTCATAGTGATGATGGTGTATGTGATCCTTTGACTTGAGATCATCAGAGATCCTAACATAGAGAATTGCATACTTTAATGCTGCTAGATGTCATTCGTAACAGGATGGACTATAAAGGTAGTAATTGGGTATGCCTTGATCTATGTAGTGGGATGTTGAGTGATCAAGATAGGATTTATCCCTCTTATATAACAAGAGTGATATCTTGGGCCCTTTGATAGAGTGAGACTAAGAAATGCATGGCCGTGCTCGAATAAGTCAATATGAGATATTGATTTTATTTGTTTAATTAGTCTACTCAGGAATCAAGAAACGCTAATTAGACTATACAAGTGTGACACATTCCATGACTTGTGTCTAATCAAGACATCAAAGGATAAAGGGATTAGACTACACGGTAACATCTATCACGAGTAAGGTTATGTCGAGTCATTGACATTCTCGTTACATGGGTAGCAATGATGTGTTGCTAGATACCGCTCATTGCCTATGACAATTTTGTCATTGCCATTGTTTTGAGAACCTATTGGGTCGCACACTTAGAACGGATAAATAAGGAGCTTAATTAATCCTATTCTGAATTGGATTAAGGATATATCTAATCCTATTCTAAGTAGGATTAGAGTTCTGTTTGGCAGTAAATTTTAGGGTAAAATTTACTGCCTATAAAAGGATGTTTTCTGAAACATAGCCGTACAACAATTAAAAACAAAAACAGAAACGGTATTCTTTTAATCGAAGCTAGCAAATCGATTATAAGAATTAAAAACGCTCTTTAAGGCTTCTGATCGTGAGACGTTCAAGAGTCGTGAGATCCGTTCGTGTGGATACCATTGAGGCAGGCACGAAAAGTTGTTGCTTGTGACTCGACCAACGACAGAAATCAGAGAAAACGTTAGGTAAAATCTTGAAACCCTAATCAGGAAACTCTCCGAATCGATCCTAGTGGAGGCCGAATGATTTAAATTCCGCTGCATGTTTGTTTCGGTTTCCTTTAGCATCACCATCAAAACTGTTCTCACTACCTTGCTGCCATCTTCCTTATAGAAATTATCCTGCGTTATTCCTAGTTGCTGCTCACTACTTGAGCTGATTACTACGTTGCCGTTCATCATCTTTTTGCATCGAGAGTTGCTAGAAACGGTGCCGGCGATTAAAAACGAAGCAGAAGGAAAATATAAACAATAGCAGAGGAAAAATTAAAGAGTTGATAGAAACGGAGCGTTGAAAGTTGGTTTGTTAATCTTTTTTTTCTCTTTTTGTTCTTTTTCTTTTATTAAGTTAACTTCATTAATGTAATTTAAATAGGAAAAATATAGATAGAATCATTTAATCAGGATAATTGAATTAGATTAATTGAAATAAGTTTGTTGACATTGAATTGGTTTGATTTAACAATGTTAGTTAAGTTTAAATTTGATAATGAGTTTAACCGCTTGTGATAATGAATATGATGCTTTATTTTATGGGTTTGTATATGATGCACTGACAGTGTATAGTTTTTATATACTATCAATGCATCAGAGGTTGACACTTTATTAATTTGTAAATTAAAAAATATGTCAAGCCCTTAAAAGCAAATATAAATTAATTTTTTTAATTTGCTCATAAGAGTCTATTGATGAGGTGTCAACCTCTGGTGCATTGACAGTGCATAGAAACTATATACTGTTAGTGCCTCATATATAAATCCTTATTTTATATATTGAATATGGTTTTATTGTTTTATTTTTAGAATTAGGATTAGTTGTGGATAAAAAGAATCAAAATTAGAACAATAAAAATTAGGAAATTAAAATTTTGTGTATGGAAATTAAAATATAAATAAAATAAAATATAATAATAAAATAATAATTATAATAAAAGAAGATGAGTTATTCCAACGATTGAATTCAAAAGGGACTACGCTGGAGTAGTACTTTTAGATATCTTAAGGTGAGGAGAGTCCTCTTAAGTCTCACCAACTTGAAGGAAGATTTAAGGGATATTTCCAATATTTAATAATTCATCATAAAAATTAAAATAAAAATAAAGTTAATAAATTAAAATTAAAATCATTAAAAGAATAGAATAAAAAAGATAATTTAGGATTAAAAGTTAGGAAAGAATTAAAACATATAAAATTAAATAATATTAAATTACTTGAATAAATGTGTATTATTCCTTTAATGGAATTTAAAGGTGAATAGCGTCTGAGTAGTTTTCTTTAAAATTCCTAGGTCATAAGATTTCTTCCAAAGTTTGACCAACTTGATGAAGGTCTAGAGGAACTTTTGAATATTAAATAATTCATATTTATTTAAGAGATATAAGAAAATAAAAATAATTATAGGATAAAAAAGAAATTATAAATATTAAAAAAAACAAATACTAATAGGTTGGTAAAAAGTTGGGTAGGAGTTAAGATAAAATTTCCATAATGTATTATCCAATGACGAAGCCTTTTCAAGAAAGGCGATTGATCTTACTTGAATATTCTTGAAGTGAGAAGAACTTCTAAGTTGTCCAGCCAGCTTGACTTGGGAGATTTTTCAATATTTAGTTATATCGAAATTAAAGCAAACAAATAAGCAAAATTAAGATAACTTTAGATTATTCAGTACCATTTTAGGATGGGCATTGTGGGGGTATTTCTAAAAATAGTACCCCAAGCAATACCAGTTTACGCTGCCAATGTGTTCTTATTTCCTAAAATGTTATCTAAGGAGATGGATCAAATTCTGTGTAAATACTGGTGAAGCTCAAAGCCCAATGGACGAGGTATTCATTGGAAAACATGGGAGGAATTGTGTAAGGACAAACAGGATGGGGTATGGGGTTCAAGGATTTTGAATCATTTAATTTGGCACTGCTCGGCAAACAGGGATGGAGATTATTGAAAAGCATGGATTCTTTACTCTGCCAGGTGCTGAGTACTAAATACTTTCCAAACTCAACGTTCGTGGAGGCTACTCTCCCAAGAAAAGCCTCGTTTACATGGAGAAGTATTTGGAAGGCTAAAGAGGTGCTTAAACTGGGGTTAAAGTGGAGAGTGGGATCGGGTGAAGACATTCGGCTATGGAAAGATTGTTGGGCTGAACCAAGGGGAGTTCTTTTACCTACTGGAATGGGCTTAGGGGATGAGAATTTAAGGGTGTCCTCTTTAATCGACCACAACTCACTAGGTAGAATGAGGATAAGCTAGAGGAACTTTTCCATGATGTAAACAGAGAATTAATAAAAAATATTCCTCTTAGTAGGATTCTACAACCGGATACTATTATTTGGCATTTTGAGAGAAATGGTAATTATACAGTGCGTAGCGTCTATAAATTACTGAGGCAAAGCAGGGAAAACAGTCAAAATATTAGAAATTTACTTCTAGGGATGTTGAACTCAAAAATGGCGCTATGGAAGCAGATTGGGAAGCTGAAGTACCAAACAAGGTGAAGGTTTTTATTGGAAGTTAAATCATGGAATTCTTCCACTATATTGTAACCTAAGGAGAAGGGGGCTAAATGTCAATCCCTTATGCTGTTGTTGTAAGGCGGAGGAAGAAACATTAGCGCATGTTATGAGCAGATGCGAAAACTCCAAGATGATATAGAAAAGTTTGAAGAAGGACCAAGTGTATGACCAAGGGAGATGATGAATGGTTCTAGAAATTGGGGACTTCTGTAAGGATCGGGAGCTTTGACGAACTTATGATGGAGTGTTGGATGAGCTGGCACAACAGAAACTTAGACGTTAAAAAAGATGAGCATCGACATCCAGATACCATGGCAAATTTTGCAAGAACTCTTTTGAAGGAGTACTAGAATGCACAGAATACGCATGCTGAAAGGTAACCGCAAGCAAGCTCTAACTGGATTTCATTGCCTGAAGATCTGGTTAAGGTAAATTTCGATGGGGGCCTAAGAGTAGCGAATATAACCGGTAGAGTTGGTATAGTCATTCGGGACTCCACTGGCTTTGTACTGGTTGCTTCTTCAATGGTGTTTGATAATGTTTCTGAACCAACAGTGGTGGAAATGATGGAAACTATGAAAGCAATGGAGGTAGCACGAGATATGGGTTTCCAAAATATTATACTAGAAGGAGATGCCAAAGAGGTCATCAAAATGTTGCAATTTGATA
Organism: Heritiera fomes; assembly: GCA_032173925.1. Lineage (NCBI taxonomy): Eukaryota > Viridiplantae > Streptophyta > Magnoliopsida > Malvales > Malvaceae > Heritiera > Heritiera fomes. The sequence goes on from JAPDPM010000005.1 coordinate 15,826,751, forward strand.
CAAGGAACCTCTCGGTGGTTGGACACTTGGTAGTTGATTCACAAGTACTAATAAGATGCTTTAGATCCATCAACATAGAGTTCGTGAGCAGAGGCGGTAATGGTGCAGCACATGCTTTAGCTAAACTTGCATTATATTCAAACTGTATCTCTCATTGGTTGGAGGACTATCATGAAGTTATAAAGGATATTAGAATGATAGATTGTAATAATTGTTCATCAATTTAATAAAAACTCAAATCATTTAAAAAAAATAAATAAAATATAATAATAAAATAATAATTATAATAAAAGAAGATGAGTTATTCCAACGATGGAATTCTAAAAAGACTGCACTGGAGTAGTACTTTTAGATATCTTGAGGTGAGAAGAGTCCTCTTAAGTCTCACCAGCTTGATCGAAGATTTAAGGGATATTCCAATATTTAATAATTCATCTTAAAAATTAAAATAAAAATAAAATTAATAAATTTAAATTAAAATCATTAAAAGAATAGAATAAGAAAAAGATAATTTAGGATTAAAAATTAGGAAAGAATTAAAACATATAAAATTAAATAGTATTAAATTACTTGAATAAATGTGGATTATTTCGATGATGGAATTTAAAAGGGAATTGCACTTGAGTAGCTTTCTTTAAAATTCTTGGGGGATAAGATTTCTTCCAAGGTCTAACCAGCTTGATGTGTCATAGTCTGGATATACAGTATTTGACACTTTTCCATACATGTGAATTGGTTGGGTTGTCTTCGATGTCTTTATTTCTACTTTTGAATCATAGTGAGCAATAATAATCGTAATTTAATTTAATTTACGGAAATAAAATATTTACAAAACAGTATTTGATTAAACACTTACATCCCCTGTTTATAATTACAACACAATAGTATTGTAAAAAGAAAGTATGAACATATAAAAGAAAATGCATATACCTCCAAGATCTAAACTAACTGCCTCGAGATGCTCAATACGCAGTCGATAATCCTCAGATGAGATATCACTTGGTCACTGAAAATACTCTGGAAGGATGAAAATAAAGGGGTGAGCAAACCACGGCTCAGTAAAGGATTTGTATACAATTTTGATATCTCGAAAACTATATGCAGCAAAATCTTTTAATTTCCTATCGATATGCTAAGCACACTAAAAGGAATGATACTATAGTCGGCTAGGGATTCAGATGGAGTAAGGAAGGTATTTTGAAATACCTGTCTTGTCTTGTAACCTAGAAGTGACTATAGGGATTTGAAATTTAATTTAATGTGAAATTTATTCAATAATTCACCATGTATAAATATTTCACAAAATGAGTAAAATAACTCATTAAATTCTATATTTCAACACTTGAAAATAATTTGATTTCCAAAATTGAAATCATTACTTTCACACGTTAACTGTAAAATAAACTATTCAATACAGTAACAGTTTAGTGATAAAATATTTCAGTAACCAATACAATTCAGTAAATATCACAATAATCAATAATAACACGTGAAGTAATAGTGGAGACCAGGCAACACCCTAATGATATCATGCTATAATCCCTTTAGGGAGTAATAATAATAAACACATGAGATCTATAACCATAGTTTATAAATGTTCTCGGTTGTACATTGAGCAAGTGTCAACCAGGATGTTAAAGACAGGCTCATGGTCAACAGCTTCACACATGATACAGTAACACATGAACATGTGAGCATGATATGGGGCCTAACGGTCTCAAAACAGTGTTTAAACCTTGATATCTCCTTTATGGAATTTATTTAATTAGATAATACTTCAGTCAGTCCATAAAGGAAAATTATGATGAAATAGTCAATATTATATTCAAATAAATTTATAAAATATTCACTATTCTACATTTCACTTTGCAAATCACATGTTCCATTATAAAACACTTGGGATGAATTTTTGATAATTTAACTTTTATCGAAATCAGTAGCATGAATATTTAATAAATGTTTTTTGGTAAATTCACCGTTTATGAAAAATAATAAATATTTCACTCTCGAGGCTAGGAAAATATTTCACAATGCATTAAAATATCTCTTGGCATTTTTAGAAATATTTTTAATAAATTTCGGCAGCATAACAGCTGCTAACACCCTAGCCCCATGCAATTGCAAACACAATTTAAAATAACCAAACAGCCACAATTCCACAGGATTCAAGGCAATTCACTTGCAAAATAATTTCATAAAATTATTAGCATGAAAAACCATGCATTCGAGATATCCGTACAAATTACACATGTGTCCCTTACCTTTGAGGTATTCGCGCTTCCCGATAGCAGCACTTTAAAACCATAACTCCCAGGCTGCAGATAATTCCATCAAAATTATTAGCTTATTAAATACTTATTTTTAAGCTACTATTTATATCATAATGTAGCCACATTGGACACTGCAAATATTTTTGCAGTATAATTTCTACCGCTAGTATAACGTAACTTCTTCGTTTTGCGTCGGATTTTAAATCCGAGCATACCGACAGACTACTCGTAATTCCTACAGTCTAAATCTACCCTTAAATGATCGAGAACAACCATGAAACATGGTCCCCTTCACCATGGCTGAAACTTCCCTTGGCCATTTTTGGTGCTTTTTCAACAATCCAATCTTACCATGTTATTTTACCATGGTTAACCATTATTTTTGTTAAGACTACAAATTCTGTACCCATTTTGTAAATAAATAAAATACATCAAATGAACTAAGTATAGGAATGTAGTTTGTATTCCTAATTGTTTCAAGTAAGGGAAACGAATATTTTGTTTTGTGGTATTAGCAATAGGTGATTAATGCTAATATAATTTAGATATTATATAAATAAATTAGAGATAGATATTGATATTGAATCCAATAGAGAAAATAAACTGAAATAATATACATTAAGAGTACAAGTATACTAAATAAAATGTGATACATATGAGTGTTAAATATATATATACATAAGTGATAAAAAGAAATATATAAAAATGATAAATATATAATATAATATATATACATATAAAGTGTATATATATTGAATATGAAATATATAATATATATAATAATAATATAAAAGTGATTGGCTTTCTTAGGAAGCCAATCAAAACACCACCTGCTCCCATTAATGTGGGAGCAAGTCTGCAGCTAAAGAAAGGTAGAAGCTTTGCTTCTGCCAAACGAAACAGAAAACCGATCAAAGAAAGAAAGAAAAGAAGAAAAGGAAGGAAAGAGAGAAAGAATAAGAGAGATCTCGGCCAGAAAAGGAAGGAGAAAAAGGAAAAAGCAAAAGGAGAAGAAAGAAACTGTAGTGAGGGATTCTAAACGAGAGAGAAGAGAGAGTAGAGAGGTGGAGATCGAGAGAGGAAGGAAGTGATACGAACTGAGAAAGAAGAGAAGAGAAAAGAAAGGGAATGCAGCCGTGGCTTGAACGAGAGAGAGAATTTGATAAGGAGAGATTTTAAGAGAGTAGACAGCAGCAGAAAAATGAAGGGGAGGAATTTTCTATAGCAAAACTGAAAAAAGAGGAACACTGTAGCTGCGAGAAAAGAGAAGATGGAAGAAGGAAACTGATCGAAGAAGAAAGAGAGAGTGGAGGATAAGGCAGAGGGTTCCCGTAGCAAAGAAATGGGTGTTGATTTTCTCTTCTTTCACTTCTGGAATAGTCACCTACGCTGAAGCTGAAGTTGGGGGTTCATGATGGCTCAAAAAGAAATAGGGCCGAGTTGTGGTTGCCATCTAGGCTGAAGTTACTACCTACTGAAGGGCTTGAAAACATGAGACAATAAGCAATGATGATGAAGGCTGGTTGACACCATGTGAGTTGAGTTTATAAATTAAGAATACAAGTGGTTTAGGCGTTCAGCAGAGGCTCACAGTGATGGTAATAGAGGCTAGACAACAGTGGCTTTCAGGCAGCTTTTAGCTACTATTAAAGGCTAATTTTTCAAGGCTGGGTCAGGATAAATTTTCGGTTGGTTTTGGCGATCTTCTTGGAAGTGTTTAAAGCTGGAAAATTTGGTTAAGGAAGGCTGAAAATGGCATGTGTCAAGGGCTGGATCAGTGGTGTTTAGAATAGGATTTTTGGTTTGTTTTTAAAGGCTGTTTAGTGGCTTAATGAGGGGCGAGTGAGGGTTACTAAGAGACCAATCCAAGGCCATTTTCAGGGATGTAATGCTAAACTTAATGGCCTAAAAAATATGATGATTCAAGGCTGTAGTGAATCGGTGCTGCAAAGGAATTAAAGCCAATCAAAAAGAAAAATTTTACTAAGGTAAGGGATTCTTTAAACTTTAGTTTAAGATACATACATGTATATATGTATATGTATGTATATATATATATATATATATATATACATGAAAAGAGTACAATGAGGGAGATGTTTGTATATGTATATATATTTATATATGTGCCTATATGAATACATATAGATATGTATAAATACATATCAAATTGATATAAAGAGAAAGACTTAAGTGTAAAATTATAAATGCATATATATATATATATATATATATATATATAAACAATAACAAGATTTTGTTAGAATAATAATAAAGGATGAACTCTTGGTGTAGGGTTGGACTCGAAATCTTGAGGAAAGTCGGTAATACGAGATCCGACTAACAAGGCTCATCAAGGTGAGAAAACTATCCTTTGGTTTTAGATGTAGGATATATATATTTCTATTATACCACAAACGTGTATATATATATACATATACAAGTAGATATATATGTATATATATATATATGTCAAATACATTATGATGAAGGATTTAGCTGTAATATAGAAGTGAACTAGTGTTAACTACGGTTACAAGATAAACGTTTTAAATAAGTGATTAAGCATAATATGATTATCTTGGTGTGATGGTAATGAAGTTAATTGGTAATGGTTAGGAGTGACATAGAAGCTTGAGTATGGACTCGGAAGCACGAGAAGGAAATTTTTAAGCCTCGAGGTAAGTGGGTTAAGTAAGGTATGTTAGCATCATTTCGTGGAATGATTTTAAATATGTTAAATACTTTAGTTTATTCTTTCGTTAAGAAATACAAAAGTTGGTTTATGCTTGGGCTAGATTAAAACTCTATTTGCCTTATGGGTTGTGGCTAACCAAATGTGCACGATAAATTAATCGAATTGATGCATATGTGCTTTTACATATAGCATATTTTGAGACAAGCTATTTAATGTCTATATTTCAACGACTTGCATCATGTTTTAAATTGTAAAGTTTTGGTTTGAGCTGACCTTTGAAATAAATCGAAAACCTTCGTATATTTGAAACTCAAAAATTGGTTTAATAAGTATTTTGAAATTCGTGGTAACCAAGTGCTACACGAGGAAATTGTTTTCGAACTGTTTTTGAGTGCAGGCATGTCCTATGACCTTTGGCTCATTTATAGCCTATCGAGCTCAGCTCTAGGCCTTATTGCCCGTCTATCGAGCTTTATGCTCTAGACTATCGTATTGTACCTATCGAGCCTAGTGCTTTAGGTAGATTGTTACTTGTCTGAAAAACCAGTAGGCAAATTCCAACTCTCGACTGATCAGCGAGATTGGATATTGTTCTATGGCCATAGATTTAGTGTTGCTTGTGACACCATTCCATCGCTAGCTAGGATGGACATCGATTGATTGAGGATCATTGCCTAAACTCTACTTACCATTATTTCACTATCAGTACTCTTTTCAATGAATTGAGGCTATATGCCTAACGATTATTGATTTGTGGTTTTGTAACTTATGGGTTTATTGAAGTCCATATTGATCGAAATTATTGCAGTGTATATCGATCGTTTTATCAACTGTTTATTGATTGCTTTATCAAAGTGGATATTGATTGATTTATCGAAGTGTATTAATTGTTTATTCAAAGTGCATAGCATATTGAATTTAATCGAATGCATAGTGAATTGATTAGTTGAAATGCATGGTGAGCTTGATTTAAATAAAGTGCATATCGAAATCATTTTAGAACTGAAGTGCACAAAGAAAGTATTTGATTTAAGACCATGCTTAAAACACCGTGCTTACTTGATTTCCTCAACATTGTTTTCTACACGTGCATGTAAATCGACATGAGGCTAACATGCATTTACTTAAACTACTTACTGAGTTGTGGTTTTGCTCACCCCTTTCTAACAACATCGCAGATCATACGAGCTAGACTCCACACTTGGAGTTCTGGTGCAAGGCCTCGAGGACAATCTAAATTAGCAACATAGGTTTGAGTCCTCCAAGTGCTGTTTTTGTTATGCTTGAGGTATAAAAACGGTTATTTTGTTTATCATGTATGAAAATTTAAATGCACAGTACATGCTTGTGGAATTATTTTGTGATGTAACCTAGGATCATTGTAGATTATTATAGATTGATATGATTATCAAGTGTGATCTGAGAAATGATTAATGTATGACAAATATAAGTTTGTGGAATGCTATATGTTTAACTAATGATATTTGGAAGTATGTTTAAGTATATGGTGATATAGAATGTGGATTTTGGGATTGAAAGATGTTGTTGAGAATAGCTGTTATTTTGCAGGTTAATTACTAGGGAAAATCGATTTTATATAAGGGGGAGTTTTCGACTTTTTTTTAGCCAGGTTTAATATTGAATTACAGTATCAAATAAGTGGATTACCTTAGGAGTTAGCAAATTAAATGGCGGAGACAAAGCTAAATCGAATTGAGAAATGTGAAACTAGTTAACAAGAGACATTGACACCGAATACAAACCTTAAAGTGAAAAGAAAAAATTTAGTTCGTAAAATTGGTAAATCGTAATAAAGTGTGAGTGTTAAATGTACATCGGGGCCTTCGGATCGTGACAATTTTGGCATCCATTTTAAGCTTGAAACCACATGAATTCCCTATGCTCCCATGTTGGCCGAATGGTCTTCCAATGGCACATTTTGATTTTTCAACAATTAAGTGAATCTAATGATGCAAACATGTTTAACAAGCTTGGAAGAATAATTCTACATCATTAGAATTGAAGAAAGCATGAGGAATGGTGAAGAGCTCACCTTGGCCGAATTGTACTTCCCTTTTTTTCTCCTTGTTTTGTGGCCTATATGGTGATTTATGGGTATAGAAATGTAAAGGAGAGAGAGAGGATTAATTTTGGTGAAGAAAGGTGGTTGAAATTTTAGCTAGATAGTGAGATAAGGTAAGTTGAAATTTTTGTTCTTCTTTTCTTCTAGCTATGGTGTGGGAGCTTGGTAGAGAAGAGGATAAATAGTGCCCATCAGCTGCTGAGGCATTTATGAGGAAAATTCTAGAAATGGGCAAAATTACCAAAATACCTTTGGTTATAAAAATTTTAGACAATTTTGTCCTTACGTTCCTACAGTCGTAAAATTGTGTGAACACACTCCAAAATTTCAAATTGCAACACCAAATGATCATATTAAACATAATTTGATGATTAGAAGTGGTTTCGTCGACACGCAGTGCATGGATAGTAAGAAATTATGATTTTACCTTCACAACCCGCCAGCTAAATTTTCTATTTTGGCGGCTGTTTCAAGAAATCTATTGACACTGTGTTAAAGTACTTTTCATGTAGAATCTCATGATAGTCTTACTTCGTCCCAATTCATTTTAGTTTGAGAGTAATTTATGAAAATACCCTCAGGACGTATCCGTCATTTTTCAATTTGTTTACTATTCTTCACCAAACAACACCAATAAGGTATTTTGACCTCCAAATTTCCATAATACCATTACTACACCTTCCATACATTATTTCATCAATCATTTCTATATTCTGGGCATTAAAATCCAAGTGAGGCCCACATCACAATTCACTTTAAATTCTTAAAATATACAAAATAATTTCTTTATTAATTAATAATTACATATCCGTACATGTACAATACAAAATAATGAGTTCTCACATTTCCTCCCCACCTTTAGGAAATTCGGTCCTTCGAATTTTGCTTGAACCACTCATCGAAACAGCTCTAGGTACTTCTCTCGCATTAAGCTCTCTAATTCCTAGGTAATGGTACTGCTAGAGCACTTTCACTAACGGTATTATCTTAGATCGCAATACCATATCCTTCTGAACCAGGATCCTGATAGTTCACTCACGTTACTCATATCTTCCTGTATCTCCAATGGTTTGTATCGAATTATGTGGGATGATTCGGGTGGTACTTCCTGAGCATCAAGACATGGAATACATTTTTGCACACCTGATAGCTCCAGTGGTAGTGCTAATCTGTACGCCACGCCTCCTACGTGATCTAAGATCTTGAATGGTTTGATGTACCGGGGACTTAATTTCCCTCTCCTGCCAAATCTAATTATACCTTTAGATGGGGAAACTTTTAAAAATACAAAATCACCTGGTGAGAACTCAAGTGGTCGGCGCCTCGTATCTGTGTAGCTTTTTTACCGACTATGTGCAGTCCTTAATCTCACACATATTACTTGTACATCCTGTGAAGCTTGCTCAACCAATTCGGAAGCTAACAATTTTTGATCTCCCACTTCTTCCCACGCGATCGGTGATCTACACCTTCTACCATATAATGCCTCATAAGCTGCCATGCCAATACTTGTTTGGTAGCTATTATTATATGCAAACTCGACTAACGGCAAGTGATCGTCCTAGGAGCCTTTAACATCCAATGCACATGCCCTTAACCTATCCTCAAGTGTTTGTATCACTCGCTCGGACTGCGAGTTAGTCTACGGATGAAAGGCGGTGCTGAAATTCAATCGGGATCCCATGGCCTCCTGAAATCTCTCTCAAAAGTGGGATGTAAATCGAGAATCCCTATCCTATGTGATGCTCACTGGAACTCCGTGTAGCCTCACTATCTCTCGTACATATAGATCGGCGAGGGCACTGAGAGGATCTGTAGATCTGATGGCCAAGAAGTGGGCGGACTTCGTCAGTCTATCCACTGTTACCCATACAACATCGTGATTTCTACAAGTCCTTGGTAAACCCATGATAAAGTCCATCGTAATGTGCTCCCATTTCTAAGTAGGAATCGATAGAGGCTGTAATAAACCCACAGGCTTTTGATGCTCGATCTTAACCTGTTAGCAAGTGAGACATCTAGCTACAAACTCCGTAATGTCTCTTTTCATCTTCTGCCAGCAATAAACCTTCCATAGATTTTAGACATCTTAGTACTGCCAGGGTGTAGAGTGTACCTGGAGGTCTGGGCCTCAATCAAAATCAGTATCTGAGCTGTCAATTATCGGGAACACAGATTCTACCTCTGAACCTTAGAATCTCATCGGTGCCAATCTCAAAATCAGATTGTACTCCAAACTGTATCTGACTGGCAACCTCTATACAATAACCATCCATCCTCTGAGCATCCCTGATCTATCCAATCAAATCAGGCTCACTTCTGAAACTGGCCGTAAATCCATAACTCTCAGAGCAAACCTCATTAATACTGAGGTTCGAGAACTACTCCAATAACTTATGCTCCCTAACCATCATATAAGACACCATGGCTACGTGCTTCCAGCTCAGAGCATTTACAACCACGTTTGCTTTCCCCGGGTGGTATAATATCTTGCAGTTGTAATCCTTTAGCAGCTCCATCCATCTACGCTGCCTCATATTTAACTCACGCTGCGAGAATAAATATTTCAGACTCTTATGGTCTGTATAGATCTAGAAAGTCTCATCGTAAAGATAGTGCCACCAAATCTTCAGTGCAAATACCATAGCGGCTAACTCCAGATCGTGGGTCGAGTAGTTCTTCTCATGCTTCTTAAGCTGTCTGGAACCATATGCAATAACCCGACCATTCTGCATTAAGACACACCTTAATCCTTGTGCAAAAGTATCTGTATATATCGAAAATCTACAGATCCATTGGGAAGGGCGAGTATTGGAGCTGTAGTAAGTCTCTGCTTCAACTCTTGGAAGCTGTGCTCACATGCATCTGTCCACTCAAACTTAAGATCCTTAGTGTGAGTCACGTCAGTGGAGCAGCGAGTCTAGAGAATCCCTCGACAAACCGTCGATAATATTCGACTAGACCTAGAAAACTTCGAATCTCCATCACTGTTTCAGGCCTCTTCCACTGTACTATGGCCTCTATCTTGGACGGATCTACAGACACCCCGTCCTTCGATACTACATGTCCCAAAAAAGTGATATGATCTAGCTAGAAGTTGCACTTATTGAATTTGGCATAAAGCTTTCGGTCTCTAAGGGTCTGCAAGACTGTATGAAGATGCTGCTCGTGCTCCTCCGAAGACTTAAAATATACCAGAAAGTCGTCAATGAACACAATTATGCACTGATCTAGATAGAGCTTAAACAACTCATTCATCAAGCCCATAAAAGCTATAGGGGCATTAGTTAACCCGAACGACATTACCAGGAATTTGTAATGTCCATATCAAGTCCGGAATGCTATCTTAGGAACATTCGAATCCTGAATCTTAAGCTGATGATAACCTAATTGGAGATCAATCTTGAAAAACACCTGGGCACCCTTCAGCTGATCAAACAAATCATCGATCCTGGGTAAGGGACACTTATTCTTGATGGTGACCTTATTCAGCATTCGATAGTCAATGTATAACCGCAGGTTGCCATCTTTCTTCCAGACAAATAATACCAATGCACCCCATGGAGATATACTGGGACGTATAAATCCCTTATCCAATAGCACATGTAGCTGCTTCTTAAGCTCCTCTAACTCTGATAGTGCCATCCGATATAGGGGCTTGGAAATGGGCTTCATGCCATGTACCAAGTCAATAGTAAACTCGATTTCCAGATCCAGCAGTAACCCAAGCAAATCCTCCGAAAATACGTCCGAGAAATCCTTGACCATAGGAATCTTGTGCAGCTCAGGACGTCTCTTTTCCACATCCTCCACATATGCTATAAAACCTTCAATACATCACACACACATGCACACAATTTAGTAAACATCTCACTTTTATTATAAATTATCAAAAAGCTTTACAGTATAACGTTCGGGTTGGGAGAAGGTTACAAACTTAGTATAACAGTCTAAGGTTACAAAATTCACAACTAACCAATCCATTCCTAACATTACATCAAAATCGTACATAGTCAACAAAATTAGATTAGTTGTAGTTTCCTTCTCACCTACAGTTACTTTACAGTTTCTATACACTATATCGGTAACTTGTGACTCTTTGAAAGGAGTATTCACATGTAATGTATACCCTAAATGCTCTGGCTGTACTGGGACTCTATTAGTACAAGTGGGAGATATAAATGAATAAGTTTAATCGGGCTCAAATAATGCAGTACGAGTTTATCGAAAATATAAAATTTACCTTTAATGAGATCCGGGGAGGCATCAGTAGTCTCCTGGTCTAGCGCGTACACCACTCCCTGAGTCATGGGCTTCTTACCTTTCTCCGCTACAGTTGCCCGCCTCGACTGTGAGGGTGTCACTCTCTCCGATTCAGTCGGAGCTGTTGGTGTAGTGTTGGTGATGGAAGAACTAGGGCTGGTGAGGTAGATGCAGTTGCCTCTCGCAGCATCGAACACTCTTTCACTATATGTCCCGCCTACCCACATTTAAAACAAGTCTTCGTCAACATATGGCAGGGCGGTGTACCGTGCGACCATCCACATCAATCACATCTGGTCGCGGTACCCTTCGGTGTAGATGTGGGACCACCAGTAGTAGGGGTAGTAGTAGCTGATCTCGTAGATTGTCCTTCTGAAATTTGAATGCCCGATGCTCTAGGTCTCTTGGACTGCTCTCTACTGGATCTATCATTTGCGCCCCGCTTCACCTTACCCTTTCCGTTCGCCTTACTCTTAAAAACTGATTTTGAATGGAAGTACTCAAAGTCTTGCACACAAAGCTGAGCAAGCCTCACTACCTCATCATATGTGCAGATGTCAAACAGAGCCAACTTAGATCGAATCGACTATCTCAACCCAGCCTTAAATCTATTTATCGTATGTCGCTCATCTACTCGTGTCAGTGGATCAAATAGACTGAGTGTGGTGAATCGAGAATCATACTAATCCACTGTCAAACTCCCATGTACTAACTTCATGAACTCCTATTGTAGCTTCTTCTGTGCAGTGTCGGAGATGTACTGACGGTGAAAAGCCTCTACAAAAATGTCCTAAGTAATAACCGGATGTTGGGTGAATAACACCGTCTGTGTGGCTTTCACCAGTGTTCCTCATCATCTGTCATCTGAAACACTACAAGTCCTACCCACTTTATATTGGAACATCTCATATACTGAAATAGCTTCTCGATAGCTGTAACCCACTGCTCCGTCACCAGTGGATCTTAATCACCCTTAAACTTCGACGGATTCAGCTTAGTAAACTGTTGCACCAATGTCACATCACAATAGGACTCTACGTCTCAGGGTGGCTGTACGAGTGGAGGTTGAACTACCTGTGCCTACCGTATGGGCTGCGGTACAGGCTGAGGCTTGGAAGCAGGCTGTAAGGGAGGTGGTGCAACAGGTGGAGCTGTTGGAGCTGTGCACTCTCTCTCCGCTCGATCGGCAGCTCTATTAGCGTGGTACATGGCCATAAAGTCCGCCAACATACGCTCCATCTGAGATATCCGAGTATTAAGGCTCTCAGGCTGCTGAGGGTGAGCCGATCCTGGGATAGGCTCCGGTACAAGCTCTGGTGTATGGGGCTCCGGAGTCTGCTCTGCCTGACCTCTGCCTCTACTCGTATTTGCTCGAGTCACCCGTCGCCCACTCATATATGCACCACAAACGATTTATCAAATTTTCGGTTAGTGACCTATTTTATACATCCATACTATACAGTACTACAAGGGATATTAACAACTTCACTTTATCATAAAGGCACTGACCGACATCAGACCAACCTCACTCTGATACCAATAAATACTATCACGGTCTAAATATACAGTATTTGACACTTTTCCATACACATGAATTGGTTGGGTTGTCTTCGATGCCTTTATTTCTACTTTTAAATCATAGTGAGCTGTAATAACTGTAATTTAATTTAATTTACGGAAATAAAATATTTACAAAATAGTATTTGATTAAACGCTTACATCCCCTATTTATAATTACAACATAATAGTACTGTAAAAAGAAAGTCTGAACATATAAAAGAAAATGCATATACCTCCAATATCTAAACTAGCTGTCTCAGGATGCTCAATACGCAGCCAATAATCCTCGGATGATATATCACTCGGTCATTGAAAATACTCTGGAAGGACGAAAATAAAGGGGTGAGCAAACCACGACTCAGTAAAAGATTTGTATGCAATTTTGATATCATGAAAACTATATGCAGTAAAATCCTTTAATTTCCTATCGATATGCTAAGCACACTAAAAGGAAGGATACTATAATCAGCTACGGATCCGGATGGAGTCAGGAAGGTATTTTTAAATACTTGTCTTGTCTTGGAACCTAGAAGCGACTATAAGGAGTAGAAATTTAATTTAATGTGAAATTTATTCAATAATTCACCATGTATAAATATTTCACAAAAATGAGTAAAATAACTCATTAAATTCTATAATTCAACACCTGAAAATAATTTGATTTCCACAATTGAAATCATTACTTTGACACGTGTAACTGTAAAATAAACTATTCAATACGGTAACAGTTCAGTGATAAAATATTTCAGTAACTAATACAATTCAGTAAATATCACAATAATCAATAATAACACATGAAGTAATAGTGGAGACCAGGCAACACCCTAATGATATCATGCTATAATCCCCGTAAGGAGTAGTAATAATAAACATATTAGATATATGACCATAGTCTATAAATGTCCTTAGTCGTACACTGAGCAGGTGTCAACCGAGACGTTAAGACAGGCTCAATGTCAACAACTTCACACATGATACAGTAACACATGAACAGGTGAGCATGATATGGGGCCTAACAGTCTCAAAACAGTGTTTAAACCGTGATATCTCCTTTATGAAATTTATTTAATCAGATAATACTTCAGTCAGTCCATAAAAGAAAATTATGATAAAATAATGAATATTATATTCAAATAAATTTATAAAATATTCACTATTCTACATTTCACTTTGCAAATGACATATTCCACTATAAAACACTTGGGATGAATTTTTGATAATTTAACTTTTATCGAAATCAGTAGTATGAATATTTAATAAATATTTTTTTGGTAAATTCACCATTTATGAAAAATAATAAATATTTCACTCTTGAGGCTAGGAAAATATTTCACAACGCATTAAAATATCTCATGGCATTTTTAGAAATATTTCTAATAAATTTCGGCTGCATAACAGCTGCTAACACCTTAGCCTCTGCAATTGCAAACACAGTTTAAAACAGCCAAACAGCCACAATTCCACAGGATTCAAGGCAATTCACTTCCAAAATAATTTTATAAAATTATTAGCATGAAAAACCGTGCATTCGGGATATCCGTACAAATTACACAGCATCCCTTACTTGTTGAGGTATTCGTGCTTCTCGATAGCACTACTCTAAAACCGTAACTCTCAGGCTGTAGATAATTCAATCAAAATTATTATCTTATTAAATAATTATTTTTAAGCTACTATTTATATCATAATGCAGCCATATTGGACATTGCAAATATTTTTGCAGTATAATTTCTATCGGTAGTATAACGTAACTTCTTCGTTTTGCGTCGGATTTTAAATCCGAGCATACTGGCAGACTACTTGTTATTCCTACAATCTAAATCTACCCTTAAATAATCAAGAACAGCCATGAAACATGGTCCCCTTCACCATGGCCGAAGCCTCCCTTGGCTTTTTTTTTGTGCTTTTTCAACAATCCAATCTTACCATGTTATTCTACCATCTAACCATTATTTTGGCATCCATTTTAAGCATGAAACCACATGAATTCCCTATGCTTCCACGTTGGCCGAATGGTCCTCCAATGGCACATTTTGATTTTTCAACAATTAAGTGAATCTAATGATGCAAACATGTTTAACAAGCTTGGAAGAATAATTCTACATCATTAGAATTGAAGAAAGCATGAGGAATGGTGGAGAGCTCACCTTGGCTGAACTGTAATTCCCTTCTTTTCTCCTTGTTTTGTGGCATATAGGGTGATCTATAGGTATAGAAATGTAGAGGAGAGAGAGAGGATAAATTTTGGTGAAGAAAGGTGGTTGAAATTTTAGCTAGATAGTGAGATAAGGTAAGTTGAAAATTTTTTTTCTTCTTTTCTTCTAGCTATGGTGTGGGAGCTTGGTGAAGAAGAAGATGAATTGTGCCCATCAACTGTTGAAGCATTTATCAGGAAAATCTGGAAATAGGCAAAATTACCAAAATGCCCTTGGTTATAAAAATTTCGAACAATTTTACCCTTACGTTCCTGCAGTCGTAAAACTGTGTAAACACACTCCAAATTGTCAGCTTCTAGCACCACATGATCATATTAAACATAATTTGATTATTAGAAGTGGTTTCGTCGACGCGGTGCACGGATAGTGAGAAATTAATATTTTACCCCCACGACCCACTAGCAAAATTTTCTGTTTTGGTGGTTGTTTCACGAAATCTATTGACACTGTGCTAAAGTACTTTTCATGTAGAATCTCATGATAGTTTTACTTCGTCCCAATTCATTTTAATTTGAGAGTAATTTACGAAAATACCCTCGAGATGTATCCGTCATTTTCCAATTTGTTTATTATTCTTCACCAAACAACACCAATAAGGTATTTTGAGCTCCAAATTTCCATAATACCATTATTATACCTTCCATACATTATTTCATCAGTCATTTCCACATTCTAGGCATTAAAATCCAAGTGGGGCCTACATCATTATTCACTGGAAATTCCCAAAATATAAAATAATTTATTTATTAATTAATTATTACATATCTGTACATGAAAAGTACAAAATAATGAGTTCTCACATGATAAAAGGTCTAGTGGAAATTTTGAATATTAGATCATTTATATTTATTAAGAGACACAAGAAAATAAAAATAAGTATAGGATAAAAAAGAATTATAAATATAAAAAAAAGAAATACTAATAGATTGATAAAAAGTTGGGTAAGAGTCAAGATAAAATTTCCATAATGTATTATCCGACAATGGAGCCTTTTCAAAAAAGGCGATTGGTCTTACTTAATACTCTTGAGGTGAGAATAACTTCTATGTTGTCCAACCAGCTTGGTGGAGGAGACTCGGGGGAATTTTCAATGTTTAATTATATTGAAATTAAAGCAAATAAATAGGCAAAATTAAGATAACTTTAGACTATTTGGTGCCATTTTAGGATGGGCGTTGTGGGGGTGTTAATCTTACCCTACACGTAACTGTACTCCTGAACTTTAGATTCTTTGAACGTAGTCCATGCCTTATCTTTAATCAAGAATAGGTGACCAATCACACCTTAGGTTTGAATGGTTGGTGGCGACTCTATGAATTTAAGTCCAGCGAGTTAGGTTCTAGGACTTGTTACGTTACGATAGGTTGGCGATTCCATTGGGGATATTTAGAGAGTCAAGCCATTAGATAGTTTAAGTTTATCAAATTTTAGCTAAAAGCTTGAAATTTCATAAAATATTAAATACATACACTTCACTTGCAAAAGCATGTATTAGCCCTTGACTCGAGCTTGTCCTTTTTAGGAGGGAGTATAATACCTTTCCCTTTATGAGGTGGTAACCTCCATACAAGCCAATGAAATACTCCCACTCAAATTGAACCTTTCTGTTTGTAGCCTATAATGAGTGAGGATTGGGTGCCTTACTAGTCTTGTGTGGATGACAGTGGGGAGCAATTTAGGAACCGTTAGATATTGAATTATCCAAACCTAGTATACAATGAAACGTAAGGCTTAGCCTTAGGGTAGAACCATGCTAGATTAAAGTGTAGACTCAGACCCAAGATAGGACACATGAAGGAATAAGTTTTACTTCCTCTTTTGTACATTGTTTTTACCAAAAAAATTCAAAAAAATATAGTTTTTCTTTCTATTTAAAAAAAGAATAAAAAAAAGTGAATTTGCTTATATCATTAAGTCATGCATAATTGTGTTTGATTTTGCATCGCATAACATGTCGTTCACATAAGTTTGCACTTGTCTTATCATGAGAATGAACATACTTTTGATTGTTAAGAGAGATTGCTAGACCTAAGCACATTCCATGTGCATTCATTTTTGTGCATAAATATAGCATCACATTGAAAATAATTTCAACTTAATTATGGCACAGGGTATCAAAATTGCATCCACTAGATGGTCTACCCTCCATAGATATCATACAAGGTATCAAGCACGCATAATGGAAGAGGATCAAAATAGTAGAATAGAGAAGTTGGAAAAGGATAATGCAGAGATGAAGGTGTAATTGAGTGAAATTACTCAGTTGCTAAAAGCTATGATTAAAGGAAAAGAGAAGATGGTTAATCAAGATGAGTTTATCCA
Source organism: Heritiera fomes (assembly GCA_032173925.1). Taxonomy (NCBI): domain Eukaryota; kingdom Viridiplantae; phylum Streptophyta; class Magnoliopsida; order Malvales; family Malvaceae; genus Heritiera; species Heritiera fomes. The sequence continues at coordinate 15,844,163 of JAPDPM010000005.1, forward strand.
AGAGACTCAACAAAGCATGCAAGATAACCCCATCTTTGTCCTCGAAGGAAGTACTATCATAGCCCTAATACCTCTATAGGTGCAAGGAGGAAACCTTCAAGGAAATTTATGAACACAAGCTTAAAACCCAATCAAAGTACCAAATTTAGAGGACTTTAAAGAGTTGGAAAATCTAAGATATAAGGAGGAAGATAGTGGTACTAAAGCTCAACTCAGCTTAATAGAGGAAAGGTTAAGTGTTGTAGAGGGAATTGACTATTTTGGGCCAATTAATGTTGAAAGGTTGTGTTTGGTAGCTGGTGTTGTTCTTCTACCAAAATTTAAGGTACCTGAATTTGAAAAGTTTAATGGAACTTCATGCCCAAAAGACCATCTTACCATGTACTATAGAAAGATGATGACATTTACGTGGGATGACAAGCTATTAATTCTTGTTTTTCAAGATAGCTTGACTAGGTCTGTCGCCCAATGGTATAACCAATTGGAAAGGAGCAGGGTTACATCTTGGTTGGAGTTGGCAAGAGCTTCTATAGCTCAATATAGACATGTGTCCGATGTAGCTCCTAACCGTTGTCTCTCCAAAAAAATGGAAAAGAAGAAAGATAAGAGCTTCAAAGAATATGCACAACAATGGAAAGATGTGGCATCACAAGTTTAACCACTTTTGGCTAGGAAGGAAATTACTATGTTCTTCTTGAATACTCTCAAAGTTCCCTACTATAATTGCATGACTAGAAGTGTGACTAAGAATTTTGCAGGCATCGTATTAACTTCGAAGCCATTGAAAATGCCCTCAAGAGTGGTAAAATTGGAGTATCTATGAATGATAACAAGAAAAGTGGGTTTTCAAAGAAGAAGGAAGAAGATGCACAAGCTGTCTCAAGTAACTCACGTCGCTCATATACCCCTTATTCACCTTCAATGAATTATGCTTATTCTCAACCACCCACAAACTCATCATCAAAATGCTTACTAACCCATTTTCCATTCACAAGCCACTGCTCTTCCACCTAATGACCAAAGGAATACTTGAGCTGGACGAAATGTCACTATAGACCCTATATTGATGACATACAAAGAGTTGTTCCCATAGTTAGTAAGGGGTTACCTTACTACCCTTATTTATGTAGAGCTTTTGAAGCCTCCCTACGCAAAGTGGTATGATCCTAATACAAAGTGTGATTATCATAATGGCAATATTGGTCACTCTATTAAGAATTGTATGGGCTTGAAGAGGAAAGTCCACTCACTTGTTAAGGCTAGAATTTTGAGTTTTGGGGCAAAGGGTGACCCAAATGTGAATGATAATCCTCTGCTAGATCACACAAGGGCAACGGTTAATGCTGTGGAAGAAAGTGGATGATATTGATTAATTCACCTACTTTGAAGTTAATGGTTGTTTCTTTGTTTCTTACTTTTAATTTCATTCATCTTAGGACATTGCAGTTTTTTTGGTACTATAGGAATGCCTACGCCCAAAAGGCACTGAGAACTCTTTATGTATTGGGCCAACTTTTATTTGTTTTCATTTTCAATAAAAGATTAGTATGATGCATATTTCTCAATTTCTTATTCGAACCTTATTCTTCTGTGCAAAAACACCAATACACATATATTTACAATGTTACCAAGCTTAAAAGTATCCAAATAATGAAAATGATGATAAGAATGGCAATAAATATGAAAACAATTTTGAGAGAATTGCCTTGTTTAGTTGAATAGATTTCCAATCTGCCGAGATTGCTCAAGCAAGATGTGAATAAAAGAAAATTTATTTGAAATCTTCACTTACTAAATGTTACGAGTAAAGGTGAATCTCTACATGAAATTCTAATGAGTTTGTCCTTGTTCCATATTTTATAATACAAAAGCAAATCTGATCTATTTCCTACCAAACCCTATTACTGCAACAACGGTCAAAACGCTGCCTTTTTTAAATCTAACATCACAACAATCTTACTGTCATCAATATAATATTCTACAATTAGTTTGGTAAAAATTTGAGCATGGTGACCCTAAGATCCAAGCTTGGCTGAATACATCCACACTCACTACACTTGGTTTTACACAATTCTAAAGCCATAATCACCTTTCTCATGTTCTATGCATAATTCTACCTTAGTTTCTCATCAAGCAAAGTATACCATCAATATAAATCCTATCTAGCTGAAACCCTAAAGCTTCCATGACATGATTTTGTTTCATTTTAAGCCTATACACATGTTAACTAACTATCAAACAATCAAATATATAAGTTGAAGTAAGGCTAAAATTTCTTTCTCTCACTTTTCCTTTGACCAACTAAATCTTCAAGGTTTTTTTTCACCAAGTAAATGGCTTCGTTGAGCTTCCAAATTCAGGTATGTGATAGATGGGATCAAGATGTGCAACTTTGCTTTAAGGGGGTTTGGGTTTTGGGGTAGTTTTCCTAGGGTTCTTTTAAGCTTACTCTCTCTTCCTTAAGCTTTGTAAGAGAATGGAAATGGTGGGAGTGGGAGTTGAACAAATGAGAAAGATGAGTTAAAATAACTTTATTTATTTAATTAATTAGAAATATCTTTAATGGCTAATTACCAAATTGCCTCCTTAAAATTTCATTTATTCCATTCATGTCCTAAGCTATTTTAATATTATTTAATATATCTAATTTAAATTCAAATATTTTTTATTTTCCATTAATATTATAGTTATTTAATATAGAACGTCAAAACTTTGACTTTTACTATGGTATGGCCATCTATAAAGGTAAATTTACCAAAAAAACGCTAAACGAAGGCTTTTTAGCTCATTCGCGTTGTTTTTGGCCTTTTCGTGTGATTCAATCTATGGGCTGGAATAGGGTAAGACTTCTTTACATGTGGGGTTAATTATAACTGTCTATTGGTCAAAAGTCAAACTAAGGTGATCGTTGTTCAGAAATATTTTTCCAACCTATGGATACAACTGTCATTTTTAAATTTATTGCATGAAAACCAAAGCATGCACAAACGAATGAATTTTAAGATATAGATTCTTACTGTCTTAATATTTCACTCCGAATATTGATACTCTAGAGTCTCGTCTCAATCTAGACAGTAGAAGTCCCTGTAGGGCCCACATCACACTTTGTTTCTATACCTACAAGGCATAAAGGGAACTTATCATTCTTTTTAGATCTAATCATTTTGACTTCAAATATAATTTATATGGATAAAAGGAATTGTGAATCTCACAAATGGTCTCAATATTAAGTTTTTAATGGTTTACTGAACTGTTGACTAACGAAAGGACTTAGCTATCTTGCGAAATAGAAAAATTTGGGGCAGAAGTTGAATTAAGGTCAAACGTTAGGGAGTTGGATGTAATTTAGCCTAAAAATAAATTAGAAATTTATTTGACTGATACTAAATTGTTTAACAATGTTTGAATGTGTAGCAAGACGTTAAGGCAATGAACGCGAATTTAGCTAAGTTCTATTTAGGCACGCTAAGCTCAAAGACTGGTAAGACAATATCGTAACTTGACACATTGTATAAAACAAATTAGAAAATTTATTTAATTAGTACTCAGTTGATTTGATCATGTTTAAGTTATACCGAAAGTGAAAAAGATGCGATTGGCATTTGGTGAAGCTGGAGCTCGTCAAAGCACTAATCTTTGACACTAGGTAAGATACTTTTATAAGGTTGCATTAATATTATATTGTGTAAATGGGAAATTATGTTTATGTGATTATTTGATATTGGCAAATCGTTAAAGTATTCATAGAAGATTGATTATTGGTGTTAGAATATAGATATGGAGTTGTGGGAATATGTGTTGAATACTATAAGGATTTTGATAGAACAATGATAAAATTGATGTAAAAAGTATGTGTTGAGTACTATAAGGATTTTGATAGAACGATGATAAAATGATGTCAAAGTATGGATAAGAGATTATGAAAAATATGGAATGATGTTAAGATAAATGATAAATTTTGGAATTGTGTTGGAATATGATGGAGCATAGCAGGGATAGTATTAATATGTGGTCAAGCATTGAAATAAACATGGACTATGTCTTGAGAAGTGTAGAGATTGTTCAAGTGTTTTAGAAAACTTTGTTTCGATATGGAAAGTCATATTGAAAATTGATGATTGTCATGGTGTTGGGATATGTATATAAATATATATATAACTATATTCAATTATATAATAATTATTGTCACTTTGTGTGGTGTATCTGACATTGATATACTGTGTCATGCTTTAGAGTCGAATGAAACAATTATGAGAGAGCATTAGGAATGGCAACGAGTAGGGCACGGGTAATTTTGAGGTACCTTACACTGAACTCATTTATATACCACACTACCCAAACCCTATAATTACCCGAATATTTTTTATCCTTCCTACTTGAACCCTACCCTAATAATTTTGGCACTAACCGTTTAACTACCCGAATTTGTTTAATTACCTGTTTAATAAGTCAAAATTTTGACTTTCAAACTATTTCACAAATGCCAAATATTCAACCCGAACCCAAATCTGGATTGACAAAAAGTCTGAATTATGCATTTCATATTAATTAAAGACAAAATCAAGCAATAATTAGAATGAAAATATAAAGTCCATAGTTTAACACAATTTTGAAAACACAACAAACAACTTTAAAAAGGCAACAAATAACAACTTCAAGTTCATAGAAATCTATTTATGAAACTAAAAAGAAACATAATTTGATAAAAATCAACCTAACAACATTTAAAATTCCTTCAATCCTTGACCAATAATCATTCTTTATCACCAACAAACATGAAATCCATACCAACATATGGACCTTCTACACAAACAAAATAGATAAAATATTATTGTAACCCTTGAAATGAAATATAACAATATATTTTACTTTCAAATAAAAAATAAATGAAATAAAAATATATTAAGTGAATTATTTACCTCCTAGCTCATTCCTTAACCAATTTTGGGAGCACATCAATGCCTCCAAAGTATCCAGATGAAGCCTACTTCAATGATTATTCACTACTCTCCCACTAGTGCTAAATGTAGATTCGGATGCAACTTTAGAAATAGGAATAGCAAGAAAGTCTCTAGCAATCAATTACAAAGTGGGATACTTTATCCCATTTGTCTTTCACTAATTAAAAATATAAAAAAAAATTGTGTCCAAGGCAAAACCGGCTCATAAGATAGTGATCTAACTCTGACTTCACATGCACACTAGTAGAAGAATTACTAAGGAATGCAACCAACTTGGAAAAATCATCTTGTCGAGAAGAAGGGATAGTAAGTGCTTGAACAGGTGGTATTAACTTAATGATGCAGGGCAAGAACCACGTGATTTGGTTTAGAGGATCTATGTTGGTATTCATGAAATAAATCATTACAAGTTCTCTTTCTTGTTCGACCTCAAAGATTGCAACATCACCATAAATTTCACCACCTTCATTTTATACCTAAGATCCAAGACAACTACCACAACTAACATAATATGAATTATACTCCAATATTTGTCAAACTTGTCAAACATTTTCTTAGCCATTACACTAACTACAACATTAGTAGTACACATCCATTTCAATAGTGCACTTCGAAGTTGACAAATTTGAATAAAATAAGCAATAGAATACTTTGTATCGGAAAAAATTTCTGTGGCATTATAAAAGATTTCCAACTTTTAAATAATAGTTTTTGCCATCTCCCAAACTTTCTCACTAGGCACTTGTCACGACCCGAAGGCCATGATGTACACTTAACACTTACACTTATTCCACATACCAAATTTACAAACTAAATTTTTCCTTTTCGATTCATGGATTATATTTGGTGTCAGTGTAGTCACTAAATGATTCTCACTTATTCTTTTCATTTTGATTCAACTTAACTAACATATTTTTTTATGCAAAGGTGAGTTAAATGACTCTCTAAGACATATAATGATCATTTTTAATCCATAACGTAATCTTGCCTAAAACCAGATTAAAAATATCTCCCTTTATATTTAGAGATTTTCCCAGAAAGAGAACCTGTAAAATGTTACCACTTACCATAATCCAATCATACCACATCAATTCTGCTAACCACGTGTTCATGTCATAGTGTAATTCATCAAATAATTATCATGTCAACGTTCTTAATATCCACCATTAATTATCACACACTTGTCGAATCCAAGATCACACTCGATCATCATATCACTCTCAAAATAAATTAAAATGATCCTATATTACATTCCATGACACAAACACACTGTACTGTGTAAACTATATAGAATGTACATGTAAACAAAATAACACACTATTTGTATGCCTCGAAAAATAGAGAAAGCAGGCTCAAAGGATGCTGGTATATACCTATGCTTGGTACGGTCCTTGATGGCCCAAACTGAACTCCAAACTTGAACTCTAGCTCGTATGATCTGCGATGATGTTAGAAAGGGATGAGCAAACTATGGCTCAGTAAGTAGTTTAAGTAAATGTATGCGAGGCTCATGTCGCTCTACATGTAAGTGTACGAAAAAGTAGTAATTGAAGTGACGCGTATGCATGGTATTATGTCACGATACCAATGATTTAATACCAACTTCAATTAAAACACTTTTGCGATGCACTTTAATTAAAACAGTTACATTATCCACTTAATTCAAGCAGAATCACTACACATTTAATTTGGGATACCATCACTATGTTCTTAATTTGAAATGCAATCACAATGTCATTAGTTCGAAACACATCACGATGCACTTAGTTCGATGCACAATCTCCATGCACTTAGTTCAAAATATATGCATTGTGCACTTTTAAAACAAAAGAGCTTATGAAAATCGAAGCAACAAATTTCAAAACTGATCAATTATCACTTTAGGTATAAGCCTCAATTTACTGAAACGATTTCAAATCGATCACTTGTCACCTTTAGGCGTAAGCCCTAATTCAATAAAATGATTTAAAACTAATTAGGCAGTTATCCCGATTCACTGATATACATTTAATATCCACCCTAGTTAGTGATGGATAAAAACTCATAGAGACATAATCGTGTAGCATGTAGTTCCCTCAAGACTCTAGAGGTGGCTCCCACAGTTTCGGAGGTACTTATGTATCACGTAGTTCCTTTGGGGTCTCTAGAGATGGCTCCCATAGTCCAAGAAGTATCCATGTAGCACTTAGTTCCCTTAGGACTCTAAAGGTGGCTCCCACAGTCTCACAGGTATCTATATAGTACATAGTTCTTTTGGGGTCTTTAAAGGTGGCTCCCACAGTCCAAGAGATATTCATGTAGCACTTAGTTCCTTTAGGACTCTAGAGGTGGCTCCCACAATCTCAAAGGTATCTAGGTAGCACTTAGTTCCTTTGGGGTCTTTACGGGTGGCTCCCATGGTCCAAGAGATATTTATGTAGCACTTAGTTCCTTTAGGGATCTAGAGGTGGCTCCCATTGTCTCAAAGGTATCTGTATAGCACTTAGTTCCATTGGGCTCTCTAGAGGTGGTTCTAATGGTCAAAGAGATAATCATGTAGCATTTAGTTCCCTTAGGACTTTAGAGGTGGCCCCCACAGTCTTAAAGGTATCTGTGTAGCAATTAGTTCCTTTGGGGTCTCTAGAGGTGGCTTCCATGGTCCAAGAGTTATTCATTCAGCAATTAGTTCCCTTAGGACTCTAGAGGTGGCTCCCACAGTCTTAAAGGTATTTGTGTAGCACTTAGTTCCTTTGGGATCTCTAGAGGTGGCTCCCATAGTCCAAGAGATATTCATGTAGCACTTAGTTCCTTTAAGATTCTAGAGGTGGCTCCCACAGTTTCAAAGGTATTTGTGTAGCACTTAGTTCCTTTGGGGTCTCTAGAGGTGGCTCCTATGGTCCAAGAGATATTCATGTAGCACTTAGTTCCTTTAGGCCTCTAAAAGGTATCCATGTAGTACTTAGTTCATTTGGAGTCTCTAAAGGTGGCCCTATGGTATGGTATCTGCAACCTTAGAATACTCTAGCCTTGCTAATCAATCAAGAACTAGAACCTATTTATTGGTTTTCTAGACAAATATGATTTGTATAGAGCATTAGGCTCGATAGGCACATTGCATTGATAATCTAGAGCAATAAGCGCGATAGATTGGTAATAAAATCTAGAGCAAGCTTGAGAGGCTCAAAGTGATCGAAGGTCAATGGGTTTGCCTGCACTTAGAAGCAGAGCTAAAAACTGAGTACAAATCGAAAGCTTATAGTTCACAAAATGGTGCACTTATCAAAACTTAACAAAATAAGACATGTCATTGAGATTCAAAGGTACCCGTGTAGCATGTAGTTCCTTTAGGACTCTAGAGGTGGCTCCCATAGTCCTAAAGGTATTTGTGTAACACTTAGTTCCTTTGAGATCTCTAGAGGTGGCTCCCACAGTCTGAAATCAGATGACCTTGGCCGTTTTGCCAAGTAGGTGCTCGGTTTTCAAAACACATATTAGAAACAATATTTCATTTTCAAATTGCTTGGATGTCAATAATTACAAAATCAATTCAATACTATGATTTTCAAATTAAAACATAGTATCCGATATTATAAAACTCCTGCATAAAAGAAATGTGAACTGAGTATGCAATGCAGGAATCGTTTATACATCAATAATATGTCACAATACACTTTGCATGGATGCCTAGTGTAATTAATGCAAGACATGCACACGTACACTTAGCTTTTGCATATAAAATGAGCTAGGTTTATAATTTCACTTATTCCTATTCAAATCACTAAATATTTCGACAATATAACGGCTTATATTTTAGCCTAACCCAACCTATAGAAAATGCAATTCTAATGAATCTATTACAATAATTCCACAGCAACAACTCGGCTATCTCATTACAATCAATTCATTTCATTTTTTTATATTTACCTTCTTATCACAAACAATCAATCACATAAGCATATATATAGTCAGCCAATATGTAAGCTAATTTCTACTTAGCACATGCATAAATCACTTCATTCAACATGCAAGTTTGATTGGCCACAACACACAAGACAGAAACAACTTCTCAAATCCAGAGCAAGCATAATCGATAAACACAGTTCATCTGAATCGCCAAGCTTACCTCTACTTACCTCAATTGTTTAAGTAATAGCATTTCATCGCTTAATCCATAAATAAATTAATTATGTCTATGAAAGAAACTTAATCATCTCCTAAGAGATGATCCAAGCAAGCTTTACTTAATCCACATACCTGAATGATTAGTAATTTATCTTCTTCAAGACTCCAAGTTAGAGCTCATCTTTTACACCTCCAAATTCAATACTCAAGCTCCAATATCGCTCCAATTAAATTTATTTCCATCTTAATAACTTAACTTCAATATGATTAATCACATGCTAAAGCACATATTTTAAAATCGAAATCGTATAAGTTCATTACAATATCTGAACTTAACTCTTCACTATCATATAATATATATAGCCCCTTATAACCAAAGTACCTTCTCTTATTTTCTACTCAATATCACTTTTATTTATATATATATATATATTTATATACTTTAATAAGAATAATTACCCTTAGGAAAGCCCTTGACTAAACCCTTGCTTAGTTTTTCAAGGATTTTTGCGATAATATCCTACACAACCTATTTACTGTAATTCCAATATCAATTCCGTTACTTACAATCATTTCACATTTGCAGAATATATATATATATATATATTAAATCTTTAATATAAAGCGGCCTTACCTACTCGGTTTTCTTTTGTTTCAACCCTTCGCCTCTCGTTTTTAGTTTGAGCTTCCCTAGTATAGCCTCCCCGAGAAGAGTCTTTGACTTTAGTTGTCTAATCCCCTACCATTGCTCTTATGTCCATGATGGTGCTACCAACCCGAAAAGAACTTCCTGTCTTATCTTGGCCCCAATATGACAGCCTTTAGAAACACTGTATATCGCTCTTTTGCTATAACTAACAATACCACATACTTCAATAAATATACATTCATAAAATTAAACCTTAAACCATCAAGGATTTCAAATTTCCTTACTCATATCTAATCATTATGTATATATTTTTTATATATACATATATTCTATTTTATTTATTTATTGTTAATTTACTTTATTTTTTTATTTATTATTTTTTCTCCCTTTTTTGCTGAGTCAGTCAGATCCGGTTTAACCCGCTATTTTCATCCCTTACTGTTGAAGTCGAGGATAGCTTTCAGGGTGAATAGTGGCAGAGTTTCTTTGAGGATTTGTTTCCTCCTTTTGTATCCGAGGATTCGGATGATATTTATAAACCGAAGAGGATGTTGGGATGACGTGGAGAGGGTGACTCAAACTTGTCTAATCATGATCCAATAGAATTGGCTCGAGCTTGCCAACTGTAATATAGGTTGGCGAGACAACTGAGGTTAAATTTCCCGCCTAAGGCTCTCTATTGCTTGTTGAGTACCGAGGTAATGATGGAGGCCAGCCTGGTTAGCATGTCAGGTGCCGATCTAAGCATGTTAAAGTGTATTTGGGTCAACGTATCAGGCGCTGACCCTGGAACATTCTACTGAGGTTAACATAAGGCTGTAATAGTTGCGGCCACGTCACCTTCAGACGGATCTTCTCTAGCTTGACCGAGGTGAAAGGCTGAATTACCCTTGTTAATAAATTACTCCTCATCATTCAGTCCCCCCCAAAGTCAGTTTTAAAGCTCGGTGTGTGAGCAGAGGGGACAGCTCGTCACGTGTACTGAGGTTGGCTTGGGACTTTACAATTTGAGTGGAGATGCTTCAGGTCGGCTTGCTTTAAATAATTGGTAGACGTACTTTGTTCAAATCATCTCGGGACTTGTTCTATTTATTTAATGTGGCGTGTTTTGATTTTGGGACGAACACCGATTTTTAGCTCTTCATTTGAACAAAATGCACCCGACCTCGCATGCATGCCTAACTTGAGTCTGGCGTTCCTCTAGTGTGTGCCTGACTTCAACCGCACACTACTCGCGCGTTGACATGAGGTACACAAAAATGAGCTTTACAGGTTAGCTTAATTGTGCCGACATAAGGCACATTAAGATGAGCTGGTGCATGAGCTTAGTTTTGATGACCTGAAAAATGCCAAGGTGAGCTCCAAGTATGAGCTTAGTAATATGGCCTGATGTATACCAAGTGAACTTTATGCATGAGCTTAGGTGTGCCAACTTAAGGTGTAACAAGGTGGGCTCTACGCGTGAGCTTAGGCGAGCCGACCTGAGGATCATTGATGTTGAGCTTAGGCGTACCGACCTGACGTGAACCGAGGTTAGCTCTGCGCGTGAGCTTAGGAGAGCTGACCTGATGTGAACCGAGGTTAGCTCTATACGTGAGCTTAGGCGAGCCAACCTGATGTGAATCGAGGTTAGCTCTATGCTTGAGCTTATGTGGGCCGACCTGAGGATCACTGATGTTGAGCTTAGGCGAGCCGACCTGATGTGAACCAATGTTAGCTTTACGCGTGAGCTTAGTCGAGCCGACTTGAGGATCACTGATGTTGAGCTTAGTCGTGGTGACCTGATGTGAACTGAGGTTAGCTTTGCGCTGAGCTTAGGAGAGTCGACTTGATGTGAACTGAGGTTAGCTCTACATGTGAGCTTAGGCGAGCCGACCTGATGTGAATCGAAGTTAGCTCTACGCATGAGCTTAGGCGGGACGACCTAATGTGAATCGAGGTTAGTTAGCTCTATCGTAAGCTTAAGCGAGCCGACCTAAGGTTGGTTATGAACTATTCTAGCTTTCATTCATCTAACTTCTTCTCATGAGCTATGGTAACCTTTACCAACTAGCTTTTTCATGTGTCTTAACGAACTTTTCCTTAAGCCTTAACTTAGTGAGCTCTTCCCTAAGCCCTAAGTTAATGAGCTTTTCCCTAAACCGTAACTTTGAGACCTCTTCCTAAAGCTTTGACTTGAGGAGCTCATCCCTAAACCTTAATTCAGGGAGTTCTTCTTTAAGTTTTAACATATGGAGTGCTTCCCTAAGCCTTAACTTGGCGGGCTCTTCTTGAAGCTTTTAGCTTGGCGAGTTCATCCCTATACTTTTGTTATGGCGAGCTTTTCCTTGAGATTATGTGACGCCTCGGGGTGCACCCACTGGTCCACCGACCCGAGCCACCGCCCCAGGCGGGTCACTCATCCGTATTGTCCGCTCTGGGGTGCACCACACAGGCCACCGCCCCTCACGGATTTATCGGGAATAAATTCCCAATTCGCGTCCCCCAGGAGGTTCGAACTTAGGACCCTTAAATACCTAGTTCTTACACTCCTGGTACCATTGAGACAAGTTGTCTCAATGGTACCAGGAGTGTAAGAACTAGGTACTTAAGGGTCCTAAGTTCGAACCTCCTGGGGGACGCGAATTGGGAATTTATTCCCGATAAATCCGTGAGGGGCGGTGGCCTGTGTGGTGCACCCCAGAGCGGACAATACGGATGAGTGACCCGCCTGGGGCGGTGGCTCGGGTCGGTGGACCAGCGGGTGCACCCCGGGGCGTCACAATAAAACGCGCGTTTTATTGTGACGCCCCGGGGTGCACCCGCTGGTCCACCGACCCGAGCCACCGCCCCAGGCGGGTCACTCATCCGTATTGTCTGCTTTGGGGTGCACCACACAGGCCACCGCCCTCACGGATTTCTTTCGCGTCCGCCGTGACTCGAACCCCTTACCACTTGTAAGTGTCAAGTCACGACTAACCATTGTCCAATGGTTAGTCATGACTTGACACTTACAAGTGGTAAGGGGTTCGAGTCACGGCGGACGCGAAAGAAATCCGTGAGGGGCGGTGGCCTGTGTGGTGCACCCCAAAGCGGACAATACGGATGAGTGACCCGCCTGGGGCGGTGGCTCGGGTCGGTGGACCAGCGGGTGCACCCCGGGACATCACAGATTAATTAGGAGACTTTTTTCTCTAGGCTTTAGTTTGGTGAGCTCTTCCCTATTCTCAACTTGGCATGCTCTTCCTCGATCTTTAAGTTTGGTGAGATCTTTCCATAGGTCTTTACTTGGTGAGCTCTTCCCTGAGTTATTCCTTAAGCCTTCCAAGCTTGGTAAGCTCTCCTCGAGCTTTTTTTTTTGTTCGGCAAGATCTTTTCTTCAGCTTAACTTAGTGAGCTTCTTTCCAGAGATTGGCGAGCTCTTTTTTCTCTAGCTATAACTTGGTGAGTTCTTTTAACTTGGCGAGCTCTTTTCTAGAGCTTTAACTTGGCTAGCTTTTCCCTGAGCTCTATGTTTGGTGAGCTCTTTCTTTGGTTTTAACTTGGCGAGCTCTTTCTTCATCTTACTTGGTGAGCTCTTTCTAGAGCTTGGCGAGCTCTTTCTAGAGCTTGACTAGCTCTTCCTTGAGCTTTAACTTGGAGAGCTTTTTCTAGAGCTTAACCATCTCTTGCTTGAGCTTTAACTGGGAGAGCTCTTTCTAGAGCTTTTACTTGGCCAGCTCTTCCTTGAGCCTTTATGTTTGGCAAGCTCTTTCTTGAGCTCTAACTTGGCTAGCTCTTCCTTGAGCTTTAACATGGCGAGCTCTTTCTAGAGCTTTAACTTCGTAAGTTACTTCCTCAGCTTTATGTTTGGCTAGCTCTTCCTTGAGCTTTTTCTAGAGCTTGGCCAGCCCTTCCTTCCTTAGTGCATTTTGTCTTCTTGGCTTAAGCCATTTTAGCTATGGGTTTTGTTCCTCTTCTTTCGAAGAACATAGTGTTTTTAGTGCCCACTTGTTCTGCTGAATTCTTTTGCCCATTTGTTGTTCTCAAGCTCTCTTCCCCCTTTTTGTAGCTTAAGAGCTATTCTTTATCCACCTTGATGGCTATCATTTTCTCAGCATTGATGTATCTCTCAGCTCAGTGAAGGAACTGTGGTAGAGTTTTAGGGGGTTCTAGCAAGAGGGAGAATTCAAATGTGGAGCTCATCCACTTTTTGTAGCTTTGTTGGTTGTTCTCTCTATTTTTATCCATCTTGACTATCTGCTCTTGGTATGAAAATGTTAGCACAAAAAGTTTCAAAAGATGAAGAAGGTTAGAAGTACCATCGTAAGTGTCGACGGTAGGCATCCCTAAGCTGGTTTGAGGTTAAGCTCCGTCGATATCTTCCACGAACAGTGAGCTTGCCAACGACTTTTGCTCATCCCCATGCACCAACTCTTTTTTCCTTATCTACCTCACTGTATCATCCATTGGTACCCAAGCTCCTGGTTCTAGCAAGGTAATTTGGGCTTATTGGCGAGGCTGAGGTGCCATGGGTTCTTCTTCCTCTGTCACCCTCCCTTTGGTGGCCATCCTCGACTGCGACTAAGAGAAATGCTAGAGCCCCCTACCTGGCGCGCCAAATGTTAAAGTCAAGGATGGATCTCAGGGTGAATAGTGGCGAAGTTTCTTTGAGGATTTGTTTCCTCCCTTTGTATCCGAAGATTAGGATGATATTTATAGACCGAAGAGGACATTGGGATGACGTGGAGAGGGTGACTCAGACTTGTCTGATTGTTGTCCAATAGAATTGTTTCGAGCTTGCCAACCTGTAATATAGGTTGGTGAGACAACTGAGATTAAATTTCCCGCCTAAGGCTCTCCATTGCATGTTGAGTATCGAGGTAATGATGGAGGCCAACCTGGTTAGCGTGTCAGGCGGCGATCTAAGCATGTTAAAGTGTATTTGGGTCAGTGTATCAGGCGCTGACCCTGGAACCTTCTACCGAGGTTAACATAGGGTTGTAATAGTTACGGCCACGTCACCTTCAGACGAGTCTTCTTGAGCTTGACCAAGGTGAAAGACTGAATTACCCTTGTTAATAAATTACTCCTCATCACTTACCTTATCAGCGGCAGCAGAACAGTGGTGTGCGAGGTGGCAGAGTGGTGGGAGAATGTGATAACCGCAAAATTTCCACTGTCTAATGTTGGAAATTAATATTAAAGAAAATAAATAAGTTGAAATAAATAAATATAATTATGATATCGAAATATTAGTGAAAATTTCCATGAATTGAGGAAGGGACGATTTAGGAGATTCATATGAAGGAAAATCAAATTAGAAATAAAAATAAGGTTGGAATTATGGAAAATAATGAAGAGAGGAAATTTAATTTGTATAAATTGAAATCCAAATTAAATAAGAAAATGAGAAAGAAATATGATATATATTTATATAATTATATATTATATAAATGTATTTTGATACAAATACATATGTATTTAAATGTTATATAGTATATATTATTATACATTAGTATATATATGTATATATATACTATTTTATAAATGTAAATAATACATATGTATACAAATATAACATCTTATGTATATATAAATATATATATATATATATACATATATAAGAAATGTAAAGATATTTTACATTAAAGTTGTATATATATATATATATATATATATATATATATATATATCTTGTAAATACAATTTGTATTGTATTATTACATTTATATAAATATATATAAATGTTATTTAATTTAAAGTATATAAATATACATATATATATATATACTAGATATATATTTTAATACACAATATATATCTTTATATATAATGTATATATAGTACTATACTATCTATAAAATAATAATATTATATGTATAATATATATTATAAGTATAATATATATAATTAAAATAGAAAATAAATAAAAAAAGAAATAGAAGGAGTCGGGAACCCCGATTCCTTCCCGACTGAGAGG
Source organism: Heritiera fomes (assembly GCA_032173925.1). Taxonomy (NCBI): domain Eukaryota; kingdom Viridiplantae; phylum Streptophyta; class Magnoliopsida; order Malvales; family Malvaceae; genus Heritiera; species Heritiera fomes. The sequence goes on from JAPDPM010000005.1 coordinate 15,859,815, forward strand.
TCGATGGCAGCAACAATTGTTGCCATTGGCGAAATAAAAGAGGGAAGAGGAGAGGAGGCGTCGCCGGTCGACGAGGAAGGGTGAATACCACGAATGACGGCTCGAAAAAGGAAAGGAAACCGAAGCAGAATTAACGAAGCCAAAAAGAGAAAGGAGAGGAGAAAATCGACGGTGCCGGCCAGTCCATGCACTGCCACCTCAACCCCGACCTCGACGGAGGTGAAGGGAAGAAGAAGGAAGCCACCGATGAGGACAACGACGACCGAGGAAGGAGGAAAGAGAAAGAGAAAGAGAAAGAGAAAGGCCGAACCTTCCGTCGCCACATCCATTGCCTTGCCGTCGAGCTGGGCTGAACGGAGGCCACCAGCAAGTTCGCCGTGACGTCGGCCAGCTATGGAGTGGCCGAACCTCCAGGAAAGGAGGCCGACGGTTACCGAACCGACTGAACCTACGAAGGAAGGCTGAACCGGTCTGGACCGGTTCAGACAAGGAAGAAGGGAAAAGAAAAGAAAAAGAAAAAGAAAAGAGGTAAAGAAGAAAAGAGAAAAAAAAGAGAGAAAAGGAAATTTTCGAGAATTCGAAAATTTCGGAAATTATGGAAATTCAGTAAAAAATTTTTGAAAATTAATTTCGAGTAATTTTTAATAAATTGTGAAAAAAATTCTAAAATATAGAATTTTACTTCCAGAAAATCACCTTCGATGACCGAGACGATGGAATTTGGAAAGGTGAACACAGGCGCGACGGTGTGAGGAAGTCGCCGACACGAGACAGGTAAGGGAGACATGTGCAGCCTGTAAGGATATTCGGCACACATGTTTTAACTATGCATTTAATTTTATAAATGCTGTTGATAATGATTGGTTGGAAAATTGTGGTGATTTACCGGTTGAAATTATAAACTGTATTTTCCGTGCAAGAGGCTAGCCAATTGGCAGCCGTTATACTGCCGAAAAATTATCGAAAATTATCGAAAATCATAATAAATGATTTTATTTCACGAGAAACGATTTCCAATCACAAAAATCGAGAAATTGATTATTTTTCATAAAACATGAATATACGGAAATTTAATTTTAAAATATTCATGTTCTCGAGAAAGTGTGGAAATAAAATCACCGAAAATTCTCTCGAAGTGTAAGATTACACGTAATACGAGATGAAAAAAGAAAAGACATAAAGTGAATATTTTATTAATATTTCTTCAAATATTCACTTGATTTCATAAATAAGCTTTATGGTTTTAATTATGAAAACAATTATTTATAAAAATTTGATAAAGGTTAATTAAAGATGGAAAATAGTATTTTGAGACTAGAATGTCTCTACACGTGTTTATAGAGGAAAACATGGTGACGGGATTGTTGAATTTGGAAAATAAATATTTTATTTTTTCATAAATCATAAAAATAATCTATTTGAATTCCGATAACTTGAAAACCATGTTTTAGAAAGAAAGCACGGAAAATCGTGCGTACATGTTTTACGGTGAAAAAGAAATATTCATGAGATTTTATTTTACAGTGTGATTAATTAATTAACTGTTTTCACCGTATGGAAAATATGATTTATGCCTTTATGAAATATTTTGAAAAATGTTATTTATTTTATTTATTTCATAAAGGTGATGATATATACATGTGAGCCTTATGGATAATTGTAAAATATTTCAAATTACTGTGTTTAAAATCCATAAAGGCTATGGTACGGTTTTATACTGTTTTGAGACTTAGGCCCCGAGTTTCATGCATCATACTATTACTGTCACGTGGCTGATTGATCAGCTACTCATCAGCGTCCCGGATGTCACTTAGCAAGTGTACACCAATGACATATTATAGATCATGACCATAGATCTTAGTACTGTTACTGTGTCACTTAGGAGACGAAGATAGCATGATTTAATTATAGGGTGATGCTTAGTCTCACTTACTGCTTACTGTTTATTGAAAGGATTTACTGAATCCTGTTTATTGTACTATACTGTTTACTGTTTACTGAACATAACCGTACCAAAACACTGTTTTACTGAACTGTACTATCACTATTGACTGTTTACTGAAATGGTAGCCACTGATTACGGTTTTACTGGACTGAAAGCTACCATTTACTGTTTACTGAACTGAAAGCTACCATATGCTTTTTTTGAATCGGTAGCTACTCTTTACTGTTTACTGGAAAGGATTTCATTAAAATTATTTCTAATATAGAAATAATTAATGAACTAATTATCCAACGGTTTTGGATATTTATAAAATCGTTGTACTGAAGTGATAAGAAGTAAACTACTGTTTTACTACTATACTATCACATGTTTTAAACCATACTGAAGTGAAGAAAAATAAATGGTTTAATCTAAGGGAAAATGAGTATTAAAGTGTTTTGAGAACAAATTATAAAATACTCTCTACAGTTGCTTCTAGGTTTCGAGACAAGACATGTATTTTAAAATACCTGCCTTATTCCATCCGGATCCCTAACCGACTGTAGTATCCTTCCTACATGTGAGTCTAGAGCCCTTCTAGGAAAATTTAAAAGTTTTTCAGTATATAGGTAGCTGAATATCAAGTGTTGCATATAACTCTCTTATTGAGCCGTGGTTTGCTAACCCCTTAATTTTAACATTTCAGATTTTCGAGGACTGAGAGTCTGATATCTAAGGATTTCGGTTGTGCATTTGAGGACGATGCGATAGCTTGATTTACTACATGAGGTACGATAATTTATTTTCCGTATTTAGACTTATTTACAATACTACTTTCTTATGAATTAAGATAGGGGATGTAATTCATATTATAATTTCATATGAAATTGTTTAAATGTAACTGAAAAGTAAAGTATCGCAGACAGCCCAACCGTCAAAATTGTGTAATAATATGTGTATTACTGTGTTACTGGACTGTTACACACACGAATGGCAACAGCAGCTGGGGGCGGCACAATTCATTCTCTTTCTTCCATCGCTCGATTTGGCCACCAGTACAAGACCCAATGCCAATCTCTTTTCCTCCTCCTGGTCAGTGATGCCCCTTCTCACCTGATCTGTTTCCATTTCTATTTCTTTACTCGTCTCTTTTTCTCTACTAGTTTCCATTTGGTCTAACTCCTTTGCAGGTTAGATCCCTTTCTGGCAACCCTCTTTTTCCTTTCTCCCTTTCCGGTCGGCTACATTTATTTCCTTTCTTTCCTTTTTTTTTTCTTTTTAACAAGCTTCGGCAAACTGCAAGCTTCAACAGACGCGGTCTGCTAAAGCAAAGAGAAACCCACTCACCGAAAATCTTTCTTTCTTTATTTATTATTTTTTAATATACATAAATATTTATTTCTTTTCTATTTAATATATAATAAATATATATTAGATCTAATAAATATACATTATAATATGTATTATATTAGATTTGATATTTACACATATAATTTGATATTTATACATATATATACAATCTATATAACTAATGATTTCTATATATATATGTATGTTTGTATGTATGTGTGTATGTATATATATATATATATATATATATAATATTCATTATATTCATGTATATTTACTTTTTCCTTTTTCTATATATATATATATATGTGTGTGTGTGTGTATACTTTTATTTAATTTAAATCCTTTTTCAATTTAAATAAATTCCTAAAATTTAAGCAATCACTTAATTAAATAAATTCTCATAACTCTCGAATATCTTATATCAACTTATACGAGTCTAACATAAATTGATTTCCCAACCAAAGTTGATAAATCATGATAGTCACAACACTTTAGTATAAAGTTGAGTTCCAATAGCAATTTCCTAAGTTTCAACCTACGAAACAGATCTTTGTATCCAATAATAGTTTGAACCATCAAGTAAGTTGAGTTCCACCTAGTTCTACAATCAAGCATCAACTTTTTAGAACACAACACTTTTGGTTAATGTGCCACATCTTCAAATTTTTCTACTCTAGAAGGACTAGTTGACCAAAATGCCATACTCTTAGAATATTATCAATTGCATGTTCTATTGTAGATAATCCATCCTTGACAATTAGATTCAAGATATGTGCATAACATCTCATTTGAAGGATTTTCCTATCACGTAAAAGTTCAAAATATAACTTATCTACTATGACAGAAACCATACCATCATTAGAACTACAATTATCCATAATCATAGTAGAAATTTTGGTCTCTATATTCCTTTGAGTCAACGATGTCATCAATTCTTTCGCAAGAACCTCATTGGTGTGAGGTACTGGTACATCAACAAACCTACATGTTTAAAATAACATTAGTTGATTTGCTAATACTTTGTTCAATGAATAGTGTACCAAATGTTAAAAGATTCAAATGAATTGTTTACCTCAAGATACGATTTTGCAACAGCCAAGACTCATCAATAAAATAGTAGTGACAGACATGTAACCTTTCTTTTGGTTTGAAGTCCACATATCCATCGTAATTACTATTTGACTTTTTAACTTCTCAAGCACACCATCAACTTCACCTTCTTCGATTGATCAATCGTGAGAATGTCCTCCTTAAGTTTTACAAGAAACCATCTTAAAAAGAGGTTGAAGACCAGCAACAAATCTTCTAAAACCAACATGATCTATAATAGAAATAAGATACTCATGCACAATTATAGCACGAGCCAACTCATTTCTTGAGACACCTTAATCAAATGTGAAATTTTCAAAACGAACCTTCCTATCACTTTTTTTATCCAAACTAATCATCTTCTGCTCTTCAAAGCATCTTTCAATGGTTGAATTCTTTCTACTTAAACAAGTACCCATGTGGTTTTTCATAGCTTTTGTTCCATTATTGATATCAGCCTTAAGAACTTTTTTATAGTAATTGTAAATTGTTACATCTTCTCCACTTATAGTTTTCTTTTCAAAGTGCTCCCAAACCTTTGAAGTTAACTTACGCACTTGTTTCTTGAATCTAGTATTGGTGGTATTAGGGAGGTAGATGGTGTTGGAGCTAACCTAAAAGGACCAAAAGAGGGCATGCTAGAAGCAGGCATGCTTGTGTTTCCTGAACTTGAACCCATTGCTGTGGATCGATTGCAACCTTATCATTCTCATTGACAATCTCAACATTCCAATAAATGATATTAAAGTAAATTTTTATTCATTTTTCAATTAAAAATAGCCAAAAAGAGTGCAGGAATCAACATAGGATCGATCCCCATTTGGCAAAATGCTAAAGGGATAGATCCCATCCCTTAAGGTATCAATCCCCTATGTCTTGGAAAGGCTCCAACGGCAAGTTTTATGAAGACCAACTGGAAGGTATGCTTTTAAGCTCTACCAAATTTTGACAAGCAATCATAGGAGTATAAATAGAAACTCAGAAGTTTAAGACACCAAGAGACTCCATTCTACATCATCTTTAAGCTTTAAAATCATCTCTTGTGCTACAAATTCTACTCCATCTATCATTCACACACTTTCTTGTATAGCATAGCACAAAAGCTTGTATAGATTCTTTTAGAGCTCAAATTATAGTCACCCACCTATTAGAGGTTATCTTTGATTACATATCTTTAAACCCATACACAATTTGTAAAAAGGAGTGAACCCCTGAAAGCTTCATTATAAGTGAGGTATTGGGTAGAAAGGTTTTCTCTTTGAGCCATAAAAGGGAGAGGTAGTAAGGTTTGCTACTTGATCTCAAAAACATTAGTGGTTGTATGGTTTGCTCCTTGAGCCCAAAAAACGGAGTGGTGTAAAGGTTACTCTTAAGCCTTCGAAAAAAAGTAGAATGAATCCAATAGTGGATTTGAGAAAATCCTTGGGAGCATCTCAAGGTAGAGGATGTAGGTAAGGTTGCCGAACTCCTATAAATCATTTGCGTATAATTCTCTAACTCTTTACTCTTTTCTTTCTTGCAATTAAATTGTGCTATTATATTGTGGTTGAATTGTATGCTTGATTAGCCTAGAGAACTTAGAAAACTATTATATATGACAGTGAATTTAGAATATTGAAAAACAAACCTAAGGGTTATTAAAAACTAATTCACCCCTTTTTCGGTTAGGTAATTGAACCAACAATTTGCGTTAGAGCTTGGGCTCTTGCAACGAAAATGATTAATATCCTAAGAGCAAAACAATATTAAATGTCTCAAATGAACATTACTTCAATCTTAGGTGGAGAGGGATACTCAATAGTTAGACCTTTCTTTTTAAATGGAGAAAACTACTACTATTGAAAAACAAGAATAATGTTGTTTGTGCAAAAAAATGACTATGAAATGTGGAGGATTATACTTAAGGGTCCCTAAATTCCCATTAAGAAAGTAGATGGAAAAGGTGGCCCTAAGAGTGAGGATAAGTGGGACACTAAAGATATGAGAATGATACAAGAAAATGCCAAGGCTATACTGCCATGCACTATATACTGAATTATTCATACCATTTTCTTATTTCCAATCTTATTTGGTTAGGCTGTTTGTAGTGCCATACAAACTATAATAATTTACCATACTTATTTATCTGCATGTTACCCAGGAACCATATATTCAGTTTAAAATTCATATAAAAATATACACTATCTCAAACTTATATTCAATATCTTTCATTTGCTTTACATCCCAAGTATGTATATACATAAGAAACAGTACTGTACATAAACAGTATGAACATATAAAAGTAAATCCATATACCTTAACGAAAATCGAAGAACTACCTGAGGGATACCAAAAGTTGAAAATCCCCCTGAGCAAAAATATAAATCTACTGCAGATAATCTAGAAGGAAAATAAAGGGGTGAGCTTATGCCCAGTAAGAAATATATAAAAAAAAGTTGATACTATGCATAACTATATGCAAATATCTTTAAATATGCTCTTTCACACAGAAACCAATGATCATATAATCTTTGGCATGGTATCAAAAAGAATACTATAGTCAGTTAGATAACTAGGTTGAGTACTGAAGGATGCTTTAAAGCACCTCACTAGTCCCAGCATCTAATTCCACTATAGGGACTTTATTTAAATATTCAAAAATAGCTTCCTTTAAATTGTTCACAAATCATTCAAATAACTAGTTTTAAAACACTACGTAAACAGTATAATAATTATTTTCAGTAAGTAGTACGGAGATCAGAAAACATATATTACATATACACCAAAAGCAAAAGTAAATGAAGTCTAGGAGTGCTTGGATTAGCCAAGGATTTACCACCCCAGTAAAACAGTATAATGGAGACTAGGCGTCGCCCGATGACTCATGCAATATAAATATCCCCATAAGGAGTAATAACGACATATGGCCATAGTCAAAGGATTCGCAATGTACACTAGCCAGGTTACATCTATGGGCACTGAAGACGTGGCTAAAGTCAAATAGCAACAGTTCACACACACAGAGGATATGTACCCACAGGTAGCTGTGGGGCCAGTAGTCTCAAAACAATTCATAAATCATTTCAGAATTGTTTATGAAGATAAATTCAGTAAATCTTGTCTTCAGTCAGTCCATAAAGCATTAAAATTCAGAAATCATTATATTTACGTATGACAGTAACATGGAAACATAAGTGTATCTTGAAAAATGTAAAAATTAATAAAAATCTATTTGAAAACTAAGTTACAAATTTTGTGTGCTTATAAGACCTATAGAAATCCTTAACTCAAATCACATTTCCATTTCACTTCTACTTTCAAAATAATGCCAAATCATAATTTTAGAGATTTAGGTTTGTTTTTGAAGAATTCGGTAGCATAACAGTACTACTTACCCTAACCTCCCTACACGAAAACACAGTTTATAACCATAATTCCAATTTCCCATTTCATCTAAACCATCAAGTTAAACCTCATAAAATTTATTTTCATCATTCCTAATGCAACATAGTATCCCCACGCCTTTTACATATATCCCTTACCATTCATATTCTTGCAGTGTTGCTTGTTAGCACCAGCATCGCTTTTTGATTTTCAAGCTGCAAAACACCATGCCATCATTGTCATTTCTGCACAATTCAGTTATATAGAATAATTAACTCCTTAAAACTTACTACATTGGCTACAACATTTACAACTCTAGTCTAATTATATCGGTGCTAACATTCCAGCTACCGTAAAAACACCTCTGTTCTCAGTTTTGATTTTGCCTACAATCTTGTATATATTTATACATTATTCTAGGACCCAAAGCACATTAAATTGAGCATGGATTCAATCTTCCCTTCTCTTGGATGAAATGCACTCTTTCCTACACACTTCATTTCTTCAATCTAAGCCTAACTTCAATGTTCAATTCTCTTAGTTTTAATTCAATTTAAGCTTAAATATATACTTGAACATCTTAAACTCATGATATATTTATACATTATTCTAGGATCCAAAACACATTAAATTAAACATGGTTTCAGTCTCCCCTTCTCTTGGGCGAATTGCACTCTTTCCTACACACTTCATTTCTTCAATCTAAGCCTAAATTCATGTTCTACACGTGTTCTATATTGATTCTACATCATTTTCACATGGAATAACCTCATGTTCATGGAGAGGCATGCTTGGCTGAAACCTTAGGGTGATAATTCTCTTGGTTTTAATTCAATTTAAGCTTGAATATATGCTTGAACATCTTAAACACATGACAAATAATCATAAAACCATGAAAACATAAGCTTTCTTACTCTATCTCATCTTGGCTGAATCTTATGGGAGTTGATTCACCTTGAAATTGACCACTTCAACAAATGTTTTTGGTAGTATGTTGTAGAGTTCTGAGAGCTGAATAGGTTTGGTGAAAACTATTATATTTTCATTTTCGGTGAGTTTTTCCTAAGGTTTTGGTGACTTTCTCGCTCTAAATGAAGCTTCAACAATGGAGAAGTGATAAGATGAAGGTGGTGGCTAAGATGGGGAAATTTCTATTTTTAAAATATCTTATAAAGCAAATTACAAAAATGCCCTTATCTTATCAAAAATTCCAATTTTACCCTTCATGATTTGACTTTATTTTAACAGTCAATCTAACCTTCAAATTATTTCATTCAATCATAAGATACATCTATTTAATATGTTCTAGTCATTGGTTTTGCTTTTGTTGGGGTTTGACTGATCAAATAGGTAAAATTACCAAAAAAGCCTTAACCGTCAGATTGCATAGCTTTCTACTTTTTCATGTGATTTAGTCTATTAGTCAACGTGGCATATGATTTTGTCACATGAGGATTTATCTATGACTGTTGCTTGATCAAAAGTCAACTCAATTTGACTATTATTTACGAAAATTCCATCGGCCAATAAGTTAACCTCATTTTCAAAATTATTGCACGCCTTTTGAAACATGCATAAACAGATGAGTTGGAGATGCAGGTTCTTACCATCTTAATATTTGACTCTAAATATCAAGTCTGCCAAGTTTCATCTCCATTAGGACACTAAAAGATTAGTGGGGCCCACCATCCAATTCCCTTTCATGCCTACAAAGTAATTAGTATTTGAATAGTTAAGGACATTCTAATATTCCTAGCTTCATGAATAGTAAATTAATAGTAATAGCAAGTGTGGATCTCACATCCTCCTCACCTTAGAAAATTTGTTTCTCCAAATTTGATCAGACTTGTCCAACGAATGACTCTAGATACTTCTCTTTAATTAGGCTCTCTAATTCTCAAGTAGTCTATTCTGTTGTGTGATACTGCCAGAGAACTTTTACTAGAGGAATCGTCTTAGACCATAGTACTTTTTTCTTTCGATCTAAGATCTACACTGGTTTCCCTACGTAATTCATATACTCTCTCATCACCAGTGGTTCATTCTGAATTACATGAGATGGATCTGGATGATACTTCCTCAACATCGATACATGGAAGATGTTATGTACTTTAGATAGCTTTAGTGGTAAAGCCAATCGGTATGCCACATCTCCCACTCGATTTAAGATCTCAAAAGGTCTGATGAATTGAGGACTCAACTTCCCTTTCTTCCCGAATCTCATGATGCCTTTGGACGGTGAAACTTTCAAAAATAATGAATCCTCTATTGAAAATTCCAAATGTCGGCTCTAACATCTGCATAACTCTTTTGCTGACTCTAAGCAGTCTTTAATCTATCACAAATAAGCCGAACATCCTCAAAAGCCTACTCAACAAGCTCAGGATCTAATATCTTTTAGTAACCTACTTTTTCCCAACCAAGAAGGGAACATCATTTTCTACCATACAGAGCTTTATAAGATGTCATGCCAATACTGTAGTGATAACTATTATTGTAAGCAAATTCTATTAGTGGTAGATGATCGTCCTAGGAGCCTTTAAAGTCTAGTACAGAAGCTCTCAACATATCCTTGAGCATCTGAATTGTACGCTCAAACTATCTATCAATCTGCGGGTGGAAAGTTATGCTGAAATTAAGTAAAGATTCCATAGCATCCTAAAACTCTCCTAAAAAAGATAGGTGAATCGAGAATCTGTATCAGAAGTAATGCTCATTCAAACCCCATGCAATCTGACAATCTCCCTAACTTATAGATCGGCTAAAGCACTCAAAGAATCGGTAGACTTAATAGCAAGTGGGCTGATTTCATCAATCTATCAACAATCACCCAAATCGTATCATGATTGCTCCTAGTCCTTGGTAAACCCATGATTAAATCTATGGTAATATGCTCCCATTTCCACATCAGTATCAGTAGAGGCTGAAGTTGTCATGTTGGTTTTTGATGCTCTACCTTTACCTGTTGGCAAGTGAGACAACTTGCAACAAACTTGGTGATGTCTCGCTTCATATTAAACCACTAGTACACTTTATGTAGATTATGATACATCTCGTTAATACCTGGATGTAAAGTGTACTTTGAGGTATAGGCCTTCGTCAAGATCAATTTCCTCAACTGTCGGTTCTCGGGAATACAAATCTGACCTTTAAACCTCATAATACCACCTATGTCAATCTCATGGTCTAACTAAGCACCCAATTGTATCTGATTGGCAATCTCAATACACTTAGTATCCTCTCTCTGAGCATTTTTGATTTGATCCATCAAATCAAGTTCAATTTGAAGGCTAGCAATCAAACTATATCTCTCAGAAAGAGTGACATTCAGACAAGGCTCGTAAACTGTTCTAGTAGATCATACTCTCAAACCATCATGTAAGAGATCATACCCAAGTCTTTTCTGCTCAACGCATCTGCCACCATATTTTCTTTCCTTAGGTGGTACAATATCTCACAATGTAAACTTTTAGCAGCTCCATCCATCTACGCTACCTCATATTCAATTCATGCTGCGAGAACAGATACTTGAGACTTTTATGGTCAATATATACCTGGAACTTCTCATCATACAGATAATGCCGCCATATCTTCAAAGCAAGCACCACGGCAACTAGTTTCAAATCATGGGTAGGATAATTCTTTTCATGGTCCTTCAATTGACGAGAACCATAAGTAACCATTTTCCCATTTTGCATAAGCACATATCTCAAACCTAGTGAGTAGGCATAACTATACATTGGAAAACCTCCTGAACCACTTGGAATAGTAAAGATCGGTGTTGTAGTCAATCTTCGTATCAATTATTGAAAATTGCACTCACAGGCATTAGTCCATTCAAACTTAACATCTTTTCATGTGAGACATTTGAGATTCTTTAAAGGGTGTATTAATCTATAGTAAGTGCCCTAAAGGTTGAGCTTTACTGGTATCTTAGCAGTAAACATCTGAGATACAAAAGAATGTGTAGAACTTGGGTCAATTAATGCAAATGCATCAATTTAAAAAACTAAGATTTTACCTTTAATGACATTAGAAGAAGTGTCGGTAGACTCCTTATCAATGGCGTACACTTTGTCTTAAGTCACAACATTTTTCCCTTTCGTTGCGGCTGTAGCTTTCTTCTGTGTAGGTGGTGTAGCCTTCTCTGGTTCGGTAACTACTGGTGCTACTACTACTAGCACTATCAACTTCTTATTAGGGCAATCCTTAACCAAGTAACCTTTTTGTCCGCATCTGAAACATGCTTCAGTAGCCACGAAGTTGGGTCTACCACCATGTGACTTCCCATAATAATCACACCTAGTCACAATGCACTTCTAAGTGTTAGTAGGGCTACCAATCCCTATAGGCTTAGCAGACTTATCTCCAGTAGATTTACCCCTAATAAAATGCCCTTGGCCTTCTTAGCTAGTCTCTTATCTAATTGATCCTCAAAACCTTGCTTCACTTTCTCTTTACCCTTACCCTTAGCTTAAGATCCAAACTCCGCCTGCTGGAACTCATAATCTTGCTTATATAACTGAGCTTGGCGAATAACTTGATCATAAACAGTTATGTCAAACGAGGCCAACCTACTTCGAATAAATGGCCTCAGACCAGCCATGAACCTCTCGACCTTATGCTCATCGCTTCTAGCTGTCTCTGGATCAAAGCGGCTCAGTGTAAAAAACTTAGATTCATGTTGATCAACTGTCATACTCCTTTGATATAGATTCAAAAACTCTAACCATAATCTTTTCTTAGAGGTGCAGGGAATGTATTTTTTAGTGAAAGCTTGCAAAAAGATACCCCACATCACTACTTGGTATCTAGCTGCTAAAACTGTCTTAGTGGACTTCCAGTAATGTTCTGCCTCGTCTACTACTAAAAAGGTGGCTAGTCTAACTTTTTCTGTCTCTGTACAGTTTATATAAGAAAACAATTTCTCCACCTCATTCACCCAATTCTTTACTACGTGGGATCCTTCTTACCCTTAAACTTAGGTGGATCCAGTGTCTTAAACTGCTGGAGGAGAGTCACATCACAACCTTTCTTGAGAATCGACCTCGGCTAGACTAGAACCTGAGGCTAAGGCTGCAGTAGGGGCTGTACTGGCTATGGCTGAGGCTCTGGAGGGATGTTAATTGGAGGTGGAGGAGGCTGTCGGCTTATGGTATTGGTGCTCTATTATAGTTCGCTATAAAATCGGTGAGCATATGCTCTAGCCTAGATACGCGAGTATTAGGGCTCTCAAGCTATGGACGAAGAGCTGCTTTTGGCATTGGTTTCGAAGATAGTTCTGGGGAGGGCTGATACCTTCTACATCCCTTTCCCATCCCCATCCTATACCCCTACGTCTGTCACTCATTTTGTCAATACAGGCACAAAAACATTTTGTCACATGAAACAATTATATATTCAGATAAATACAATACTACTTGTGATGTAGACTATTCCTAATCCTAAAACACTGACAGACATCAAGTTAACTTTGCTCTGATACCAACTTTACTATCATGCATTGGATACTAAATTGTTTGTACCATTTTCTTACTTCCAATCTTATTTGATTGGGCTGTCTGCAGTGCCACACACGCTATAGTAATTAACCATACTTATTTATCTGCATGTTACCTAAGAACCATATATTCAATTTAAAATTCATATAAACATATACATTATCTCAAACTTATATTCAATATCTTGCATTTGATTTACCACCCAAGTTTGTATATACATACGAAGCAACACTACACATAAACAGTTTGAACATATAAAAGTAAATCCATATACCTAAACAAAGATCGAAGAATTGCCTAAGGGATACCAAAAGTCGAAAATCCTCTTGAGTATAAATATAAATCTACTGCAAATAATCTGGAAAGAAAATAAGGGGGTGAGCTTACTCCAATAAGAAATATATATATATATATATAAGAGCTTATACTACACAAAACTATATGCAAGCATCTTAAAATATGCCTTTTCACACAGAAACGAATGATCTCACAATCATTGGCACAATATCAGAAAGGATACTATAGTTCGTTAGATAACTAGATTGAGTATAGAATGATGCTTTAAAACACCTCACTTGCCCCAGCATCTAATTCCAACTATAGGGAATTTATTTAAACATTCAGAAATAGCTTCCTTTAAACAGTTCACAAATCATTCAAATAACTAGCTTCAAAACACTCTGTAAACAGCATAATAGTCATTTTTAGTAAACAGTATAGAGATCAAAAAATATATATTACATATACATCGAAAACAAAAGTAAATGAAGTCTGGGAGTGCTTAGATTAGACATGGATTTACCACCCTAGTAAAACAGTACAGTGGAGACTAGGCATCACCTGATAGACTCATGCAATATAAATATTCCCATAGGGAGCAATAACGACATATGGCCATAGTCAAAAGATTCACAATATACACTAACTAGGTGACATTTATAGGCATTGAAGATGTGGCCAAGGTTAAGCAGCAACAGTTCACACACAAAGAGGGCATGTACCCGCAAGTAGCTATGGCACCTACAGTCTCAAAACAATTCATAAATCGTTTTAGAATTGTTTACGAAGATAAATTCAATAAATTTTATCTTTAGTCAGTCCATAAAGCATTAAAATTCAGAAATCATTATATTAGAAGTATAAAAATTCACCTAATATTCTCAGTTCAATAACCAATATTCAAAATATTTTATTTCCGTATGACAGTAACATGGAAACATAAGTGTATCTTGAAAAATGTAAAAATTAATAAAAATCCATTTGAAAACTGAGTTACAAATTTTGTGTGCTTATAAGACCTTTAGAAATCCTTAGCTTGAATCATATTTCCATTTCACTTCTACTTTTAAAATAATGCCAAATAATAATTTTAGAGATTTAGGTTCATTTTAGGAGAATTCGCTAGCATAGCAGTATTACCTACCCTAACCTTCCTACATGGAAACATAGTTTATAACCAAAATTCCAATTTCCCATTTCAACCAAACCATCAAGTTAAATCTAATAAAATTCATTTTCATCATTCCCAATGCAACATAGTATCCATACTCCTTTTACATGTATCCATTACCACTCAAATTCTTATAGTGTTGCTCGATAACACCAGTATTACTTTCTGACTTTCGAGCTACAAAACACCATACCATCACTGTCATTTCTCCACAATTCAGTTATATAGAATAATTAACTCTTTAAAACCTATTACATTGTCGACAGCAGCTACAATTTCAGTCTAATTATACTAGTGCTAACACTGCAACTACAGTCAAAACACCTTTGTTTTCAATTTTGATTTCGCCTGTAGTCTTGTATTGATTTATACATTGTTCTAGGACCCAAAACACATTAAATTGAGCATGGTTTTAGTCTCCCCTTCTCTTGGCCAAAATGCACTCTCTTTCCTACACACTTCATTTTTTTCAATTTAAGCCTAAATTCATGTTCTACACTTGTTCTATATTGATTCTACATCATTTCCACATTGAATAACCTCATGTTCATGGAGAGGCATGCTTAGCCAAAACCCTACGGTGATAATTCTCTTGGTTTAATTTCAATTTAAACTTAAATATATACTTGAACAACTGAAACACATGATAAATAATCATAAAACCATGAAAACATATGCTTTCTTGCTCTATCTCATCTTGGCTGAATCTTGTGAGAGGTGATTCACCTTGAAAATGGCCACTTCAACACTTGTTTTTGGTAGGATGATGTAGAGCTCTGAGAGCTAAATAGATTTGGTAAAGACTGTTTTCGGTTTCAGTGAGTTTTTCCCAAGGTTTTGGTGACTTTCTCTCTTTAGATGAAGCTTCAATGGAGGAGTGAGAAGATGAAGGTGGTGGCTGGCCAAGATTATGGAAGATGGAGAAATTTCTACCTTTAAACTATCTTTTAGAGCAAATTACAAAAATGCCCTTATACTTACCAAAATTTTCAATTTTGCTCTTCACGATTTGACTTTATTTTAAACAGTCAGTCTAGCTTTCAAAATATTTCATTCAATCATAAAACATATCTATTTAACATGTTCTAATCATTGGTTGAGCTATTGTTAGGGTTTGACTGATCAATAGGCAGAATTACCAAAATAGCCCTAACTGTCGAATTACACAGTTTTCTACTTTTTCAAGTGATTTAGTCTATTAGTCAATATGGCATATGATTTTGTCACATGAGGATTTATCTATGACTGTTGGTTGGTCAAAAGTCAACTTAATTTGACTATTATTTACGAAAATTTCATCTACCTATGGACTTAATCGTCATTTTCGAAATTGTTGTATGCCTTTCAAAACATGCATAAACAGATGAGTTTGAGATGCAAGTTCTTACCATCTCAATATTTGGCTCTAAATGTCAAGCCTGCCAAGTTTTACCTCCATCGGAACACTAGAAGACTAATAGGGCTTGTCATAACAATTTCGTCTAAAGACTCGACTGCTCAACGATTTTAAAAACATGAAAAACAGGGAGTCGCCACCATCCTTTTTTACTAGGTGTGATTGGCCACCTAAAAATCTTATTTTTTTCAATAAAATCTTAAAAATATTTAAGTTTTATTAAAAAGAAAATTTTGGACTTTGTGAAACAAAAACGGGTTCGGGAGTACGGTTACGCATAGGGAAGGATTAGCACCTCCACAACACCCGTTTAAAAATGGTACCATCTTGATCACATGTTATCCTTTAATTTTAATGAAATGGTCTTAATTTAACATTTAAAAATAATTTCCTTTTTATTGTAACCAATTTAATTTTTTTAAATCATTTTTTTAAAAAAGAAAAACTAAATTTTATTTTTTTAAAGTGAATATGAATCATGTTGTATTGAAAAATTAATCGAATACTCCAATACCTTTGGTAGTATTTGAAATAAAATTCTCACCTAGAGATTTTTTAAGAATCGCTACTTGCGATTTCTTAGAATCTCATCATCGGAAGATTCACACTTGCTTTGAAAATTATCATGAATGCATATGATGCAAACAGATAATGAATGATGCACATGTATTTTTTTATAATAAATTTTTTATAAAATTTTATTTTGTTATTTTAAATAAAAATCAATATTATTGAAGAATCACACTAAGCATTCTAATACTCTAGTAATATTTAGTGGCTCTTTTAACCTATAGATCGGTTAGAAATCATTACTTGTGAATTTCGTAACATCTCATCATCAGACTCTCAAATACATAATGCAAACATAAAATGCATGATGCCTATTTATGTATTACCATTTATTTTCAATTCATTTCATTACTAATTTCCTTATTCAATTTTTACTTATATTATTTGTATTCACAAAATAATGAATTATTTATTATTTCGCATTATAATTGTAAGTCCTTTTGTTGAAAAATTATACCATATAATTCCGATACTCTGGTAATATATGGAAAATCTCCCTCACTTAAAGATATTTGAAGAATTACTACTTGTGATTTCTACGATATCTCATCATCTAGGACTCACATTTGTTTTTGTCTTATTGATAAGTTAAATATAATTCAGCTATAATAAATTACGTCTTTATCTTATTATCTCACTTTTATCTAATTATTTTTATTTTACTTTTTATGATGTTGTTGTTGTTGTTGTTATTATTATTGTTACTTTTGTATTTTCTTGCTTAGCTTATTCTAATAAAAGAAACCATTATAGTAATATTTGGTATTTGTCATTATTATTATTATTATTATTATTATTATTATTGAAGAATTTATACCGCGTATCCCAATATTCTGGTGATATTTAGAAAAACTCTCCTTACCTAGTTAATTTTGAGGAATCGCTACTTGCAAATTTTATAAAATTTCATCATCAGTGATTTATGTTTATCTTATGTGAATAACTCGATTATTTTACTATTATTCATTTTTATTTTTATTTTATTTAATTAATTTTCCTATTCTCTAGTTATTATTAAAATTCCACCATTATCTATTTTTTTATTTTTTGTCAATTTTTTAAATTTAATTTATTTTTATAACTATTCCCTACTTATTAAAATTTCACCACTATTTATTTTCATTTTTACTATTATTTTCTTAATTTAACTAATTTTTCTAACTATTGTTATTTATTATTACTAAATAATATTATTTATTTTTATATAATTTCTTAAAATAAACATGAGTTTAAATATTGAAAAATTATACCAAATATTTTAATACTTTGGTAACATTCGATAAGTTCCTCTCATTTAAAGTTTTCAAAAAATCGCTACTTGCGATTTCTATGAAAACTTATCATCGATACTTCATGTTTATTTTAAGTAATAGTTATAGTACACATTTTGCAACCTAGAAATTTGTCTAATAAGAAATTTATCATTATTATTATTTAAAAAAATATTTATATTAATTTCAAGCAATTAAACTAATTAAGGTTGAAATCATTATTAATTATAAATCCTACAGAATATTTTTATTTAGATAAGTATATATTGTTACTTTTTACCATTAAGATCTATTAAAAATACACAAAACAAATAATTAAACAAATACAAAAATGTAAATGGGAAGGATGAGAGTGTATCCAAACTGATTTGGACTTGAATCCCAAAGAAAATTTACACAAGTCCAAAAACCCAAAGAGTAAAAGGGCTCTAACAGATCGTGCTAGATCTCGTGGGTTGAACTTTGAAGATGGCAATGGGTGGTAGAGCCGGGTCGCGCAGATCCAGGATTAGAGTCAGTGTGATGCATGGGTCAGCAGCTCTCCAAAGCTGTGCTTTTTTACTCCTTTATAAAAGGCCTCTTTTTTTAGTCTTTCATTTTCTTAGAACTTTCAAAAAAATAAGAAATTCTTCAAACCCTCTTAGCCTTTCCATCGTCGAACAACTTCTCCCTGCCAGCTGTTGTACGTCGTCGTGCTACGGTCGTCGGCTGACCTCCAAAAGCTTGAAAATACTCCTCTTCTTCTCCTCTAGCCCGATTTCTTCTCCAATTCTCCCTAGCTCCATAGGTCTAACTTCACCGAAACCATCTTCACTTCTTTTTTTTGTTTTTTTCTTTGTTGTTGATGGTTTCGAATTCGCTTCAGGTTGCTGGATCTTGTCGTAAGTTTGTGTTTTTGCAGGTATTAGAGAACTGACTTTGAGGCTTGGACTTTAGATCTGGGTTTTTGGGGCTCTCGGGTTTGAGATCTAGGTTATGGGATTTGATTTTTGGTTGTGGTGTCGGGTGAGAAGTGGTGGCTGTTTTGGCAGTCTTTAATGTTTCAGGCGTACGGCTTAGGGTAGGAGACAGAGGTATATGTGGTTTCGGTTGTGGTGATGATTTTCTGTTTTAGGTTTCTAAAATGACAAATGTTGAGTTCAGTTTTGAGAGGCAGAGGGTTTGAGATCTGATTCTGGAATCTGCATGGTGATTTGGTGGTGGTTGGTGTCTGAATGATGGTGTTGATTAGGATGGGTTATTGCATCTCGGTCATCAACGGTGACTGTCATAGATGTGAACAATTGCATGGAGAAGGTAGACGGACTAAACCCACTACATTTTCTACTCTCTACACTACACCTCCAAAAAAACGAATTAATCTTACACTATTAAATTACAAATTTAACCTTACTATAAAAACAAATATTTCACCGAAACAGCTTCCTTCCTAAATTTTCTTCTCCATCGGCTGCAACTCCTTCAACCGAAACCACTCTCTACAGGTAACAATCTGAGCTGTACATTTTGCTGCTACTGTACCAATCTGAGCTCGCCTACCGCAAGCTCACCTGCGCGAGGTCGACAACCTCGCGCAGGTGAGAGCCCACCTGAGCAAGACTGGTGGCCTCACGCACGCTCACCCTCGCAAGGCTGCCGACCTCGCGCATGTGAGCCCGCGAGAGGCCATGTGCCTCCAGTCTAGCTTGTGGTTTTCGATAATGGCTACCTTTGAATGTGCCTCCAGTCTTGGCTACCTTTGAATGTGCCTCTAGTCTAGCACATGTGCCGCGCAAGCTGGCTTGCGCGCAGGAGCAGGTTCCGCGCAAGGTGGCTTGCGTGCGGGCGCAGGTTCTGCGCAAGCTGGCTCTGTGCCCGCGCGTATGCCAGCTTACGCATGTCTTGTTCCGAGCTGGGAGCAATATTTACCTTTTTTTTGTTGTTTCTGCTCAGCGTTTGGCTCCCTTGTTTTTGTCCAACAAAGAAGTAATAGCTAGGGTGAAATGAGGAATATATTTTTGTTGGATTCTTAAGCAATTTTACTTAGAATTGAGCATTAATGCTTTGATTGTTTTATTCTTCTAATCATACAATCATTTGCTAAGACATAAATGTTTTTTTTCAGATATGGCAGAAACACAAGGTGGAGGTTCATCTTAAGGAAGACGACGACGACCCACCGGCTCAGAGAGAAGACGACGAGCTAGCTGATATCTTGCCGAGCAGGCCGAGCAAGCTGAACAAGTAGAACAGGTCGAGCAAGAGGAGCAGGCTGAGCAAGTAGATTCAGATGATGCAAATGAGGCATCTCAACCTTGTCCTGGAGGCCCGAGTGATATGTCTGTTTTGAATAGTTTTAGATCACATGTGGCTTTTGCGATATGGCAGGGTCAGGTAATTATTTTGTTAAATTTAAGAATATAGATCTATTTTATCTATTAAAAATGATATTATTATTTATTGTTTTTTTATATAGGAGCGAGCCAATTTGAAGGTTCTTAATCACACTCAAAAAATCTCTCAGTGGACTCTAGACGATGATCGATCACGTATTCGCTCCCTTGTTTTGCAATCCAGCTTAGGTTGCTTGGTTGAGTGTAGTTATCGCACTTGCAATAGTACCATCATCTCAGCTTTTTGTGAGAGGCGGCAGCCGGAAACTAACACATTTCATATGCCTTTTGGGGAGATGACGATTACCCTAGATGATGTAGCTACACTGCTTGGCATACCTGTGATGTACCAGCTTTGTCAACCATTCTATACTTTTGTCGTGCATTATAGATGGTCTTTATGGTGATGGAATTCTTCTTATCATGTTGTTTCAATATCATTAGTATACTTCTTGGTTTGACCATATTATTTGTCATATCGGCCACTATACCTTGCTCTTTCACTGTTAATCGACCAGCAAAGGAATGTCCTTCTAACTGTCTTGCAGCCAAATGGTTATGCATTCCACATATTACTTCGACTGCCCAATCATCGCCGCTCTCCAATTTCACCCCCTGTAGCTCGAATTGACAATTGCACTTCTTTGTTCCCGTTCCCAAGCGACGAAATTCATCTCTATTCTATTTATACATTCCATATCGTTCACATGCAAGTCGAAGTTTAGGCTTTCTTCCGGGAACACCAACTTCGGATAATTTAATCACAATAACAAAACCTAGGTCTCTTCCAACCTCTCTAGCCCATGTGATCAAGGCATTTCTACTATTGAAAACCTGAACAAAAAAATTTAATAATTAGTTTTTTTTACGGTATTTGTATTGAAACTTTATATTAATTTTAAATATGCTTACCTTGTTAGTAGTAAATGCATAAGTGCAGTCAAATATTTCTTCATCCACACTATTGAATTCTTCATTGTACACTACTAGTTCTTTGTTACTCTGCAAATATTAAACAATTAGTACAATAAATAAAAATAATTAATTATTACAATAAATTATACAAGGAATTAGTACAATTATTAAACAAATTATAAATTATATAATTATATAATTTATATAATAAAAATAATTAATTATAAAAACAAAAAAGAACAACAAGTGTGTGAGTGCGCGCAAGCTGGGTGGCCATCCCGCGCAAGCTGTCTTGAGCACCGGTGGCAATCCCGCGCAAGCTGTCTTGCGCACCGGTGGCCATAGCGCGCAAGTTGGCTTGCACGCGAGTGGCCATCTCGCGCAAGCTGGCTTGCGCGAGATGCTAATCTCTGGCTTTTGGCTGACGAAAAAAATCCGAAAAAAACTCATCAAATCTTACCTCTTCTTCATCTCTTTTAATTTCTTCACTTTTATACTCTTCATAGCTATCATAATAGCTACTCTCACTCATATTTTTCAATTTTTTGAAGGAAAATAGAATATGATTGATGAAGAAAAATGAGAAATGGAAAAGACTGCAGCGGAAGGGAGAAGAGTGAATAGCAAAGTTGAAGCACGCAGCAGAGGGAAAAAAAGTGAGGGAAAATGAGTTGTAAAATCAATTTTAGTTTAGGATATTAAGGTCATTTTGTATTTGGATATTTTTGTCTTTTCTCATTTTGTAGTAGATAGAGCAATTTTTGTAGTGAAATTAGAAGTCCTCTAGAGAAGGTGAGTTTCAGTCTGCCATGGTGGCTAACAAGACAGACCTAGGCGACTTAAGGGAGCCGACGGGTACGGGGATGTTTAATAATGGGACCAAAACAAAAATAAAAATAAAATAGGTAAATAAAAAATAAATAAAAATAAATAAATAAACAAATGAAAATAAAACATAAGTAAAGAGCTAAATCCAGCCCATTTTGCATTTGGGTTTTAAAAGCTCGTATATTTAAATTTTGACTTGAAAGTTCAATTTAAACTTATTTAATTAGATCATATATTGTGGCCTAATGTATTGAGCTTGGATCTTTTTTAACATGAATTTTAAATTAATATTTAAACAAAAATAATCTCATTCAAATTAACTTAAAAAAATCTTCAATTTACTTAAAATGAATCCATTATCAAATAAGTCTTACACAATCTTTGTTCTAAAATTTTTGAGCAATAATATTACAGGTTCGAACAAAATTGAGTGTTTACGAGGCTCATCATCCAATTCCCCTTCATATCTATAAAGTAATTAGTATTTGAATAGTTATAAGACATTCAAATATTCCTCACTTCATGAATAGTAAATTAACAACAACAAGAAGTGTGGATCTCACTTATACACTCTTTTTTGTGCATTAAGGTACTGTTTGATAAACTGAAAAATTAAGTGTTGAAAAATTAAATACTTTAGTATTGAATTTAATAAGTATTGAATTTGAATTATGAAAACTGTTTGGCATTTTACTGAAAATTAAGTGCTGAATATAAATAGACTATTTGATAACAATAAATGTTGAATTTTAAAATTTTATTATTTTACATTTTTACCCTTATATTCATATTATTTCAAATAAAATCATGTTTTTATTGATGTATTCTTTTCTATAATACAAGTATGAAATATGAGAAAAAAATATAACTATTAAATCCAAATTCATCATAAATTTTAAAAAATAAAATAATATTTAAATATAATAAAATAATTTTTTTGAAAATCAAAAACCCAAATCACGTTTGATTAAAAAAGCATTACATATAAAAGCATTGCAAATCACATTTATTCATGGTATCATTATCAATGATAATTGAAACACCAAAATAACAAAAAGCTAAAAAAAAGGCAATATGCGCCATTCTGTGATCTCTAAGGCCTGCAGTATATCAACTTTCAAATCTTCAAAGTCTTCAACTTTGAAGTTGAATCGAACCAAGTAGTCGATTTGCTATTTCTTTTCTTAAATTAATCATAAACATATGATCAACTTGTGTTGTTCTTCCTCCTGCTTGGGATAGATTTTCATTATTACTTTGAGATGTTCCAGAATTATCACCATCTTCATTATCAATCTGCTCTAAGAAAGCATCCATAATTGCCAGTTTTCGAATGTAATTATGAATAGCTACACAAGCAATAACTATATTTCTCTGCACTGAAAATGGATATGTCTCCATCCTCTTTAAAATTGGAAAACAACCTTTCAAAACTCCAAAAGACCGTTCAATCACATTTCTTAATTTAGCATGTGCATGGTTGAAAATCTCTTCTTTTGCACGAGGGTGAACACCATTATGAAAATCAGGCAACCAATATCGTGCATTTCGATACGGCGTCATAAATCCTCTAGTATGAGTGTATGCAGCATCACAAAGATAGTATTTATTTGAAAAAATTGATTAAAATAAATAGAATAAAATTGTTGTAACCCAAAACAACAATAATTAATTGCTAACGTCGATATTGTCTTCTTTCTCTACGTGTCTCCAGAAAAGTTCTGTAAAATAGGAAAAGTCAGAGGGCGCAGGGGTTTTCTCTTGCACGCGCACTCCGATGCTTAAGTCAGACAGGGTTTTGACAGGGTTTCAGTAGGCAAATAGAGTTTAGGGTTTAAGAATGATACTTATGACCTATTTATAGGAGTTATTTTGTGCGTAATTACCTTTAAGCCCCACAGCTTAAATAATAACCCAATGGATCATTTATGGGCCTTATGAGTCCTCTTTCCTCTTGGGCTTAGATTATCATTTAGCTCAATGGTCTTCAACTTGATTTATAGAAAAGCCCAGTAATAATTGACTTAGTCCACATCAATTGCTCCCCACTCTTTTACAAGGTTTACCTTGTGAAAGAGTATATAAAGAATGGGCTTTTCAAATTCTTTTGTTGCCCTCTTCCTGGGATTATCATAAGAATCTTTTCATCTTCACTTGAGGGCTTTAACTAGTGAACTTCATTATTATTTGTAGCAGAAACGACTTCATGTCATCATTTCTTTTGTCAAGTGCCTTCTATTAGCCAAGAGGAAGAAAACCGAATTTAGGTTAAGGCCATGAGAGCACATCGTCCAAAAGTGCCATAAGCGGATGCATATGTTCTTATCTGGTTTCATCATATGTGATTTGTACTTGGCATGCTCTTGATTGGTTGAAGCTCGATCCAGATGCTGAGAATTCGGAACTTTTTCTAAGGATAGGCACTTATAAAAATTTATCTGATCTTACCAGCTCTTAGAAGCCTTTTTGTCGACTCGAGATGGTCGAGGTTCTCACAAGCTTGGACAAAAATTTTTAGATAATCTAGAGACTAATTTTCCTAAGGATCAAGCTCTTGACATTATAGCACCTCAGGATGCACATGCATGGGTGCTTCGATAGTCCTTTTAATACAGAAGTTAATCTATAGTGCTCCCCAGCTCTTCTTATGAAGCACTTACATCTAAAGAAGAATTCGTACTTGGGTAAAGCATTTATCCGTACACTTTATTGCTTGAGGATTTCACAATTTGCCCATCTCGCGCATTTTTCGCTTAGGGACTTTATAGAATTGCCCGTCTCGCGCATTTTCACTTAGGGACTTTTTAGAGAATTGCCCATCTTGCACATTTTCGCTTAGGGACTTTTAGAGAATTGCCCATCTTGCGCATTTTTCGCATAGGGCCATTATAGAATTGATAAGACTATAGCATAATACGTTAAATGCATTTTGTTTATCAATTGTAGCACATATTCAATGATAAAATTGTAACGTGCCTCGTGCCATACCTTACAACCTGCATACTGTGTGCTCCCCAAGCTTTTCTTTGCGACTTTTTGTGTCCAAAGAAGAATTTACTGGAGTATTGGTCCTGTCTTGCGTACTATCCGCTTAAGGACTTGTTAGAATATAATATCGTTTATGCCAACAAATACGTTAAATGTAATCTGATAAGATTGTAACGTACCTCGTTTAGAGACTTATTTTTGCCCGTCTTCACACCCTTTTGTGCTTAGGGACTTTTTGTTTTGTTCGCTTTGGGACTTATTTTTGCCCGTCTGGCGCATTTTTCGCTTAGGGACTTATTTGTGCCCGTCTCGCATCTTCTTCTCACTTAGGGTCTTATTTTTGCCCGTCTCGCGCATTTTTCGCTTAGGGACTTATTTGTGCCCGTCTCGCATCTTCTTCTCGCTTAGGGTCTTATTTTTTCCCATCTCGCGTATTTTTCGCTTAGGGACTCATTTGTTCCCGTCTCGCGCATTTTTCGCTTAGGGACTTTTTATTTGCTCATCTCGCGTATTTTTCGCTTAGAAACTTTTTGTTTACCTGTCTCACGCATTTTTCGCTTAGGGACTTTTGTTTGCCCGTCTCACACCTCCTGTGCTTAGGGACTTTTGATTTGTCCATCTCGCGCATTTTTTGCTTAGGGACTTATTCGCGCTTGTCTTGTGCACTTTCTCGTTTAGAGACTTATTTGTGCCCGTCTCGCACCCTTTTGTGTTTAAGGACTTATTTGTGCCCGTCTCTTTGGCCAGCTTCTGTTTTTTCTTCTTCTATTCCTGCAACATGTCTATCAAACATGGAGGATTATCATATTACAGATAAAAATAACTGGCCTTTCGTTTCATAATGTAGTATTTTCAATTAAATGGAGTAAGTAACAATATAATTGTAGCAAATGTTAAAACAATAATAGCAAGTGTTTACCACCAGTACCATTGCAAGTCTTTGTCGTTGTAAAATCTGTAAAGTACGAGTGCTAGGATGTTTTGCTGTCAACCATAGATTGTGCACTAAGTCGTGCCTCGGTATCAGCAATCTACCTTCACGAGCTTACCACAAGTTGTTTTTGATCCAACTATATCGAACCAAGCTCTTCTTGGCTTGCTACCTTACAAGACAGTGGCTAGTGCCCCCTTTAAACACCTGCCTAATTTGATCACAATTGTTAAAGTGGACAAGAAAATTTAAAGCATAATATGACGGTACCTCAAATCTGCTAACACCTGCATGTTCCTTGCTTGGTCGGTGAAGACTATAACAATGTGCGAGGGACTTTGTTGACCTTGCATCTAAGCAATTGGTTGCGTGCTTTTTTTTCTAACTCATTAGCAAATAGCTCTCGTTTCTTGTCATCAATGTCAACACTAAAGGGGTGTCCTACCTAGACCATCACCCCTTCACTATCTTTGCTTGATACACTATCGTGACATTACAAGGGCCATTAATCTGGATAAAGGCCACCAACTTAATTGTCTTACCCCTTTTTCCCATTTGATTTCAATGCCATCAAGGCACTGCAAGGGTTAGATGGTGACAAGCTCCAATTTTTCGATTCTACTGCCATTGATCCCGTGCCAGACTCTGCGGCTATGGCTGGGCCCTCGAACGATGCTCCCACTTCTGAAATTGCTCCTCCAGCTACCGAAGATCTTAGTGCTGATACAGCATCTTCTAAGCCGGCTGGTCTGGTTCTCACCATATACTAGGATTTTTCAAATTCGTTCTTTATGAAAAGTACAATTTCTTCTTTTTTTTGTATCTTTCTCTTCTTTTGTCTTTACACCATATAGTTCCCCAAGTTCTTCTTTGAAACAGTGTTGTCATTCCTGTTCAAAGATAAACTTTTTCTCAAGCGTTGTGCCTGATGATGTACAGAGTAGCCCAATCCTTCTTGTTTTGGTTACTCTGAATGGCTCGCCCATAGAGTTCTCTTTCCTAGGTAAGTTCCTGTCTCGGTCAACAAGGGCTTGCTCGCCTGGGTTTTAGGATGGTCCTATTTTTGCTCGTCACCCACAACCATACTCGTATGGCTGCTGCTGGCTCGTCTGACCTTTTGTGCCTTGCCCGGTTTCAGCCGCTTGTCTATGTTTTTACTCACCTGAACGGGCACGAGCCGGCTCTTGAAGTTCTAGCATGTTCCCTGAGGTTTTTGGTTGGAGCTCGCCCAATAGAGCTCCCCTGGATTTACGTTTGCTCGTTTCGAGCCCTTCATCCAGTTTTTCCTTTCCTGGGCGAGCTCATCTAGATTGTGCACACACCTCTACCAGATCCTTCGACCTGTCCCTTGCTTTCCCAGCTAGATCGTTTCTCGTGCATTGACATGTGCTTTATCGAGCGAGCCTTGTTGTGAAGGCTGGGCTGTG
The DNA here is from genome assembly GCA_032173925.1 of Heritiera fomes. Classification (NCBI taxonomy): domain Eukaryota; kingdom Viridiplantae; phylum Streptophyta; class Magnoliopsida; order Malvales; family Malvaceae; genus Heritiera; species Heritiera fomes. The sequence continues at coordinate 15,887,193 of JAPDPM010000005.1, forward strand.
ACGTTGGTCATGCAATCACCACATGCCACTCACTCACCGAAAGTGTCTTCTGCAGTGGCCTTGTGATCCCCCTATGACATTGCACTTGTTAGCATTGCTTCATGCCTTGTGTGCAGGAGGTTGGGCTCACGGGGAGCCATTCGCTCGCCTAGAGTGTCTGCCGTGCGACTTTTCTCACCCGTATGATTGTTGCATAGGATGAACAGCTTTTTCGCAATAAAACATGTCAAATGTGCTCATCATTACCTTTTACTTATGGAGTCAGCATGCAGCTTGGGATTAGTGCTCGTGTATTTGCACTACTGTCTTGCGTACGATGGATTGTCCTGTCGTGGCAGGAGCTCTTCTGTCCCGACAGTGCCTGTCGTACGTTGGTTGTTTTCTCGATCTTTTACTCTACAGGCCGTGCTCGCCATCGTCTCTTTACCACCTAAGACTATAGCGTATGTGCGGTGCTCGCCATCATGGCTTACTCTTTTGCCAAAACTCATGCTACGTTTAACTGTGCTCGCTTGTTCTGGCTGTCGATAGGCGAGCTACAATCTCTCATCAAAGGCCTGTGATGCAACATGCTCGCCACATTCACGCCTGCGTGTGCTCTTCGTGTGGCACCCTACCTCCCTTGCATGCGCGAGTTGCTATATCTCGCCAAAGGGTCCTGCCGCATGGTCCTGTTTGCTCACATTCCGCCCCTGGCGCGAGTCATCGTAACAGTCATTTCTTCGCCATCGCCAAACAAGCATTTCTGGTTAGGCTTTGTTTGCACACATGCGTTGTTCTACCCGGGTGCTTGCCACTTTTGCCATTCTCGACAAAAGGGGATGTCAAGCGCAGGAGCCCTTCTCTTGCTGTTAGTGTGCGGGAGACCCTCTCTTGCCGTTTGCTTACGAGAGCCCCTCATCGCCATTTTGCCTGCGGGAGACTCTTCTTGCCTAGGAGAGATGTCGTGTACGAGATTTAATATTATAAAACAGTCTCTTGCCTGCATGTGTCTGCCTTTTCTTGTCTTTCTTTTCTTTATTCTTCCACGTTTCTTTCTCCTGTCTTCTTTTCCTTTGCTCCACTTGAGCAAAGCACAAACCAATACTCTTCAACGATAGTTGTGTGAAGCAACAACTATGGTTCTTGGTGTAGAGGCCAACAAAAACTATACTGCATAGGTGATGGTGACAAGGCTTGTGTGGCAGCAATGCAAGAGCCCATCGGCAACAAGATGGTGATTGGTGATGAAGGTAGGTTGGTGCAAGTTTGGGACACAGCACAAAGGGCGAAGAAGGTGGTCCCTGTAGTGGCTTGGTGCCGTTCTTCTTCTTGTTTTTTTTTCAAATTGGTTTCCTTTCCTTTTGGTTCTTTGGTTTTCTTTTCTGTTTATCCTCCCCTTTTTCTCTATTTCACGTGTATACCTTCAACAAATCACAGCAATAGTAGGCGACAAGCAGAGGTCGTAGCGTCAATGCAGGTGCTGATGGAGGGACGACTCAGCAAGAAGCAACGAGCAGTCAAAGGTGTTGCGTGGACTATGGTGCGGTGCACAGCAGACTTGGGTTCAATACAGGAATGATGAAGATGATGAGCAAAGCTGTGAGGTCACAAGGAACTTTGATGCAAGGCGGTAGTGCAGGGTGTACAATTGGGCTCAGTTTGGTTTTCGGGTAGGAGTAGAAAAAATCAGGGCATCAAGGCTTTCTCTTCTTTTCTTTTCCTTTCACGTAGCCCTCAACTACACACGGTTTTGCTGTTTTAGGTTTATTTCCTCCTTTCGGTTTTGACTTATCCTGATTTTGCTTCAGTTTATTGCTTCAATTCTCAGTTTCCAACAGCTTTACACCATGTTTGGCTCTGATTTCTCACCACATTACAGATAGCAACTCACTGGTTTTGGAAACTTTGAACACCAATTTCTTTCTTCACCACGTAGCAAGCAGTTTAATGATGGCAAGGATAGTAGTTGTTTGGATGGCATAGGCTGGCTCGGTTTTGAAGTTCTAGACAGTGATAGGCAACGATGGCCAGCAGGTTGTGGCAACTTGGTGGGACAGAAAACCGAGGTAGAGGTTGTAGTACATGACGATGAAGATGATGACAAACAGTGCGGCAAGAAGCAAATGGCTTTCGGTTTTGACTGGTTTAATAGCCTGAACAAAGACAATGGCAGAGGGTGAAGATAGACACGATGATCAAGGAAACTCAAGGTGCAGATACTCGGTTTGATGATGGTGATAGTGGTGCTAGGAGGCGGCGGTGAATGAATGAAGCAGTAGCAAATAGTAGGGTTCCCCCCCCCCCCCCCCGTTGAGCATTAATTTTCATTTCGAATCTTTATATATCTCAACTATTCATACATGCATGCGCTATATTTTGTTAAGAAATATTAAAATGTATAAAAGATTACCATTTGACAAACAACATGTGCACTATTTGACTAATAAAATAAATTGTCTAATAACCGATCGTAAGCATCATCTAAACAAGACTTTTTATCAAAAGCATGCTGATCGTTTTTAATGTTGACATGAAATAAATTGGTTAAAATATGGTTGTATCCATGCAACAACGAAAGAAAAAACCAATTGTATTATTAGCAGAACAAATCAGTCCCAATCCTAGCTAACCTATTCGGCTACTAGCATGCTCTCGAGTGATGAAAAAACCATGGAGGACTTCCAAGAGGATTCATGAAACCATGGGTTCGAGAGACTCGAGAACTTCAAGGGAAGGGAAGATATTTTGGTGCTTTGGCGTTCAAAGCCCGGCAACACCCTTGCAACACCATGAAAGTTTAAATGATACTTTTCTCGTCATCTTATTACGATCCATATTGGAATTCGAATCTGATTCTCTGTCCTGAAGAATCTCATGGGAGCAAATCCCATGCTTCATATGGCCTTCCTCAGAATTCTCATCTGGTTCATTCTGTTGCATCAATTGATTATCCGAATTCTTATTAATGTTCAGAGAAGAGAGGCAATGATCTCCTCAGATTATGGCTTCTTGCTATTGAACAGGGAGAAGGCAAGTTATAAGTGTCGCAAGCTTTCTGTTGCGGTGGCTGCAATGGCAATGGGGGTTTGCTAAAACCAACAGGAACACCCTGATCAGATCTCTCATCATCAGACAAAATCCGATTCAAGTTGTCACTGGAACCCCTTGCAGACGCAGCGGCCCCACAGCCATCATCTCGCTTATGATTTTTAGTGCCAAAACTTACCTGTGCAAACTGCTTTTCTACGCCAACCCTCCGGTCCTTCACGTTAACCTCCCCATCCTGATCGACTCAAACCTGAATAGCTGGCAATTTAGACATTGAAGGTGACGAAGAAGATGAACCAACAGATTCCGAATCAGGCAACGAATATTGCATCTCATGAACTGCATTATTGTTTCTGGCTTGTAATTTGGCTTCTACATGTTACCAATACCTGAAGCACTTAAGGTATCGTGTCAGGCGGGACGGGAAGCCGACGGAGGGGACTGCGGCAGAGTCGTTTCTGTTGCAAACGAAAGGAGCTGGGGCTGGAATAGGGGTAAGTGGTCGGCGGTGAAGATCTTGGGAAGCATGCTTTTTGGGTTGAGCTCGACTAATAGGGGCGTGTTTGTGGCTGACGGTAGGGTTTTTGGTTTTTAGGATCTAGGACGATGATGAAACTGCTGGTATTAATAGCACTTGTGTCTGTGCTTGATGAAAGAAAAGGAGTTTTATTTTATTTTATTTTTTATATTTTTTTCTTTTCTCCTTGTTCTGGGGTTTTGGAGTTTGAGCGTTGTCTGATTCTGGTTTCAAATTGGATGACGAAAGTCTGTCTTCACATGCTAGATTTGGCCCTTTTTCATTAATTAATGCCAACTGCAACCAAATTTATGAAATGTGTCGACAGGCTTGTGCCGACAGGTTTTCTGCGACAGGCTTGTGTCGATAGATTTTATGCGACAGGCTAGAAACTCTCTCGTCGAATGCCTCTCTCGACTACTCCTTTATACTCTGTCGCCAGATACCTTTTGAGTAACAAAAGGGCTGTTGCCAAAAATAGTATGTACTCTATCGCCAAAAGCTTGTCGCGGGCGAGAGCTACTCTATCGCCCATGACTTGTCGCGTATGTCTTCGGTCGCATGAATTGTTTCGTCGCGAGAGCCTCTTGTTATATTGCGACAGCGTATAAAGGACCTTGCGCACGACAGACTACTCTGTAATGTGCGACAGACTGTTTGTCGCGTGTATATATTTATTTTTTATTTTTTATTTGTCGCGACAGACTCTTTATGTGAGCGTGAAACCTTGTACGTGAGACTTGGTATGCGACAGGCTATTATGTAGCATGGACTTTGCGCGCGACAGACCATTTTGTCAAGTAACTTGTGCACCCTCTGTATCCTGTCTTCTACAGGTCATCTTTTCACCATCTTTCATGGCTTTTTTGTTTGTTCCCACAAACGACGCCAATTGTTGTAACCCAAAACAACAATAATTAACTGCTGACGTCGATATTGTCTTCTTTCTCCAAATGTCTCTAGAAAAGTTCTGCAAAAAAGGAAAAGTCAGAGGGCGCAGGGGTTTTCCCCTGTGCGCGCACTCTGATGCTTAAGTCAGACAGGGTTTAAGAATGATACCTGTGACCTATTTATAGGAGTTATTTTGCGCGTAATTACCTTTAAGCCCCACAACTTAAATAATAACCCAGTGGATCATTTATGGGCCTTATGAGTCCTCTTTCCTCTTGGGCTTAGATTATCATTTGGCTCAATGGTCTTCAACTTGATTTATAGAAAAGCCCAGTAATAATTGACCTAGTCCACATCAAAAATAATTTTTTTGAAAGATTAATTATAAGAAAATTACACTAACCTGGTGGAGGATATGGAAAATTATTTTCAGGATTCCACATGGTTTCCGATTGTACTCTTGAATCATGTGCTACTCTTTCCCATCCAGCCCACGCAAATGTAAAATTCATATTAGAATCACATATAGCCAACACATTTTGATAACATTCTCCTCTTCCTCTTCCTCTTCCTCGATAGAGGACTTGTTTGTTAGATGGTATCACAGCATGAACAAGTGTTCCATCAAGTGCACCAATAGCACCCCATATTTAATTAATAAAAAATATTAATAAAATAATTAAAAAATATAATTATGCTATAACAAATTAATTACCTTAAATATGTCTCTTAACTGTCGATGATGTTGGTCTTGGCTTAGTTCGGTTGATCGTGTAGGCACAATCATCTCTTTTGCAAAAAGAAGCATCACATTCAATGCTTCGTGAAAATAAAAATGTCTTGTTTGAGTTGAATGGTTAAATCTCCTTTTGATAACACGATTTCTCACGTTGTGATTTAAAGTCATGAGAAACATTGCTAATTTCTCTTCAACTTTGATGTAACGACTGTCTTTCAACCATCCTTTAATTTTGAAATGTTCGCACATGTGTATAAATGCTTGCTTATTCATTCTTAAAATTTCTAAACAATGCATCGGATTACCATTAAGAATTTCTTTTACATATTCAGTACCATTCAATGACGAAGTAGTATCTAATCTCCTTCCAACTCGTCTTTTTCTAAGAATCTTTCTGACTAGAATCAATCCAATAATTTTTAATGCTTTTCTTTGCTTTTCACTTAACATCCTGTAAAAAATCAATATATAAATATTATATAATTCCATAACTTGAAATTTGTCCCAATATAAATTTGAAAGAAACTAATGTCAATAAAAAAATTACAAAACAAAACCATAAATAAATAAAAATCATGTTTAAGTATTGTAACACTACTTTAAAATAAAAATAAATACTAATAATTCAAATGAATCCTAATTTTTTGGCTATTAATTGAATCCAACTAATCTTAAATCCTTCGGCTTTTGTGAAAGCGCAATCCATTATTCTCTATAAGCTGTGCTTTCACAGAAGATGGTACACGTAGCAATATATAATGGATCAGTCATTTCTAATGCTTCTATCCCATCTAGCTGCTTATTGCATTCTTCTATGCTAGGTCTATCGGATTGCTCTAAGGTTTTAAGTACTGCCAATAGCTTTTCATCCACATCTCCATTATTAGTTTTCTTACGATGTTTCTTCTTTGGTGAAGAAGGCATTAATGGAGATTGATGTTCAAGATCAATATGTAGCTCTGAATTTTCAGTCAGTGGTGCCTTTTCAACATTTTTTTTTTGTAGGCAACCCTTGTTTAGATGGACCCCATGCTTCCTGTCCAGTGGCTGTAATACCATCAAATAATGATTTCATTTCTTCAAAAAACTGTAGCCCATTATATCGAAATTGTTTTGCCTCTGGAACTTTCTGTTATACAAAATGTGATTAGTATAACATAGTCTAAGGTGTTTGACCATTATTTATAATTATATAAAATTCAAAAAGTATATATACCTTGATGTACTCTTCCCATTTTTCTGCAGTCCATTCAACAGTGTTCGTTACAGGATTCTAGCCATGACCTGATGTTCCTACAAAATTAGACCACACTGTATATTTTTGCTTTAAATAATTCCATTGATTTTTCAGTTGCTTTTGATTAAACTTGAGATTTTTTTCTCCTCAAAAATTTTTGCAATCTTATCCCATGATTCAATACGCAAACTACCTCCTTTTTTTCCTAATGTGTTCACTTGGTCAATACACAATTCTAAAAATAGTTTCACTAGGGAGGGATCTTTCCAACTAGCTCTACCGATATCAAGAGAAGCCATTCCTACAAATAAGCTTTTGCAAGGAAAAAAAAAGACAAATCAATTATTAAGATATGAAATTTCATTTTTTATCATACTTGTATAATTAAAGTACAAGGGAATTAAATTACAATGATAAAATTTTTGTTAGAAGATATTAATTTAAATAATCTTTTTCTATGGAAAACCAAAAAAAAGGTCAAGAAAGCCAAGTCTAACATGTTGTCTCTGAAACTTCTTGCGCTTAATTTAATTGAGTTGCTAGGTTTCTTTACCTGAACAAGTCAAATTAGGAGGAGACATTGAATTTCTTTCAATATTGATGCTCTAATAATAAAAGAATGGTGGTAGAGAAACGCTCTATATGTAAATTAGATAATAATATAACATTGAGTCTAGTTGAAGTATGTACGTAACCTGATGAATGATAGATAATTATGTTATTTTTTTTAGGATAAAATAGTCCAATTTATTTTAGTTTTATTGATAAGGTGGCTGAAAATTTTCTACATTAAGTGATAAGTAGGAATTTATCTACTTATCTTATTCAATGCTTTTTCATTGAAAATATTCTTTTAAGTTGATTTTAAAATACATTATCAAACATATTGAAAATATTAAATCATTGAAAATTTTTATTTTCAATGAATTGAAATTTTTCAATGCTTTAACAAACAGCACCTAAGTCTTAATGAATATAATAGAGTCTGTCTGTGTGAGAATGCCAATCAAACATGGGAAAAACTGACCATTACTCATGGGGGGACCAATCAAGTTAGAGAAACTAAGTTAGGTATGCGCACGATGATTATGAGCTTTTTAGGATGAAACAAGATGAATCCATTAGTGAAATGTCCACTAGGTTCAATGATATAGTTAATGGACTTAATTCTTTAGGCAAGACTTATTACAATGTTAAAATGGTGAAGAAAATCTTGAATAGCTTGCCTAAATCTTGAGAGGCAAAGGTAACGACAATAAAAGAATCTAAGGACTCTAATACCTTATCCCTAGATGAACTCATGGTTCCATACATAACTATGAGATGAAATTGAAAAGAAATGAAGAACTTTTAAAGAAAGTAGGGAAAGCACTTAAGTCTTTCACTCACAAGGAAAGTAGAGATGATAGTGATGAGAGTAAAGATGAGGAAGAAAAAGAAATGACAATGTTTTCTAAAAGATTCAATAGATACATAAGAATGAAAACTAGAGAAAATGATAGGAAACCTTATAGAAGAGAGGTAATAAGAGGAGAGTCTAGTAGGAAAGAAAAAGATCCTATAGTGCGCTATAAGTGTGCTAAAGTGTAATAAATCGAGTTATACTAAATTAGATTGTCTCTTACTTGGAAAGGAAAATGAAAAAAGACTAAGAAGAAAGCATTTATGGCTACTTAGAGCGATAGTGATAACTTCGATAAGGAAAACATTGATGATGAGGTAACCTACTCATGCTTTATGGCTATTAGTGATGATAAGGCTAGTTCTAGCTCTGGTGAAGGTAATGGTTATACTTTTGATGAACAACAAAATGCCTTCAATGAATTAGTAAATGATTTTCAATACATGAACTCTAAATATAAGAAAATTATTGCTAAATTGAAAATAGAGAATGAAATGCCTTGGAATGCCAAGCTTAAGTTTCAAAAGAAATTGAAGAAGCAAATCTAGAAATTGATTAGTTGAAGAAAAAGAATGCAAACTTATATAACTCATTTTTTAGGTTTTACATGTGTTAACAAAAACTAGATCGTATGTAGAAAACCAAAGAGCTTTCTTTAACAAATATGGGTTGGGTTATAATGCAAAACAAAAGGAAGCTAATCTCAAAAATTTTCTAGTGAGCAAAAACTTTGAGCATGATCTATCTCTTACATGCTCACTTTGCAATGGGATTAGTCACTCCTACAACCATGTACATATAGGAAAACTTCATTTAGAGGAGGAATAGTTAGGAAAACGTGGATCCCAAAGCATACCATAAATAATGATGAATTTAATTTGAAATGGATTTCTAAGGGATAAAAAATCATTTAAATTATCCCTTATGGACCCAAAAAAGTTTGGGTACCAAAGCAAGCTTGAACTTGCATTGTTATAAGAGTATTAGAGCATGAAGTTACAAAGAAACATTGAAGTTTGAATGCTCTACACATCCTCATGGAGTTTACTTGTGCTAATGAAGAAGAAGAAATACTTAAGGATTCACAATTGGCAAAGTCACATAATGTCTTCAAGAATTGCTCAAGATAGACATAAGAACATGACAAAGAACTCTCAAACAAAGGAGTTTTATAAGCTTAATTTCTATTTTCTTTAAAAGCCCTTATTTGCTTAAATTTTGTGTTTTGATGAGATATTTTGTTGATGACATTTAATACATCTTGAATGAGGATATGAAAAGCATATTAAGTGATTTTATGATGATTTGGTGCTATTTTGGATTGCTTTTGATATGAGCAAGAGTGAAGTGTATTGCAAAATTGTTTGCTTGCATCAAACATGTAAAAAATGTCAAATGTGTCATCCATGCAAAATGCCATTTTATAATCATTAATAAGAGATACATATATTGAAAATTATGTCATAATGTCAACTATTGTGATTTGATGATATATGTACTTGAATTCTATGTGAACATGTTTGTTATGTCTTGGTTATGATTTCAAATTTCTTTGTTTTGCTAAAATATATATAACTCTTAAAATAACCTTTCCGAAACCAAAAATGCATTTTACGTTCATAATTCTTCCAAATCTACGAAATCTAAGTTCAAATCATTTTTCATCTGTGTTTCTCATTCATACAAGTCCAAAATCATGTTATACATATATTTGAAACATTACTTGGACTTAAAACACTTAAATGGAGCTTTGGCACAGTACAAGTTGATCTTTAGGCCAAATTCTACATAAAATGAATGAAGGATCAATTCCCCTACCCATGGGATTGATTTGATCCCCCCAGTGAAGTGGTCAATCTCCCCTACTCTAGACATGTTAAAACTCCCTCAAACCCTCGGTTTTTCAAAACCAAACACTTTTGTGCTCTTCTCTCACGTCCTTTACTTGTCCTCTTGTGCCCAACATCTAGAGGTGGCAAATGGGGGGGAGGGGTCGGATTGGGTTTGGGTTAGGTCATTTTGGATCAGATCATTTTGGGTTACGAAAAAATCGGATCATTTAGGGTTTGGATAAGGTCGGGTTTGGGTCATTGACTTTTTTAGTCAATTCGGGTTGGTCAATTTGGATTCAGGTTGATCGGATTTGGATTCGGGTCGATTGGACAGGTTTATTAAGTTAAGCCTTGGTCATCTTGATGTGATTTATCTGGTATGAAATCAACTGAAACCATATTTCTAAGAATTACAAAACTCATGAAAATAAAATTTTCTTCTTACATGACCTGTAGTACAATTAGGATTGAAATAATCAAAATATTTAATAATTTGCATGATAGTTTTCTTTATAATATATTTACCAATATTCATAAATTAATTACATTTTTTTCATTTTATTTTTATTATCTATAATAATTAATAACTTTATGAATCAAAGTGATTTAATAATCCCTACTAAATCTCATAAATTAGTACTATATATCTCTTTAATTTATCTTGATTTTTTATAGAATAATTGGAGATATTAAGTGTAGATGATATAGCTTCTGTAGTCTATTATAGATTAGTCATTAAATAATTATACATTAGGTTCAAATGAATGCAATATAAAAGTGAATATTTAAGTTTAACTAGATTAAAAAAATATATAACACTCATATTATTGAAAAAAATTATATTTTTACTATATTAAAATACTTTGATAATTAATTCTAACATTTAAATATTTATTGATAATATTAAATTTAAGTTTGAATCTTTTCAGGTTTTGGTAAATTTGGATTCGGATCAATTTGGATTCGGGTCAATTTGGGTTCGGATTAATTCGGGTTCGAATTAATCTAAATTCAGATGAATTTGGGTTCGAATCAATTCGGGTTCAGATCCGATCGGGTTTGGATCAATGTAAATTCAAATAAATTTGGTTTCAAATCAATTCGAATTCGGATCGGGTTGGATTTTAGTTGTTGACTTTTTTAGTCAAATCAGATCGGTTGGGTTTGGATTCGAGTTAATTAGACGGATTTTTCGGGTCGGGGCAACTTTTGCCACCTCTACTAACATCTATCCCCCTTCCAAAAATCATCAAACTTCATCATTTTCACTCATTTCTCATCATTTTCAGCGCATTTTCACTAACCAATTCAATCTCTTCATCATCTTTTCTTCTCTTCATCATTTTCATCTTGTTTTTTCACTTCTCAAAAACCTATATTTTCTTTCAATTTCATCTCCATTAATATTTCATTTTGCTTCATATTTCTTCAAAATTCCTTCATCAAATCTCCTCTCCATAATCTAGACTTTGTTTGTGTTGTGATTGTCTGCTACAATTCTCTCCATAATCTTACTTATTCACCATCAAACACATCAACACCATCTACTTGGTGAAATTTCTTAATTAACTTTTCTTCAAAATTTTCATCCTTTTCACAATTTTCAATTTCACAATGCCTTTATGTGAAAAACATGGTGCTTCTAAGTGCAAGGCACCTTCCTCTTCCAAACAAACGACCCTTAATTGTTGTTTTCGCAATGCCAATGACAAAGCTCAATTCAAAGGGTACTTTATGAATATGAAAATTAATCATTGGCGAATTATCAATTTTCATTTTCTTGAGCACACTGAATTCCTCTATCTTGCCAGATTCCATGCCTTCTAGTGGACTCCCTTCGTTCAAATCAATACACTAATTCAATGCAACATCATTCACCCCTTCTTTTCAATTGCCAAACTCATTACAATGCCTAATGATCTATTTCAATTGCCAAACTCATTACAATGCCTAATGATCTATGTAAAATTGTAGGAATCTCTTCCTACCTCATGAACCACATTATTGAAATCACTCTCGACTCCTTTGCTCGTGTTTCCAAATTTCGAATAAGAGGCTCACAGATGATGGTGCTTCCCATCACCTATAACCAAGCAGGTGACCTCTCGATGTTTGCCCATCTTTTCCACATCATCATCTTGTGCAATCTACTGTCCTTTGGCAACAGATATTCCTAGCTTCATCGGCTTAACCGATTTTGGTTGCACCACATCGATTAGTGGGATGGTGGCATGCCTGATCTCAACCATTTTATTTTTCACAATTAGGTAAGAATTGTTCAAAATGGTGTGAAGATGATTGTATTTCCTTAGCCACTTGCTTTCTATCTCCATGCCATCGAGATCGATCGCTCATGCAAAGTTGCTGAACTTCTAGAATCAAAGACAATGATCAACATAGTCACTTTGACAACATGGGGTGGTACAAGAATGATAATGGTGAATGGGAAAAGATAACAACTTCAACTCCAGTTATGGTAGCCATTGATGCCATTGCTCTTTCATCATCAAATGCTTCTAGATCATCCTTTCAGGCTTCTAAGGCTTCTCTTGATTTGATTATGAAGATGTTCCAGTAGTTTGACAGAAGGTTCCCCTAGTTTGATACTCGCTTTACTACTTTTGAACAAAACTAGCTTGCCTAACTTCCAAGAGAATGTCGACATACAGCTTACTGAAATGCAGGTCCACTTGGAATCCATGTTTGAGGAGATACAGATCATACATGCTCATCAGGAGGACTTCATTGAGCAGTATCGTCACTTTTTCCCACCACCTCCCTATATGGTGTGCTTCATGGTTTGAGATTTCATGCTATTCACATGGATATTGTTTTGCTATTAGACATTTTTTCTCATCCATGTTGGATATTCAAATTTATTTTTGGTAGTTGACTTTGCTTGTTTACCTATGACTTTTAAGCTTTATTGATTATTTGCTAATTAAGCTCAATATGATTGTTACTTGCTTTGAAAACATGTGTGCTCTTGTGATTCAAATTTTATGAATTATACATGTTTGAATTATGAATCTTGAAGATTATTTTGAAAGTGTTGTTGCTTCTTTAACTTATCTAAATTCCTTAGCATGAACATATGATTAATGATCATGCAAAATTGTATGAGCATCAAATTGGCAATTCTTCTCACTTAATATTGAAATGACAAATAGGGAAGATTTCTTCGAGAACATATTTACGTGAGATATTTTTGTAATAGAATATGTGGTTAATTGATATATGGTTTAATTCTAGGCACATTATATCTTGAAAATGATTTATGAGTTCATGCATAATTTTTTATCCAAATTTAGCTCATAATTATTATGTATTATCATGCACCTTAGTTGAACTTTAAAGAACAATTGATATATTGTAACATCCGAAATTATGAAATTTCGAACCAACTTGTTCCTTTCTAAAACACTTATTCACTTACGATTGTTAGGTTTGCATTTAGTGTCAGTGTAAGCACACTCCACATTTTCCATTTCAGTGCATTTATAATATAATATAATATTTATCCATAAAATTTACATCCCACTATAAAATTTACATTCTATTCCATAACTACATTTGCTATGCAATTACATGTCTGAATATAAATATAATATATAATATATACCTGATTATTTGTCACTTTAAGCTTCTAATAATTTCTTCAATAAATCTGGAAGTAGCGGTAAGCACGTGTGAGAATCGTTCATTTTATACTGTACATGTGTAAATATGTAATTATTAATTAATTTTTGTATATTTTTGTAAATTACAAGTAAAATAATAATATGGGCCTCACTTGGTTTATAGTGCCTAGATGTAATTATGACTGAGGAAACAATATACAGAAGGTGTAATAATTATAATGTGAAAATTTTGAGACCAAAATCCTTTATTTATATTATTTTTAAGAAGTGTGGCAAACAAATTAGAAAATGACAACTACGTCCCAAGGGTATTTTAGTAAATTGTGCCCAAACTAAAATGAATTTGGAGGAAGGAAAAATTACCATGATATTCTACATGAAAAAAACTTTAAGATAGTGTCAATAGATTTATCGAATCGGTAGTTAAATCGAAAAATTTCGCTGGCAGTTTGCTAGGGTAATTTCTTAATTTCACACACTCGGTGTACTGTGTGTTAATGAAACCACCATGATTCATCAAAATACATCTAATAAGAGTATTTGGTGATGAAATCCAAAATTTTGAAGTGCAATTATATAGTTATAACAATTGCAGAAGCTTAAGGGCAAAAATTGTTCAGAATTTTCATAACCAAGGGCATTTTTGGTAATTTTTCCTATTCTAGAACACTCTTTATACTTCTTCCAAGTGATGGCCGGCCACTATTCATCATCTTCCTCCCCTTCACTTGCACCACCATAGAAAGAAAAGAAGAGAAGAAAAAAAAAAGCTTCCATAACTTACCAAATAAGCATTTTCTCACTAAAATTCCTTCTACAAAATTAATCTATTCAACCTCCTCTTTCTACCCATACCAAAATCTCTTTGAATTAGTGACAAAACAATGAGAAAGGAAGCCTTGAAGTGTTCAACCACAAGGTACTCTTAGCCATACTTGTGCTTTCATTTAATCTTAATGGTAGAGAATGATTAATTTAAGCATGCTAAACATGTTTATGACATTAGTTTTAATTAAATTGAATTAAATCACAATGTGCCATTAAAGGGAGGTTTTGGACAAGCTTGGAAGTATGGGGAACCATAGTGTTTCATGCATGAAATTGATGCCAAATTAAAGAATGAGCATGGATAATTAAGAATGCAAGCTTATATTGTAGAAAAACAATGTAAATGGCAAGAGGTACCATTCGGCCTAGGTAAGGGGACTCACATTCATGGCTACATCTGATGATTTTAGGGTGCCATTAGACTTTAGAAATTATGAGGAGTCCACCGGTGCAATTGGATTTAAAATCCAACTTAAAACGAAGAAGTTATGTTTTAGTATCGGTAGAAATTATACTGCATAAATATTTGTAGTATACAATGTGGCTGCAATTAAGCATGAAAATTAGCTTAAAAATAAGTGTTAAGTAAGCTGATATTTTTGGTGAAATTATCTGCAGCCCGAAAGTATCGGTTTACGAGTGGTGCAATCGAGGAAGTCAGATTAGTCAAACAGGTAAGGGATGCGTATGTAGACTGTAGGGATATTATGAATGCATGTTTATGAGAATATTTTGGAAGTGAATTGCCTTGAAAACTGTGAAAAATGTGGCTTTCAGTTGGTATTGAACTGTGTTTGAAGTGTAGGGAGGCTAGGTGTTAGCAGTCGTTATGCTGCTCAAATTTACTAGAAAATCTTCTAAAAATGTCATAAAATATTTTAGTGCATTATCAAGTGATTTCCTAGCCTTGGAAATTAGACATTCAATATTTTTCATAAAATATGAATATACCGAAAAACATTATTTAAATATTTGTGTTATCGAACTTAATTAAGGAGAAGTTACCGAAAATTGCTCTTAAGTGTTTTATAGTGTAAGAAGTGGTTTATAAAATGAAGTACTAAAAAGTGAATATTTTATAAATTATTTTCATTATAATATTCACTGTATTATAAATTAACCTTTATGGACTGACCGAAAATTTTACCTATTTTATTAATTTCCATAAAGGTGATATTATTGTTTAAATACTGTTTTGAGACTGTTAGGCCCCGTATCATGCTCACGTGTTTACTGTACTGTTACTATGTGAAGCTGCTGATACTAATCCTATCTTCAGCATCTCAGTTGACACCTGATCAGTGTACGACTGAGGACATTTATAGATTATGGCTATATGTCTCATATATCTACTGTTATTGTTCCCTACGGGGATTATAGCATGATATATTTTGGGTGTTGCCTGGTCTCCACCATTAATACTGCTTACTATACTGTTTTACTAAAGTGTTATTGATATTTAAGTGTTTACTGTTTACTGAGCTGCCTATCATATTTATTATTGTACTGTTATCGGCACTACTGTTTACTGAATTTGATTGAAGTGAAAGCTATGTGATTAAAGTGAATTTATGAATACTTACTAAAATATTTTATTAAAAAATGTTTTATATACCATTTTCTAATTGTTCAATTATTTGAAATTCTACTAAATGTGATTTTATATCAAAATAAATAGCTACTCCTTATAGTCGCTTCTAGGTTCTGGGACAAGACAAGTATTTCAAAATACCTTCCATACTCCATCCCGATCCCATGCCGACTATAGTATCCATCCCTTACTATCCTAGTGTGCTGTAGGAAAATAAATTATTTTGTGGCATATAGATTTCGTAATATCAAGTTCTGCATACAACTCTTTTATCGAGTACGTGTAGCTCACTTTATTTTTCACATCTATAGAGTATTTTCAGTGATTGCGTGATTTACTATCTGAGGATTTTGGCTGTGCTTTTGGTTACCCTGAGGCAGCTAGTGTAGATCCTGGAGGTATAATCATTTTCTTTATATGTTCAGACTTATATTACAATACTACCATGTTGTAATTATGAACAGAGGATGTAAAATGTTAAGCAAATGTTGATATGTAAATATTCTTATTTATGTATATTAAAATATATTACTGTATTAAAGTGTTTACTGTTTAATGAAGCGGTAAATAAAGGCATCGTAGACAGCCCAACCATTACTGTTTGTGTGGAAATACGTGAAATACTTTGTATATGGACTGTGACAGCACGTACATTGAAAAGCTATCTGGGAGACTGGGAGTAAAGGGGGGTGAGATTTGGGAAAAGCCCAATAAGAAACATATACAAAAGCGCTATATTAAACTACTATATGTAGATAAAAATAAATTTATTTACTGATTTTGAATACATATTAAAGTGCATAAAATATTTATTTCTTAACGATGCATTAGGGAACAATAGAGGAAGGATATTATAGTCGGATAGAAAACCGGATGGACTATGAGAAGTATTTTAAAATACCTTTCGTGTCCCGGTCCCTAGTAGCAACTATAGGGAGCAAAAGTTGATTATGATATGAAAACAATATTAAAATGCTATAGAAATCATATCATAATTTATTACAACATTTAAACCATTTATAAACAATATTTGAAAACATTGTAATAAACAGTTCTGGAATAGTAAACATTTGACTATCAGTAAACAGTTCAGTTACAAACAGTATGATTAACAGTTTAGTTATCAATAAACAATTCAGTAATAGTAAAAAGTTCAGTTATCAGTAAACAGTTTAGTACCAGCAACAATACATTAAAACAGTATAATAAACAATAACAGTAAGTGGAGACAGGCAACACCCAAGTATATCATGCTATAACAGTAGTCCCCGAAGGGAGTAGTAGAACAGTAACACGTGAGACATATGGTCATAGTCTATGGAGTCCACAGTGCACACTTGCCAGGTGACAACTGGGATAGCTAATGACTTGGCAGGTCAATCAGCAACAGTAACAGTAACACATGACACGTGAGCATGATACGGGGCCAACAGTCTCAAAACAATGTATATACAGTAGAAACACCCTTTTAGAATTCAATATGATTGAGAATATCTTCAATCAGTCCATAAATAAATATTTATGAAAATGTATACATTTTAGAAATAAAATTCATAAAATATATTTCATATATAAATCCTATATAAACAGTTAATTTGAAACCAATGCAGTAAATAGTTTAGTATTGGTAAACGGTTCTGTTTAGAAACAATGTAATAACAATTTAGCACACCATGCAGTAAACAGGCTACTTAAAAACATATTTGGTATGTGTATGTAAAATAAATTATATTTTCCCGTTCAAGAGAATTGGTGAGAAATCGTTAGGAATTGAATTTTAGAGAATTTTCTAATGACATGTAAAACAATTCTAAGCAACTATTATACATGTTCCTTACCTTTATTCCGCGCAATAAAAAAATCCAATAGTACCATTTTCGCTTTTTTATTTCTTTATTCCTTAGCATTGCACAATAATTCTAAATTATATTTAAAATTCCATATTATGGTTCTAATAAATATTCTATAATTTTCTATTTTCTATTTATCATCCCAACAATTAATTTACTTTATTTTCTACTAAATACCAAAATATAATTTCAATTATATCCTATTTTTCCTTTAATTTCCATGTTACCAATAATTTCAATTTAAATTTAAAATCCCATGTGTAACTATAATAAATATTTTATAATTTCCTACTCTCCATTTTATAAATTTTAATAATATAATTATTTAACATAACTATATTTAAATTGGAATCTTTTCTTAATTGTAATTCCACTACTAATTTCATATTTTTTAAATCTAATAATTATTTTATTAATTCTATTTTCTATTTTATTACTTTTCATGGTAAAGTTATTTTATTTCTAATTAAATATCATAATAGAGTTATAATTAAATTGATTTATTTTTTCCTAATTTTAACTTCATTAAAATTATTTCGTTATTTTTTATTATTTAGTATAATTAAACGTTTCATTCTTGCTTCACATTTATTATTTTCTCACTCCAATCTATTTACAAATAGTCTTTATTCATTATTAATATTAATTGTACCATTTATTTATATCACACAATTTCATTTTATTAATTTACACAATTAATTCATTTTATTTTCTATTAGTTATCACCATATAGTCAAGTAAAAGAATTCTGCAAAGCAATTCTATTCTCTTTTCCTAATTCCTTTTACCAATATTATTAATCTCACAATTACTTTGTTTGATTTCGTAGCAAATATCAAAATATATCCGTATTTGAATTATACTTCTCGCTAGTTTCCTTCACTAATAGTTTCATAAATCTTTAATCTAATTTCTTTTTAAACATTAGGTCAAAAAATAACCATGAGACTCCTAGTCTTGTCTAAACCAAACATTTCTTCTTACCCCACTTCTTATTTCATAAAGATCATTTATTCATGTTTCTATTTTCACTTTCTTCTCTTTTATATATCAAAATTTTTATTCATATCACATAATCTACATCATGGCCAAATATTCATTCTTATATTATTCATATCATTTTTCAATTCTAATTTTATAAATGACCATTACTCATTATTAATATAAATTCCACAATTTATCAATGAAGAAATTTATCCCACATTATTTTCTTCTTTAGCCGAATTCCCCTTAGGATTTCTTTCTTATTGTCTTTCCTTCTTTTCTTAGTTCTAATTTTATAAATTCTTCCCACTCACTTAATACATTTAACATACACCCATTTTATATTTATTTTTGCACCATTTTCATCTCCAACAACCATGGCCGGTTGCTCCCAAATTCCATATTTTCATGTTTTGTTTTCATTCCTTATTTCAGCTTTAACTTCATAACTATTCTCCACTCGTTCAAGAATTTCATCAAATACCTTTAATTCATTAGAAATTCATCATCACCATTTAATTCTCTTAGAACCGAAGGCTTCCCTGTATGAAGAACACATTGTCATCATCTCATTCCATCATGGCCGAATGGCCTTTCCCTTACTTCCCTTATAAATAATCTCACACAATTATAACTATAACTAATTTAATCCATCATTTACTACTATCGTTTATTCATCATACATCAAAATTCATGATGAAATTCAATTTCTTTTCTCTCATAGTCGAACCTTTGTAAGAAGCCTACACCTAATTTGGGTTTAATCCAAGGTCTTAAACAGATTATTCACACCCAACACAAGCAGCTACCATGGCTAGAATTAAGTAGGACATCACTAAACTAATTTACCTTGTATTACTGAACAGCACTGCCCCAAAACAGTCCCGATTTCCTTCAATTTTGCACTCGCACTTTTAGTTTTTGGGTGTTCCTGAGATGAAAGACAAGCTTGTAGAGTAGACTTGGTGTTTTAGTGAAGAAACTTGGTGAATTTGTTGGGTGGAAATGAAGAAAACGTGAAAAATTCTTAAGGAGAACAAAGCAGAAACGTGAGCCGAACAGCGGGGGAGGCATGTTGGTTTTGGGCTGGCTGAAAAGCTTGAAAAAAGTCCCAATTTTATATCTTTTATTAATATTTTATCCAATAACATTGTACCACATGTTTAAATAGTCAAAATCCCCTTTTATTTTCCAAAATTTACACTTTAGCCATGAGATATTTTATTATTTCTAAATTTCCAGATTTTAAATTTTTATTTTAGTTAAATTTAATTAATTTAAGTCAATTTTGGTCAAACATTGACTTGTTTGACCAACTTCCATATTAAATGATCATAATACCTTTATAAATTTTATTATCTCCACTTATGTTCTATAATTTATTTAATCCTTAAAAATTTAGATTTAATATTTGATTTCTACTATTTTTCCTATATTTAGGTCAAACATGTTTAACTGTTGACTCTCAAAGTGGTTTGACCAGTCATGGATAATGAAATTACCAAATTACCCTTAACCGTAAAATTGTGTAAGTTCATACTTTTACACTTGATTTCTTCTATCAATTCACACGAACTAAAGCTTTATTACGAATAAAATTATTCACCTTAAATATCATCATTCTAGAGTCTCACTTCGATATAGACAGAAAAAATCCTGGTGGGGCTTGTACTGAGTATCTTTCTGACCTCATCGAATAGACACCTCCTTTAAATATTTTAACAATAAGTTTCCCTATTTAAATTCCTACACTCAATAACTGATTTAAAATATGAGGAATTCAAGGCTCTCACATCCTACCCACCTTTAAAGAATTTGGTCCTCCAAATTCGAGACAAATACTTCAATCAATTAATGCCTTGAAATTTATCAATTTAACACTTATCCATAACATTCAATCTTTACGCTTATTCACATCAGTATTTCTATACAATATCAACATTATTTATGAACAACTTTCTTAACTTTATTGTCCCTTATTAATTTCCACATCAATCATGTCTATTAAGGTTATTCTATTATCCTCAAAAAATACATTCCTCAATCAATCATGATCGATCATTTAATATCCACCCCATTCATTTGTACTTACTTTTCCATATAACATCGGTATTATTCATTAACAATTTGCATTTCTATTTACACCATTCATTTTTGCTATGGTTCTCCATTGTCTCTAATTAGACAGAAACCATAAATCATTTCCAATCATTTTAACTAAACCAAATTTCGTTAATTTTTCTCAATCAATTAGTACTTAATTCCACAACACTTTCCTATAATATTCGTAACTATCATTCTCGTTCTTCCTGTTAACCATCAATATTTCTCTATCGATCAACATTTCGTCTCATTTCTAACTATCCTTTACAATTTATATTTAGACTATGCATAGCAGTGTGGGATGTAAATCAATTTTAACTTACTTATACCGACACGTATTAGGTAACCTTGCTCTGATACCACTTTTGTAATATTCGAAATTATGAAATTTTGAACCAACTTTTTCCTTTTTAAAACATTTATTCACTTACAATCGTTAGGTTTGCATTTAGTGTCAGTGTAAGCACACTCCACATTTTCCATTTCAATCAATTAGTTATGTTGTCAAACTAATTAATAGATCAGAAATTTCAGTACATCTATAATATAATATTTATCCATAAAATTTACATCTCACTATAAAATTTACATTCTATTCCATATCTACATTTGTTGTGCAATTACATATCTAAATATAAATATAACATATAATATATACCTGATTATTTGTCACTTTAAGCTTTTAATAATTTCTTCAATAAATCTAGAAGTAGCGGTAAGCACGTACATTGAAAAGCTATCTGGGAGAGTGGGAGTAAAGCGAAAAGTCCAATCAGAAACGTATACAAAAGCACTATATTAAACTACTATATGTAGATAAAAATAAATTTATTACTGATTATGAATACATATTAAAATGCATAAAATATTTATTTCTTAACGATGCACTAGGGAACAGTATAGGAAGGATACTATAGTCGGTTATGAAACTGAATGGAGTATGGGAGGTATTTTAAGATACCTTTCGTGTCCCTGTCCCTAGTAGCGACTATAAGAATCAAAAGTTGATATGATATGGAAACGATATTAAAATGCTATAGAAATCATATCATAATTTATTACAACATTTAAACTATTTATAAACAATATTTGAAAACATTGTAATAAACAGTTCTGGAATAGTAAACCTTTCGCTATCAGTAAACAATTTGGTTATAAATAGTACGATAAACAGTCCAGTTATTGATAAACAGTTCAGTTATCGATAAACAGTTTAGTAACAGTAAAAAGTTCAAAATAGTAAACAGTTAAATACCAGGAATAGTACAATAAAATAGTACAATAAATAGTAACAATAAGTGCAGACTAGGCAACACCCAAGTATATCATGCTATAACAGTAGTCCTCGAAGCGATTAATAGTAACAGTAACATATGAGACATATGACTATAGTCTATAGGGTCCATAGTGTACGTTTGCCAGGTGACAATTGGGATAGTTGATGACTTGGCAGGTCAATCAGCAATAGTATTAGTAACACATGACATGTGAGCATGATACGAGGCCTAATAGTCTTAAAACAGTATATATACAGTAGAAACACCCTTTTAGAAATAATTTCACTGAGAATATCTTCAATCAATCCATAAATAAATATTTATGAAAATGTAGACAGTTTAGAAATAAAATTCATAAAATATATTTCAGTACATAAACCGTATATAAACAGTTAATTTAAAACCACAATTGTAAATAGTTTAGTATTGGTAAACTGTTTTGTTTAGAAATAGTGTAATACCAATTCAATACACCATGCAGTAAACATGCTACTTAAAAACATATTTGGTATGTGTATGTAAAATAAATTATATTTTCCAATTCAGGAGAATTGGTGAGAAATCGTTAGGAATTGAATTTCCAAGAATTTTCCAATGGCATGTAAAACAGTTCTAAGCAACTCTTATATATGTTCCTTACCTCTATTCTGCGCAATATAAAAATCCGATAGTACCATTTTCACCACTTTATTCCTCTATTCCTTAGCATTGCACAATAATTCCAAATTATATTTAAAATTCCATATTATGGTTCTAATAAATGTTCTATACTTTTCTATTTTCTATTTATCATCCTAACAATTAATTTACTTTATTTTCTACTAAATACCAAAATATAATTTCAATTATATCCTATTTTTCCTTTAATTTCTATGTTACCAATAATTTCAATTTCAATTTAAAATTCCATGTATAACTATAATAAATATTTTATAATTTCCCACTCTCCATTTTATAAATTTTGATAATTTAATTATTTAATTTCTTACTAAATCTCTTAACATAACTATATTTAAATTGAAATCTTTTCTTAATTGTAATTCCACTACTAATTTCATATTTTTTTAAATCTAATAATTATTTTATTAATTCTTATTTTCTATTTTATTATTTTTCATGGTAAAGTTGTTTTATTTCTAATTAAATATTAGAATATAGTTATAATTAAATTGATTTATTTTTTCCTAAGTTTAATTTCATTAAAATTATTCCGTTATTTTTAATTATTTAGTATAATTAAACATTTCATTCTTGCTTCACATTTATTATTTTCTAACTCCAATCTATTTACAAATAGTCTTTATTCATCATTAATATTAATTGTACCATTTATTTATATCACACAATTTCATTTTATTAATTTAGACAATTAATTCATTTTATTTTCTATTAATTATCACCATATAGTCAATTAAAAGAATTCTGCAAAGCAATTATATTCTCTTTTCCTAATTCCTTTTACCATTGTTATTAATCTCACAATTACTTTGTTTGATTTCCTAGCAAATATCAAAATATATCCGTATTTGAATTATACTTCTTGTGAGTTTCCTTCACTAATAGTTTCATAAATCTTTAATTTAATTTCTTTTTAAACATTAGGTCATAAAAATAAGCATGATGGTTAGGGAGCACAAGTTATTTAAGCAGTTCTCGAACCTCAGCCTTAATGCGGTTCCGTCTGAGAGTTATAGGTTCATGATTAGTTTCAGAATTGAACCAGACTTGATGGGACAGATCAAGGATGCTCAGAGGATGGATGATTATTGTATAGCGGTTGACAGTCAAATACAGCTAGGAGTACAGTCAGATTTTGAGATTGGCACCGATGAGATTTTGAGGTTCAGAGGCAGGATCTTGTTCCCGATAATCGATAGCTTAAAGACCTGATTTTGACAGAGGCCCATACCTTCAGGTACACTCTACACCGAGGTAGTACTAAGATGTACCAAAACCTACGGAGGGTTTATTGGTGGCCGAAGATGAAGAGAGACATCGCAGAGTTTGTGGCTAGATGTCTCACTTGCCAGCAGGTGAAGATCAAGCAACAAAAGCCTACGGGTTTATTGCAGCCTTTACCGATTCCTACTTGGAAATGGGAGCACATCATGATGGACTTCATCATAGGTTTACCAAAGACCCAAAGAAATCATGATGCTATATGGCTAATAGTGGATAGATTGACGAAGTCCGCCCACTTCTTAGCTATCAGATCTACAGATCCTCTTAGTGCCCTCGTCGATCTATATGTGCGAAAGATAGTGAGGCTACACGGAGTTCCAGTGAGCATCACATCGGATAGGGATTCCCAGTTTACAACCCACTTTTGGGAGAGATTTCAAGAGGCCATGGGATCCCGATTGAATTTCAGTACCGCCTTTCATCCATAGACTACCGAACAGTCCGAGCGAATGATACAAACACTCGAGGATATGTTAAAGGCATGTGCGTTGGATTTTAAAGGCTCTTGGGGCGACCACTTGCCGTTAGCCAAGTTTACTTATAATAATAGCTATCAAACTAGTATCGGCATGGCACCCTATGAAGCATTATATGGCAGAAGGTGTAGAATCACAATTATGTGGGAAGAAGTAGGAAATCGAAGCTTACTAGCTCCCGAATTGGTAGAGTGAGCTTCACAAGATGTACAGCTAATATGTGAGAGATTAAGGACTGCACAGAGTCGGCAGAAGAGTTATGCAGACATGAGACGCCAACCACTTGAGTTCTCACTAGGAGATTTTGTATTTTTGAAAGTTTCCCCATTTAAAGGTATAATGAGATTTGGTAGGAAAGGGAAATTGAGTCCATGATACATTGGACCATTCGAAATCTTGGATGGTGTAGGAGGCGTGGCGTACATATTGGCACTACCACCCGAGTTATCAGGTGTGCATAATATATTCCATGTCTCAATGCTCCGGAAGTACCATCTAGATCCATCGCACGTAATTTGGTATAAACCATTGGAGATACAAGAAGATATGAGTTACGTGGAACGACCTATACGGATTCTGGATTGGAAGGATAAGGTGTTGTGATCTAAGACGATTCCCTTGGTGAAAGTGCTTTTGCAGCACCACTCCGAGTAAGAGGCGACATGAGAATTGGAGAGTTTGATGCGAGAGAAGTACCTATAGCTGTTTCAGTGAGTGGTTCAAGTGAAATTCAGAGGATCGAATTTATTAAGGTAGGAAGAAAATGTGAGAACTCATTATTTTGTACTGTACATGTACGAATATGTAAATTATTAATTAATAAATAAATTATTTTATATATTTTTGGGAATTTCAAGTGAATAGTGAGTGCGTTACACTTGGATTTTAATGCCCAGATGATGATATGACTGAGAAAATAATGTATGGAAGGTGTAATAATGATACTATGTAAATTTGGAAGTCAAAATACCTTGTTGGCATCATTTGGTGAAGTATGGTAAACAAATTTGAAAATGACGGATACGTTTTGAGGGTATTTTCGTAAATTCCTCCCAAACTAAAATGAATTGGGATGAAGTAAAAATACCATGTTATTCTACATGAAGAGTACTTTAACACAGTGTCAATAAATTTCTTGAAACAGCCACCAAAACAAAAAATTTTGCTAGTGGGTTGCAGGGGTGAAATCGTAATTTCTCACTATCTGTGCACTGCGCGATGACGAAACCACTTCTAATTATCAAATTATGTTTAATATGATCATTCGTACTGGAATCCAAAAATTTGGAGTGCGTTTACACTGTTTTTACGCCAGCAAAACCATAAGGGCAAAATTGTTCGAAATTTTCATTACTAGGGACATTTTGGTAATTTTTCCAATTCCAAAATTTTCTTCATAAATGCTTCAGCAGTCACACAGCACTATTCATCCTCTTCTCCACCAAGCTCTCATGCCATTCACAAGGAAGAGAAAGAAAGAAACTTCAACTTGTTATAACTCACAAATTAGCTAGAATTTTACCAAAAATCATAACTAAAAAATATTCCTTTCTCCTCTACATTTTTATACCCATAGTTCATCTTATAAGGCACTATACAAGGAGAAAAGAAGCTCCCAAGTTTTGGCCAAGTAAGGTAAGGTTGTCATTCTTTATGTTTTTCTTAATTTCAATTGCATGAAATTATTCCTTTAAGCTTAGTGATGATGTTTATAGCTCTAGTTTTAATTAAATGTTGAAAAATCAAAAGTTGCCATGAGAGGGGGTTTCGGCCAACATGGGAGCATGGTGAATTCACATGGTTTCATGATTAAAAATGGTGCCAAAATAATGATTGAGCATAGTAGAATAACTTGGTAAGATTGAATTGTTGAAAAACAATCAACAATAGCAAAAGGGATTTTCGGCCATGGTGAAGGGGACCATGTTTCTGGGCTGTTCTTGATGATTTAATGGTAGATTTAGACTGTAGGAATTACAAGGAGTCTGTCGGTATGCTCGGATTTAAAATTTGACGCAAAACGAAAAAGTTACGTTATACTACTGTAGAAATTATACTGCAAAATATTTGCAGTGTCCAATGTGGCTGCATTATGATATGAACTATAGCTTAAAAATAAGTATGTAATAAGCTAATAATTTTGGTGGAATTAATTGCAGCCTGGGAGTTACGACATTAGTGTGGTGCGATCGAAAAATGCGATTTCGTTAGACAGGTAAAGGACATATGTGTAATTTGTACGGATATCCCGAAATGTATGTTTTTCATGCTAACAATTTATGAAATTATTTTGGGAGTGAATTGCCTAAAATCCTATGGAATTGTGGTTGCTTGGCTGTTTTAAACTGTTTTTGCAATTGCAAGGGGCTAAGGTGTTAGTAGCTGTTATGCTGCCAGAATTTTATTAGAAATATTTCTAAAATGCCATGAAATATTTTAATGCATTGTGAAATATTTTCCTAGCCTTGAGAGTGAAATATTTATTGTTTTTCATAAATTATGAATTTACCAAAAAGCATTTATTAAACATTCATGTTACTGATTTTAATAAAAGTTAAATTATCGAAAATTTATACAAAGTGTTTTATAATGGAATATGTGATTTGTAAAGTGAAATGATGAATAGTGAATATTTTATAAATTATTTTCAGTATAATATTCACTATCTTATTATTTATCCTTTATAGACTGATTGATGATTTTTATCACGTGTAATGATTTCCATAAAGGGAATACTACCGTGTAAATACTGTTTTGAGACTATTAGGCCTCATATCATGCTCACATGTTCATGTGTTACTGTATCATGTGTGAAGCTATTGACATTGAGCCTGTCTTCAGCATCCTAGTTGACACTTGTTCAGTGTACGACGAAGGATATTTATAGACTATGGCCATAGATCTCATGTTTTTATTGTTACTGCTCTTACAGGGATTATAGCATGATATCATTAGGGTGCTGCTTGGTCTCCACTATTACTTCACGTGTTATTACTGGTTGATGTTTACTGAAATATACTGTTTACCGAAGTGTTTTATCACTGAATTGGTAATATATTTGAACAGTTTATTTTACTGTTACATGTGTAAAGATGATGATTTCAATGGTGGAAATCAAATTATTTTCAAGTGTTGATTTATATGATTTAATGAGTTATTTTACTCAAGTATGCAAAATATTTATATGCAGTGAATATTTAAATAAATTTACATTACATTAAATTTCTACTCCGTATAGTTACTCTGGGTTTCTGGAACAAGACAGGTATTTCAAAATGCCTTCCATGCTCCATCTGGATTACCTGGCCGACTATAGTATCCTTCCTTTTAGTGTGCCTAGCATACCAATAGGAAATTAGAGGATTTTACTGCATGTAGTTTCGTGATATCAAAATTGCATACAACTCTCTTACTGAGCCGTGGTTTGCTCACCCCTTTGTTTTCATCTCTCTAGAGTATTTTCAGTGACCGAGAGTGTAACATCCAAAATTATGAAATTCAGACTAACTTTTTTCCTTTTAATTACTATCTTTTCCATTCAATTAGTCGGTATCAATCGGTTTGCATTCGGCGTCAGTGTAAGTTCATTTTACAATTCATAAACATGCTTTAACTTAATATCACACTATTTACATCCCATTGCAAACACATCTACTGTGCATTTATAAGTCCGAATATAAATATAAAATTCTAGACATATACCTGATCACTTGATACTTCTAACCTCTAGCGATTTCTTCGACTAACTAAAGGCAGCGAACTTCGTGTATTTTGATAAGCTATCTGGGATGGTGAGAAGGGGGTGAGCTTTGGGGAAAGCCCAGTAAGAAACATATATAAAAGCGCATATAAAATTCAGTTGACGATAAAACGATTAATCGATATAAAATGTTTAACACTTTATGCAAAGCAATTCCAATTCATTAATCAATATAAAATATTTAATAATTCATGTGATGCCATTTCAAACCAAAATCAGTATAAAACATTTTATAATTTATGCGATGCAATCTCGAATCATTAATCACTATATAAGCCATTTATGTAGGCGATGCTATAAGACCATTTCAGTATGCAACTTCGGTAAACAATATGGTAACAATTTCAAAATCATGAGATAATGCAATAATTTCAGAAACCTCAATCAGTACAGTAATGCGATTCATTTAAAATCCTTAAAATAGGATATATGCACTTGCATCAGAAAAACATATACTGTAAAACTTGTATCACTTTCTTTATCACTTTTCAATCAATTCATGTATCAATCTTGTAAATCAAATCATTCACAATTCTCGTAAATTAAATCATTTAGTAAAACAATCATCTGTCAAATATCACTTATCGATAAAAAAATAATCTCCCAGAGATTCATGCACAATCTCGTATCCCCGAAGGGACCTCGTATCCCCGTAGGGACCTCGTAACAATGGCCACTGTCGATCACTCATAGTTCGCACTGGTCAGGTGCTCACTACGTAAACCTGTGGGGTTTGACCGTAACTCCCACAATCATATCATGTAAAGGGGAAGGTCTGGGACGTCTCCCAGCCTAATTATCACTATCTCGTATGCACGATCATCAAGGAGATATCAATCTCACATAAAATCAATTCATATAAATTGATTCATGTAATCATTTCGAGAAATTCAATTCATGTAAAACACTTCATACATTTCAAGTCATGTAACTTATTTCATATAAATCATTTTAGGTCATTCAATCATGTAAATCATTTCCTGTATCATGTAAAACAATTCATGTAGCTCATTCCTTGTAAATCAATTTATGTAAATCTTTTCATATAATGCAATTCGTGTAAATCAATTCATGTAATTCAATTTATGTAAACCATATCTCGTAAAATCAATCCATATAAACCATTCATGTAATGGAATTCATGTAATTACTATGCAACTTCTATATATGTCCCTTACCTCTATTGTTGTGCAGTATAAAAATCCGCTAGTACTATTTTCACCTCTTTATTCCTCGTACTTCATACTGCATAATAATTCTAAATTATATTCAGAATTCTATATGATGATTCTAAAAAGCATTTTATACATTTCTATTGTCTACGTATTATCCCCAATAATTAATTTATTTTATTTCCCACTAAATATCAATATATAATTCCAACTAGATCAAAATCTTTCTTTAATTTTCATGTCATTAATAGTTTCAATTTCTATTTAAAATTCCATATACAACTATAATAAATATTTCTATAAATTCCTATTTTTCATTTTATTAAGTCCAATAATTAATCTATTTTATGTTCTATTAATTATCACAATATATTACAACTAAATTATATATATATTTAATTCACTCATCAATATTATGAAATTTTCTTTAGCCTTACAATAAATCTTAATTCATTATCATCTTAATTTTATTATTATCATTTATTGTAAATTACATTATCTTAATTTTCTTTCTTTCTTTCTTTTCTGTTTTTCCTTTCTTTCTCTATTTCTCGTTTCTTTTCTTTTCTTTCCCGTTTTTCTGCTATTTTCTTTTCTGTTTTCTTCTACTACTGCTGGCAGCTTCAACCACCAGATTTTCATGATTTTATCCCTCATCCAACTCTAATTTTCATGAACTCATTTACTCACTTAAAACTTTTCTCAATTAACTTCATTTCATCCACACATTATCACCATCATGCAATCACGCCACAACAACCAATACCCATCTCACGCCACTTTCTATTTTTTTGCACCATTCATCACGCTAGTTTTGCTGTTTTACCCAATTCATCACTCAAATCAAATTTCAATTCAATTCCTTTCATAGTTTACTATTAATTCCAACTCAACAATTAATAAAATTACAATAAATTCTTCATTTCTTTTTCACTAACCGATCCTGTTCTGCACCTCTTCAATTCAATTTGATTCAATTTAAAACTAAAATCATGTCATCCGTGCCCCAAACAAGTAAATACTACAACTAGTAACAAGAAAAACGTCAGTCCATTACCTTACCTATAGCAACCGAACTGAACAGGGCATGACCATATCAGCTCTCACATCATCGATTCTGCTCTTAAAATTCCGAGTTTGAGTAGTCTTTGAAATAAGGGTTAGTGTTGATGAAGGAAGGTTAGGGACTTTAAGGGAGAAAACTAATGAAATCTCTAGACATGAGTAGAGAGGCGTGAGGAAGAAAAGAGAAACAGAGCAGCAGAAGGCAGCAGCAACTAAGCAAGAAGGGAATCGATTTTGGCTGGGTAAATACAAGTTTTTAACTCTATTTAATAAATTTTTAACGTACAAAAATCTATCATTTGCCCATTAACTTATTTACCCCCTTTAAAATTTCAAATTTACACTTTTACCGTAAAAATGTCTTATTCTCCATAATTTTCAGATTTTTGATTTTATTTAAATTAAACTTAATATATTTACTTATTTACTTATCTATTTCTTATTATTTATTAATATATATATATATATATATATATATATATATACACTTTAATACAAAATAACATTTATTGTATGTATTTATATATTTATATTTGTATATATAAGAATATATATACATACATATTTTTATTTATTTAAATTTTAAATTCCTTAATACCCAATTTAAATTCTTAATTATCAAACCTCTAATTTATTAATGGATAAAATACCATAATCTCGAAATATTTCAATCTTCTAATATCATTATTCTAGAGTCTCACTTCGATTTGGACAGAGAAAGTCCTGGTAGGGCCCTCACCGAGTATCTCTCTGAACCTTATCAAACGGACCCTTTATTAAATATTTTAACAATTAATATTTTCTTTTCAAATTTCTACACTTTGTAAATTATATTGAATATGAGGAATTGAGATTATCACAGAGAGATATATCATCCGAGGATTATTGGCTGTATATTGAGCACCCTAAGGCAGCTGTTGTAGATCTTGGAGGTATATTTATTTTCTTTTATATGTTCAGACTTTGTTTTGCAGTACTACAGTATTGTATTAAATAGGTGATGTATCGAATTGATATAAATATTTTTTGTAAATATTTTACTTCCGTAAATTAAATTATGGTTATTACTGTTCACTGTTGATTTAAAAGTGGAAATAAAGGCATTGAAGACAGCCTAACCAATTCACATGTACGGAAAAGTGTAAAATATTGTATACTCAGGATGTAACAAATACAGTTACATGCAGGGAAGGATTATGTAACAATCCCTTAGTCTATTACCTTGTGTAATTACCCTTGTTGAATTTTCAATTATATTAAATTTGTCTTTGTTATTTTCAGACATATTTTAGACAATGAAGATGTCAAGATAATCTTGATAGAATTTGGCAAAATTTCAGGACAAGGGGTAAAAAAGTAAATTTTGGTTTCAAGACTTAATTTTATTTATATATATATTTCGGAAATAGGAATAATGAAGTTTGTGAGAGATTTAAACGTTGCTGAAAAGATAATTTAGAGACCTTTGTGATCATGTGTGGCACGCCCCTAGATTTCTTGTAGATCGATACAATTAATTGTCGAAAGTTAGGCTCGAAAATCAGTAATTAGAAGGTTTATTGAACGAAATGATTAAATCGGGAAGTTAATTTGAAACTTGGAGCCTAGTGTGATTAAAAGAAATTCCTAAAGATCTAAATGGAATGGGAATAAGATTTTATGGGGCTCCAGACATAATTAAGTTGTAATGCATAATTGGAAATTAAAAGAATTAGTTAAAGGGAAGCTTGTAGTGAAATTTCTTTCTCTTTGGTATTCATTAAACTGTGAACTCCCTGTCCAGAACAGTAGCAAACAACTTACTAGTGTAATGTTCCAGTATATATAGTAAATATCACTAATCACATATATAGTCAATTGGTTGGGTTGTCTGCGATGCCTTTATAATACTCACTTAACACAATAATCAATTTGTAAATAAAAGTCAATCTATAACTATTATTAATATTTACATCAAAAGTATCAGTTTAGTACATTTCACTAATTTTACATCCTCTGTACATAAATTACACAAAAGTAGTACTGTACGTAAACGTCTGAACATATAAAAGAAATTAAATTATACCTACACAATCAGATAACTGCTGCCTTAGGGTACCAGAAACAATCCGTGGAACGATATATCATTGCAGATAATTGGTGAGGTGGGAAAAGAGAGGGGTAAGCTTAATGCCCAGTAAGAAATTCTTATGCAAGAACTGATACGATAAAATCTATATGCATAAAATCATTTGATTTCTAATTGTACAGCAAGGGACATTTTTTAGGAAGGATACTATAGACGACTAGGTAACTGGATAGACTATGGGAGGTACTTTGAAGTACCTATCGTGTCCGAGTCCCTAGTTGCGACTATATGGGGTAAACAGTTGGAGATGATTTGAATTAAATAGTATAAATCACTTTAAAATCATACCATAAAATATTTCAGTATACAAACAATATATAAACAATTTAACTGAATCACTTCAATAAATGGTTCAGTATAGAAATCTAGTAAACAGTACAATAAACACTTTAAATTCTCAGTGCAGTCGATATATAAACAATTCAGTTCAGTATCAGTAGGAACTTCAATTCTGTAAAACAACACAGTACAATGAAGACCAAGCAACACCCAATAGATATCATGCCATAACATTATCCCAAGAAGGGAGAAACAATAACAACAGTAAGACATATAGCCATAGTTTGGGGGTCCACAGTTTAGTAATCATTTCTAAAAATGTTCTATTTATCTGTAAACAAGTTATAAGAACATGCTAGTACTCTCACGTATGTAAAATTCGATAACATGAATTTTTTAAATATTGTTTTTTAGTGTTTAGTGAAAATATAAAATTTCAATAAATGAGATGAGATTAGCTTAATAATTCTTTCATTTCTAATACTCAAGGATATTAAGAGATAATTCCATAAAATTTATAGAAATTTTGACAGTATAACGGCTGTTCATAACCTAACCTTCCTACAGTAAAAACATAGTACATAAAACCAGCCAGAGTCCACAATTTCAACAATTCCAAAGCAATTGACTTCAAAACAATTTCATGAAATCATTTTCAACCACAATATGCATTCACAGTATCCCTACATCTTCCACACTCATCCCTTACCTGTCAAATTCTATTGAAGTAGTCGATAGCACTACGCTAGTATTCTTACTCTCGGCTGCAAAACATTATACCAATACCACTATTTCACTACACTTTAATTATAATGAATTCTTCTTCATTAAGAATCTATCACATTGTCTATAATAGTCACTAAACCAGTCTAATTTACACCGGTGCTAAAATACAACTATGCCTAAATCAAGTCCGTTTTCGATTTCGATAGCACCGGCAGTCTTTTCTCAATTTATACAGTATCATGGGACCTAGAATACATCAAATTGAGCACCATAGCCATGTCCCCATCTCATGGCTGAATGTTACATGGTGACATTTCCATGGTTTTTCAACAATTAAATCCTTATTTCACACTTAACCATTGTTTTTCATCCATTTAACACCATTTTCATGCAACAAAACATAATAAATCATGGACTTCCAATCATGGTTGAAACCTTAAGGGGACAATTGAAGGAGTTTTGATTTAATCTAAGGCCAAAATCATGTTTAGACATGCTTATTACATCACTTACTAACATTAAACCATAAAGAAAACTCAAGCATGGTGACAACTTATCTTGGCTAAAATCAAGAGGGAGTCCAACACTTTGATTTTGTCCACTTTACACTTAAATATTGATATGGGCTTGTACAACACTGAATTTGGAACAAGTTTGTAGAAGAAACTTTTTGGTTTTGAACTTGTTTTCTTAGTCTTTTGGAAGCTTTCTTATTTTTCTTTAAGCTTGGTTATGGAGGGAGTGGCATGAGGTTGAAGATGATGGTGTGGCCGGCCCCTTTCAAGAGTGTAGAAATTTCTTTTATAATTATCCTGCATGCAAAATGACCAAAATGCCCTTGGTTGTGATTTTGACAATTTTGCCCTTAAACTTCCATAATATTTTTAACTACTCAATTTAACTCCAAAATATTTTACTTCATCATTAAATATTATTATTAAAAATATTTTAATGAATGAATGGGGTTTTATTAAGGTTTGACAGTCCATATGGGTGAAATTATAAAAATACCCCTATCGAGTCAATCGCGTAAATTTATTATATTTCCCCTAATTTAATCTATCTAGTGACATGGCCAAGAACTTATTTACACATAGATTGTCATACTTCAGTCAGTTGGTCAAAAGTCAATTTAGTTTGACCAATATTTACGAAAATTCAACCGACCTATGTCTTTATTCGTTATTTTCTATTTTATTGGCGCACTTCTCAAAAGAAAAAAAAGAATTTTGGGTTCTAGATTCTTACTATAGGCTTATTCGACTCTCTTTACCTAGTGTACCAAGTCTCCTATCCATCTGGGTACTGTAGGGTTTGTGGGACCACCACACTGTTTCCTTTTATACTTGCGAATACATAGGAATTGAACAGTGGTGAGAAGTCTTCTACGTATAACAATACCAGAATATGCCATTCTCACATCCTCCACACCTTAGGAAATTCGATCCTCAAAATTTGATCAAACCAGTCACTGAAACAGCTTTAGGTACTTTTCTTGCATAAGACTTTCTAATTCCCAAGTCGCCTCTTCCTTTGAATGATACTGCCAGAGTACTTTTACCAAAGGAATGGTTTTAGACCGTAGCACCTTGTCTTTCTGATCCAAGACCTGAATAAGCTTCTTCACGTAACTCATATCCTCTCTGATCTCCAGTGGTTTGTATAGAATTATGTGAGATGGATCTGAATGGTACTTTCTCAACATCGATATATAGAAGACATTATGCACTTTGGATAGTTTTGGTGATAGTGCTAACTGGTAAGCTACATCTCCTATGCAGCCTAAGATCTCAAATGGTCTGACGTATCAAGGACTCAGTTTCCTTTTCTTCCCAAATCACATGATGCCTTTCAAAGGTGAGATTTTTGGAAAAACTGAGTCTCTAACCGAGAACTCTAAAGGTTGGCACCTATTATCAACAGAACTCTTTCACCAACTTTGTGCAGTCTTTAATCTCTCATAGATAATCTGTACATCTCGAGAAGTCTGCTCTACCAAATCGGGAGGTAATATCTTTCGATCACTCACTTCTTCCCAAATAACTAGGGATCTGCATCATCTACCATTAAAAGCTTCGTAAGATGCCATGTATATACTACAATGATAACTGTTATTATAATCAAATTTGGCCAGTGGCAAGTGGTCGTCCCAGGAGCCTTTAAAATCTAGTGCACACGCTCGCAACATATCCTCGAGCGTCATGATAGTGCACTCAGACTATCCATTAGTCTGTGGATAGAAAGCGGTGCTAAAATTGAATTGGAATCCCATGGCCTCCTAAAATCTTTCCCAAAAGTGTGAATTGAACCTGGAATCCTTGTCAGAAGTGATGCTTACTGGAACTCCATGCAGTTTGACAATTTTCCTGACATATAAATTGGCTAAGGCACTAAGTGAATTAGTGGATTTGATAGTAAGGAAGTGAGTAGACTTCGTCAGTCTACTCACCCAAATAGCATTATGATTCCTTCGGGTCTTTGGTAAACCCATAATGAGTCCATAGGTATGTGCTCCCATTTCCACATTGGAATCGATAAAGGTTGTAATAACCCAGCAAGCTTTTAATGCTCTGTCTTCACTTACTTACATGTGAGACATCTAGTAACAAACCCCAAGATGTCCCATTTCATCTTAGGCTACCAATACACCCTAGCAATTTATGGTACATCTTATTATTGCCCGGATACAGAGTGTAGCTAGAGGTATGAGTCTTTGTCAAAATCAAATCACGTAACTATCGATCATCGAGATTACAGATTCTGCCTCTGAACCTCAATATACCATTAATACCAATACCATAATCTAACTGACTACCCATCTACACTCGACTGACAATCTCTATACAATTTGCATCATACTTCTGAGCATTTCTAGTTCTATCCATTAATTCTGGTTCAATTCTAAAACTAGTAGTGAAACCATACGTCTCAGAGGAAACCACATTCAAACTGAGGCTCGAGAACTACTCTAATTAATCATACTCCCGAATTATCATGTATGACACCATACCGATGTGCTACCTGCTCAAAAGCATCTGCCACCACGTTTACTTTCCCCGGGTGGTATAAGATCTCACAGTCATAATCCTTTAACAGCTACATCCATCTACACTGTCTCATGTTCAATTCACGTTGCGAGAACAGATATTTGACGCTCCTATGGTCAGTGTATACCTAGAATTTCTCTCTGTAGAGATAGTGCTGCCATATCTTCAATGTAAACACCACGAAAGCTAATTCTACGTCATGTGTAAGATAATTCTTCTCATGATCCTTCAATTGTCTGGAACCATAAGCACTAACTTTCCTATTTTGCATGAGAACACAACCTAAACCCAATACGGAAGTATCACTGTAGACCGAGATACCTCATGATCTGTTAGGAATGGTGAGAATGGAAGCAGTGGTCAACCTCTATTTCAACTTCTGAAAACTGCGCTCAAACGCATCTGTCCACTCGAACTTTACATCCTTTTGTGTGAGACGTGTCAGTGGAGCAGCCAATCTCGAGAATCCCTCAACAAACTGGTGGTAGTATTTTGTAGCAGTCCAAATGTACAGTATAACATACATTTTACACACAAATTTATGATTAGGCTATTTGTGATGTCTTTAGCACTTGAACAATAACAGTAATAAACAGTAAACTATAATTAATTTATAAAATTGGAATATGTAATTTTACAAAATATCTTACACTTTACATATCCTGTCCTACTATACAATTTAAGTAGTACTGTACAATACATCTAAATATATAAAAAAAATCCAAGTACCTTCCAGATCAACATAATATAGTCTCGAAAACCCAAAACATAGTTGATATTCCTAGAATATATACCTCTCAATCATTTATACTATCCTGTTGAGTGGAAAATAAAGGAGTGAGCGAAATGTGCTCAATAAAGGAATCGTATGCAAGACTGATATAACGAAATATATATGCTTAAAAACATTTATTATTCCTAACAGTTCACTAGGCACAGTAATGGGAAGGACACTATAGTCGGCCAGGCAACCGAATGGAGCATGGAAGGTATTTTGAAATACTTATCTTGTCCCGGAAAGCCAGAAGCGACTATAGGGAGTAACTGTTAAATTTTCGATGTAAAATAATTTAATAAGGTTTTCAATAAATAAATGGTAATAAAACCATTTAATTAAACACTTCCGTAAACACTTGAGAACACTTACAATAACAATAGTAGAAACAGGATAGTAAACAGTTTAATTAAACAGTGGTAATAGTTATAAAAATAGTTCAGTGACCGTACTATGATAGTATGGAATATAGTGGAAATAAGATTTAACAACAGTAAACACTTTAGTAAAATAGTGACTAATTGGTTTAGTAAACAGTTTCACTTTAACAGTTATTTATTTGGTACACACATCCAGTTGTAACAATTTGGTAATAGTAATAGCTTTCAGTAAACAGTAATAGTTCAATAAACAGTAGTGATTTCAATAAACCATTAGGTTTAGAGGCAATAAAATGTTCATTTTGAGACATTAACAGTTCAGTAAAACACTTCAATAACAGTTCGGTATAGTACCCTTTGCAGTAACAGCAAAACTGTCCAGTATTGGTGTGATAATAGTTTAGTAAACAGTATAGAAACAGTTCAGTATAGTAAACATTTGAGTTTCATAATACAGTAACAGTTCAATAATCATTTCTTAATCAATAATAATTTTCATAAAACGCTTTCAATTCAGTAAATAGTAAATAGTAATTCACAGATTTCGTAAACAATTAACAGTAATTCACAGTTCAGTAAATTGTTAACAGTAGGTGGAGACTAGGAATCACCCTCAGTATACCATGCTATAATCCCCGTAGGGAACAGTAACAGTAAACAGTAAACAGTAAGATCTATGGCCATAGTCTATAAATGTCATCGGTCTTACATTGATTAGGTGTCAATTGGGACGCTGAAGACAAGATCAGTTTTAACAGCTTCACACAGTAACAGTACAGTAAACAGTAAGCATGATATGGGGCCTAATAGTCTCAAAATGTTTTATTTACAGTGCAAATAGCTTTAAGGAAATAAAATAAATACTATTAAAATTAATAAAATTTCCAAAAAGGTATTTATATTCACATTTAATAGTACAGTAAAAAAATTAATAAAATATTAATGTTTCAGTGAGAAAATTTATAAACGTTCTACTTTATTGTGAATTATTTCAAGGAACGAATTAGTAATCTCACTTTAATAAAATTTAATTACATGAATATTTAAATAATATTTTTCGGTAAAATTCCAATTTATGGAAAATATTGGAAATAAATTCCAAAGCACATAATCTCACTCAATTCATGCTCATAAAATATTTCCTAATATTTTAGAAAATTCTGGAGGAAATTTCGGTAGCATAACTGCTGCGATTACCCTAACCTTTCTGCACTTAAACACAGTTTTTATACCAGCTGTAAACAACAGATTTGCATGATTTCAAGGCAATTCAATACCAATTAATTTCATAAAATTAAATCCATAAAAATCATGCATTCGCTATATCCCTACGACTTCCATACTCATCTCTTACCTGTCTTGTGTTATCGAACTTCTTGATAGCACCATGTGTAATCCGTTTATCCTGGCTCCAAAACAATTTCACCAATAATTTTCATTAATTTTTGTATTATTTTTGAGCTATTATCCATCACTAAATCAGCCACATTGTACACTGTTTATGTCTAACCAATGTAATTTACACCGGTAGTAAAGCACAACTTCACAATTTTAACTCTGATTTCAGATCTGATTTCACCAATGATCTTCTCTTAATTTCTACATTACTTTTGCACATTAAACTTATCAAATGCAGCCCTCTACCCTGTCCAAAGAGGCTTGGCCAAATGGTCCCTTATGCCTATCTTAGTGTTTTTCAGCAATCTAGCTTTTATTTCATGCTTAATCATGTTTATCTCATCATTTTCCACCATTTTCATACAAAGAACTACATGGATTCCTCACGTTCATAGCTTGGTTGAAACCCCCCTTTCATTGCAAAGTTTTATTTAGCTCAATTCAATCAAATCTAAAGCTAGAATCATGTTGTACACACTTGAATCGACCAAAATCTACCTTTGAAATTAAACAAAATACAATGTAGGGAAGAAGTGTTACCTTGACCGAAACTTCCTCTTCCCTTTTCTCCTTATATAGTTTATTCAAGGTGTTTTTGGCTGGGTTTGATAGAGCTCAAGATGTAGATTTTGCTAGAAATAAGGTTGGTGAAATAATGGTGTTTTAATATGATTTTTGTTTTTCTTCTTCTTTCTTCTCTAATGGTGGACGTTGGGTGAGGTTGAAGATGAGTGGGGTGGCTGGCTTAAGAAAGAAAGAATATTTGAGAATATTCTAGATAGGGGTAAAATTACCAAAATGCCATTGGTTATGTAAATTTCATATAATTTTGCCCTTAAGCTTCCGTAATCGTAAAAACTATGTAATTGGACTCCAAAATTTCAGATTCCATCACCAAATAATCTTATTAATTGTATTTTGATGATTAGAAGTGGTTTCGTTGACGTGCGGTACATCGATTGCATGAAATTATGATCTTACCCCTAGTGGACTACCAGCGAAAATTTTCGATTAAACCACCAATTTGATAAATCTTTTGTCACCATCTTATTCAAAATTTTTTGTAGAATATCATGGTATTTTTACTTGGGCCCAATTCATCTTAGTTTGGGTATAATTTACGAAAATGCCTTTGGGACGTTATGAAAATACCCCACTGGGTCAGTTGCGTAAATTTATTATTTTTCCCCCAATTCAGTCTATCTAGTGACATGGCCAAGAACTTTTTTACACGTAGATTATCATACTTCAATCAGTTGGTCAAAAGTCAATTTAGTTTGACCATTATTTACGAAAGTTCAACCAGCCTATGTCTTTAATCGTCGTTTTCTAATTTGTTGGCACACTTCCTAAAACAACTTAAATAAAGGATTTTGGCTTCTAGATTCTTACCATACGCTTATTTTGTTCTCTTTATCGAGTGTACCAAGACTCCTATCCATCCAGGCACTGTAAGGTCTGTGGGACCTACCACACTGTTTCCTTTTATACCTGCGAATACACAAGAATTAAATAATGGTGAGAAGTCTTATACGTATAACGGTACCAAAATATGCGATTCTCACTACTAGCTAAATAGAATGATTTCATTTCTTCTTCTCCTACCCTATTCAGTCAGTACCCAAAGAACTCATTCTATTCTCTTAATTTGATTAAGTTTTAGAAATTAAAGGAAGAGGAGAATCGGGAACTTCCTTGCTTTTTAACTAATTTACCTTCCTCTCACACACAGTCCACTATTGCTTCCTCCCCTTATCTCTATTAGTTTCGATTTTGAAGGAAAAATCTTCAAGTCAGCTACGGTTTGAAGAGGTTTTGGGTTGGAAGAAAGAAAATTTTGGTTGAAGGATGGAGCCTTTGTGTTAAGGAGTGTGGGGGGAAATCGATTTAGTCTTGCATGCAAAGATGGGGGTATTACTGGAAAGAAACTGTAAGTTTTAAAGAAGTTAGGCTGCTGGAATTTGATAAGTAGGGTAAGGTTCTAGCTTTACAATGTTTGTTTATTGAGTATGAATGTGAAATTTTGATGATTTGAAATGGAATGAAGTGGTATGAGTGAATTGGTGATAACTGCATGTACTGTTTGAGTGCTTGTTTTGGATCTAAGATTAAAATGTTTAGTTTAGGGGTTATGCATTGAGACAAATTTTGAATAAATTGGTAGATAGCCTTTTGAGTTAGAATTAATTCAATTTTGGAATTTCTAGATTTGGAGTTCTGTAGCTTCAGATACGTATAAATGAATACAGGACACTCACTGCAATGTGCTAATTTCTTTGTGTCAACTTTGAAAAATCATAGAAAATTGCCCATATTGAATTTGGTTGTAAGCCTTACACTTCTAGAAAGGTAAATGAACTAGGATTAATATGGTTTTGATTTTGCACAAATCGGACATTCTTGTATTTAGATATGAAACATTTTGTACATAGAGGTCAGTTAACCATTCTGCTTCTATGCACCTGTACATAGGGTGAATTTGTAGAATTACTGGAAATGATTCAGAAGTGATAAAATCATGAAATTTACATTTATGAATAGGGAAGTGAATTAGATTTCATGGTTTAGGATTCATAATCTTTGGACATTCATATAAGTATTAATGTAAATTTTAGTACATAAAGGTCAGGAAATTACCTTGCCTAACGTGCCAGAAATGGATAGAATTTTGGGAATTTTTTGGCAAATAGCACAGATTAAATTAGAGAGTGAGCCTTACACTTTTAAATAAGGACTTAGGTTAGGTTACATACAAAATTGAACTGCATTAATTGGAATTTAATATTTTTAGTTATGAATAGAAGGGTACCAATACGTAAGAAAGTTCTTGTAAACAATGAGCTACTCATATAAAGAAATTGTGAAACTTTTGTGTGCACTGTTAGATGATATAATTGAATCGTGAATGAGTAGGCAAATTGGCCATAACTACTATATGGATATAATATTTATAAATCTTGATAATTGTTGTATATAGGTGGTGCACCTATATAGCCAATTCGACTTGGCGCTGATTTAATTTGGACAGGACTCATTCAACAAAGTGCATATGGAGACTAGGAGCTAGTGAGCTAAGATTTCCATGCTAAGGAGCCTTGCTTGCGCACGTATACTGCGTGGTGTAGTAAGTGGAAATATAATTGATTAAAAGCTATATAATTAAAACTGTTTTGGTTTACTTGTTTGAAAGACATCTTGTTTTGAGTTAATTTCATTTGTATGAGTACATTTGGATGATTTGGAATTCATGTGCTTGGGCTACTTGTGGATTATCAAATCTGTATTTTTTGTTTACACACATGTATATATTCGTTTTAATATATTTATATGAAGACAATAGATTTAGCTTTAGAAAGGGGTTTGTTTTAAGATTTTACCATATATATATATATATTATATATTATGAGTTTGAGTTTGAGTTTTATAGTTGGATTACAAACTAATATTTCAATTTATAAAGGTTTGGAAAGATGGATTTTTAAGCAAAACCAAGGACTACTTTGAATGACTATTATATGTACTTTGTTCTTCAATATGCGTTATGGTATATTGTACTACTGGTTTTATGAGACTAGGTTGCTAAACATTTGATTGAGCACCACTTATGCTTCATTGTTGCTTGAGGCATTTTGGATTGTCCCGTTTACTACGCTTAGATAATTGCTGGTTTCATCTGATCAATGGGATCAGTTTTGTTAGTTTATGGCCATACGTAAAGCTCTTCAGGGAGTTTGTACACTAATAGCTACAGTGTGATCTAGTGGATTTGGACTCTTAGATGTTTAAGCACGAAGCCTATTTTCTCTCTGGAATTTGAATATACTGTTGGTTTTGGATTAACCACACTTGCTTGCATGCACTTTTGAGTTTTGAAATGAGCTAACAGTACTTGCTTTTTTTTATATTACTTTGTAAATGTATACTCCAAGCATGCAAGGTTTAAATATGATTTGAAATTTGGATGCCATAATTGTTTTAGTTATATTTACCTTACTTCGTTGATGGCTCACCCCTTGTCTCCCCTTCTTGCATATTAAGATTCAGTACTACAACTCTACGAGTAAACAGTTCTGTTCCTTAGGGCTTTTGAGTATACTTGGAGGTATACTTTGTCATGGATGCATGTATTTTTTGGACACGACATTTTGTGTGGTATAATGTATATATGTATATAGCATGTGGTCAGGGACGTCTACTAAGTTAGTCTTTTAGATGATATTCTAGACACGTTCTTGTATATATAAATGTTGCGTATGGATAACTAACTTAATTATACGAGTAATGGATGCATAGTTAAAAAGATATATATATATATATATATCATGGATGCATAGTTAAAAGGATATATATATATTATGTGTTGAAATACTAAGTGTAGTTAGAATCATTGGTATATAGGAATGGTTTGTACAAGTTACATAAAACTTTAATGGATGGCTATTATAGAATAAATGAGAGAACCCCTAACGGAACTCTTTATCAAAATTATGTTGAATTATATAGTTAATCATATTTATTTAAGTAAACTTGTATCACTTATGCAAAAAGTGTTGGGACCTAGATTTGAATTGAAATAGTTATATGCCAATAACTTAAATGTCTTGGAATCGTTTGGACTTATAGCACACACACAAATGTTGCATGGATATAGAAAAGAGAAAAATTAACTGAATTTCTTTAGTTGCTTAGCCTGAATAAGGTGTGACAATGTTAGTATCAGAGCAAGATTTGTCTGTATCCAGTAAGTCATAAAAGTCAGTTTACATCCCTAGACATTGTATCATCTCCATATACATGCATTTAATTTGTCGTGAACTACACTAAATTGTTTGATTTTGTATAGGAGTTAGAACTGTCAGGATAAAGAGAGGTAATAGGAAGGCTCTACCCCGGAGGCGATCACGATCACCTCCTCTTTTACCCTGCAACTTCTTACTCTTAACCTTAGAGTGGGACAATTAGAGCAAACATTGGGAGAGTTTAGACAAACTATTCAAGGCATCAATGCGCTCATCGCCCAACATTTCGAAGGTGCTCAAAACCCTCTACAAGCTCCAGCTCTTCCACCTCAAAAAGCTATAAAACAACCTCCTGTTGCTCCACAACCACAGCAACCACCAGCTGCATCACCACCATAGCCACCTGCAACACCACCCCCACCAGTGGTACTCCCTCAACAAAGAGGTCCGGTGGATAGGAATATGGCTCACCTGCACCAGTTCTATAAAATGAATCCACCCATTTTTAAAGG
Source organism: Heritiera fomes (assembly GCA_032173925.1). Lineage (NCBI taxonomy): Eukaryota > Viridiplantae > Streptophyta > Magnoliopsida > Malvales > Malvaceae > Heritiera > Heritiera fomes. The sequence goes on from JAPDPM010000005.1 coordinate 15,931,534, forward strand.
GGTCAAAGATCTAGACAAAAATGAAGCCTAGGTGAAATAGTTAAAGAAGCTATTCAAATATATGGCATGCAGTACCACTGAAAGAGTACAATTGGTTGTGTTTATGTTTAGAGATAAGGCCGAAGTGTGGTAGGAGTCCATATAGAAGCTATTATGAGATAAAAACCTTGGGATTACCTGGAAAGCCTTCTTAGAAAGTTTCTTTAATCAATATATCTCTGAACCTGCCAGAAAAAAGAGACAGGCAAAATTTCTAAGGTTGACTTAAGGCTCATTATCAGTAGACGAGTATGAGTTACAATTCTCTTCCCTGTGCCACTATGATCCGTTCACTACTAAAGATAAAAAGGCCAAGACTATCAACTTTATCATAGGACTAAGGCCCAGTACTAGAAGTAAAATGGCCATCCTTGATATCACCAACTATGTTTAGGCTCTTAGATGAGCCCATGTGGTGGAATTAGACTATGATTTGATTCAACAAGAGTACGGGTCCAAAGGAAGAAACAAAGGGAAGGACAAAAGGCCAGGTGATAAAAGACCCCGATAAGGGCAAGCAGTAAACCATGAAACAGAAAGGAACTCTTTTAGATCATAGATCAAAGAGTCCAAGTTGGAGAAGACCTTCCAAAAATGTGGCAAATTACATGGTGACAAGCCCCGTTATAAAGCTATGGGAGCTTGTTTTCATTGTGGTAAACCAAGGCATATGATGCAGGACTATCCTAATCATAAGACTTCAGAGAAAAAATTCGGGCAACCTAGTAATAAGAAGGGAAAGGCCACTGATAAGGGTAAGAAGCCATTGACATTAGGTTGAGTCTTTGCTCTGGATAAGGCGATTATCGAGGGTTCTGCATCAACGGTTAAGGGTAAGCTCTCTATTGCTGATAACGAAGCATATGTTTTGATATATCCTGGCTTAACTCATTCATTTATAGCTCTTACTTTGCTAGTAGAATTAAGGTAGAACCAAGTACTTTAGACCATATATTGCATGTCTATACACCTTTATAAGCATTTCAAATCACAGACGTGTTGTGTAGAGCATGTAAGGTTAAGAAGGAAGATAGGAAACTTGAAGTTGATTTAATCTTATTAAAAATGCATGATTTTGATGTAATCTTAGGAATGGATTGGATAGCTAAACATCATGCACAAGTATATTGTTATAGAAAGACAATAGAATTTTCTCGACCCAAACTAGTAGTTTCTTTTGAGAAATAGAAATAAAGTACTTAACTAATAATCTTCTAATTTGAAAATGTTTAATTATGTGATTGATGGTGAAGGGTACTTGGCCATTGTGGAAGATACAACCTATAGTCATCTAGAGTTAGAGAATATACCCATCGTTAGGGAGTATCTCAACATGTTTCTAGTTGACTTGCCAGGCTTACTTCCCGAAGGAAAAACTGAGTTTACCATTGATTTGATATTAGGTACCAAACCAATTTCCAAGCTCCCATACCAAATGGCGTTGGTAGAATTAGAAGAGTTAAAAAAGTGGCTACAAGAGTTGCTCAACAAGGAGCTAATCCAACCAAGTGTATCACATTGGGGTGCATCCGTACTATTGGTAAGGAAGAAGGATGGTAGCCTGTGGCTATGTATCAATTATAGGCAACTTAACAAGGTTACAATCAAGAAGTACATGTTTGATCAGTTGAAAAGTGCTTAGGTGTTCTCAAAGATTGATCTCAGGTCAGGTTACCATCAGTTAAGAATCAAGGGAGAAGATGTTTCGAAGACAGCATTTAGAACTAGGTACAAGCACTACGAGTTCCTTGTGATGCGTTTTGGATTGACCAATGCTCCACTACCTTCATGAGTTTGATAAATGAGGTGTTAGACCCTACTTGGATCAGTTTGTGATAGTTTTTATCGATGACATCTTAGTTTACTCACGGACTAAGGAAGATCATGAGTAGCACTTGAAATTGGTTCTTCAGGAAAGAAAAATGTATGCCAAGTTGAGCAAATGCGACTTCTGGTTAGACCATATTGCTTTCTTCAGGCATATTGTGTCTAAAGACGAGGTGTCAGTAGATTCGTCTAAATAGAGGCAATTGTGAAGTGGGAGAGACCCAAGTCAGTGACTAAAATCCACAATTTTCTAGGGTTCACGGGATACTATAGAAGTTTTGTGGGAGGATTTTCTAGAATTGTTGCTCCCTTGACCTGTCTTATTCGGAAATGGTAGACTTTGTGTGGTCTGACGCATGTGAGAATAGTTTTCAAGAGCTAAAGCAATGGTTGACCTTCATACTTATTTTGACCATTCTTAGTGGTTCCGGAGGATTTGCCATGTATAGCGATGCCTTTCATCTAGGCCTGGGTTGTATTCTCATGCAACATGGAAAAGTGGTAACCCATAGGTTTAGACAATTGAAAGATCATGAGAAAAATTACTCGACACACTATTTGAAGTTAGCTGTAGTAGTGTTTTTCTTGAAGATATGGCACTATTATCTCTGTGGAGAGACATTTCGGATCTTTATGACCATAAGAGTCTGAAGTATCTCTTCTCACAAAAAGAGCTAAACATGCACCAACGTTGCTGGATGGAGTTACATAAAAACTATGATTGTGACATACTTTACCATCCAAGGCAAATGGTGTAGCTGATGCACTGAGCAGAAAGAGTTCAGTAATGGTCTCGGTGATGATGGTATAAGAGTGGTAGATACTAGACCAATTTGCAAAGATGAATTTGAAAGTGAAATATGCTATCAAAGGATGTGTAGTTGCGAGTATAAGGAAAGAGCTAAGTTTGATTGAATTGATTAGACAGACACAGAAGGGAGACCCTCGAATTACAGCAATTGTATGTAAAAATGAAGGAAATCAAGATATGGGATTTGATTTCAGAATTGGCAATGATGGGTTACTCAATATAAAGGTCGAATCTATGTGCTTGCAGATAAAGGACTAAAGAAACTTATTCTTGCAAAAGCTCACAACTCTAAGTATGCTATGTATCTTGCAGTACAAAGATGTATCAAGACTTGCATAGTTTGTACTATTTGGTTGGAATGAAAAAGGACATCATGAAATTTGTTGCAAGATGTCTAACCTGTCAATAGGTGGAAGTCGAACATCAGAAGAGGGCAAGTTTACTATAGTCTCTGTCAGCTTTAAATTGACAAGTATTTTGAAATGACAAAACTCAAGTAAGATTAAGAATGATTTTTCCAAAGTAAATTTGCTTTGAATGAACTCACTGATAGAAAATATTTTAAACAAAGTTTTGGTTTGTGATTTCAATTGAAAAAGTCAGTAAATATTCTTAGAAAAGTGTTAGAAGGTTTTGAACTGACTTAGAATCACAAAAGCTATCAATTTATATCAATTTGCAGCAAAATAGGTGTAGGAAATTATGAGGGATCGATCCCCCCAGTAAAGGGATCGATCCTTAACTGACAAAATCCTTAGAAGAGGTCCAGAAAAGGATAGGAAAGCATTCTGGAGAAAAGGGATCAATCCCCCCAGTAAAGGGATCGATCCCTTTGCACGAAACTGAGCCCAACGGCTAGTTTCTGAGGGTTTCAACGGGAGGAATCACATTAAATGCTTTACCAACCATTCCAATCAGTTGGTGGGATATAAATAGAGGTATATATGAAGTTTGGAGGTAGAACAAGCATTCAGAAAATCCTCAAGCTTCAAGAGAGAAAATCCAATTTGAAAATTCTTATTGTGTAACTCCATTTATGAGATTTATTGTTATTCATCACCCATTTTACTGAAAGTTCTGTTATTCAAAGGGGTGAGCTATCCTTGTAAGGTCTGCTATTGTAGAGTGTGGGTAGTATTACAAGGGGAGAGGCTTGGAAGGTGATTTCTAAGTCCTCAAGAAATATTGTAAGAGGTATCACCGCACCTTGAAGTGGTTTGTAAAGATTCTCAAGGAAGAGCTAAATCAAAACCTTGACAAGAGGATCAAGGAGAGAGGACGTAGGTAAGAGATTGGCCGAACCTCTATAAATTTGTGTTTGCTTCTCTTTCCTTTACTCTTTTACTGCACTTATTTCATTGTTGTTTCATTAGTCTTAATTGTGCATTAAGAGTTAGAAAAATTTAAATAAGTAGAAAAACCGATTCACCCCCTCTCGGTAGAGCCAACAATTGGTATCAGAGGTTGGGCTCGAGAATCGATTAGGAGTAATTTTCTTCAAGTAAAAACGATCTAGATGGCTCAAACTAGTGTTTCTACACCTTTGGTAGGAGAGGGACACTCTACGATTAGGCCTTCATTCTTTAATGGTGAAAACTATGCCTATTGGAAGACTAGAATGATGCTATTTATTCAAGCCAATGATTATGAAGTATGGAGGATTATAGTTAAAGGTCCCCTTTTTCCTATTAAGAAAGTGGATGGGGAGGATGTGCTAAAGAAAGAAGATGAATGGGACACAAACGATTTTAGAATGGCACAATTGAATGCTAAGGCAATGCACACACTATTTTGTGCATTAGGACCAAATGAGTACAATAGAGTTTCACAATGTGAAAATGCTAAGCAAATTTGGGATAAGCTAGCTGTTACTCATAAGGGAACAACACAAGTTAAAGAAACTAAGGTAGGCATGCTCACTCAAGATTTTGAACTATTCAAAATGAAGAATGATGAATCCATTAGTGACATGTTTACTAGGTTCACTGACATTATAAATGGTCTTAAAGCCTTAGGAAAAACATATTCTAATGTAGAAATGGTGAAAAAGATACTCAATAGCTTACCTAAATCATGAGAAGCTAAAGTCACTGCTATTGAGGAATCCAAGGAACCTCATACACTCTTATTAGATGAACTTATGGGATCTTTACTTACTTATGAGATGAAAATTAAGAGAAATCAAGATCTCCCAAAGAGAGTTGGAGTAGCTCTAAAATCCACCACAATTGAGGAATCAAAAGATGATCATGATGAAAGTGGTGATGATGAGGATTTAGAAATGGCCATGTTCGCCAAGAGATTCAATAAATTCATGAGAATGAGCGCTAGTGGAAACTCTAGGAGACCCCCTAGGAGAGAGTTCAATAGAGGAGAAACTAGTAAGAAAGAAAAGGACTAAATTATTTGTTATGAATGCAAAAATCCTGGTCATATTAAATTTGATTGTCCTTTTTATAGAAAGCAAAATGAGAAGAAACCAAAGAAGAAGGCTATGGTGGCTACATGGAGTGATAGTGATTGCTCCGCTGAAGAGAATGTGGAAGATGAAGTAGCCAACCTTTGCTTTATGGCTTTTGAAGATGAGAAGGTAACATCTAACTCATTAGATACTAACGAATACACTTTTGATGAATTGCAAGATGCATTTGATGAGTTAGCAAATGAATTTGAATGCATGAATTTGAAATATAAGAAAATGATCTCTAAGTTGAAAAAGAAAAAGAAATGCTTGTGAATGTTAAAATTGAATGCGAGAAGAAATTAGAAAATGCAAATATAGAAATAGAGGAATTAAATAAGAAAAACACTAATTCGCAAAATTCCTTTTCTAGATTTTTTATGGGTCAACAAAAACTTGATCATATGCTAGAGACTCAAAGAACATTCTTTGAGAAAGAAGGGTTAGGCTATAATGCATCAAACAAAGAGACTCATCTAAAAAATTTCCTAGTTAAAGATAGAAAATTTGTTTTGTGCACATTATGTAATAAACTAGGACATTCTTCACAAGCATGCACCTCTAGGAAGACCATGACTAGAGGAAAAATGGCTGTCAAGATTTGGGTGCCTAAATATGTTTTAAATTCAAGCGATGAGTCCTTAAAAATGAAATGGATCCCTAAAGGCTCAAAAATTATTAGTACTAACTCTCAAGGACCCAAGAAAATTTGGGTACCTAAGATGAAAGCTTGATGTGTTTGTATGTAGGAGGAAAAGTATTGCTACAAGGCTAAGTCCAAGGAGCATTGGTACCTTGATAGTGGATGCTCAAGACACATGACGGGTGACATATAAGATCCGATTTTTTTGTACTGTACATGTATGGACATGTAAATTTTAATTAAGGAATAAATTATTTTGTACATTTTTACATATATTAAATAAAAAGTTATGTGGATCCCACTTAGATTTCGATGTTCAGACGATGATATGAGTGAGAAGGTATATTTTGGAGGTTGAATTAAGGATTAAAAATTGTGAGGATAAAAATATCATGAGACTTGAACGACTCATCGGTAGTGTTTCGATTATAAATTTTATCGGAGTATCCAAATGGTAAACCGTAGAATTCTTTGGAAAGTTAACTTAATTATCTTTCCAAACATATAAGCCTCATATTCTAGTTCCTCATGGATCAATACCAGAAATTTTATAAACTTATTCCATGAGCAGTAGATACTACTAACTGACTCAACCGACCTATCTATAAAGATTCACCCATAGCGGTTGGTAGGAAATTCCGATTAAGGTGAATCAAAATCCATTAGAAAGCTAACTTAAATACCGTTTTATCAATGTAAGGGTTGTATTTTAATTCATTATAGATTAACCACAAGAAATTTCTATATTCACGTCACATGTATGGAGTTCAGCATTGAGCAATTAGTAAAGAGTCAGATATAAGTTTTGATAGGGAACTCCGATTGAGGTGATTCAAATTACGTTGAAACGTTAACTCGAAGACCTTTCCGGCCATGTATGGCTCATATATTTATACATTGTGAATTGATCTCGGTGAATTTTTAAAGTTGGTTATAAGTGCAGTAAAATAATCAGAAAAATGAAACTAAAGTTTTGAAGATGATATAAATATGTATATAAAATATAGTATATGCCAAAGATATGTTTATATATATAAAATTGTAAATATATAATTATAGTATATTTATATAAAAAAAAGGGAAGAAAATGCAACAAGCTTCACATGGAAGCTTGCTGCTGAATGGAGGTCTGTATAACAGACCAAATGAAGACGGAAAAATAAGATAAAAAGAAGAGAAAGTGGGGAATTAAATGAGGGGGCTACATGCTGTACTTTAATTGGATGAATATTAATAAAAGAGGACTTAAAGTCAGCCAGTTCAGCCATTTTCTCCAGCAAACCGACTTAGCCTCCCCTGTCTTTCTGCTACTCACGATTCCACTCCATTTCTTTGCAATTCCTTTCGTTTCTTCTACGCCAACTCCTCTCTACATTGTAGAACCTCACCAAATCAACACCAAATCACTAAGCCTTTGGAATAAAAATTATTCCTTACTATATGAGCTTCTTAAACCTGGATTTAGTGGCTGAAATTTCAGCAATTAGAAGCTAGAAAAATCACACTGACAGTGGCTGTTCAAGGTAAGAAATTATGGGTTGATGTTTTCTTTAGTTTTAGTTAGGCTTTTGTATGGTATTATGCATGAGAAGTATATTGGAAGCTTAAATTGAAATAAAATTATGTTGTGGCAGTAAACTGATGTTCGGTTGGAAGAAATAAATGGAGAAATTCTAGGTAATTTAATGTTGTTGGGAAGGAATTTGAAGAACATGAAAAAATGGAAATGGCATAAAACTTGAAATTTGTAGAATTTTGATCGGTAAGAAAACACATAATTAACCGGAAGGAAGTGCTGTTCAGGAACAGGGCAGTCACGTTCAGGAGTGATTTTGTTGAGATCAACATGTTGGATAAAACTCTTAAATGAATAAGTGGTGTTGTAAAGATTGAAGTGAACATAAGAGGAGGAACCATGAAGGTAAGCTGAATTTAAGCTTACGGAAATGAAGCAGAAATTGATGGTGGTGTGAATGATAAATAATTTTTGTTGTAGTATAGTTTCACGTGGATGATGGTGCTGTGGAGAAATTTTAATGTTTGATGAATATATAAAAAGATGTGAGAGTAATTATAAGACAATAAGAGAGAAAAGAAAAGAAAACAGAACAGGAAAGGAAAGAACGGAAAATAGAAAGGTTAAAAAGAGGAAAGAAAAGAAAGGAAAAGAAAAAAAAAGAAAAGGAAAAAAAGGAAGAAGAAAAGAGGTAGAAAATAATTAATTAATAATATTATTATTATTAATTATTAAATAATTATGAAAAAATTTCTAAATGTAGAATTAATTTCAGAAATTATTCTCGGCGAACGAGAGGATGGAATCGGAAGAGATGGAGTATGGGCACAACCGATAGCGCGAAAGTTGCCAACCCGGAAAAAGGTAAGGGATACATGTGCAGCATTGTAAGGATATTCAGTCTGCATGATTTTAATTATGAAATATTTTATAAATTATTTCATGAAATTATTGCGATGAATGATTGGTTGGAAAATTGTGGTGAATTACCGGTTGAGATTTTAAACTGTATTTTTTGTGCAAGAGGCTAGCCAATCGTAGCTGTTATACTGCCGAAAAATTATCAAAATTATCGAAAAAATTCTAGAAAATTTCATAAAATGATAATAAATGATTTTATTTCACGAGAAATGATTTTCAACCATGAAAATCGAGAAAATGAATATTTTCTGCAAAAACATGAATAAAAAGAAGTGATTTTAAAATATTCATGTTTTCGAGAATGGTGATAATGAAATCACCGAAAATTCTCTTGATATATAAATTACACGTTATAAGAGATGGAAAATGAAAAGAGATAAAGTGATATTTTTATAAATATTCACTAAATGGTTTTCTAACCTTTATGGTTTCAAATTAAGAAATTATATATTTTTATAAATTCCATAAAGGTTTACTGATGATGAAAAATACGGTTTTGAGACTAGTTGGCATCCTATCATGCTGATATGTGATATGTGACATGTAATATGTGATATGTGATATGTGATATGTAGTCCCAGCCGACACTTGATCAGTGATCCACCGAGGACAATTATAGACTATGGCCATAGATCTGACATGATGATTTTATACCCTTCGGGGTCTATAGCATGATATGAGTAACGACCTAGTGGACGGGCTGGGCGTGCGTGCCTAAGTCTCCATATATGAGAAATGTTTTATATGATATGTTATATGTTAAATGTAAATGTTTTACATGATATGTGATACGTGAAATGAAAATGTTTTATATGATAATTAATACGTGAAATGGAAATGATTTACAACATTTTACATAATGCTTATTTCAATACTGATTTTAGTACTACGAGATGATTTTCATATGACATGTGATATGAACATGTAATATGTTTTCAAAAGGAAAAAGAGTTTATAAGTCTAATATTCTTACTATGATTTTAAATTGAATATTAGACTATATGTGATATGAATATGTGATTTGTTTTAAAAAGGAAAGATGAGGAAAATAAATCTAATATTCTTATTTTAAACTTTAAATTGAATATTAGATTTAAATGATTTGTATGTTATATGAAAAGGAATTTATAGCTTATTTTTCTATTTAAAGTACTATACTAATTGTGATTGTACAGTAAAATATGAAATGAGTTTAAATGAGAATGATGATGATTTAACTAATATTAGTTAAAGAATATATGAATATTAGTTACTTTATTTAAATGCTTTATTTCATAAAAGCATTATTTTGAAAGGAATATGAAAATGATATGGAATAAAAAGGAAAAGGATTTAAATTTCAAACGAAAAGAAATTTATTACTCTCTACAGTTGCTTCTAGGTTCCGAGACAAGATAGGTATTTCAAAATACCTACCTTACTCCATCCGGATCCTTAGCCGACTGTAGTATCCTTCTTACATGCGAGCCTAGAGCCCATAGGAAAAATGAAAAAGTTTTTCAGCATATAGATAGCTGAGTATCAAGTGAGGCATATAATTCCCTTACTGAGCCGTGGTTTGCTCACCCCTTAATATTAACATTTCAGGTTTTCGAAGACCGAGAGTCTGACACCTAAAGGATTTGGGCTGCGCATTTGGGGACGATGCAACAGCTTGATTTATTTAATAAGGTATGATCATTTATTTTCTGTATTTAGACTTATCTATAGTACTACTTCCTTATGAATTAAGATAGGGGATGTAATTCATATTATAATTTAATATGAAATTGTGTATATGTAAAAGCAAAGTAAAGTATCGCAGACATCCCAACCATATAAGATGTATAGAATAAGCTGAAAAATAGGGTCACGGGCTGTGACATGACAAGAGCCAATTCAAGTTCCTAAAGCATAAAAGTGGTGGAGATGTCACATTTGGAGACAACTCCAAAGGACAAATTGAAGGAATTGGCTCCATTGGTAACTCTTCCTCAACTATTGAGAATGTTTTGTATGTTAGAGGCTTAAAACATAATTTGCTTAGTATTAGCCAATTGTGTGATAAAGGATTTAAAGTTGTGTTTGATGATTTGTGTTGCAATGTTGTTAATGCTAAAACTAATCAAATTGTTTTTATTTGACATAGACAAGGAAATATTTATATTGTTAACTTAAATGAGCTTAATAGCAAAAATGTATGTTTTATAGCCACTAGAGAAAATGAACCTTGGTTATGGCATAGAAGACTAGGCCATGCTAGCATGTATGTTTTGTCTAAGTTAGCCAAAAAAGACCTAGTAGTAGGATTACCTAAACTTCAATTTGAAAATGATAAAGTTTGTGAGGCATGTGTAAGAAGAAAACACAAAGAATTTCGTTTAAACCTAAGAAATGTGTTACAACATCTAGATCACTTCTACTCCTCCACCTAGATCTATTTGGACCAACTAGAACCACTAGTTTAGGAGGAAAACACTATGGTTTTGTCATAGTTGATGATTACACTAGGTTCACCTGGGTGTTCTTTTTAAGTGTTAAAATTGAAGCCTTAGGTAAATTCATTATTTTCTCAAAACTTGTTCAAAATGAAAAAGGTTACTCTATTACTAGAATTAGAAGTGACCATGGAAAAGAATTTGAAAATCTTGGTTTTGATGCATTTTGCAATGAAAGAGGTATAAGCCATAATTTTTCAGCTCCTAAAACTCCTCAACAAAATGGGGTAGTTGAAAGGAGAAATAGAACCTTAGAAGAAATGGCTAGAACCATGCTTTGTGAAAATAACGTACCTAAATATTTTTGGGCTGAAGCAATAAATATTGCTTGCTATGTTATAAATAGAGCTATGGTAAGGCCTATTTTGAAGAAAACTCCCTATGAGCTTTATAAAGGAAAAAAGCCTAACATAAGCTATTTTTACCCATTTGGATGTAAATGTTTTGTTTTGAACAATGGTATGGATAACCTAGGAAACTTTGATGCAAAAAGTGATGAAGGTATTTTTCTTGGTTATTCTTTAAATTCTAAGGCTTATAGAGTTTTCAATAAAAGAACACTTGTAGTAGAAGAGTCAATACATGTAATCTTTGATGAATCAAATATCACTAGTAGAACCAATCTTGATGATGAAGTAGAGATCTTTGATGAACCTAGAGTTGATCCATCCCAAGATAAGGATGTTAGAGAACAATTAGAAGATCTTAATATTAACAAAAATAAGGAGTCCATGGAACAAGCAATAATTGAGAAAGAATCTAGGTGTCCTAGAGAACTTGGATATGTGAAGGATAATAATATTGTTGGAAATCTAAACATTGGAATTAGAACTAGGTCAACATATAAAAACATATGTCAACATGTAACCTTTGTGTCACAATTTGAGCAAAAGAATGTGGATGAGGCCTTGAAAGATGGAAATTGGATTATGGCCATGCAAGAGGAATTAAATCAATTTGAGAGAAGCAAAGTGTGGACATTAGTGGAAAGACCTAAAGATTATCCCATCATTGAAACCAAATGGATATTCAAGAATAAGATGGATGAGAATAGCATTATTGTTAGAAATAAGGCTAGGTTAGTGGCTCAAGGATATAGACAAGAAGAAGTGATAGACTATGATGAAACTTATGCTCCTGTAGCTAGATTAGAAGCCATTAGGATGCTACTTGCTTTTGCATGCTATAAGAATTTTAAGTTATATCAAATGGATGTAAAAAGTGCTTTCTTAAATGGTTATATAAATGAAAAGGTTTATGTTGAGCAACCTCCTGGTTTTGAAAATCCAAAGGTCCCTAACCATGTTTTCAAACTATCAAAAGCCTTATATGGATTAAAACAAGCTCCTAGAGCTTGGTATGAAAGACTTTCAAAGTTTTTAATCGAAAAAGATTTTACAAGAGGAAAGGTAGACACAACCTTGTTTATTCAATCTAAGGGTAATGACTTATTAGTAGTTCACATTTATGTAGATGATATCAATTTTGGATCTACAAATGAGTCATTATGTAAGGACTTTTCAAAGTTAATGCAAGGTGAATTTGAAATGAGTATGATGGGAGAGTTAATCTTCTTTCTAGGACTTCAACTTAAACAATGGAAAGAAGCTATTTTCATAAATCAAGCTAAGTACACTAAAGATTTGCTCAAAAGATTTGGAATGGATGAGTTTAAACCTTACTCTACACCTATGAGCACAAATATTAAGCTTGATAAGGATGAAAGGGGAAAGTGTGTACACACTAAACTATATAGGTCTATGATTGGTTCATTGCTATACTTAACTGACCCGATATAATGTTTAGTGTATGCTTGTGTGCTAGATTTCAGTCATCTCTGTTAGCTTTGAATGAACTCAATGATAGAAAATATTTTAGACAAGTTTTGAATTGTGATTTCAACTGAAAAAGTCAGTAAATACTCTTAAGAAAAGGGATAGAAGTTTTTGAACTGACTTAGAATCACAAACAACCATAAACTATCTCAAATTGCAGTTGAAAAATGAGCAGGAAGGCATTCTGGTTAAAAGGGATCGATCCCTGCTGTAGAGGGATCGATCCCATTTTGGCAGTAAGATGGACAAGCACCAGGAACAAGTTGAAATAGTTTCTGGGTAAAAAAGGATCGATCCCTTAGGTAAAGGGATCGATCCCTTTGTACGGGTCCTGACATCAACGGCTAGTTTTTGAGGGTTTCAACGGGAAGAAATGCATTAAATGCTTCACTAACTATTCCATTCATTTGGTGGACTATAAATAGAGGCATTTATGAAGTTTGGAGGTGGAACAAGCACTGAAAAATCCTCAAGCTTCAAGAGAGAAATTCAAATCTGAAATTGTTCATTGTGTTACTCCATTTTGTGAGACTCATCTGTGTTCTTCACCCATTCACTGAAATTCTTATTATTCAAGGGGTGAGCTATCCTTGTAAGGTCTGATATTGTAGAGTGTTGGGTAGCAATACAAGGGTAGAGGCTTAGAAGGAGATTTCAAAGTCTCTAGAAAGATTGTAAGAGGTCTTGCCACACCTTCAAGTGGTTTGAAAGGATTCTCAAGGAAGAAGTGAATCAAAACCTTGACAAGGAGTTCAAGGAGAGAGGACGTAGGCAAGAGATTAACCGAACTTCTATAAACTTGTGTTTGCTTCTCTTTCCCTTACTCTTATTTACTGCATTTATTTCATCATTGTTTATTTTGCTTGGATTGTGCATTAAGAGCTAGGAAAATTAGAAAGAATTAGAAAAACCGATTCACTCCCCTCTCGGTAGAGCTAACAATTGGTATCAGAGCTTGGGCTTGAGATTGAATTAGATTAACATCTATCGAGTAAAAACTATCACTAATGGCTCAAAGTAGTTTGTCTACACCCTTGGTAGGAGAGGGACACTCTACGGTTAGACCTCCACTCTTTAATGGTGAAAACTATGCCTATTGGAAGACTAGAATGATGCTATTTATTCAAGCTAATGATTATGAAGTGTGGAGAATTATTGTTAAATGTCCTCTTATTCCTATTAAGAAAGTAAATGGGTCGGCTGTGCCTAAGAAAGAAGATGAGTGGGATACTAATGATATTAGGATGGCACAACTTAATGCTAAAGCAATGCACACACTATTTTGTGCATTAGGACCAAATGAGTATAATCGAGTTTCACAATGTGAGAATGCTAAACAAGTTTGGGATAAACTAACAATCACACATGATGGAACCACACAAGTCAAAGAAACCAAAGTAGGCATGCTCACTCAAGACTATGAACTATTTAGAATGAAGAATGATGAGTCAATTAGTGACATGTTTACTTGGTTTACGGACATAATAAATGGTCTTAAAGCTTTAGGGAAGACATACTCTAATGTAGAGATGGTGAAAAAGGTTCTCAATAGCTTACCTAAATCATGGGAAGCTAAAGTTTGCTATTGAGGAATCCAAGGACCCTCATACACTCTCATTAGATGAACTTATGGGATCCCTACTCACTTATGAGATGAAAATTAAGAGAAATCAAGATCCCCCAAAGAAAGTTGGAGTAGCACTAAAATCCACCACAATTGAGGAATCAAAAGATGATCATGATGTAAGTGGTGATGAAGAGGATTTGGTAATGGCCATGTTTGCCAAGAGATTCAATAAATTAATGAGGATGAGAGCTAGTGGAAACTCTAGGAGACCCCCTAGGAGAGAGTTAAATAGAGGTGAAACTAATAGGAAAGAAAAGGACCAAATTATTTGTTATGAATGCAAAAAACCTGGTTATATTAAATTTGATTGTCCTTTGTATAGAAAGCAAAATGAGAAGAAACAAAAGAAGAAGGCAATGGTGGCTACTTGGAGTGATAGTGATTGCTCCGATGAAGAGAATGTGGAAGATGAAGTAGCCAACCTTTGTTTCATGGCTTTTGAAGATGAGAAGGTAACTTCTTACTTGTTAGATACTAATGAATACACTTTTGATGAATCGCAAGATGCATTTGATGAGTTAGCCAATGAATTTGAATGCATGAATTTGAAATATAAGAAAATGATCTCTAAGTTGAAAAAGAAGAATGAAATGCTTGTGAATGTTAAATTAGAATGTGAAAAGAAATTAGAGAATGCAAATCTAGAAATAGAAGAATTAAATAGAAAGAACATTAATTTGCAAAACTCATTTTCTAGATTTTACATGGGTCAACAAAAACTTGATCAAATGCTAGAGATTCAAAGAGCATTCTTTTATAGAGAAGGGTTAGGCTATAATGCATCTAACAAAGAGACTCATCTTAAAAATTTCCTAGTTAAAGATAGAAAATTTGTTTTGTGCACATTATGTAATAAACTAGGACATCCTTCACAAGCATGCACCTCTAGAAAGACCATGATTAGAGGAAAAATGGCTGTCAAGATTTGGGTGCCTAAACATGTTTTAAATTCAAGTGATGAGTCCTTAAAGATGAAATGGATCCCTAAAGGATCAAAAATTTTTAGTACTAACTCTCAAGGACCCAAGAAAATTTGGGTACCTAAGATAAAAGCTTGATGTGTTTGTAGGAGGAAGAGTATTGCTACAAGGCTAAGTCTAAGGAGCATTGGTACCTTGATACTGGATGCTCAAGACACATGACGGGTGACAAGAGCCAATTCAAGTTCCTAAAACATAAAAGTGGTGGAGAAGTCACATTTGGAGACAACTCCAAAGGACAAATTGAAGGAATTGGCTCCATTGGTAACTCTTCCTCAACTATTGAAAATGTTTTGTATGTTAGAGGCTTAAAACATAATTTACTTAGTATTAGTCAATTGTGTGATAAGGGATTTAAAGTTATGTTTGATGATTTGTGTTGCAATGTTGTTTATGGGAAACTAATCAAATTGTGTTTAATGGACATAGACAAGGAAGTATTTATATTGTGGATTTAAATGAACTTAATAGTAAAAATGTATGCTTTATGGCCACTAGAGAAGATGAACCTTGGTTATGGCATAGAAGACTAGGCAATGCTAGCGTGCATGTTTTGTCTAAATTAGCCAAAAGAGACCTAGTAGTAGGATTACCTAAGCTTCAATTTGAAAATGATAAAGTTTGTGAGGCATGTGTAAGAGGAAAACACAAAAGAAATTCATTTAAATCTAAGAAATGTGTCACTACCTCTAGATCACTCCAACTTCTTCACTTAGACCTCTTTAGACCAACTAGGACAACTAGTTTAGGAGGTAAACATTATGGATTTGTAATAGTTGATGATTACACTAGGTTTACTTGGGTGTTCTTTTTAAGTGTTAAAAATGAGGCCTTAGATAAATTCCTTTTTTTCTCAAAACTTGTTCAAAATGAAAAAGGTTACTCTATTTCAAGTATTAGAAGTGATCATGGAAAAGAATTTGAAAATCTTGGTTTTGATATATTTTGCAATGAAAATAGTATCAGTCATAATTTTTCAGCTCCTAGAACTCCTCAACAAAATGGTGTAGTTGAAAGGAGAAATGGAACTTTAGAAGAAATGGCTAGAACCATGCTTTGTGAAAATAACTTACCTAAATATTTTTGGGCTGAAGCAGTAAACACTTCTTGCTATGTTATAAATAGAGCTATGGTAAGGCCTATTTTAAAGAAAACTCCCTATGAGCTTTATAAAGGAAAAAGGCCTAACATAAGTTATTTTCACCCATTTGGATGTAAATGTTTTGTTTTGAACAATGGTAAAGATAATCTAGGAAAATTTGATGCTAAAAGTGATGAAGGAATCTTTCTTGGCTATTCTCTAAATTCTAAGGCCTATAGAGTTTTCAATAAAAGAACACTTGTAGTAGAAGAGTCAATACATGTAATTTTTTATGAATCAAATATCACTAGTAGAACCAATCTTGATGATGAAGTTGAGATTTTTGATGAACATGTAGTTGATCCATCTCAAGATAAGGATGTTAGAGATCAATTAGAAGATCTTACTATTAACAAAAATGAGGAGTCCATGGAACAAGAAATAATTGAGAAGGAATCTAGTTGTCCTAGAGAACTAGGATATGGGAAAGATAATGATATTGTTGGAGATCCAACCATTGGAGTTAGGACTAGGTCAACATATAGAAACATATGTCAACATGTAGCCTTTGTGTCACAATTCGAGCCAAAGAAAGTGGATGAGGCCTTGAATGATGAAAATTGGATTATGGCCATGCAAGAAGAATTAAATCAATTTGAGAGAAGCAAAGTTTGGACATTGGTAGAAAGACCTAAAGATTATCACATCATTGGAACCAAATGGATATTCAAGAACAAGATGGATGAAAATAGCATTATTGTTAGAAACAAGGCTAGTTAGTAGCTCAAGGATATAGACAAGAAGAAGGAATAGACTATGATGAAACCTATGCTCCGGTAGCTAGATTAGAAGCCATTAGGATGCTACTTGCTTTTGCATGCTACAAGGGTTTTAAGTTATATCAAATGGGTGTGAAAAGTGCTTTCTTAAATGGTTATATAAATGAAGAGGTTTATGTTGAGCAACCTCCCGGTTTTGAAAATCTAAAATTTCCTAACCATGTTTTCAAACTTTCAAAAGCCTTATATGGATTAAAACAAGCTCCTAGAGCTTGGTATGAAAGACTTTCAAAGTTTTTAATTGAAAAAGGATTTACAAGGGGAAAGGTAGACACAACCTTGTTTATTCAATCTAAGGGTCATGACTTATTAGTAGTTCAAATTTATGTCGATGATATCATTTTTGGATCTACAAATGAGTCATTGTGCAAAAATTTCTCAAATCTAATGCAAGGTGAATTTGAAATGAGTATGATGGGTGAATTAACCTTCTTTCTAGGACTTCAAGTTAAACAATGTAAAGAAGGTATTTTCATAAATCAAGCTAAGTACACTAAAGATTTGCTCAAAAGATTTGGAATGGATGAATCTAAACCTTTCTCTACACCTATGAGCCCAAATATTAAGCTTGATAAGGATGAAGGAGGAAAATGTGTAGACACTAAACTATATAGGTCTATGATTGGCTCATTGCTATATTTAACTGCTAGTAGACCCGATATAATGTTTAGTGTATGCTTGTGTGCTAGATTTCAGTCATCCCCTAGAGAATCACAACTACAAGCAGTAAAAAGAATCCTTAGATACCTCAACGACACTTCCTCCTTAGGACTTTGGTATCCTAAAGATTCTACACTAGATCTCCTTGCTTATTCCGATGCGGATTTTGGTGGATGCAAAGTGGATAGGAAAAGCACATCGGGAACATGCCAATTCTTAGAAAGTAGGCTCATCTCATGGTTCTCTAAGAAACAAAATAGTGTAGCTCAATCCACAACCGAGGCTGAATATATAGCTTCCGAAAGTTGCTGTGCTCAAGTTTTATGGATTAAGCAACAAATGAGAGACTATGGAATAGAAATGAACCAAGTTCCCATTAGGTGTGACAACACTAGTGCCATCAATCTTACAAAAAATCCCATCCAACACTCTAGAGCCAAGCACATTGAGATTAGACATCATTTTATATGAGATCATGTGCAAAAAGAAGACATAATTCTAGAGTATGTGGACACCTTGCACCAATTAGCTGATATTTTCACAAAGCCCTTGGACAAGGTGAGATTTTGCACTCTTAGAGGTGAATTAGGCATTATGAATGCTCCTTGAATTGATTTGATGTTGAATGAATGACTTAAGTTGGTTTGATATGATTGCAAGAAAGAAATTAGGAGCATATCATTTCCACTTGCAATTCATGACCTTAATTTACCATGTTACTATTCATGTTCTTAACTTTTTGAAATTGAACTGCTGATTTGTGTGTGTTTTGATCATGTTAAACTTCCTTCATTAACCAAAACCCATTTCTAATGGTTAAGACACTATCACAATCATGGTTACTTATTGCTCAAAACTGCTCTGCATCATTTCTGGATACTTATGCATTTTTCTGCAATTTTTCTGCATTTTTCAAGACATGTCTCATGCATCTTAAGTGGCCAAACCAGATTTTGTTTTTAAACAATGAAAATGCACAAGTTCTTTAAGTTTCAAATCATTTTTCTGCATCACAACTGAGACAATGGACTAAGGGGTCAATTCTTATGAAAATTGGATTGATTTCCGAGTTTTTAAGGCCTAAAATTTTGGGTTTTTGCTATGAGGGATCGATCCCTTCCATCATGGGATCGATCACCTAGCATCAGAATGGGCAGGGGTACACACTGCCAAAAACGGATCGATCCCTTCGGCCAAACCTTCACGCGTGGCCTTGTTAAAACGTCGGGATTTCACTAATTTTCACTATTCCTATTCCCCATCGTCCGCAAGCCTTCCCCCTTCTCCATTCCTCCTCCTAAAACCTTCAAGATCTCACTCATTTCTACACCAAATCACTTCATTCTTTCACCAATCTTCCTCATTCTCTTTTTCATTTCCCCTCCTCATTTCCTGACAAAATCTCTTCTTTTCTTCTCTTCCTTCTTCCTCCACACCATGGTTACTATTCACCCAACATTTCAATTATAAGTTTTTCTCACATTTTTCATTCAATTTTTCTTGCATTTCTAATTTCTTTCATCCTGTCTTGACTGCCCATTTGCATATCTTGCATTAATTTCTGCTCCATCTAGGTTTTCACTTCATTTGGCACTTGTCTTTTTCTAGGAATTATACTTAGCCTATTTGTAGTTGTTCATCTGAAATTCCTTATCATAATTGTTAAATGCATATTGGGTTGTGGCTCTCCACTGTTGATTAGATCATATTTCTCACACACATTCACCCACAATTCCCCAAACCTGTGCCTATCACCTGTTCGACAAAACTCTTCTTTGAACTTTCCCTCATCATCCTTCCTTCACATGGCTCCCAAAGTCAAACATGCTTTCTCTCGAAAAAGATCTCGTCCCTTCTCTTCCTCCGCCTCCATTCCAACCACCTTTAATCGCTGCTTTAGGAATGCGGAAGAGAAAAACCGTTACCATGCCCTCTTTGCCCATATGTGCGTCAAGCACTGCCGCCAAATTGACTTCGATTTTTTGGAATCGATTAACTTTCCCTACTTGGCCAAATTTGATGCCTTCCATTGGACATATTTTCTCAAAATCAACACTCTGGTTCCTTTGAACATCATTTGAGCTTTCTTTTCCAATGCCAAAGTTATATATTCGCCTAATGACCCATGTAAGGCGGTGGGAATTCAATCGTTTGTTATGGGCCGAGATGTTGAAATCACCAAATATTCTCTCTCACGTGCCTTTCGAATTCCGGAGCATGGTCTTGTGCGCGAAAATGTCAACATCCCATTAGAATTCAATATCGTCAATGACCGTGCGGGTGACCTTCCCATCTTTGCTCGCCTTCTCCACATCATCATCTCTTGGAATCTTCGCCCACTTGGCACCAAATATTCCCAACTCCGGTGACTTGATCGTTTTTGGCTTCATCACATTCACTCACCTGATGGCAATCGACTGGATCTTCTTCATTTCATTCTCCACGATTGGATAAAGATTGTTCTTGGCAAAGTTCAGACAATTGTCTTCCCACAACCACTTGCTTTCTACCTACTCGACTACGGCATCGACTGTTCGTGTGAGCCTGGCGTCCTCCCAGAGGCAGGCAACACTATCAACCTTGCTACTTTGTATAATCTTGGCTGGTACTCTCGTTAGCAAGGTGATACCATGGTTTGGGAAAAGGCCCATGGTGCTCCAACATCTCCTAGACATGACCCGGAAGAAGGCGGCGATGAAGGTGACGACGAAGAGGCAGCTCCTGCCGCAGCCACATCTTCAGCCCCATCCGCCTCGACCTCGGTCTCTCTTGACCAGATCATGCTATTGCTTCAAAACCTACAGGCCACCGTTACTCAACGCTTTGATCATGTCGACGCTCGTCTTGACACCATGGAGGCTACACAGGCTGCCTTATTTGATGAAGTTCAAGACATCCGCATGCACCATGAGGACTTCATGGATTAGTATCATAAGACATTTCCCATGCGTTGATTTTGTTCTTTTTGTGTAGGGTGTGCATTTACCTTGTTATGCTTAGATGTTTGAATCTCTGTGCTATGTTT
Source organism: Heritiera fomes (assembly GCA_032173925.1). Classification (NCBI taxonomy): domain Eukaryota; kingdom Viridiplantae; phylum Streptophyta; class Magnoliopsida; order Malvales; family Malvaceae; genus Heritiera; species Heritiera fomes. The sequence goes on from JAPDPM010000005.1 coordinate 15,952,276, forward strand.
GTTGAACTTCACTGTCAGATTTTGTCTTTGTCTGTGTAAACTTTGTTAGATGTTTGAACCTCTGTGATATGGCATGTTATATATTTCTGGTTATTTTATCATTCTGCCATGGTTTGTCTATGTTTTTCAATATCTCTCATTGACCTATTGCTTTAAATTGACTAACCAATTCTCCATGTTTCTTATTATTGTTGAGGGGGAGTATATCATTTTTTTTTGCTATGACAAAAAGGGGGAGAATTAATGTGATAAATTAATCTTGGTACTTAAAAGGGAAGCTAACTTTGAGGGGGAGCAAATATTAAGGGGGAGCATTATTTTCAAAAATTTAAGCAATCTCATTTCCTAAGCAAATTTACCTTAAGTTTTGTCATATCAAAAAGGGAGAGATTGTTAGCTTTAAATTGACAAGTATTTTGAAATGACAAAATTCAAGCTTAAAAAATGATTTTTCTCTAAGTAAATTTGCTTTGAATGAACTTAATGATAGAAAATATTTTAAACAAGTTTTGGATTGTGATTTCAACTAAAAAAGTCAGTAAATACTCTTAAGAAAAGGGCTAGAAGTTTTTGAACTGACTTAGAATCACAAACAACCATAAACTATCTCAAATTGCAGTTGAAAGATGTGCAGGAAGGCATTCTGGTTAAAAGGGATCGATCCCTACTGTAGAGGGATCAATCCCATTTTGGCAGTAAGGTGGACAAGCACCAGGAACAAGTTGAAATAGTTTCTGGGTAAAAAGGATCGATCCCTTTGGTAAAGGGATCGATCCCTTTGCACGGGTCCTGACACCAACGGCTAGTTTTTGAGGGTTTCAACGGGAAGAAATGCATTAAATGCTTCACTAACTGTTCCATTCGTTTGGTGGACTATAAATAGAGGCATTTATGAAGTTTGGAGGTAGAACAAGCACTGAAAAATCCTCAAGCTTGAAGAGAGAAATTCAAATCTGAAATTGTTCATTGTGTTACTCCATTTTGTGAGACTCATCTGTGTTCTTCACCCATTCACTGAAATTCTTGTTATTTAAGGGGTGAGCTATCCTTGTAAGGTCTGATATTGTAGAGTGTTGGGTAGCAATACAAGGGTAGAGGCTTAGAAGGAGATTTCAAAGTCTCTAGAAAGATTGTAAGAGGTCTTGCCACACCTTCAAGTGGTTTGTAAGGATTCTCAAGGAAGAGGTGAATCAAAACCTTGACAAGGAGTACAAGGAGAGAGGACGTAGGCAAGAGATTGGCCGAACCTCTATAAACTTGTGTTTGCTTCTCTTTCCCTTACTCTTATTTACTGCATTTATTTCATCATTGTTTATTTTGCTTGGATTGTGCATTAAGAGCTAGGAAAATTAGAAAGAATTAGAAAAACCGATTCACCGCTCCTCTCGGTAGAGCCAACAATCTCCTAGAGAATCACACTTACAAGCAGTAAAAAGAATCCTTAGATACCTTAAAGACACTTCTTCCTTAGGACATTGGTATCCTAAAGATTCTCCACTTGATCTCCATGCTTATTCATATGCAAATTTTAGTGGATGCAAAGTGGATAGGAAAAGCACATCTGGAACATGTCAATTCTTAGGAAGTAGGCTTATTTCATGGTTCTCTAAGAAACAAAATAACGTAGCTCAATCCACAACCGAGGCTGAATATATAGCTTCCGGAAGTTGCTGTGCTCAAGTTTTGTGGATTAAACAACAAATGAGAGACTATGGAATAGAAATGAACTAAGTTCCCATCAAGTGCGACAACACTAGTGCTATCAATCTTACAAAAAATCCCATCCAACACTCTAGAACCAAGCACATTGAGATTAGAGATCATTTTATACGAGATCATGTGCAAAAAGGTTACATAATTCTAGAGTATGTAAATACATTGCATCAAGTAGCCGATATCTTCACAAAACTATTGGACAAGGAGATATTTTCCATTCTTAGAGGTGAATTAGGTATTATGAATGCTCCTTGAATTGATTTAATATTGAATGAATGAATTAAGTTGGTTTGTGAAGATTGCAAGAAAGAAATTCGAAGACTATAATTATCACTTGCAATTCATGACCTTAACATACTATGTTACTGTTCATGTTCTTAGCTTTTTGAGATTGAATAGTTGAACTTTATATGTTTTGATCATGTTAAACTCTCTTCATTAGCCAAAACCCATTTCTGATGTTTAAGACACTATCTCAGTCATGGTCACTGATTGTTCAAAACTTTTCTGCATCGTTTTTGCATACTTATGCAATTTTTTGCACTTTTCTGCAATTTTTTTGCACTTTTTCTGCAATTTTCAACTCCCATCTCATGCATCCCCAGTGGCAACAACTAGATTTTGATTTTCAAATAGTCAAAAATGCATAAGTTTCATTGTTTTCAAATCATTTTTATGCATCACAAATGAGGCAAGTGACTGAGGAGACAATTCTTCCAAAATAGGATTGATTTCTAGGTCTTTTAAGCCCAAAAATCTAGGTTTTGCTACGAGGGATCGATCCCTTTCACCATGGGATCGATCCCATAGCATCAGAATGGGCAGGACGTGTATTCTGCCAAAAAGGGATCGATCCCATTCTTAAAGGGATCGATCCCCTAGGGCCAGAATCCACGACTGGCCCTTGTTAAAATCGAGATTTCCTCTCTTAGCCACTATTCATCTTCCCTATCTACAGAAACCCTTCCTCCTCCTCCATTCCTCTTCACAAAATCTTCAAGATCTACTCCGTTTCTTCACCAAATCGCTTCATTTCTTCACCATTCTTCATCTTTTCTCCATCTCTGTCACTTCTCACCATCTTTTCACACCCAAACCTCAGGAATCTCGATTTCCTCTCTTCCCTCTTGTGTTTGTCACTACTCACGCCTTACATCTATTTGTAAGTTTTCTTCATTAATTTTCATCAATTTGTCTTGCATTTCAAGTTTATTTTATCATATCTTGTTAACCCATTTCAAGTTTATGCATCAATTTTCAGTTTATCTTATTTTTCATCTCACATACAACACATGTTTTCTATCTAACTTCTAGGGTTCATAAGTCAGAATCATTTGAAATCTCAGCATCATTTCTTCATCAAACTTATTGCTTGCATATTGATCTGTGGTATTTTGTTGTTGGATAGGTTTACATTTCCCTACACACCCATCCATAGTTTACCAAACCTGTGCCCATCACTTGTTCGGTGAAATTACTAAACGAAATTTTCTTCACTTCTTGACCTCACTCTTCAATCCCAATGGCTCTTAAAATCAAACATGCCTCCAAGAGGAAAAGAACTCATCCTTCTTCCTCTTCCTCTTCCGTTCCAACCACTTTCAATCGATTCTTTCGCAATGCGAAAGAGAAAAACCATTACAATACCCAATTTGCCAATATGCGTATTAAACATTGTCGTCCAATTGACTTCGGTTTCTTGGAATCGATTAACTTTCCCTACTTGGCCAAATTTAAAGCCTTCCATTGGACACACTTTCTCAAAATCAACACTCCGGCTCCTTTGAACATCATCGGAGCATTCTTTTCAAATGCCAAAGTTATCTATTCTCCAAATGACCCATGCAAAGTGGTGGGAATTCAATCTTTTGTTATGGGTAGAGATGTTGAAATCACCAAATATTCTCTCTCGCGTGCCTTTCGCATTTCGAAGCATGGTCTTATGCACGAAAATGTCAACGTCCCATTAGAATTTAATGTAGTCAATGACCGTGCGGGTGACCTTCCCATCTTCGCAAGACTTCTTCACATTATCATCTCTTGGAATCTTCGCCCACTAGGGACCAATATTCTCAACTCTGGCGACTTGATTGCTTCTGGCTCCACCACATTCATTCCCCTGACGGTGAGCAGCCAGACCTTGTCCATTTCATTCTCCAAGATTGGGTGAAGCTTGTTCTTAGCAAGGTCCACAAGATTGTTTTCCCACAGCCACTTGCATATTATCTGCTCGATCACGGCATTGATTGTTCATGTGAGGCTGGTGTCCTTCTCGAACTCGGTACCACCATCAACCTTGCTACCCTACATAATCTTGGATGGTATTCTCGTCAACAAGGTGATACTGTAGTATGGGAAAAGGCTCATGGTGCTCCTGGATCTCCCGAGCATGCTAGTGAAGAGGACGATCCTGCTCCTGAGGAGGAAGATCCTGCTCCTTCCTCCACACCATCGTGGTTCGCATTTAATGACCAGATCATGCTCACGCTTCAACATCTCCAGCAGACCTTCACTCAGCGCTTTGATCAACTCGATGATCAATTTGGTCAACTCAATGTTCGTCTCGACAATGTGGAAGAGACACAGGCTACTTTGTACGATGCAATTCAAGATATTCGTATGCAGCAAGAGGATTTCATGGACCAATATCACAAGATGTTTCCTAGGCATTGATTGTTATTGTAGTGAGGGCTGAGCATTTAGCTTATTATGATCTTCTACTATGACTGGTGTTTATGATGTATTTAGCATTATGTTTATTGTGAGGGTTGTGAGGGTGTTTGTTGTGTGCTTTGATGTTAGACTCTTTGCAATCTTTGTTTCTCTGGCATGCCTTATGATTTATATATATATATATATATATGACTTTGGCTTGATCTATATTTCCATTAGCTTGGTTTCTCACTTTGCTTAGTCTTTTTCTCCATTATTGTTTTAAGTTGACTTGTCCATCTGTCCATTTCTCTTTATGTCATCCTATTTGCTTTAATTCTTGATATGACAAAAAGGGGGAGAATTCATGGGATAAATTTTTCATGCATAAATTAAGGGGGAGCAAAATATTTTTCCATGTATAAATTGAAAGGGAGCAAAGCAAAATGATTTTCAAGCAAAATATTCTTCCATGTATAAATTGAGGGGGAGCCAAGGAAAATGAGTTTCATGATGTCAAAATGGTAAGCAAATCTATCTTAAGCAAATTTACCTTAAGTTTTGTCATATCAAAAAGGGGGAGATTGTTAGCTTTAAATTGACAAGTATTTTGAAATGACAAAACTCAAGTAAGATTAAGAATGATTTTTCCAAAGTAAATTTACTTTGAATGAACTCAATGATAGAAAATATTTTAAAGAAAGTTTTGGTTTGTGATTTCAATTGAAAAAGTTAGTAAATATTCTTAGAAAAGTATTAGAAGGTTTTGAACTGACTTAGAATCACAAAAACCATCAATTTGTATCAATTTGCAGCAAAATAGGTGCAGGAAATTATGAGGGATCGATCCCCCCAGTAAAGGGATCGATCCCTAACTGACAAAATCCTTGGAAGAAGTCTAGAGAAGGATAGGAAAGCATTCTGGAGAAAAGGGATCGATCCCCCCAGTAAAGGGATCGATCCCTTTGCACGAAACTGAGCCTAACGGTTAGTTTTTGAGGGTTTCAACGGGAGGAATTGCATTAAATGCTTCACCAGCCATTCCAATCAGTTGGTGGGATATAAATAGAGGTATTTATGAAGTTTAGAGGTAGAACAAGCACTCAGAAAATCCTCAAGCTTCAAGAGAGAAAATCCAATCTGAAAATTCTTATTGTGTAACTCAATTTGTGAGATTTCTTGTTATTCATCACCCATTTCACTGAAAGTTCTGTTATTCAAAGGGGTGAGCTATCCTTGTAAGGTCTGCTATTGTAGAGTGTGGGTAGTATTACAAGGGGAGAGACTTGGAAGGTGATTTCTAAGTCCTCAAGAAATATTGTAAGAGGTATCATCACACCTTGAAGTGGTTTGTAAAGATTCTCAAGGAAGAGCTAAATCAAAACCTTGACAAGAGGATAAAAAAGAGAGGACATAGGCTAGAGATTGGCCGAACCTTTATAAATTTGTGTTTGCTTCTCTTTCCCTTACTCTTTTACTGCACTTATTTCATTGTTGTTTCATTAGTCTTAATTGTGCATTAAGAGTTAGATAAATCTTAAATAAGTAGAAAAACCGATTCACCCCTCTCTCGGTAGAGCCAACAGTCTTTGACAATCCTAACTTGGAAGTGGGAACAGATTACCATGCATTTTGTGCTAGGTCTTTCGAAGACTAGGAGACAACATAATGCAGTTTGCGTAATTAAAGTCAGCTCACTTCCTAGTTATTAAAGTTACTGACTCTCTTAGCACATTAGCATACATATATGTCCGAGAGATAGTCAGACTTCATGGAGTTCCAGTTAGTATTGTAACAAACAAAGATTCCAAATTTACATCTCTATTTTGTGAAAGGTTTCAAGAGGCTGTAGGAACATAGTTACATATCAGTACTTCCCATTCGCAAACTAATGGACACTTTGAGAGAACCAATCAAACTCTCGAAGACATGTTGAGAGATTGTGCTATGGACTTCAAGGGTTCTTGAGATGACCATTTGCCTTTAACCGAGTTCACTTACAGTGACAACTTCCACTCGAGTATCAGCATGGAACCGTACAAAGCCTTATATGGATAAAAGTGTAGATTTCTGATTGGTTGGGAAGAGGTTGGTGACCGAAAGGTATTTGCCCCATAATTAGTGGAACAAGCCTTCGAAAGTGTAAAATTGATTTGTGAGAGATTGAAAACTACTCAGAGTAGGTAGAAGTCCTATGTGGATAAACAGAGGAAACCTTTAGAGTCTCAGTTGGTGATTCAGTGTTTTGAAGGTCTCTCTATCTAAAAGAATTATGAGATTCCGTAAAATGGTAAATTGAGTCCAAGGTTTGTTGGACCTTTTGAGATACTGGAGAAGGTTGGTAATGTTGCATACAGATTGGCTTTACCTCCTTAACTATCGAATGTACATAATGTATTCCATGTTTCGATGTTATAGAAGTACTAACTAGAACCTTCTTATGTCATTGAGTATCAGAAGATAGATATCTGAGACAACATGACATACGAAGAGAAAGTTGTCCTAATCTTAGATCGAAAAGAAAAGGTGTTACAGTCGTAAACAATCTCTCTAGTCAAACTATCATGGTAGCAACAGTCTGAACAAGAAGCCATGTGGGAATTCGAAAGCCAAATGATGGAGAAATATGTTCACCTCTTTTGAGATGACCTCACTCAAATTTGAGGAACAATTTTTCTAAGGTAAGGAGGATGTGACAATCCCTTAGTTTATTACCTTATGTAATTACCTTTGTTGAATTTTCAATTATATTAAATTTGTCCTTGTTATTTTGGGACAAATTTGGACAATGAAGGCTTCTAGATAATCTTGGTGGAAATTGGTGAAATTCTAGAACAAGTTGTAAAAAGGTAAATTTTGATTCCAAGACTTAATTCTATTTTTATATATTCTGAAAATAGGAATAATGGAGTTTGGGATAGATTCAAATTTCGCTGAAAAGATAATTTAGACACCTTTGTGATCTTGTATGGCATGCCGTTAGATTTCTTGTAGATCAATATAGTTAATTGTCAAAAGTTAGGCTAAACTATCGAGTAATTAGAAGGTTTATTGAATGAAATGATAAAGCTTAGTGTGACTAAAAGAAATTCCTAAAGACCTAAATGGAATGGGAATAAGATTTTATAGGGGTCCAAATATAATTAAGTTGTAATGCCTAGTTGGAAATTAAAACAATTAGTTAAAGGGAAGCTTATAGTGAAATTTCTTTCTCCTTGGTATTCATTAAATAGTAAACTCCTAACCCAGAACAATAGCAAATAGCCCACTAACTAAATAAAAAGAGATCATTTCTTTTTCTCCTACCCTATACAGCCACACCCAAAGAACCCATTCTATTCTCTTAATTTGATTAAGTTTTAGAAATTAAAGGAAGAGGAGAATCGTGAACTTTATTGCTCTTTAACCGATTTGACTTCCTCTTACACATTACCCTGCCTAATGTGCTATAAACAAATAGAACTTTGGGAATTTTTTGGCAATAGCGCAAAATGAATTAAAGAGTGAGACTTACACTTTTGAATAGGAAATTAAGTTAGCTTACATACAAAATTGACAGTGTGTTAATTGGAATTCGATATTTTCAGTTATGAACAAAACAATATCAATATATCAGAAAGTTCTTGCAAACAGTGACCTACTCATACAAAGAAGTTGTGAAACTTGGGTGTGCAATGTTAGATGATATAATCGAACCTTGAATGAGTAGGTAAATTGCCTAAAACTATTGCTTGGATACAATATTGGTAAATCTTGATAACTGTTGTATATAGGTGGCACACCTATATAGGCTATTTGACTTGGCGCTAATTTAAATTTTCTATTTATCACTCTCAACAATTAATTTATTTTATTTTCTATTAAATACCAAAATATATTATATTATATTATATTATAACTTAAATCTCAGTCTTTCTTTAATTCCCATGTCATCCATAATTTCAATTTGTATATTAAATTCTCATATATCCTTATAATACATATTCTATAGATTAAATTGGAAAACCTTCCGAATTCACCAATAATTTATATTTTAACTCAATAATTATTCTATAAATCAATTACTCTATTAATCCTATTTTTTCTTCTTTTCTTTTTTTCTCTCTGCTGAATCGGTCAGAATCAGTTCAGCCCAACTTCGTCAACGGCGTGTGATGTGATGGCAATGGCAGCGTGAAGCTGAAGGTAATGCCAGCACAGGCGGTGGCTGCCGGTGTAGGTGATGGCTACCGGTGACGCTAGCAGCTCCTCCTCTTTTTTTTTTGTCACTGGCCTTCCATATTTTCCCTCCTGTTTCAGCCATATCTGCCCTTGTCGGATCTGTCTCCACCTAGTTCGGTCGACTGCCAACGATTCCGCCTCTTCCTCTTCTCTTTTTTTTCTTTCTCTTTCTTTTCTTTTTCTTTCCTTCTTCTCTTTTCCTTCTCTCCCGATCTGCTTCTCCTCCCCTCTCCTTCACCGTTGCCTGCCCTTCCTCTCTTTCTTCTTCACGCCGGTAACAGTTCAGGCCTTTGATCAATCGACCCTTTTTCTCTTCTCTCTTTTCTTCTTCCTTTCTTTCTTTCTTTCCGATCTGCTCTTCCTCACTCAGTCACCGTCGTCGATCAGCCTTCTCCCTCTTCTCCCACCAGCGATGGTTCCTTCTCCCCATCTCTCTCTCTCTCTCGTTCTTTCCTTTCTTTTTTTTTCTTTGGTTAAGTCTGCACATGCAGACTAAGTTGGCAAGCTTCCTTTTTTTTCTTTTATTTATTTATTTATTTATAAATATGTTTATATATAATATAAATTTATATTATAATTATCTTTTATATTAATAATTATATATATATATTCTTAACATACACTATATATGTGTGTGTATATATAGAGAGAGAGAGAGAGAGAGAGAGAGAGAGAGTTAATATATATTAAAACATATTTATATATATATATATATAATTTATATTTGCTATATATAATACTTAAAACATATATTTTCCTATTTTATTATTTATTCTTATATATATACACACACTTAAATAAAATAATCTTTACCATTTATATATATACATATATATTTATATTTATATATACCTATATATATTATAATATATATTTATTTATTAATAAATATATATACACATCTACATATATACATTTATTTAATTATTAGAAGTGATGAACAATCTATATCAATTTACTATAATTCTTTATTTCTTTAGAATTTAAATTCCTTCATACCTAAAATAAAGTTATTTATTTATTTTTTAAACTTGTCTAATAACGTCAAAAATTAAATTTACAGATCCCTAATTCCAAAAATGGGAGAATCCTCGATTATCACACGTAGTTAGAAAAGTAGCCTTGATATCACTTTCCTTTGCATGGAAGCTCACGCCTTTTCTTACTTTCTTTACAATATCTTTGCCTTTATCTAGATTCTTTAACCTTTGTTGCGAATCATTTTGCTTTTTCAACCTCAATTGGTTCTTGTAAATCTCCTTAGAACTTAAGGGTGCAAGTGTGAATTTCTTACCATCCATGGCAAATGAATAACAGTTTGTGAATCTATCATGTATGACGCATCTATCAAATTGTCATGGTCTTCCCAAAAGCAAATGGCCAGCATGCATAGGCACAACATCACACAACACTTTATCTTGTACCTTCCAATGAAAAATGGCACCAATACTTGCTTTGTCACATTTACTTCTCCATAATTATTGAGACATTGAAGTTTGTATGGTTTGGGATGTTTTGTAGTGAGCAAACTCAATTTGTCAACCAAATAAGTGCTAGCAACATTAGTGTATCTACTACCATCAATAATAAAAAAGCATACCTTATTGTTAACACGACATCTAGTATGGAAAATATTTTTTTGTTGCACTTCATCTTCATCCTTAACTTGGGCACTTAATACACGATGAGCTACAAGTGTGTGTGTAACAATCAACAGTACAGTAAATAACATATTTTATACATAATTTACGGTTAGACTGTCTGTGATGCCTTTAACACTTGATCATTAACAATAATAAATGATAAACATTTATTTATTTAATAATTTTGAAATATAAAATTTTTTTAATATTCTGTGCACTTTACATCCTCTGTTCCTATTTTACAATAAAGTAGTACTGTATATATGTGTCTGAATATATAAAAGAAGTGATTGTATCTTTAAAATTTAACGCACTTTGCCCCAACGTGCTTACTTGCAGCTCTATTTATCCGAGGAAGGTCTCAAATAACCCTTGTAACAATCTGAGGAGTTGAAAGATAAGGGAGTGAGCGAATCACATGCTCAATAAAAGAGTCGTATGCTGCTTGATACAATAAAGTTTCTATGCTGGAAAATATTTATTTTTTTCCATAAATCTAAATGGAATAAACCATTTATTTCCCTTCACTTTAGTAACAGTTCAAAACATGTGACAGTACAGTGGTAAAACAATACAGTGAACAATAGCTATAAAACTGTAGAACAGTAACCAGTCTTTTTAGTACAGTAGTACAAGAGCCTCGCTCGTCTCATAGGCCGCCGGCGAGCATCCCTTTGGCGAGCACCCAGTTCGCCCGCCCCTCTCACAACGTATTGTCTACTTTGGGGTGCGCCCACTGGCCATTGCCCCTCACTGGTTTATTCCAAGGGACTTGAAGAACTCAAGCTAATTCCCTCGGACGCGTTCCATGAGACGCTCGAACCCCGGTATCCCATAGATACCTCGAGCCTTACACTCATGTTACCATTGAGACAAGTTGTCTCAATGGTAACATGAGTGTAAGGCTCAAGGTATCTATGGGATACCGGGGTTCGAGCGTCTCATGGAACACGTCCGAGAGAATTAGCTTGAGTTCTTCAAGTCCCTTGGAATAAAGCCGTGAGGGGCGATGGCCAGTGGCCGCACCCCAAAGCGGACAATACGTTGTGAGAGGGGCGGGCGAACTGGTGATCGCCTAGCCAGCCTGTAAGAGTAAACCTGGGGCGGGCGAACTGGGTGCTCGCCAAGGGGATGCTCGCCGGTGGCCTATGAGACGGGCGAGGCTCTTACAATAAAAACGCGCGTTTTATGTAGGAGCCTCGCTCGTCTCATAGGCCACCGGTGAGCATCCCCTTGGCGAGCACCCAGTTCGCCCACCCCATGTTTACTCTTACTGGCTGGCTAGGCGATCACCTAGTTTGCCCGCCCCTGTCACAACGTATTGTCCACTTTGGGGTGCGCCCACTGGTCATAGCCCCTCACGGCTTTATTCCAAGGGACTTCAAGAACTCAAGCTAATTCCCTCGAACGCATTCCATGAGACGCTCAAACCCTGGTATCCCATAGATACCTCGAGCCTTACACTCATGTTACCATTGAGACAAGCCTTGCCCTTCTCATAGGCCGTCGGTGAGCACCTAGTTCGCCCGCCCCAGGTTTACTCTTACAGGCTGGCTAGGCGATAACCAGTTCGCCCGCCCCTCTCACAACGTATTGTCCGCTTTGGGGTGCGTCCACTGGCGATCGCCCCTCACGGCTTTATTCCAAGGGACTTGAAGAACTCAAGCTAATTCCCTCGGACGCGTTCCATGAGACGCTCGAACCTCGGTATCCCATAGATACCTCGAGCCTCACACTCATGTTACCATTAAGACAACTTGTCTTGTAAGGCTCGAGGTATCTATGGGATACCGAGGTTCGAGCGTCTCATGGAACGCGTCCGAGGGTATTAGCTTGAGTTCTTCAAGTCCCTTGGAATAAAGCCGTGAGGGGCGATGGCCAGTGGCCGCACCCCAAAGCGGACAATACGTTGTGAGAGGGGCGGGCGAACTGGTGATCGCCTAGCTAGCCTGTAAGAGTAAACCTGGGGAGAGCGAACTGGGTGCTCGCCAAGGGGATGCTCGCTAGCAACCAATGAGACGGGCGAGGCTCTTACAAGCATTTTATTGTAAGAGCCTCGCTCGTCTCATAGGCCGCCGGCGAGCATCCCCTTGCGAGCAACCAGTTCGCCCACCCCAGGTTTACTCTTACAGGCTGGCTAGGCGATCACCAGTTCGCCCGCCCCTCTCACAACATATTTTCCGCTTTGGGGTGCGGCCACTGGCCATCGCCCCTCACGGCTTTATTCCAAGGGATTTGTAGAACTCAAGCTAATTCCCTCGGACACGTTCCATGAGATGCTCAAACCCCAATATCCCATAGATACCTCGAGCCTTACACTCATGTTACCATTGAGACAAGTTGTCTCAATGGTAACATGAGTGTAAGGCTCGAGGTATCTATGGGATACCGGGGTTCGAGCGTTTCATGGAACGTGTCCGAGGGAATTAGCTTGAGTTCTTCAAGTCCCTTAGAGTAAACCTGGGGCGAGGCTCTTACAATAACTTGTCTCAATGGTAACATGAGTGTAAGGCTCGAGGTATCTATGGGATATCGGGGTTCGAGCGTCTCATGGAACGCCTTCGAGGGAATTACCTTGAGTTCTTCAAGTCCCTTGGAATAAAGCCGTGAGGGGCGATGGCCAGTGGACGCACCCCAAAGCGGACAATACGTTGTGAGAGGGGTGGGCGAACTGGTGATCGCCTAGCCAGCCTGTAAGAGTAAACCTGGGGCGGGCGAACTGGGTGCTTGCCAAGGGGATGCTCGCCGGCGGCCTATGAGACGGGCAAGGCTCTTACAAGTAGCTTATAAATATCCAAATCGTTAGATAAACAGTTCAATAATTATTTCTATTTTAGAAATAATTTTCAAAATATTCTTTCTCGATAAATAGTAAATTCCCTTCAGTTCAGTAAACAGTATTTAGTACGATTTAGTTCAATAAACAATAATTCACAGTACAGTTCAGTAAACAGTATTCAGTAAAATCCATTTCAATAAATAGTATCAGTGGGTTGAGACTAGGCGTCACCCTAAATCATATCATGCTATCATCCCCTAAGGGACACAGTAATCATCCCCAAAGGGACAAAGTAATAGTATACAGTTAGATCTATGGCCATAATCTATAGAAGGTCCTTGGGTACACTTGCCAAGTGACCTGGGACCGCTGATGACTTGGCGAGTCAATCAGCCACGTGACAGTAACAATAATCAGTAAGCATGAAATTGGGGCCTAAGTCTCAAAACAGTATAAAATTGTATCATTGCCTTTATTGATTTTATTCAAAATAATTTGAAATATTTCATGATTATCCATAAGACTCACAATTTCGTATAGTTCCTCTTTACATGAATTTCCATCATTTTGACATTTTCCAAAATCATCTCAAACATTTTATTCACCATCTCATCACCTTTATGGAATTTATAAAATAAATAAAATCATCACTTAATTCCATAAAGATATAAAATCATTCATTTTCTCATAAAAATACCTTTAAGGAAATCAAATGAATTAAATCATTTATTTAAATAATTATTTTCAAAAAGGTATTTATTTTCCATTTCCAAATACAGGGAAAATAGTCTATAAATATTCATGTATTTAGTGATAAATCTCATAAATATTCTTTTTTGTATAATTAATAGTAAAAGAATATATTTCATTCTCACTTTAAATAAAAATCCATAACATGGATATTTACTTTAGAATTTTTCAACAATTTCCACTTTATGGAAAATTTATGGAAATGATTTCCAAAATTCATTATTTATTCCATTTATGCATCTAAAATATTTCATGATATTTTAGAATAATTTTGATAATTTTTGGTCAACATAATAGCTGCGAATTCTTAGCCTCCTGCACGGAATTTAACAATATATAAACCAGCTTTCAACCACAATTTTGCTTGATTTCGAAGCAAATCAAGTTTCCAATAATTTAATAAAATTAAACTTTGATAAATAATGCAATTCATCATATCCATACAACTCACACACTTCCCCCTTACCTGTGTTACGAAACTAACCTTCTTGGTTGTGCCTATCGAATTTCGTAATTCTCGGCTGCAAAATAATTTTATGAAAAATTATCAATATTTTTCCTCTTAATTTTAAGCCACTAACTTTCATAAAATATAGCCACTAATAGTATAATACATGCACAACCAGTATAAATTGTACTGTGCTAAAACTAAACTTTCTTGTTTTAACACCTTTTTCGGTTTCGATTTCACCAACCTTCCTCTTTCAATTTCTATAATCATTTTCTATCATCAACCATAAATTTCAGCATATGTCCATGCCCAACATGTTATGGCCGAAACCTCAATATGGCCATTTTCTTGGCTTTGCTTCCATTTTTCTACTTTAACCTTTCTATCATTCTTATCTCATATTAAATTATCATTTCCTACCATTTTCATGCAAAATATGCATGTCCTCCATAAGTTCATAAACCCACCGTAACTTACCAAAATTGGTAGATTTTTATTGAACCAAATTTATAAATTTCCAATAGCATACTTGAAATCTATACCTTTTTTCTTATCTAGCACATCATTTTAGAATAATTCAAAACATGAAAATTTTTTACTTCCAACACTTGACCGAATATCCACTTCCATGGCAAATTTCTATCTAGCCAAGATTATGGAAATCTAACTTAATAACCTTCTTCTACACCTTAAACTAAACTAAAACACAACTTTAGATTTAATTAAAATAATAAAACATTAAACCTGCTCACCTTAACCGAACCAACAACTCAATTTCTGTGTTGTTTCCTTTCTAGTCAGCCCTCATTTCTTAGTCTTTTGATGGTTTTAAGGTGGATGTAAGGTCTATGGAGAAGGTTAGATGATTAAATAGCAGGAGGATGGAGTTTTGCTAAGAAATTCATGGAAGAACGGAAGCAAAACAGAGCAAGAACATGCATACAAACAACAGAAAGTCTAGAAGCTGTAGAGTAAATCGGTAAGGCTGATGAAATTTGCAAAAGTTTTCATTCTATCTAGTCATCTTTTCCTTATGTTAACCAATAGCAATTTGCCACATAATTTACTCTTACATTTCTTTCATCATTTCTTCTTTAATTGAGGTTACACGTTGTAACGACCCATTACCACATTTTTCACCTTATTTTACATAATTTATCCGGTTGGGCTGTCTGTGATACTTTACTTTACACTTGATGTTAAGCAATTTAATAAAATATTGTTAACGTTATACACATCCCCTATCTTATTTACAAATATGTAGTACTGTAGACATGTCTAAATACAGGAAATAAATGATCGTACCTCATATATCTTAGTCGATCTGTCACATTATCCATTATGTGCAGTCGTAATCTACAAATATTGGATCTTACCATCATCCAAACCTTAAATGTTAAAATTGGGGAGTGAGCAAACCACGTCTCAGTAAGAGAGTTATATGTCACACTTGATATTTAGCTACCTATATGCTGAAAATATTTTTTCGTTTTCTTCAAAATCTTCCTAGCTAGCTCTAGGCACACATGTAGGAAGGATACTACAGTCGGCTAGGGATCCAGATAGAGTAAGGCAGGTATTTTAAAATACCTGACTTGTTCCAGAATCTAGAAGCAACTGTAGAGAGTACTAATTCTGTTGTTTTCAAAATGATAAACTTTTCGTTTTTCCACAGAGTAAACCACTTATTTCTTTTCACATTCAGTATACTTTAAAACACATGACAGTTCAGTAGTAAAACAGTGGTTTACTTCTCTCCTCTTCAGTACAATAAAACACGTGACAGTACAGTGATTTGTAAATATCCAATCATAGGTTAGTTACTTCTTCGATTATTTCTTTCTTAGAAATAATTCTTATGTTATTCTTTTAGAATAAACATTTATTTCTCTTTTCAAATTAGTAACCGTATCGTACAGTTCAGTAAAACAGTATATTCAGTATTTAGTAAAACAGTATCTCAATACGGTTCAGTAAGTAACAGTAAACAGTAGCTACCAATTCAGTAAATAGTATACGACAGCTTTCAGTTCAGTAAATAGTAAATGGTAGCTTTCAGTTTAGTAAAACAGTAATCAGTGGCTACCATTTCAATATACAGTACAGTTCTGTTAACAGTAAATAGTAGCTTTTTCTTCAGTAAAACAGTAATCAGTGGCTACCATTTCAGTAAACAGTACAGTTCAGTAAACTGTGTTTTGGTACGATTTTTCATTAGTAAACAGTAATCAGTACAGTAAACAGTACAGTATAGTAAATAGGATTCTGTGAATCCTTTAGCAAACAGTAATCAATATGTGAGACTAGGCATCACCCTACAATTAAATCATGCTGTCTCGTCCACTAGGGACACAGTAACAGTAATAAGATCTATGGCCATGAACTATAATATGTCCTCGGCGTACGCTTGCTAGGCGACAATCCAGGACGCTGATGACTAGCTGGTCAATCAACCACGTGACAGTAATAGTATATGTGATGCATAAAGCTCGGGGCCTAAGTCTCAAAACAATGTAAATCGTACCATAGTCTTTATGGATTTTAAACACAATAAATCAAATTATTTCACACATATCCATAAGGCTCACATGTAAATATCGTCATCTTTATGAAATTTATAAAATAATTAACATTTTTCAAAACATTTCATAAATGTATAAATCATGTTTTCCATTCGGTGAAAACAGTCTGCAAAATCATCACTGTAAAAATAGAAGGGCAAAACTGTCCTTTTCCACCGTAAAACACATATGCATGCTTTCCCGTGCTTTTTATCCAAAACATGATTTTCAAAGAAATCGGGATTCAAACCAAATATTTTCATAATTTATGTAAAAATAAATTATTTACTTCCCAAATTCAAAATCCCTTAACCATGTTTTCTTCTAGAAACAAGTGTATAGACCTTTAATCTTGAAATCATGGTTTTCCATCATTTCTTAACCTTTATGGAATTTTCATAATTATTTGTTTCCATAATTAAAACCATAAAGGTTTTATATGAAATCAAGTGAATATTTAAGAATATTTATAAAAATATTCACTTCAGTCTCTGTTTCATTTTCATCTCGTTTCACGTGAAATATCACCTGCCGAGTGAATTTTCAGTGATTTCCTTTTCACCATTCTTGAAAACATGAATATTTTAAAATTAAATATCACTATATTCATGTTTTATGAAGTTTATTTAATTTCTCGATTTTCGGACGATTTTCGTACCTGAAAATCGATTCACATGAAATCAAATCTTTTATTTTGGTTTTCGGTGATTTTTGGTAAATTTCAGCAATTTTTCGATAATTTTTCGGCAGTATAACGGCTGCCGATTTGGCTTGCCTCCTGCACGAAAAATACACTTTATATTTCTCAACTGGTATTTCACCACAAATTGAAACCGATAAATCACCACAATTTTCAAAACTAATCATTATAAATTGCATTTATAAATTAAATGCATAATTTAAAACATGGCCGAATATCCTTACAAGCGGCACATGTCTCCCTTACCTGTTTCGAGTCGGCGACTGCCTCTCGAAGGTCGCGCTCGTGTTCACCTGGCCCGATTTCATCGGCTCGATCATCGAGGGAATTTTCTGAAAATTAAATTCTAAAATTTATAATTTTTCTATAATTATTTAAATAGATAAATTATTTAAATAATTTATCACTTTTCGGGATTTCTTACCAATTCCCATAATTCTCGGATTTTCAAATTCTCGAGATTTCCTGTAATTTTCGAAATTCTCCTTTTTTCCTCTCTTTTTCTTCTTTCCTCTTTTTCTTCCTTTTTCTCTTTTCTTTCCTTACTCTTTCTTTTCTTTTTTTCGTTTTTTCCTTTTTCTTTTTCCTTTTTCTTTTCTTTTTCTTTTCCTTTCCCGTCAGACCGATCAGTGTCCCTCCTCATCGGTTCCTCGCCGACGACCGGTTCTCCTGCGATTCAGCGGCTCCTCAGCTGGCCGGCGTTGAGACGAACTGTGAGAACTCAAAATTCTCCATTCTCTCTATATCTATTGACAGTGCTGAAATGAAATTATTGAAGTTGGTTGAGAGCAAATTAGTCATGTGCAAGGGCTAGTAAAAATGGGTTAACTTTTAACTAAGTTAACTCAAAAAAAATAAATAAATTAATAAAAATTTAAATAAAATTCTGACCTGGACAGAAAAGAATACTGTGTAGTAGCATGATGTGTAAATAAGTAATTTATAAGCGGGCATTTTAGGCCTTTTAGAATTACATCAGAAATTATAAATTAAAAATATAATTATAACCAATAAAAAGAAGACAACACAGGCCTTCTACCATTTTCCACTCAGCTCTCACACGTTCTACCTAGTTTCCGTTTCTGCTCTGTATTTTCTTTCCATTTTCCTCACGTTTTCCACGTCTAGCCATGTAGAAAATTTCTTTTCCTCCATTAATCCACTTAGGTTTCTTTATAGGATTTAATCCCCATCTCAAGAGCTTCAAAACCCCTTAAAAAGCTCAGTCAAAAATCATCAAAATCCATCTCCCCTACTGCTGGCAGCAACGTTTTTGTACAGGTAAATGTTAGCTTTTGTTTCTTTCATGTTTGCCTCTCGTGTATGGCTGAATTGAATGTATAAATTATGGATATGCTTATGATATGAATTAAAAACATGTAGGAATCAGATTTGGATGTACGATTATAGTGAAATGAAGGGCTGAATTTTTCTGCCGGTGACTTGAGTGCAGAAAAATATAAGGGCTGTCATGAAATAAAATGTAAATATAAAAGTTAATTAGCAAAAACAGGGGTTTGAAGTAGAAATTGTGCAGCCGGCCATGGAAGTCAATAATGGAGGCTGAGCATGGAGTAAGAAAAAGTTATAAAAATTTGATAAATAAAAACATGAAACATGGTGGATGATTGTTGACGTGAGAAATGGGGCTGAATTGTTGTTGTAGGCGTGGAGATAATTTGTCCAAGGTTAGATGTGGTTAAAAAAAATAATTCACTAAACATAAAATAGGGTGGTATGGTATAGCCGACAATAAGGAAATAAGGAGAGAGGAGGTTGATTTTAATAGCAAATGGAGGAAAAGATAAAGAAATTCAATTAAATTTTGCTGCTGGGTGATGAAGTTGGCGTAGACGAGTGTAATAGGATAGTAAAATTGATATGAAAATGTAGTAAAGATTATGTATGAAATTTATGTTTACATTAAGTAGTAGTATAATTTAACTAAATTTTGGGTTGAGTAACAAAAGAATAATTTGGCCAAGAAAGATATTGTAAATTAATGATGCTGATTTTAATGATCAATAATGGAAGACAAAGGCTGTTAGTGTAGTAATACAGGAGGAAATAAAATGGGAATTCTGGTAAGTGATAATGGTAATAAAGTTGTAGGATTTAGTTGAAAGTAAATAGAAATTATTGAGAAATGATAAAGAGCAAAGAATAAGCATAACGAATTGGTCAAAATTGGCCAAATGAAATTCATGGATTTCCATATCATTTTTATCAAGTGAAATAGTCAATATGGAAGTTAAGAAAAGTAAAGGAAATTTTATTGATAGTAATGAGAGTTAATTATTTGATGTTATTGTGCAGCAAATAATTTGGAGAATTAAGTGGATCAGTGGTGCCATTAGATTTCATTTCGTACTGTGAATCGAGGTAAGGAATAGTATATAGAGGTAGTGTAGGAAATACTATGCTTGCATGTGGGAGAATTGGGTGATTTGAATTACTGAACTGTGATTTTTGACAAGGGTCAAGATAATCGAAAAGTTATCGAAATATTTAGAAAAATCTGTCCTTAATTGCATCCATGCCCAGTTTTCCATAAATTATTATTAAGGAAATTTATTTATGAGGTTAAAGTATGTTTTAAGAAATATGGTTTTGCATAAGAATCATTTTTAATCAATTCATAAGATTATTTTACGAAATAAGAGATATTTTATAGAGATTTATTTATAGTGAATGAAATGTTCAATTGTTTATACGATTATGGTTATTGAAGAAAGTTAATACGAAATTGATTTTACTATGATTTTATTGATATATGAAAAATGATTCTTATGAGATTGATCACTCCTTGATGATCATGCATACGAGCATTATATGACTAGGACTGGGAGACCTTGATCAAGTCCCCAGTACTTTATTGACAGTGGCCATTGTTACGAGGTAGGAACGGCTTAGGGATGGATCCTGGACCCTTGTGGGTACTCCTAATTCCTATACGAGGTCTCTTATGGGATACGAGATTTGTGCATGAATCTCTTCGAGATTTATTCTCTTATTGATATATGATATATAACTGATGATTGATTGTTCAATTTAATCTATATGAAGAGTATATGATTTGACCGAAAGGTTACGAGAAAAAGTGAACAAGTTTTAAAGCATATGATTTCATTATACGAATACAGTTATTTTATTTTAACGATTTAGTTGAATGAAATGAATTGTGAAAAGAGTATACGATTTGATTCAAAGTAACAAGAGACGATAAATGAGTTTTATATGCTAATGTTTATATGATTTCACGAGTTCGACTATATGAAAATGATTTTAAATTATTGATTTTTAAAATTGCATATAGTGGCATGGTACCACTCTTTTATATGCTCTTCCTTACTGAGCGTAAACTCACCCCTTATTTTTCTATCCAGACTATTTGCAATAGATTCCGCTCATACGAGAGGAGCACGATTTTTGGACCCTACAGTATTTCCTTCGAGACTGGTTGTTTATCCAGTGAAGGTATATTGTATTTTCTATATATCTCAGACTTGTTTGGTACAGTACTTATTAAGTTGTAAAGGCTAAGGAGATGTAAATTAAAAAGAAAGAAATTTTGTATATATGCCTAGAGACCTGCACTTTTATATAAGGATATATCGAATGTCCAAATTTTTGTGGACTTAATTATATGAAATTATTTGGTATTTTAATTGCATTGGAATCATGTGAAAACTGTGGTTTTTGGCTGGTATATAAATTGTGTTTAAAGTACAGGAGGTTAGGATATTTGCAACAGTTATGCTGTCGAAATTTTGTGAGAAATTTACTAAATCATCATAAAATATTCTATGTACATAATCGAGTGAAATCAAATAAGAAATTGACATCGACAAACAGCTTAACCAATCCGAAAATAAGAACAATTAATTGAATATTTTTACCGAAAATCGGATGTTACACGAGCTTGCCGGTGGCCTCAGCTCGGCCTGGATCGGCGGCACAGCGGCGAATCTACTCGGTTTTGCCTCGATTTCTTCTCCTCCTCCGTCGGCCTTCCTCTGCCGTCGTTGGCCTCACCGGTGGCTCCCTTTTCCTTCCTCTCACCTTCGTCGAGGTTCGAGTGGCGTTGGTGGCGGCCAAATCGACCGGCACCGCTAATTTCTCTTCTTCCTCTCCTTCGGTTTTCTCCGTCGGTTTTCCTTCGTTTTCGTTTCTGTTTCCATCGTCTTCCGTCGCCGGTCATCTCCTCTTTTCCTTGGCTCGTCGGCCAACGTCCTCTCTCCCTTCTCCTCTCTTCCCTTCTCCGGCGATAGTGGCCGGTGCCACTCGGGGGAGCATCGGGAGGTTTCCCGATGTTCCCTTCTGTTTCTTTTTTTTTATTTTTGTTATATATTATATTTATAATTTACTTTATAAATATAATAGTAATATTATATTATATAGTACATACTATATAATATTTTATAGATATATATATTATATATCAACACATAAATATTTAATATACATATCTACATACTTTTAACTTAAATTACATTTATATATTTTGATATAAATGAAATAATAATATATATTGTATTTACAATATATATTTTCTTCCTCATTTTCTTATTTAATTTGGATTTTCCATTATCCAAATTAAAATTTTTCTTTTATTATTTTCCAAATTTCCAAATATTATTATTTCCAATTTAACTTCCTTAACTTGGATTTCCACCATCCGTTCCTTTCTCAATTCTTGGGATTTTCACCAATATCCCGTTCTCACAATTTTATTTATTTATTTCGACTTCTCTATTTTCTTTAATATTAATTTCCAATAAATGAAAAATTTACGATTATCACATTCTCCCCACCTTAAGAAATTCGATCATCCGAATTTAACTTAAGTCCAAAGGTGGTACATGCCGTATACTTACGACTTCTGACTTCTAGGTCATCCTCCAAGTAATACTGCTAGTACACTTTCAACATTAAAAGTACTTTAGACCACTACATGCTGTCTTTCATCATATATATCTACACTCCCATAAGTTCATTCATCAAATTGGGAGTCATTCATTTCATTCCTCTTTTCACATAAGAGTCTATTCACATTATTTTCATATTACAGCTGATCTATGTTGTTCATCATCCATTTTTCTCACTTAGTGCCAAGTCGATATAGTTTAAAACTATCAATTACACATGTAAGTCAGTTATATGTAATTGTCCCAATAGCTTATACATCTCATGCACACGCTCACTCAATGTATCTTCAAGCGTTTCAATATTACGCTAAGATATTTACATCAGTACGGAGTGATGCTATCAGTACACTTGGGATCTCGAAGCCTTTTGCTATTTCTCTTAAGCATATGGCAACTCGGAGATTCCCATCACATATACTACTCACTGGAACTATATACATACTTTTACTATCTCACACTAATACTTCAACTAAGGCATTAGAGAATATCAGAGTCTGATAATGGAAAGTGATTCTATTTAAATCATCAGTCTTTAATCACTTCCATATCATTATATCTCTTTTGGACTCTTTATTATTCACAGTATTCATTTTCTCTTTTATTTCATTAAGGCTGCATCTCACTTGCAGACTTTACTATTGGTCATCTCTTACAATCATAGCTCATGAGATAATCATGTTCTCTTCATGTAGTATGGTCATTCGATTATTGAATCCTCAATTATCCATTTAATCACCATATTATCCATATAGTTCCACCATTTATCATTTCAAGGTGGTTATGTGTATGTATAACACTTTTCTATTTAGATACTGGCAGTAAACATATCAATTATCTTACTCCTTTGAGTACCATTTCTTTCACTAATCAAAATTGGCTTGATTTTACATCTAACCACTGTCATGTGATAACCAACACGAGTCACTTTTCAGTCTTAATTTCGGGAACTATTTCATGTTTCCTACTCATTATGCAATTTATTTCCTTATTCCACTTTCATTTTTGTTTTCATATTCCCACTTATCCATTTACCGACGCTAATTTCTTTCATTATATCCCATTAGTAGAGCAGCTAATCCCATAACTCTTTTATATATTGGCATTAGTATCTAGCTAGACTCATTATTTTTGTATCTCAACTCTTAGCTCTCTATCATAGACAGATTCACTGTCATTCTGTTATCTCGAGATCATATATCTCAGAAAGAGATACTATCAAGCCAAGTCTTTTAGTTGCCAATCTTAACTTATAAATTACAATCTTTAAGAGTCCGTCGGGTCATATAACCAAGTTGCTCATATTCCATTTGTGTCTTAACTATTTCGGCATCTCGCCACTTTATCTTTGTATGAATGCCTCAATCATTAGGCTTATGTATATATCATAAGGTATTTCATTAACCTTGTAAACCTCAATGGGCACTCGTAAAATTCACTCCGAGTTCTAATCAACATCTTATGCACATTAGTCTCCAATCTTTTATCAAATGACGCTTTATACTAATGCTAGTCTTATAAACTCCTCATATCTCTGATTAGATCCATAAAGCATCCATTTTCATGTAAATGAATACTCGTTCTTCACAAGAACTTATTAGATGGTAAACATTTACTATATCACTTTCATTCATCTACATATCGAGGTCATCTGTATTTCTCTTATTTACACTTATACAGACAACTTCATTATTCTCAATTTCACTATCTGTGTTTTCGCCATTTAGACCTTTACACATGAATTCCATTATTCACACAGTTTCTAGAGTTATTTTCTTAAGCTTTTCGGATTCTTTCTATATTCTCCGATATAAGCTTAGAATTAAATTTCATATCCACAATCGAGTCAATGTTAGCTCGATTTTTCTAATCTATACAACTCTGAAAATTTTATCAGGAATCATATATGATATTTTCTTTAATCACACATTTCTTATCATCTTGGACATTTCATCCTTGTGTCCTTTCATTTACACTGTGTATTCCCAAGGCAGAGACATTCAATATTCAAATCATTTTGAATTATTCTCCACCTTAATTCACTTATTTCCGTATATCTCAAAGCATTACTAATCTCAATCTAGTAAGTTGTGGTACGTACAACAGTTATCAACACATGTTACAGCTAACCAATTTATTATCACCGTAATTTACTTTAAAATCAATTTCATTTAATAAATCCAGGTTTAATTCCCTTGAGTATATTATCCGCGAGGTTTGAACCCTGGTACCCGTACGTACTTAGTTCTTTACACTCGTATTACCATTGAAATAATTGTAAGAGCCCCGCCCATTCGTATCGGTCGTCAACGAGCATCCCCTAGGCGATCCTTTCACCCCAGGTTTACCCTTACAAATGAATCGGCGATAACATAGTTCGCCTGCACCTCACAACACATGATCCACTACGAGTCGCCCATCATTGGGTTGCCTATCACAGTTCTGTCTCAAGGGTCCTAAAGAACTTAGATTAGCTGTCATCTTCTTCTGTTTATCACTTACCGTTCTTATATATATTCTCCAATTTACAGTACTCCATACAGTACATCAATTTGCAATGCATAACTCAAATGCTCCAGTTCCATAAATAAATATTCATTTAATACCTCAAAAACAATATAAATGTATAGAACCGTAATTAACCATACTGCTATGGATTTCATCATCTGTACTATTTACTTTCTCAATCAATTTTTGTTTTCATTTCACTTTCCATAATATCTACGATCCTGTAATAGTTATCCGAGTTGATACACTCATAATTCAAGCCCTTACAATCAATAATCGGGCCAATCTTCTTATGGCATTCTACTACACTTTTTATCGGATCGCATCATATAAGGCCTCGGCCCGTCCGTCGTCCGCCTTTACACATGTGTACTATCCCTTTTAAGAATGCCCAGCCCGTTCACTAGGTCACCTCTCAAGGTTTTATCATGAGGCCTAGCCCGTTCACTAGGTTGCTCAAATTTCGCTTCCATAATCTAAGTGTCAGTGGAATCAGTAATAAGGATCGATATATCCATATGACACCGTCTATGCCATTAATAACTCCATTATCATCAATGGATTCAAGATCTACTTAGTTTTATCACAATTCATACTTTGCCCAACATAGGGGTATTTTCGTCATTTCGACATTTATTTCTTTATCCTCATAATCATTTAAATCATTGATCTCCTTATCCATAGAATGATGATATCCCTTCTCACACTATATCATCATTTTAAAATCTTGTCTGATTTAGACAGAAAATCCAAATAAGACTGATATATAGATCATTTGCATTAAATGCATCCTTACCCCATCAATTTCTCTAGCAAATCAATCAATTCTAACTTCTGTTGGTCTATTTTGACTCCATGTAAAATTTTAGGTCTAGGGGTATTTTGGTCAGTTTTGATCAAAAATTTTCTCTCTTCAAATTACCCTCAATCGGTAATCTTAAAGTCTATATAATGATGATATAATATTCCCCTCCTTCATACCACTTTCCGATAACTCTGAGCCTATTTTCTTCTTTAACATTCTCAATTTACACATTCTCACTCTTTTTAAATCATTTTACTTAATTCACAATCATTTATTTTCTCTATGTATTCAGACAACACAGTACTACCAGGGATGTTTAACACTTTTCCTGTCAAAAGTATCCACAGACATCAGGCCAATCATGCTCTGATACCATTAAATCCGTAACGACCCATTGCCACATTTTTTCACTTTATTTTACACAATTTATCCGGTTGGGCTGTCTATGATACTTCACTTTACACTTGATGTTAAACAATTTAATAAAATATTGTTAACGTTATAGACATCCCCTATCTTATGTACAAATATGTAGTACTGTAGACATGTCTAAATACATAAAATAAATGATCGTACCTCATATATCTTAGTCGATCTGTCACATTGTCCATTATGTGCAGCCGTAATCTACAAATATTGGATCTCACCATCATCCAAACCTGGAATGTTAAAATTGGGGAGTGAGCAAACCACGGCTCAGTAAGAAAGTTATATGTCACACTTGATATTCAGCTACCTATATGCTGAAAATAATTTTTCGTTTTCTTTAAAATCTTCCTAGCTGGCTCTAGGCACACATGTAGGAAGGATACTACAGTCGGCTAGGGATCCAGATAGAGTAAGGAAGGTATTTTAAAATACCTGACTTGTTGCAGGATCTAGAAGCAACTGTAGAGAGTACTAATTCTGTTGTTTTCAAAATGATAAACTTTTTGTTTTTCCACAGAGTAAACCACTTATTTCTTTTCACATTCAGTATACTTTAAAACACGTGACAGTTCAGTAGTAAAACAGTGGTTTACTTCTCTCCTCTTCAATACAATAAAACACGTGACAGTACAGTGATTTGTAAATATCCAATCATGGGATAGTTACTTCTTCGATTATTTTTTTCTTAGAAATAATTCTTATGTTATTCTTTTAGAATAAACATTAATTTCTCTTTTCAAATTAGTAACCGTATCTACAGTTCAGTAAAACAGTATATTCAGTATTTAGTAAAACAGTATCTCGATACAGTTCAGTAAGTAACAGTAAACAGTACCTACCAATTCAGTAGTATACGGCAGCTTTCAGTTCAGTAAACAGTAAATGGTAGCTTTCAGTTCAGTAAAACAGTAATCAGTGGCTACCATTTCAATATACAGTACAGTTCTGTTAACAGTAAATAGTAGCTTTTTCTTCAGTAAAACAGTAATCAGTGGCTACCATTTCAGTAAATAGTACAGTTTAGTAAACAGTGTTTTGATACGGTTTTTCATCAGTAAACAGTAATCAGTGCAGTAAATAGTATAGTACAGTAAATAGGATTCCGTGAATCCTTTCAGTAAACAGTAATCAGTATGTGAGACTAGGCATCACCCTACAATTAAATCATGCTATCTCGTCCACTAGGGACACAGTAATAGTAATAAGATCTATGGCCATGATCTATAATATGTCCTCGGTGTACGCTTGCTAGGCGACAATCCAGGACGCTGATGACTAGCTGGTCAATCAGCCACGTGACAGTAACAATATATGTGATGCATGAAGCTCGGGGCCTAAGTCTCAAAATAATGTAAACTGTACCATAGTCTTTATAGATTTTAAACACGATAAATCAAATTATTTCACACATATCCATAAGGCTCACATGTAAATATCGTCACCTTTATGAAATTTATAAAATAATTAACATTTTTCAAAACATTTCATAAAGATATAAATCATGTTTTCCATACGGTGAAAACAGTCTGCAAAATCATCACTATAAAAATAGAAGGGCAAAACTGTCCTTTTCCACCGTAAAGCACATATGCACGCTTTCCCGTGCTTTTTATCCAAAACATGGTTTTCAAAGAAAACGGGATTCAAATCAAATATTTTCATAATTTATGTAAAAATAAATTATTTACTTTCCAAATTCAAAATCCCTTAACCATGTTTTCTTTTAGAAACACATGTAGAGACCTCGAATCTCGAAATCATGGTTTTCCATCATTTCTTAACCTTTATGGAATTTTCATAATTATTTGTTTCCACAATTAAAACCATAAAGGTTTTATATGAAATTAAGTGAATATTTAAGAATATTTATAAAAATATTCACTTCAGTCTCTTTTTCATTTTCATCTCATTTCACGTGAAATATCACCTGCCGGGTGAATTTTCGGTGATTTCCTTTTCACCATTCTCGAAAACATGAATATTTTAAAATTAAATATTACTATATTCATATTTTATGAAATTTATTTAATTTCTCGATTTTTGTACCCGAAAATAGATTCACGTGAAATCAAATCTTTTATTTTGGTTTTTAGTGATTTTCGGTAAATTTCAGTAATTTTTCGATAATTTTTCGGCAGTATAACGGCTGCCGATTTGGCTTGCCTCCTGCACGAAAAATACAGTTTATATTTCTCAATTGGTATTTCACCACAAATTGTAACCGATAAATCACCACAATTTTCAAAACTAATCATTATAAATTGCATTTATAAATTAAATGCATAATTTAAAACATGGCCGAATATCCTTACAGGTGGCACATGTCTCCCTTACCTATTTCGAATCGGCGACTGCCTCTCGAAGGTCGTGCCATGTTCACCTCGCCCGATTTCATCGGCTCGGTCATCGAAGGAATTTTCTTGAAATTAAATTCTAAAATTTAGAATTTTTTCATAATTATTTAAATAAATAAATTGTTTAAATAATTTATCACTTTTCGGGATTTCTTACCAATTCCCGTAATTCTCGGGTTTTCGAATTCTCGAGATTTCCCGTAATTTCCGAAATTCTCCTTTTTTCCTATCTTTTTCTTCTTTTCCTCTTTTTCTTCCTTTTTCTGTTTTCTTTCCTTTCTCTTTCTTTTCTTTTTTTCTTTTTTTCCTTTTTCTTTTCTGTTTCTTTTCCTTTCCCGTCAGACCGTTCAGTGTCCCTCCTCGCCGGTTCCTCACCGACGGTCCGTTCTCTGGCGGTTCGGCGGCTCTTCAGCTTGCCGGTGGCCTCAGCTCTGCCTGGATCAGCGGCATGGCGGCGGATCTACTCGGTTTTGCCTAGGTTTCTTCTCCTCTTCCGCCGACCTTCCTCTCACCTTCGTCGAGGTTCGAGTGGCGGTGGCGGCGGCCAAATCGGCTGGCACCACCGATTTCTCTTCTTCCTCTCCTTTGGTTTTCTCTGCCGGTTTTCCTTCGTTTCCGTTTCTGTTTCCGTCGTCTTCCGTCGCCGGTCATCTTCTCCTTTCCTTGGCTTGTGGGCCGACGTCCTCTCTCCCTTCTCCTCTCTTCCCTTCTCCGGTGACAGTGGCCGATGCCACTCGGGGGAGCATCGGGAGGTTTCCTGATGTTTCCTTCTGTTTCTTTTTTTTATATTTTTGTTATATATTATATTTATAATTTACTTTATAAATATAATATTAATATTATATTATATAGTACATACTATATAATATTTTATAGATATATATATTATATATCAACACATATATATTTAATAGATATATCTACATACTTTTAACTTAAATTACATTTATATATTTTGATATAAATGAAATAATACTATATATATTGTATTTACAATATATATATATATATATTTTTTCTTCCTCATTTTCTTATTTAATTTGGATTTTCCATTATCCAAATTAAATTTCCTCTTTTATTATTTTTCGAATTTCCAAATATTCTTATTTCCAATTTAACTTCCTTCAATCAGATTTCCATCATCCGTTCCTTTCTTAATTCTCGGGATTTTCACCAATATCCCATTCTCACAATTTTATTTATTTATTTCGACTTCTTTGTTTGCTTTAATATTAATTTCCAATAAATGAAAAATTTACAGTTATCACACACGTGCAACAAACAAGGCAGCAAGGAGAAGTGGTGGTGAAGACCATTTTTTTAGCTACACGTTTTTGACTTGTTTTGCCCTCTTTTTGAAGGCTCTTACTAATAGAATTTAACCATCTTTCCAAATACAAGATTTTCCCTCCATTAAACATCATTTGCTGGCAATTTTTATATCATGAAAATTGCAATTCACTTTCCTTTAGATGGATCCAGCTGGACAACTTAACGGCAGCAAGGAAGTGGCGTATGAGACCTATTTTTGCTGATCGGTTTTGCCTTGTATTGATCTAAATGGAAATGGACGCTTTATTGATCTAATCAAAGATATATGAGGAGTTC
Source organism: Heritiera fomes (assembly GCA_032173925.1). Lineage (NCBI taxonomy): Eukaryota > Viridiplantae > Streptophyta > Magnoliopsida > Malvales > Malvaceae > Heritiera > Heritiera fomes. The sequence continues at coordinate 15,982,378 of JAPDPM010000005.1, forward strand.
ATAAGACTAGCCTTGGTGTAAAGCATCATTAGAGAAAAGTTGGAGACCGATGTTCATAAGATGATGATTAGAACTCGATAAAACACTTACGAGTTCCTATTGAGGTTACAAGGTTAATGAGTTGCCTTATGAGGTATATAAGCCTAATGAATGAGGCATCCACATCAAAATAAAGTGATGAGGTATTGAAATAGTTAAAGATACAAATGGAATATGAACAGCATTGTGGTATGATCCTTTACACTTTTAAAGACTGTGGATTTGTGTTAAGATTGGCAAATAAGAGACTTGGCTAAACAGTATCTGTCACACCCCGGAAACGTGGAGGTTTTGGGCTAACTTTTTCATTTTTATAGATGAAATCTTAATTTCTTACTTAGGTTGCATTCCTGCCAGTGTAGGTTACTTACATTTTTTTTTAAAAATTCCTGTCAGTGGGTCGGCGATGTTATCGTCAGTTGGTACTTTGCATATCCTCACATCAATATGAGATATTGATTTTATTTGTTTAATTAGTCTACTCAAGAATCAAGAAACGCTGATTAGACTATACAAGTGTGACACATTCCATGACTTGTGTCTAATCAAGACATCAAAGGATAAAGGGATTAGACTACACGGTAACATCTATCACGAGTAAGGTTATGTCGAGTCATTGACATTCTCGTTACATGGGTAGCAATGATGTGTTGCTAGATACCGCTCATTGCCTGTGACAATTTTGTCATTGCCATTGTTTTGAGAACCTATTGGGTCGCACACTTAGAACGAATCAATGAGGAGCTTAATTAATCCTATTCTGAATTGGATTAAGGATATAACTAATCCTATTCTGAATTGGATTAGGGATATAACTAATCCTATTCTAAGTAGGATTAGAGTTCTGTTTGGCAGTAAATTTTAGGGTAAAATTTACTGCCTATAAAAGGATATTTTCTGAAACATAGCCGAAACAATAACAACAATTAGAAAACAGAAAAGTATTCTTTTAATCGAAGCTAGCAGTTCGGTTATAAAGAATAAAAAAAACGCTCCTTAAGGCTTCTGATCGTGAGACGTTCAAGAGTCGTGAGATCCGTTCGTGTGGATACCATAGAGGCAGGAACAAAAGGTTGTTGCTTGTGACTCGACCAACGACAGAAATCAAAGAAAACGTTAGGTAAAATCTCGAAACCCTAATCAGGCAACTCTCCGAATCGATCCTGGTGGAGGCCGAATGATTTAAATTCCGCTGCATGTTTGTTTCGGTTTCCTTCACTGGTATCCGAGCCAGATTCGGAGTCCCTAATTAGTTTTGATAAAAGCATGATCTCTGGTTACTTTCTGTTTATGATTACATGCAATCGTTTTAATGAGATTAATATGGATTAGAATGTATATGATATATTCAGAGGCTAGAAATCGAATTGTTGAAATTATATATATGATATATATCAATTTCAATTCAACTTATATGTGAGATATAATCTGTGATGCGAATTATTAATGGCGGTTTCTGTTCTGCATAAACGTTATGGAAGAAACAGAACAATGTCGAAAGTGTTCTAATGCGACTAAAATTATAGTCAGTATGAGATACTGGCTGGAACATCCTGATAAGATTAGGACACTTCCGGATAAGGGGCGTTGCCCCTGGGAACCCCGCAGTCGGGTTATAATTCTTTTCAAATGTGCCTCATTAATAAAACTAAAAGTTGAAATTGCATTACACTTGTTTGTATAACACGGTGGTTGTTGTTTGAGTATGGTGCATAGTTATAGCCCTAGCCCAATATGATTGTATTTTGGTGGTTGTAAATTTTAATAAATACGACCTGCGTGTCGTGCCTTGTTCTTGAAATTCCAGTTGTACATTCTTTTCTCATCTTATTCCCCTCGAATGTAACTCGAGGTTTCTCTTAAACTATGTAATTGTAACGTAGTATAGGGTTAGAATTTAGCTAAGTATGAGTTGATGGTGATCAACACTAATGGAGCTGACAACCATGCAAAGGATGACCAAAAAAGCACTTGGAGAAGATGCTATTACCCTTAGGTTAATCCTTAGGGTTTCTCATTGGCTTGGGAAATCCATTTAGTTTGGGCTATAACTATGTCACGTTTATTTTATTGCTTAAATGCATGAGATGCATGGTTTATTTTGTACGTTTATGATATGAAAATCATATGATAATTTTTGAAAAGTAAAATTGGTGAGATCTTATTCAATAAACTAAGAAAATCCCTCAAATTAAATTAAGTCAATAATAGATGCCTACCAATGAATAGCACTCGTCAAGACTAGAATCGATTTTGTTATGTTTGCCAAAGCAAAATATCATATCTATCTTAGTAAGACGGGATGGGATAATAGTGATATCCAAAGGCCATAAATTGGGTTGACTTAACTAGATTTCCTTAATAGGATTGGGAATCTAGAGGCATAAAGTTGGGCTTCCATTCATGAGATGAATTAGAACAAGTGTTGTTCACCCAACTATCCAAGAGTTACATGAGATGTAATTGGTAAGTGTTGCCTACCTAAATAGCCAAATCTTGGGCGATTAGCCAAAGCTAACTCTAGATAAGGTGAAATATGGATCTTGGCCCACTAGAGAAATTATGTGATAATTTTTTCGAATTAATAGTGAGGGTTGTTGATTCGATAAAAATAGTGGGAGCATCATTTAATAAATATTTAATTAAATGAATGCATTCATGATACTTATATTTTGCATATTTTTGTTGTAGATTACCATGGCATCAAACACAAATAACACACTTTCACTGCGATCTGTCCTTGAGAAGGACAAGTTGAATGGGACAAACTTTCTGGATTGGTACAGGAACCTGAGGATAGTCCTCAAGCAAGAAAAGAAGTTGTATGTCCTTGAGATTCCCTTACCTGAGGAACCACCCTCTAATGCTCCAATGGCAGAAAGAGATGCTTATAAGAAGCATCAAGATGATGCATTGGATGTTAGTTGCCTTATGCTTGCCTCCATGAATCCTGAGCTTCAAAAGCAACATGAGGAAATGGATGCGTTCGATATGATCGAGCATCTCAAGCAACTCTATTAAGAGGAAGCTAGGCAAGAAAGGTACAATGTCTCTAAGGCATTGTTTCAGTGTAGGATGGCAGAGGGGACTCCTGTTGGTACTCATGTGCTCAAGATGATTGGGTACATTGAAAATCTTGAAAGATTGGGATTTCCTTTGGGCCAAGAGTTGGCCACTGATGTGATTATACAATCGTTGCCAGACAGCTACAGTCAGTTTGTTGTTAATTACAACATGAATGAAATTGACAAGACTCTGCCACAGTTACTTAGCATGTTGAAAACAGCTGAATCCAACATGAAAAAGGCCAAGCCCAAAGATGTCTTAATAGTTAAGAAAGCTAAGGGCAGGGCTAATGCAAAGGGCCAGAAAAAGGGTAATAAAACCAATGGCAAGTTCAAGCCCAATGATACTGCACTGAAGCCTAAAGGTGGGGTTGCCAAATAAGGGAAATGCTTCCATTGCGGTGAGACCGGACATTGGAAGAGGAATTGCAACAAATACTTGGAAGAGCTAAAGAAGAAGAAAGGAAGTGAGACTTCCACTTCAGGTATTTATGTTATAGAAGTTAATCTATCTACTTCTTCATCATGGGTATTAGATACTGGATGTGGTTCTCACATTTGTGTAAATGTGCAGGAACTCAAAAGGAGTAGATCGTTGACTAAGGGCGAGGTCGACCTGCGAGTGGGAAATGGAGCAAGGGTTGCTGCATTAGCTGTAGGAACTTATATTTTGACATTGCTCACAGGGCTTGTTTTAGAATTAGATGATTGTTATTATGTGCCTTCCATCACTAAAAACATTATTTCTATTTCTTGTTTGGACAAGAAGGGTTTTTCATTTATAATAAAGGACAACTGTTGCTCCATTTATTTAAATGATATCTTTTATGGTAGTGCACAACTAATTAATGGTCTTTACATTCTAAATCTTGATATGCCTATTTATAACATAAATGCTAAAAGGATTAAATCTAATGATCAAATCCAACATATCTCTGGCATTGTCGTTTGGGACACATAAATGAGAATCGCATTTCCAAACTCCATAAAGATGAAATTTTGGACTCATTTGATTTTGAATCGTATGAGACATATGAATCTTGTTTGATGGGTAAGATGACTAAAGCCCCTTTCAAAGGACATAGTGAAAGGGCAAGTGATTTATTGGGCTTAGTACATACAGATGTATGTGGACCTTTAAACACACAGGCCAGAGGTGGGTTTATGTACTTTATTACATTTACTGATGATTTCAGTAGATATGGCTATGTGTATCTTATGAGACACAAGTCAGAATCTTTTGAAAAGTTCAAAAAATTCAAGAATGAAGTACAAAACCAACTTGGCAAGAGCATTAAGGCACTTTGATCAGATCGAGGTGGTGAATACTTAAGCCAAGAATTTTATGACTATCTTAAAGAGTGTGGGATTGTCTCACAACTCACTCCTCCAGGTACACCACAATGGAATGGTGTATCTGAAAGGAGAAACCGAACTTTATTAGATATGGTTCGATCAATGATGAGTCATATAGATCTTCCAGAATCCTTTTAGGGACATGCATTAGAAACAGCTGCTTTTACACTGAATCGTGTTCCATCTAAATCGGTTCCAAAGACACCATATGAGATATGGACTGGTAAACGTCCCAGTATGTCTTTTATGAAGATTTGGGGTTGTGAGGCTTATGTGAGACGTCAAGTCTCTAACAAACTTGCACCTAAATCTGATAAGTGCTATTTTGTGGGATATCCTAAATTAACTAAAAGATATTATTTTTACAATCCCACTGAGCGCAAAGTGTTTGTAGCTCGAACAGGTGTCTTTCTAGAAAGAGAATTCATTTCTAGAAGAACTAGTGGGAGAAAAGTACAACTTGAAGAAATTCAAGAGCTACAAGATAGCGCACCCGATGTTGAGATGGAGCTTGAGCAAGCACCACAAGTTGTTGTGGAACCAGAACCACAAGCTGTTGTGGAGCAACTACCTGCTCAAGAGACACAAGCCTTGCGTAGATCAGTTAGAACACATCGTGAGCCACAGAGATTTGGATTTCTAATGACTCAGAACGGTGATGTATTGCTCATGGACCAAGATGAGCCTACTACCTATCAAGAGGCTATTATAGGGCCAGACTCTAAGAAATGGCATGAAGCCATGAGATCTGAGATGGAATCCATGTATGCCAACCAAGTTTGGACCTTGGTTGACTTACCCGAAAGGGTAAAACCTATAAGGTGTAAATGGGTTTTTAAGAAGAAAACCGACATGGAAGGAAATGTTCATATCTATAAAGGGCGATTGGTTGCTAAAGGTTTTAAACAAATTCATGGTATTGACTATGATGAAACTTTTTCACCAGTCGCGATGATCAAATCCATTAGGATCTTGCTTGCGATAGCTGCATACCATGATTATGAAATCTGGCAAATGGACGTCAAGACCGCTTTTCTTAATGGAAAGCTACTCGAGGATGTGTACATGACACAACCTGAGGGTTTTGTTGATCCAAAAAATGCTGGAAAGGTTTGTAAGCTGCAACGTTCTATTTATGGACTAAAGCAAGCTTCTCGAAGTTGGAATCTTCGTTTTGATGATGCAATCAAAGAATTTGGTTTCATCAAGAACGAAGATGAACCTTGTGTCTACAAGAAGGTCAGTGGGAGCACTATTGTCTTCCTGGTGTTGTATGTAGATGACATACTACTCATTGGGAATGACATCCCTAGCCTTCAGTCTGTAAAGACTTGGTTAGGGAATTGCTTTTCAATGAAGGACTTGGGCGAAGCTACCTATGTACTGGGTATAAGGATCTATAGAGATAGATCAAGGAAATTAATTGGCCTAAGTCAAAGTGCATACATAGATAAAGTGCTAAAGAGGTTTAGCATGCAGGATTCCAAGAAAGGATTCTTGTCTATGACACATGGCATTACTCTCTCAAAAGAACAGTGTCCTACAACACAAGAAGAGAGAGAACGTATGAGTAAAGTTCCATATGCATCTGCTATTGGATCCATTATGTATGCCATGTTATGCACACGTCCCGATGTCTCGTATGCCTTGAGCATGACGAGTAGATTTCAAGTTGATCCTGGTGAACGTCACTGGATCACTGTCAAGAATATTCTTAAGTACTTGAGAAAGACTAAGGATACATTCTTGATTTATGGAGGTGAGGAAGAGCTCATTGTAACAGGTTACACTGATGCTAGCTTCCAAACTGATAAAGATGACTATAGATCGCAGTCTGGTTATGTGTTTTGCCTTAATGGTGGTGCTGTGAGCTGGAAGAGTTCAAAGCAGGTGACCGTGGCCGATTCTACAACAGAGGCTGAGTATATAGCTGCCTCTGAAGCTGCTAAGGAGGCTGTTTGGATCAGGAAGTTCATTATTGAGCTTGAAGTTGTTCCTAGCATTACAGATCCGATTGAGCTCTATTGTGACAACAATGGAGCCATCGCACAAGCTAAGGAACCTAGATCTCACCAACGATCCAAACATATACTACGACACTTCCATCTCATTCGAGATATCATCGAGAGAGGAGATGTGAGGATATGCAAAGTACCAACTGACGATAACATCGCCGACCCACTGACGAAGCCTTTGACGCAGCAGAGACATGATCGTCACACTAGGTCACTAGGTATTAGATACATGAGTGAATGGTCTTAGTGCAAGTGGGAGATTGTTGGATTATGCCCTTAGAACCATTCATTAGATGATTGACTTTGGCATTTTTATGTATCATGACATTTTATTTATAGTTCATTATTATATTTGTCTTATAACTGCGTAATGTAATCTTATATGATAATGTCCTTAGAATAGTAATAACACACTATTCTTAAAATATCCCTAGTCAAGTATTATTATGAACAAGGATAACAATGATACGATAAGACTAGTATGTGGTTGACTGATGACCATTGTCATGGATATAGGATATCAAGTCATCACATAGGTACATGTTAGAGAACTATGTACTGGATCGACCCTCCATAAGAACGCTACATGGATTGTTATATAAGTGTCATAAGCGATTCTCATAGTGATGATGGTGTATGTGATCCTTTGACTTGAGATCATCAGAGATCCCAACATAAAGAATTGCATACTTTAATGCTGCTAGATGTCATTCGTAACAGGATGGACTATAAAGGTAGTAATTAGGTTTGTCTTGATCTATGTAGAGGGATGTTGAGTGATCAAGATAGGATTTATCCCTCTTATATAACAAGAGTGATGTCTTGGTCCCTTTGATAGAGTGAGACTAAGAAATGCATGGCCATGCTCGAATAAGTCAATATGAGATATTGATTTTATTTGTTTAATTAGTCTACTCAGGAATCAAGAAACGCTAATTAGACTATACAAGTGTGACACATTCCATGACTTGTGTCTAATCAAGACATCAAAGGATAAAGGGATTAGACTACACGGTAACATCTATCACGAGTAAGGTTATGTCGAGTCATTGACATTCTCGTTACATGGGTAGCAATGATGTGTTGCTAGATACCGCTCATTGCCTGTGACAATTTTGTCATTGCCATTGTTTTGAGAACCTATTGGGTCGCACACTTAGAACGGATCAATGAGGAGCTTAATTAATCATATTCTGAATTGGATTAAGGATATAACTAATCCTATTCTAAATTGGATTAGGGATATAACTAATCCTATTCTAAGTAGGATTAGAGTTCTGTTTGGCAGTAAATTTTAGGGTAAAATTTACTGCCTATAAAAGGATGTTTTCTGAAACATAGCCGAAACAATAACAACAATTAGAAAACAGAAAAGTATTCTTTTAATCGAAGCTAGCAGTTCGGTTATAAAGAATAAAAAAAAACGCTCCTTAAGGCTTCTGATCGTGAGACGTTCAAGAGTCGTGAGATCCGTTCGTGTGGATACCATAGAGGCAGGAACGAAAGGTTGTTGCTTATGACTCGACCAACGACAGAAATCAAAGAAAACGTTAGGTAAAATCTCGAAACCCTAATCAGGCAACTCTCCGAATCGATCCTGGTGGAGGCCGAATGATTTAAATTCTACTGCATGTTTGTTTCGGTTTCCTTCATTTTCTTGATCATTATAGCACTACCCTATATATTATAATTTTAGACTATTTAATTTATGTTATTTTTACACTTAAAAGTCAACAAAAGTCAGCTCAATCACCCAGTTTTTTCATCTCTTTCGGTTACACCATCAGCCATATCCTTCATCTCTATTTTCGGTTGTACAAGCATAATTTTATTTTCTTTCTTTCTGCCCTTTTTGTTGACTAAGATCACCTCTTTTCTTTTCTTTTATGTTCCCCTATTCCACGTGAATCCTACTTAAACTAAGAAGTATGTTTGTTTTATTTCTTTTAAAGTTTCATTTCTGTTTTCGGTTCATGACTAACTTGCTTTCCATCTTCACGTAAATCATCATCAACATCATCTTATTTTCATTCTAAACCCTCCCAACTAAACTAGGGTTTTCATTCCATATATGTTTACTTCAAACAAAGGCTATAACCAACATATTCTTGCTCATTACAGCCATAATCAAAGAACAAGAAGCTTAAAAACTGAGTTGGACGTTACCTGTACAAAGAGCAGATCTGTCCACTTAAGCAGCTTCTGTTTTTGAGGTTTTTGGTTAAAGTTTCTTGGGGTTTCAGATGTTCTTGAGTCAAGGTTTAACTTTCCTAAAGAAACTTGTTTTATTTACTGAAGAATACAGAGGTTCTGCTATGGAGAATGAAGGCTACTCGACATACCATACCGAGGAAAAGTTTCGGTGATGAGGGTTGAAGATGAGGATCACTACGGGAAGAAAAACAAAGCAAAAGAATTATTTTAAGTGGACTTTAGCAGCCTTCATTAAAAGCCTTCTTAATTGCCTACTTCCTTTTTGTTTTTCTTTTCTTGTCTTGTTATCAGTGGCTCTTCGGTGGAGCATAGAAAATGAACAAAGAAGTGAAGTCAGTGCTATATTTTCTACCGACCTAGAAAAAAATGTGAGGAAGACTTTCTCTTGTCTTCCTTTATTATTTATTTTGTCTTTTCTTTTCTCTTGTTTTTCTACTACTCATTCTCCAACCGAGACTCCACTTCTTTTCTGTTACATCTTTTATTTCTTCATGCCACCCCCAACATTTGACTTTCCAAGTCAAAATTTTGTAAGAGCTAATTAATCTTCTTTTTATTCCATCTTTTATGTAATAATTTCCCATACTTATATTTTTCATCTAGACTTCAAATTTTCTATGTGAAAGACACCATTCTTATATTTTTAATTCCTCAAAATATTATCAATAATTTCTTTATTGATACTTAAATCATATAAAAGTACATCTATAGTATAAATTAACGAGTTCTCACAGTATCTCTTTCTGAGAAATATGATCTCAGATTGACAAAATGACAGTGAACCTGTCTATGATAGAGAGATAATGATTGAGATACGAAAGTGATGAGTCTAGCTAGATGTTACTGCCAATCTATAAAAGAGTGTTGGGACTAGCTGCTCTATAGATGAAATATAATGGAAGAAGTTAAAGTCGGTAAATGAATAAGTGTGAAGAAAAGATGGTATGCAAGAGGTTAAAATATTTTAACAGTAGTGTACCATACCAATTGAGAAAACCGACCAAATTGATGAGAGTGAAAAGATGAAAATGAAATAAGAAAGTAAGTTGCATAATGAGTAGGGAACGTAAAGTAGTTCCCGAAATTACGACTAAAAGTGACTTCGTGCTGGTTATCACATGACCGTGGCTAGATGTAAAATCAAGCCAAACTTGACAATTGAAATAAATGATACTCAAAGGAGTAAAATGAATGACACATGTTATTTTACCACCAGTATATAAATGGAAACTGATTACCAAGTATTTTGTTACAGCCGGAAATGGCTAGTATTAAAGTTTGCAAGTGAAATACAACCTTGGTAAAAGAAATGTGAATATGAATACTGTGGAAAATAAAGAGTTCAAAAGAAATATGATGATATGGAAGTGATTAAAGACTGAAGATCCAAATAGAATCACTTTCCATTATTGGACTCATAGATTCTCTAGTGTCATTGTCCAAGTATGAGTGTGAAACAGTGGAAATGTACATGTGCAGTTCCAGTGAGCCTTGCATGTGATGGAAATCTCTGAGTTGCCATATGCTAATGAAATGTAGCCAAAGGCTTTGAGATCCCAAGTGTACTGATAGCATCGCTCTATATTGATGTAAATATCATAGCGTAATATAAAAATGCTTGAAGATATATTAAGAGCAAATGCATGAGATGAAAAAGCTACTGGAACAATTACATACAACTGATTGACATGTGTAACTCATAGTTTTTAAACTATATCGACTTGGAACTAAGTGAGAAAAATGGATGATGAATAGCATAGATCAACTATGACATGAAAAATACTGTGCATGAACTTTTATGTGAAAAGGGTGGAAATGAATAACTCCCGATTTGAGAAATAAACTTACGGGAGTATAGATATATGATGAAAAACCGTATGTAATGGTCTAAAAGTAATCATGATGTTAAAAGTATGATGGCAGTATTATGTAAAAGTTGATCTAAAGCACAAAAGCCGTAAGTATAGGGAATGTACCACCTTTGGACTTAAGTTAAATTCGGAGGACCGAATTTCTTAAGATGGGGAGAATGTGATAACTGTAAATTTTTCAATTCTTGGAAATCAGTAATATTGGAAATAAATAAAATTATGAGATCGGAAGATCAGTGAAAATCCCGAGAATTGAGGAAGTGAATGGATTAGGAAAATTGAGTGCATGAAAATTGAATGGGAAATAAAAATAAGATGAGAATTTTGGAAAAATAATGGAGAGAAGAAAATTTAATTTGGTTAAGTTAAAATCCAAATTAAATAAGAAAAGGAGGAAAGAGTTTGAAATATATTTATATAATTATATATTATATAAATGTATTTTTGTATAAATACATATGTATTTAAATGTGATGCATAGTATATATTATTATGTCGTGGTATATATATATATATATACTATTTTACAAATTTAAATAATACATATGTATATAAATATAACATCGTATGTATATATAAGTATATATATATATATATATATATTTGAAAAAGGTAAATATAAATTTACATTGAAGTTATACATATATATTGTAAATACAATATATATTGTATTATTATATCATTTATATAAGTATATAAATATTATGTAACTTTACAGTATATAAATATACGTATATTAAAAATATGTAACTTTAATACATATAAATATATGAGATATATATATTTTTGTTAATACACAAAATATATATATTATATATATATAATATATATTATATGTATAATATATAGTATATATATTTATATGTAAATAAAATAAACAAAGAATAAAAAGAAAAAGAAAAGAAGGAAAGGAATCGGGAAGCATCCCAATTCTGCCAACTGACCACCGTCGGCCGACCAAGTGAGGGAGAAAGGGGAGGAAGACGGCACCAGCGGAGAGAAGAGAGGAAGCCGGTGACCGAAAGAGGAAAGGCCGAAACAGAAACGGAAGGAAACAGAGGTGAGATCGGCGGAAGCCGAGAAGGAAAAAGAAAGGGGAAAGTAGTGGTGCCGGGCGAATCGGCCACCACCACTGCAGCCACACAACGGTGGAGGAAGAGGAAAAGGTAGGAGGCCACCGGTGAAGCGAAGAACGGCAGAGGAGGAAGAATGGAGGAGGAGAAGAAACCGAACCTAAACCGAGTAGATCCGTCGCCGTATCGTCGAACCAGGCTGAACGAAGGCCACCAGCAGCTTTGCCTTAACGCCGACAAACTGAGGGGCCATCGAACCGCCAGAGAACTAGTCGTCGGAGGAGAACCGGCTGTGGAGGGGGCTGACCGGTTTGAACCAGTCTGGCCAGAAAAGAAAAAGAAAAAGAAAAGAAAAAAGGAAAAAGAAAAAGAAAAGAAAAGAAAAAGAAAGAAAAGAAAAAAGAAAAACAGAAATTTTTGGAATTCAAAAATTTTGAAAATTACAGAAAATCCCGGGAATTTCGAAAATCTCGGGAATCAGTAAGAAATCCCGGAGATTATTTATGATAATTATTTAAATAATTAATTTATTTAAATAAATTGAGAAAAATTCTAAAATTTAGAACTTGGTTTCCAAAATCGTTCTCGGTGAATGAGACGATGGAATTAGGAGAGATGAATACGGGCGTGACCTTCGAGTGGCAGTCACCGACACGAGACAAGTAAGGGAGACATGTGTCACCTATAAGGATATTCGGCCATGTTTTAAATTATGCATTTAATTTTATAAATGCGATTTATAATGATTAGTTGAAAATTGTGGTGATTTACCGATTGCGATTTTAAACTGTATTTTTCGTGCAGGAGGCTAGTCAATCGATAGCTGTTATACTGCCGAAGAATCACCGAAAATCATAATAAATGATTTGATTTCACTAGAAACGATTTTTAGTCACGATAGTCGAGAAATCAAGTATTTTTCATAAAACATGAATATATGAAAATTTAAATATAAAATATTCATATTTTCGAGAGTGGTGAAGTGAAATCACCGAAAATTCACCCGGTAGGTGATATTTCACGTGAAACGAGATGAAAACTAAAAAGGACTGAAGTGAATATTTTATAAATATTTCTTAAATATTCACTTGATTTTATAAATAACCTTTATGGTTTTAATTATGAAAATAATTAACTAAATAAATTCCATAAAAGGTTAAGAAAGGATGGAAAATTATGATTTCGAGACTAGAGGTCTCTACACGTGATTTTAGAAGAAAACATGGTGACGAATTTATTGAAATTGGAAAATAAATAATTTATTTTTCGATAAATTATGAAAATATTTGAATTGAATTTCGATGATTTTGAAAACCATGTTCTCAATAGAAAGCACGAAAAAGCGTGCATACATGCTTACGGTGGAAAAATGACACTTTTGCCCTTCTATATTTTACATGATGATTTATAAACTGTTTTCACCATATGGAAAACATGATTTATACCTTTATGAACTATTTTGAAAATGTTATTTATTTTATAGATTTCATAAAGGTGATGATATTTACATGTGAGCCTTATGAATAATTGTGAAATGTTTTACACTACTATGTTTAAAATCCATAAAAGCTATGGTACGATTTACACTATTTTGAGACTTAGGCCCCGAGTTTCATGCATCACACTTATACTGTTACTGTCACGTGGTTGATTGACACGCCAGTCATCAGCGTCCCGGATGTCACTTAGCAAGTGTACACCGAGGACACCATATTGATTATGGCCATTGATCACACTACATACTGTTTACTGTGTCCCTTTGGGGATGATCGCTAGTCCATTATTGGATGAAGATAGCATGATTTAATTGTAGGGTGATGCCTAGTCTCACATAACTGATTACGATTTACTCAAAGGATTTTTGGAATCCTATTTACTGTACTGTACTGTTTACTATACTGAATTACTGTACTGTTCACTATCTACTGTTTACTGAGCAAAACCGTACCAAAACACTGTTTTACTGAACAACTAACTGTTTACGAAAATGGTAGCCACTGATTACTGTTTTACTGAAAAGAAAGCTACCATTTATTGTTTACTGAACTGAAAGCTACCGTATACTATTTACCGAATTGGTAGCTATTGTTTACTATTTACTGACTGAACCGTATCTAAATATTGTTTTACTGAATATTACGGTTTCACTGAACTATAAGATACGGTTACTGAATTAAATAGAAATGAATGTTTATTCTAAATGAATAACATGAAAATTATTTCTAAGATAGAAATAATTGCAGAACTGTTTATACAACGATTTGGATATTTACAACCACTGTACTGTCACGTGTTTTAACTATACTGAAGGAAATAGAAGTAAACCACCGTTTTAATACTGAACTGTCACGTGTTTTGAAACATACCAAAGTAAAGTGAAATAAGTGGTTTACTCTGTGGAAAACGAAAACTAAATCGCTTTGAGAACAATGGATGTAGTACTCTCTACAGCTGCTTCTAGGTTCCAAAACAAGTCAGGTATTTTAAAATACTTGCCTTACTTTATCTGGATCCCTAGCCAACTGTAGTATCCTTCCTACATGTGAGCCTAGAGCCTGCTAGGAAGATTTTAAAGAATGTGAAAAAGTTTTCAGCATATAGGTAGCTGAATATCAAGTGTGACATATAACTCTCTTACTGAGCCGTGGATTGCTCACTCCCTCATTTTCAACATTTCAGATCTTACTGATTGTGAGACCCGATGTTTGTGGATTACGGCTACACATAAGGGACAATGTGACAGAGCAACTGAGATATATGAGGTACAATCATTTATTTTCTGTATTTAGACATGTATACAGTACTACTTGCTTATGAATTAAGATAAGGGATGTAGGTAATATAAACAATGTTTTATAAAATTGTTTAACATAAACTGCAAAGCGAAGTATCACAGACAGCCCAACCGGATAAGTTGCATAGAAATACGAGAAAAATGTGGTCAAAGACTGTTACACTATCAGATCTACGGATTCCCTCAGTGTCCTGATCGATTTGTATGTGCGGGAAATTGTGAGGCTACATGATGTTCCAGTGAGCATTACTTCGAATAGGGATTTTCTATTCATATTTCATTTTTGGGAGAGATTTCAGGAGGCGATGGGATCCCGACTAAATTTCAGCACTGCCTTTCATATGCAAGCTGACGGTCAATCTGAACAAATGATTAAAATGCTCGAGGATATGTTAGGGGCATGTGCATTGGATTTTAAGGGCTATTGGAATGACCATTTGCCATTAGCAAAATTTGCCTATAATAATAGCTATCAGGCTAGCATCGGTATGGCACTGTACGAGGCTTTATCTACCAGAAGATGTATATCATCGATAGCATGGGAAGAAGTGGGAGATCGAAAGTTATTGGCTCCTGATCTAAAAGAGCAAGCTTCAAGAGATGTGCGATTGATTTGTGAAAGGATAAAGACAACTTAGAGTCGACAGAAGCATTATGCAAACACCCGACGCCGACCACTTGAGTTCTCGGTAGGTGATTTTGTATTTTTGAAAATTTCCCAATGTAAGGGTATTATGAGATTCGGTAATAAGGGAAAGTTGAGTCCTCGATACATTGGACCCTTTGAAATCTTAGATCGTGTGGGAGACGTGGCGTACCAACGAGCACTACGCCCAGAATTATCAGGGGTGCATAATGTGTTCCATGTCTTGATGCTTAAGAAGTACTATCCAGATCCATCCCACGTAATTCAATACGAGTCGCTGGAGATCATAGAAGATATGAGTCACGTGGAAAGACCTATTCAAATTTTGGATCAAAAGTATAAGGTATTGCGATCTAAGATGATCTCGTTAGTGAAAGTACTCTAGCAGTACTACTCTGAAGAGGAAGCGACATGAGAATTGGAGAGTTTGATGCAAGAGAAGTACCCAGAGCTGTTCTAGTGATAGGTCCGATTAAATTTGGAGGACCGAATTTTCTAAGGGTGGGGAGAAAATGTGAGAACCATTTATACTATTATTGTACATGTGTAGATATTTATGTTTTAACTAATTTTTGTGTATTTTGTAAATTATAAGTAAAATAATGATGTGGGCCCCACTTGATTTATAATGCCCAGTTGTATACAAGATTGAAGAACAAGTGTATGGAAGGTTTAATAATCATAATGTGAAAATTTTGAGATCAAAATCCCTTATTTATATTATTTTTGGGAAGTGTGTCAACAAATTTGAAAATGACGATTAAGGACATAGCCTGGTGGCATTTTCGTGAATTGTGTCCAAACTAAAAGTAATTTGGACGAAGTAAAAATATCATGATATTCTACATGAAAATAAGTCCTAGGCTATGTCAATAGATTTATCGAATCGGTAGTTAAATCAGAAATTTACGCAATTGACCTGATAGGGGTAATTTCATAATTTCACATTTTCGGTGAACCGCGCGTCAATGAAATGACCATGATTCATCAAAATACATCCAATAAGAATTTTTGGTGATGAAATCCAAATTTTTGGAATGCAATTACACAGTTATAAAAATTACGGAAGCCTAAGAACAAAATTGTCCAAAAAATTCATAACCAAGGGCATTTTGGTCATTTTGTCCTATTCTAGAAGGCTCTAACTCCCATGTTGTAAGGACCGCTGAGTAGCACTTTGTTCTCGTAGGATTCAAGAGGTGGCTCCCTCGACGACCATACTTCTCATGAGGTGGCGATCGCCCAACACTAATTTCACTTAACGTATTGTTCGCTTTAGCGATCACCCACCTCACGGCTTTATCCCAAGGAGCCTAAAGAACTCAGGATAATTCCCTCGGGCATGTTTTCACTGAGGTTCGATCCCAGGACCCTTAAGTACCTGTCTCTTACACTCATTATACCATTTGGACAACTTGTCCAAATGGTATAATGAGTGTAAGAGACATGTACTTAAGGGTCCTAGGATCGAACCTCAGTGAAAACGCGCCCGAGGGAATTTTCCTGAGTTCTTCAGGCCCCTTGGGATAAAGCCGTGAGGTGGGTGACCGCCAAAGAGGACAATATGTTAAGTGAAATGAGTATTGGGCGATCGCCACCTCATGAGACGTAAGGTCACCAAGGGAGCCACCTCTTGAATCCTATGAGACCAACGAGCTACTCGACGGGTCCTTACATAAAAACATGCGCGTTTTTATGTAAGGACCCGTCGAGTAGCACATTGGTCTCGTAGGATTCAAGAGGTGGCTCTCTCGGTGACCTTACGTCTCATGAGGTGGCAATCGCCCAACACTCATTTCACTTAACGTATTGTTCGCTTTGGCGGTCGCCCACCTCACGGCTTTATCCTATGGGGCCTAAAGAACTCAGGAAAATTTCCTCGAGCGCGTTTTCACTGAGGTTCAATCTCAGGACCCTTAAGTACCGGTCTCTTTGTCCAAATGGTATAATAAGTGTAAGAGACAGGTACTTAAGGGTCCTGGGATAGAACCTCAGTGAAAACACGCCCGAGTGAATTATCTTGAGTTCTTTAAGCCCCTTGGGATAAAGCGGTGAGGTGGGCGACAGCTAAAGCGGACAATACGTTAAGTGAAATGAGTGTTGGGCAATCGCCACCTCATGAGACGTAAGGTCACCGAGGGAACCACCTTTTGAATCCTATGGAATCAAAGTGCTACTTGGCGGGTCCTTACACATGTGCTGTCTGGCTACTATTCCTCCATCTTCCTCCTTGCTCTCACGTCTTCCATAGAAAGAAAGAAAGAAAAATTTAAGAAAAGGCTTCCAAACCTAACCAAGCTTACCTCATTTCACTTCACTCTCTTCATCAAAGTTACTCTAATCATTGAGCTCTATCTACCCATAAAAAAATTCCATTGAATAAGTGACAAAATAAGGGGAAAAGAGGAAGGGATGTTTTGGCCAAGGTGAGTCTCTCACTATACATTATGCTTCCTTTAATTTCAATGGTAGATTTTAACATTTCTAAGAGTGTTAAGCAAGTTGGTGACATTGGTTTGAATCAAATCAAGCTACATCAAATTTCACCATTAATGGGGGTTTCAGCCTTGAGAAGAACCTAAGGAAACCATATTGTTTCTAGCATAAAAGTGGTGCCAAATTAATGTGTGAGCATGGATAAACAAGTATGTGAGCTTAAGTTGTTGAAAAACCATTGGAAAAGCTTAATGTACCATTTGGCCAAGGTCACTTGGGTAGGTTATGGTGCTACCTTTGATGAGTTTAATATGCCATTAGACTGTAGAAATTATAAGGAGTCCACCGGTGCAATCGGATTTCAAATTGGACTTAAAACAGAAAAGTTAGGTTTTACTACCGATAGAAATTATATTGAATAAATATTTGCAGCGTACAATGTGGCTGCAATTAAGCATGAAAAGTAACTTAAAAATAAATGTTAAGTGAGCTAATATTTTTGGTAAATTGCTTTGCAGCTCGAGAGAAATAGTTTACGTATGGTGCTAGCGAGAAGCTCCATAACACTAGACAGGTAAGGGATAAGTGTGTAGGCCGTAGGGATATTATGAATGCATGTTTTCAACAAGAATAATTTTATAAGAATATTTTGATTTTCAATTACCTCGAAAACTGTGCAAATTGTGGTTTTTGGTTAGATTGTGAATTGTGTTTACGTGTAAAAAGGCTAGGCAAATCGTAGCCGTTATGCTACTGAATTTTCTTAGAAAATAATCTAAAAATATCATGAAATAATTTAAATACATAATTGTGTGATTTCTAGCCTTGGAAATTAATTATTTAATATTTTTCATAAAATGTTAATTTATCAAAAAAACCAATATTTAAATATTTATGAAAAAGAATTTCATCGAAATAAAGTTACCGATGTGTTCTTAAATGTGTTTTATAGTGAAATAGAGTGTTTATGAAAATTATTATTGAAATGTGAATATTTTACATAGTGCTTTATGAAATTGTATATTATGTGAAATTATATTCCTTTATGGATAAATATGGAAACTTAATTTATTTTAATAAAATCCATAAAGGCCTTAATATTGTTTTATATTGTTTTGAGACCGATAGGTCATGTAACATGCTCATGTGTTAATGTGTGTTATGTGTTAAGCTGTTGATGCTGATCCTATCTTCAGTGTCCCGGTTGACACTCAATCAGTGTATGACTGAGTACATTTATAGACTATGGCCATATGTCTCATGTGATTATCATTTTACCCTTTGGGGATTATAGCATGATATATCTTGGGTGATGCCTGGTCCCCACCATTTTACTGTGATATTAAACCGATTTACTGAATTATGTTATTAAATCATAAGTGTTTATCGATGTGATTTTCTATGAAATGTGTGATTGTTTCTTAATGATTTACTGTACTAAACTGTGTACAATACTGTTTATGGAACTTTTATCGATATATGTGAAATGTGTTTAAATATGATTTTGTGATTTCTTAATCTAATATTTTAATTGTGATTAAATATGAATATTAGATTATTTATTTAAATAATTTAATTATATGAAAGTATTTATTTGAAATCCATTTATGAAATGTTATTAAAAAAATGTTTTATTTCATTATCAATACTTATCTATAGTCGCTTCTAGGTTTTGGGACACGACAAGTATTCCAAAATACCTTTCATTCTCCATCTGGATCCTTAGCCGACTATAGTATCCTTCCTTTATTGTGCTTAGTGTGCCATTAGGAAAAATAAACGTTTTGTGCATATAGAATTTCATAATATCAGTTTCTACAAATGATTCATTTACTGAGCACGTTTTGCTCACCCCTTATTTTTCCTCCTCTATAGATTACTTTCAATGATAGCGTGATATACCATCCGAGGATATTGGCTGCATATTAGTTACCCCGAGGCAGGATTTTGTGGATCTTGAAGGTATGCTTATTTTCTTTATATGTTCAAACTGTTTGTACAGTACTACTATTTGGTGATGATAGACAGGGGATATAAATATTGAATTAATTATAGTTATATGAATATTCGTATTTGATTAATTAAACAAATTTATTTTTACAAACTATTATGGATAAGTGTATTTGTGGAAATAAAGGCATCGCAGACAGCCCAACTATCAATGTGATTTTGTAAATATGTGATATTATTGTATATCTAGATCGATATAGGCGCGTACTCTCTTTCGTCCTAACAAAGCCCCTCTTTCGGGCAATGCTTAGCTCTTTTGTAAAATGGAAGACTTCTATGGGTTGGACATGTCTTGCCAAATTTTCCTAGAAACTTGGGAGTTTTCAAGCTTGAGCAATTGGTGGCTCCCTTATCCAAACAAAGCCCTTTGTTTGGGCACTAGCTTCATAGTTAGCCATATTTTCAAACTAGAATGGCGTGCACCTTCTTGTTCAAGTGTGAAACTTTGACACTTAGATGTCTTTGTCAAATTTAAGTGGTGTATTGAGTACCATTTGTAGTCATAGACATCTTAGTCAATAAGAAATCCTTTTGGTCGAATACCCTTTCTTGTTTAGGCATTACTTAAGTACTTAGTCATTTTTGCTAAGACTTCAAGTGATATGCTCGCCTTTTAGATGTACAAAGCCCTTTGTTTAGGTGACCTCTTTCAATACTTAGTTATTATGGCCCTTCTTTTTACAATATTTGAACATGTTGGCTATCTTTTCTTAAGGAAAATAGCGAGCCAAACTCATGGGACATACTCGGGTTTTTGTGCCCTTAGCCGATTTTGGACTAGGAAAATGTTCATGGTTGAACAATGTTTAAGCACATCTAAATGTGATTACTCTCTATACTTGGCCACTATGAATCATGAGCATGATCTTATTGGGACAAGTCACCTTGTTTGATTGCTTTCCCGAAAACTTAGATGTTCAAACACTTAGTTACTTCAATTCTCTTGAATTTTAGATGTGGATCTACTTGAGTAAGGCTTTTGGATTAAGTGATCATTGTACGACTTAGTTCCTTTAGTGATCTCTGAGTGATGTTTTCACTATGAATATTGATACTGTCGTAGATATCAATAATAAATTACTTTACTTAAAACCTGTAGACAGGGTAAGCAAAGATCGATCTCACAGAGATTGTTTTATTCAAGTTAATTATTAAAATTAAATACCTAATTATTGTTTGGGGAGAGAAAGACAGTTGGGGCTTTTATCAACAAATCTAAGGCAACTAAAAAAACTTGTAAAAGAATGCAATAATAAAACTAACTTAAAACAAATAATGACATGCTTCAACTACAAGGTAATTAATTATTCTTGGATTTAGATGTTGATCATTGATTACAAAATATCACTACTAATTAAACAATCAATTGTAGTGTAACAAGCCGGCGTTAATTACACATATCTTTTCTTACTGTATCATTAATTGAAGAACCAGCATCTCAATTAATCCCTAACTATTAAAAATTACCTTAGACCAATGCCATAGATAAATTTAATAGTAGTATTAACATCTAGAAAGATCTGAGTCAACATTAAGTAATAAACTCAACTAGCGTGGTTTATTTAACTTAAACCTTAATTCTCCTCTATCCCTAGTGATTAATTCACAAGCTATTACGTACTTATGTTTTTTTAATCTGGCAGTAGATTATTTAATTTAACTAAATAGTGTGCACCCTATCTAATCAAACAAACAATCATAAGAATATGCTAAGAGAATCTAGATACTTAATCAACAATTGTAAAACATGCTCATGAATATCTCAACATTCTTTATTCAAAGAACAATTAAATTACCTCATAACTAAATTAAAAACTTACTCATTAGACATACACATGATCACAGAATTCAAATTTAATATTATAAAGATATCAAGAATCATGCAAGAAACAATTAAACAATCAATCTTTAATAATGTCAAACAAGAACTCTATAATCAAGATTATAATCTACTAAGCAAGAACAAAAACACTATTAGAAATTAGACAAGAAAGCAAACATCAAACATAAAATCAATCAAGAATTCGATAAATAATTATAAAATCAACCAAGAAATTGATAAAGCTTACTAATCTAAGGGAAGAATGGTTTAAGTAAAAGGAAAACAAAAACTCTATTAAAACTATAAAGAAATCGGTTTTCCTAAGAAATTCTAAGAAGAAATCACAAATCTTGCTTGAAAAGAAGAAAAATACTTTTCTAAAATTCCAAGGAAGAAATTGGCAATAAAAGAATAAAAAAAAGAAGAAAAATATTAAGACAAATAGGCAAAGCAACTCAAAAATAAAAATTTAATTAATTTTATAAAAACTACTAGCAAAAACATTATAAAAGAGAAGAGAGTGAGAGAAAGGGATCACCCCCTTAAGGGGGAGAAGGGATGATTTTGTGAAGAACTATGTGCTCTTTATATAGGCCTAAAGAATCCTAGAAAGAGTGGAAGTTGTGAAGAGTTACAATCGTTAGTTGTTGACTAGTCAACTCTTATCACAACTCTTATCTCCATGCATCTCTTTTCCTACCTTATCTCTAGTTTCTTTATTTTATTACATTGTCTTAAAAATAATTATAAATTTATGACACAATAAAAAATTTAGACATTAGCTTGTCTTAATAAAATCTTATCTTGGCCTTACTTTGTTGGAATTTCTTCTAAAAATCGTAATTATTGGCGGAAATTATATGCTATATTTCTCCAAATGTTTGACCTATCAAATGAACTCCGATTTCACGATCTTATACATTCTGAAAACCTTGAGAAGTCCACTACAACATCAATGAAGACATCTTCTTGATTCCAAGTCGTTAAAGTGGTCCAAAACATGCATCTTTCAAACTAAACAGAAAAGTCTGCACTTTGCTCTTTTTAGCTTCATTTAATTCAAACTTTGATATTTAATACTTAAATCATAAAATAAACATTAGCAAGCTCCTTTAGGCATAAAACATCAATAAAGAAAATATATTAGCACATTTATAATCAACAAAATATCATCCTATGAGATGTGAGCTTTTTTCATGGCAAATTCATAACACTCGACTGCGTTGGTCCCAATTTGCAATTTAGCATTCTTGGACAATTGAATTTAATTCGGCAAATTACTTGGACAATTGAATTTAATTTGGAAAATTAATCAAATAGTCTTACTATGAACACTTGGCATGAACTTTCCCACTTGTTTTCCTTGGTCGTCCACCTTAACCAAGATTGTGTTTTTATTGACTTTGACTTTTTTTCTCATAACTAGAGCATGTGATCCTTTTTTTTTTTTATCTTTTTCCTCATTTGCTTTTTCCTTTTCTACTCCTTTCTCGTTTTGTTTTAGAAGGCAAGTTTGGGAATGCCATTTTCCCTTCAAGTTTTGGATTTCCATGTACATTACCTCCTTGCTCTTGAACTTTTCCTTTTCATTGAATGTTAGACAAAAATTCCAATCGTTGTACCCTTGGTCAAACTCTCCTTATGTTCTTTTCAAAGTTTGCATTTTCATTTCACCTAGCTCTTTTATTTCTTATTTCATTACTCCTCAAAGTTTGGCACATTAAGGCAAGCTTCTCGCCATATTCATTTGAGGTAACATAACTAGCTTTTTTTTTTTATTTTTGAATTTTCTAGTGTTTCATGCCATATCATTGTGCCTTTGATTAATGGAATCATCAACACTTGGATATGTTTACATGTTTTAGCCAAATATACTTTCCTTGTATGCTTTAGTTGATCTTTACTCATTCTTGCGTACTATAATTGATATTAAGTTTGTTTATATATTATTGTCGAGACTTTGATGATTTTCACTTGTTTTTGCTAAATGTCGTACATTTTTACTTCTCATTGTTGTGCTTGTGCTTGTGCTTGTAGTATGTTTATTCGTTGTTGCCGAGTGTAAATCTTGATATAACCGAATCATATGTGCTTTTTTTTCTTATTGTCGAATTTGAAACATGCCTTTGTCGTTTCTTCCTTTGATGTTGTGTTTGCCTAAGTCATTTTGGAGTTCGCTACATGCCTTGTAACTTAGTTGATTTTCGTTGCTGATATTTCACATTGTGTGTTTTAGGATATAGTGAAATTTTATAACTAGATTGTCTAACTTTTAGAGTATGTCTATAACACTCGACTATATACTTAGTGTAGCATTCTTGGCAATCAAATCGCTTTACCGTTTCTGCATGAATGTAATCTTTATAATATAGTTGCATACTCATTGATTTACTTGTATTCTAGGCTCATTTCTATTCCTTTTCAATTTCATTTCACTATCTTAGCTTCACAGAATGCATCATCAAGTTGTAAGGCAAGTAGTACTGGTGGTAGCGATAGTGATAATTCAACCGATTTCTGCTTAAGGTTAGGCTCTCCTTTGATGGTGACTCCTTCCTTAGGTAGTTTAGAGGGTCATTCCTTTGTTTTATCACTTTTTGCTTTTGGATCCTCAAGGAAAATATCTTTGTGTCATGTGCTCATTAGAGAAGAACACGAGTCATCAAGCAATAATCTTAAATCATGAGAAGGACTAAGTTATCACAACTTAAAAGTAGAGTCTCTTTGTCTTAAGCCTTTGTCAGAGGATGCTAAACATGAGAGATTATGGGAAGATCTAGATATTATACTCAGCTCTATCCCTTGCATCAAAGATGTTTACTCTATCCCTTCATCCTTTTGGGTCAGGATTTCTAGCCATTCAAAATATGAGTGAGATTTAAAAGGAGAATGAGAGAGATTGAAGTTGCTGCTCTTATTCCTTCTTTGAAGTTATGAAACTCAATGGGTCAGCTTCATATATATTGGCTAGGAGTAGGAACCTCCTTTATATGATTCATGTATAAACCCATACCTTTATAGGTTTAATACATGTATAATATAAATGATATAAGGTCACACTTAACCAGAATTATACTACTTGGGTATATTATTATCGAAATTATGACATGTTCATTAATTTGACATTAATCGAAATTAGGTCTAGGTTAAAATTGACTTTGCCAGTCCACTAAATGAGATAAATCCAACAATCTCCCACTTTGACAGCTAAGTCATCAATCATAATAGAACCTGGACCAACAGAAAGGTTACAACCAAAATATATCAAATATGACCATATACCCAAGTCACCATACAACACACAAGTATTCATAAGCCCTATTATACATAATCCGATAGGGTAATAATGTGCAGGCTTATGAATACCTCGCTAACAAAAAATTATTTAGGGGCCTCATAATGCATTGTACCAACAAAGTACAAATGCGAATGATTATAAATATTTCACTAACAATAAGCATTTTTTAGCATTAGAATAAATTGTATCGATAAAATACAAATGCGTAAACTCATAAACGCTTCACAGAATAGTAGTGTGAAATGCAAATTATACAAAAACAAAATCAACATTCATTTCCGTGAGGTCTATGCATCTAAACTAAATGATGTATTGCTTCAACAGAAGCACATGAGACTAGCACAAAATGTCTCATCCAACAAAATGTCAAAATCATTAGAATGCCCACAATCAGAATATACATATATGGTAAGTAGGTATCCATCAACATAGTTACAACTAATTTTACTACAAAGAGCTCCCACTAACTTAATTCAGCAAAGGTTCTAAATGCCTCATATAAGTGTCATGTCATCAAAACACTTAAACAACCAAACTCTTAGTGAATCAACCAAAATGAGCACTTTAATTATATGCTCTATGATTGAATCAAACAATGGATTCCATTATTTTCTCTCTGAAAAATCGATAAAAGATATCTATATATTTGTAGCATGAGGAACTCCCCACATTTTCTTTTAGAAAAAAGCAAGGAATGTAGCATTATTATAGTACATCTCTAGCAACTTTAGAATGGTAACCATAGAAACCAGACCTGATATGAAATTATACAGCTTAAATGGCCCATCATGTAGCTTTACAGTATCCTACATATTTAGCCTCCATAGTCAAAGATGCTATAAGTGTTTATGTCACACTTTCTCAGAAATAACAATGTGTAACCAGAAATTAGTTTCCATCAGCTGGATAGCATGCAAAATCAGCATTAAAATATCTGACCAAACCTAGAATATCATATTTGTTGATATCCAAATACTCTCATTACAGCTTCTAACTCTCTATTACGTGATCGCTCAAGCATCTTTGAAGTACAACTATAACATACACAACATTAGAATGTGTATAGACTTGAACATATAGTAATTATGCACAATAAGGCATAGATAATATTCAACATAAGCTCCTTCATTATTACTTTGAGGATATAGAGATTTTAACATATGTCACTTTTCACGAAATGGCACCTTAATAGCATAATAATATATAGTAAACGACTTAACACAATCAATGTAGCTTTTTTCGAGGCCAACAAAGTATGCTTATAAATTTGTCACAAAAAATCTCAATCTCTAAAGTAGAAAGGGGCCTCATATAGATTCTTTATCCTGAAGTGACGTAACATGAAATTTGTCTTATACAACAAGTTAGTACTATTAGCTATTATTTGATATAAACAATTTAAAGCACAACAAACACATAACTGCTGCTACTGACCTTGTAATGAATCGATTTATCAAATATGTTCTCTTTAATGTTACAATTTCATTTAACTTTATGCATCACAGTCTAGATGACTTTCAATATTTGCAAACAAACTACTCAAGTTCACAAATTGTATGTTCCATCTCAGGAATAAGAAACTTTTATGTTGGTCCATTTAGACATTTTAATGTCCATATGATGTAGCACCTAATCAGAATAAGCTACCAATTACCAACATAGTTCTAAAAGAATCTTAAGTGGAAACAAGATAGAAGGTTTCCATATACCAAAACCCCTCTCTTTATTTAAAGACGTTTACCAAATTTGTCTTTAAATCTTTTACCTAGTCTAGAATTTCTTTTGGTCTACAATGATGTGACAATCTAAATAGACCTCGTGCATCTTTATACAATATAAATGCTGATCAATCCTACGAGGAAAATATTTAATGTGAAGAGTTCGGATCAATAAAGCCTCTTGACAAACATCAGAATCAAAAGATAACTGAATCTTATATTCATATTCCTTTGTAAGTTCAAGTGCAGGTTTAGAAACATAGTATTGGGATCAACTGTTGATATTTTCGGTTGTGGCCTTTCTTTCATAAAAGATAACACATATATGGGACTGGCACAATAATATGTACTTCCTTAATGACTTTGTGAAGTTCATAACTCTTATTCTTTAAGTCATTCTCTAAATAGATTACATAATCAGACTAATGATTCTAGAATCAAATGACAGAAAACCAAAATCTAGAATCTCTCTAACCGGTACAATAATCAACAGAATTACCGTTGATAGTTTTTCTGACTGTGGGTTTTAGGTCCTTACCTTGACTTTATAACCCAGCACAAACTTGGCTTCATGTTTAACTACAACTTAGGATGAATTTAGGAACTAGATTCGCTTGGATCTCAACTTAGAATTTGAGTTGTAGTTTTCATAACATCACCCCACTTGAATTTCAAAAATTTGGAGTAAATCACCATAAATCATACCATATTAGAATGTATAAATGATTATTACTACAATCTTATTCTGTTTCGGTATTCCAAGCACTATATACTAGGCAAAAACACATAATCCTGTAGTGCAGTTAACCTAAAAATCGGTATAGGATTTCGCCTAGTTTTATTATACCCACCATGATATTCATCACCTTTGTCAATCATTGTTCTAAGTAACTTACTAGAAGTAAGCTTCGCAATAGATCAATAGCTTCACAATAGAATCAATCAGAAGGCTTAAGGCCTCTATAAGATCAAATTTTCACTCCACATGACTTAAACCTGAATAGTCTTTAGTGAAAGTGATGAAATGCTTATATCCACTAAATACTATATGTGGAAATCATCTACAAATGTCAATATGTATCAATTCCTAATCATCTAAATATCTACTAATCATATCCTTAACATTAGTTTATAAAATTTCACTTAATGCAATCTCTACATATGCAAAAATCAAAATGTACCTAACTCTTATGCCACAACATGATAGATTTCTTAATCATTACACTATAATTAGATACAACAATCACATCAGTCACAACTAAAGAAAATTTGCCTAATATTGGGGTACAAGTCTACTGCACATAATGCATCACTTAGAATGCCAAAATCAATAAACAAGTTGTTACTAAATAGAAATACTTTTCTATTATTAGAATGAAAAGTATAAACTGATAGTAGTTTAAAAATTGTCCAATAGGTAACAACAATTTGGAAATTCTTATGTTTTCATCATGAATTTTAATCCCATTGCCTATATTCACAACTATTTCCCTTATTTGGTATCTGATTGCTTATAACTTTATCAATAATAGCGCCGGTATACAACCACCAATGATTAAAAGGCATATCTCCTAAATTGGATCCAAAATAAAGGCTAATGGAATGTCTTTTCAAACACCCCAATCTAGAAGACTCTTACAATCTACCCTCTTATGCCATAGTTTATGACAGAAGTGCCACACATCTCCGAATTCCTTTAATTTTCAATATCCAAAGGTATTGGTGGAACCAAAATGGGAAATGGGCTTGAAAAATTTCTTCTTTTTTAAATGACCTTATATTTAGACAGCTTAATGATTTACTTTTAGCAGCAATATTGGCATATGTCACCATAAAGGCCGAATGAGATCTATGAACTCGAAAGATCTCATCCTCCTAGATGACAATATCACTTTTGATATTTAAATGCTAAACTTCTTTCTTTCCATTAGGGTACACTAAATGAGATTTACTAACCTCAAAGATCTCCTATTCTCTACCCTAGAACAAAGCAATTCAAAATCTGCCACATATGAAACTAGTCCCCTATTACAACATTCATTAATCTTTGTGAACTATTTCTAAATGGCATCCATAAATACTACGTGATTATCATTGATCGAAACACTCTCTTTTATGTGATAATTAATGATATACCCTATATAATCAAAGAATTTTCATTTGAGTGTTCCCAGAATCCATATTAATACCTTATCTTCAAGGAGCCCACAATAATTGGTATAGAAGATGAATCGACTCCCGGAGCTACTTCTACGTTCAATATGCCCATAAATGTATAAAGTGATTCATACCATCTGTCAAATTTTATCTTGCTAGAGACTTCATAGGTGATAGTTGCATAAAGAATCAAAATTAATGGAGGTTAGTGGGATCACTCAAACAATAGTATGTTTATCCCACAATATGTTATAGAGGATAAGATAAAACTGGTTAAATATAAACCTGAATAATTGCCCACCAACAAGGTAGGAAAATCATGTTATATACAAATTGAAATCCTCTCCTTCCCGAGCATCCTTCAAAGCAAGAAGCAATCTGACAGGGTGAGAATTGCCATTTCTAGAGATTTGGTAAATTATGCAACTATCACTATGCATTGCCTTATTATTATCTCTTTAAAATTACCAGAATAATCGTAAGAAATCTTCATGGCCATTTTTCTGATAGGCAAGTACTAGTCAATAGAATAATGATTTTTTAATTTTAAGAATAGTCACATAATTAATTGACCAAAATTAACTACGCCCAGAATATGCAATTCCTAAAGCATATGTAATAATTTCATATCTAACATTTATTGATTCCACATAAATGTAAATATTCAAATAATAAGGCAATGTTATTTCAAAGAGTGTATTCAAATAAATTAGTAACTAAATGGTTAGATCAAAATCCAAAAAATTGGCTCAAACGGAATAGCCAAACGAATTAATTTGTACTACTTAATTAGGCTTTTCAACAACATTTTATGGGCATCAGTATATTTCAAAATTAAGTGAATTATGAATTAAATGGGTAATTGAATTACCCCAAAATTAATTCCTCCAAACAAATTCACTTATACCCATTTAATTTTTGGCTTTACGATTAATTATGAAAATTATATAAATTTAACAAATAATCAAAATTGCCCAATGATTAATTAATCAAGTGCCCTAATAATTAATTAATCAAAATGGCCAATTAAACCATTACCCAAAATGGCCTATTAATTAATTGAGCAAAATGGCCAATAATTAATCCAAGTTCAATAGCCAAATAAAATTAATTAATCAACATAGTCCCTAAATTAATTAGGTAAAATGGTCCTCAAATTAATTAATTTTAATTGCCCAAAATTAAGTTTAACACACTGGATCATATTTAAATTAAACGATAAGGCCTAATATTAATTTCAACTAAATGGCCATATCTAATAAAAAGAATCCAACCAAAATAACCCGCCAAAGTGGTCTACAAAAAAACCCTATTTGTTTTCAAACAAAATAGCCAAGCAAGAATAAAACAAAATTGGCCTTTAATACATCTAATACAAAGTAGCCCAAATTAGATTTAAAAGGAAATGGCCTAACAAATTAAAACAATAGGAGCCTAAACCACCAAGAAGAAGAGTCGAAATGGAATGGCTAGAAATAGAAAAGGCCCATTTTCATTTTATTTGGTGCATGCATAATGACACAAGCCAAACACTTGTGAGGCATCTGGCACATGTATGCACCCCACTCATGGAACTGAGTGCATTTACTTTTGTAACCAATCAAGTGAGATGCAGAAAATTGAGTCTTTAGCCTCGACCCGATCAGTAAGGTGTAGAAAATCAGGTCTTTTGACTTGACATGATCGAAAAACACCCATTTTAGAACCATTTTGGCTCTTTTTTTTGGTGATTTTTTTACCTTAAGTTCTCAAAAACAATTAAACATCCCTTTTAGAGCTAAAAATCCATTAAATCAAATGTGTTTCAAGGAACACAAAAATGAAAAGCTCAAAATTGATCTTTAGTGGCTTCTCTCTCCAACAGAAGTGGTTAGTGACTTTCAGGTGAGTCTAGCTCTGATGCCACATGTTGAAATTAACTAAATACTCACCAAGTCACTAACACTAAACTGAAATACAGTAAAACTGACCTGGATCTGAGTGAGAGCTCAATCCCGCCATTATAATTGCTTTAGTGTTGAAGTACTTGTAGGAAAATTCATACAAATAAATTCACACAGGATCTCATGTTTAATCATTAAGAAAAGCAATATGAAAGCGTACCTGATTCCATTGGAATTGATTTCTTGGGGTTAGAGTCTTCCACATCTAAACTTTTGAGAGATTCTGTATCTCACTCATTGATGGGATTTGATTGTGAGAATTACATTATGTTTAGATTAGGGACCATAACCTATTTATACTTGAAGTATATTTTATTTTATTTTATTTTGGCCCATCATGAAAATAAAATAAAATAAAATAAAATATTAGGTCTCTGCACATTGCAAAGCCTATACTATTAAGATGTCCTAAAGTCCAATAACTTAAACTTTATTTGATCACTTCTAAATGTACTAAATACATTAGATAGCATGTAATGTACAATTAATTGATATATATATAGGCCCACTAAAGAATTTCCCAACAATCTCTCACTTGGGCCACATATGTCACCTGATAATTGTACATTTTAAAATAACTTTAAGAGCTCTAAACTTGCTATCTTCACAAGACAACATCTCTAAACAATCTGGTCCATCAATTATACTAACATAGGATCAAAGTGATCTTCGTTACATATATTCCGTAACTAGACCCATCAATGGTCACGTATATTAATATAATCAACAACATAGATCAAGTATGGATGTGTAGCATGGAAATTACATGCAATGTGACCCCTTAAACATGCCTATTTCCAACTGGTCCTAATTTCAAAAACTTTATGCTCAACTGCAATTTGAAAGAACAATACTTTATTTCAAAGTTTCAGTAATAACAACAATACTTTATTCTGATCAGAAAAATGTCTCAATAACCAATGAATATAAATGAAACAAACTCCCATTATACAAGCTTATCATCAAAGTGAACCACACCTATACGAGATACATGCTCATGAAACACCTTAGGTGGTACACCCTTAGTAAGCAAATCCGCAATCATGGAGTTCGTATTGATATATTCAATAGATATCTGAAGACTCTGAACTCTCTCCTTAACCACAAGAAACTTGATGTCAATATACTTTGACTTGGATGAGCTTCTATTGTTCTTATAGTATAATTTTACGACTTTATTATCACAATAAATCTTCAATGGCTTCTCAATACCATCAACAACGCATAGCCCAGTGATAAAATTTCGCAACCATATTGTTTGGTTCAATGCCTCATAGCAAGCTATAAACTCTACTTCCATGGTGGCAGAAGCTATGAGTGACTACTTTACACTCTTCCAAGATACAGCTCCTCCAGCTAACATGAAAATTTAACCAGAAGTGGATCTTCTGCTATCAAGGCAACCAGCAAAATCGAAGTCTAAATACCCAATGATCTCTAAATGATCTGACCTCCAATATGTGAGCATGTAATCTTTAGTTCTTTGTAAATACCTCATAACCCTCTTTACTACTTTCCAATGATCCATTCCAAGGTTACTTAAATATCTACCAAGCATACCAACTATGTATGCAATATCCGGACGCGTACAAACTTGAGCATACATGAGACTCCCTATTGTTGAAGCATAAGGAATCTTCTGCATCTCTTCCTTTTCAATATTATTTCTTGGGCTTTGAAGCAAACTGAATTTATCACCCTTAGTAATGGGCATATCTCTTGATGCACAATTTTTCATGTCAAATCTGCTAAGCACCTTATCGATATAAGCCTTTTGTGATAAGCCAAGTATTCCTCGAGAACGATCTTGATGGATCTGTATGCCTAAGACAAAAGATGCATTACCAAGATCTTTCATCTCAAAAGTATTTGAAAGAAATCTCTTCGTTTCATGCAATAGCCCTATATCTCGCTACTTGCCAACAGGATATCATCGACATATAACACCAGAAGAATAAACTTGCTCCCACTGATCTTGTGATATATACATTGATCAACAGTGTTCTCCTCAAACCCAAAGGAGATGATCACTTAATCAAATTTTCGATACCATTGACGGGATGCATGTTTTAAATCATAGATGGATTTCTTTAATTTGCATACCAAATGTTTCAATTCATTTGACACGAAATTTTCTGGTTGCTCCATATAAATTGTTTCTTCAATGTCACCATTGAGAAAAGCTGTCTTTACATCCATCTGATGTAGCTCCGAATTATAATGAGCTACAAGTGCCATAATGATTCTGAAAGAGTCTTTTGATGAAACCGGAGAGAAACTCTCTTTATAATTAATGCCTTCCTTTTAAGTGAAACCTTTGACAACTAGACGTGCTTTATATCTTTCAATATTGCCTTTCAAATCTCACTTGGTTTTGAAAATCCATTTACATCCAATCGGTTTTGCTCTTTTAGACAATTCGACAAGATCCCAAACGTCATTGTCCTCAATTGGTTTCATCTCATCTTTCATGGCCTCAATCCATTTATGAGAGTGAATACTTTGTTTGGCTTCACTAAAAGATTTTGGATCATCTTCTAGTCTATATGATATGCGCGGACATGAGAAAACGTGGAGTGAAATTTAAAAGGGCCTGAAACACAACAAGACAGAAGTAAAGAGGATGAACGTCACCTTCTGGAACCTAGACCCGAAACCTAAAGAGACTTGAACCCAAATGTATTGAACCTTGACCCTACGAATAAGAATTCGAGAACCTAAGGTATAGCAATGGTGGATGGTGAAAAAAGAGGCGCCACAAGGAAGAAGACCTTGATAAGCCTAATTGAGAGGGAACCCAAGAGGAAGGCACACTCAAATTCTGAAATTCAAAACTAATCTCTGTAACCAATAGCGTTTACAAGGTATTTATAATAATACCTAGCACTTAAGCCCAAAAACAAGTGGGCTGGAATTAATACCAAACAGAAAATAAGACTAAACTCAAATTCATGCCTAAACCTAATTACATAAAATAAATAGTCCAAGACACAATATGTGATAACCGTAAATTTTTCATTTATTGGAAATTATTAATATTGAAAATTTAATGAAATAAATAAATATAATTATGAGATAGGAATATAATGAATATTCCGCGAATTAAGGAAGTGACGGATTTTGAAAAATTTGAGTGAAGGAAAAATAAATTGGAAATAAGAAATGAAGAGAGAAAATTTAATTTGGATATATGAAAATCCAAATTAAATAAGAAAATGAGGAAGAAATGAATATGAAAATATATTTATATAATTATATATTATATAAATATAGTTTTAATACAAATACATATGTACTTAAATGATATATAGTATATATTATTATACATTGGTATATATATGAATATATACTATTTCATAAATTTAAATAGTACATATGTATATTTTATGTATATATAAATATATACATATATCAGAAATGTAAATAGTATTTTACATTAAAGTTTGTATATATTTATATTGTAAATACAATATATATTGTAGTATTTCATTTATATAATATAAATATATATAAATGCTATTTAATTTTAAAGTGTATAAATATATATACAAGATATATATATTTAATACACAATATAAATATATCTTGATATATATTATATGTATAATATATGATATATAGTATATAATATATTATATGTATAATGAAGATAATAAAATGAAAGAAAGAAAACAAATAAAAGAGAGAAGAAAGGAAGAATTGGGAAACCCGATCTTCCCCGTGAACAGCCGACCTTGTCGGCTGACGAGAAGGAAAAGAGAAGAGGAAGGGCCATCATCGGCCGTTGAGCCAAGGAGAGGAGGAGACGACCAGCGACGGAAAAGGAAGGAAATAGAATCTAAAACAGAGGCGAAACTCAATGGAGCTGAGAAAGAAAAAAGAAAAGAGGAAGTGGCGGTGCAGGCCGATTCGGCACCCGCCACTGTGACCAAAGCACTGGCGGAGGAAAAGGAAAGGGTAGGAGGCCACCGGTGAGGCAGTGAATGGCGGAGGAGGAAAGGCGAAGAGGAGAAGAGACCGGACCTAAACCGAGTCAATCCGCCGCCATGCCACCGATTCGGGATGAACGAAGGCCAGATCCAGGTTCATTGTGGTGCCGGCAAGCTAAAGGGCCACTGAACCGCCGGAGAACCGACAGCCAGAGAAGAACCAGCGGTGAAGGGAGGTGATCGGTTCGGCTGGGAAAGGAAAAAGAAAAAGAAAAGGAAAAGGAAAAAAAAGAAAAAAGAAAAGAAAAGAAAAGAAAAAGGAAAAAGAAAAAGAAAAAGAAAAGAAAAAGAAAGAGAAAGAAAAGAGGAAAAGAAGAAAAGAGAGAGAAAAGGAATTTTAGGGAATTCGGGAAATCCTAGGAAATTCAGAAATTCGAAAATTACGAAAATTCGGTAAGAATTTCAAAAATTAATTTCGAGTGATTTATTTTAATAAATTATGGAAAAATTCTAAATTTTAGAATTTAATTTTCAGAAAATTTCCTCGATGACCGAGACAATGGAATTGGGCGAGGTGAACACAGGCGTGACCTTTAAGAGGCAGTCGTCGACCTAAGACAAGTAAGGGAGACATGTGCCGCCTGTAAGGATATTCGACCACATATTTTAAATTATGCATTTAAATTTTATAAATGTAATTGACAATGATTGGTTGAAAACTATGGTGATTTATCAGTTTGGAAATTGTGGTGAATTACCGGTTGAAAATTATAAAACTGTATTTTTCGTGCAGGAGGCTAGCCAATCGACAGCCGATATACTGCCGAAAATTAACAAAAATTATAGTAAGTGATTTGATTTCACGAGAAACGATTTTCAAACACGAAAATTGAGAAATCAAGTATTTTTCATAAAACATGAATATATGGAAGTTAATTTTAAAATATTCATGTTTTCGAGAATGGTGAAAAGGAAATCACTAAAAATTCACTCGATAAGTAATATTTCACGTGAAACGAGATGGAAACTGAAAAAGACAGAAGTGAATATTTTATAAATACTTCTTAAATATTCACTTGATTTCATATCAAACCTTTATGGTTTTCATTATGAAAATAATTAATTACATAAATTTCATAAAGGTTAAGAAATGATGGAAAACTATGATTTCGAGACGAGAGGTCTTTACACGTGTTTTTAGAAGGAAAACATGGTGATGGAATTGTTGAATTGGAAAATAAATATTTTATTTTTCCATAAATCATAAAAATAATTGATTTGAATTCCGATGATTTTGAAAACCATGTTTTCAATAGAAAGCACAGAAAAGCGTGCGTATATGTTTTATGGTGAAAAAGACAATTATGACCTTTTATATGTTACAATGATGATTTATAAACTTTTTTCACCGTATGAAAAATATGATTTATACCTTTATGAAATATTTTGAGAAATGATATTTGATTTAATTATTTCATAAAGATGATGATTTATACATGTGAGCCTTATGGATAATTGTGAAATATTTTACACTACTGTGTTTAAAATCCATAAAGGCTATGGTACGGTTTTACACTGTTTTGAGACTTAGGCCTCGAACTTCATGCATCATGCCATACTGTTACTGTCACGTGGCTGATTGACCAGCTAGTCATCAGCGTCCCAGATTGTCACCTAGCAAGTGTACACCGAGGACATATTATAGATCATGGCCATAGATCTCATTACTGTTACTGTGTCCCTAGTGGACGATGATAGCATGATTTACTTGTAGGGTGTTGCCTAGTCTCACTTACTACTTACTGCTTACTGTTTACTGAAAGGATTTACAGAACCTATTTACTGTACTGTACTGTTTACTATTTACTGATGAAAAATCGTACCAAAATACTGTTTATGGAACTGTACTGTTTACTGAAATGGTAGCCACTGATTACTATTTACTGGATTGAAAGCTACCATTTACTGTTTACTGAACTGAAAGCTACCATATACTATTTTCTGAATTTGTAGCTATTGTTTATTGTTTTCTGACTAAGCCGTATCGAAATACTGTTTTACTAAATATTACCGTTTTACTGAGCTATAAGATACGGTTTTACTGAGTTGTAAGGTACTGAATTAATAAATAGTACCGAAAACTATTGTTTACTGATCCAATGGTTTTGGATGTTTATAAACCACTGTACTGTCACGTGTTTTAACTGAACTGACGAGAACAGAAGTAAACCATTATTTTACTACTGAACTGTCACGTGTTTTAAAATATACTGAAGTGAAGAGAAGTAAATGGTTTACTTTATGGAAACGAATATTATATTGTTTTGAGAACAATTGATATAGTACTCTCTACAGTTGCTTCTAGGTTCTGGAACCAGTCAGGTATTTTAAAATACCTACCTTACTCTATCTGGATCCCTAGCCGACTGTAGTATCCTTCCTACATGTGAGCCTAGAGCCCATCTAGGAAAATTTAAAGAAAGTGGAAAAAAAATATTTTCAGCATAAATGTAGCTGAATATCAAGTGTGACATATAACTCTCTTATTGAGCCTTGGTTTGCTCACTCCCCAATTTTAACATTTCAGGTTTTTGATGATTGTGGGATCCAAGGATTGTGGATCACGACTGTACACAAAGGACAATGTGACAAACCGACTGAGATATATGAGGTATGACCATTTATTTTCTGTATTTAGACATGTATACAGTATTACATTTTTATAAGTAAGAAAGGGGATGTGTATAATGTTAACATTATCGTACAAAAATTATTTAACACTAAGTGTAAAGTGAAGTATCACAAACAGCCCAACCGGATAAGTTGTATAGAATAACTTGAAAAATGTGGTAACGGATCGTTACATAATAAGACTCAAATGTGGGCTATTCAAACACTTAACCCATCTTATCGTTAAGCTAAAATAAGATAGTAAACCATTCTCATGTCGTTTGGGCTTCCAAGCAAGTATAGATGTCTTTGGACTCTTCATGGAAGCTTCCTTGATGCTTCAATGAGGCCAGAGCTTGTTGCATTAATAAAGCTAGGGCTTGTTGCGTCATCTTGGCTCGAGCTCGGGTAATTGGACCTCCATGGATGACCAATGGATCCTTAGCATCACGAACATCACGAGTAAGTGGATCTCCATCATTCCCCCTCTCTTCAAAAGGATTTGTCCTCAAATCGCATATACCTTCATCAAAAGAAAAGGGAGAAATATCAGAAACATTAAAAGTAGCAGATACACCATACTTACCAGGAAGATCCAATCGGTAGGCATTATCGTTGATCTTCTCAATGACTTGGAATGGTCCATCTCCTTGGGGATGCAACTTAGTTCGTCGCTGAACAGGAAACCTCTCCTTTCTCATATGTACCCAAACCCAATCACCAGGCTCAAACACTACTTTCTTACGATGCTTATTTGCTTGGGTGGTATACTGTGCAGTCTTCTTTTCAATAGCTTGACGTACTCTCTCATGGAGTTGCTTCACAAACTTAGCCTTCTGTTCTCCATCCAAGTTACTCTGCTCAGCACTAGGTAATGGCAACAAATCCAAAGGAGTAAGAGGATTGAAGCCATAAACAACTTCGAATGGAGAGCAACTCGTAGTGGAGTGGACACTGCAATTATATGCAAACTCCACATGTGGCAAGCAATCTTCCCAATTCTTCAAATTCTTCTGTATAATAGACCTTAATAATGTAGATAGGGTTCGGTTGACTACCTCAGTCTGTCCATCAGTCTAGGGGTGACAAGTGGTGGAGAATAACAATTTAGTTCCCATCTTTCCCCATAACGTCTTCCAAAAGTAACTAAGGAACTTGACATCTCGATTGGAAACAATGGTCCTCGATACACCATGTAGACGTACTATCTCTTTGAAGAAAAGGTAAGCAACGTTGCTCGCATCATCCGTCTTGTGACAAGCAATGAATTGAGCCATCTTAGAGAACCTATCAACCACAAAAAAAATAGAATCTCTACCGCGTTTTGTTCTAGGCAAGCCCAAAACAAAATCTATAGAGATATCAGTCCACGGAGTAGTAGGAATGGGTAAAGGAGTATATAAACCATGATTATGAACTTTAGATTTAGCTTGCCTACATGAAATGCATCTATCACATAACCTCTCTACATCTCTCCTCATGTTAGGCCAAAAAAAATGTTCTTGCAAAACATCTAGAGTTTTCCTAACTCTAAAGTGGCCCATTAATCCTCCACTATGGGCTTCTCTAACTAATAGCTCACGCAACGAACTCCTAGGCACACATAATTTATTTCCTCTAAATAAGAACCCATCGTACCTAAAGAACTTGCCAAAGCCAGATGTAGCACATGCCTCATAAACATTACCAAAATCAACATCATCAGCATACTGTTCTTTGATATACTCAAATCCTAAAAGTTTAGCATCAAGAGTAGTGATAAGAGTATACCTACGAGATAACGCATCAGCTACGACATTCTCTTTACCTTGTTTGTACTTGATCACGTACGAGAACATCTCAATGAACTCTATCCACTTGGCATGACGCTTATGCAGCTTACTCTATCCTTTCAGATGCTTCAAGGACTCGTGATCAGTATGGATGACAAATTCTTTGGGCCACAAGTAATGTTGCCATGTCTCCAAGGCCCTCACTAATGCGTACATCTCCTTGTCATATGTGGGATAGTTAAGTGTTACTCCACTTAACTTCTTACTAAAGAAAGCAATTAGGCGTTTTTCCTACATAAGCACAACTCCAATACCTACACCTGAGGCATCGCACTCAATCTCAAAAGTTTTAGTAAAGTCGGGCAGAGATACAAAGGAGCAGAACAAAATTTATCCTTAAGCAAATTAAAAGCATGCTCTTGTGCGAGACCCCAATGAAATGCAACATTCTTTTGACCACTTCGATCAAAGGTGCAGCTATAGTGCTAAAATCTCTAATGAATCGACGATAGAAACTAGCTAAACCATGGAAACTACGCACCTCAGAAACAGACTTAGGTACAGGCCAATCTTTAACTGCCTTTACCTTCTCATTATCAACAAAAATGCCATGTGAAGAAACTACATACCCAAGGAAAACAATCTTATCAGTGCAGAATGTACATTTCTTAAAATTGGCATACAAACTTTTATTCCCCAAAACAGTAAGAACATTCCTCAGATGCTCAACATGCTCATGCTGGCTCTTATTGTATATCAAAATGTCATCAAAATAGATAACCACATACTTACCAATGAAATCACGTAAAACATGGTTCATTAAGCGCATGAATGTACTGGGTGCATTAGTCAAGCCAAAAGGCATAACTAACCACTCGTAGAGACCATGTTTAGTCTTGAATGCGGTTTTCCATTCATCACCTTCTTTCATATGAATTTAGTGATATCCACTCTTTAAATCAATTTTAGAAAACATGCATGCACCATGCAACTCATCAAGCATGTCATCTAGCCTAGGAATAAGGTAGCGGTACTTTACAGTGATTTTGTTGACGACTCGGCAGTCAGCACACATCCTCCACGTTCCATCTTTTTTTAGCACAAGCAGTACGGGCACGGCGCATGGACTCATACTCTCTCTCACATAACCTTTCCTTATGAGCTCCTCAACTTGCCTTTGAAGCTCCTTCGTCTTCTTGGGATTACTTCTGTAGGCTAGACGGTTAGGAATGGCAGCTCTGGGGATAAGGTCAAGCATGTACTCGATCCCACGAATCGGTGGTAATCCACTTGGGATCTCCTCTGGGAATACATCCTCGAACTTCTGCAACAATAAGACAACATCAATAGGCAAAGTATCATGGGGTTCAGCATCAATGAAACTAGAATCTTTGAATAAGATTAAAAGGATAGGAGACTTAGCAAGTAACGTAGTCTTCACATCTCGAGGTTTGGCATAGTAGCTCATTGGTTTGCTTTCTTTGTTTTCCTTCTTTTCTTTAGCTTGCTTCCTTTGCTCGTCATGTTGCTCTTTTAGCCTTAATTGGTCCTCATAAATCTCCTTGGGGCTAAGGGGAGCAAGAGTGATCTTCTTGCTATCCATAGTAAAGGAGTAACGGTTAGTGTAACCGTCATGGATGACTCTCCAATCATACTGCCACGGTCTACCCAGCAATAGGTGGCTAGCTTGCATGGGCACCACGTCACACAACACCTTACCTCGATACCTTCCAATACGAAAAGGAACTAAGACTTGCTTCACCACGTTCACTTCACCACAATCATTAATCCACTGCAACTTATATGGGTGGTGATGCTTGGTAGTGGGCAACTTTAACTTATCAATAAGGTATGTGCTAGCAACATTAGTACAGCTCCCACCATCAATGATTACAGTGCATACCTTGTCACTAATATGGCAACTCGTATGGAAGATGTTCTCGCGTTGTGCCTCATCTTCAAACTTCACATGGGTATTAAGAGCACGCCTGGCAACAAATGCTTCGCCATGAGCAGCATACTCAACAACTTCTTCTTCTTAAGCATCTTCTAACGCAGGCATCTTATCTTCAACACTGACTTCAGAACCTTCACTCTCAACATCTCCATTCCCAAGCATGATCATCACTCTACGGTTGGGACACTGTGAGGCAACATGTGACCTAAACACTTAAAACACTTAATG
Organism: Heritiera fomes; assembly: GCA_032173925.1. Lineage (NCBI taxonomy): Eukaryota > Viridiplantae > Streptophyta > Magnoliopsida > Malvales > Malvaceae > Heritiera > Heritiera fomes. The sequence continues at coordinate 16,023,391 of JAPDPM010000005.1, forward strand.
CACGTGTCCTGCTCTGGGATGCTTGGGCAAGTTCAATCTTTGGCTTTGGAGGGCCCTCAGGCTTAGGCTTAGCAAAGCTCTCTGACTTAGGCGTAGACACAGGTTTATCATCCCTATGAAAGGTGTTAGATTTCCAAACAGGAACTGAACTAGGAGTGAAATGGGATGTACCTTTCCTTTGGAGTTGCTTTTCCACTTTGATGGCCACATGCAACATCTCGTCTAAATCCATGTAATGCTGCAACTCCACTACATTGGCAATCTCACAGTTTAAGCCTTGGACAAAACGAGCCATTGTAGCTTCTGCATCCTCCTGGATATTGGCTCAGATCATGGTTATTTCCATCTCTTTGTAGTAATCCTCAACACTCTTTGAGCCCTGGGTAAGATCTTGGAGTTTTTGGTATAATTCTTTGTAGTAATGAGTAAAAACAAATCTCTTCCTCATGATGCGCTTCATCTCATCCCATGTAGACACTGGAGGATCTCCATATCTTCTTCTACTAGTGACTAACTGATCCCATCAAACCATAGCATACTCAATGAACTCAACTGTTGCAAGTTTGACCTTCTTTTCCTCAGAGTAGTGGTGGCAGTCAAATACCATTTCAATCTTCCTTTCCCACTCCAAATATGCCTCAGGATCATTCTTGCCTCGGAAAGGAGGAATCTTCAATTTTATACTGCCAAGGTTTCCATCCATCTTCTCCTTGCCTCTATCACGAGCTCTATCAACTCTATCTCTATCTCTATACCCATGTTACCTTTTCTGATGTTTATCTGCCTCAGACTCTTCTTTCGAGTCATACCCAACATTATCATCATACTCGTCATTGGCAACAACCTTACTTTTTAGACGGGAAGTATCACCTTGTTGGATTTTCGCAAACCAAGCTTCATGTTGGTTCAACTTATCATGAATGTCATTGAATTTCACGTCCATCCGTTGGAGCTATTGTTGCATTGTCTTGTTGGCCCTATAGGCTATATCGAGAGGGGGGTGAATCGGTTTTTCGCTAACTTTAAGTTCATTTTTCGATTCCTCTAAATTCTCTAGCCTATATTGATATTTTCTAAGTTCTCTAGGCTACTCAATTATGCAATATAAATTCAAAACAATAAACACAAATATAATTGCAAATAAGTAAAGAGAGTAAGGATAGAGAAATGTACGCAAGCGATTTATAGAGGTTCGGCAACCTTGCCTACGTCCTCTACCTTGAGATGCTCCCAAGGATTTTCCCAAATTCACTATCCTTGAATTTGTTACACTCCCTCTTTTTCTAGGATAGAGAGAAACCACTCTCTTTTTCTAGGCTCAAAAGAAACTTCCCTCTTTTTCTTAGGCTAAAGAGTAACCTCCCTCTTTTTCTTAGGCTAAAGAGAAACCTCCCCTTTTTCAAGGAATGAGTGTGTTTACAAATTGTGTAATCAAAGAAGGGTCTCTAGATAGGCAAGTGATTACAATGTTTAAGCACAAGGAAAAAGCCTATACAAGATTTGTGCTATTCTATATAAAGAATATGAGAATGATGGATGGTGAAGACTTTGTAGCTCTTGATTTGTTGTTGAGGCTTGAGGAAAATGAAGAAGATGATGAATAAAATTTCTGAGCAGTTCCTCTTGCTTCCTTTAGCTTCTAAGCCTCTATTTATAGTCCCTTGGATGGTTTGTGGACGTTGGTTGGAGCCAAAACAGAAGCTAGCCATTGTATCTCACAGAAACTAGCCGTTGGGGGCTTTCTGGCATAAAGGGATCGATCCTTTTACCAAAAGGATCGATCCTTTTCTTCATTCTGGGCTTCCGGGGCATTCTGTCAAAAAGGGATCGATCCCTTCTCCTAGGGGATCGATCCTTTTCTTCCAGAGGGCATTTTTCCTGCACTTTTGGGTTAGAAATGATGTGGTATTTGATCCTAATTCAACCCAAAACATTTTGGTACTTTTGTGGGAGTTTTTCTTGACTCTCTTTGATAAAAACATGGTCTAAATATTCATCAAGTGATTTTCTAAAATATTCAAAAACATTTATAAAGTATTAAGACCAATAAGAGTGTATCGATAAATCATGGTCTTAAGTTTGATATGATCACTTGAAAATGGATTGAGAAAATCATGTGTGATAAGGCAAGTTTACAATATGAATTCAAACATTAAAGCTTACTTAAGTTTTTGTCATTTTAAAATATATATGTCAATTTAAAGCTAACAATCTCTCCCTTTTTGATATGACAAAACTTAATGTAAATTTGCTTTGAAAATTCTTTAATAAAATACTCCCTCTCAAATAAAGCAAGATTTTATACAGCTCCCCCTTAATACAAGCATGGGTTTTGAAAATGAATTTTCAAACTATTTCTCCCACATTATCTCCCCCCCTTTATATCTCACCCTTTTAATATCTATCTCTCCCCCTTTTTGTCATAGCAAAAAGAAGGAAAAAATAAGAAAAAAAAATATGCTCCCCCTAAAATTATGGCTATGTGAGAAGAGATAAAAGAATATGCTCCATCCAACAAGAAACATGTTAGTACATGGGACTCATAGCACAAATAAATAAGTAAATTGTTCATAAAGAGTATGAAATATTCATGCAAAGAACATGACTTATGATCCTATACCAATTGTTTATAAATAATTTTGCAAGAAATTCACAATTGGTAATTAATGAAGCAAGTTGTGTATAAATATCTACTAAAGGCTATGACTTGCTCATTTCAATCTTATTAAGCACCTAAGTATATCAATTGTTCTTCTAAAGTCCAAATAAGGTGCATGGTAATACATCATGATTATGAGCTGAAATTAGATAAGATATTATATGCATGAGCTCATAAATCATTTTCAAGTAAGATTGTGCTTAGAATTAAATCATATATCAATTAACCACAAATAATAGCACAAAAGTGTTTCATGCAAAAGTGTCTTATATGAATTCTTCCCTATTTGTCATTTCAATCTAAGGAGCATGAGAAGAATCGTCAATTTAAAGCTCATACCAATTGGCAATTTAGTTTCGGCTTACCAATTATTGAAAATATGGTTACCAATGATACTAATTGTTATTTCAATCTAAATACCAATTGTTACTAATGGTTGACTTAGACATTTTGCATGAATCTAATATCTATGTGTAGTGTGTTCATGTCAAGAAAAAAATCATTCTAAATATGCAAGAACACAATCACACATCATCAAATATGCATATGTATCAATTAATCTTTAGCACACTATCATAGAGTATTAATTCATATTCATATTCACAAATTTATACCATATGGAAGATTCAAAAAAATCAAGGAATTCAAGCAAACACATTTTCTTCCATGGTTTCAAGCACAAAAATCCTATGCTCATTTTCCAATTCAAGTCCTTAACCAATTATGAGCAAGGAAAGATTCAAAATTACCATTTTAATCAATTAAGAGCCATATCCCTAGTTGTTATCATCATTTAACGTTCTAGAGGGTATATGCTATTTTAACTAAAATGGCTTCACCTAAGTGAATCAATATTATCAAGCTAAAATATATTTTATCATCAAAATCCATAAGCAATGAGTGAGGTTAAGCACATAATATCATGAAAACAACTATTCTCATCTCATAGGCATGATTATTGATTCAACTTAAGTAAACATGCATGTTCAACATCAAAACAATCAAGATTCAATGCACGTATATCAATTATTGGTGTTGTCATTAAAGATCAAGTTCTTTAATAGTTTGGCCATAAGAAAAATTTAAGTACATGGATGATAAATTTTCATGTAACTCAACATTTAGGATTCATTTATCATCACTAATTATAGGCCAATGACCATTACCAATTGTTGAGTTTACATTTGAAATCAATCCTTAAGGTCAAGTTTTAATTATTCTTCCACTAGATGTATAATTATCATGAAACCTAGTGTGGAATTGATAAGTCAAGCTAAGAGACATAATCCTATAAGCATGCTTGACTAAGATGAACAAAAGGAATGATCAATATTCGTGATGCACAAGTTCATCAAATTCTCAAATATATATACACAAATCATTGAAATAAATCTCAAAAATTATGTTTAAGCATTCATTGAAAATATATTTCAAGATTATTTCAAAATTTATGCAATTCATGAATGTTTTCAACAAGAAGAATGATTTTGCACTTATGAGTTCAGTAAAAATGATATTGATTGTTGAAAGTGATATCATTTATTGGAAATAATACAAATTGATAAAGTTGAGGCATGATATCAATGAAAAATGATTTTTCATATTTTAAAGTTCATCAAATAGAAGTTAAAACAATGAATTTTAAGTTGAGGAGAAAGAAGATATCAAGAGAATTGAGAAAACTTCTCAACTAAGGCTTATAAATGCAGAAAAGGCATAAATTGCCTAAAGGGATCGATCCTATGAGGAAAGGGATCGATCCCTAAACTCCAGAATCAAGTTTCTTGTATGTTTTTCCAAAGGGATCGATCCTGTATGTAGAAGGATCGATCCCTCATCCTGGTTCTGCAGATTTTTTACAGAAAATCCAAACTTTGAGGTACCAAAACTTCGTTTTTAAGTATTTTAAGTCCACGTAAAGGTTTAAACATTTGTAAAACATGATTTTGGACTTGTATGAATGAAAAACAAGAATGAAAAACCATTTAACAAAGGATTTTGCAATTTTGGAAGAATTTACACAATAAAATGCATTTTTGGCCTCAAAGGATGTCATTTTGAGAGTTAAGCACATTTTGACAAAACCAAAGCATTAGAAACCACAAATATGTCAAAACAAACTTGTTCACATAGGTTTTAAGCACATATATCATCAAATCATCATACTTGTGAACATTATGCCATGATTTCCAACATACAAGTTCTTCATTAGTGCACATGACATGGCATTTTGCATATATGACATATTTGGCAATTTGAGGCAAGTAAATACATTATCAACACATAGAAGACTTGCTCAAAATGCAGAAATCCAATAATCATTTCAAAATCATAAATCATGGTTTTCATTCAATGCATCATGAATTGTCCATCAAACACTCAACAATCATTCATCATGCCTTTTGCTTATTCACAATGCATCATTAATCATTAACCAATTTTCTCATCAAGGCATAAATAATCAAATAAAAAATTTAAGGAGTAAGGAATTAAGCTTACAAAGCTCCTTTGCTTGAGAGTGCTTTGCCTTGATGTATTGGATCCACCATTAGCCATTCTTTGAGAAATTGTTGTCACCTTGCTAATGATGGATTTCCAAGCTCTCCCTTTTTCTCATTAGCACAAGCAAACTCCATAAGGATGTGTTGAGCATTTAAACTCCATTGTTCCATTGTATTCCCATGCTCTAACACTCCTACAACAAACAAATTTATGCATGCTTTGGTACCCAAATTTTCTTGGATCCATTAGAGTTAGTACAAACAATTTTTGATCCTTTTAGGATCCATTTCAAACTCAATTCATCATTATTTATTGCATGCCTTGGCACCCATATTTTCCTAACAACTCTTCCTCTAAATGTAGTTTTTCTATATGTGCATGCTTGTGAAGAGTGTCCTATTCTATTGCATAGTGAGCATGTGAGAGATGTATCATGCATATAATTTTTGCTCACTAGGAAATTCTTTAGCTGAGTCTCTTTTTGTGTTGCATTATATCCTAACCCATCTTTGTCAAAGAAAGCTCTTTGGGTCTCTAACATGTGATCTAGCTTTTGTTGACCCATATAAAAACTAGAAAATGAGTTATGCAAATTTAAGTTCTTTTTATTCAACTCATTTATTTCTAAGTTAGCCTCTTCTAATTTCTTTTCAAATTCTAGCTTAGCATTTATCAAGGCTTCATTTTCTATTTTTAATTTAGCAATGATTTTCTTATATTTGGAGTTCATGCATTGAAATTCATTTGCTAAATCATTAAAGGCATTTTGTAGTTCACTAAAGGTATAATCATTATCTTCACTAGAACTACTACTAGCCTCATCATCCCTAATAGCCATAAAGCATGAGTAGGCTACCTCTTCATCTACATTTTCCTCATCGGAGCTATCACTATCGCTCCATGCAGCCACAAATGCTTTCTTCCTAGGCTTCCTATCCTTTTCCTTCCTAAGTAAGGGGCAATCTAACTTAGAATGACCCGGTTCATTGCACTCATAACATACTAAGGGGTCCTTTTCTCTTCTACTTGACTCTCCCCTTTGATTTCTCCTATTACTCTCTCTCTCTCTCTTTCATTCTCATAAATCTATTGAATCTTTATAAATCTATTGAATCTTTTGGCAAACATTGCCATTTCCTTTTCTTCCTTATTTCCACTCTCATCACTATCATCCTCATGAGTGGAAGACTTAAGTGCTACCCCTACTTTCTTTGAAGGCTCTTCATTTCTTTTCAATTTCATCTCATATGTAAGTAGGGAGCCCATAAGTTCATCTAGAGACAAGGTATTTAGATCTTTAGACTCTTCTATTGTGGTTACCTTTGCCTCCCAAGACTTAGGCAAGCTATTCAAAATTTTCTTTACCATTTCAACATTGGAATAAGCCTTGCCTAGAGCCTTAAGTCCATTAATTATATCATTAAACCTAGTGAACATTTCGCTAATGGACTCATTTTCTTTCATCCTAAATAGTTCATAATCATGTGTGAGCATTCCTACTTTGGTCTCTTTCACTTGATTGGTCCCTTCATGTGTGATGGCTAATTTGTCCCATATTTGCTTGGCATTCTCACATAGGGAGACTCTATTATATTCATTGGGACCTAATACACAAAAAAGAGTGTGCATAGCCTTGGCATTCAATTGTGCCACTCTCATGTCATTTGTGTCCCACTCATCCTCACTCTTAGAGACATCTTTTCCATCTACTTTCTTCATGGGAACTCTAGGACCATTTACTATAAATCTCCACACTTCATAATCATTTGATTGTATAACATTATTCTAGTTTTCCAATATGAATAATTTTCACCATTGAAGAGTGGAGGTCTAACTAATGATTGTCCCCCTTCTCCTAAGGATGTGCCTACATTCAAGTGAGCTATTTAAGATCGTTTTGCTTGATAGAGGTAAGTCTAAATCAATCTCGAGCCTAAGCTCTGATACCAATTGTTGGCTCTATAGGCTATACCGAGAGGGGGGTGAATCAGTTTTTCGCTAAATTTAAGTTCGTTTTTCGGTTCCTCTAAATTCTCTAGCCTATATTGATATTTTCTAAGTTCTCTAGGCTACTCAATTATGCAATATAAATTCAAAACAATAAACACAAATATAATTGCAAATAAGTAAAGAGAGTAAGGATAGAGAAATGTACGCAAGCGATTTATAGAGGTTCGGCAACCATGCCTACGTCCTCTACCTTGAGACGCTCCCAAGGATTTTCCCAAATTCACTATCCTTGAATTTGTTACACTCCCTCTTTTTCTAGGCTAGAGAGAAACCACTCTCTTTTTCTAGGCTCAAGAGAAACCTCCCTCTTTTTCTTAGGCTAAAGAGAAACCTCCCCTTTTTCAAGGAATGAGTGTGTTTACAAATTGTGTAATCAAAGAAGGGCCTCTAGATAGGCAAGTGATTACAATGTTTAAGCACAAGGAAAAAACCTATACAAGATTTGTGCTATTTTATACAAAGAATATGAGAATGATGGATGGTGAAGACTTTGTAGCTCTTGATTTGTTGTTGAGGCTTGAGGAAAATGAAGAAGATGATGAATAGAATTTCTGAGCAGTTCCTCTTGTTTCCTTTAGCTTCTAAGCCTCTATTTATAGTCCCTTGGATGGTTTGTGGACGTTGGTTGGAGCCAAAACAGAAGCTAGCCGTTGTATCTCACAGAAACTAGCCGTTGGGGGCTTTCTGGCATAAAGGGATCGATCCTTTTACCAAAGGGATCGATCCTTTTCTTCATTCTGGGCTTCTGGGGCATTCTGTCAAAAAGGGATCGATCCCTTCCCCTAGGGGATCTATCCTTTTCTTCCAGAGGGCATTTTTCCTGCACTTTTGGGTTAGAAATGATGTGGTCTTTGATTTTAATTCAACCCAAAACATTTTGGTACTTTTGTGGGAGTTTTTCTTGACTCTCTTTGATAAAAACATGGTCTAAATATTCATCAAGCGATTTTCTAAAATATTCAAAAACATTTATAAAGTATTAAGACCAATAAGAGTGTATCGATAAATCATGGTCTTAAGTTTGATAAGATCACTTGAAAATGGATTGAGAAAATCATGTGTGATAAGGCAAGTTTACAATATGAATTCAAACATTAAAGCTTACTTAAGTTTTTTTTGTCATTTCAAAATATATATGTCAATTTAAAGCTAACATGTCTGAAGCATGAATTCAATCTTTTTAAAGGCAGACTTATCACCTTCAGAAGACATCTTTAACAAGTGATATCCTCACGTGTTTACACTTAATCACTCAAGATGGAGCACTCACACTCGTGTTTCATTCAAGTAATTTGGCTTTTCGCTACTAATGTTTTCTCACACACTCATGCCTTTTTCCATTACTATACCTTAACTCTATAGGCTCATAATCGCACTAGAGACTCAGTCAAAGATTCAACCTCATAGAATCAACTAATTCACTAAGTATTTTCTCTTTTTCTTTTCACAGAAAGGTGCGACTAGGGTGACTCGAAGAAAGGAAGAAAAAAAACACTAGAATAACAAAAAAAATGGCCTAAAACTATATGAAGACGAAGGAATTTGGCCAAGATAGGGTGGGGACATCCATGGGTTCATTTTATTTTGTCGTTTCTTTAAAACGAGTACTCGCACGCCTCCTAACTCAACTGAATTTTTCTGTTTGAACAGTACCGTAAATTTTTTTTCTTTTTTTAAATTTTTTTTAATCTGATTTTGCGGTTTCCTTGAAAAGAGTAGGGGTGCGGCTAAGGTTGAAATAAGTGGCTGAAGAAGTGCGGCTAAGGTTGTGAAGAAGTGTGGCCAAGGTTGTGATTGGAGGAGTTTTGGTGTGGCTAAGAGATTGACTTGGAATAAAACTCAGAGTTTAACTCAAACATAACAACTAAGGGACTGAATTTGCACTAAATTTTAGAATCCAACTCAAACACAATAACTAAGGTGGCAAAATTTTCCAAGGATTCTACCAAAAGTGAGTGACGAAGCAACAAACCAAAAATCGAAACCTAAGCTCTGATGCCAACTGATATGCGTGGACATGAGAAAACGTGGAGTGAAATTTGAAAGGGCCTGAAACACAACATGACAGAAGTAAAGAGGATAAACGTCACTTTCTGGAACCTAGACCCGAAGCCTAAAGAGACTTGAACCTAAAGGTATTGGACCTTGACCTTACGAATAAGAATTCGAGAACCTAAGGTATAGCAATGGTGGATGGTGAAAAAGGAGGCGCCACAAGGAAGAAGACCTTGATAAGCCTAGTTGAGAGGGAACCTAAGAGGAAGGCACACTCAAATTCTGAAATTCAAAACTGATCTCTGTAATCAATAGCGTTTACAAGATATTTATAATAATACCTAGCACTTAAGCCTATAAACAAGTGGGCTGGAATTAACACCAAACAGAAAATAAGACTAAACCCAAATTCATGCCTAAACCTAGTTACATAAAATAAATAGTCTAAGACACAATATGACTCAAATGTGGGCTATTCAAACACTTAACCCATCTTAGAGTTAAGCTAAAATAAGACAGTAAACCATGCTCATGTCGTTTGGGCTTCCAAGCAAGTATAGATGTCTTCGGACTCTTCATGGAAGTTTCCTTGACGCTTCAATGAGGCCAGAGCTTGTTGCATTAATGAGGCCAAGGCTTGTTGCGTCTTCTTGGCTCGAGCTCGGGTAATTGGACCTCCTTGGATGACCAATGGATTCTTAGCATCACGAACATCACGAGCAAGTGGATCTCCATCACTGTATCAAAATCGTGTTCTTGGAGATAAACGATGTAATCATCTGGAATCACTGATCTCCTTTCCCTCGAGGATCTCCTTAATGGCACTTCCAATTGAGGTTGTTATTGCTCTTCAATATGAGTAGGATGTAACTCATGAGTGTCTTGATAATCTGGATTTGCACCTTGAACAATGTCAGACATAATTGCCTGATCATTCTCAATTGCAACTGTAGGAACTGTAACATGTTCTTCTTCAAAGATAAAGTTCTTGAGTTTGGCACCCTCATCATATTCAACATCCTCAATAAACTTAGCATTCCCTGTTTCGAAAAAGGATCTATTTGAGGGATCATAAAACTTGAAACCTCTAGATCTTTCTTAGTATCCAACAAAGTAGCAGCTTATTGTTCTTGAGTCCAATTTCTTTTCATTAGGCTTGTATGGCCTAGCCTCAGCTGGACAACCCCAAAATGTAAATGCCTAATACTAGGCTTTTTTCCTGTCCATAATTCATATGGGGTTATAGCTATTGCTTTGCTTGGATCTCGATTAAGAATGTACACTGCAGTCTTTAAGGCTTCTTCCCAAAGTGACTCTGGCAAAGAAGAATGACTAATCATACTTCTAACCATATCCTTTAGGGTTCGATTTCGTCTCTCAGCTACACCATTTTGACTTAAAGTCCCTGGCATGGTGTATTGAGGAACGATGCCACATTCTGCTAAATACTTTGCACAAGGGCTTGGACGTTGTTCACCTGATCCGTCGTATCTACCGTAATATTCACCGCCATGGTCAGATTTAACAGCTTTAATTTTCCTACCAAGTTGATTTTCAACTTCAGCTTTATAGGTTTTGAAAACGTCCAATGCTTGAGACTTCTCATGAATCAAGTATAAGTACCCATAATGAGAATAATCATCTATGAAAGTAATAAAATACTGTTGATCATTCCAAGAAGTTGTAGGGAATGGACCACAAATATTAGTATGAATTAAATCCAAGACGTTTAAACTCCTGTTAGCACCAGTTTTCTTTATATTTGTTTGTTTTCCCTTAATACACTCAACACAGATTTTGAAATCTGAAAAATCAAAGGAATCGAGAATTCTTTTTGACACAAGCCTCTTTATTCTTTGTTCAAAAATATGTGCTAAATGCGTGTGCCATAACATGGAAGAATTCTCATCAATTAATTTGCGCTTTGTACCACAATTATTTATATGCAAGGATTCATTAATATGTGAGGCATGAAGATCTAATTTATATAGATTATCAACTAAAGAACTTATACCAATAAGATTTAAATATTGAAAAAGACTAAATTTTTCATTTCCAAATGAACAAGAATATCCTGATTTGTCCAAATAAGAAATAGAAATTAAATTTCGTCTAAATGACGGTACATAAAAAGTCTCTTTCAAATCTAAATAGCAACCAAATTCTAACTTTAATCTAAATAAACAATTAGCCTTAACAGGAGCTCTTTTGCCATTTCTTACATAGATGAATCTTTCAGCATCAGTTGGCTTTCTGCTCCTTAGACAACCCTGCATAGTCACACTTATGTGAGTAGTTGCACCCGTATCTATCCACCAAGTGTGATTGGGTGCTAAAGCAAAATTAACTTCAGAAGAAACAAAGTTGAGAAGTTTACCCTTTTTGGCAAGCCATTTAGCATACTTGGAACAATCCTTCTTCACATGACCAGCTTTATGAGAAAAGAAACAAGTGATCATCTTATCTTGTTTCTGTTGCCCCTTAGGCTATAAAGTTCCAATATTTGCAATGCCTTTCCTGTGTTCCTTTTTCTCTTTCTATTGGCAGCATTGTTATTGGAAGAAGATGCTAAGTGAGCACTTTCTATCTTCTCTTGTTTCAACCTCTCTTCCTCTTGCACATACTGAGCAATGAGCTCATTAAGAGTCCATTTCTCCTTTTGAGTGTTATAACTTATTTTAAAAGGACTGAATTGTGTAGGAAGAGATATTAAGACTAAGTGCACGAGAATGTCCTAAGACAACTCTAACTTTAGTGCCTTTAGTCTTATAACAAGATTAGACATTTCCATAATATATTCTTTTATGTTTACTTTATCGCTATACTGCATTGAAACAAGCTTAGACAGGATTGTGTTTGTTTTAACTTTTTTATTTGCAATGAATCTGTCTGCAATTCGTTATAGGAAACTCTTAGCATTTTCTTCCTAAGGCATTGCGCCCCTGATGGTATCCAGAATTGAGTACTTCATGATCATCAGACTCATGCAGTTTGAACACTCCCATTTTTCATAAAGTGCCCTTTCCATAGCCATACTATTATCAGCAGGGGCGGGAGGTTTGTCAGACCTGATCGCATAGTCTAGATCTATACATCCAAGCACAATGGTAATATGCTCCTTCCATTTCTCAAAGTTAGTGCCATTAAGCACTAGGATATTATTCAAATTGGCAGATATAGAAGAAACATTTATTGTAAACAGAAAAGCAACAATAATAAGCTCACAATTAACAAATAATAAATTTGGGCCATATAAGATACCAAGCACAACATTAAAATTTAGTCTTTGGACATAAATTTTAATTTGTAAGTGATACTCTTAAACTTTATTAGTAAATATTGATAATTAAATCCTTGCCAACAACATGTCTTTCTTTGGGCGGACATATTGCATGCATGGTAAAAATAATTTTATTGCATATTTACTACCTTATTGTGTTTGTAATCCGGCCAAAAAATAACCTTCCTTTGGGCCGATTATTTTTTGCGTGGATTAAAAAACACAATCATTTAAATTCTTAAATGACAACCTTAATTTTCAAAATAAATAAATTAACATAAAAGAGGTCACTTTGGTGGCATTTTATATTAATTTAATTTATTTTGAACTTTATTTTTAACATATTATGCACATACAAAAAATATAGAGTACACAAATTTATTCACATTAATAGGGAGAGTGAGTACTGTCAATCAACTTAGAATATCATGAAATATTTTGTCATGAAATAAAATTTCAGAAAATATGTGCATAATATATCAAAACACCGAAATTACAATGAATGTTAAATAATAAATATTTAACAATTTCAAAAAATTTCAGACAAATCACCAAAAATTTTAAAATAAAAAAAATAGGCTAGACTGGAAAAACCAGTGGTCGAATGGCCACCAGATGGTGGCACGTGGAGAATAGTCCCACGCGCCTGTTTAACCATCTTCTTCATCGAGTTGAGTCGACCCGACCCGGTTGGAGATATGGGTCTGTTCTTGTTCTCTTTAGTTTTTGTTGACTTTTAGCCCCTTTTTGCTTTTTTTTTTTTACCGAAATTGAAGATTAAATCATGAAATCAAGTGTTTTATCTTCGAAACCCATGCAAAAACTAATAAAAACAACAAAGAATGATGATAAATCAGATCAAGAAATATGCAAGAAAACTCCATGAAACCCCAATCTCTTTTTCTTGATTTTTTTCAACCAAAATAAAAAATCTACCGAAATTGTGACTTTGATTCAACCATTTAAGTCACAAGAAACAATTATCATTAATCAATTTGAATTAAAACACATAAAATATTGTTGTTTTGGTTGAATTTTAATTTCAGGATTTAAAAATTTAAAGATAAAATTCATGAAACATGAAATAAAATTCCAGAAAATTGTTCACATGATTTTAATCCTTATTCCATAAAGAATAAAAGCCTTAAGGTTTTACACAAAAAATTTTAATTCTCAATGATCAAACATGAATAGGCTCTTGATACCACTTGTAGGAAAATTCATACAGATAAATTCACACAGGATCTCATGTTTAATCATTAAGAAAAGCAATACGAAAGCGTACCTAATTCCATTGGAATTGATTTTTTGGGGTTAGAGTCTTCCACGTCTAAACTTTTGAGAGAGTCTATATCTCACTCAATGATGGGATTTGATTGTGAGAATTACGTTATGTTTAGACTGGGGACCATAATCTATTTATACTTGAAGTACATTTTATTTTATTTTGGCCCATCATGAAAATAAAATAAAATAAAATATTGGGTCCCTACACATTGCAAAGCCCATACTAATTGAGATGTCCTAAAGTTCAATAACTTAAACTTTATTTGATCACTTTTAAATAGACTAAATACATTAGATAGCCTATAATGTATAATTAATTGATATATGTAGGCCTACTAAAGAATTTCTCAATAGTACTTTCCAAATGCTTCCCATTGACTATTCTAAAGCTGGCATAAGAGAGATAGGAGAGAGAGTGAAAGAGAACAAGAGAGAATAAGGTTCTACTCTCATTCCTTCTTCGAAGTTATGAAACTCAATGAGCTAGCTTCGTATATATATATATATATATATATATATATATATATATATATATATATGTAGGCTAAAAGTAAGGACCTCTTTTATATGATTCATGTATAAACTCATCCCATTATAAGTTTAATACATACATACATATATATAAATGATATAAGGTCACACTTAACTGGAATTATACTACTTAACTTGAGTATATTATTATCGAAATTACAGAAGTGTTCATTTATTTTACATTAATCAGAATTAAGTCCATGTTAAAATTGACTTTCCTAATCCACTTAATGAGATAAATCCAACAATATAGTCTGATTGTTAAGGTTTTATATATACCGTTTGAATTAAGTTATTAAGACTTTATGCCCTACTAACTTGAGTTTCCTGTATGCTTGTTTTATGTCCTGCACCAAATTCATGTCCTGCCATTTACGGTTTCTTCACTTTCTTTAATGTGTTTTTATTTCCTGCATTGCTTCTTTGCTCCATAAACTTCATTTCTGCATTTCTTTCACTGCTGAATGTTCGGTTCTTCCATGTTCATACTGCATGTTTGCTGCACATGTCTGTTTGCTAATTCTCCTGTTGTTCGCGTCAACTATTCTGCCCTGGGCTGTCTTGCTCTTGGTGTGTGCTGTTGCTGAGCAGTTGGTCGCCTTGATGGCCATTGCAGGCTGAAACGTGCAGGGCTGGGCTGTGTTGCTGCCCATGCTGGGAAGCTACCGATTTTGCCTCACCTGCGCTGGCAGTAGCTGGCATGTGTGCGGCTGGAGGCAGGGTTGCCAGGGGATGCATGGCTTGGCCGGGCTGACATGTTATTCACGGGTTTCATCTCAATTTTTTTTTCATTGTTTTAAGCTTTTGTTTCTTCATCAGAACTTCATTTTATTATTATAATAAGTTTAAAATATTATTATATTACTTTGGTATATTATTATATTTTTTTAGTTTATTAGTTTGTAATAGTGTACTTTAAATATTATAATTAGGTAGTTAATTATAAATTTTGAAATTATGTTTTAGTTAATTTTATTTGTGTTTATCAATTTAATTTGTCAATTTATATGAATTTTAAGTTTATTTTATCTTCGAAATTTCATGTTCTTTAAATTTATACATATTTTTAATTTTGTGCTCTTTAATTTAATCTTACAATTAAATTATCAGGTTCTTTAATCTTATTTGCATTTTATTTTATGCTTTATTTTAAGAAAATTTGGTTAGTTTGAATAAATTTAAGGTGAAATTATTTTAATATTTAACTGATCTTTGTGGAAATGATATTTCCAACTTTTATTTGTATTATTTATAGATTATGTATACTTTCGCATTAGATACATTTAGGTCACAACATTCTCAACAAAAAGCAAGCTTCCTGGTAGTGGAAGAGCTACTTAGGGTGGTTTATTGGCTAATGAGGTAATCGTTAGGGTTGTTTGGCTATCAACAATATTGGTCATCTGGTTATTCTAGCTGGTTGTTGGGGTTAAGGTAACAGTAAGAGGAGTAGTTGTTGCTAAGAGAGACATGACTAATGTTGTTTCCCACAAAATAACACCAATTGTTAACACCAAGAAAGGAAGGAGAAGAGGATCTCTTGCAACAAAAAATGATAAGATGGAAACGCAGTCAAAGGGCACCGAAGTTTGATGCTCTAGGATGTGTTTCGATGCTAAAGTTGATGTATAAAGGAAATATGAAGGTAGGAGAAACCAAGAAAGCTTGGAAAATAGCCAACTTTTAAGGGAGAGCCAAGGGGTTTTGGGAAGGATTCTGGTCAAAGATTGAAGGTTCCAATCCTTTCCTTTCTTCAGCCTTCGTTTAACGTACCTATGGTTAACTTGGATCACATACCTAGGGATTGGGATGTTTCAAAATGACAAGGTGATTGGCGCCAGATATCATAATTTTATAAGTTTTATTATGTTGGTGGATTATTTGTGGGGACCACATGTTCCTAGTTGACTCTGTCGGCCAGTGGAAAGGTTAAGCTTTTAATGATGGGGATTCGTACTAACAGCCTTATAAGACACTTTCTTAAAACCGAGTATTAGTGGCCAAGTCGAAAAAAAAAATCTAGCGGAGGTTTCGTTTAAATATTCAATTAAAAAAATCAATTACCTTTACAAAATTTTATATTTTAAAAATAATGCACAATAATTTTATTTTCAAGAATTTAGAACACATTTTTTTTAAAACAGATAACTAATCTATTATTTAATCATTAATTTATCATTCGATTATACAAATAAATTTTTAATATATTCATTATTTAAAATGCATTATCTATGATAGCAGTAACAAACGAAAATCATCATCATCATTATCACTGTCATCGTCAATGATACACTAATAAATGATAGAATCAATGTTAGCATTAATAATAAATAAATTAATAAATACACTTTATCTTTTTTAATTTCAATAATTTTGATAAAAAAATAATCAATTTTTTTTAATTTTGAAAACTCAATGTTAGTGTACTTAGAATTAAAATTCATCTGTCAAACATTTCAAAAAATCAAATAAAATTTGATAAAAAACAAAATTTCACTTATGCAAGTTAAAAAAAAATTTCTTTTATGGCCGACGGAGGCATGAGCCCCCACTAGGCCTCAGTAGGCTCCGCCTCTACTGAATATATTCCAAGCCTAATACTAATAATAATAATAATAATGATAATAACAACAACAACTTGAATAATTTGTTTTGTCAATCAAAATCCTGCAAAGGTGGGGTTTGGAAAGCTGTAATGCAAGTCATGCACAAGCTAAATTCTCCAACTTGAAGGACCAAAGAAAAGCCAACGTTCATAATAAGATTTAAGACCGGCACTTTTTGAAATTGATGCGTGCCTTCTCTCTCTTTCTAATTTGTCCTTACATTTGCCTAGTAGTGGTAAGTGGCAACTGGCAAGCATGACTTTCAACTTGGGTGTCAGAGCGAGGGTTTTTTTTTTCTTTCAAATGATGACCTCATGATAAAGAGGTCGACTTGAGAAGAAAAGAAATCACATGTTTTAGAGAGGGAAAGAAAGATTGAAAAATACAAAGGGAATTGGGGGATCACATGATCAGATTTAACTAAACCAGAGAAACTGTTTCAGGTCCACCTGCCTACCTACATGTAAATGTAAAATGTGTGGCAGAGCAGCCTTAAGTGTTGTCAATTTCTGTGCCTGCAGGCTGATCAGCTCACTCCATTTACACCCACGTCCTCATTCCACATTCCATTGCTTCCAGGCATTGCACACCGTTCCAATCTGAATTGTCTCTCTTTTTTTTTTTTTACAATTTGATTTGTCCTCTACTCTCGCCTGCCAACAAAATATCTTAAATTATTCTCTGTTTACTTCCCAAACAGTAATAAAGCGTACGACATACAATTTATTCAATTTTTTTTACTTTCAAATTTCTTTATAATCATTTTATTTGAATTTTATTGAATAATTATTCGAATTTATTTTTTTTATTTTAGAGTCGAGGTCAAGCTCAAACTTTTCGAGTAATTAGTTGATTCGAATTGAAACTTTTTAATATTTTGTTCAAGCAATTCTCAAGCTTCATCAAATTTTTTTAATATATATTTAATATTTTATTATTAATTTACCATTTTACACTCAAAATATATAATTAAAGATTGACAAATCAAACCTATCAAATTAAGTTTGGATTTATCAAGTTGAACTTGAATTACTCTAGTATTCTGTTGAGTTGAACTCGAATTTCAAAAATCAAGTTTAATCAAACTCGAGCCGAATTTTGAACCTGGAATTTACAAATCGATATAAACTCAAGCCTGATAATGGATCGTCTCGACTCGATTTAATTACAACGTACTAAGTATATGTTGTTCTTTTTAATTACTAATTATAAGACAAAAAAATTTATTTGTTGCTAAATATATTTGTTTGCCATATAGTTATTGCATTTTTATCTTTCTCAATATTTTCAACCCCATATAACTGCTACTTTTACTAGGTCATAAGTCACGATTGTCTACTTTGCTTTCGCTCTCCCCAATTTTGGAATAATTAAGGAAGGGGGTGAGCTTTTCTATGGCACCAGAGAATATTAAAGGTGAGATTTGGGACCACAAAGCTTTTCTGCCACTCGAACACAGCATATAGAAAAATACATATTTAAGAAATGATATGTCTGTATTGCTACAGTGTGAAAATTTAGACAAAATTATTCGGCGGCTCGTTGATTCTTTGTAACTGAGGGTTTGAAGCTCTTCCATTTGTTATAAAGGGAATAAGGGATTAAATATCAGTTCAAGATTGTTTGTCAATTTGTCAAAGGTGAACATACATCATATTTATACTAATAACCACATACAAAAAGAAAATTCATTACCAAGACTTGTGACTCAATTGGCAACGCAAGCTGAGTTTGTGGGAAGAGCTCTCGAGTTCGACTCCCACTAAACACATCTTTGGGGAGGGGTGAAGAGCCTTAACTGTGACTAAACCTTGAACAGAATTAGTCTCAAACCGTTAAAACGGATAAGAATACTTGTGGTCTACACAAAAAAAAAAAAAGAAAATTCATGGCTTCAATTTAAAAACTTGAATTTTGATTTGTTAGATTTATAATACACATGAAAATATAATTTCATAATTATTTTTAAATTCATGAATTTGTTAGATTTCTATTAATTTAATGATGAAATTAAAATACATAACTTTGAAATTTTTAAATTCATCTTTTTATACCAATTAAATTTATGGCATATTAATCCTTAAATAGAAGTGGCAATTGTGCGAGTTCAAGTCTGGATTCGGGCTATTGGATTTATTTCAAGCTGTGGTTGTTATATATTTTGAGTTCAAATTGTGTTTGAATTATAATAAAATTAATAATTAATTAATTTATTTTTAGTGTAAAGTTTAGATTATTATGGGTTTGGATCAAGTTGATCTCCAGCTCAAATTGTTCCAATTTCGTTCTTCTTGAAGTTGTAATCTTTTACTTTATAACCAAGGATTTGGATGGGTTTGGGTTAAAGTTTTCAGGCAAATTTTCATGTTTGAGTTCATTCTACCACTTTTATCTTTAACCAAAATTGGTAAAATTGATGTAAACCTAAAATTCATGCATGATTCAACCCAAACACGACCTCGAGCCCCACTAAGTTTACAATATTTCTGAATTTGCCCAATCCAAAAATCTAAATTGACTTTAACCCAAAAAACCTAACTACAAACAACTCTAATTTATTTCTAATTTATTAAATATAGTATAAGTTTATATACATTGAAATACTAATTTACTAATATTAAATATAAAATAAATTAACTATTAAACTACTAATATTTTATGATTCTAAATTCACATTAAAAATATCTTTTTCTTAATGTTGTACAGATGACTGCAAGAAAAAAGTGCAAAGATTACGATTACATAAAAACATTAACTACAGTTATTGAAAGTACGTTTATTTTAATATCTTTAACTACAATTTTTTATTTTAATTGCATTGTTAGCCATCATTGTGGAGATTTGCACTCAACCTGCGAAGTATTGTCCGTTTTGACCCGAAAGTCTTACAATTTTGTCCTACTAAAAGTGCCTTATAAGTATAGGTTCAAATCTCTATATGTATAAAATTGCAAAGCCTTACAAATTCCTGATGTGAGCTTGAGGTGTTACAAGCTCTCTCACTTTAAAGCTTGACATCCTCATCAAACCCAATCAGAACAAAACGTGTTTAGGTCCCGTGTTTTGACTGATGGATTGCCTCTGATACCATTTATGGAGATTCGCATCCAACTTGCAAGATATTATCCGCTTTGACCCGAAAGTCTCATTATTTTAACCCACAAAAGGCATCTCACAAGTATGAGTTTAAGTCTCTACATATATAACATTGCAGAGTCTCACAAACTCTCGATGTAAGATTGAGGTGTTACAATCATAGATCTAACTACGATATAAATATAAACGTAGTCTTAGATTATATTTTTTTTCTCTCATTATTTTAACGTATTTTTTGAAATCAGATTAATTGTATATAAACTATGTTTATATCTTTAACTGAATATGCTTTTATTTAAATAAACATTTCTTTATTCTAAAGACTAGGGTTAATATTAAATCGTAGTTTATACTATATATGATTGTTGAAAATGCATCATTCTAATATCTCTAACTATGAATTTAAAATTTTATAACTTTTCAAATTTCAAATGCCAAGGCTCAATTTTTTGTCTTCCAATATTCAAGTACACTAAAAGTATATAAATAGACTACAGTTTTTTTAGTTTCAAACGTAATATTTTTTAGGCTCAATTCTCAATGTTCTATCTTTTAAAATTTGCGTACATTAAAAGTATATAAATAGATTAATTTTTTTTATTCAAATGCAAACTTCTGTGGATCAATACTTAATGTTTTGTTTTCCAAGACTCAAGTAAATTAGAAAAGCATTTTACTTTCATGAATGGCTACTGCTAAGTTATTTATGAAAAAACATTTTGCTATTTGAATAAATTTAAATATGATTTTTGTTTATTAATATGATTTTGCTATTATTGTGTTTAAACATAGTCTTTTATAGCTCAATGTTTCTTCTTCCAATATTCATGTACATTGAAAATGATTTATCATTTATGATATGCAGTTACTGTTTGAATAAATTTAACTATGATTTATGGTTTGAAACGTAGTTTTTGTGTTTGATGTTTCGTCTTTCAAGATTCACGTATAATAATCAAAGATTATAGGTTTTATCCAAAGTATAGTTTAATTTCTAACTTGATCGTGGTCTTTACTCTTTATATTAAATGTAATGGTTTTGTGTATTTTCAAATTAAATTACTATTGCAAAAAACTACGGTTTTAAATGATAACTATATATATATATATATATATTTTTAGTTTATTAGTAGACTTAGAGTTCACTACTCACTCGTTAAATCCTTTCCTCATTTTGAAAACTACAATTTTCTCTCTTAGTTTTGCTTTACCATACAAAAAACCATTTTCAGCTTAACCTTACTTTGAATAGAAAATCATTTTCATCAATTAATAATCTACCACAAACGTTGTTTACTCTACAATCATTTTCAGCATAACCTCATTTTGGACAAAAAACCCATAGAAAATAATCTTTTTATAGGTCGACTTTAACGATAGATAAAACACTACTAAACAGCTATTTTAGAGATGATTAAACATTTCCATTTATATGCAGTGAGATCCATTTCTTAATGCTTATTTTTTATTTTTTGTGATTTTTTTATTTTATTATTTTGATTCTTAATAAAAATTTTTTACTTGTCTCTAAAGATTGCAAAAATATTTTTCTTTTTATTTAATCTAGTTCCTACACAAAGAGGTTAGTTTTCCAGACTCCCTCTTTTCCAATTTTTAGAGTTTAATTTATGCTAGTTTTTAGTACTAAGGTTTTCTTTCTTTTGAATTTGTTTAGTTTAACAATTTTTTTGTAGATTTGAAGGTGATTTTTATTTACATGTCTTCTGGTTAGAGGTTCTCTTATTCCTTTGTTGTTGCACATTTAATTTTTGATCAAAAAATTAATGTCTAAACTATTGCAATAGGATCTCAAGGAATACTATTGGCAGAAAATAATTCATCTAATGTTTTGTGAAGTCAGGATTCTTTCTCATTAATTTGTTTGATTTAGAGTATTTATGCGAATAACTTTTTTAATTGAACAAATTTTACTATAATGTGCTTTTAATTAACACGATTCTTTAGATTTATCAATTTTCTGCGCCAAAGAGTTAGATCTCATATTGTTAAGGTGTAGATGGCTAAAAAGCTTATACATAGCAGGTGCTTTGCCATTTTACTTGAAGAGTAGATTCTCAAATAATTTACCAATTTCTTAGTGGTGACAAACGTGTTATACTTGGCAATTTATTTGTCATATAATATTGTTAATGTGAATCTAACTCTTTTCCGAAATGAAGTTTGTTGTTTAATGATTTTTGTCTGGTTAATTTGTAAAATTTAGGAATCATGAGTTAAAGTGATGCATTTTGGGAAGTTAACTGATCCTAAGCATCATTGTTTGTGGGAGCTCTTGTGCAGAAAAAATTTTGATTGTCTTTAAGAAAGTATTGAATTTTATCATAATCAAATTTTATTAACTTAAACACATTCTTAAAGTCTCAAAATTTCTTCTGCACAAGAACTCCTATAAATAATGAAAGGTTAGAACTAGACATGTTTAAGGGCCAGGTAGCCAATTAAAACCCAAAATTTAGCTCAATTTTTTAATGGGCTTGGACAAAAAAAAAAGAGGCTCAATGAACAAGGTTGGACAAAAAAAAACATAAGCGTGATGAATTTTTGAGCCAGGCTTGGGCTTTGCCTTTGGAGACCTAGGCCTGGCTTGTCTCAACCCGAATATTATTAATATTAAATTTTTTTATATATTTTATTAAATATAATATAATTATATATATTTCAAACATTATTGATTAATAAACATTATACTTATTTAATATGGAAATTAACATGTAAAGTTTGACAAATTAAATTAAATTTTAAATAGAATAAAAGAATAAAATATAAAGAAATAAAAAATTAAAATAATCAAAATGTAAAAGAAAAAATAAAATCGGGCTGAGCTAGGCCGGTCCTGGGCTTGAATAATAAATTATATTTATAGGCCAGGGCTTAAATTCAAGTCTAAATGATTAGGTTGGGTTGGGTCGAGCTCAGGCCTATATATAGTCTACTAATATAGAGCTTACGCCCGACCCATGGACACCTCTAGTTAGGGACTTTAAACACAATAATTCCTAATTTTTACAAACCAGCAAAAAAAATAATAATAACATTGCATTCAGAAAGCAAATTAAATGCACATAAACAATGTCGTATGATATAACTTCCCTAATATAACACATCCAGCATCATTGAAAATTTGGTCCATTAATTTGACAACCTATCATTTCGAGTACAATGGTAGATGAAGATGATGCAAACTAAGATGATAATAGTTGAAGAACTAGCAAAGAAGAGAGCTTCACTATTATGCACATTATGGGAACAAAATCTTCACATATCTTTTGCGCTGAAGTCTTTAACATAGTTTCTTTTTTTCTTTTTGAGTTGAAGTCTTGAAGACAGTTTATATGCATGAAAATATGGTGTAATAATGTTTTGTAGTAATTACTTTGTAATATTTTATTTAACGAAATAAAATAGTACGGTTTATCCAATATGCATGATCCATTGATTTTAAATTAAATTAAACCAAAATTTATAAATAATTTAACCATTTATTTTATTTTAAAATTAGACTAAGTTTAAAAATAACATTGTCTGTTTTCTATAAGTTTAACTAGAGTTTCTCCCCAAATTGTGATCTATCAAAATTTTAGCCTACACTATATGAGAAAAGACTACGCCAAAATAAGGTACGGTTAAAAGGAACATAATCTTTTCTTTTAGATTTTGATTTTTTTAAACATAATTTATAAGCTTTCTTTTCTTTTTTTTTTCTAGAAGTGTATTATCTTCTTATTTATGAGTAGGAATGTAAATGGGGCAGATACCCACTATTTTCTAGATACTCGATCCCGAACCCTATTAGTAACTAATAAATCTGAACACTAAAATGTCACGACCCGAAGGCTACGACTTTCTCTAGATTCTCATACTTTTTCTCTCTTACAAATTTATGGACTAAATTTTTCTTTTTCATTTTAAGGTTTGTATTTGGTGTCAGTGTAGTTACTACTCTAATTTCACGAATTCTCTATACAATACTTTATCACACTTCTAAGTTACATCCCGACTCGTTGAACAAAATACGTACTGTGTATTAATTAAAGTCTATACATGTAAACAAGAGATTTACAAAGAACGTATACCTCAAAGGCAATGAAGTGGATTCGAAGTACGGTGGTCAGTATTAAGCTTATATACCGTATCTGATGCCCACTTAGCAGCTCGCATGGCAAATATTAACTTCAATAGTTTGAAAAGAGATGAAATTTAGTGGGGTGAGCAAAACCACGACTCAGTAAGATACTAATATAAATGCAGGAGTAGAATTATACTGTCTTCAACCGTAATGCTTAGAATTTGCAAGTTTGCAATTACAGTTAACCTTTTTCATCGATAACATCTCAATATCTCAATTCTTGTCATTTGTCTATCACTTGGAATTCTAAATAAATCATCATAATCACTTTTTAGTTTTCTCATCATTATACTATAGTGCATAGCACAACAATATGTCGTGTCTAATTTGAATATCATGTACTACTAGTTCATACTCCCAATTGAGATATCGTATCAAGTCACTTTTCGTTTTCATAATCATACTTCTGTATTCTATCATAATCATATCATATCATATCATATCATTTTCCATATGGAGAATTATGATCACAGTGGTATGAAGTCATAATTCTCTTCGTGTATATTTTATATTCATGTATCATATCATATCATATCATATCATATCATATCATATCAAGACATCATGTAGATGAAATATCGTTTCCATCAAGTCATGGTACTCCTCATATACTCTTCATGTTTTTGTACCATATAAGGTCATGACATATCTTATGTAAAAAGCATACTATTATGTCATAATTTACTAGGCAACTTATGTAATTTCACTGTATGAACCGCTATCATTTCAAATCATATCATATATAATTTAAAACATGGTTAACATATGAATTTTTAATTCATTTCATATTTAAGGTTGAAAGCATGCATAATTCTCTTTTTATATCATGTCAATTCAAAACATGTCTTTTCACTTTTCATATCATGTTAATTAAAAACATGTCTTTTCATATCATTTCAAATCAAAACGAGCACATTTCTTTTTTCATATCATTTTAAATCAAAACGTGCACATTTCTCTTTTCATATCATGTCAATTCAAAACTTTTTTCATATACTATAAGTCATATCAGGTCTAGAGTTCATATCAAATCAACTATACTCCAGACCACATATCATTTCAAGTTCGACACAAAATCATATATAAATCATAAAGTGTCGAAGTCATATCACATGTACTTTTAAAACATGTTTAAAACATGTACTGTTTCAAAATATATTTCATTTCAAACATATCTCATGTACTGTATAAATAATGTCAAGTCTAGAGTTCATATCAATAAAATCATACTCTAGACTTCATATCATATCGGTTAAAGACTAGGCTAGATCCCAATCACTCTATCAATAAAGGCTTAAATCACTGTAGCTAGCAGTGAAAATCATGTCATCGTCCCCTGAAAACCAACTAGGGCGGTATCTATGGCCATAGACCTCATCTCTCTCAGCCCCACTGATCAGGTATGACTGAGACCTGTCCACAACTATTGTCGGACAAGCATCTCTGCCTAATGAGCAAAGCTCCAATTAGGCGATTTCCACTATGCTTTATTGAATTTAATTCTTTTAGGGTGCCTACAGTTTCATAAAACATTTAAATCTTTATCTTTTCATGTCAAAATCATGTAAAGCATATGATAAAATTCTTTAAGATGCTTCATATATAAAAATGTGTATCTACCATATACTTTCATTTTTAAAACTAATCTATACTTTATAGCATTCATATAAGTGTTAGTATAACTTCTCAAGTTGTAATAAGTTATACTTAAAAGCGATGCTATAAAACATTTCAGTATGCAACTTCGGTAATATTTTTATCAAATACAGTGAAGCGATTCATTTAACTTTATCACCATCAATTATTCGATTTCAAGACTTTCTTTTTGTTCAATCAGTAAATCACTATTCAAATCATTCAATATTCATTTCATTCAATATTCAAATTGCTCAGTACTCAAATTATTCGATAATCAGATCACTTGGTATTCAAACCATTCAGTATTCAATATCCTTTTTCGATAATTATCGACTATAACAATCATTTGTACATTTCATTATCGATACTAGGACCACATCATTAGTATGAATCCTCTTAGTATCTATAAGTATTTAAATACCAAGTTTCTATGTAGTTATCAAGATACTGAAATTATTCAAATATCGATACCCTCATTCGATATCTATTCCAAAGTCGACATCGAGGATCACAGAACCACATGATCAATAGTCACTTATCAAATCCATTTATGGTTTGACCTATTGGCACACTTTCAAAATTTTTGACCTGAGGTTCAATTTCTTTCACTATCATAAAATCATATCACAATCCTCAATTCACTTTTCATATGGCCTATAGAACGTAATAGCATGCTAGAATTATCTATAAGACATCATTCTTTTCAATTTTTGGTTGGCAATTTACTCACTTAAACGAATTTGCCAATTTCCACTATCAACAATATTTTAATCGTTTAAGTCACCTTGCGACTATCCATGTTATTGCAAAAATTTCAATTCACATTTATTAATATCGATATGTACAAATACATTTTTATGTAGAAGTGTATTCCATCAAATACATATAAAATCTCACAATCTACTTTCTTATTATCATCGTCTCAGTCATATCACTAAGACAGACCTTTCATCATGTCCTCTAACTTTCTCCAAGACACTCAATTGTGAGAGAATATTTTTCGATACCCATTCTAAGATCATAACCGAATTCTGTATAGTCTCATGTATGACACCCATTTATTTGAATTTATCAATTCTGAAATCATTTCTCGATTGATAATCTAACAATTCAGTCATTCGACCATCTAAATTTCAACTTCGATTTTCTCTCTTAGTTATATCATATAATTATTGTTCTTTTATCAGTGATTCGCCTAATCAATATTCCACCTTAATTTCAGCTTGATAGCCACTTTGTAATGTTGAGATAACTTGATTTGTCGATTCTATAAGGCTTAAACTATATGATCCATCACGTTATCGTGCTCAACGATCTATCTTCTCCTCGATTTTAATATCAACTTTTTTCGGTAATACAATAAAGTCCTTTAAATGTTTATTTTCAATAATTATCCCTAAGATTCCATGTATGTGAGAAACTTAATCTTTTTCCTCAAACATTTTCCTAAAAATTTCAGCAGCATAACGACTTAATTTTTACTAAACCTCCTGCAAGGAAAACACAATTTATAACCACAACCATTGATTCTCACAATTTCTTTATCTCTTACTAAGATTCCTACCACAAATTGTAGGTCCTTTTAGCATAAAAAATCATTTTAATAATCATTCATCATGAAGATCAAAATTCCAAAACATACAATATAACACTACCACTACTTTATAAGAGTATCTTACCTGACGCTGAAACTTAGCGCCTTAACGAGCTCCAAGCTTCGTCGAAAACCAAATCACGTCTTTGTCACCTCCGCTACAATTTCGACAACACCAATTGCACTTACATAAATATATATTAATAAACTTATTCAATAAATATCAATCAATTTATTGTTTTTCCTTATCAATTCTTTTCTTTTCTTTCCTTCCTTTTCTTCTCTTTCTTCTTTCTTCTCCTTCTCTTTCCTTTCTTTCTTTTTCTTCTCTTTCTTTTTTCCTTTCTTTTCTTTTCTTCTTTCTTTTCTTTTTCTTTCCTTTTTTCTTTTTCTTTTTTTTTCTTTCTTTTTTTTCTTGTCTGAACCGGTTCAAACCGATTCAGACCTGTTCAGCATCCCTGGCCGGTTCGGCCACCGGCGATCCTCCTCTCCGTCGATTCAGCCTCTCCACGGCGAGCTGGTGTGGTGCTGGAACCGTTTCTGGTCTCCGTTTCCAGATCGACGACGGCGGCGGTGGCAGATCTGGGACGATGGTTCGGTCTTCCGTTTTCTCCTTTCTTCCTCCCTTTTCTCTTTCTTACTTCATCGCCGACCCTCCCTTCCTCCAGATCGGACCTCATCGGAGCCTCGCAAAGTGACTACGACATGCGGATCGGCTGGTGTCACCTCCTTTCCTTTTCCTTTTCTCCTCTCCTTTCCTCTTCGATTTTCGTTCGTTTTTTTTCTTTCCGTCATCGGCTTTCTCCTTTCAGTAAGTCGGCATGTAACAGTCTGAGTGTACATTTTTACACAATAATTACTAGTATTTTACACATTTTTACTGGTTGGGCTGTCTGTGATGCCTTTAACACTTGATCCTTAACACTAATAAATTTGAACATTTATTCAATAAATTCGAAATATAAAAATTTTTACAGCATTTCATACACTTTACATCCCCTGTTTCTATTTTACAATAATGTGGTACTATATACAAGTGTCCGAATATATAAGAGAAGTGACTGTACCTTTAAATTTCCAATACTCTTTGTCCCAGTGTCTACTCACAGCTATATTTATCCGAGGAAACCATCAAATAATCTTCGTAATTAATCTGGAAATTTTGAAAATAAGGGGTGAGCGAACCACATACTCAGTAAAAGAGTCATATGCTGCTTGATATAATGAAAACTATATGCCGTAAAACATTTATTTCCTAACGGTGTACTAAGCACAGTAAAGGAAGGATACTATAGTCGGCCGAGAAATCCAGATGGAGCATGGAAGGTATTTTAAAATACCTATCTTGTCCCGGAAACCTAGAGCAACTATAAAGAGTAATAAATAAATTGTTTTATTTCAAAACAATTCCTTCTCTTTTCTCATAATTATAAAAATGGTATAAACCATTTTATTATTTCACTTCAGTACACCGATTTCAAAACACGTGACAGTACAGTGATAAAACAGTAGTCACAATAAACAGTCTTTTCAGTACAGTAACTTATAAATATTCAAATCACTAGATAATACTTCAATAATTATTTCTATTTAAAAAATAATTTTCAAAGTATTCTTTCTCGATAACAGTAATTTTCTTTCAGTTCAGTAAACAGTGTTCTGTACAATTTAGTTCAGTAATTAGAAATCAGTAGATTTCGTTTCAGTAAACAGTAATCAGTGGCTTTCAGTTCAGTAAACAGTAATCAGTAAGTTTCAGTTCAGTAAACAGTAGCTTTCAGTTCAGTAAACAGTAAATGGTAGCTTTCATTTTAGTAAAACAGTAATCAGTGGCTACCATTTCAGTAAACAGTCAACAGTAATAGTACAGTAAACAGGATTTAGTAAATCCTTTCAACAAACAGTAATCAGTAAGTGAGACTAGGCATCACCCTACAATTAAATCATGCTATCTTCGTCCACTAAGGGACACAGTATCAGTACTGAGATCTATGGTCATGATCTATAATAAGTCCTCGGTGTACACTTGCTAGGTAACATCCGGGACGCTGATGACTAGCTGGTCAATCAGCCACGTGACAGTAACAGTAACGGTATAATGCATGAAACTCGAGGCCTAAGTCTCAAAACAGTATAAAACCGTACCATAGCCTTTATGAATTTTAAACACAGTAATTTGAAATATTTCACATTTATCCATAAGGCTTACAATTTTATATATCATCACCTTTATGGAAATTTTAAATTAAATAAAATCAGTATGTAGTTCCATAAAGGTATAAATATTCATCTCTTTCCCAAAAATACCTTTAAGAAGTTTAATTAAATTACATAATTTATTTCAAGTATTACTTCCAAAAAGGTATTTATTCTCATTTTCACATACCGTAAATCAGGCGGTAAATATTCATGTATCAAGTGAGAAGGTAAATAAATTTTCAATTTGAATATTTAATATCATATAAAATAATCCAATTTCTCACTTTAATAAAATATAAAACATGAATATATAATTTTCCATACTTTCTCATAAATTCCAACTTATGGAAAATTGATGGAAATTGTATTCAAAATTTCCCATTTAAATTATCTCATGCTTCTAAAATATTTTATAATATTTTAGAATATTTTTGGAAATTTTCCGACAGCATAACAGCTGCGGATTCCAAACCTCCTGCACACAAGTACAGTTTATAAACCAGCTTTTCAACCACGACATTTTTGCATGTTTTAAACCAAGTCATGCTTCCAATATTTCCATAAAATTTAACTTGATAAAACATGCATTTTATTATATCACTACAACTTACACACTCCCCCTTACCAGTATTATGAAGTCGAGCTTCTCGGTTGCTTTTACCAAATTCCGTTGACTTGGGCTGCAAAATAATTTTATCAACAATTATTAATATTTTTCCCTCTTATTTTTAATCCACTAGTATTCATAAAATGCAGCCACTAATATTCTGACACAATTACAACCAGTATAAATTATACTAATGCTAAAACTCAACTTACTCATTTTAGCTTCTTTTTCGATTTTAATTCCACCAATAATTCTTTTTCAATTTCTATAGTTATTTTCTACCCGTAACTTCAATTTTCAACATATTTTACCCATTTAAATTGTCATGGCTGAAACCCTCTTTATGGCCAATTCATGGTTTTTGTCTCTTTTTCCTTAAATTGTTGCTTCTAATTGATAAAGGCTTGTCCACGTGAGCCTTCTTTGCCATTTTCTTGTATGAACCATACATTTCCCTTATTCTTTCATGCCAACCGAAACCTCCCTTCACTAGCTCAATTTTGCTTCTTCATCATTTCAAGTTTCTAAGCTTTCTATTCAACTTATTTATATTCCATCAATCATTTCTCATCATTTTCATACAATTTCTAGCATGATTTCTTGATTGTTCTCAATCTATATCAAGATCTCAACTTGTGCTAATTCTATGATCTAATAAAGCTTAACTAAAAATAATACTAGAACCATGCTTCTCATGTTAAGATACCTATAAATCCATCATTTGATATCAAGGAAACCATGAACTTGTAGTAGCTCACCTTAACCGAATTGTCCACTCCAAAACAGAATTGTTCTGCCTCACGTCAGTCCTTCTTGGTGATTCCAAGCTATTCCAAAGGAGGAAAGGTGGATAGGAAGGCTTAAGTGGTTAAGTATCAAAGGTGCATAAATTTGCCAAGTTTCCTTGGATGAACGAAAGCCAAACAGAATGAAATTGAGCAGCAAACAGAAAACCATGGAGCAGCAGGGGAAGTCGGCAAAGGAGGATGAAAATTGCTGGAGTTTTAGTTCCATTTAATTTTCTATTCATTCATGTCCTCCAATAATATGTTGCCACTTAGCTACTTATCTCTTTTCTCATCATTTCATATCTCATATTGCGTTAAAATGGGCAGCAACGGCAGCAGAAAAATTGTGGCAGTGATAGATTTTGCTGCACGTTTCTTTGACTTGATTTTCTCATCTTTTTATAGTTTCCAACCAACAGCAGTCAATCATATTTCCAAATACAATATTTGCCTTGTTTTCTTTTTCTTCTCTTTCTTTCATCATTTTTCTTTTCTTTATTGAACATTAAAACAAGACAAGAAACTCCAGCAAAGAAGTGGCGGTGATGAAGTGGGCTGCACGTCTCTTTTGACTTGTTTTCTTGCTTTTAATGTATTCTTCAGCCACTACAATTTATCCCATGTAAAATATTAAAAATCTCCTCCTTTAAATATTATTTATATTATATTTTGTACTATAAAATCTTCAACCAAATTTCATTTGAATGAATCTAACTAGGCAGACTTAACAGCAGCAAAGGTGGCGTATGGAGGCTTATTTTGCTGCTGCCTTCTTTTTGCTATTCGATTTTATCTTGTTTCACTTCTTCTTTTCTCTATATTTCAACCAATCAAAATTCATCTCATGTCAAGCTACTCTTCTTTTCTTTAAATCAGATTTGGTTGAGATTTTATACCACAAAATCACCTCTAAACGTGTGGCTCACAACAGCAAGAGGAAGTGGTGTACTGCAGTTCATTTTTAGCTGTACGTTTACTTGATTCAATTTACCTCTTTTGAGCTATAATTCCTCCAATTATTTTCAGCCAAATATTCCCTTAATAACTCCCTCTTTATCTATCATCATCTATAAATTTCACACCACAAAACTTCCAAAGAAAATTAGTATCCTGTCGTGTATCATAACAGTAGAAAACTGATACACGGTTTGCTTAAATTTTCTCATCTCTTTTATATGCTCCATTCTATCAAGTTTAATCACTTGTACAATAATAATTTTTCCTCTCTTATAATTCACATATTTACATATTATACTATAGAAATATCACTTTCATGTATAAATTTCAGATTTATTTTCTTTATTTCTTTCTATACCTCCACTTCATCATGAAATATTTATTTCACCTCCTATACACCATATTATAAATTATAAATCCAATTATTCCAATTTCTAAGTGGAAATTCAAATTAAATATTTATTTAATTTCACTAATTAATTTATTTCCACTATCAAGGATTTACGAAAATATGGTGTACAGTATTATAAAATCGGGTCTCACACGGCATCATCTCCTCCCTTCCTCTCTCTTCTCATCGCCGACGGCGGCAGCCGATGCTGCCGTCGGGTTCTCCGTTTGGGAAGGGGTCGGCCCCTCCCTCTGTTTTCTCCAACAGAAAACAAAACAGGGGTCGGGTAGATCCCAACCCCGTTTATTATTTTTTTAAAATTATTATATATAATTATATTAATAATAATATATATTTTATTTTAACAATATATATATTCGCACTTTAATTAAAATTAATATATATTTCATATATATTTATTTATATACATAATTGTATATAAAAATATACATATGTGTTTATTTAATATACAATAGTATATATATATATATCATTTTATAATATATACTATATTTCATATATGTACATATGTATTTATATAAAAACATATTAAAATATATTTATATAATTTAATTATATAAATATATCCTTATACATATTTTTATTTCATTTAATTTTGGATTTCTTAATATTCAATTAATTTCTCTATTCTCATTCTTATTTAATTTGGATTTCAGTTTGTCCAAATTAAGTTTTTCCGGATACCTTATATTCATTTAGAAAATTATCGGTCTTCACATATAATTATCCAATTATTTTTTAAATGTATTATAAGTTTCATACTACCCATTTATTATCTAAACCCGTTTAATTACCAGATTATATAACCAGATTTTTTGACAAAACCCATTTATTAACCCAAACCCGAATCCAAACTTGAACGCAAGAAAATCATTTCTAATATCTATTTTTCTATTAACTAAAAACATAAATTTAAAGAACATATAAGTTCCATCATAATTCAAAAACTTTAGTAGCTCAACAAACAACTTAAAACCCATATATATATATATATATATATATATATATATATGTTTATGAAATTACAAACAAAAATAATTTAATAAAAATACAAACATATTTGAAATCATCATTAAACATGCAGCTTATATCCATAATTTTAGATGATCCTAAGCATAAATTAAATAAAATATTATTAATCTTAAGGGGAAATATAATAATAGACTACTTTTGAAGGAAAAAACCAATAAAATAAAAAGAAATATAACAAGATAGCTAATCGGGTTCGGGTACCAAGTACCCTAAAAATACTACCCGAATCAGTCATAGGTAGTGAAATCACTATCCTAACCTTATTAAAATCTGATTATAGGATACTTAAATCGAATTAAATGGGAGGAGTAGTACAGTGTATCCATTTAAGACAAACCCCTTTACATTCCTATTTATGAGTAAACAAAAGTTAAAAAAAATCTTTTAAATTAAATTTCTGCTGTCATTAGAAAGTATTTCTTTTTACATTAGAAAGTAGTTCTTTGTATCACTAAAAATACTTATAATTACATAACGTTTAAATTCCATGCAATAAAAATTAGCTCTTTAAAGTAGATATTGCCATAATTAAATATTATTTATAATAAAAATTTCAAATTTTTTGTCACAAAATTTTAATATTAAGCCATAACTATAATCATTAATAATGAATTCAATGAAAATAAAGATTTTATATCAATTAATAAAAATTCATTAATTTTCATTTAGGATTGCATAGAATAATTCTAAATTAGCAAATGATTTTAAATCATTTGTCTTTTTTTTCTTGTTTAATGATATAATGGGTTTTTTCTGAAAAAAATTTAATTTTATTAAATTAAAATTGGAGCCATGCAACAAATTGACAAAAATGTAAGTGTACATAACTTAAATAGGATTGATAAATCTAACTTCATATTAATAATTTGTCCAAACCCAATTTAATTTGACGTTGAAACAAAAAACTTGGACTCAAATTGATATGACAAAGTATACCCACTTTGGGCCATGCCCAAGGTTCATCAAAGACCATCATGTGGCAGGATATCACTAAGCCACGTGGCCTTCAGTAACAGACGACATAGGCTGCGGCATAACACCTGTCGCTAGGCAACAGACTCTCAGCCTATCGCCTGACGCCACAGCGCGACACGTGGCATCAGTCCGTCTACCGACTTGCGACAGACGAGATAGGCTGCAGCATAATATCTGTCGCTAAGCGACGGACTCCTAGCCTGTCGCCTGACATCACAGTGCGACACGTGGCATCAATTCCGTCTACCGACAGGCGACAGACCTCTGATGCCATAACGTGATTCGCGAGATGGTCTCTCGCCAGCGACAGGGTTCGAGTTTATCTGTACGTGGAACTTGTATTACATCTGGACACAAACTCTTAGCAAAGTTACGTACTTATCCCCAGGTAATTAACCTAGAATATTCGCTTATAAATAGGCTTCAGGTATAATCTAATTCCCCAATTTTTTGACTATTGGCTTTTACGCTTCCCAATTCAGAAGAACTTTTTGCTGACTTAAGCATCGGAGTGTCTACGCAAGGAACCACCCCTGCATCTCTCTGACTTTTCTTATTTTACAGAAGCTTCTTGGAGACACGTGGAGACTAAGCACGAACATCGACGTCAGCATAACTTTATAATTGTTCTGTGCAACAACAATTGGTGCTGTATGTGGGAAACGCATAAAAGGCCAATCAATATTTTCAAAGATGGTGAGAACAAGATCTACAAACGTAAGGACCGGAAGTGAGGAAAACTCTGTGAGCTCCCCTGAACAATAGATTCGCCAGACAAACCAGGTGAACAAGGAGGAAGAAAGAATTACTGTGTCGGCGGCAGAATTCGAAGCTCTGAGGCAACAGAGCGAAGAAACTACCTAGGCGCTGCGAGCCATGGTGGATCTGTTCCAAAGAGTTCTCCAGACATTGGATCTGCCGCCTGCCGTGCAAAACTTGGTAGGAGGAACAAGTAGAGGTGTCCCGCCGCAGGTGTTTGGGCGACAGGAGGACACGACAGCAGCAGACCTCTCTCGTCGGTGAGAGGATCCCCCTGTGGAAGAGCACGACATTCATCAGGGTGCAGCAGGACAAGGGAGAGGGATGCCTGTCGCAGGCATTCAACGAAAGACTAAGGAAGCAGTAGGTTTGGAGCCGGCGACAGGGGTAAGGCGACAGGGTAGTGGGAGGCCTGTCGCAGGAACACAGCGAGAGACTGAGGAAGCAGTAGGTTTAGAGCCTGCGACAGGGGCTAGGCGACAGGTTCCACAGGTAAGGTGGCAGATGTCTGGGCGACAGGACGTTGACCGGGCGACAGGGTCTGCCGCCCACCACCATGACTTGTCAAATTTTGATGGTGCTAACTTAGACCATGGTATTGGAGGTGTTGGAAAGAACGGTGTCTAAGATCAAAGCACTTGGGGAATTGGGTCGGAGTTTGACCCCACTTGGTGCACGCAAATGGTACGGACAAACGCACCTCAAGCTAAGGGCAAGGAAGTAATCAGAGACCTACTTGATTCGTCTCATGCCCGAAATCAGCTCGCTCCGCCTGTGGACATGAAGAAGATGATAGAACAGGTACTGGAAGAGAAAAAGTTAGTGTCTGTAGAAGAGAGCCAGGGGAGGAGAGTACCGTTCTGCATAACTATCATGCAAAAACCTCTGCCCCCAAAGTTCAAAATGCCGCAGATGACCGCCTACACCGGAAAGATGGACCCCTACGACCATATGCAAAACTATGAGGCCCTAATGTTGTTACATGGATGGGAAGACGAGATAATGTGTAGGGCCTTTTCCTTAACTCTGTCCGGACATGCGATGAAATGGTTTAATATCCTGCCTGAAAGGTCCATTATCTCTTTCGATCAACTCCGAAGCGAGTTTCTCAAGGCGTTTGCGGTGAATAGTCAAAGAAGGAAGGAACCGACCTATTTACTCACTATTAAGCAGGGTGCTAAGGAGTCATTGAAGAGTTATGTGGATCGGTTCAGAGATGCTACTTTGGAGGTGCAAGATCTGCAAGTCGATATAGCCGTGGCAGCCATGTTACAGGGGACAAGGTCTGAGAAATTGCAAGAATCCCTGTCGCTAGACCAGCCAACAACCATCTCAGACCTACTTTCTCGCGCACATAAGTATGTAACCCATAAGGAAGTAATGAAAATGGTGGCGATAGGAGAATCCAAGGATGGAAGGAAACGAGGAAGAGAGGTCACTAAAGCATCTTCCAGCCAACCGAGAAAGGTTGAGAAAGCTCCCGCACTAAAATACAATTCCTATACCCCACTCACTGAATCTCGAGCTTCAGTGTTGGCAGCTATTGAAGGATCAGGGCTTATACAGACTCCAAAGAAGACGTCAGGGAATTTGGGTAGTGATTTAAGGTCGTACTGCGATTACCACTCAGCGCATGGGCACACAACAGAAAAATATAGGGAGTTGATGAATCAGCTAGAAAAGCTAGCACGAGAGGGAAAAATAAATCGTTTCGTCTGGAGAGGTGATAGAACTAACTATCCTGCGCAGAACAGAGGAAACAATTTCAGAGATAGAAGAGGTGAAAACAGAGGACCTGTTAGACGAAATGAAGGTGAAAGAAGAGATAACGACAGAAGGGTAGAAAGAAGGAATCGAGAGGAAGACAATGAACCCACAGGGCCAGCTATTAACGTGATATCCGGAGGTGAGTCATTAGCTAGCACTTCTTCCTCGTCTCGAAAGACCTACGCCCGACAAGCTTATCAAATTAATTCGGTGATGGAGGAAAAACATGATGAAGAGCCCATTTCTTTCACGCCAGCTGACAGAGGTGATGTAATGATCCCTCATGATGACCCAATGGTGATTTCGGCGGTAATAGCAAAACACCTAGTGAGTCGCATCCTAGTTGATAATGGGAGTTCGGTAAATTTGATTTACTGGGGTTGCTTTGAGAAAATGAACATCTCGAATGATAGACTGAAGCCAGTAACCACACCACTGTATGGCTTCTCAGGAGAAAAAGTGAAGGTGGAGGGCGCAGTTCAGCTACCTGTGACATTGGGGGAAAGCCTGAAATGTGTCACTCGACAAGTGTTATTTATGGTGGTGAAGTCGACGTCAGTGGCGTATAATATGATCCTCGGGTGGCCATTGTTAAATGACATGAGAGCGGTAGTGCACCCCTGCTATTTGTTAATGAAGTTTTCGACTCCACACGGTATTGGACAGGTAAGGGGAGATCAAAAGAAGGCCAGAACATATAACGTCGCATCCACCACATGCAAAGGGATTCAGAGGAAGGAAACCCTTACAATTGAAGAACCGCCTAAACCAAAACCTGATGAGGAAATGGAAACAATCCAGTTAGATGACAAAGATAAAGGGAAAATAGTATATGTGGGAAGCCAGCTGCCTGAAGAAGTAAAAAAGGAGATAGTCCAATGCTTAAAAGAGAATCGTGATGTGTTTGCATGGACCCCAGCTGATATGCCTGGAATAGACCCTGAAGTTATTTGCCATCGGTTGAACATAATCTCAGGGGCAAAGCCAATAAAACAGAAGAAGAGGAATTTTGCTTCAGAGAGGCAACAGGCAATAAACGAAGAAATCTCGAAGTTGTTGCAAGCAGGATTCATCAGAGAAGTTAATTATCCATAGTGGTTGGCTAATGTTGTGATGCTGAAGAAAGCCAACGGGAAATGGAGAATGTGTGTGGACTTCACTGATCTGAATAGAGTTTGTCCTAAGGATTCCTATCCACTACCTTGAATTGACAAGTTGGTAGACGAAACTTGTGGGTATGAATTACTTAGCTTCTTGGATACCTTCTCGGGATACCACCAAATCATGATGCATCCGGATGATGAGGAGAAGACCTCTTTCATTACCGATATTGGGACATATTGCTACCGAGTAATGCCATTCGGTTTGAAAACATGGGTGCAACCTACCAGCGCATGGTAAATAAGGTGTTCCAAGACTTGTTGGGCAACACCATGGAAGCTTATGTTGATGATATGATCATCAAAAGCCGACAGGGAGAATCACATGCCGAGAAAATGACTAAGGTATTCAATGTGTTGCGGCAGTACAAGATGAAGTTGAATCCTAATAAATGCTCATTCGGGGTGAGGTCTGGAAAGTTTTTGGGATTCATGATCAGTAATCGGGGGATAGAAGCTAATCCTGAGAAAGTTCAAGCTATTTTGGACATGAGGCCAACCAATACTGTAAGAGAAGTTCAAAGGCTGACAGGGAGGATAGCAGCCTTGAATCGTTTTTTGTCCAAATCAGCTGAAAGAAGTCTACCCTTTTTTAAGGCAATAAAAGCAGGAAAGAACTTTAATTGGACGGAAGAGTGCAACGACGCCTTTGAAAGGCTGAAAGAGTTGCCTCTGTTATCCCGACCATAACCCGGAGATCATCTCCTCATGTACCTCGGTGTAGGAGAGAAAGCTGTAAGTGCAGTCCTATTAAGGAAAGAAAGAGATAGGGATTGCCCGATCTATTATGTGAGTAAAGTTCTGCTAGATGCCGAGACAAGGTACCCCTTAGTTGAAAGGATAGCTTTATCCTTGGTGATGGCAACCCGGAAGTTACGACCTTACTTCCAAGCTCACTCGGTGACTATCTTAACGGATCAGCCTTTGAGACAAATACTGCAGAAACTAGAGCATTTCGATCGTCTGATCAAATGGGTCATCGAATTAAGTGAATATGACATACACTTCCACCCTCGCCAAGCAATAAAAGGGCAGGCGTTGGCAGATTTCACTGTAGAATGCACTGGCCGAGAAGTCCATGTAGAAACGGAGTTAGTTTGGTGGAAATTATTTGTGGATGGAGCTCGTAACATGGATGGCAGTGGAGCCGAAATTGTGCTAACTTCGCCTGAAGGGAAAACCTATGAGTATTCCCTACGTTTCGACTTTCCAAGTTTGAACAATACAGTCGAGTACAAAGCCTTGATAGCTGGGATGAAACTTGCTGAGAAAATGGGAGTCAGCAACTTAATGGCCCATAGCGATTCGCAATTAGTGGTAAACCAGTTCTCGGGTGAGTATGAAGCACGAGAACCCGCTCTAGTCCCTTATCTGCAGAAAGTGTAATTATTGGCACAGTCATTTAAGAACTTCCAATTAACTCAGATAAATAGGTCACAGAATAACCATGCAGATGCCCTTTCAAAGTTGGATTCTTCTAGAGGAGTCAAAGGGGGTATGGTCAAAGTGGAATCCCTCGCTAGGCCAAGTATTAAGGAAGAAGATGTCTGTGATGTCGAAATCGGAGGCGATTGGAGAAGCCCAATCAAAGACTACATACTGGGAGGCACACTCCCCACTAACAGAGACGAAGCTTGAAGGCTGAAGTTAAAAAGTGCCAGGTTTACCGTGGTGAATGGGGAACTTTATAAACAGGGATTCACAATGCCTCTGTTAAAGTGTCTAGGGCCCCAACAGGCTGAGTATGCCTTAGCCGAAGTTCATGAGGGAATATAAGGTGAACATTTGGGGGCTCGAGCCTTGGCCTCGAAAATATTGCGCATGGGCTTTTATTGGCCTACACTGAGGAAGGATGCCACAGATAAAGTGAGAAGATGTGAAAAGTGTCAGAAATTCGCTCCTATAACTACCCGCCTGTTTCGGCTCTCCAGAACACTCTCCAACCAACTCCATTTGCACAATGGGGACTAGATATCCTGGGGCCTTTTCCTCTAGGCTCAAGACAAAGGAAGTATTTGCTTGTGGCCACAGACTACTTCACAAAATGGATAGAGGCTGAGCCTTTGGCTATAATTTCTGAGAAGAAGGTGGAAGCAATGGTCTGGAAAGACATAATTTGCCGATTTGGGATCCCCTGTGTAATAAATATAGATCATGGGAAGCAGTTCGA
Organism: Heritiera fomes; assembly: GCA_032173925.1. NCBI lineage: Eukaryota > Viridiplantae > Streptophyta > Magnoliopsida > Malvales > Malvaceae > Heritiera > Heritiera fomes. The sequence goes on from JAPDPM010000005.1 coordinate 16,063,562, forward strand.
CTGTGATGCTTTCTGGAATTTTTGTAGTGGCCTGAAGATTCTCCTGAGAATATCTTCTGTGTCTTACCTACTGGCCAATGGGCAGGTAGAGGTGAGCAATCGAACTATACTGCACGGGTTGAAGACTAGACTGGACAAGGCAAATGGAGCATGGGTAGATGAGCTCCCAAGTGTCCTATGGGCCTACACAATGACAAGCAAAGTGTCAACAGGTGAAACACCGTTCAATTTGGTATATGGCACTGAAGCCCTCATCCCAGTAGAAGTTGGAGCTGAGTCACCTATACTAGTCCCTTACATTGAGGAACTTAATTCTCAGGGACTAAGGAAAAATCTTGACCTGATAAATGAGCTAAGAGACCAGGCAAAAGTGAGGCTGGCTGCTTACCAACAGAGAGTAGCCACTTATTACAATGCACGGGTCAAGAACAAAGAATGGCAAGAAAGGGACCTTGTATTGAGAAAGTCGGCAATTACAAACGCCCATAGGGAAGATGGAAAGTTCCGGGCTAATTGGTAAGGACCATACAGAATCAGAAAAATGGTCGGACCTAGCACTTGCACCTTAGAAACCTTGCAAGGAAAGAAGATCTCAAAGACTTGGAATTCCAACCATCTTAAGCTATATTGGCAGTAAACATTGTAATTTTTGCTTTCTGATTGTTATTATTCTTGTCTTTACTTTCCCATCTATTGCTACATTACTTTACAGATGTTATTATTTTTCTGATTCATGAATAAAGGCCAGCCAATCATTTCCTATATTCTCTAACGTAATATGTGAGCAGATTATGTGTTACAGGAATTGAAATGAGACAACAGCTGGCAAACACAAAAGTCCCTAAGCGAAAAAATGCGCGAGACGGGCAAACAAAAGTCCCTAAGCGAAAAATGCGCGAGACGGGCAAACACAAAAGTCCCTAAGTGAAAAATGCACGAGACGGGCAAATCTAAAAGTCCCTAAGCACAAAGGTGTGAGACAGGCAAAAGACCAATCCTCAAAAAAGTACACAAAAAGACAAATCGCAAGAATCATCAAGCACTGGGCAAACAGACATGTGCGAAATCCAAATAACACAAAGATACAAATTATATAGCATGTTACGAGGTACATTACAAATCCTTCATATTAATATGTTGCAATAAGTTGACAAATTAGGGTTAACACTTAGACATTTTAGTCTTGATTATTTTAATAAGTCCTTAAGCGAAAAGAGCGCGAGATAGGCACAACGCTCGAGAAAAGTTTATCTTTGAACAGGAATGACAATGTTGTCTCAAAGTAGAACTCGGGGAGCAACATGGTGAAAAGGTATGCTTTATATTGTGAAATCAGAATCATTTCATATTTTTATGCTTTAATGCTGCTCTTTATAATCTTGTGATGTAGCAGTTATAAAAACAAACATCCATTCAGAGAAGAAAAGAGGAAAAAGCTGCAAAAAAAAATGTACTTTTCATTGAATACAAAAAGCTGCAAAAAGAAATGTACTTTTCATTGAATGTTTACAAACAGAGGAAAATACAAAAAATCCTAATCTACACTGAGTACTAAGTCATCTGGCTGAGAAGAAGCCGCCTCGACACCGGAGCCCTCAATAACCGGAGGATCAGGAACTTGAGGAATCGAAGCACAAGGATCCTGGGGAACCGAAGGAGCCATCCCGGATGAAGGATCATCACTTAAAAGGCCAACCACAGCTGCGGAGTCTGGCACAGGATCAACGATTCAAGAAGGAGCTGCATAGTACTTGGCCTCCTCAGTAAAGAGCAACTCAGAAAAAGTCTCGCTAGGCTGATGCTTCTCCAGCCACGAACGAGCCAAATAGAAATCGTACTTGATAAATCCCGCCGCGAACATTGCTTTCTTATCATAGCAATGTTGGGACAAGCGGTACTCACGAACGACCTCGGCCCGAACCTCTCTCTGACGGTCCAGTACGTTGTGCAGCTCCTTGATGGCTTCATCCCGTTGTCTCTCCATAGCTCCCCAGTCATTGACAGCCTTATTATAAGCTTCTTGGTACCCCTGAAGGGAGGCCACCTTCGCTTTCTCTTCTTGGAGCTTTCGCTCAAGATCAGCATTCCTTCGCTCGAGATCAGCGCTTTTTTTATTTAGCTCCTCCATCCTTTTGGGATAGAGGCGAAGCTGGACAACCTCGTTCATAAGCTACATTTTCTGCTCTCGAAGTTCACGAATGTCTTTATCGGCTTGCTCCCTAAGGGCCCTGTGTCGAGCATTTACAGCCGCAATTTGCTGAGCCGTTTGACAAGACAAAAAACAAACAAAGACTCAACAAACCTGACGAAAAAGCATAAAAAGGAAAAAAGCTAATTACCAAACAAGCACAAAGCTTACCTTCATCGCGAGGTAGTCAGAATTATCCTCCACCTCAGTCAGATTGGTGAAAAGCCTCGCCTCGTCGCGAGGGAGAATGGTGCTCCAAGCCAGACGAGATGCTATTCCGGCATCTTCAATGCTGTCGTTGTCATTCACCCTAGGATAGGTCTGGAAGTCTTCTCCACCTACAACGACCCAGCTATCAACTTGATAGCGCCTTAAAGTCAGATCGGCCACTTTAGGCAAAATTGGTCTTGTAGGCATTGTGGCTTCAATAATTAGCCTCTTCCTGTATTTGCGCCTAGGCTGGCGAGGAACATACCTATCCTCAGCAACGCGAGATCCACCCTCTTGACGGGCTGAATCACTCCTCTGGGACTCTGAGCTCTCGCGGTCGTCCGAACCATGATCAGGGACAAGAGGCCTCTTTCGTTTATTTCTCCCGGCCTCTTGTGTAGGATGGCTGGATACACCAACGGCAGGAGAAGGGGCAGTAGGAGCACGAGCTGGTACAGATGAGGGAGCACGAGCTGGTCCAGATGAGGAAGCCCCAGCTTGCGACTGAGAAGCAGGAGCCGCTCGAGCAGCATCACTGGCATCCCTCCTACGCAAAAACTCCTGGAAGTTCATACCTGCACAATATAAGAAGGAATTAGCTGACCAAATAAAACGCCACACCCACGTATACAAGAAGTAAAAAGGAAATTAGAAAACTAAAAAACCACCAATATCCTCTAAACTATTCAAGGATGGATCCAAAGGGGAAATCGACGAAGGGACTCCCAAAGGCATCGGCCCGAGCCCACTCAGGATTCTCCTCTGACTGATCACTAGTACTCGCAGCCTCAGGGGTCTCATCCTCCGAGTCCGAAGAGGATTCATCTACAAGATGACCTACAGGGGCGGACGCTTTGGCTACGACTACCGGAGATGGCTGACTAAGACTAGCATAAAAAACACGTGGAGTCGCAGACAAGTTAGACGGGGCAGCGGAAGTCCCAACAACGGTCCTGCTTACCCCCCAGCTGGCAGTGGCAATATTCTCCGGGGTTAAAAGGGAGAATAAGTTACGCTCCCCGGTAGAACAGATCCACCGAATAGGCTCACCAAATTGGTCTCTCAAGGTTTCTGCTTTGAATCTTTCTGAGCGTTGTAAGTGGTCGGAGGTATCACGATTCCATCTCTTGCGGATCCGTAGGTCGCTTGGAATCTCGATAACGACCCACTCACTCTCAAAGCCACGCAGTTTATTGGGAAGATCCGAGAAGATTTTATTATTAGGAAACTCGTCGGTTTTCAACCGTTGGAGAGAGAACGTTATCATCCCTTTCAACCTACGAACTCTGAAAAAAGCGCTTAAAAGAGGAACAGTTGGGACAATATCCAAGTGACAACATACTATGGAAAACGCTACCAACTTGGCCCACGCATGGGGATGGAGTTGACACGGGACGATGTCCTTATACCTAAGAAACGCTTCACCAAACTCCGGAAGAGGGAAGCGAAAACCGAAGGATAAAGAGGCCTTATGAACGGCTACACCATTTTTAACCAAGTCGGGTGTAGCCTCCCCTTGGACTGGAAGTCTATAACTATAACCTGACGGAAGGGGGAAACGAGTCCTAAAATCCTCTAAGTCAGCATTTGTCAAAGAACACAGAACACCACCGGTTCTGGGTGTTTTACCCGGACGTAGCAAAGACATGGCGAAAGAATGACCTAATAGGCGACAGACCTGCTGAATGAGAGACATGCGGGAGCCTAGGCTCTACGCGGAAGACTAAAAACACCTGCATGAGGCCTAAATCTGAATGCAAAAAGGTGATAAATAAGGCGACAGGTATGCATTTACTGTCACTGAGAAGAGCGAGAGATCCTGACGAGAGAGCGACAGACTCTTTTAGGCGACAGACTCTTTTGACGAGAGAGCTGAAAGATGGGCGACAGACGGCTGCACAGAGGTTTTCGTGCACTCTCTCGACGAGCCCCAGCGCTTTATATAACCGCGACAGGGAATGCTAAACGTCGCGCCCGATCACGTCTGTTGCAGAGTAGAGCTTTTTCACCTGCAAAAAATACCAGAAGACTATTCACGGTGGGCTGAAGCCCAAAAAACACATATTTATACTCTCTTGGTTAGAAAAATCCAACAAGAGAGTGGGGAGCAATTGATATGACAAAGTATACCCACTTTGGGCCAGGCCCAAGGTTCATCAAAGACCACAACGTGGCAGGATATCACTGAGCCACGTAGCCTTCGATGACAGACGACATAGGCTGCGGCATAACACCTGTCGCTAGGCGACAGACTCTCAGCCTATCCCTTGACGCCATAGCGCGACACGTGGCATCAGTCCGTCTACCGACTTGTGACAGACGAGATAGGCTGCGGCATAATATCTGTCACTAGGCGACAGACTCCTAGCGTGTCGCCTGATGTCACAGCGCGACACGTGGTATCAATTCCGTCTACCGACAGGCGACAGACCTCTGACGCCATAACGTGATTCGCGAGATTGTCTCTTGCCAACGACATGGTTCGAGTTTATCTGTACGTGGAACTTGTATTACATCTGGACACAAACTCTTAGCAAAGTTACATACTTATCCCCAAGTAATTAACCTAGAATATTCGCCTATAAATAGACTTCAAGTATAATCTAATTCCCCAATTTTTTGACTACTGGCTTTTACGCTTTCCAATTCAGAAGAACTTTTTGCTGACTTAAGCATCGGAGTGTCTACGCAGGGAACCACCCCTGCGTCTCTCTGACTTTTTTTGTTTTACAGAAGTTTCTTGAAGACACGTGGAGACTTAGCACGAACATCGACGTCAGCATACCTTTATAATTGTTCTGTGCAACAACGCAAATAATTCAGGTTTGAAATGAACAGAACTTGGGATGACCTGAGTCTTTTCAGTGTTAATAACACCCCTTATTTTTCTAATATTATTTTAATTTGCACATACCATAGTCCCTATAATTGATGAGTTTTCTTATGTTTTTTAAATACATTTGCAATGATATACATAGCTTATAAATTATATTTCGAATAGTGTTCGGATCCAAATCATATTTTTAATTAATCTATATTTACCAAATAAATAATTTTGAAAAAATTAACGAATATAATTAATTAATTTTGGTAGGATTTATAATTTTAAACGGTTTCAAACTACAATTATATTTCAGATGTGAGCAAGTTAAATGATTTCAGTTTAAGATTTTTAATATTAGCGAGCTCTATCCGAATTTGAGTTGAAATATTTTTAAAAAATAAGATTTAAAATTTTAATTGTAAGATTATTATTCAATACACTGTCAGTTGAGTTATTTGACTCTACAAATAATGTTAAGATAATAACACTTATCACATTTTTTATTTTTTAATATTTTTAAAGATGTATCATCATCCTAACTAATTTGTGGAGTAAAAAACTCCATTGATAGTGTATCAAATAATTATCATTAATTATATATACAACATTTTTAATTAAACATGAATTAAGATTAAGATTGGTTATATTAAAAAAAATATTAATCAATGAGCATTTACTAGCAACTGATTGGAAAAAGTGTAAGTGAATTTTTTTTTTAGGCATTTGGAGTTCGAATCTTGTAGTCATTACTATTAGAGAATTTTACCGTTTATCACTCTTAACCCGAACAGAATTAATCTTTATATTGTAAAATGAGCAAGGATAGGTGTGCTTAAATAAAAAAAACTATCAATAAGCATTTAATTCAATAATTAATGCATGATTCGTTGTTAGAAAAAAACTCAAATTACCTATTCCCAAATAAAGAAATTGAAACAAAAAGAGCATAATAAGGCTAAATTGGATTGACCTATTTATGGAAACTGCTATAGTATCATTTTGAATCGCTTTTGTACCGTGTCAGCTGTCATGCTAGAGGTAGCTAGTCCCTTGTTTCAAAAAGTGTCGAGGGAAAATTAAAAGTTGGCAATTACTGGCACTAGCATGCATGAAAGAAAAAAATTAGAAGCTGATTCTTGCCTTCTGTCTCTCAAAATCTCGAAATCAGGTGCGTCGTGGGTGCAGCTAGCTGTTCGAAAGAAGTACGTACGCATTTTCAGCAGAACAGAGAAAAGTAGGCGAGAGAAAGATACGAATGCGTACTGTCAAGAAACCAACCCACCTGACCATCATCTTTCAGGAAAAAATATGATCAGAATCTTAGCATTAGGGGCAGGCCTTCTCAGTGTTAAGCATTCATTGCTGCCTTCATAAAGTAAGTAGATAGCCTTCTCTCCATACAAGAATGTAAGGATAGCCTTCGTAAACGGGATAGGTATATATTAAATTTGAAGTATTTGATCTTAAATTCAATTAGTAATAAAAAAATTTGAACCTTGTAATTATTCGATTATATTTTAAATTCACTATTCGAATTTTATCCTAATAAATTTTATACTGTGAGACCCGATTCGATTATACTGTACATGTGATATGTAATTAATTATTGAGTGAAAATTAAGGTGTTAAATGATTATAAGTAAAAGCGTGATGTGGGCTCCACTTATTTTTAATGTGTTCAAATGGGCTCGAGATTGATAATACAGTGTACAGTGGGTAAAATAAATATAATATAATGATTTTGAGCTATAAAAATAATTTTTATATTATTTGAAATTATTTTGTGAATTTTGGAAAGCAAATTGAAAAATGACATTTATGTCCTGATGACATTTTCGTAAATTACGCCCAAACTAAAATGAGTTGGGATGAAGTAAAAATACTATGATATTCTACATGAAAAGGAAAATAACATAGTGTCAAGAGATTGATTGAAACGATGATTTAATTGGAAAATTTCACTGGCGGTCCACTAGGGGTAAAACTGTAATTTCTCATATTGGTGCACCGCGCTTTAACGAAACCGCTTCCAATCATCAAGATACATTAAATGTGATTATTTGGTACTGGAATCCGAAGTTTTGGAGTCCAATTACACGGTTTTTACGATTACGGAAGTAAAGGGCAAAATTGTCTGAAATTTATATAACTAAGGGCAAAATGGTAATTTTGCCCCCTTCTAGAAACATCAAGACACCTCAGCCCATAAATGCCTGCCATTGTTTATTTTCTTCTTCATTTGGTTTGCATGACACAAAGAAAGAAAAAGAAGAGAAAGAAAAGAAAAAGAAAGAAAAGTCAACAAAACACACTAAAGCTTGACTTTCTCACCAAAATTGCTTTTAGAAAAACTATCTACACACTCTTCTCTCTCTGTTGACACCAATATCTCGTCAAATAAAGAAGAAAACAAGGAGAAAATTGAGCCAAGAGGTTTCAGTCAAGTGGTAAGAATTTCCTGATTTAATGTTTCATTGAATTTTAAAGTTTCATTTTGACTAAAATAAAGGTGTAGCTTTTAAATGTACCATTGGATTTAATTTTTGTTGACTAAATAGAAATCTACCATTAGAGGACGGTTCGGTGTGCATGGGAACAAATGGAAACCATGTAATTCCTTGCATGAAAATGGTGAAAAATGGTTAAATAGGCATAGATTTAAAGGTTGACAAGCTTGGATTGAAGAAAAACAATTAGTCAAGCACAAAGGGGATTTCGGCCATAGCTATTTGAGGGTGTCATTGTGCTGCATTTCATGTATGTGATATGCCAAATTAATGTGGAAATCAAGAGAAGAAGACTGGTGAAATCGGAGCTAAAACGGAAAAGTTATGTTTTACTACCGGTGTAAATTTCACTGGTTAAAGATGAGAAGTGTCCAATGTGGCTGCATTGCTTAAAAATAAGTATTTAATATGCTAATAATTTTGGTGGAATTAATTGCAGCCCAGGAGTTACAGTTTTCGTGTGGTGCTATCGGGAAGCTCGATTTTGACAGACATGTAAAAGACGCGTGTGTAATTTGTAGAGATATCTCATATGCATAATTTTCATGCCAATAATTTTATGAAATTATTTTGGAACTAAATTGCCTCGAATGTGGTTGTTCTGGCTGTTTGAACTGTGTTGTAATTGCAGGGGGCTAGGTTGTTAGCAGCTGTTATGCTGCCGGAATTTATTAAAAATATTTCTAAAAATGCCATGAAATATTTTAGTGCATCATGAAATATTTTCCAAGCCTCAAGAGTGAAATATTTATTATTTTTCATAAATTGTGAATTTATCGAAAAACATTTATTAAATAATCATGCTACTGATTTCGATAAAAGTTAAATTATCGAAAATTCATCCCAAGTGTTTCATAGTGGAATATGTGATTTATAAAGTGAAATGTTGAATAGTGAATATTTTATAAATTATTTTCAGTATAGTATTCACTATTTTATTAAATACCTTTTATGGATTGACTGAAGATTTTTACCACGTGTAATGATTTCCATAAAGGTGATATTATTGTGTGAATACTGTTTTGAGACTAAAATGTTTCTACATGTGTACCATAGTGAAAAATGTATTTATGAAATCACTATGAATTTTGGAAAATAAATATTATTATTTTCTATAAGGTATGAAATTACCGGAAAAATGATTTCCAGTAATCTTGACAATTGAATTTTGGAAGGAAAGTGTGGAAATACAAGTAAATGTGTTTATGGTGAAATAAAATATTTATGAGATTTATTACTAAAGTGTAATTATTTATAACATTGTTTTCACTATACGAGATACTGTGATTTATACCTTTATGGATTTTCTGAAAGATATTATTAATTTTTCTTAATTCCATAAAGGTAATGAGATTTCACATCTACTATTTTGAGACTGATAGGCCCCATATCATGCTCACGTGTCACGTGTTCATATGTTACTGATACTCTGTGAAGCTGTTGACATTGAGCCTGTCTTCAGCGTCCCGGTTGACACCTGCTCAGTGTACGACCGAGGACATTTATAGACTATGGTCATAGATCTCATGTGTTTATTATTACTGCTCCCTATGGGGATTATAGAATGATATTATTAGGGTGTTGCCTAGTCTCCACTATTATTTCACGTGTTATTATTGATTCTTATGATATTTACTGAAATGTACTATTTACCGAAGTGTTTTTTACCACTGAACTGGTATTATATATGAACAATTTATTTTACCGTTACACGTGTAAAGGTGATGATTTCAATGATGGAAATCAAATTGATTTCAAGTGTTGACTTATATGATTTAATGAGTTATTTTACTCAAGTATAGTATGTGAAATATTTTTAAGTAGTGAATATTTCAAATAAATTTTACATTAAATTAAATTTCTACTCCCTGTAGTCGCTCTAGGTTTCCGGGACAAGACAGGTATTTCAAAATACCTTCCATGCTCCATTTGGATTACCTGGCCGACTATAGTATCCTTCCTTTTAGTGTGCCTAGCATATCGATAGGAAACTAAAGGATTTTACTGCATATAGTTTTTGTGATATCAAAATTATACACAACTCTCTTATTGAGCTGTGATTTGCTCACCCCTTTATCTTCATCTCTCCAGAGTATTTTCAGTGACCAAGAAATGTACCATCCGAGGATTATCGACTGTGTATTGATGACCCCGAGGCAGCTTGTTTAGCTCTTGGAGCTATATTTATTTTCTTTTATATGTTCAGACTTACTTTTATAGTACTACAGTGTTGTATTAAACAGGGGATGCATATGATTGATATAAATACTGTTTTGTAAATATTTTACTTATGTAAATTAAAGTAATTTACAGAAATTACTGTTTACTGTTGAATTGGAAATGGGAAATAAAGGCATCACAGACAGCCCAACCAATTCACGTGTATGAAATGTGTAAAAAAGTGTAAAATACTGTGTACTCAAACAGTGACATATACTATCCATTTATTATTCGAACTCGTTTAATTATCCTATTATGTAACCAAAAATTTTAACAAATCCAATTATTAACCCGAAACCGAGTCAAACGAAATCACAAATATAAAATTAAAAAACATACAAGTTCCATTATAATTCAATAAACTAATAGTTCAACAAACAACTTACAATCAATAAAAAATGTTTATGAAACTACGAAAAAGCATAATTTAATAAAAGTACAAACATATTTGAAATAATTCAAATCATGACAAATCTTCATTCTTCATCATCATTAAAACATGCAACTTGAATCCATAATTATAGATGGTGTTTATATTATGATTTTTTTAATAATACAAATAAAAAAATCACACTCAATGGAGAAGACTCCATGCATAAGATTTCATTCAACAGATGATCTCATGAAACAATAGGTTAAACAAAAAACAATCTTTAGACAAAGAAAAGATTGGAGATCTTTACTATACACCATTTCATAGGTAATTTTAGTAGAAAAGTGTCAAAGGATGCATTGTGGGAAACTTTTAAGATGTATGACAAAGTCAAAGATGTTTTCATTTCTTTCAAACAAGGTAAAACTAACTTTTGGAAATTTTCTTTTGTAAGATTTAAAGAAGAAGTGGAGCTACTTCAGGAAATTAGTCGAGGGAATGGAAGAAAAATTGATGGATACTTTATCATGGTTAAAAAGCTTCACTTTGCTAGGGTCAAAGATGTTCTTTAGCTTATTATTTTGATATACAATCCAAGAATGATCTTATTAGTGATGAATTCCTTAAGTCATTGGGTTCACAAGAAAGCACGGATAATCAATCTTTTAAATAGGTATTAGTTGGTTCCTTGAATACACTAAACAACAAACAAGATAAAGCTTTTAATATTGGTTCTTTAAATCACTCGTTTAGTTTTGATATGGGGATTGATCAAGTGGATTTCAATTGGCTACATAGAAATGTAGTAGGTTATCTCTACAACTATGTTCATCATTCGTCCTTGCAAAGTACTTTTTTCAAACAAGGTTTTTATTATCGCATCAAACTTATTGGTGACAATTGCATTCTATTAACCTTCAATGAAATAGAGGAAATAGAGGTCTGTTTGAAGAACTTCAAAGTCTACCCATGGGTTGTGGCTTAGTTGGCAACGCAGGTTGAGTCTGTGGGAAAAGCTCTCAGGTTTAACCCTCACTAAACACATCTTTGGGGAGGGGTGAGAAGCCTTAACTGTGAAGAAGCCTCAAGCAGGATTAGTCTCAGACCGTTAAAACGGATGAGGATGCTTGTGGTTTACACTAAAAGAAAAAAGAAGAACTTCAAAGTTTGGCTTAATATTTTGTTTGAGAGAGTCAATTCTTAAAAGGAGCTTGATGTTAGTCGTGATCATTTTGTTCGGCTAAGGTTGAAAAGAGTTCTCCCACTTTTGTGGTAAAAAAATAAATTCTTTATGAAAGTTGGAAAATTTTGGGGCACATATATTACCACTAATGAGAGTACACAGGTTGCTTAGATTTGATATCATAGGAATTTTAGTCTTTGAAAGAATGGATTAAATCGTTCTTTCTTCAAATTTCTTCAAAGCCAATGGTGAGTTCTTCAATATTTCAATGATAGAAGAACCTGTTTATGACTTTCCAAACATGTTACTAGATTTGAAATTGAGAAAGGAAAAAGAGTGCTTTTCTCATTCTTTAATGGTCTAAAAATCCTCTGAATAGATCTACTCATTGAAGAAGACTGAATTTTTATTTCCTGAAACTTTTGAAGTTTTCGTGAACATTTCAAATTCACTTACCCAACAGCCAAAATTGGGAAACGGAGAAGTTGGCTTGGGGAATGGAATACTAGCACATGAGGTAACTAATGATGAAGTTTGTGAGGAAGTCATTTTAACGGCCAAATATGAAGAGGTTGGCATGATTCTTGAATATAGAAAGAATGGAGGCATGAATGATACCATAAATTCAAGTGAAAAGGTGGACCTAATTAATTATAAAGATTGTACAGAGTTAGAGGGAAAGGTAAAAGCATTGACTAAGAAGGATTTTGTGGTGAGCTTAAAGTCAAAGGAAAAGTTAAGGCTTGGATAGCTAGTACTGTGAAAAGGGGCCAAGGCCCGTTGGTTATTCAAGGCTTGGACCTCATTTTTGTAGCCCATTTAAGAAAGAGGGCTTTTTAGCCCGACCCATTTAAGCTCGAGCTTAAATGGATTTAGCTCGAGCTTAAATAGATTTAGCCCGAGCTTAAATAGATTTAGCCCGAGCTTAAATGGGCCGATTTGTTTAATTTTTTAATATTTTTAACTATATTAAAATTTTATTTTTATTTTAATTATTTATATGTTTAACATTTTAATCAAAGTAAAATATATAAAATTAATTCTATTTAGTATTACTAAATTACTTCAAGCTAACCTAATGACTTACAACCTCTTACACATGCTAGTTGAAAGGGGAAGAATACATTTGCTTTGAGTGAAATAAGTCCATTTTTTTAGGTATATATTTTATTTTAAATTCTCTTTTTTAATGACAATTAATTTATTTTGAAATGTCAGATAATATAAGCTTTCAAAAGCTTTGAAACTATTCAAGTGAAAGAACCAAAACCTCAATTAGATCTTTATTTGGAAGAGCTAAAGATTATGGGTCGTATGGTTGAAAATTTAAATATGTTGCAATGGTGGAAAGATCATAAGCCAAGATTTCCAAAGCTTGCAAGTATAGCTTATGATATCTTGAGCATTCCAATAACAATAATGACATCGAAGAGTTCTTTTAGTATTGATTCTCGTGTTTTAAACAAATATTGAAGTTTTCTAGATCGTGAGAACGTGGAAACTCTCATTTACATCGAAAATTGGATTCTTGGTTTTGAAGGTAATGTTATTAATTAGTTATCAATTTTTACTCAATTCATATGATTAATTCTTATGAGTTCTTATATTGTTCTTTACTTATATTTGTAGATGGTGAAGTTGAAAAAGAATTGATGGGATGTGATTGACACTATGTAGGAGATGGATAGACATAGATATGTTTATCATGTTTTTGATTTTTAATATTATTGAGACATGTTTTTCAGTATTTAAGTTTGTTAAAACAATTTATATTATGTTTGTTAGAATATTAATATGTAATGATCAAATGACCTTAAAGACATGATGGATTTGATATGAATTTATTTGATGTTTGTTTAATATTTATTTCAAATTTTATTTTGTTTATATACTAAAAAATAAGATTTTAATATAAATTTTAATATTTTTAATTTCTTATATGGGCTGGCCCATTTAAGTCCGTTAGCCCTTAGGGCCGGATATGGGCTTGCATTTTCAGGCCCATTTAACAAAAAGGGCTTTTTGGCCAGCTCGTTAGGGCCGGTCCATTTTGACAGCTCTATGGATAGCTTAGTGATGATGTTTCAAATTTGGGAAATGTTAAGGACAATCACTTTTAAAACTCTTATTTTTATTAGGCCACATCACTTTCTAGTTTTATGTAAAAATGGGTTACTCATGTGGGAAGCAAAAAGCTCAAATATGTGGATGCTCAAAATTACTTTTCAAGTAACTTGTAATTGTAGGTAACCAGTCTTCACGTAAAACTAGAAAGTTACGTAGTCCAATAAGAATGAGAGTGTTAAAAGTGATTGTCCCTAGCATTTTTCTTAACATTTTGTAGGGTTTATGCTTTTGATTTCTAATACTAGTTTGCTAGTCGAAGAAGATGCATAAGATGCGGTTTCATTTGAATTAGTGCCTGAAAATGGTAAGTTACAAAAGCAATTTTTATCTTCCAAATTAAAGTATCGTAAAATAAGATCTTTGGAGGACATTGATAAATTTTTATTCAAAGATCTTTCTAACAAGGAAAAGAAATGTGGTAGGAGAAGGAAAAATGAAAAAAATTAAACAAAGTTAAGAACTGTGTTTCGGTTCAAGTGGAGAAAAACCAAGATGATCGTTTTGCAAATGAACTGTTATCTGACATTGATTTTCAAAATTGTTACAGAATACTAGAAAAGAAAGCACAAGAAACATGGAATCTTGGGAAAATGTTGTGACTTTTCGCAGATTGTGATGATGATGTTGTTGTCAAAAGATTGATTGAATTAGCTAAAGAAGACTAAGCTGTGTTTGATGATTTTGGAGTATAAAAAATGAAATTGGGAATTTTATGGTGTTTGGATTTTGTGGTCTATTTGTCATATATAGGCTATGAATGTTTTTTCTGATGATATTGAAAAGTTTAGAAGTGTTTGAGGTTAGCTCTTAAATTTCTCCTGTTTTATGGAGTTTGGACTTCTTAGTAGAAAATGTTCTTAGGGTGATGGATATCAAAGGATGATTTACAAGTATTTCGATTAAAGTTTTGGTTCTCAAATCTTGGTTTGTAATATTGATTATTGAATTGTGGCAACAGGTTCCATAGGTTTGTTTCATATTGCTTGGGATAAGAGTGGGGGTTTGTTCTTTCAATGGAATCATGCATCAAAATCTACGGCGGATGTTAGGAAAGAACCAAAATGGTGATAGGTTGTGGATTTTTATGTGATGGTTTATTCTAAAAAGTTTAGTGGATGATATGCAGGATGGTGTTTATTATACAAAGGTTTTAACAATGAATTTTGGTTTTTTCCCTTTTATTGACCAAATGTTCTGTGTAATGTCAGGCTTTTTAGTTTTGGTTCTTGGGTGGATTCGTTTCATCTATTTTAATGGTTAATGGGTTAGTAGAAGGTCTTCAGATTTAATGTTGCTGACCAAAAGATTGTTTGTTGCGAGCAATATAGTCAATTAAGTTGTTTTGGAGCTTTTATTTGCAGTTTGGGAGATGGATAGTTTTTATTTTTTTATGATTTGGTGTTTTTGCTTTTTGATGTATACTCTGTAGAGCTGGTTATTGGGTCGGGTTGGCCCGACCCGGCTCGTAACCGAATCGGGCCAACCCAGCCCAATAGTCGAACCGGCCCAGCCCGGTATGTTACCGGGTTGGGCCGGTTCTTATTAATTAGAACCAGGCCTGCTAAGGGCGCTGCCCATTAAGGACTGGGACTGAACTGGACCAGTTCCTGTTGAACCGGTCTGGTTCAAATTAAAAAAAAATAAATAAAGGAAGACTGCCACTGTGCAATAGAGGCAAGTCATAGATTGCTCATCAATCTTTTTTTTTAATTTTTTTATTTTAAAAATTTTAATTTTAATTTTTTTCCTATAAATGCCTCATTCTATCTTCTATTTTTCTTTACATTTCTTCTATATTTTCTCTCAAATCTACTATCTACATTCATCTACTTTTATTCTCTTCACTCACATACTCTCTCAATATTAACTCAAACTCTCTCAAATTCATTGAAATTCCCTTATTCCAAATTTATAATATCATCATTTCTTTTCTAAATTTCATTTTTCTTTTTTCTTTTATAATTTTACAAATTTTACTTTTAATTTTCAAGTTTCAATTTCCAAATTTCAAATTCCAATATATTATATATATCATACATCTATTTTTTTTAATTTTTAACAAATATTTATTTTCAAAAAAATATAAAAATGTCAAATTTCTTTCATCATTCATGCTTTGTTTCTCGACCTTTTGGTTCCACTGAAATTCCTAATTTAGGTGACGAATCATTTAATGAAATTGAACCCGATATTCATCCGGAAGAGGAGCTTCCTTTGGCACCATCGTTTGGTCGTGGTAGTGGTCGTGGAGGAGGCCATGCTCAAACACAATCATCAGCTGCCACCACTGCTGCTACATCATCAAGACCGAAGTTTAGTTGAAAAAAAACAAGCAGGGTATAGGAGTATTTTGACATTGTAGCAAAAGAAGGTGAGACGAATAAATATTGTGCTATTTGTAAATTGTGCAAAGGCGTTTACTCTTATAATTCCGATGGAGGTGGTGGCGGTACAGGTACATATAAAAGACATTTAATTACTATACAAAAAATTAATCCTGATGCCGAAGAAAATGAAATTTTAGAAGGTAAACAATCTCAAATTAATACACATGATGGTGGAAAAAAATTTAATTTTGATAATGTTCAAGCTAGACATGGTTTAGGACTGAACAACCATTCACAATTTGTGAAAAAATAGCATATTTAGAATTTATTTGTAAATATTTACAACACGCACATAAATCTGTTTCTAGACATACATTAAAAAAAGATTGCATGGATATGTTTAAAGAATATAGACAAGCTTTAATTGATAAACTTAGTAATATTTCATGTAGGGTTAGTTTAACTAGTGATATATGGACTAGTACTAATGGTATAAGTTATCTTGTTATAACTTGTCATTGGATAGATGAAGATTGGTCCATGCAAAAATGAATTTTATCTTTAGATGTAATAGAAGAAGCACATAATTTATATACTATTCATAAATATATTACTAATGTTTGTAAATTATATGGACTAGAAAATAATAGAGTTTTTGCTATTACTTTTGATAATGCTTTGAGTAATACTGCAGCTATTCCTCATTTAATTAAAAGTTTAAACCCTATTATGCAAGGCATATTTTTTCATGCAAGATGTGCATGTCATATTATAAATTTATGTGTTCAAAGTGGTTTTAGTTCTAGTGGTACTGGTAGTGGCATAGGTCCAATTGATAAAATTAAAATTTTAGCAAAATGGATTCGCACACCAAGTAATAAACGTGAATGGAAGCAAATTTGTATAACAAATAATATAACTGTTAAAGCGTTTCCACTTCCCGTGGAAATAAGATAAAATTCACTTCATAGTTTGCTTTCTTCTATTTTACCTTATAAAGAACTTTTACTCTTTTTTATAACAATTATACAAGTAACACGCATTTAGTACTTTTTGAAGAAGATTGGACTTTTATTGAATATTGTGTTGATTTATTATCTACTTTTAAAGATGCAACTGAAAGATTTTCAACTCAATTTTATCCAACTACACCGTATTTTGTTTCTATTATCTACACAATGTTTGAAAAATTTGTAAAATTTAGGAATCATGAAACTTTAAATTCTTTTGTATATGATATGGAGGAAAAATTTAAAAAATATTGGGAAATAATTCCTCCTATTTATTGTATTGCAACTTTACTAGATCCTAGTCAAGGTGAGGTAAATATAGAGATTTTTTTATTGTTATAAAGAATTTCTTGGTCTTGATTCTATTGAGGATCAAAAGTCTTTAATTAACAATCTTTTTCGAGAATTGTTTAATGTTTATGATGCAAAAAGGGAGCAGTTCAACTTTAACCGAGGAGAAGAAGATTCATACGAAGAAACCGAGAGTAACAAAAAAGGAAAAGGAATTTTAAACGCAATTAAGGAAGTAGCAAAGAAGAGAATGAAGCTAAAAGGAAAAGCCAACGGATCGAGATCAATAACTCGACGAAGTTCTAGCTTCAATAAGATAAGATTTTTCTTAAGTTAAGATTTTTCTGTAGATGAAAACTTTGATCTTTTCCAATAGTGGAAAGAAAACCAAAAACAATTTCCAATTTTAGCTTCCATGGCTCGAGATGTTTTCGCGGTGCAAGTTTCTTCTGTTGCTTCAGAATCCGCATTCTCGACGTGTGGAAGAATTATTGGAGACCATCGAACCACTCTTAATCCAGATTCATTGTGCATGTTAACATGCCTTAAAGATTGGTTTGATGCGGAATCGTGCAATGTCAAACTTGGAATAGCCAATGAATTCGCTGATAATAATTCAGAAGAGGAGGAAGAAATTTTCAAGGCAATCCGTATAAATTACAAAGAATAGAGAATAATCTTTTTTTTTGTAAATTGTATGTAAAATTCTAAATAAGTTTAGTCATAGTATATATTTTTATGGACTACGGTCCCGTGGTTTTTACCCTTCTAACTTTTGAAGGGGTTTTCCACGTAAAAAATCTTTGGTCTTCTACTCTCTCCTTTTTCTCCTTTATTGTTTTTGTTGTTGTTGTTGTTGTTGTTGTTATTAATTAATTAATGTTATACTTATCTATGTTTAAAATAAATTTAAAATACAAAACGAATGAATATTTTAAAAACATATTAAATAAATGAATAAATATTAAGTAAATGATATTTCAAATATAATAAATTATTTTAAATGCAAAATGAATATAATAAATGAATATAAATAATAATATCCAAAATGATATTGCAAAATGAATATAATAATATATTCATAATATCATTATTTGTATTTTGAATCAAATATCATTTTATAATAATAACTTTATTATAATATTATATTCATAATATAACTTTATTTTATTATAACAATAATTTTATTAGATAATTTTATAGTAATTTATTTTTACATTATTGTTACATTACTTAAATAAATTATAATAACTTAATAATAAATTATTGTTAAATTAAACTATTAACATTATTTGTTATAAAAATAAATTTATTAGATTAAATTATAAAAAATATATTAATATAAATATATATTAAAATAAATTAATATAAATTTTAAACAATAAAAATTTTAAATTTATCATTTTTTTAAAAAAATTAAATTATAAAAAAAATTGTACCGAACCGGTTTAAACCGGTTCAATTTTTGAGCCAACCGGTCTTGTGAACTGGGCCGGTTCGCACCTTAAATATCATGCGAACCGGCCCGGCTCAAACCGGTTCGCTACCGGTTCAACTGATTTTCCTTTAGTATGGGCCAAACCGGTGAAAACCGGTTCGAAACCGATCCAGTCTGGCCCATAACTAGCTCTTACTCTGTAATGGCTTGAGTACCTCTTTTTGTCTGGTCCCTGTTTCATTTAGGGGTTGACCTTCTCTGAGTGTTTGTTATTATTTGAATGAATTTATAATATTGACTTAGAAAAAAATAATACAAATAAAAATTGTATATATGATTCACTAATAATATATAGTTTTTATACATCGTTAATATACCAAAAGTTGGCATTTAATCAATATGTAAACTTAAAAAATGTCAAACTTTTAAAAATAAATACAAATAAATTTTTTTCAATTTGCTTATAAGGACTTAATAATGAGATATCAACTTTTATATATTTACAGTATATAGAGTATATACATTGTTAATCCATTATGTATAAATCTAATAAAAAATATAATATCAACACGAGTTATATTTTTTCAAAAATTACATAAAAATATAATAAAAGTTAAAAAATTGTATTTAATATATTAATATAAAATTAATATGAAATTTTTATATTTTATACTGTACAAACACTAATTATATGCACAACTCATGGAATTTACTTATAACAAATAGACGTTATATTCTAATAAATATGAAACAAAATAACAAAAGAATTTCTCGCAACCCATATTCTTAGTCCGTTCAACATCACGTCTTTCAAATCTAAATCCCATTTTCAGGTCCCCTTATTTCAACGTCATCACAGTCTAAAACCTACCTATTTCAGAACCATTCATCGGGGAAGGAACCAAATCGAAGTCATATACTCATATCCTGTCAACATTAATCTCTTTCCAATCTGGTCTTAAATATTGCTGTTTTGTTTTCCAATTGACAAATCCATATGCGGTCCAAATGCATTATAAGGCGACCATTGTCCCATATCCCCACAAGTTCCCAAAGCACCCATTCCATGAAATGTAACATCACAACAATAAAAACAGTTCCCAATTTCCAACAAAATTACAGATCTAAGCACAACCCTCCATTTCTGATTCAACATACATACCAAATTAAGTGAAAAAAAAAGTAGGATAATATCAAAGTTGAGTGAAAGGGGTTCGGTATCCTTACGTAAGATTTTGAAATTGAGCTTTGTAAATAGAAAAACCAGTACTGAAAGAGCTTTCCGTTTACGATTCAACCGTAACTAGGTTTAGAAAAAAAAAAGTACGGATAATAATCCTAAATAATTATGCATTGGTTTTTTAGTTCTTCAAAGGAAGGAACTCAAAATACTGGTAGGGAGGGAGGTTGCCAGTCACGGCTGCGATTGATATCTCATTCTCTTTCTCCTTAGAGTTATGAGCACCGTCGCCACTATGCAGAGGGAAGAGTTGTAGGGTTTGAGAATTACAGGGAGCATCGGCTTGGTTTCCGGCAGTGTTCAAGTGGTCAACGACATTGCCATTGGATCTGCAGGGGGGGATAAAGATGTTGAGATCATGAGTCTTAATAAGCTGCTGCTGCTGCTTTGGGTCCATTGTTCTTATAGCTGTTGCTGTGGCTGTAGTAGAGGTAGGAAGGAGGCAAGTGTGAGACAATTGCATCATTTGCCACGTTTTATTTCTTTCCACGAGGTTCCTTCTTTGCTGTAATTCTCCTTCCTCGAATTGGATCCATCCATGCTCCGCTCTACATTCTGCCACGGCTGACTTTGCTGCTGTTTGTTTTGAAACAGATTCCTGAAAATTAAAAGCCATGAAATCTAATGCATATAACTAAATAAAATGTGATACGCAACAAGTTTTTGGGCACTCCCTGTTCTGTAATGAGCCTAAGTTGGTACATTCTATTTAAACAAAGGACATATGGCCAACAGCTAGGTGGGACACTGGTTTGAGGGTGCCCAAATTTCGTAGAATATTTTTGAAAGGTGAGGGTGCTCAAATCAATACCCAGCCTAAATGCCATGAATGCATATCAAGCACAGGACCCAAAATACACCAGCGAGTTTCATGGCAGCAGCCCCGACAGAAAGGAGGGAATGCAGCTTTTGAACCCTTTTCATTTCCCAACAAACAATACTTTTCTTGTTTCCTTGGGTATCTTATCATAAAATAATAAAACTTTGAATCTAAACCTCAAAAATGAATCTTGCGATTGCAGATAATCATTGCTTAATTAGTTGCATGTTATGATCTTTTTAGGGCTAAAGAGTAAAGATAATTAGGTTGGAAGAAAAGTCCTAGTGAGTTGTGTATGTGACTATGAAGAAAGACAAAAAGGAAAATGAAAAAGAAAAAACAAACAATGGATAGATATAGACCTCTGCTAGTGTACTGCAGTCTGTAGGGAAGGCCCAGTTTTTGGTCTGTTCCACTTCATAACCTGTCCTATTTGCTCCTGTAGACAAAAAGAAAAACAGAAAAGAATGTAACTTTACATTGCTCTAAACAAACAAATGGAATGGTAAAAACTTAAAAAGCAATCTCTTATTACATTTCTCTAAGAACAAATGGAATGAATATATCTAACATCTCCTTAAGAAAAGAAAAAAAGAAAAGAAAAAGGCAACTCAGAACAAACTTCTCAAAAGAAAACAATTTGGTATAGCAGAAGCCCATACATATCAAACAATATTTGTATATCTGCAATAAGATTATTGTATGTGTTTTTCTACCTTTTACTATATATACATATACCTGAATCTTTTCTTTCGAAGATATCGGAGTCTCGACTGTGCCCACCTTGAGTTGATTCAATTTGCCGACGACGTTTTTGCCGTTCCCTTGCCTTGTGGTTTTGAAACCAATAGAACACATTCTTTCCTTCTATCTTACCATATCTACGCAGCTGTGCTGTTATATGCTGAATTTGATCTGCTGATGGTGTTCGGGTGCCTCGTCTATAAAGTTCTTCAAGGGTTCTTAACTGCTCAGGCGTTGGATTCCACCTTGAGCTGACCACAACAGCTGGTTGTGTATTGAACTCTCTCTTGTTTTGATCTTCCATACCTGTTTTAACTTAAAATGAAAAATGATATGAAACCCATGCATATAGCCGTGATGAAGAAAAAATTCAAGAGCCGAAACAAACTTTCAACGAAGAAAAGGATAAAGAGAAATCACTAGAAGAAGAAGAAGAAGAAGACGTACTTAGGTGATGATTTAGAGCAAGAAAGTCAGTGCCATTGATACGGCTTAGACAAGGAGGGTTTTTTGCAGAAGGTATTGGCCTTGGAACCAGAGGCCTGAGCTTCCTGCCATTGAAGGAATCAGGCATGTTGAACTCCGCACCATCATTGTAACCCATCATCCAGATCTTGTTGAGCAATGTGTACAAAGAAATAACAATAAAAAGACGGGCAAAAGAAAAGGGCTTTAATGCACTCTCACACAGTCACTTTCCTTGCTCCGAAGGGTAAGATGTGTTTGATATGATGGAGCTGAGAAATGGTGCTGAAGTTGTGGAAAAAAAGGAAATGAAGCATGCAAAGGAATGGAGATGATGGGAGGCTCAAAAGGAAAAGGAAGAAGAAATCCCTACTTTCCAAACATAGACGTATGCAACTAGTTTGTATGAGTATATAGTAAAAATGAAAAAGGGATTGCTTAGTTGAAATGTGGAGAGGTGAGTTCGAGGACTTTAAGAGAAAGGGATTGATGAATGCAAGAGAGGAAAGGGAGAAGAAATTGGTGCTGGTTTGAGCAGGAACAAAGAGAGGGGAAGACATGAGATTGACTAATGACTAGTGATGTGCCTGGGATCGGAGAGAGGAGAGAGGAGAGAGGAGTGGACAAAAGCAAAAAAGCAAAGAGAGAGAGGAAAGCGTGGAATTCTGGGAGGGGGTATCGGGAGAAGCAAATCAAAAACGACTTGACGATGATGAGGTTTATCATAAGCCTCATCACTCTCACATTTATTGTTCTTCTCTTCTTACGTCTCGTGCCTTTCACACTTATTCTCAATCCGAACTGCTCCTCTCTTCCTTCTGGTCCCTTGCCCTTTTCTTTGTCTATATTTCCTCTCTTTCCATGCATCTGCTCTGCACCCTTTCTCTCTCTACATATATCATACACTCATGTATTCATATATACATCCATGCATAGGCATATGTATGCATAACTATAAATGTATATATGCACGCAGTCATATATACAAACTATACAAATTCAAAATTTTTGTTGAAATGTTGTACATATACAATTTATTTTTTTGTAGTCACAAATATATTTATCCGTTTTATAGTCTAATACTATTTAGGTCAAAAGTGATAAACAGTAACGATTTTAAAATTCGAATCATGTTTAAATATTTAGAGAAAAAGTTCACTTATATTTCTTTCAACAACTTATTGATAGATTACAAGCATTATATATATATATATATATATATATATATATATATATATATATATATATATATATAGACACGCAATTTTGTTTTCTTGTTTTTAAGGCTGTGTGCGTCTAGGGAGTATGATGTATCATTATTGTCCTTAATGTGGATGTGATGCTTGTTATATGCTTGCATGCATTGATCATGTAGTATCAGAAATTTACAGTGTCAAAATTTTGGATTCTTCCCTTGCACTTTTATTTTTTTTTTTTGACAATAATTCCCCCATTCATTTCTATTTGGGTATCCATTTTCTATTTCCTTTAAGATATATCGTCATTATGATGAAATGATTTCAGTTCTCCAGTTATTGGCGTAACCTCCTGAGTCGTTTCCTCCTGAGTAATTCATCAAAATGTTTCATATTATTGCTTAATTATTACTAGTGTCTGCTAGGATAGTGACTTGAGCAATTTCTTTTTTAGTTAGTCCAACCTTTTTCATGGGATTAAACATCCAAGAATTAAGAATAAAATTATATGTTTAACCTTTTGAGAATAAGCTATATTAAAATGATTCTAAAAAATGTGTTTTAGGCATTAATAAAATAATGACACCTTATAATTTTTAAATATAGATAATAATTATCCTACATTCATCATCACTAAATCAACTCTCTAGCTCTATATAATTCTAATAAATTTATTTAAAAATCAAGAGAATTAAAAAATTGATTAGAATTAAATTGAGGTAGAAAGTTGATTTAGTGAGGATGGGTGTAATATATTTATTATCTATTTTTAAAAAATTATGAGGTGTCATTGTTTTATTGGTGCCTAAAACACATACTTTTTAGAATCATCATAATATAAATTATTCTCCTAACTTTTTTCTGTTTTAAAATTTTATTTCTGTTTTCCGTTACTTAGGGTATATGGTGAATTATAAACATTTTCTTTTAATTTATAAGTTTACAAATCCTGATCACATACATTGTACTTTACGTACGATTAGTCAAGTTTATAAGATTTCTCATTAATTAATTCAAATTTTGGTAATAATGATAAAAATAAAAAAAATTACTTTATATTTTTTATAATTAATTAATTATCATGTTCTCTCGTGTTTGAATTGAAATTCAAAATTAATAAAATAGAAGCTAAATAATTGAAAATAAAATTTTTATTATTTATAAACTATTAACATATACATTAAAATGTTTTTTAACAAAAATATATAATGTATTAAAAGTCTTCCTATAAATCATTGGAGTGGTATAAAGAGTTAAACTACTTGTGAATTACTCGAGTTCGACTCAACGGTTACTCAAATTTGATTTATTTATTCTCTAGTTGCGCTTGAGCTACTTGAATAATGAGTTGAATCGAGTTTAGTATCTCAATACTTAGTTTGAGTAACTTGCAAGCCTAGTTAAGCTTTTCTTAATATATATTTTTATATTCTTTATAGAGTTAGTATTTTACTATCATAATATATGACTGAAAAATGATAAATCAAACCCGTTAAGTCAATTTCAAGTTTATTGTGTTAAGCTCGAACTAGTTGATTTTTTTTATCAAGTTGATCTCGAAATTCTAAAAGTAAGCTTGATTGAGCTCATACCAAACTTTAAGCCTTCAATTTTTGAGTTGAACCAAGCTCAAGCTTAGCACTGGATTATCTTGACTCGGGTCTATTATACCTTTAGGGGGCATTTGGTTCACATATTTTAGGATTACCCATAAGAATTTTATTTTTCATAATTGTTTAACCACATTTGGTTGGGTAATTTTCTCCCTCATCAAGAATCTTAGATTCCTAACAGTATCAAAATAGAGGAACATAAGGGGGAAAACAATACCCTCCTCTTCTTGAGGCATTTTATATTTCCTTGGGAATTCTTTTTGTGTTCCAAGTTTATCCTTAACATCTTTCATTTGGGTCAATTTTACCCTTTGTTATCAAAGATATTACATCCTAGACAATTATTTATGTTAGCTTTAAATTGACATATATATTTTGAAATGACAAAAACTTAAGTAAGCTTTAATGTTTTAATTCATATTGTAAATTTGCCTTATCACACATGATTTTCTCAATCCATTTTCAAGTGATCATGTCAAACATTAAGACCATGATTTAATGATACATCCTTATTGGTCTTAATTCTTTATAAATATTTTGAATATTTTAGAAAATCACTTAATGAGTTTTTGCACCATGTTTTTATTAGAGAAAGTCAAGAAAAACTCCCACAAAAGTGCCAATATGTTTTGGGTTGAATTAGGATCAAAGACCACATCATTTCTAACCCAAAAATGCAGGAAAAACTCATTCTGGAAGTATGGGATCGATCCCCTAAGGAAAGGGATCGATCCCTTTTTGGCAGAATGCCTAGGAAGCCAAGAATGAAGCATGGGATCGATCCCTTTTGCAAAAAGATCGATCCCTTTATGTCAAAAAGTCCCCAACGGCTAGTTTCTATGAGATACAACGGCTAGTTTCTGTTTTGGCTCCAACCAACGTCCACAAACCATCCAAGGGACTATAAATAGAGGCTTAGAAGCTAAAGGAAGAAGGGGGAACTACTCAATCAACTCCAATACTCATTTTCCTCAAATCCTCAAGCCTCAACAACAAATCAAGAGCTACAAAGTCTTCATCTTCCATCATTCACATATCTCTTGTATTGCTTAGCACAAATATTGTATAGGCTTTTCTTTGTGCCTAATTTCTGTAATCATTTGCCTACCTAGAGGCCTTTCCTTGATTACATTATTTGTAAATCAATCATTCCTTGTAAAGGGGAGGTTTCTCTTAAGCCTAGAAAAGAGGGAGGTTTCTCTTGAGCCTAGAAAAAGAGGGAGGTTTCTCTTGAGCCTAGAAAAAGAGGGAGGTTACTCTTGAGCCTAAGAAAAAGAGAGATTGTAATCACAAATTCAAGATAGTGGATTTGGAGAAAATCCTTGGGAGAGTCTCAAGGTAGAGGACGTAGGCAAGGTAGCCGAACCTCTATAAATCGATTGTGTAAATCCTTCTCTCCCTACTCTTTATTTACTTGCAATTGTATTGTGCTTTTTGAATTGAATTTATATTGCATTATTGAATTGCCTAGAGAACTTAGAAAATATTCATATAGGCTAGAGAATTTAGAAGAATCGCAAAACGAGCTTAAGAGTAGTTAAAAACCGATTCACCCCCCTCTCGGTATAGCCTATAGAGCCAACCATTTATATATTAAAATAATAAATAAATTAGCATCTTAAAAAATTAAATAAGTAATTTATATATAATTATACCATAGAATTTGTCAAAAATTACAATCCTAAATAAAACACTTATTAAAAATCTTTATTTTTTTAAGCCATTAAAAACTCTTTCTTAATTACAATATAATCGTTAATTTTATTACCTCTAAATATAAGTTACAAGTTTGCAAGTATCAAAGTAACATTTCTTAACTAAATTGATGATCAATAAATGTTGTGGTCACTTAAATTTAAAATGTCATTATTTTTATTTTATTTTATTTTATTTTGATGAATTGACATATAAGAGAAAAATGGAATTAAAATCAAATGGACCAATATTAAGATGGACCCTATAATTTTTGATTAATCAAAATCAATTTAATATAGTAATAGTTTGTTAAATCAAAATAATTTACATAATAAAAACTTTATAAACTAAGGGACCAAATAAATAAATAAATAAATAAATGAGTATCTTAAATAAATAAGTAATTAATTTAAATATAATTTTGATCAAGTGTTGTTCACTCTATATCAACTAATAAAACAGAGGATATTATAGTAAAATAAGTAATTAAGCAATTTTACTTTCCTTTTACCAAACATAGATATCTTATATTTCTAGCAATGCAACCAAACACAAGAATCTAATATTCCTAGGAATTCGTCAGTTAAAAAGATCTTGGGATAAAATGATTCCTAAAAAGAATCTTAGATTCCGCGAACTAAACAGCTCCTTAAATCATTCACAAGTCATACATAGTAAGAAAACAAACAACAAACAAATAAATAAATTCAAGTCACATAATGCACAAAAAAAGTACAAAGCTAATAAATGAATACAACTTGTTGATGCCAAAAAGGTATTAGGCTTGTTGATGGTGGATGAACCTCTTCTTGAATCAACCTACAAAACAAAGACCACTAGGGTTGTTCCTAGTGGGACTTTCTCTGATGCTTACGTTAGTGGGGATATTGAGAATGTTGAGGGTTTAGAAAGTATGAAAGTGTGAAAGTATGGGAAACAATTCGAACCTATCCCTGGTGAATAATCTCCCTTTTTATAGATCTCCTTGACATGCTCTCATTTTCTCTTGACACATGCAGTAGTGGCAGATCATGCTTAAATGAATGGCATCATGGGGGGTGGAGCACATAATGGGTAGTTACACTAATTTGTGTAGGAAGTAGGCGGTTACCAATCATGTGCTCCTATTTCTTATGCGTGAGATTCCTAATTTTTTTTCTTTTATATAAGTTGATTATAAAGTTAGAATAATTGAATTTAAAGATAGTAAATGAATTCATTATGTTTTGTCTTATAGGAGGAAAGTGTGTTGTGGGCCCCACCAAGAATTTTAACATCAAAATGAACCATCAAACTTTAGAATATCAATATTTGGAGTGAAAACTAAGACGGTAAGAATCTGCATCTTGAAATTCCTTTGTTTGTACATGTCTTGGGAAATATGCAAATAAATTTAGAAATGATAATTATGTCCTTAGGTTGGAAAATGTAAATTTTGAATATAGGTCAACATGATTTGAATTTAGATCCATAAAATATAATAGTTGATCCCTCGTGTGAAGATGTCTCACTCAATTTCAATTTGTAGACTAAATCACACAAAAATGCCTAAAAACACTATTAGGGTATTTTAGTAATTTCACATTTGACTCGTCAAACCCCATTTGTCAAAATTTGAGCTACATTATATTAAATAAGTATATTTTGTAGGAAAATAAAAATATTTGGTAATTTAATTAAATATTTTAAATAATATTATAATGGTTAGGACAAAAATATAATTAATGAAGTTATAAAGGGCATTTTGGTAAAATCACCATGCACGTCTGGCCACCTTTTGCTTGAGTCAAAAGTTGACTAACTTTTATATATAATATGATGGAAAAGATGTAAAAATAATAAAGTAATTAAAATATCAAAAAAATTTTAAATAAATATATAATTATAAGTAAGTGGGAGTAACTATTCAAGCATAGTTACCCCACTAACATTTAAATCATAAAAAAATGAAGATATTTTCACTTCATCTTCCTCACTTGACCGGCCACTCTTACCTCATCTTCCATTTCATTTTCAAAGTGTGGTTTAAGAGAGAGATACCATGAGAAACCTTACTAAAACTACCTCAAAACCAAGATCACCCTTAATCAAAGTTGTTCACCTTCAAGAGCCCAACATCATATCTTGGAATCAAGATTAGGAGAGGTCATTTGGTGGTTGAAAACTTCTCCCTAAGGTTCATCCATTTGGGTTAGTTTAAGAATAGGAATTTTTTTTAGTTTCCTTAAATATATGTTGTTGTTTAAGGATAGTTAAGCATGTCTATGACTTTAGATTGGAACAAAATCATGTTTTTGGAAGCTTTAGGGTTTTGAAAACTTAGGGATTGAATAGTGTCATGCTTGATTTGATTAAAATCTTGATGAATATCAATGTTAAGAATGTGAAAAACATAAATATGGTGTTAAAATTGCAAAACAACAAGTGTTTTGTGTGTGTATTTGGCCAAGAGAAGGACAAGGAGAGATCACGCTCAATTTGACACAAAATTGGTCCTAGAATAATGTATAAATTAAAATAAGACTGTTGGTGAAGTCGAATTTGAAAACAGAGATGTTTTGGTAGTAGTTGCAGTTTTAGAGCTCAATAGGAAATAGACTGAATTGCTACTATATTAGGAATTTTGAGAGATCTTTAAGACTTACAAATATTATGTGAAGTTAATTCTTTAATTTATACTATTTTAAATGATTTTCTATAGTCTGGGAATAAGTTGGTGCTGAGAGTATATACGCTTCATTATTGGATATTGACTGTTGGATTAATTTGGATAAGCTGCATTATGATTTAATTGAGGTAAGGAATATATATAAATATATATATATATATATATATATAATATATATATAAAAGGAATGCAAGAGATACATAAATGATTTTAAAATCAACTGCCTTGGATATATAAATTGTGTTTGCTTTGTAGGAGGTTTTAGAAAATTTATACCATTATGTTGCTAAATTTTCGTAAATGCATTAGTTACTGCTACTTAGGCTAGGAATTTAATAAACGCTTTAAGAATAGAGATTTTCTAGGGAATTTAGTTTTGGAAAATACTAAATTATATGATTTTGGAAGATTTATGAATTTCTATTTTAAATTTTATTTTATGGAAAATACCAAAACATAGTATTTTAGAAATATTTATGAACAATTATATAAAATTTCATGATTTTGCAGACTTTGCATTTTAATTGTCTGTGAACATTTGTGATATTTGAAAATGTAGTTTTGAATTTTGGATTATGAAGCTTTATATTTTGAGACACTGACTAACTGTAATCTTACAATATCTGACCTCTAAAATCTGAACTGCTATGTGACCTTGATCCATCCAGGTGGTCTTAATCGACATCTAATCCATGCTCACTGTAGACCCTCTTGGACTATGGCCATATGTCTATCGAATTATTATTTTTCCCTTACGGGATATTTGGATTGCATGATTTCACTTAGTTATTGCCATTTCTTAACTTATTGTTACTTTTCTGTGTTTTGTATGATTTTTGAATTTCTAACATCTAGACTTTGAAATCTAAAATGGTTTGACACGAACGTTTATGATTTTGATTTGAACTATGATATATGTTATGATTTTGAATGACTTATGATACTTACATGATACATTCTTGGAAAGTTGATTTTTGTTGAATTAAATTGATTTGATTCTGATTTTCGGAAATGCATGAATTCCTTCACTGAGAACATTCCCTCGATTTCTCTATAGCTTAAGTGTTAGGAAAAAGGGACAAGTGAGGTGCTTTAAAGCATCCTTTCTTACTTAGCCCTAAAATCCTAACAAGTTGTAGAGTAACTTCCTTCCGATTTTTCATTCAGGACTATTCCTTCAATTTTGGAATTTAATATTTGATTTAGAAAATTTGCATATAGTTCACGATATCTGTATCTTTATATGTATTCTTTACCAGGCGTAAGCCCACCTCTTACTTTTCCTTCCAGATTATCTGCAGTAGTTACGCAGTGTGAAGGGTTTTGATTTGTTCCTTCGAGGCAATTTTGATTCCACCTTAAAGGTATACTATGTATGGTTATTTCTTTTGTATTTAGATTCATTAGTACGGTACTTATGTAAAAACAGGGGATGTAACTAAAAGAAGTTGAAAAATATAATTACACTTTACATGGATGCATGCAAGGAAGTATAATTTAATTCTATATTTATGAATCTTGCTAATTAATTTAGTTTCTATGAGACTGCGTGTATATTTAGAAATATACGAACTAGGACCAGCTAAATTTATGGATATTGATTTAGCTAATGTAAATTTAGCTTTATAATGAATCTGTGACACTAAGCATAACCCAACCAACTAATTGAAAAGAAAAAAATTTAGTTCAAATTTTTGGTAAATAGGACATTACAGGAAATTGGTATCGGAGCAATGTTGGTCTGATGTGAGTTAGTGTCAGTAGATCAAGAACTATTTACATCCTCTAAGTACTATACATGTTTGAATACATATTGCAAATATATATAAATGGTACTGAATATGTTTGTTCTGTATAGGTAAATTGAAAATGACAGGTCGTAAAAGGAGCGTCAGTAAGCGATGAGTGGAGTTGATTCTAAAGACACCGACCCCAGAGCCATTTCTTCCTCCTCAGCTTGAGAGTCCTAGCTCTTGTATCTCCTGGCTAGAGAGGAACTTTGATGCCATGATGACTATGTTTACACAATTCAAGGCTAATTTTAATCATAACATCAATCGGGGTTCGGCAGTTCTACCTTTAGTGCTGCACCACCACCTGCCCATAACCTTCAGCTCAGCCAGTCCCACGGGCTCAGCCTAATCTACAGGCCCCAATGCAACCTCAAACAAGTCTGGCGGTTAAGTGTGACATCAATTTACTTAGACAATTCACGAAGTTTAATCTCCCAAGTTCAAGGGAGAAAAGGATTTGATGGTGGTTGAGAATTGGTTGAATGCCATAGAGAAGCTATTTGGCTATATGACATGCTTAAAGACAGAGAAAGTGGGTATGGCTACATTTCTTTTAGTCAACAAGGTCAAACACTAGTAGAAATCCATTAAGACTCTTTTGAGGGCCAGGTATCCTACAGTTACATGGGATGTATTTTAGAGGCCTTTTGCAAGAAATATATTCCCTATACGGCCTAGAAGAGGATTTAGGTTGAGTATTAGAATCTGATTCAAGCGAACCAGAATGCGGATCAGTATAAGTCCTGGTTTACAGCCTTTTGCAGAAATGATACATAGATAGTGTGTAGTGAGAAGCACCACATTGAAAGGTTTCTAGCAGGGCTACAACCATCTATCATATCAAGATTGGCTCCATTTGGTATTTCCACTTATGATGAGGCGATCAGGTGAGCCAAATTATATGAGTAGGACTATGAGTTCTATTAAGCTAAGTATGTGTCTTGCTCTGAGGGTAAGGACAAAGATTAGGGCAAGAGAGTTTTTGATGACAGATCCCTTGCATCTAAGCAGTATAATAAGAAGCCTTGGAGAGATGAGTCTTTTGGAAAGAGACAAGTTGGAGATAAGACTTTTGGGGATCAATCAGTTAGGTTTACTGCTATTGAAAAGAGTACTGAGACACAAAATGGCGCTATAGGGGGTTACATTTAGTGCTTGTGGAAAGATTCATACTAGTAAGCCCTGTTATTAGCCTGTAGGTGCCTGCTTTTGGTGCAGACTGAATGAGCATATGATAGAAGGCTATTCGCAGGGTCAAATTACAAAGAAGGAACCCAAGCATCTTACCCAGTCCTAGAGACAAGCCATCGCCCAAAGAAAGGCAAAAAGGTAATGGTTCAGGGCAAAGTATATTCACTGGACTAGGAGATAACAAATACATCTTTAGATGTTATTAAAGGTAAGATTTTTATATTTGACACTATAGCACTTGCATTATTTAATCCTGGTTATACACATTCATTTGTATCTCCTTTTTTTGCTATTAAAATGCTTATAGAGCTTGAACCTTTAGGACATTTATTACAGATTAGTACTCCCTTAAGAGATTCCCATAAAACAAATATAGTGTATAGAAACTGTAAGCTAAGTGTAGGAAAGAAGGAAACAGTAGCTGATCTTGTTTTATTGAAAATGTACGACTTTTATGTGATTCTAGGTACGGATTGGCTATCTGCCAATCAAGTTAATTAAGACTGCTACTCTAGGACTATAATCTTTTCATTCCTTGAATAATATGTTGTAAATTTTGTTTCTAAGTAATGAAAACGTATTGTATATCAAGTGAACGTTTAAATGAGAACTTATTGTGTATATTTGATTTTGAAGGATTTCTTGCTTGTGTTAAGGACTTAGAAAAGAGTTGTCCGGAGTTACACGAGATCCCTGTGGTGAGGGACTTTCTTGATGTGTTTCCAGATGAGTTGATAGAGAGTTGGAGCTTGCCATTGATTTTATTCTTGGTACAGAACCTATTTTCATGCCACCGTATAGAATGGCTTTAGTTAAGCTAGAGGAATTAAAGAAACAGCTGTAGGAACTTTTGAATAAGGGTTTTATTCAACCGAGTACCTCTCTTTGGGGTGCACCTGTCTTGTTTGTTAAGAAGAATGATGGTAGCCTTCGGTTGTGCATTGACTACTGGTGGTTGAATGAGCTACTATCAAGAATAAGTACCCACTTCCCAAGATTGATGATTTGTTTGATTAGTTTAGGGGTGCTTAGGTCTTTTCCAAGATTGACCTTAGATCAAGGTATCATCAGTTTAAAATTAGAAGTGACGATATCCCTAAATAGCTTTCAAGACCTGGTATGGAAAATATAGTTTTTTAGTGATGCCATTTGGGCTTACATATGCACCCGGGGCTTTTATAAATTTGATGAATGAAGTATTCAAGCCTTATCTGAATAGGTTCGTCATTGTGTTCATAGATGACATACTTGTCTATTTTAAGTCCTCGAAAGAACATGAGCAGCATGTGAGGATGGTACTCTAGACTCTCAGGGACCGTAAATTATATGCCAAGTTTAGTAAGTGTGACTTTTGGTTAGATTAGATTTCTTTTCTGGGTTATGTAGTGAATAAGGACGATGTGTTTGTTGATCCGTCCAAGATAGAAGCTATTGCGCATTGGGAAAGGCCAAAATCAATCATTGAGATCCAGTGTTTCCTTGGTCTTGCTGGATATTATTAGAGGTTTGTTAAGGGATTTTCTAGACTAGCAGCTCCTTTGACGTGCCTCATGCACAAGGATGTAAAGTTTGAGTGGAATGACGCCTGTGAACATAGCTTCCAAGAGTTGAAGCGTAAACTGACCACTACATCGATCCTTACTCATCCTAGCAGTTTGGGAGGTTTCTCAGTATATAGTGATGCTTTCACTCAGGGTTTAGGTTATGTGCTTGTAACAGTCTGTATGTATATTGATTTTGCATATTTTCACACACTTCATAACAGTTGGGCTACCTGCGATGCCTTTGTTACACAATCACAATTAACAGTAATAAGATTATAAAATAGAGTTTCATTTAATTCATAATTTAATCTCATTTACAAAACAATGTTTCTTGAATATTTACATCCCTTGAATAATGTTTACAATAAAGTAGTAATGTACACATATGCCTGAGTATATAAGAGAAGTGACTGTATCGTCAGGATTCACTGTACTTTGTCTCAGTGTGCTTGAACGCAACTATAATTATCCAATGAATATCTCAAATAGTCCTTGCAGTTAATCTAGGGAGTGGAAAAATATAAGGGGTGAGCGAAACGTGCTCAGTAAAGGAATCGTATGCAAGACTGATATAATGAAATCTATATGCTCGAAAACATTTATTATCCTAACAGTTCACTAGGCATAGTAATCGGAAGGATACTATAGTCGGTCAGGCAATCGGATGGAGCATGAAAGGTATTTTGAAATACCTATCTTGTCCTGGAGACCCATAAGCGACTATAGGTAGTAATTGTTAAATTGTTGGTATAAAAACAATTTATAAATATTCTTAATAAATAAATGGTAAGATAACCATTTAATAATCACTTCAATATTATTTAAAATCATATGACAATAACCAGTATAAATAACAGTATAGTAAAGTGTTTCGGTGAACAACAGTAACAATACAGTGATAATATGGAAAACAGTGGGAATAGGATTTAACATAGTAAACACTTCAGTAAAACAGTAAGTAACCGGTTCAGTGAACAGTTTCACTTAAACAATTTATTTGATAAGCACATTCAGTTGTAACAGTTTCAGTAAACAGTAACAGTTTAATCCCAGTTCAGTAAACATCACAGTGAAGTGAAAAGTTTCAGTAAATCATAATAAGTTTAGGGACAGTAAAAATGTTCATTTCAAAGCATTAACAGTTCAGTAAAACACTTTTAGTAACCATTCGGTAACAATAACCTTTTCAGTAACGGTAAACAGTTTGGTAATGGTACGATAAACAGTTCAGTAAACAGTGCGAAAACAATTTAGTATAGTAAACACTTAATTTCACAACACAGTAATAGTCTGATAAACATTTCAAAATCAGTAATAATTCCATAAACATTTTTCAGTTCAGTAAACAATAATAATTCAATAACAGTTCAGTAAACAGTAAATCACCGTTCAGTAAATAGTTAACAATAAATCACAGTTTAGTAAACAGACAACCGCAAATCACAGTTCAGAAAATAGTCAACAGTAAGTGGAGACCTGGCACACCTTAGGTATATCATGCTATAATAATCCTTGAAGGAAAATAGTAACACGTGAATCTATGGCCATAGACTATAAAGCATCCTCATAGAACACTTGCCAGGTGTCCCTAGGATCGCTGATGACTTGTAGGTCAATCAGCCACAATAATAGTCATAGTATAGTAAATAGTGAGCATGATATGGGGCTTAACAATCTCAAAACATTTTATAAACAATGGATATACCTTTAAGGAAATTTAATGAATATTATTTAAATTAATAAAATTTCAAAAAGGTATTTAATTTTACATTTAATATTACAGTGAAAACATTTAATAAAATATTCATGCTTTAGTGAGAATTTCCATAAACGTTCTAATTTATTGTAAAATATTTTAAAGAACTCATAAACAGTCTCACTTTGATAAAATTTAATTGCATGCATATTTAAATATTGTATTTCGGTAAAATACCAATTTATGGAAAATATTGGAGATAAATTCCAAAATTCACAATTTCACTCAATTTATGTACATAAAAAATTTCATGATATTTTAGAAAATTTTTGAGGAAATTTCAGCAGCATAACAGCTCTGAATACACTAACCTCCCTACACTTCAATCACAATTTATATACCAGCCAAAAGCCACAATTTTGCATGATTTCAAACGCAATTAAATACTCAATAATTTCCTAAAATTATATCCATAAAAATCATGCATTCACTATATTCTTACGGCTTCCACACTCATCCTTTACCTGTCTCGTATTACCAAACCTTTCGATAGCACCACACATAATTTGATTATCCCGGCTACAAAACAATTTCACTAATAATTTTCATTAATTATCCTTAAATTTTTGAGCCATTATTTATCACTAAATGCAGCGACATTGTACACTACTTATGTCTAACCAGTTTAATTTACACTGGTAGTAAAACATAACTTCCTCGTTTTAACTCTGATTTCATATCCGATTGCACCATTGATCTCTTCTTAATTTCTACAATAATTTGGCGCATTAAACTTATAAAATGCAGCACTTAAGTCTGTCCAAGAAGCCATGGCCGAATGGTACATTAAGGCTTTCTTGATGTTTTTCAACATTGTAAGTTTACCAAGCTATGAATCCATGCTCATTAAGTTTTTTGACACCATTTTCATGCAAGTTTCAACATGTTTTCATGGTGCTCTTCATCTAGCCGAAACCCCTCTTTCATGGCAACATTTTATTTAGCTCAAACTAATCAATTCTAAAGCTAGAAACATGTTCTACACACTTAGATCTATCTTTCCCTACCTTTAAAATGAAATGAAATGCTAAGTAAAAGAGCCATACCTTTTGACTGAATCTTCTCTTCCTCATTTCTCTTTGTTTTGTCACTTCCTAAATGAGATTTTGGTTTGGTTTGATAGAGCATAAGGAGAAGAATAATTTTGCTAGAAATAGGCTTGTTGAAATAAGGTTATTTTAATGTGTTTTTGTTTGATTTTCATTTTCTTTCTTTCTTCCTCTTTAATGGTGGCGTGCACAAGGTTGAAGATGAAAGGGAAGTGGTTGGCTAGTGTGTTGGCTGCATTATGAAGATCATTCTAGTAGCATGCAAAATTACTAAAATGCTCCTAGTCATGTAAATTTTGGACAATTTTGCCTTTAAGCTTCCGTAATCGTAAAAACTATGTAATCATACTCCAAAATTTTGGATTTCATCACCAAATACTCATATTAGATGTATTTTGATGAATAAAAGTGGTTTCGTCGCCACACATTACACTGATTGTGTAAAATTACAAAATTACCCCTAACGAACTGCCAGCTAAATTTTTTGATTTAACCACCGATTTGATAAATCTCTTGCACTATCTTATACTCCTTTTCATGTAGAATATCATGGTATTTTTACTTCGTCTCAAGTCATTTTAGTTTAGGCACAATTTACAAAAATGCCCTTAGGACGTAACCATCATTTTCCAATTTGTTTACCACACTTCAAAAAATAATATAAAATAATATAAAATGATATAATAAATGATTTTAAACCTCAAAATCATCATATTATATTTATTATACCACTGTACACTGTATTATCAATCTATAGCCCATCTGAACATATAAAAAAATAAGTGGGACCCACATGCATTTTCACTTATAATTTACATAATATACAAAATTTCACTTAATAAATAATTGCATATAACATGTACAGTACAATAGAAACGGGTCTCACATTTTCTCCCCACCTCTAGGAAATTCGCTCCTCTGAATTTCGCTTGAATTAGAATGTAAAACCGTTCTGGTTACTTCTCTTTCTTATATAGTTCCAATCTTCAAATAATCTTTTCTTTGCAGTAATATTACCAGAATACCTTTACTAACCACCACATTTTATCTTTTACAATTAATTTGTACTCCTTGAAAATATTTATCAAATTGGGAGTTAACGATTTTCACTTCTTTTCGTACAATAAATGATCCATACTATTTATCATATATTACCTTATTTGGTGCAAAGCCGATATTAGTTTGGTAATTATCATTTAAACAAATTCAATCAAGGGTAAGTGATTGTTCCAGGAGCTTTTAAAATCCAGTGCACACGCTCTCAATATATCATCGACTAAGGCACTAAAAAATAAATAATTCTGATGATGAAGAAGTGAGTTAATTTGGCCAATCAGTCTATAATCACTTTTATAACATCATGGTTCTTCCGATTTCTTTACTAACCCATAATAAAATCTCTCATGATCGATTCTCATTTTCACATTGGTTTAGCTAAAGCTGCAATTCACTTGCAGACTCAAATATTAACCTTCACTTACAGTAGATGAGACATTTGGTATCAATCTCTACGATATCTCTCTTCATATTGAGTTATCAACACACTCCTCATTCTTATGGTACATGTTGTATTACTTAATAATTGCATAATGTACCTAGAAATATAATCTTTTCGAAGTTAGATTCTTTGATTAATAATTATCAAAATACAAATTCTGTCTCTACATTATCTGTGCCAATTTCATAATTCAAATACATATCCATTTATATGTTTGGCAGTAGATTCATTTATTTGCTCATCTGAGTGTGACTAATTTTATGTGTTAAGTTTGACTCAATCTTAAATCTAGTCGTTACCACATGATAGTCAGGAAATCATATTCAATCTTAGATTCGGGAATTACTCCAATAATTCATGTTCCCTATCATCATATGAATTATCTTCTTAATACATTTTCATCTTAACACATTTGTCACTTCATTTATTTCCTCGAATGGTATAGTATACCACAATTAAAATCTTTTAACAACTTTCAAATACTATATTCACATCTATCCATCTACTCACATTTAACTTCCTCATATATGAATCATATCAGTGGAGCAGTTACTCTCACAAACTCTTCAATGAACCATTTATATTATTCAGTTAAACCTCGTAAATTCCATACCCCAGTCACTATTTTTTTTAGTCTCACTCACTTAGCAATAACCTTAATTTTAGACAAATCAATAATCACTTATCATTCGAGATCACACGTCTCTGAAAGTGCTATGGTTCAGTTAGAACTCTTATTTGCTAAACTTAACAATAAAATTTTCGAGCTCTAAGAGTCTGTGGAGTTATTCAAGGATGTTGCTTATATTTCTCAAGTGAGGTGAAATATATTCACATAACATGGTTACATACCATTATAACTTATCTGAATGTGATTGAAATACCTCATTCATTAAATTCACATACATCACAGGATATTTCATTAATCTCATAGGCACTACAAGGAACTCGTAAAAAGTTATACTAAGTTCTGAATGTTAATTTATGGACATCAGTCTCCAAGCTTTTTATCTTATGACACCCTGTTCAGAGATTGATCTTAGGAACTCCTTATATATCTCTAAATAGATCAAGTAAAGCATCAATCCTGAACAGGTGAATATTTATTCTTAGTAGTAACTCCATTAAGTAATCGAAAATTGATACACAATCATAAGTTATCTGTATTCTTTCGAACAAGATCATTCGTGCTTCCACCAAATACACTAATACAGATGAATTCTTTATCTAATAATTTTTCGGAGTTTTATCTTAAGCTTTTCGGACTCCTTCTATGTTCTCAAATAAGAGCTTAGAAGTAGATTTCGTATCGAGAATCGAGTCAATGGTAACTTGATCTCTAGAATCTATATTACTCTAGAAATTTATCTGAAATTACATCCGGTAAATTTCAAGTCACAAATCTCATACAACTTCGGACGTTTCGTCTCTACATCCTGCAAATCCACCATATATCCTCAAAACACATACACATAACATTCGAACAATTTCAATACACATTCCACTTTGATTGATTTATTCATTTACAACTTTAATTTGTTCATTTACCTTCACCATATAATGTTCATGATGAGAAAAGATAATACACTGACTATAACAATTTAATCTAACACTTCTCACAGCTAACCTATTCATTTTTGGAATTACTTCGAATTCATATCTATTTGATAAACTTAGGTTAGCTGTCATTTTCCTTCTTTCTTACAATCACTTCACAATTCTTATACACACTTTTTCAAATTTTATAATACTCTAAACAGTATATTATTTTGTAGAGCATACCCCAAAATTTTTCAGTTCTATATGTATATGATTAATACACATAGAAAATAGAAGGAATGTGTACAACCTGAATTAACAGTACTAATATTGAGTTATCAAATACTCATATCACATTCTTAATCATCTTCAATAGATATATCACTTCTCATAGTATCTAACAATCCCTAACCAAATACCCCGTCAGTTCACATTTAATTCAGACCCTAAAGAGTCTATAACAGGGCCAACTATCACACGACCTCTTATAATGTACGCTTCAGGTCGCAATACTCATCTGAGTATAGGTGGGGCTAATAGTAGGGACTGTTATACATGTATTACATTCTTTACACCATTCAGTTGCTCTATCACAATCGGTGAGTTTATGATCAATTTGGTTGCTATTATTCAAAAGAATTATTTCAATATAGGGACACATTCGTCATTTTCAAGTTTATTTTTCTCTCTCTTCAAAATACATTTTAAAACAAGTGATCTTAATATCTATATACTGATGATATCCCATTTCACTCCAATATCATTGTTTTTAGGTCTTGCTTCGATCTGGATAGAGAAGTCTTGGTAGGACCCTCACCGAGTTTCTCCCTCTACCTTATTGAACAGACCCTTCATTAAGATTGTAAGATCACCCATTTCAAGTAAATTTTTCATGTTACTATCCCTTTTTATAACATTTAGTTCACTAACTTCTTTACAATTTAGACACTTAACCCAATTTACAGTCACTTGATTCATTCATACATTCAGACTATACAGTATTACAGGAGATGTTAGCCACTTTTGACACTTTCGGTTCTAAAGACATTAACAGACATAAGGTCAACCTTGCTCTGATACCAATAAAGTTGTAACAGTCTTTATGTATAGTGATTTTGCACATTGTCACACACTTCATAACGGTTGGTTTGCTTGCGATGCCTTTATTACACAATCACAGTTAACAGTAATAAGATTATAAAATTATGTTTCATTTAATTCATAATTTAATCTCATTTACAAAATAGTGTTTCTTGAATATTTACATCCCTAGAATAATGTTTACAATAAAGTAGTACTGTATACATATGTCTGAGTATATAAGAGAAGTGACTGTACCTTCAGGACTCACAGTACTTTGTCTCAGTGTGCTTAAACGCAAGTATACTTATTCGATGAATATCTAAATAATCCTTGCAGTTAATCTGGGGAGTGGAAAAATATAAGGGGTGAGCGAAACGTGCTCAGTAAAGGAATCATATGCAAGACTGATATAACAGAATCTATATGCTCGAAAACATTTATTATCCTAATAGTTCACTAGGCATAGTAATCGGAAGGATACTATAGTCGGCCAGGTAATCGGATGGAGCATGGAAGGTATTTTGAAATACTTGTCTTGTCCCGGAAACCCAAAAGCGACTATAAGGAGTAACTGTGAAATTGTTGGTATAAAAACAATTTAATATATTCTCAATAAATAAATGGTACGAAAACTATTTAATAATCACTTCAGTATTATTCGAAATCATATGACAGTAACCAGTAATAAATAACAGTACAAGAAATAGTTTCGGTGAACAATAGTAACAGTACAGTGATAATATGAAAAACAGTGGGAATAGGATTTAACTGTGAGACTCGATTTTATAATACTGTACACCATATTTTGTAAATTGTTGATAGTGGAAATAAATTATTTAGTGAAATTAAATAAAGATTGAATGTGGATTTCCACTTTGGATTTTGAATTATTGGACTTATGATTTATAATATGGTATATAAGAGGTGAAATAAATATTAAATGATGAATTGAAGGTGTAGAATAAATAAAGAAAACAAATCTGAAAATTTGAATTAGAAGCACAATTTTAATGGAAAAAATTTCCAAATATATGATATTTAAAGGAAGGGAAGTGATTAATTGGACAAGTGATAAATTGTGATTGGTTGGAATATATAAAAAAAGAGATGAAAACAAGTTAAAACCGTGCAGCAAAATTGGACTGCACGTCACTTTTTCTTTGCCATTGTGTTGCACGACTGAAATTCATCTAAAGGAACTTGAAATGCAATTTTTTTATAGTATAAAATGTGGATAAATGATAACTAGATGGAGGGGATTTTATTAATTAGAAATATGGTTAATTTCTATTGGCTGAAGTATACAACAAGAGAGGCAAAATAAGTCAAAGAACGTGCAGAAAAATGAGTCTCTAGCCATTCCTTTTTGCTACAATTTTCTGCATGTTTTAATGCTCAATAGGACAAGAAATGATGAAGAAATGGGATAGGAAAAAGGTGGCAAAGTCTTACTGGCTAACATGGATAAATAGAAGACTAAATTGGATCAAAACTTCAGCAAATTTCTTCTTCTTTGCTGACTTAATCTGCAGCTCTTCAACTTTTCTGTTTTGCTGCACATTTTGCTCTATTTTCTCCCATTTTTTCTATGAATTACTTAGCAAAATTACATCCTCTTGCTATTTAATCATTTAACCTTCTCTATACACCTTTCCTCTACCTTAAAACCATCTAAGAACCAAGGAAAAAGGGGGCTGATGTGAACCAGAAATTGTTCTGTTTGGAGCAGTATTGGTTCAGTTGAATAAAGGTAAAAGGGTTTTGATGATTTGTTGATCTTTATGATGATGTTTATTTGTAATAGCATGAATGGCATGTTTAAGACATGGGATAGAACTAAATAAATAAAGAGAAGAGAGCCTAGAGAAGGTTCAGTTGGAGCAAGGGGATATCATCTTCTATTGTTTGATTAAATCTATAGGGGTGTTTTAGCTTAAGTTAAGGAATAGAAAAAGACTAATGAAGTTAGTTTACCATAATATTGACCAGATAAAATTTTGCCATGGAAGAGGAGTTTCGGTCAGCTTAAGAACTTTAGGAAGACGTGCACTTCCTTGCATGAAAATGATAAGAAATAATGGCTTAAGATGAAATAAGAATGATAGAAAAGTTAGATTGAAAAATGGAAGCAAAATCATGAAAGTGTGCCTTAAAGGGGATTCAAAGATGGCTTATTTGAGCATAATTCAATGTTGCGAATTATAATTTGATAAAAGAAAGGACTGTAGAAATCAAAAGAGGAAGATTGGTGAAATCGGAACCAAAAAAGGAGCTAAAATGGAAAAGTTTAGTTTTAGTACCAGTGTAATTTACACTGGTTATACATATGCTGTATAATTAGTGGCTGCATTTTATGAAAGTTAGTGGCTTAAAAGTAAGACAAAAATTATTGATAATTTTTAATAAAATTATTTTGCAGCCAGGAATTATGGATTTCGGTTGGTGCTACTGAAAGGCACGATATCCCTAAACAGGTAAGGGGGAAGTGTGTGAGTTGTATGGATATGATGAATTGCATGATTTATCAAGTTTAATTTTATGAAATTATTGGAAGCTTGATTTGCTTTGAAATCATGCAAAATTGTGATTGAAAGCTGGTTTATATATTGTTAAATTTTGTGCAGGAGGCTAAGAATTTGCAACCGTTATGCTGTCGGAAAATTATCAAAATTATTCTAAAATATTATGAAATATTTTAGATGCATAAATGGAACAAATCATGAATTTTGGAAATCATTTCCATAAATTTTCCATAAAGTGGAAATTGTTGAAAAATGCTAAATTAAATATTCATGTTATGGATTTTCTATTTAAAGTGAGAATGAAATTATATTCTTTATAATATTAAATATTCGAAAAGAATATTTATCAGATTCTCACTTGATATATGAATATTTATTGACTGTTTTCCCTGTATTTGGAGATATGAAATAAATACCTTTTTGGAATATTTATTTAAATAAATGATTTAATTCATTAGATTTCCTTAAAGGTATTTTTACGGGAAAATAAATGATTTTATACCTTTATGGAATTAATTAATGATTTTATTTATTTTATAAATTCCATAAGGGTGATGAGATGGTGAATAAAATGTATTGAGATGATTTTGGGATAAATGCGAAAATGATGGAAATAACTGAAAATAGGAAATATATGAAATTGTGAGCCTTATGGATAAACATGAAATATTTCAAATTATTTTTGAATAAAATCCATAAAGGCTATGATACAAATTTTTATACTGTTTTGAGACTTAGGCCTCAATTTCATGCTTACTGATTATTGTTACTGTCACGTGGCTGATTGACCCGCGAAGTCATCAGCAGTCCCGAAGTCACCTAGCAAGTGTACACCAAGGATGCCCTATAAACTATGGCCATAGATCTTATTGTATACTGTTACTGTGTCCCTTCGAGGATGATG
Organism: Heritiera fomes; assembly: GCA_032173925.1. Classification (NCBI taxonomy): domain Eukaryota; kingdom Viridiplantae; phylum Streptophyta; class Magnoliopsida; order Malvales; family Malvaceae; genus Heritiera; species Heritiera fomes. The sequence goes on from JAPDPM010000005.1 coordinate 16,107,580, forward strand.
ATAGCATGATGTGATTTAGGGTGATGCCTAGTCTCAATCTACTGAAATACTGTTTACTGAACTATACGGTACTGAGAAATACTGTTTACTTAATAGTATCGTACTGATTACTGTTTACTGAATCGTACTGAGAACTAATGTTTGATGGGAAAGAATATTATGAAAGTTATTTCTAAAATCAGAAATATTTACTAAACTGTTTATCTACTGATTTCTGGATAATTATAACATACTGTACTGAAGTGACTGTACATTGTTTTTACAGTATTACATCTACTGTTCACTGTACTGCTTTACTACTGAACTGTCACGTGTTTTGAACTGTTACTAAAGTGATGGAAATAAAATGTTTTATTCCATTTATGTTTATGGAAAAATAAATATTTTTCAGCATATAGATTTCATTGTATCAAGCAACATACAACTCTTTTACTGAGCACGTTGTCGCTCACCCCTTTATTTTCCAACTCCCCAGATTTATTGCAAGGATTATTTAAAATCTTTCTTGAATAAATATACTGCAAGTAAGCACAGTAGGGCAAAGTGCGTTAAATTTTAAAACTACAGTCGCTTCTCTTATATATATTCAGATATATGTATACATTACTACTTTATTGAAAAATAGAAACAGGAGATGTAAAGTGTAAGGAATATTGTAAAAATTTCATATTCCAAAATTATTTAATAAATGTTTACCATTTATTAGTGTTACTGATCAAGTGTTAAAGGCATCACAGACAGCCCAACCGATGAATGTATATAAAAATGAGTAAATATTGTGTATTCGAACTGTTACATTAACACAGTAAACAGTTCGGTAAAACAGTAAGTAATCGGTTTAGTGAATAGTTTCACTTAAACAATTTATTTGGTAAGCATATTCAGTTGTAACAATTTAGTAAACCGTAGCAGTTTCAGCAAATAGTAATAGTTCAATTCTAGTTCAGTAAACATCATAGTGAGGTGAACAGTTTCAGTAAATCGTAATAAGTTTAAAGACAGTAAAAATGTTCATTTCAAAACATTAACAGTTTAGTAAAATACTTTTAGTAACCTTTCAGTAATAGTAACCTTTTCAGTAACAGTAAACAGTTCAGTAATGGTACGATAAACAGTTCAGTAAATAGTGTGAAAACAATTCAGTGTAGTAAACACTTAATTTCACAACACAGTAATAGTCCGATAAACATTTCAAAATCAATAATAATTCCATAAACATTTTTCAGTTCAATAAATAGTAAAAATTCAATAACAGTTCAGTAAACAATCAATAGTAAATCACAATTCAGTAAACAGTTAGTAGTAGGTGGAGACTCTGCACACCCTAGGTATATCATGCTATAATAATCTCCGAAGGAAAATAGTAACACGTGAATCTATGGCCATAGACTATAAAGCGTCTTCAGAGTACACTTGCTAGGTGTCCTTGGGACTGTTGATGACTTGGTAGGTGTCACAACGTGTGACCACATTTTTTTCACATTTTTCTATACAACTTATCCGGTTAGGCTGTGTATGATACTTCACTTTTCATTTTTAATTTAAATATTTAAATATTAAATCACAATATTATACATATCCCCTATCTTAATTCATAAGAAAGTAGTACTGAAGATAAGTCTAAATACAGAAAACAAATGATCGTACCTCATATTTTAGACGGTCTGTCACATGGTCCGTTATGTGCAGCCGTAATCCGTCAAATCTTGCAATCGTCAAAATTTGAAATGTTTAAAAAGAGGGAGTGAGCAATCCACGGCTCAGTAAGAGAGTTATATGCAACTCTTGATATTCAGCTACCTATATGCTGAAAAACTTTTTCACTTTCTTTAAATTTTCCTAGATGGGCTCTAAGCTCACATGTAGGAAGGATACTACAGTCGGCTAGGGATCCGGATGGAGTAAGGCAGGTATTTTGAAATACCTGTCTTGTCTTGGAACCTAGAAGCAACTGTAGAGAGTATTTTATAATTTGTTCTCAAAACACTTTAATACTCATTTTTCCTTAGATTAAACCATTTATTTTTCTTAACTTCAGTATGGTTTAAAATACGTGACAGTATAGTAGTAAAACAGTAGTTTACTTCTTATCACTTCAGTATAGTGATTTTATAAATATCCAAAACCGTTGGATAATTAGTTCATTAATTATTTCTATATTAGAAATAATTTTAATGAAATCCTTTTTAGTAAATAGTAGCTACCGATTCAGAAAACAGTATACGGTAGCTTCCAGTTCAGTAAACAGTAAATGGTAGCTTTCAGTCCAATAAAACAGTAATTAGTGGCTACCATTTTAGTAAACAGTCAATGTAATAGTACAGTTTAGTAAAACACTGTTTTGGTACGGTTATGTTCAATAAACAGTACAGTAGTTCAGTACAGTAAACAGTATAGTACAGTAAACAAGATTCAGTAAATCCTTTCAGTAAACAGTAAGCAGTAAGTGAGACTAGGTATCACCTTATAATTAAATCATGTTATCTTCGTCTACTAAGGGACATAGTAACAGTACTGAGATCTATGGCCATGATCTATAATATGTCCTCGGGTGTACACTTGCTAGGTGACATCCAGGACGCTGATGACTAGCTGGTTAATCAGCCACGTGACAGTAATAGTACGATGCATGAAACTCGGTGCCTAAGTCTCAAAATAGTATAAAACCGTACCATAGCCTTTATGGATTTTAAACACAGTAATTTGAAATATTTCACAATTATCTATAAGGCTCACATGTATATATCATCACCTTTATGAAATTTATAAAATAAATAACATCTTTCAAATTATTTCATAAAGACAGAAATCACATTTTCCATACAATGAAAACAGTTTATAAAATAATCACACTGTAAAATAAATCTCATAACTGTTTCTTTTTCACTGCAAAACATGTACGCACGCTTTTCCGTGCTTTCTATCAAAAACATGATTTTCAAAGTTATCGGAATTCAAATCAATTATTTTTATGATTTATGGAAAATAAAATATTTATTTTTCAAATTCAACAATGTCGTTACCACGGTTTCCTTTATAAACACATGTAGAGACCTTCTAGTCTCAAAATACTGTTTTTCATCTTTAATTAACCTTTATGGAATTTTTATAAATAATTATTTTCATAATTAAAACCATAAAGGTTATTTATGAAATCAAGTGAATATTTGAAGAAATATTAATAAAATATTCACTTCATGTCTTTTTATTTTTCATCTTGTATTACGTGTAATCTTACACTTCGAGAGAATTTTCGATGATTTTATTTCCATAATTCTCGAAAACATGAATATTTTCAAATTAAACTTCCGTATATTCATGTTTTATGAAAAATAATCGATTTCTCGATTTTTGTGGTTGGAAATCGTTTCTCGTGACATAAAATCATTTATTATGATTTTCGATAATTTTCTAATATTTTTCGACAGTATAACGGCTGTCGATTGGCTAGCCTCTTGCACGGGAAATACAGTTTATAATTTCAGTCGGTACATCATCACAAATTTCCAACCAATCATTATCAACAGCATTTATAAAAACTAAATGCATATTTAAAACATGTGTGCTGAATATCCTTACAGGCTGCACATGTCTCCCTTACCTGTCCTGAGTCGGCAACTGCCTCATTATGTCGCGCCCGTGTTCACCCTCCCGATTCCATCGTCTCGGTCATCGAGGGTGATTTTCTGGAAATAAAATTCTAAAATTTAGAATTTTTCCATAATTTATTAAATCACTCGAAATTAATTTTCGAAAATTTGTTACTGAATTTTCATAAAATTTCGAATTCTCGATCTTTTTTTTTCTTCTTTTTCTCTTTTCTTTTCCTTTTCTTTTTCTTTTCTTTTTCTTTTTCCTTTTCTTTTTCTTTTTCCTTTTTCTTTTCTTTTCTGGCCAGACCGATTAAACTAGTTCAGCCTCGTCGACTGTCGGTTCTCTGACGGTTTGGCGGCTCCACCGTTGGCCGACGTCACGACGAAGTTGCTGGTGGTCTCCGTTCAGCCCAGCTCGACGGCACAGATGCAGATCTGGCGGTGGAAGGTTTGGCCTTTCTCTTCCTCTTTCCTCCTTCCTCGGCCGCCGTCGTCCTCACCAGTGGCTTCCTTCTTCTTCCCTTCACCTCCGTCGAGGTTGGGGTTGAGGTGGCAGTGCATGGACCGGTTGGTACTGCTGATTTTCTCCTCTCTTTTCTCTTTTTGGCCTCGCCGATTCTGCTTCGATTTCCTTTCCTTTTTTGGGCCGTCGCCGATGGCCTTCACCCTTCCTCGTCGACCGGCGACACCCCCTCTCCTTTGCTCTCTTTTATTTCGCTGACAACAGCAGTTGTTGTTGCCATCGGCCTTTTAGTCGGGAAAGGGTCGAGGTTCCCGATTCCTTCTGTTTCTTTTTTTTTCTTTTATTTATTTTCTATTTTAATTATATATATTATACTTATACTATATAATATACATATAATAATATTATTTTATATATAGTATAGTACTATATATACATTATATATAAAGATATATATATTGTGTATTAAAATATATATCTAGTATATATACATGTATATTTTTATACTTTATATTAAATAACATTTATATATATTTATATAAATGTAATAATAGAATACATATTGTATTTACAATATATATATATATATATATATATATACAACTTTAATGTAAAATACCTTTACATTTTTTATATATGTATATATATATATATATATATATATATTTATATATACATAAGATGTTATATTTGTATACATATGTATTATTCACATTTATAAAATAGTATATATACATATATATACTAATGTATAATAATATATACTATATAACATTTAAATACATATGTATTTGTATCAAAATACATTTATATAATATATAATTATATAAATATATATCATATTCCTTTCTCATTTTCTTATTTAATTTGGATTTCAATTTATCCAAATTAAATTCTCTCTTCATTATTTTCCATAATTCCAACTTTATTTTTATTTCCAATTTGATTTTCCTTCACATGAATTTCCCAATTCATCCCTTCCTCAATTCACGAAAATTTTTTCACTAATATTTTGTTCTCATAATTATATTTATTTATTTCAACATATCTATTTTCTTTATCACAGCAGGTTAATCAGCCATAGTAACAGTAATAATACAGCAAACAGTGAGCATGATATGAGGCCTAACAGTCTCAAAACATTTTATAGACATTGGATATACCTTTAAGGAAATTTAGTGAATATTATTTAAATTAATAAAATTCCAAAAAGGTATTTAATTTCACATTTAATAGTACAGTGAAAATAGTTAATAAAATATTCATGCTTTAGTGAAAATAAAACGTTCTAATTTACTGTAAAATATTTTAAAGAACGCATAAACAATCTCACTACGATAAAATTTAATTACATGAATATTTAAATATTGTATTTCGATAAAATACTAATTTGTGGGAAATTTTGGAGATAAATTCCAAAATTCACAATTTCACTCAATTTATGCCATTAAAATATTTCATGATATTTTAGAAAATTTTTGAGGAAATTTCGCCAACATGACAGCTGCGAATACCCTAACCTCTCTACACTTCAATCACAATTTATATACCAGCCAAAAGCCACAATTTTGTATGATTTCAAAGGCAATTAAATACCCAATAATTTCATAAAATTATATTCATAAAAATCATGCATTCAGTATATCCTTACGGCTTCCACACTTATCCCTTACTTGTCTCGTATTATCAAACCTTTCGATAACGCCACACATAATCCGATTATCCTGGCTGCAAAATAATTTCACCAATAGTTTTCATTAGTTATTCTTAAATTTTTGAGCCATTATTTATCACTAAATGCAGCCACATTGTACACTGCTTATGTCTAACTAGTGTAATTTACACCGATAGTAAAACATAACTTCCTCGTTTTAACTCCGATTTCAGATCCGATTGCACCATTGATCTCCTCTTAATTTCTACATTAATTTGTCACATTAAACTTATAAAATGCAGCACTTAATTCTATCTAAGAAGCCATGGCCAAATGGTACATTAAGGCTTTCTTGATGTTTTTCAACATTGTAAGTTTACTAAGCTATGAACCCATGCTCATTAAGCTTTTTAGCACCATTTTCATGCAAGTTTCAACATGTTTTCATGGTGCTCTTCATCTCGCCGAAACCCCTCTTTCATGGAAACATTTTATTTAGCTCAAACTAATCAAATCTAAAGCTAGAAACATGTTCTACACACTTAGATCTATCTTTCCCTCCCTTTAAAATGAAATGAAATGCTAAGTATAAAGAGCCATACCTTTTGACCAAATCTTCTCTTCCTCATTTCTCTTTGTTTTGTCACTTCCTCAATGAGATTTTGGTATGGTTTGATAGAGCATAAGGAGAAGAATTATTTTGCTAGAAATAGGCTTGTTGAAATAAGGTTGTTTTAATATGCTTTTGTTTGATTTTTATTTTCTTTCTTTCTTCCTCTGTAATCGTGTTGTGCACAAGGTTGAAGGTGAAAGGGGAGTGGCCGGCTGGTGTGTTGGCTGAATTATGAAGATCATTCTAGAAGGGTGTAAAATTACCGAAATGCCCCTAGTTATGTAAATTTTTGGACAATTTTGCCTTTAAGCTTCTGTAATCTTAAAAACTATGTAATCATACTCCAAAATTTCAGATTTCATCACCAAATACTCATATTAGATGTATTTTGACGAATAAAAGTGGTTTCGTCACATCACGGTTCACCGATTGCTTTAAATTATGAAATTACCCTTAATGAACCCTCTAGCGAAATTTTCTGATTTAACCACCGATTTGATAAATCTCTTGACACTATCTTATACTCCTTTTCATTTAGAATATCATGGTATTTTTACTTTTTCCCAATTCATTTTAGTTTAGGCGCAATTTACAAAAATGCCCTGGGACGTAACTGTCATTTTTAAATTTGTTTGCCACACTTCACAAAATAATATAAAATAATGTAAAATGATATAATAATGATTTTAAACCTCAAAATCATCATATTATATTTGTTACACCACTATACATTGTATTATCAATCTCGAGCTCTTTTGAACACATAAAAAAATAAGTAGGGTCCATATACGTTTTCACTTATAATTTACATAATATATAAAATTTCACTTATTAAATAATTGCATATCACATGTACAGTACAATAGAAATGGGTCTCACAGTGCTAATGAAAATGGAAAGGTAGTGGCTTATGGTTCCTGACAGCCTAAGGACCATGAGAAGAACTATCACACTCATGACTTAGAGTTAGCTACAATGGTATTTGCTTTGAAGATCTTGCAACACTATCTTTATGGGGAAAGATTTCATGTGTTCACATATCATAAAAGTTTGAAGTATCTATTCTCACAAAAGGAATTGAATATGAGACAAAGAAGATGGATGAAGCTTTTAAAAGATTATGACTATGAGATACTTTATCACCCTGAGTAAAGCTAATGTTGTTTCTGATGCTCTTAACAGGACGCATATGGGATTGATTTCTTATATGATGGTTTGGGAGTTTGATTTGTTAGAACATATTGCAAGTTTGAATTTGAATTTTACTTCTTCTAAGAGATATGGTATGATGGCTAGTATGCGGATTGAGCCAAATATGAAGGAACATATTAGATATGCTCAGAGGGAGGATACGTATTGTGTGTATATGGCTAGTCAAGTTTAGATTAAGGAGTAAACTAATTTTGAAGTTGGATCTGATGGTCTTTTAAGATTTAGAGGACGAATTTGTATTTCGGATGACAAAGATCTCAAGGATCTTATTTTATCAGAGGCTAACTTTACGAGGTACACTTTACATCCTGGTAATCCAAAGATATATCACAATCTATGTAAAGTGTACTAGTGGTTAAGAATGAAAGAGACATTGTCGAATTTGTTGTTAAGTGTTTCACCAGTCAGTAAGTTAAGGTAGAACACTAGAGACCAGCAGGTTTGCTATAACCTTTATCTATACCTACATGGAAATGGAAGCATATCACCATGGACTTCATCATGGGATTACCAAGAACTAGAAGTAACCATGATGCAATCTAGATTATTGTTGGTAGATTGACTAAGTCATCTCACTTCTTAACCATTAAGTCTACTGATACTCTTAATGCTCTGGCAGATCTATAAATTAGAGAGATGGTATGGCTTCATGGAGTTGCAATGAGCATCACTTCTGATTGAGATTCCTGGTTCACTTCCTACTTTTAAGAACATTTTCAGGATGCTATGGGATCTCGATTTAATTGCAGCATCGCTTTCTATCCACAGACAGATGGACAGTCTAAATGTACCATTCAGACTCTGGAGGATATGTTGAAATAGTGTGCTTTGGATTTTACGGGCTCTTAGGACGATCATCTTCCTCTAGCCAAATTTGCCTATAATAATAATTATCATTCGAGCATTGGGATGGAACCATTTGAAGCTCTGTATGGTAAAAGGTGTTATTCTCTAATTAGTTGGGAAGAAGTGGGTTACTGTAAGATACTTGCTTCTGATATAGTGGAATAGGTTTTTGAGGATATTCGTTTGATTTGTGAGAGACTTAGGACAACTCAAAGTCAATAGAAGAGTTATGCTGATTGTCAATATAGACATCTTGAATTCTCTATGGGAGATTCTATATTCTTGAAAGTTTCCCATTCTAAAGGTATCATGAGATTTGGCAAGAAAGGGAAACCGAGTTCTTGGTTCATCAGGCCTTTTGAGATTTTGGACCACATTAGAGATGTAGCATACCAATTAGTTTTACCTCTAGAGTTAGCCAGAGTACATAATGTCTTTCATGTGTCGATGCTATGTAAGTACCATCTTGATCTGTCACAAGTGATTCAGTATAAGCCTCTGGGGATCAGAAAGGATATGAGCTATATGGAGAAGCCAGTATGGATCTTGGATAGGAAAGAGAAATTTTTGCAGTCTAAGACTATTCCATTGGTTAAAGTTCCCTGGTAGTAACATACCATTGAGGAAGCAATGTGATGGAGATTTACTTGCTCGTGATGTTCATGATGCTAAGGATCTATTGGTTATCCAAGGAGGTCCAATTACCTGAGCTCGAGCCAAGAAGACGCAACAAGCCCTGGCTTCATTAATGCAACAAGCTCTGGCCTCATTGAAGCGTCAAGGAAGCTTCCATGAAGAGTTCGAAGACATCTATACTTTCTTGGAAGCCCAAACGACATGAGTATGGTTTACTATCTTATTTTAGCTTAACGATAAGATGGGTTAAGTGTTTGAATAGCCCACATTTGAGTCTTATTGTGTCTTGGACTATTTATTTTATGTAACTAGGTTTAGGCATGAATTTGGGTTTAGTCTTATTTTCTGTTTGGTGTTAATTCCAGCCCACTTGCTTATGGGCTTAAGTGCTAGGTATTATTATAAATACCTTGTAAACGCTATTGATTACAGACAGATCAGATTTGGAATTTCAGAATTTGAGTGTGCCTTCCTCTTGGGTTCCCTGTCAACTAGGCTTATTACGGTCTTCATACTTGTGGCGCCTCCTTTTTCACCATCCACCATTTCTATACCTTAGGTTCTCGAATTCATATTCGTAGAGTCAAGGTCCAATACCTTTGGGTTCGAGTCTCTTTAGGCTTCGGGTCTAGGTTCCAGAAGGTGACGTTCATCATCTTTGCTTCTGTCCTGTTGTGTTTCAGCCCCCTTCAAATTCCAATCCACGCTTTCTCATGTCTTCACATATCATAATGTAAGAGCTAGAGAGTCTTATGTGAGAGAAGTATCCAGAGCTATTTGATAACGGTCAGCCCGATGCAAATTTGGAGGATCAAATTTCCTAAGGTGAGGAGGATGTGAGATTCCTAATTTCATTCCTTTTATATAAGTTTATTATAAAGTTAGAATAATTGAATTTAAAGATAGTGAATGAAGTCTTTATGTTTTGTCTTATAAGAGGAAAGTGTGTTGTGGGCCCAACAGGGAATTTTAACATTAGAATGAACCATTGGACTTCAAAATAGCACTATCAAAATGGGCCAACTCCCATTGGGCCGGCCTAGCCTGGCCCATTTATTCAGGGCTTGGACTTCATTTTTGTAGCCCATTTAAGAAAGAAGGCTTTTTGGCCCGAGCCTAAATGGATTTAGCTCGGGCTTAAATGGGCTGGCCCTTTTAATTTTTTAATATTTTTAATTATATTAAAATTTTATATTAATTATTTATATGTAAAACTTTAATCATAGTAAAATATATAAAATTAATACTATTTAGTATTAGTAATTTACTTCACACCAACCTAATGACTCACAACTTCCTACACATGCCAGTTGGAAGGGGAATAGTACATTTGCTATAAATGATGTAAGTTCATTTTTGTTTTTTAAGTATATACTTTATTTTAAATTCTCTTTTGTAATGACAATTAATTTATTTTGAAATGTCCAAGGATATAGACTTTTAAAAGATTTGAAACTATTCAAGTGGAAGAACTAAAATCTCAATTAGATCTTTATTTGGAAGAGCTAAAGATTATGGGTCGCATGATTGAAAATTTAAATATGCTACAATGGTAGAAAGATGATAAACCAAGATTTCCAAAGCTTGCAAGTATAGCTTGTGATATCTTGAGCATTCCAATAACAACAATAGCATCAGAGAGTTTTTTTTTAGTATTGGTTCTTGTGTTTTAAATAAGTATTGAAGTTCTCTAAATCATGAGAGCATGAAAACTTTCATTGGCATCCGAAATTGGATTCTTGGTTTTGAAAGTAATGTTATTAATTAGTTGACAATTTTTAATCAATTCATAAGTTTAATTCTTGTGAGTTCTTATATTGCTCTTTATTTATATTTGTAAATGGCAAAGTTGAAAAAGAATTGATTGAATGTGATTAACATTATGAAGGAGATGGATGGACATGGATCTATTTATCATGTTTTTTTAATATTATTGAGACATGTTTTTCAGTATCTAGGTTTGTTAAATCATTTTATATTATTCTTGTTAAACTATTAATATGTAATGTTTAAATGATGTTGACGACTTGATGGATTTGATGTTTGTTTAATATTTATTTCAAATTTTACGTTGTTTATTAACTAAAAATGGGATTTTAATATAAAATTTAATTTTTTTAATTTCTTATACGGGCCGGCTCATTTAAGCCCGTTAGCCCTTAGGATCGGATATGGGCTTGCATTTTTAGGCCCATTTAACCAAAAGGGCTTTTTAGCCCGGCCCGTTAGTGCTAGCTTGGGCTGGACTGGGTTGGCCCATTTTGACAGTGCTACTTCAAAATATCAATATTTGGAGTGAAATACTGAGATGGTAAAAATTTGCATCTCGAAATTCTTTTGTTTCAAACTAAAACCATGAAACAACATATTTTGGGTCTCTAATAAACATATAAAAGATGGGAACTCGAATCAATCTCTAGGGACATAGATCTTGTAATGACCTAAAGGCCATGACGTACACTTGTGAACTTACACAAACTCTATCTTACAAATTTACAAACTAAATTTTTCTTTTCACATTAAGATTTGTATTCGGTGTTAGTGTTGTCACTAAACAATTTTCATTTACTTTTTTGATATACTTTAATAACTCCATCTTTAATTTGTAAGTGTAGTTGTTGAACTCTTCAGGATGGATTGTAATCATTTAACTTAAATATTTATCCTAACAAAAGAAATGGATCGAAAATCTCCCCCTTATATTCTGTCATTTTCCCCAATTTATAACCCATAAGGAATCAACATATATAACCCATAACAGAATCAATTCACCATCCTTAATTTATACACATCTACATTGTACAACATCCAAAGTCATCAAAATAAATATTTCCACCATCTACAATTCACACAGACACCAAAATAATTCTATCTTGGATCACACTCGATAATTATATTAACCTATATAATAATCTAGAGCGATCCTAAGTTACATCCCAATACATTGCAAATAAAAGTGTATTGTGCATTTCATAATGTCTATACATGTAAACAAAAGAAAAGACAACTTTCGTATAACTTGTAAGCAACAAAAATAATGCTCTGAGGACATCGATAAGTACCAAGACTAGGTACAGTCCTTGAAAGACCAAATGCATATTACGGAAGCTAGAGCCTAGTTCAAATAGCATGCAGGGAGTGGAAATAAAGGTTGAGCAATCCACGGCTCAATAAGTATTTTAAGTAAATGCAAGCTACACTCATGTCGATTTACATGCACGTGTATGCATGAGCAATATTTAAGGTAACATGAATACGTGTTACTATGTCCTAATATCAAAAATACCAATACGGATTCACACTTTACAAGGCTATACGGGGTATTGGTCGAAAGAATACCTTAGGTACCTTATTTCCCGAGCCTCAACATGATGCCTAATGTACGCAGTCACTTGACACAACAC